>CM060454.1:4851250-7276875 GCA_030544415.1 Thalia dealbata
GTTTTTTTTTTCCTTTCTTTTTTTCCTCGTCTCAACGTGGAATTCGTGGTAAAAGAAGGGAGCAAACCATGATGCTGTTTCCTCGACGTGCGGGACGGAGGAGGAGGTCGGTCCGGCTCGGCTGGATTTGGGCAGCAGCATAATGTTGAGCTGTTATTTTTAGTCCGACTTCCTATAATTCCTTAAGAATTTTGTTTAAGAATTTTGTATACTTAAGAAAGTGCCTTCAACTTTACTTATGAGGAGGTGCTTCGATACCCTTTGGGAGTAAGAATGTTCTTTCAACGATGGTTTTGCAGAGGGTCATTGGTCTTGGATCTTAGGAATGTCGAGACCTGTGGAAACAAGTCAAAGTAATCTAAGCAAAACATAGGAACATAATCCCACAATTCAATTCCACGTAACCTCTATATTCAAAACAAAATACTTCTATCATTAAAACGACATTGTTTTATACGTGCAAAATTGATTGGATCCTAGTATATGTAGCGTGTTTTCTTGAAGGGTAAACGGGTAAGGTCAACCTTAGCAGACACGAGCTCAATGAGCCTTCCTGGCGTTATATTTTTATGCATGCTGGTCATCGTCCTTTTCAGACGGGGGAGGAGACACATGTATTTCCTTGCCATACTTCATCACTCTACCTCTTTCCTTCCACAACTCAATCACAGCAAGGACCTGCAAAGACAGTATCAAAAATTGGTGAAGGAGTAGGACATGACCAAACTTTGACCCGCAACAGCGAAATCAAAAATTAACTATACTTAAGAAACAACATGATTACTTGGTTGGTGAGGAAGAAGGACTTCACCAACTGAGATGGCTAGTAGTAGTACAGCCTAGGTTCCTAATATCTCCCCCAACCAGAACAATAGTGATGGTGTTCATGGTCGGATGGAACACCCACTCATCAATTTGGGGACAGATAGTAATCCTTTGAATGCCAGGATAGCTGGCTAGCCCATCAGTAGTTATCTCATGAGAAGGTCCGAAGTTACAAACAACTACATGATCTTTCATCTTCCTCATGTCATCTACTTTAATGACATTGGAGAATGTCTTTTTAAAAATATCCACTTCACATATCATATCCTGTAAAGTACGAACATAAAACTCCTCCAAGTGCATATGAATAGCGCATAGTGGATCTACCTCACTTACAAAAATTTTATCACTTGCTTTTCTGAATAATGTCGTACATATCTTATCTCGATGACTATATCCACAGATGAAAACTAATTTTTCAAATATCTTTACGCCGCTTAGTCGACACAAATACTCCGCAGTATATGATTTACAATGAAAGATGTCCTTGGAGCATCGGTTCCACATGGGAGAGAATGGGGTAAAAAGATTACACCTAGTAAAGAAAAATATGTTGTCAGAAATAGGAATTGAACTTGAAAACTTAATTTTTTTTCGATCGTTGAATTGGTTAAGTGCGGAGAGTGATGAAAACCCAAGAATAGCGACCACTTTTTAATGCTGGTTAGCTTTCGGCATAACAGTCCCCCAAAGTAATATATGCAACAGCCTTGCAAATAATGAGTGAGAAAATCATCCTTTGGATTAAAGGATAAAACAAGATAAACCCTAGTGATTCGGTTGAAAATAGCCCAATCAATCAGAACTTGAGTTGTTTCATTACATGCGTACAAATGGTTTGTTTAACATGTAATTTTTGTTGTTAAACATTCTATAAAATCAGAATTTAAAGTCATCAGATTATAGAACAAAGGGAGCACCTCAGGAGCCATCCATCTGTATGTTCCTGCTTCTGAAGTCATATCACCCCCTTGATCTTGGAACTTAGCTATACCAAAGTCTGATACTTTGACAACCTAGATAGAAAATAGATGTCAATTATCTGTCAGCTGACATTTGTACAACTTTCAAAAAAAATAACAGTTCCTCGAGTTAGAAATCCAATTGCCAGGACTGTGGAACAACAAACATACAGCTAGTAAAAGTTGATAAAACCTAAGAAACAGCTTATGTCCACCAGTTAGAATATAAAAATATTTATTCCGTTGAAATGCAAGAATATCTTGGATTGTCCCAGAAATATTGAGAAAGGTACACAAGTTGGAAAGTTGGATAAACCTCTTATTCTGCTCTAGGTTACCAAAAAATAGAGGTAATGTTTTCAGCAGCACTCTTGAACTTTTGAATTATTTTTTCAATTTTTTGATGTTATATTTACCATATATCTACTGCAGTCTATATGATTTTAGAACTTCTGGTTAATTTCAATAGATAAGTACACTTATCAACTAATATATCATTATAAAATTAAGAAGTTACAGCTATAAGCTATACAAAAGCTTGTGTCACAAGTTTATAGTTTATACTAAAAATGTCTAGTTACGACCTAATATTATAAGGCTTGACAACCAAAAAACCATCTTGAGGCATCAACGAATACATTTATCAAAACAATACATCTATGTACTCGGGGATTAGTACAGGTTCGTTACTAGTCTCTAAACGCTGAAATATGACGTACATGTGCCCTTTGAACATTATTTTTGAAATTCCTATCAGAACTGCCTCAAGACAAACCTGTGATATGAGATATCTGGACAATCAGGAGACCAAAGAATAATGTCGCATGAAAATTACCTGTCGCTATACAAAATTCTGGAGGTTTTGTACAGGCACCAATAAATTGAACAATATTACTATGTTGAACTTTTCTGAAAATTTGACAAAATTATTTAAATATCAAATATATTACAAGGCCAAAAAATAAATAGTTTAGGACTGAGTAAACTATGAACAAAGCAAAAGTAATGGTAATCAACAAATAAGCATAAGCTTCAATAACGACGTGAATCTGACAACCAATTGAAAGTGAAGGTATATCAGATTTATACAGGTGCTTCCACAAAAGTTACTCCACATTAATGTAGATATTTCTCGAGTGAACTCTATAAACAAAGATTTTTTTAGATGCTCAAATCTAAGAAATTTAACGGCCACATCCTGACCCAGGTAACTTCCACAAAACCTGTAAGATATCAAAATGCAAAATATCAATGGGAAAAGGGGCATACTTATTCTGTCCAAACAAGTTCACATACTTATTCTGGCTCACTTGTTCTATCTAAAATTTCATGAGCAATCGTTGCATCAAACTAGATGTTCAACCTCAGTTTTGAAAAAAAAGAAACAGAAATTCAAGCTTTATCTGAATGCAACCATGAAACGAAGAAAAGAGTAAAACATTCTTTAAAGATCCATGAGTTTATTTAGCAGCACTGTAATAAGAAAAAGATACCACGTAGTTTTAACTATTTGGGCTATACTACAAGTGGAGCCATATCTTTTATTAATATAGTGTTTCAGTTCCACTTAATGAGAACTCAACATGTTCCAAATCATGAATTTCTAGTAGACAAAACAGCATAATGAAACAAATTTTCATCAAACTAGTAGCACCCTAAGGGCACGATCTGGGCCCCAAGAGTTTTCCTCCATATATACAACCTATCTGAGAAGAAATCCAAGTCAAATCATTCATGCAGTGGCACCAAGTTTGGGAAGGAAGTGGAACAAAGATGATCGACAATTTTTTTACCACATAAATTCTTTGGCTAAATCAGTAAGGTAAGATCTAGTTTACAGATAAATAGCAAGGGTACACTGAATATGATCCTTTTGCTACATTACTAAGATTCGCGTCGACCTCTCAATCTGTAAGATGGAGATGAGTACTCGTCGCCTGCAACTCCACTCAGCATGATAAATCAATGCCATCGAGGACGCATGATACGGAAAGTGGAAATGGAGGAAAAGTTGAAGGTGGCTGCAGTACCTGAAAACTTGGTTGGTCCGCATATGGAAGCACAAAAACTTGTTACCTTCCAAGATCAAGCAGCAACCTGCTCGCATAGTTGTTTCTCGGAATCGTTAGGAGACATTTCTCGTGACTAGTTTCTGGGAGTCCCTGCTTTAATTACATCATGAGAAAGCGTTCGTCTCCTAGATGGTGGATAATTATTCGTAGTTGTAGGATTAGAGAAGTTGCATGGAATTTTCTCTGCGACTGTAACAAGCTACCTGAACTTCTTCCAAGAGTTCTCAAGTTCAATTAGACCTCAGAAAAGGATCTGCATCCCAGCATCGCTGCATCGATTATTGTAATTTAGGATGCATATTCTTTGGAATTTCTGGACGAAGCCCCTGATAACAAAGAATGTGATAGAAAGTTGGGAGCAAGATAACATTGATAGCACCAGTACAATTTCATAGAAGGCAAAATTAACAAAATGATATGTACGATCTATGATACAAATGCAGGGAAACATATAATTTCTCCTTCTACGAAGAAGAGAACCATTAAGCATGCCTAGTTGGAACAACTAAACCTTCTCTGAGAAGAATAAAATAATAAAAAACCTATAATTTTTTTATAGAGAACATGCCTCAAAGGGCTAGCTTTTTTTAGGGTAAAATAAAGGCAATCAAAACAACGGTCCGCCCAAGACAGACAAAGGGTAAGAAGACCTATATAAGTAAAAATTGATGGGCATATAGAAACTCTTGGGGTGAATAGCTCAACAAATAGACTTGGGCTGGTGATGACAAGATCAAGGTCAATATGAAGCATGGCCATCGTTTCATCTGTGGATCTACTTACAACAATGATGTATTACCATCAAGCTAATACTCATACGGGAGGCTAATAAGAGTTATATAGTTAAGGCTTCTCTCATCAGTTAATACTTTCGGTAACCAAGGACTTAAAAACTAGCACGATAACACAAGGATGAAAAAAAAATACATTGAAGAATTCACAGATTATGTAATAAAAATGTTTTAGCGTGTATCGACTTTTTCATTCAAGATTACATCTTCACTCCATCCATCAACTACAAACACATCCAAGGAATGGTCATCTGCTGTTGAAAAAACATGAGCTTCACGGATGTTCAGACACTTCATCCTATCGGTTTCATTTCCCAGGCATGGCGAAGGGCGGCGCGGCCAGACGCCGGACCGGTGCCGCCGGGGGGGATACCCCGGTGGGGTTCGCCAAAATCCATGGCGAGGATTTCGAGTACTGCATGCGGACCTACTCGACCGTCCTGGGGCGCAAGAGCAAGACGTCGGTGGTGGACGTCGAACTCGCCTCCATCGGCGGCGGGACGAACATATCCCGCCGACACGCCCGCATCTTCTACGACTTCCCCCGCCGCCGGTTCTCTCTCGAGGTTCTGGAGAAGCACGTCTGCCACGTCGAGAGCGTCCTCGCCCGTCAAGCTCGACACGCGGAACCTCATTCAGACGGGGGAGAAGGGGTTTTACTTCCTCCTGCCATGCCGGTCCGTCTTTGATCCGGCTGGCGCTGTCGCCCGACACCCCGGTGCCACTCTGCTACCTGGGCGTGCTAGGCCGCGGGATTGCGGAAATGGGGTGGTTGACGGTGATGAGGAGGAAGGGGAGGAACAAGAGCAGAATGAAGAAGATGAAGCTAGGAGTACAGCAACTGGTAGTTAGTTCAGGAAAGAGACAGAGGGATCTTAGCACTGAAGAGGAAGTTGCATCTCTGGAGAATCTGTGTCAGTATAAAATTCTGTTCTTCCTTCATCTGTTTGTATCCAAAAACTGCATATTTTCTTTGTTTTATTCTCTCTTCTGTTTATGGATTATAGGTAGCTTGAAGAATTACAATAAGTTGGAAGAATGTCTTAAGTGAAGATAGAATTTTGTCGGACCATAGTTTTGACACTGCCAATTTGCTTGTGCTTATTCTTTACGTTTCTTTTTGAGGGAATGGGTTATGCTATGAACATCGGATACAATCGATCTTAATACGAGGGGTTATTTATGTTTAACAGGTTTAAGATTACTCCTTCAGCAGGTGCAACTCTGTGGAAGTTTGTACGGATACATCACTGCCACAGTAAATTGATGTTAGCTGCACCTCACAGGTGATATTATTAGTCCCCCTATGCCATATAAATCTGAATAATTTCAAACAAAGAAACATACGAAGCATCCGGATTATTATTATTCTTAAAATAATAACACTGTATTCATTTTACCGATATAAAATACTACAGATATACTATACAAGGGGATGAGAAGAGAGTATATTGACCGGCAGAAGTTGAAATGTTCTTAAGTATCTAATTCTATTTATACATTTTGATGGGGTTTAGTAACTCGTATTCTTGTACTAGAAGTTACTCTAATAATCTGAAATTGTATTAGATTGGACTAAATCATATGAATTGATACTTGTTTCCTTTCATGCTCCTCCTCTTTTAATTTATCTATCTCAAAACATATTCCTGATTATAAAAAACAAGCAATAATCTATTTTTGTCAATTTTGTCAACGGATCTCTTTCCGTCTTTCCGATACACACAAAAACGTTTAAGAAATTGGTCAACCACAGGAACGATACATTCCTTACTTCAGCTAATCCTATGAATCATGACCTTCCCATATGTTTTATTATTTTTCTACCTACAGATTTAGCGAATGTTATCTAGATCACTGCAATTTTTCTCAGTTTATAATTTTAGTTGACTAAGATCGGTCATTATTCCTCCGGAACAACGAATTGGAATATACCCGACCGTATATTTAAAAAAAAAGTTCAAAAAAGTAAAAGCTAGTAATTCGTCTTCCAGCTTTTCAGATGAGGATCGAGGACCAGTCCCCAGCGCATACAACCTCTATGCGACCCTCCCTCCCATCACTGCGGCCTCTTTTATGCGACCCGGCCTTCTCACTTACCCACTGTTTCCAAGAAACCACGCGCTTTTCCCCAAGACAGGATTCTTAGTTTCCGCCACATGGACCAGTAATATCATTTCCATTTGGCCGGACCTACCAGTAAACAGCGTATAAAAATGCTGTTTCTTGTTCGGTCAAAGAGTAGAAGATCTTCGATCACCCTTCCCAAAACGCGAACAAAACCCATGCCGGCCGCAACGCGAGCAAAACCCTAGGGCTGAATGCGATCTCCTCCTTCCGAGGAGCCGTCCCCGGCCAACTTTGGCGCCGTGAGATCGACCTCGCCGAGGTCCAGACACCCGACCTCATGTCCTGCCGTGACGAGTTTGGCCCCTCCAAGCCACTCGCTGGTGCCCGCATCTTCGGATCCCTCCACATGAACATCCAGACCGCCGTCCTCATCCAAACCCTCACCGCCCTCGGCGCTTGTGCACCACGGAGGACCACGCCGCCGCTGTCATCAGGGAATACCGGGTCCATCTTACGCTGTCTCGACTGGTCCCGTATTTTTTTTCCTCGACGACCAAAGCCACCACAAACGAGAACTATTTTTCCTGATATATTCACTCTCTGCAGGTACTTTTCATAGAATATTTATATTGGAAGATGTCGTGGCAGCACCAGCTCCACATGGGAGGGTCACTGTTAGTGACGGGAAGATTATCACAACGGCACGTTCTTTTAACCATATGTTTGCATGAAAATTATATAACGCTCAGAAGATAGAATACTAAAATATATGAAAGATATAAAAATTAGAAAACATACCTTGACCTTGACAGTGACCGAGTCGTAGAGATTGATTACAGGAAACAAAAGTTTTCTTTTCCTGCATGCCCAAGATAGAATACTCATCTCCATCTTACCGACTGAGAGGTCTACAAGAATCTTAGTAATCTATCAAAAAGATCATGTTCGGTGTACCCTTGTTATTTATCTGTAACTAGATCTTACCTTACTGATTTAGCCAAAGAATTTATGCGGTAAAAAAAAAGGTCGATCATCCTTGTTTCACTTCCTTCCCAAACTTGGTGTTACTGCATGGATGATTTGACTTGGATTCTCCTCAGATAGGTTGTATATATAGAGGAAACTCTTGGGGCCCAGATCAAGCCCTTAGTTTCCTAATTTTTAATGTACACCGAAAATTTTCAAACATTTGAGCGTGTTTAGATAAATTTTAAACGTGACGAGTCAACTTTGAATTTTTTTTTCCAAATTGTTTTCACCACTTTCATTGACTTGGAACTTATGATATGCACAAAGGACCTAATCTTGTTCTTGAATTCTATACGTCATCCTTGTGTAGGACATTTTCTTTAATCTTTCCAATTCCAGAGGTTGCTGCCGAGATCATTTGAGCCGTCTACTTAATGCAAAAAAAAATCATGTGTAAGGATCACTCTCTGCAGAGTTTCTCTTTTACTTAATATGAATCATACTAATTAGCTTGTTGCTCTCAAAGGCCAATTCCATGATATTGAACAGATGTTGCATTAACCTTCCTTAAGTACCAAATTTCATCATCCACTTATTAAGGTTTTAAAAACTTTAAAAAAAATTCTTGCAATTTATTGATACACCTTATCCACCATATTGCAAAAATCATGCTCAACATTTCTGATGGTTCTATTAAGTCAATCAAAGAGAAAAGCAGCTCTTTTCAACATTGAACACTTTTAGACCATATACTAAGTTGAAAAGGAGAAAACGGCTAGTGTGCACCAATTATATATTGAAAACGCTTGTTAAGTGTTCATCTTGGGGTACAAAGGTTTGTCTACTTGTGCGAAGTAAAGCTTCTTTCCATGTCATCCCTTGCCCTTTTCCTCTTGGTGCCTGACTGCAAATTCTAGTGCCCATAGCGCTATCTAGTGTAATCAACAATAAGATGTTATCTATAATATGAGGATTTATTGCATCTGTTGGTAGTTCGTGCGTTGATGCTTGCCTTTGCTGTTACAGGGATCCTGGTCTGGCTCATCTAATTCATCAGCTGCTGAAAAGATATTTACTATGCAACTAAAGGTGGATGAGTCGGAAATTGACAAAAAAGTGTTGAAATTAGGAGACAAGATTGCATCTGGGTCCTGTGGTGATTTGTGAGTTGCAACTTGATAACTAAAGACTCCTCCTTTTTTATGATTTGTAATTGCAACAGTTAATATGCCCCCTTTCCCATTAATATTTGCATCTTTTTGATATCTTACAGGTTTCATGGAAGTTACCTGGGTCAGGATGTGGCTGTTATTGGTGCCTGTACAAAACCTCTTGAATTTTGTATAGGGACAGGTAATTTTCACGCGACATATTATTCTTTGGCCTCCTCATTAGCTGTACTGCATCGATTGTCCAGATATTTCATATCACAGGTTGGTCTGGAGGCAGTTCTGGTATGAATTTAAAAAATATTGTTCAAGAGGCACATGTAGATACATCATATTTCAGCATTTGGAGACTAGTAGTAACGGACCTGTACTAATCTCCGAGCATATAGATGTATTGTTTTAAAAAAATTATTCCTGATGCCTCGAGATGTTTTTTTGGTTGTCAAGCCTTGTAATATTATGTCGTAACTAGGCGATTTTAGCATATAGCCGTTTATAATGATGTATAGTTGATAAGTCTATGGATCTGTATGTATAAAGTATCTTTCTAAGTTACTCTATATGATTTGAGAACTTCACGTTAATTTCAATAGACATTGAATGGGTCAGATCCTAGTTCTGGTTTTCATAACCTACATATGGACCTAATTGTTTGCCAGACTCGAAGATCCTACTTTTCTTCATAAATATTACTTGTTTTGGATATCCAGTTTATTTCTGTTGTTTTCATGCTGCCTTCTGTCATCAACTCATCAATTATGTTGGATGGAAACATATTCTTTTACAGAGTGCATGCCTGGAGGAAACCTATATGATTTTCTGCATAAGCATCATAAAATGCTGAAGCTTTCCGTGAGGTTTGCTCTGGATGTTTGCAAAGGAATGGACTATTTGCATCATAATAACATTATTAATAGCAATTTGAAGACAGCTAACCTCTCGTAGTATAAAAGCCATTGTACGCATGCATCTTATGCAATAAATGAAGAGCGATTGCATACGATAAATGAAAAGAGGTTCCTAATGTCATTTCTCTTTGGTCCAATTATGTTATTTTCCCATAGTTTCAGCAGTTTGTTTTTGCGGTGAAGAGTAAATACTATGCATGCTAGGGAATGGCCTTTTGGCTGTCTGCCATATCATATCACTGTATGAACACTTTAAATTACTTTTTCTATACAGTTTTTGACACTCAAACTTTGATTTATAGAATTAATCAATATTTTCTGTCTTGTTCATTGAATTTGTATTTGTTGCCAATGAACTCGCTGTAGTGTCCTACCCAACAAGTCACTTTTTGTGTTTTTCAAGGGCCATGTTCCTTTTCATTCTACCTACAACTTCGGTTGAGTTTGTTGAGTCTAAATATGGAATATTCCCAAAAATGATTGGGTTTTTATGATTTGTGCTGTCAAGTCAGGCATAGTCTAGAAAAGCAAATATCTGAGATAGGATCATCGAGTCTTAGGTTATATATCATTTTAAGTCTTAACACAAATACCCATCAATGTGTATTTTTCATCTCGGAATCCATTATAATGTGTTCGCTATTCTTGGGTTTTCATCATACTCTCTACACTTAATTTTTTTCAATCATTGAATTGGTTGACGTCTTCATAATTCAATTCCTAGTTCTGACAACATATTTTCCTTTACTAGGTTATTAATCATCAACCTTATGATCAGAAAGCAGATGTATTCAGTTTTGCCATTGTTCTCTGGGAGCTTGCAACTTGGAAGGTGCAATAACATTTTTCCAAGTTTAAGTTATCAGAAGTCGACAACATTTCGTATGATCGGAGGTCATATCATCTAGTTTATATGATATATTCTCGGTTTCTATGCGGATGCCTTATGACGCTCTGACCCCTCTGCAAGCGGCACTAGGAGTGAGACAGGTTTGCGATTGAACTTGTAGAACTTCGCAGAAAATTGGCTTCTGAAAACTTATTTCTTTGACTGTCTTTGAACTTCACAGAAAATAGGAAAACCAAGAAAAATAAATGACTAGTATTTGAAGTTTATCATACAAATTCTAGTTATTATGAAAGAAAAAATGGTTTCTCTTCTTGATAGAAGTAGAAAACTATACATGTTTCCCTGCATTTGTATCGTAGATCGTACATATCATTTTGCTAATTTTGCCTTCTATGAACTAGTATATGTTATCTTGCTCCTAACTTCTATCACATTCTTTGTTAGCAGGGGCTTCGACCTGAAATTCCAAAGAATATGCATCCTAAATTGCAAGAATTGGCAATGCTGGGATGCAGATCCAGTGAGACGGCCTTCCTTTTCTGAGGTCTCAATTGAACTTGAAGAACTCTTGGAACAAGTTCAGGTACCTTGTTACAGGCCCACATAAAACATTCCATGCAACTTCTCTAATTTTACAACTACGAAAAATCATCCACCATCGAGGAGATGTACACTTTCTCATGGTGTAATTAAAACAGGGACTCCCAGAAACTAGTCACGGCGGAAGAAATGTCTAACAATTCCGAGAAGCAACCAGGTGAGCAGGTTGCTGCTTGATCTTGGAAGGTAACAAGTTTGTGTGCTTCCATATGCAGACCAACCAAGTTTTCAGGTGCTGCAGCCATCTTCAACTTTTCCTCCATTTCCATATTTTGTATTATGCGTCCTCTATGGCATTGTTTTATCATGCTGAGTGGAGTTGCAGGTGACGAGTACTCATCTCCATCTTACAGATTGAGAGCTCTGCGCAAATCTTAGTAATGTATCTAAAAGATCATTTTCAGTGTACCCTTGTTATTTATCTGTAACTAGATCTTACCTTTCTGATTTAGCCAAAGAATTGGTGGTAAAAAAAAAAGGTCGATCATCCTTGTTTCACTTCCTTCCCAAACTTGGTTTTACTGCATGAATGATTTGACTTGGATTTTTCTCAGATAGGTTGTATATATAGAGGAAACTCTTGGGGCCCAGATCATGCCCTTAGTTTCCTAATTTTTAATGTACACCGAAAATTTTCAAACATTTGAGCGTTTTTAGATAAATTTTAAATGTGATGAGTCAACTTTGAATTTTTTTTTCCAAATTGTTTTCGCCACTTTCATTGACTTGGAACTTATGATATGCACAAAGGACCTAATCTTGTTCTTGAATTTTATACGTCATCCTTGTGCAGGACATTTTCTTTAATCTTTCCAATTCCAGAGGTTGCTGCCGAGATCATTTGAGCCGTCTACTTTATGCAAAAAAAATCATGTGTACGGATCACTCTCTGCAAAGATTCTCTTTTACTTAATATGAATCATAATAATTAGCTTATTGCTCTCAAAGGCCAATTCCATGATATTGAATAGATGTTGCATTAACCTTCCTTAAGTACCAAATTTCATCCTCCACTTATTAGGGTTTTAAAAACTTTTAAAAAAATTCTTGCAATTTAGTGATACACCTTATCCATCATATTGCAAAAATCATGCTCAACATTTCTGATGGTTCTATTAAGTCAATCAAAGAGAAAAGCAGCTCTTTTCAACATTGAACACTTTTAGACCATATACTAAGTTGTAAAGGAGAAAACAGCTGGTGTGCACCAATTATATATTGAAAACGCTTGTTAAGCGTTCATCTTGGGGTACAAAGGTTTGTCTACTTGTGGGAAGTAAAGCTTCTTTCCATGTCATCCCTTGCCCTTTTCCTCTTGGTGCCTGACTGCAAATTCTAGTGCCCACAGCACTTTCAAAAATCTGGTTATCTAGTGTAATCAACAATAAGATGTTATCTATAATATGAGGATTTATTGCATCTGTTGGTAGTTCGTGCGTTGATGCTTGCCTTTGCTGTTACAGGGATCCTGGTTTGGCTCATCTCATTCATCAGCTGCTGAAAAGATATTTACTATGCAACTGAAGGTGGATGAATGGGAAATTGACAAAAAAGTGTTGAAATTAGGAGTCAAGATTGCATCTGGGTCCTGTGGTGATTTGTGAGTTTGCAACTTGATAACTGAAGACTCCTTTTTTACGATTAGTAATTGCAATAGTTAATATGCCCCTTTTCCCATTTGTGGAAGCACCATCTTGTATAATTCTGATATAATTTCACTTTCAATTGGTTGTCTTGCTTATGCTTATTTGTTGGTTATCGTTACTTCTACTTTGTTCATAGTTTACTCATGAGTCCTACACTTATTTATTTGCAGCCCTTCTTAATATATTTGATCTTGAAATAGTTTTTTCAAATTTTCAGGGAAGTTCAACATAGTAATATTGTTCGATTTATTTGGTGCCTGTGCAAAACCTCTTGAATTTTGTATAGTGACAGGTAATTTTCATGAGACATATTATTCTTTGGTCTCCTCATTAGCTGTACTGCATCGATTGTCCAGATATTTCATATCACAGGTTGGTCTGGAGGCAGTTCTGGTATGAATTTTAAAAAATAATGTTCAAGAGGCACATGTAGATACATCATATTTCAGCGTTTAGAGACTAGTAGTAAGGGACCTGTACTAATCTCCGAGCATATAGATGTATTGTTTTAATAAGTTTATTCCTGATGCCTCGGGATGTTTTTTTGGTTGTCAAGCCTTGTAATATTATGTCCTAACTAGGCGATTTTAGTATAAACTACAAACTTGTGACATAAGCTTTTGTATAGTTTATAGCCGTAAACATCTCAATTTTATAATGATATATATAGTTTATAATGACTTGAAGATCCTACTTTTCTTCGTAAATATTACTTGTTTTGGATATCAAGTTTATTTTTGTTGTTTTCTTGCTGCCTTTTGTCATCAACTCATCAATTATGTTGGATGGAAACATATTCTCTTACAGAGTGCATGCCTTATCACAGCGAATCCTTAAAATTTGTTTCTTGAATTCTACAGTATGAAAGAGGGGTACAGTTTGAAACACCAGTTTTGATTGACTCACACAGACTGCAGTAGATATATGGTAAATATAACATCAAAAAATTGAAAAAAAAAATCAAAAGTTCAAGAGTGCTGCTGAAAACATTACATCTTAGGCTTTATCAACTTTTACTAGCCGTATGTTTGTTGTTCCACAGTCCTGGCAGTTGGATTTCTAACCTGTGACAGATAATTGACATCTCTTTTCTATCTAGGTTGTCAAAGTACAGATTTTGGTGTAGCTAGGTTCCAAGATCAAGGGGGTGATATGACTTCAGAATCAGGAACGTACAGATGGATGGCTCCTGAGGTGCTCCCTTTGTTCTATAATCTGATGACTTTAAATTGTCAATTTATAGAATGTTTAACAACAAAAATTACATGTTAACCAAACCAATTGTACGCATGTAATGAAACAACCCAAGTTCTGATTGATTGGGCTATTTTCAACAGAAGCACTAGGGTTTATCTTGTTTTATCCTTTAATTCCAAAGATGATTTTCTCACAAAAAAAAATACACGCATTATTTGCAAGGCTGTTGCATATATTACTTTGGGGGATTGTTATGCTCAAATCTAACCAGCGTTATAAAGTGTTCGCTATTCTTGGGTTTCCATCATACTCTCTGCACTTAATTTTTTTCATTCATTGAATTGGTTAACGTCTTCATAATTCAATTCCTATTTCTGACAACATATTTTCCTTTACTAGGTTATTAATCATCAACCTTATGATCAGAAAGCAGATGTATTCAGTTTTGCCATTGTTCTCTGGGAGCTTGCAACTTCGAAGGTGCAATAAGATTTTTCCAAGTTTAAGTTATCAGAAGTCGACAACATTTCATATGATCGGAGGTCATATCATCTCAATAAGACTAATGGAACATTAGTGGTTTGCGATTGAACTTGTAGAACTTCACAGAAAATTGGGTTCTGAAAACTTATTTCTTTGTCTCTCTCGTTTCTTATTTGAATATGCATCTAACTGATAGACAAACCAATAAAAATAAATTACTAGTATTTGAAGTTTATCATTCAAATTTTAGTTCTTTTGAAGGAAAAAAATGGTTGCTCTTCTTGATAGAAGGAGTAAACTATACATGTTTTCCTGCATTTGTATTAGGCATGCTTATCGTTTCGTGCCGCCGGCCCATCTCGAGCTGTGCCTAGCACGGACCTAATCGTCCTGTGCCTGGTACGACACTATGAGCTTAACGTGCCGTATTGGGCTACCTTTTTGAAGCATACGTGCATGGCACGGCATGCTCGCAGTCCATTATAGAGTTTTCTTATGCATTAAAATATAAAGCCTTCCTAAAAGACTTAGCGTGTGGGCTAAATTTTTTTGTAATAAATAATTTTTATATATTATTTATAATGATCTCACTCTTAGAACTAAATAGAAAGTTAGATTTTTTATTTATTTTTTAACTATCTAACTTAATCATGATACTTCTAATCTCCGTTTGCAGATTAAAGTGGGTAGATGCTATATATTTTTTTAAAAGTATATGCTTTAATAAAATTAAAATATAATAAATTTGTTGAGAAGTAAACATAAGGTGATTTTTTTATTTTTTAATAAAGAAATGGTATTAACTAGTACCTTAGTAGGTAATTTTCATTAGTAAATATTTTTTTTAGTCTCACATCTTGTTGCATATTTAAAACAATGTTTTCATAAATACTATTGTATCTATTTCGACGGACTAGATCTGGCTCATTACACTTACTGCGTGCCATGGGCTGGGCTTGACCCGACATGCCTTTATTGCATGCTGGGTTGGGCTCGAGCACGGCCCATTATCGTACTTAAATTTTGTATCGTAGATCATACATATCATTTTGCTAATTCTGCCTACTCCTAACTTCTATCACATTCTTTGTCAGCAGGGGCTTCGACCCAAAATTCTGAAGAATATGCATCCTAAATTGCAAGAATTGATGCAGCGATGCTGGGATGCAGATCCAGTGAGACGGCCTTCCTTTTCTGAGGTCTCAATTGAACTCGAAGAACTCTCTTACAACTATGAACAATAATCCACCATCTAAGGGACAAACCTTTTTTTTTTCTTTTACCTCCACTTTCAGGTTAACTACAACTGATCCTTTTTTTTCATATTTACAGATTGGTCCCCCTTTTCCCATTCTACCCCTACTTATTCCTATTATTTACGAAGGATGCAAACTTTTACGGCTCTCCTCTCTAATTGACCCGTCCTCTGGGAGAGATCAATCGGCTGCTCCAGAGGGGTGGATCACCGATAGCAAAGTGGAGTAGGAAGGGTGAGGATTTGGGGAATTAGGGCTAGCATTTTCAGCTGCCCCAAATCCCTTTTTGAACGCGGCCTCAGAGACTTGGTCGCGTGCGGGGGTGAGGGAGGTGAGAAGAGAAATTACCATGTTGCCCTCTTGGCCTCCGTATATTTTCCAAATAGCCCTTCGCACTCAAATAATTTGTATGTCTTCTAAGGTCTTCTTATTTACTTAATCATAAAGTTACTCTTCCGCCCCTCCTTCTTTGTCCCCTTTTACCAGATCAACCTAGGTCTTAATTTTCCACTCCTTTTCCTAATCCTTATCTCTATTAATCTATCTCTACTTATTACTATTATTTCTATTTATATATAAATGCAAAATATATACATTTAAGACCATCTTGTCCTTCCTCTCTCCCCTATTTCATCAAGTCAACATCAAGCTCAAGATTTCCTTTCCATTCTAATCGGAACCTAAGTCTGATTTCATTTAACTAATCCACCTATATATATATATTGTTATATTTATATGTTTACATACACCTATTATTATGACCTATATGAGTTCAATATTTTGAATGGTTATGCAACCTATATCTGATTCTTTCCGAACTGAGGCAGTGTCAAGAACCTCAGATAATGGACTGCCCATTTATCAGACCACGTAGTTGATTGGTTATGCCTATCTGACACTATATCACGTGTTCTTAGTGATACTTATACTGCATAATTCTGACATTGCTAAAACAATGAACTATGAATATTTTGCAGGCAGAAATGGAGATGGTATGAAGTGGTCTTAAAAGACATTTCAAATTTTGAACAAAGCACCTACTGAATCTGTACAAAGAAACATATGTTGCAGATAGTCATCATAGATCCATATCGGAAGCCCTTGGTCTATTAAACAATGAAAAATATTTGGTATGGGTAAATCTCTAAAGTACCTTGGTTTTACTCTGTTCTTGTCATGAATTGATTCCACTGAAGGATGGTATGTTTTGATTTTGAAGTGTTTTGGTGCAGAAAAATTAGACCTTGCCCATCCACAGATCTTGGTTGCGTCTCCACGAACCCTAATTCGTCACCCTTCACCTTTCGCTGGATGATTCCTGATAATTACCTAGGGGGCATCGTTCAGGTGTGCATAGAGTTATTTTTTCGGGAAAAATGTGTATTTTTTTTGGGTCCTTGGCTTTACCATACATTTTTCTCCTCGACAGATAGAACCTGCCAGATGCAATCTTGAAGGCACAAAGAAACATTGTGTTCAAGGTAGATGAAGAAATTTCTGATGGTAATTCATTTATCTGAAGTTATTTATTTATGCAGCATATGAAAAAAGCAATCAATTGTTCCTTACTCCTTAATGATTGCCATTTGTCTTTTGGTAAAAAGCTTTTATCGTCTTGCTAAATTTTGTTTTCTGGTTAGAGTCCATTGAAATAATTGCTAATGCAGTATGATTTATGTCATTGCATGTTACTTTTCAATAAAACAAAATTACATTGACATTTTATGTTACATATTATTTCTTGCTTTGGATGCATCCTGTGCTTTACGAATAAAGCATACCCATCTGATTCCATTCTTGAGATAATAAAAAACTTGTTATGATATACTGAAAATATAGCAGTATTATACATTTGACAAACAGCACAGAAAAAAGTAGTGAGTAGTGTATACTAGAAAGTCACTAAATTAAAAATAATAATCTTGAAGAGAAAAATATTTATAGGTTTATTACTCACTAAATTAAAAGTAATGAACTTAAAAGAGAAAATATTTAAGGTGGCTGCAGAAATAAAAAAAGGTAATTTCTCGCAGTAAACTCTATCTTGGTAAGCACCTCTTTCTTTGGTGTTACCAATCCAACACATGCAAATATATGACTTTTAACAAATCATATGATTATTTCCACTAATATATAGAATACTTTTTTCCTCCATAAATTATTGTTCTGTAGGAATTTTCATATATCCGTTTCTTGCTTCTTTTTTTGACTTTGCATGTCTTAGGAAAAAAAGTGTTGTGGGTGCATTCTTTAGCAGGCAATAAATTGCCGCAGAGTATTACCTATACCATTATCTATCACGTGCGAAGCTTTAAGATTCGTACGATCTAGTGATGACATAGATAAAGGGTGTCGATCACTTCAAATGCTACTTCGATAAGTGTTTTATTTTGGCACATCATTTTCATCTTCCCATTAAATAAACCAAACCAAACCAAAATATTAATTAAAAAAACAATCACCATATAGGATAATAGTACTTTTTATTTTTTATTTTTTTAAAAATAGAAATGAGTTTTGTTACTTGTGATTGTTGCGGCAAAATGCAGAAAATATACTTATGCTATAATTGTTAATTTGCTTAAGTTGTAATATATGTTGCTTGGGAGTTTTGATTTGGTTGACGATTATTTTTGCAGTTTTGGAGAATTTCATAGTACTGAATCATTCGAATTTTTCTATTCAGGATATCAATTAAATTCACAGATTTTTTAATATGGTTTGGAATGTGATTTGTATTGACTTTGGTTGATAGAGAAGTAGGTTTACATGCTTAAGGATTTAGTTGATTTTGCATTTGTTTTCATTTGATTCCATTTGATTGGAGTTAGATTACGTATAATTTTGAGACAATCTTATCTTTGAATCCTCTAACTGTAGAATTTTTAATGAAAATAGAATTAGGAGTGGAAGTGGTCGGTCTTGATTTGATAGGTTCATAGCCTCTACTTCGATATTTTGAATGTAACTTTTGTTTTATTCATTTAGCATGAAGTGTGTTCTCATCGATGGGTGCCATGGTAGACAAAGCGCCACCCATAATTTCATGCGCAAGGAGATCACGCGTAAGCTAAATTTGAAGGTGGAACCCAATAATTGTAATATCAAGCTGGTGAACTGTTTGACACTTTTGAAGTTGCCGACATGGTCTGATTGGCGCTAATCCAGGTTGGCCAATGGTGTAGAGAAGCGGACCTAACCATCATGCTGATATATTTCTTCAATTTTATCCTTAGGACAAACTTACTACTCAAGTAGCGTACCATGATCCCTCCATATAAACCCTCAATTTAACGCAGTAAGCAAAGGGGGACGGAATAAACCTATTAATTGATGCTAGGTCGATTGATCAAATAGGTCGAAGGTCAAGGAGTAAGGTCATTAAGCTGCTCATGGTCATCGCACGCGCATCAGCACGCGAGACGTAGTGAATCAAAAGGGGGACGACTACAGAGGACGAAGCAATGAACCCTAACTTTTCCATCCTCCAGATCGTCCTGAACCTTCCCAAATTCCTCCATCTTCATTCATGCTTGCTCCAGATCACGTCCGTCCTATTGGAGAGTAGCTCGATGGAAAGGAGGCCACGCCATGGAGCATTAGCTTGAGCGGGAAGTGCGGGAGACGATGGCAACAAAGAGCTCTTCTACGACTTATGCAAGCAGTTGGAGCAAACGAGAAGACGTACGAGGCGACGAAACTCCAACCAAGATGGAGAGTTTGTCACCGAAAGAAAAATGGAGTTTCGCTTCTGGTGCTGGTAGCAACATGTTATTGAGTGGTGGTCCCACTTATGGGGTTAAATCAATACATTCTAAGAAGAAATATTTGAATATCAATCTCATCGATCTCATAAGTACCATACCAAATCGCATTAATCTTATCATTTTGGAGAAATATGAGATATCTAAGTTATAGAGGTAAAGAGATCTATTTATTGATAAGAAAAAGAAAAAAGGTGAACGATGATTGGATTGATGAGAAAATAGAATCCTGGGTGGCGCATAGTGATTTGATTTATGATGAAGAAAGAAAATTCTTGGTTCAGTTCTCCACTTTAATAACAGTAAAAAGAATTGATTAAATTCTATTAACTCGGACTCTAGTGATCATTTATCAAATAATCACTCTGGTTATTAAATGATTGAACAACCGGGATCAATTTACTTACGATACTTAGTTGAAATTCATAAAAAGTAACTAATGAATTAACTTTGAAAAATTTGGAGAAAATGATAGAAATCTTGCTGCCGAACCTTAGATAATACTGAACTATGTTGTCTTGAATGCGTTCATGTGATATCTTTATTCCTCGTTGGTTCTTTGAGTGTGCATTTTTATAAATTATTTTGCACTCTTGTTTGCATGATGATGTTTCTATTGGCATATTGGTCGTATCACTGTTTGAATTCCGTAGATAAGTGTCTTACTGTTTATACTAGTGTTGATACATTATTGATGTATTCTTGAGTTGTATTGAACCCAAGTGAATTTTATGTGAAAATTTAACTAGTGCCTACAATATTATTGTTTCGATTTTTTAATGTTCAGAAATCGCTGTTCGATCGCACAATACATGCATAACCTTATAGTAGATCTGTGAAATGCTGTCAAGCTATCATGCCTTGAATTTATTTTTAGTTATTTCATTATAAAATAGATAGTGGATGTATTAAACTAAATTCCGAAGCATATTGAATTGCATTCCGATATATTACTTGACCATGATGGGGATGCCATCTTATTGATATACGAGGGCGTCAAAGCAGAAGAAAAATATGAGGTTTCTGGTAATTTGCTCGATGAGAACTCCGCCAGTAGAGTGAAGTTACTCCACACGTACACCATGATTAATGAGCATTTGAAGATAAACACTAAGCATTTCCGTAACTTGATGAGGAGTATAATGGGTGCAACAGAAGCTACTGATGTTGTCGAACAGTTCTTGGGCATGCCCCTTCTGTTTCCAATCATCAATGTCGGCAAATCGGTCACAACCTAAGTATATTTTCTAATTTCTATATCTTCAATATTTTTGAGTATTTTATATTGTGAATGTTGTATAATTCTTATGCGAATAATTTATTAGATAAATGTATATTTTTTGTAATCTTCCTACCCCCTTCTCTCCCATGTGGAACCGGTGCTCGAAGGATATCTTTCATTGCAAATGGTATATTACGGAGTATTTGCATTGATTAAGCGAAGTAGAGATATTTAGGAAGTTAGTTTTTATATGTAGATATAGTCGTCGAAGTAAGATATGCGTGAAATTATTCAGAAAAGCAAGTGATAGAATTTTTGTGAGTGAGGTAGACCCACTTTGCGCTATGCAGGCGAACTTGGAGCGTGGGTAGATATGAGCTTAGTTAGCTTCCCTGACATTATGTTCAGGTGCATGTCGACCATCTTCTCTTCCAGAGGAGGAGGAACACATGCACTTCCTTACCATACTCCAATTTACTTTTAGTTTTGTTATAAAAATATCAACTTTAGATATTATATCCTGCAAAGTACGAATAGGAAACCCCTCCAAGTTCGCCTGCATAGCGCAAAGTGGGTCTACCTCACTCAAAAATTCTACCACTTGCTCTTCTGAATAATGTCACGCATATCTTGCTTCGACGACTATATCCACATATAAAAACTAATTTCCTAAATATCTCTACTCCGCTTAGTCGACGCAAATACTCCGTAATAGACCATTTGCAATGAAAGATATCCTTCGAGCACCGGTTCCACATGGGAGAGAAGGGGGTAGGAAGATTACAAAAAACATATATTTATCTAATAAATTATTCGCATAAGAATTATATAACATCACAATATAAAATACTCAAAAATATTGAAGATATAGAAACTAAAAAATATACTTGGGTTGTGACCGATTTGCCGACATTGATGATTGGAAACAGAAGGGCCATGCCCAAGAACTGTTCGACAACGTCAGTAGCTTCTGTTGCACCCATTATACTCCTCATCAAGTTACGGAAACGCTTAGTGTTTATCTTCAGATGCTCATTAATCATGGTGTACGTGTGGAGTAACTTCACTCTACTGGCGGAGTTCTCATCGAGCAAATTACCAGAAACCTCATATTTTTCTTCTGCTTTGACGCTCTCGTATATCAATAAGATGGCATCCCCGTCATGGTCAAGTAATATATCGGAATGCAATTCAATATGCTTCGGAATTTAGTTTAATACATCCACTATCTATTTTATAATGAAATAACTAAAAATAAATTCAAGGCATGACAGCTTGACAGCATTTCACAGATCTACTATAAGGTTATGCATGTATTGTGCGATCGAACAGCGATTTCTGAATATTAAAAAATCGAAACAATAATATTGTAGGCACTAGTTAAATTTTCACATAAAATTCACTTGGGTTCAATACAACTCAAGAATACATCAATAATGTATCAACACTAGTATAAACAGTAAGACACTTATCTACGGAATTCAAACAGTGATACGACCAATATGCCAATAGAAACATCATCATGCAAACAAGAGTGCAAAATAATTTATAAAAATGCACACTCAAAGAACCAACGAGGAACAAAGATATCACATGAACGCATTCAAGACAACATAGTTCAGTATTATCTAAGGTTCGGCAGCAAGATTTCTATCATTTTCTTCAAATTTTTCAAAGTTAATTCATTAGTTACTTTTTATGAATTTCAACTAAGTATCGTAAGTAAATTGATCCCGGTTGTTCAATCATTTAATAACCAGAGTGATTATTTGATAAATAATCACTAGAGTCTGAGTTAATAGAATTTAATCAATTCTTTTTACTGTTATTAAAGTGGAGAACTGAACCAAGAATTTTCTTTCTTCAACATAAATCAAATTACTATTCACGACTCATGATTTTATTTTCTCATCAATCCAATCACCGTTCACTTTTTTCCTTTTTCTTATTAATGAATAGTTTCTTTACCTGTATGACTTAGATATATCGTATTTCTCCAAAAGTGATAAGATTGATGCGATTTGGTATGATACTTATGAGATCGATGAGATTGATATTCAAATATTTCTTTTTAGAATGTATTGATTTAACCCCGTAAGCGGGACCACCACCTAATAACATGTTGCTACCAGAAGCGGAACCCCGTATTTCTTTTGGAGAATCTCCTAAACTATTTAGGGCTAGCGCTAGCACCTTA
Organism: Thalia dealbata; assembly: GCA_030544415.1. Lineage (NCBI taxonomy): Eukaryota > Viridiplantae > Streptophyta > Magnoliopsida > Zingiberales > Marantaceae > Thalia > Thalia dealbata. The sequence continues at coordinate 4,874,232 of CM060454.1, forward strand.
TGACAAACTCTCCAACTTGGTTGGAGTTTCGTCTTCTCGTTCACTCCAGCTGCTTGCCTAAGTCGTAGAAGAGCTCTTTATTGTCATCGTCTCCCGCGCTTCCCACTCAAGTTAATGCTCCATGGCGTGGCCTCCTTTCCATCGAGCTACTCTCCAATAGGGTGGACACGATTTGGAGCAGGCATGAATGAAGGTGGAGGAATTTGGGGAGGTTCAGGACAATTTGGAGGATGGGGAAGTTAGAGTTCATTGCTTCATCCTCCGTAATCGGCCCCCTTTTGATTCAATACGTCTCGCGCGCGGATGCGCGTGTGATGACCATGAGGGTTTATATGGAGTGATCATGGTACGCTACTTGAGTAGTAAGTCTGTCCTAAGGATAAAATTGAAGAAATATATCAGCATGATGGTTAGGTCCGCTTCTCTACACCATTGGCCAACCTGGATTGGGGCCAATCAGACCATGTCGGTGACTTCGAAAGTGTCGGAGTTCACCATCTTGATCTTAGGGTTATTTGGTCCCACCTTCAAATTTAGCTTACGCGTCATCTCCTTGCGCATGAAATTATGGGTGGCGCTTGTGACTACCATGGCACCCATCGATGAGAAAGGACACACATTGACTTTCTCATTTGGAATGAATCTTTGGAGCACCAGTTTCACTAGTGACAAATGGAAACACTATAATTTGTCAACAATAATACATTAACAAATAAAAAGGGATTTACTTTTACCATACTTAATCTATCCACTTTAAATTTATCCTTAAAACTCTTTATGTTTTCAAACATTAACCAATTGTAATTGCACTATAGATTACTTCTAAAATACATTATTCTCTACAGTATTCCTCACACCTCTCGTGCCTTCAAAGTACTATGCAAATGAGAACGAAATTTTGGGACCAACTTTGATCCATTCCACTAGGCTTCCTGATATTTGGAATATTGAAGCCATCATTTTATACGGTCGCTCTTTTAGGATTATCTTAATAACCTACTTTATGCTAAATGAATAAAACAAAAATTGCATTCAAAATATAGAATTAGAGACTATGAACCTATCAAATCTTGCTATATTTTCAAGATTAACTAATAATTTATCAAGACCGACCACTTCAAGTTACTCTCCTTTTTCATTACAAAATTAACTAAACTTCTAATTCTATTTTCATTAAAAATTCTACAGTCAAAAAGGATTCAAAGATAAGATTGTCTCTAAATTACTACAAAATTACCTCCAATCAAATGAAAACAAATGGAAAATCAACTAATTCTTTAAGCATGTAAACCTACTTCTCTATCAGCCAAAGTCAATACAAATCACATTCCAAACCACACAAACTAAACTGAGAGTTTAATTAATATTCTGAATAAGAGAATTCAAATGATTCATACTGTGAAATTCTCCAAAACTGCAGAAATAAACTCCGAACCTGCATATATTGCAACTTTAGCAAATAGACAATTATTACCCCTAAGCGATGGCGGTAGGTGTTGCTATCACTTGAGCGATCATTGGGAGAAAGAGGAGAAGGAAGAGATCACGCTGGAGAAAAGTAGGAGGGAACGTGCAATGTACGTGATCTGCAGAAGTGGAAGAACCCGTTTTTGATTTCTCAGGGGAGAAACATTTCAATTTGCCACCTGAATTCCTCTATAATTGCAACTAAGCACTTTTTACACATTGTAATAGTGTTTTAGTGTTAAGTATGAATAACTTTTACACTAGGTAAGCCATATGACAGCACAGCCAATTTGTAGAAATAAATTTATCTTTAAAAAAATTAAAATATTAATTTCAATAATACATCCTCTTACTCTAAATGATGAGGATAATCTCTATAATTTATAAACCATAAGAGTTTTTTTTTTCTTTAGAAAAAAAAGCCACCTTAACTATTTTTCTTTTTTAAGTTCATTATTTTTAATTTAACGAGTAATAATCCATTAAATATTTTTCTCTTACAAGTTTATTATTTTTAATTTAGTGACTTTATAGTATACACTACTCAGTACATTTTTCTGCGTAGAAAAAGCATATGCTGCTTGTCAAATGTATAATACTCTTATATTTTCAGTATATCACAACACATGTTTTTTATTATCTCAAGAATGGAATCAGATGGGTATGCTTTATTCGAAAAGCACAGGATGCAAGGTTTTGACTTTTGACCTTAGACCGGAAGCATGCAAAGCAAGAAATAAGATGATACATTATCCACTTCTTAATAAAGTGATGTTATTTTGCATTAGAGACACCATTCTATGTAGTATTTGGGACAAAAGGAAAAAATATATATCGAACCAATATAGCTGTCTAGAGGACTAAAAGGAGGTTTTAACTCTCTTCTAGGATAACACCTACTGAGAACATAAAATGTTGATGCATTTTTGTTTTACCGAAAAGTAACATGCAATTTCATAAATCACTCTGCATTAGCAATTATCTCCATGGACTCTAAGCAGAAAATGAAATTTAGCTAGACGATAAAAGCTTTTTACCAACGTTTGAAAGGTTGATTTATTAAACAAATGGCAATTATTAAGCAGCAAGGAACAACTAATTGAAATGTTATGATTTATTAAAAAAATAAAACTTTTTTCATATGCTGCATAAATAAATAACTTCAGATAAATGAATTATCATCAGGAGTTTCTTCATCTACCTAGAACATAATGTTTATTTGTGCCTTTAAGATTGCATTTTGCAGGTTCTATTCGAAGAGGAGAAAAATGTATGGTAAAGCCAAGAATCCAAAAAAATAACTCTATGCACACCTGAACTGACGTCCCCTAAGTAATTATCAGGAATCATCCAGGGAACGTTGAAGGACGAGGAATTAGGGTTCGCGGAGATGCAAGCAGGATCTGTGGATGGACAAGGTCTAATTTTTCTGCACCAAGACACTTCAAAATCAAATCATACCATCCTTCGGCGGAATCAATTCATGACAAGAACCGAGTAAAACCAAGGTACTTTAGGGATTTACTAATTCTCCAGCCCTAGCTGGAGCTTCTGAGACTCTGTATAGGGGGTGGAGGAAGGGAAGATGGCTGCTGTCAAGCAGGCAAGGGCTTGGCGACGGAAAGCTGAGGGTCATGGCAAGTGCCAGAGGAGCCAAAGGATGACAGGAGGGATTGATGACTGAGGCTTGCAGATAACGAAGGGAATTGGAGTAGGGCAGTGAAGGGGAGCTCGAGCCATGTCATCTAAATATGCTGGTAATTTGCTTCCCTCGGTTTATATATATATTCTATATAATAAACATTTGCTACTTAATAATTACTTTGCAGATTAAATGAATGATAGTAAATTGATAAATCACACCAAACGAATGAATAAAAAGAGGAACAAGATTTATGCATTTTTAATCAAGATCTAAAATGAAGAAAAATGAGTTGAGTATTTATATATATGCTAGATTTTTAAATACTTCGTTAACAAACCTAACATGATTAACTAGTTCAAGAAACGTTTAGTTTGGAATTTGTGTTCTCTACCATCAAATATTTTTCTTTGTTTAATAGAAAAAGGGCTTCCGTTATGGATCTATGATGACTATCTGTAACACATGTTTCTTTGTACAGATTCAGTAGATGCTTTGTTCAAAATTGAAGTATCTTTTAAGATCACTTCCTACCATCTCCATTTTTGCCTGCAAAATATTCATAGTTCATTGTTTTAGCAATATCGGAGTTATGCGGTATAAGTATTACTAAGAAAACGTCAGATAGGCATAACCAATCAACTACATGGTCTGATAAATGGGCAGTCCATTATCTGAGGTTCTTGACACTGCCTCAGTTCGGAAAGAATCAGGTATAGGTTGCATAACCATTCAAAATATTGAACTCATATAGGTTCTTGAAGAACCTTAGCATATGCAATCCAACATATCATCAGATAGCTTATGCAAAATATTCATAGTTCATTATTTTAGCAATGTTTATGCAGTAAGTATCACTAAGAACACGTGATATAGTGTCAGATAGGCATAACGAATCAACTACTTGGTCTGATAAATGGGCAGTCCGTTATCTGAGGTTCTTGACACTGCCTCAGTTCGGAAAGAATCAGGTATGGGTTGCATAACCATTCAAAATATTGAACTCATATAGGTTCTGGAAGAAACTTAGCTGGTAGTAGATAAAAGGGAGTAAAAACATTGAAGAGGCTAAAAAAGTTGGTAGTAGAAATTACAGAGACCTCTTCTGGTGGGGAAGCTCGATGAATAAGACAAATCTTTAACAATTCTTCCAGTGCTTAGGTATTTTACCCTGAACTTCCAAGGTCTAAATCAAAAGATTTAATGTCTATAAGCCTAATTATATGACGCATGAAATATTGTCATTGACACATCGAATAATGGTCAATGATATTCCAACATGCATCAAGACATTTTAGGCTAACTGAAATTTTTTTATTCAAGATTACCTCTTCACTCCATCCATCAACATCAAACACATCCGAGGAATACCCTAATTGAATTTGGGGTAGCTGAAATTGCTAGCCCTAATTCCCCAAATCCTCACCCTTCCTACTCCACTTTGCTATCGGTGATCCAACCTGAGGAGCAGCCGATTGATCTCTCCCAGAGGACCCCTCAATCAGAGAGGAGAGCTGTAAACCCCAACGTTTGGATCGGTCGTAAATAATGGGAACAAGTAGGGTATAATGGGAAAAGGGGGACCAATCTGTAAATATGAAAAAAAGGGTCGGTTGTAGTTAACCTGAAAGTGGAGAGGTAAAAGAAAAAAAAAAAGGTCTGTCCCTTGGATGGTGGATTATTGTTCATAGTTGTAAGATTAGAGAAGTGGCATGGAATGTTTTATCTGTGCCTGTAACGTATCTGAACTTGTTCCAAGAGCTCTTCAAGTTCAATTGAGACCTCAGAAAAGGGGGGGCCGTCTCACTGGATCTGCATCCCAGCATCGATGCATCAATTCTTGCAATTTAGGATGCATATTCTTCGGAATTTCAGGTCGAAGCCCCTGCTAACAAAGAATGTGATAGAAATTAGGAGCAGGATAACATATACTAGTTCATAGAAGGCAAAATTAGCAAAATGATAAGTATGATCTACGATACAAATGCAGGGAAACATGTATAGATTTTCTCCTTCTATCAAGAAGAGAAACCATTTTTTCCTTCATAATAACTAGAATTTGTATGATAAACTTCAAATACTAGTCATTTATTTTTATTGGTTTGCCTATGAGTTAGATGCATATTCAAATAAGAAACGAGACAGACAAAGAAATAAATTTTCAGAACCCAATTTTCTGTGAAGTTCTACAAGTTCAACCACAAACCTGTCTCACCCCTAGTGCCGCTTGCAGGGGTGAGGGTGTGAGGGTGTGATAAGGGATCTGCATGAAATCGAGAATATATCATATAAAATGTATCAAAAATCTTAATGTTCCATTAATTTATTGATTTATTATAATGTAGCATCAGCATGAGTCGGGAGAAGAAATGATTTATATAATGAAGTTTTATGTTAAGCAAAAAATTTAGTGTGGATTTCATATTGATCAAGTACAATGTTTTATCCCTTTGTTAAAATGAACATTCTAAAGGAAGAATATTAGAAGCAGCGAAATCATGTGACCATATCTAGTTTCCTGAATCCTCTGAAGAAGCTAATCTAATTTGTTTTATTTTACTTTTGGAGACAATATTGATTTCTATTGATCTGGGAGATATATATATATGTGCATGTATATAAGAGTTGGCTTCTAATCTTTATCATGTCATGTTAATGTTGTCTCCCTCGATAATTAAATTCTTCTTCATTCTGCTGACGCTGATAAGGTCTACATGGCCGCAATTGATAAATTTGATGCTATTGTGTCTAGAAGCAATTCATATGCCCCAGAAGGTATGGATTCATAGTTTATAACTTATTACCTTGTTGTAGCTTTGATGAAAAAGATGGCGAGACCAATTTTAGGATCTGACTTAGAATAAATTCAACATTCCGAATGGCAACTTGGTAGTTATTATTTTTTTTTGAAGGTTCAGACGACACAAGGCTATAAAACTTAAAAATGACCTCACGAAGACGTAAAGAGAGATATGACCTATTAATTTCAAGTAACAGTTTGCTATAACTTAAACACAGAAAGTGCTCATTATATTTGTTGAAGTTCAGCAGTTTCATCTGCCTCTGTGCTTGTGTTGTCCACCATGAGGATCACAGATTACCTCTTTGTTGTCCGAAGACCCTGGCCTTTCAGTGAGAAACTGCTACCAGAACACATCATTTACTCTAACTGGTGGATTTGCAGGTGTTTTGTCACTAGTTCTTGGAGCCTTCAGCGCCGTTGCATCTTCTGCATCAGGGTGCCAGCTATCTAAAACAAGTGCACTTAGTTCATCATTTTCTCTAGATTTTACAAATTTATTCAGGAAACATGACATTTTCCTGAAGGGCATAGTGCTTCCAACCATAATCGAATAATTATATGCAAAGTATACCCATTGGACATGATGATTGGTACATGGTTGACGGTGATATAGAATCTTATGTAAATAAAGATGGAGATCAAATGAGCACCTTGAGTGGCTCATCTAGCGGAAAGCGCTTAACCATGTGGTGGTTGCCGGTTTAAAACCCGTTGTTGTTTAAAGTAAAACTCTTAGTTGATGTTGTAAGGCCTACATCCAGTTGATTTCATAGAATTTTTGCCCATATATAAACGAATATATTTTAAAAAGTGGGGATTAAATAATTGTTTGTGTAAATATGCTAAATATTTAGTTGAAAAGAAGGATAAAGTTTATGTATAACTTTCACGAGCTCTGAGAAATGAATAGCTCTTTCAGCTAGACAATATGTTCCTGATGCTGAAGGAGTTTCCAATGCCGAAACATGTGCCATGGCAACATCTTGAACATTTACCGATCCGAGATTTTGATTAGGGAAAGTGGATAAACCTGAATCATAAATTTGATTAGTCAAGTAAATTTGGTATAGGATTATTTTGCTTTTGAAGAGGAGTTGATTGTTCTTTTGCTATTTTTTACTCTTGAATGGAGACTAGGCAATGAATGAGAAGATACTGGCCCCGGAGTTCTGCTCATCGGAGATCAAAAAGGTGAACTCCTCGGAATCACTTAATGGTGGAGTTATAGTCATTGTGACAGGGTATCTTTACAGGAATGAGCACAATGTCAGGAGGCACTTCATCCAATCCTTCTTCCTTGCTGCACAGGAAAAGGGGTATTTTGTCCTCAATGATGTACTTCTTTACGGTCAAGAATTCGATCGGCACCACTCGGAACAGCAGGTCTCGTCAAATGGAGCTGGATCACCCTTTCCTAACGAGAATGGTATAGTTAATGTATACACACTCGCTTAAATTTCATGCATGTTTCATGAATCTAATGATTTTTTTTTGAGTTTACATGATATGGTTTTCAACTGAATATTCCCAACAAAAAGAATCGGTGTTCATAGTTGAACTGGCTGCCAAATTGAGTGGTGTTGAGAATCATTCGTGCAATGGAGGGAGCCCGACTATGCCGGATGAAGAATTGAGCAATCCGCTGCGCCCCCAATGCCATTTGGATTGGGGAAAGCAAAGCAAACGTAAATGCAAAAGTAAAGCGTGGTCAGATCGCACTAATCTAATCCTAGAATATGCAGGGTTTTTGTTTTTTCTTTTTTTCCTCGTCTCAACATGGAATTCGTGCTAAAAGAAGGGAGCAAACCATGACACTGTTTCCTCGACGTGCGGGAGGGAGGAGGAGGTCGGTCCGGCTCGGCTGGATTTGGGCAGCAGCAGGCATGGGCAAAGAAGGGGGGCAAGGAAGGAGGAAGATGAGCCATTATTTTTAGTTCCACATCCTATGATTTCTTAAAAATAAAAAATATTGTATACTTAAGAAAGTGCCTTTGTTTCGATACCCAAAGGCCACTAGTCTCGTGTCTTAGGAATTGTCGAGACCTGTGGTCCTCAGTAGACCTTCGATGAAGGAATATTTAGAAGCGCCCCATTTGACGACGACGGTGATCTCCTCCGATTCACCAACTATTCTCCTCTGCATATTAGAGTAGAATTCGCCTCCAATACCTTGGAATGATGCATTCCACATGGTAACGTACGAACTCTGGCTGCGACACCATGCCATCAAGTACTAAGTTCAGGTTCGTGGTTTCAACTTGTGACCAAATCCCCACTAGTCCATATGAGGTGTTCTTCTGCATATCGCAGTAAGCACTGCTGCATTCTGAAGGCTCATGAGCAAATATATTCAGGTTATTCTCATCCTTTAAATGCAATACTCGATTTCAATGGGAAGTAGAAGCGGAAGAGAGGGCGTGGTCGAAGGTAGGCAGCAAACCCAGCTCAAGCTCAGAGGTTGAAATCTCTACTGGTGCATGCAGCGAAGCTTGGTGTCTGATTTTGTAACTCAGACACTTGTGCTCTATTTTTTTTCTTTTCATTGTAAAATCTTTTCAACAGCTGAAGATGAATATATATATATACACACTGTATTTTCACCGTGGAAGAGGGTATGTTATTTCCCCCATGAGCCAGAGTCAGGTGGCAGCAACAGTAAATATAAGAAGAGTTTTATAACTGGGGATAAAAATAATACGATGGAATTAATTTGATTGAACTAAAAATGTTTAAATATATAATTGGTGCACACCATCCGTTTTCTCCTTTTCTGACTTAGTATGTGATCTAAAAGTGTTCAATGTTGAAAAGAGCTGCTTTTCTCTTTGATTGACTTAATAGAATCATCAGAAATGTTGAGCATGATTTTTGCAATATGGTGGATAAGGTGTATCACTAAATTGCAAGAATTTTTTTTAAAAGTTTTTAAAACCCTAATGAGTGGAGGATGAAATTTGGTACTTAAGGTTAATGCAACATTTCTTCAATATCATGGAACTGGCCTTTGAGAGCAACAAGCTAATTATTATGATTCATAGAGAAACTTTGCAGAGTGATCGTTACACATGATTTTTTTTGCATAAAGTAGACGGCTCAAATGATCTCGGCAGCATCCTGTGGAATTGGAAAGATTAAAGAAAATGTCCTGCACAAGGATGACGTATAAAACTCAAGAACAAGATTAGGTCCTTTGTGCATATCATAAGTTCCAAGTCAATGAAAGTGGTGCAAAACAATTTGGAAAAAAAAAATCAAAGTTGACTCGTCACGTTTAAAATTTATCTAAACATGCTCAAATGTTTGAAAAATGTCGGTGTACATTAGAAATTAGGAAACTAAGGGCATGATCTGGGCCCCAAGAGTTTTCCTCCATATACAACCCATCTGAGAAGAATCCAAGTCAAATCATTCATGCAGTAACCAAGTTTGGGAAGGAAGTGACAAGGATGATCGACCTTTTTTTTTACCACATAAATTTTTTGGCTAAATCAGTAAGGTAAGATCTAGTTACAGATAAATAACAAGGGTACACTGAACATGATCTTTTTGATACATTACTAAGATTCGCGTAGACCTCTCAATCTGTAAGATGGAGATTACTCGTCACCTGCAACTCCACTCAGCATGATAAAACAATGCCATAGAGGACTCATAAAACAAAACGTGGAAGGAAAAGTTGAAGATGGCTGCAGCACCTGAAAACTTGGTTGATCCGCATATGGAAGCACACAAACTTGTTACCTTCCGAGATCAAGCAGCAACCTGCTCGCATGGTTGTTTCTCAGAATCGTTAGAGACATTTCTTCCGTCGTGACTAGTTTCTGGGAGTCCCTGCTTCAATTACACCATGAGAAAGTGTTCGTCTCCTCGATGGTGGATGATTTTTCGTAGTTGTAAAATTAGAGAAGTTGCATGGAATGTTTTATGTGTGCCTGTAACAAGGTACCTGAACTTGTTCCAAGAGTTCTTCAAGTTCAATTGAGACCTCAGAAAAGGAAGGCCGTCTCACTGGATCTGCATCCCAGCATCGCTGCATCAATTCTTGCAATTTGGGATGCATATTCTTCGGAATTTCGGGACGAAGCCCCTGATAACAAAGAATGTGATAGAAGTTAGGAGCAAGATGACATTGGTAGCACCAATACTACTTCATAGAAGGCAAAATTAGCAAAATGATATGTATGATCTATGACACAAATGCAGAGAAACATATATAGTTTTCTCCTTCTATCAAGAAGAGAAACCATTTTTTCCTTCATAATAACTAGAATTTGTATGATAAACTTCAAATACTAGTCATTTATTTTTTTTGGTTTTCCTATGAGTTAAAGAAATAAGTTTCTTGAAGTTCAAAGAAACAAGACAGTCAAAGAAATAAGTTTTCAGAACCCAATTTTCTGTGAAGTTCTACAAGTTCAATCGCAAACCTGTCTCACTCCTAGTGCCGCTTGTAGAGGTGTCAGAGCGTCATAAGGGATCTGCATGGAAACCGAGAATATATCATATAAACTGTATCAAAAATCTTCACTAATGTTCCATTAGTCTTATTGAGATGATATGACCTCCGATTATATGAAATGTTGTCGACTTCTGATAACTTAAACTTGGAAAAATCTTATTGCACCTTCGAAGTTGCAAGCTCCCAGAGAACAATGGCAAAACTGAATACATCTGCTTTCTGATCATAAGGTTGATGATTAATAACCTAGTAAAGGAAAATATGTTGTCAGAAATAGGAATTGAATTATGAAGACGTTAACCAATTCAATGATTGAAAAAATTTAGTGCAGAGTATGATGAAAACCCAAGAATAGCGAACACTTTATAATGCTGGTTAGCTTTGAGCATAACGATCCCCCAAAGTAATATATGCAACAGCCTTGCAAATAATGCGTGTATTTATTTTTGTGAGAAAATCATCTTTGGAATTAAAGGATAAAACAAGATAAACCCCGGAGCTTCCGTTGAAAATAACCCAATCAATAAGAACTAAGGTTGTTTCATAACATGTCTATAATTGGTTTGGTTAACATGTAATATTTGTTGTTAAACATTCTATAAATTCACAAGTCAAAGTCATCAAATTATAGAACAAAGGGAGCACCTCAGGAGCCATCCATCTGTATGTTCCTGTTTCTGCAGTCATATCACCCCCTTGATCTTGGAACCTAGCTACACCAAAGTCTGATACTTTGACAACCTACATAGAAAACACAAGTCAATTATCTGTCAGCTGACATTTGTACAACTTTCAAAATAAATAACAATTCCTCAAGTTAGAAATCTAGTTGTCAGGACTGTGGAACAACTAACATACAACTTGTAAAAGTTGATAAAGCCTAAGATACAGCTTATGTCCACCAGTTAGAATATAAAAAAAATTTATTCCGTTGAAATGCAGGACTATCTTGGATTGTCCCAAAAATATTGGGAAAGGTACTCAAGTTGGAAAGTTGGATAAACATCTTATTTTGCTCTAGGATACCAAAAAAAAATGTTTTCAGCAGCACTCTCGAACTTTTGAATTTTTTTTTCAATTTTTTGATGTTATATTTACCATATATCTATTGCAGTCTTTGTGAGTCAATCAAATCAGGTGTTCCAAACTGTACCCCTCTTTCATACTGTAGAATTCAAGAAACAAATATTAAGGATTCATTGAGATACAATTCCTTAATTATGGTAAGAAGTTGATTATATGCTGTTTTAACTATTGACCAATGAATCCATCATGTTTAAGCATCATCTAAGGATGATAGAAATGACGTGCTTTAAGAGTATGAAATCTTCCTTCGGTAAGAGTGACAGAAATCCACAGTTATCAAGCAGTTGGTATGCAATCTCTCTTCATTTATTGTATAAGCTGCATGCGTACATGGTTTTTATCCAACAGGAGGTTAGCTGTCTTCAAATCTCTATGAATAATGTTATTCTGATGCAAATAGTCCATTCCTTTGCAAACATCCAGAGCAAACCTCAGCAACATGGAGAGCTTCAGCATTTTATGATGCTTATGCAGAAAATCGTATAGGTTTCCTCCTGGCATGTACTCTGTAAGAGAAAATGTTTCCATCCAACATAATTGATGAGTTGATGAGAATAGGCAGCAGGAAAACCACAGAAATAAAGTGGATATCCAAACAAGTAATATTTATGGAAAAAAGTAGGATATTCAAGTCTGGCGAACAATTAGGTCCATATGTAGCTTATGAAAACCAGAAGTGGGATCTAACCCTTTCCATGTCTATTGAAATTAACCAGAAATTCTAAAATCATATAGAGGAACTGAGAAAGATAGTTTATATACACAAATATGTAGACGTTACAGCTATAAGCTATATAAAAGCTTGTGTCACAAGTTATATTAAAATCGCCTAGTTACTACATAATATTACAAGGCTTGACGACCTAAAAAACATCTTGAGGCATTATTGACTAAATTTACTAAAACAACACATCTATGTGCTCGGAGATTAGTACAGGTCCCTTACTAGTCTCTAAACGCTGAAATATGATGTATCTACATGTGCCTCCTGAACATTATTTTTTAAATTCATACCAGAACTGCCTCAAGACCAACCTGGGATATGAAAGATCTGGACTCGATGCAGTACAGCTAATCAGGAGACCAAAGAATAATACGTCACATGAAAATTACCTGTCACTATACAAAATTCTGGAGGTTTTGTACATGCACCAATAAATCGAACAATATTACTATGTTGAACTTCCCTGAAAATTTGACAAAATTATTTCAATATCAAATACATTAAGAAGGCCAGTAAATAAATAAGTTTAGGACTCATGAGTAAACTATGAACAAAGTAAAAGTAACGAAAACCAACAAATAAGCATAAGCTTCAATAATGATGTGAGTCAGACAACCAATTGAAAGTGAAATTATATCAGACTTATACAAGATGGTGCTTCCACAAAAGTTACTCCACCTTAATATAGATATTTCTTGAGTGAACTCTATAAACAAAGATTTATTTAGATGCTCAGATCTAAGAAATTTAACAGCCACATCCTGACCAAGGTAACTTCCACGGAACCTGTAAGATATAAAAATGCAAATATTAATGGGAAAAGGGGCATATTATCAATTGCAATTACAAATTGTAAAAAATGAGAGTCCTCAGCTATCAAGTTGTAACTCACAAATCACCACAGGAGCCAGATGCAATCTTGTCTCCTAATTTCAACACTTTTTTGTCAATTTCCCACTCATCCATCTTGGGTTGCATAGTAAATATCTTTTCAGCAGCTGATGAATGAGATGAGCCAGACCAGGATCCCTGTAACAGCCAAGGCAAGCATCAATGCACGAACTACTAACAGATGCAATAAGTCCTCATACTATAGGTAGCATCTTATTGTTGATTACACTAGATAACCAGATTTTAGAAAGTGCTATGGGCATTAGAATTTGCAGTCAAGCACCAAGAGGAAAAAAGGGCAAGCCATGACAAGGAAAGAAGCTTTACTTAACCACAAATAAAAAAACCTGTGTACCCCTAGATGAACACTTAACAAGCAACAACCAGAACAAAATCAGATTTAACTCGATCAAGAACAAAGTGAATATGCCTAGTAAAAAACATAAAACCCCTATCAGAGCAACGAAGTTCATGCACACAAAGTGTACATTCCGCTGGTTAGAGTAATTGGGCTCTATACGGGAGGATCATGAGGTCTAAAGTTCAAGACTCATTAACTTATAATAAAAAAAAGAGCAACGAAGTTCATAATATATACATTCTGTCACGCCCCAATGTGAAAATCAAGTTCATTCTGGTGCTTGTTCTCAGACAATCACAGGTATAAGTTAATATATTTGAGAAACAATCAGTACCTTGGCAATGATATAATATAGCTGAAGTAATTAACCTACATATAGTTTTAAACACAACACATAATACAAGAAAGAATAGACCTTAAAATAATCATAAATTAAGTACCTCATTTCTAGCAATTGCTCTTTCAATTTCATCATGCAAAAGATCTGTATCCTGAGCACAGATACACAAAAATTGATGTCAGAAAACAGAAAATTAAATTATCGCACATCACACTAGTAAACTGTTGGTGCTTGTAAAACATATTTGTGTTGACTTGGACAATTAGACTATAAAATAAGGGAAGATCAAATCAAGTTTCTTATGTCAAACATCATGGCTGAACCTAAGGACCCCAGACATGTAGGCACACCATACCACCAGCCAAGTATCTAGGCTTCTAGCAGTACCAAGCTTTGTTAATTCATAATAAATCCAGACTGGCAGTAGTCTGAGCCAAATGGAACCAAATGTTGATAGGCCCTTCCCTTTCTTAAAAAGAGATTTCCCAAAGAGATTGGGTTACGTGGTAAACTAGGTCAGTTATTTGGTATTCATCTTTGACAAAGACAATGATTGGTAGAGGAAGACTCCTTCAAGGTAATTCTTTTATCATTCATATGTAGGCTCATATTTGTAAACTATGAAACATGACAGTTACCCAAGGGGTATAGTGCTTCCAACCATAATTGAATTATTGAATGATTATATGGTACATGGTTTACGGTGATATAGAATCTTATGTAAATAAAGACGGAGATCAACTGAGCACCTTGAGTAGCTCATCTAGTGGAAAGCACTTAACCATGTGGTTGCCGGTTTTAAACCCGTTGTTGTCGTAAGTATAAACTCGTAGTTGATGTTATAGGACTATGCCAGTTGATGTTGTAAGGCCTACATCCAGTTGTTTTGATAGAAATTTGGCCCATTAAGGAATAGATTAAAAAAAGTGGGAATCAAATGATTGTTTGTGTAATATGCTAAGTACTTAGTCTGATTGTCATAGCATAACAGAACTTGGAGGTACATTCTCCATGTATTTCCAGTATTGCAATTGTCACAAAGCACAAAAGATGTAAGAAACCGTAGGCTTCGAAAGGCTAATGCTTCTTGATTTTTATTTTTATGTTTTGAAGAACACATTAGACAGACACCTTAACCTTGAGATCATAGAGGTTGGAACATCTAAACCTTCTCGACTTGAGAAGGAAAAAGAAAAAAAAAACTCCAATTTGAAATAATAAAATAAAATGATGGCTTATAAAGCAGTGGGCCATGACACAACAAATAACGAAGTAATTTGTGATAACTTATGAGGACAAAGTTCTATAGCTTCCACAGCAAATAGCATCTGCTTTGGTTGGTGATGACAAGACCAAGCTCAACATGAAGTATGGCCATTGTTTCATTTGTGGATCTACTTACAACAACGGTTTATTACCATCAAGCTAATACTCATATGGGAGGCTAATAAGAGTTACTGCAATGTTCTCCCTACTTCCTCAGAATTCTGCAGAAAAGAATGGGAGGAAGATACTCAAATATTGTTTTATATGGTGTCTATCTGTAGAGACATGATTTCTATGGGAAATTTGTCAAAGATGCTGACAGCCAACAGGAGTTGCATGTTTAAATAGAACGGAGAATGATACAAGGGACCTTGGTTAGGGCTTCTCTCATCAGTTAATAGTCTCAGTACCAAGGACTTAAAAATTAATTCAATAACACAAGAATGAAAAAAATAAAAATAATTTAACATGTATCAAGATATTTTAGGCTAACTGAAAATTTTTTCATTCAAGATTACCTCTTCACTCCATCCATCAACTACAAACACATCCAAGGAATAGCCATCTGTTGTTGAAAAAACATGAGCTTCACGGATGTTCAGGTCAATATCCGATAGCAATGATGACAACTAGAAGGACATGTTATACTGTTAAAAAAAATTCTACTTTGCATGTCCAAATTTGCATAAATAAAAACTATACAGGCCATAATTTAATCAAATCTTGAAATGGCTAAGGAAAACAATGAAGT
The DNA here is from genome assembly GCA_030544415.1 of Thalia dealbata. Lineage (NCBI taxonomy): Eukaryota > Viridiplantae > Streptophyta > Magnoliopsida > Zingiberales > Marantaceae > Thalia > Thalia dealbata. The sequence continues at coordinate 4,890,022 of CM060454.1, forward strand.
CATAAACAGATATGATAAACCTGTTCACTACCAGCTAATTAAACAAAAACACAAAATCATACAAAGTTACTCGACATGTACTTTCCAACATTAAAGGCAACAGGCCTATGTTGCTTAAAAGGCAAATTTAAGTGCAAATTAAGTGTGCAGTAGCCATATCATGAAGAATTTTTTAAAAAATGTGAATACTCAGCCATTATCAGAATGTTCGAACCATCCAGTCCTCTAGTACAATGATTTGGCTTGTGTAAACATCAAGATACAAGTCTAACAACAATAACTTAAATTTGGTACTATTTTAAACCCTGAGGAAAAACAGCTAAGACTTGCCCAAAATCTAAAAGATTGATTATCAGAAAGGCTGCAATAATGCAAATGCACTTTGCAATGGCCTACACTAACAAGGTGAAAGTAGTAGAAGTGCCACCATCAGTTCCAGTGACTTATGCAACTGCCAACAACAATAAAATCCTCAAGTAGTCATCTCAAAACATCAGTACTATAACCAGTTTTGTCCTTCCATAATATAACAGTATAAAAAACTTTAGATGGTGATATAGCAACAACGTGGTTGCTAACTCCGAGTGACAAGAGGTGATGCAAGAAGCCAATAACACCATGAACCAAAACCTCAGTTGAGAAACTACTTAACTAAAAAGTACTACCAGTCCCGAACAAATGGCAACTACTACAGTTCGCCAATTTGTGGAGCCCCTTCACCAGCAGGATAATAGTAGTTCACTGCTGCTGCATGTCCAGCAACAAAACACCAGTTTTGGCTTCCAAACAAGGTGCTCTATATCAATCAAATGTGATGTACAATGCTGTGCAATGGGCAAACAACAAATAGATACTTCACAACAAGATTGATGAGTAGTGAATGGTATATTATAAAGTCAAAATTCAAAGAACTCTATTTTATTTAGTGGTATACCTAGCAAGAAAAGCAACAGGATCCATTAATTCTTGTAAAACAATAAAAAAGAAAATAAAGTATAATGCATAAATCGTACAAGTGGGTTGCATCTAAGGAAATTCCATTTCCTTTCGCACAGTTTAACATCTAATTCTAATGCAAAAAATACACCTATATAATGCTCCGTGTACCTGGCTAAGGAGTTTTGGTTTGTCAACTGTGGAGAAGATGATTTCATGAATTGGAATGTGTACAACCTCATGCCTGCAATTAACAATTTACAGAAGATTTAGTATCAACTACTCAGTTTCCTAAGGAATAATTAGCATATCATAAAGGACAGGTACTGTGCAGATCTTGAACAATGTGCATTGAATTGTCATGGGTACAAATAAATAGGTTAATTTCAGAATCCACAAGCTTCAACATAAGAACATAATAACTGACCATCACCAGTCTACTAACTGTGAAGATTTTAAACAAAATATACTCAATTGTCGAGAATCATAAATAAATACATTTCAGAATGCAGAATGTTCTGCAGAATCCTAAATAAAGAACTAGTCATTATGCATTTCCTAACTGGATATTGAGAAAAGAGCTTGTATAATATAAGTTTTGAAGGTTCAAACTGTTTTCTAACTCAAAAGTCATTTAGTAATAATCATCTAGAGACGACAGAGTAGTTTGAGGTTATTCACAACAATGTGGGATGAACGTATTCCTATAGTCCTGGATCCTCAAGTATGGAAGCAGTCATCACTGATTATCCTGCAGTCATGCAACCTACTAGAAGTACCTATTATGTGTTCAAACACTAATTTTAAATTTCTATTAGAACCAGCAAGTTTTCAATACATGTAGAATATAAAACTTTGATCACAATGGATGAATAAATACCTTGCAGAGACGGCATCTGCAGCATTTGTCCCATCTTCATCATCCTCGTTATTTCTTGCTCCTTCCACATCTTGTTCCTCTAGCTTTGAGCAAAGCTCAAAGTCAATTCCACAATTTCCATCCAAATAGGAAAAAAAATAGATGCATAAACAATTTCCAGATAAACCTAAATAAAAACCCCACAACCAAAGAAGGTATTGGTAATGTAGAATGGATTCACTTATAAATAGAACAAAGTAGACAAGCAGAAAATAAATATTTGTTTTTGCAAAGCCAAACAATCTCGGAACATTTTTCAAGCACTTTTATGTACAGCAATGATTTGTACAATCCTATGGTAAAAAGTACTTGTGATTATGGTGTATCAACTTTTTTCGTAGAATAAGCACAAGAGAAGGAAATAGATTGTAAGGTGAACCAAATTACTCAGAAATTGCTACTAAAGTCCCTTTGATCTTAGATAAATATATCTTTGCAATCCATAGTAAACACAAACTTAAATCTCAGACAATATATTCTAGTCAAGTTTTGGAGCAACAAATCATTGATATCAAGTTCATTAATGAGAAACACTTTACGGTAACATACTTTAAGACCTAAAATATTATTTGACATCAACTTTTAACAAGTTCAATAATAAACTCTAAAGCACAATTTTATGGCATGCAATGCCTTCCTGCACCATTTATCCCATACCTTGATTTTCATAAATAAATAACCAACATATATTTGCTCAAAGTAGAACAGAGGAGGCCATACATTTTAAAGACGATTCAGGAAAAATAACATTTTTCATGTTCATTATGGAAATCCATTTATCTCGGTCACCATAAACAGGTCATATTTGCAGACACCAAAGTGGCTCTGCTTTCCACATGATCCAGCACAATCACGCAATAAGAAGTAACAAGCTAAGTGACTTGAAAGCGTTAAAATGGATAAGTAATTTCTCTGCAAAAACAAGAATCCGTTGTACTACTTTAAATTCAAGCCAAGATTCATTTAGAAGTACCTTTAGGAAACGAACGTGAAAGGCTGGACGCTTTTGTGGGTCCTTAGCTTCTTCCAGAATCTTTTGGTGTAACAAAACATCTTCGGCTTTATCAACATTCACATCAAGCTGATAACTGCATATAGACACACATTTAGCACCAAGATGACTAAAAGCATGGAACACATTTCATGCTTCAGTGAAGAAACATAATCAATAGGTGAAATAAGCAATGGTTGGAAAACTCAAATAGTGTCAGTCAATAGTCAGAACAGAAACGCAAGAATTTATTTTCTCTATTCCTTACAATCTATTCAAATAGTAACCAAAATGTGGAAGTTCTTTCAATTTACACAGTTCATAAACATAGGTTGAAGAACCAGAATTCATCTCCAGCAGGCAAGGAAATCAAATATATCTCGATCTAAAACATATAAAGTAAAAAAAAAATGAAAAGGAAAAGCTAGAATCTCGTCGGGCACGATTAACTTTTACTCCATTCAAAAGGTTATAACCTAAATACTCCAATCCGAACCTCCATGCACCCTGCTACGCCAAAAAACCCAGAAAAACCATGAGAGCACGAGCTAACAACCCGAAACCAAGAATACCAACACCTGAGAGCTATGGCATCATCACCTCTGGGGCAACCGACCGAAGTGGGCAAACAGCTGCTCCTTGAAGTCGGGATTCGACCGAGCCTCCTCGTTTCCTATTTCCATCAGCCGCTCGTAGATCTCCTTCCTGACGTCGTAGGAGGCCAACCCCACGGCGCCCCGCGGCGGCGACGAGCTCTCCCCTACCTCCTCGACCGGCTCCCTGTCCATCCGCCCCCTCCCAGCCCGATCCAGATTCAGGGGCACCGCCCCATCGCCGGAGACATGGCCGGAGATAGGGTGTGGAGAGGCGGAGCGCGATGGCGGGTGAGTGGGGTGACGGTGGAAGGCGATTCTAAGGAGTCCGGCGACGGGGGCAGGAAGAATAAATAAGTTGACCGGGTGAGGGCAGAGGAGTCTTTTAATATCTAGAACGCAAGATGCGAATGATTTTTTGAGCCACCAAATCGGAGGATTACAAAACGCAAAAAAAAAAAAAGAGGAAATTGGTTGTTATTTAATTATTTATTTGAAATAATCAACACGTGTTTTTGTTTGAGTAAAAAAATGAAGAATTGATTCCGATAAACGATTTTATTCTAATTTTGATTAGAGATGTATATATTATTTATTTATTTTAATAAATAAAATAAATTTCCTATGGGTATGATTGGAAGTATCAAGAGTAATTAATTCTCTTAGTTTATTATGTTAGGAAGAGTAGTTAATTATCATTATTATGATAATAAATTTTCTTATTTTATTATTATTCAACATCTATTATTTATTAGTTCATAATAGTAATTAAAAATTTAAAAATTCAATAAATATTATTAGCTTATCTGTTTATCATATAAATCATTTATTAAAAAGTTTAATTTATTAGGTGATCGGAGCGATAAATTGAAAATAAAATGTTATCGTTCTAATAAGAGGATCATTAGGTCGGTAAAAAAATCTATAAAATATAGTATTAATTTTGTACAAATATAAACCTTTCCCACCAATTGCATTGCGGCAATCAATCTTCCTTGAAAGGGAAGAAGAGGTGCAGCAAAGCCCACTTCCATAACTTGAAGTGTAAGTTTAGGAATGGCCAACAATTCCAGTCCAACCCGAGGTAATACGTGAGATATATATATATATATAATGATCCAAAATCCAAGTGAGAATTAAATTTTTTTAGCAAATCCCTGGCTGTAAAAATGGATTTTTCCTAAACAAGACAATCTTTCAATGATGTACATGCAGGCCGCTATACATCATTAATAATGAAAGTAAATTTGGTTAGTATTTTATATCGTTAACTTGTTATATTCATAATAAAAGAGATCAAAGCTATAATGTAGAAATGATACGAGTAGCATTCTAAAAATTAGAATAAAATTATTGTTTAATTACAAAAAGATAAAAATAATAAGCTATAATACCATATACAAATCTTATAAGTATAATCGGTAAAAACACAACTTTAAAAATTGATTCCAAATATATAATTACTAAATTTTGGCATTTCGGACACTGCAAGGCATTTTGATCACGAGACCGTCCCGATTCCCACATCAGAGTCATCCAACGCGCGTGAAAGAACCCCTACAAATCAACGGTCAAGATCTGGTCGCAGAAAGCCGTTCGAAAGCGAGCCGGTCGATCTGGAGGGCACGAAGCCGAACTCGGCTTGCCAGCGATGCGCGATCGATTCGACGAGTTGGCGTGGGCGCACGCCACCGCCTTCGCTCACCCCGCCGCACGTTATCGCGGGCCCCGCCCCCAAAAGCCCCATCTGACGGCCCCCAGCGCCCGAGCCCGTCCCCATCCGACGGCCCCCATCCTCTCCGACAGCTCACGCCCCGTCCCCTCCGCCAGTCTCTTTATCCGCAATATTCTGCACCACCGCCTCCCTTCTCACCCTCAATATTTACCTGCTTAATCACCAGCAGGTGTCCCGGTGGTCCCACCGTGCGATCCAATCAAAAATACGCATAGGATCCGGGTATGGAGTGGGAGAAAAGTATCGCTCTTTCTTTTAATTTTTGCTGACACCGCACAGCTTTGGGTAAAAAAAAAAAGGAAAAGAAAACTTTTTTCTCTCTCCATTTCAAAACTTTTGTTTATTTATTGATTTATTTTCCTTTTCGTGATATAAAACCGCTCGCTTGCTCTCGCACCACCCTCTCGTCGCCGGTTCCGGTCTTGCTTCTCTCGGTTGAGCTCCGCGCCTCTCTCTCGTCGCCGGGAGAAGCCTCGCCTCGTCTCGTTCGCTTCCGCTCCCGATATCGACAAGGTATGTGGATCTCTTCTTCTGTTCTCTTTTGGGATCGGTTGTGCTCTAATGTTGGCCAAGTGTTGTCGCTTTGATGTGCATTGGGGGGTTTTCGATTGGGAAGTCGTAGATCTAGCATCAGCTTGATGATCGCCTTTTTGGTCCTTGCATCTTTTTTTTCTTTTGTTTTCCTTTTCGTTTGCTGGTTGTCATGTTCAAATGCGGCGACCGGAGAAGTGAAAATGCCGTCGACTCGTGAGTTTATTAGCAGTTATGGATTTGGATCAGCAAGCGTGTCTGCTGATGATGATTGTCTTCTTCGTCCTATCACTCCCATCTGTTACTTTTTGTGAAAGCATTCTTAGTATACCTGGACGAGTCACTTGTTAGAAATCCTTTTCAACGTTTCGATAGCGATAGCGATAGCGGTATGTTTAATGATCTATTAGTTGGTTTCGTCTTGTTTAACTCGCAGAGTTTTCGATTATTAAGTCAAAAAAGGGGAAAGGGGGCAAAAGTTCCTGAAATTAAGATATTCTGTGAAACAGCCCTCGGAAAAAGAAAAATTACTCTTCGATGCATTAATCATAAATAGAGCATGGTTTAGTTTTTGGGTTCTGTAAATACATAGGTTACCGGAAGAGGCAAACCTGAAACCAATATGTAGATGTTTGATCTATTCTAATCTGTTCTTTTTTTACTGAATTTGCTGTTACTATAAACACATAGGTTTAGTGTTTTGATCACAAGTAAAGGAACTCCTTTCATTTGTGTCTGAAATTTTAATCCTTCCGTCTTCAACTTATCCTCGCAGATCATATACAAATGGCTGATGCTGAGGAAATCCAGCCTCTAGTCTGCGACAATGGTACTGGAATGGTCAAGGTTAGAAATCTAATCCTGTGTCCAAATAAAATTCTCTTTCCCGCTGATACTGGATTTTATTCATAAGCATTGTATTCATCACGTAGGCTGGTTTTGCTGGAGATGATGCTCCTAGGGCTGTGTTCCCTAGCATTGTAGGGCGACCTCGCCACACTGGCGTTATGGTGGGGATGGGCCAGAAAGATGCCTATGTTGGTGATGAAGCTCAGTCCAAAAGAGGTATCCTGACTTTGAAGTACCCTATTGAGCACGGTATTGTTAGCAATTGGGATGATATGGAGAAGATCTGGCATCACACCTTTTACAATGAGCTCCGTGTTGCTCCCGAGGAGCACCCTATATTGCTGACTGAAGCTCCTCTTAATCCCAAAGCCAACAGAGAGAAAATGACACAAATCATGTTTGAAACCTTCAATGTACCTGCCATGTATGTTGCAATCCAGGCCGTTCTTTCTCTGTATGCCAGCGGTCGCACAACTGGTAAGTGTTGTCTCGTTATACTTTTTGCTTCTGATTTGGTGTACTCTTTTTCTAATCCATTGCTTTTGTTATTGTAAAAGGTATTGTGCTGGATTCTGGTGATGGTGTGAGCCATACGGTTCCAATTTACGAAGGATATGCTCTTCCCCATGCCATCCTTCGTTTGGATCTTGCTGGTCGTGACCTGACGGATGCTTTGATGAAGATCCTTACCGAGAGGGGTTATTCATTCACCACCACCGCCGAACGGGAGATTGTCAGGGACATCAAAGAGAAGCTTGCTTACGTGGCCCTTGACTATGAGCAAGAGCTAGAGACTGCCAAGAGCAGCTCAACCGTGGAGAAGAGTTATGAGCTTCCTGATGGACAGGTGATCACAATCGGTGCCGAGAGGTTCAGGTGCCCGGAAGTTCTCTTCCAGCCATCTATGATAGGCATGGAAGCTGCCGGCATCCATGAGACTACTTACAACTCCATTATGAAGTGTGATGTGGATATTAGGAAGGATTTGTACGGCAACATTGTTCTCAGTGGTGGTTCTACCATGTTCCCCGGTATTGCCGACCGTATGAGCAAGGAGATTACAGCCCTCGCTCCGAGCAGCATGAAGATTAAGGTGGTTGCACCACCTGAGCGGAAGTACAGTGTATGGATAGGAGGCTCCATTCTTGCCTCACTTAGCACATTCCAGCAGGTACTCTTGATGCTTCAGTTTCTGACTTACTCTTACTATAACCTGCATCTTCTATATGCTTACGTCTCTCCATTGTTGCTCAACAGATGTGGATTTCCAAGCAGGAGTATGAAGAATCTGGTCCTGCCATTGTTCACAGGAAGTGCTTCTGAGTTTTCCTGGTTCTTCATCGCCACTCTACTTTTTGTTGAGGGTAGTAATTTGGAGTCAGTTTGGCAGTGCTTCCAAGATTGTTGTGGATTTCTTGTGTCTATATTCGATTTCCTCGAGCTGTGCTCGATGCTCTTTGTTCATTTTTTCCCAGCATGTTAGTCACATAGCCTATTGAAGAACTCTGTTGTTAGTATTAGAGCATATGAAGGTATAACTTGGCTTGTGCTTTTTTTTCTTTCCCCCCACTTCTTTTAGAAAACCTGCTGTATTAATTCTTTGTTTATGCCTTGTTTGACAGTATTATTTGCACGATGAAGTTTTTGTACATGAGATCTCAAATTATGCTCTTACTTTTTGTTCGCTCAAAAACTTAAATCCTTCAATCTGGAGGAGCAAAATTTATTGGGGGAAATTTTCTTTTGGAGAGAACCAGGTGGATATAAAATCATTGTGGAGTCAGATGCCTTACTGCTCACATTGCTCTGCATGTGTTCCTCTCTCTCTCAGCTAAATTATGACTCACATGGCTGATTTCAAAGGTTCAGCTATTGGAACCTGACCAAATGATACTTACATGCTAAATGAAACTGGTCGTGGAATTGAAGACACACGTGGAATATAAATGATTCCTTAACTAGATAATTTTCATTAATAAAATTATTTCAAATTAAGACTTAGCTATGAGTGGCTAAAGCTTGATTAAATCAAACTCAGGTGCTCGAGCATGCGAATTATAGGGGTGCACAAGGCATAGTGCAGCTAGATTGATAATAAACTTATGCTCATTTTAGACTTGGCCTAAGTTTATAGTGATAAATTATAATTTTTAAACCAACACAACAAATTTCTAAATCATGTAACTACTTCAAACATAATTTATTTTTTAGATTTTTTTTATTTTAATTGATATATTGGATCTGGTTTAGTGTTATCATCTCAAAATTCTAAAAAGAATCCGCCTAATTCAATTCTGATGAAACAATGTAACTAGATAATCATAACATGAAATATACGATAAAGTTTTGGATTAAAAAAAAAGGTCCGCCGGGTTTCCTTCCGATCCGTGTGCCTCCTCAAGACGAAATCTGCACCCTCCATTTCATTCCGATCCGACGTTCCACGCCGAGGCGCGCTAAAAGCTTCAACTTTCCCGATTTCCCAATTCTTCGCCCGCCTTCATTCTCCCGCTTCAAATACCTCTCTCCGTCATCGTCATCTTCGTCTTCGTTCCCAAATCTCTCTCCATCTCCCAATCCTCAAATCAAAGAGAGAAAACCCTAGCGATGGCCAGGACGAAGCAGACGGCGCGGAAGTCGACGGGCGGCAAGGCCCCTCGGAAGCAGCTGGCGACGAAGGCGGCGCGGAAGTCGGCCCCGGCGACGGGCGGCGTCAAGAAACCGCACCGCTTCCGGCCCGGCACGGTCGCGCTGCGGGAAATCCGCAAATATCAAAAGAGCACGGAGCTGCTGATCCGGAAGCTGCCGTTCCAGCGGCTGGTGCGAGAGATCGCCCAGGACTTCAAGACGGACCTGCGCTTCCAGAGCTCGGCGGTCGCGGCGCTGCAGGAGGCGGCGGAGGCGTACCTGGTGGGCCTCTTCGAGGACACCAACCTCTGCGCCATACACGCCAAGAGGGTCACCATCATGCCCAAGGACATCCAGCTCGCCCGCCGCATCAGAGGCGAGAGAGCTTGATCCGCCTCCTTTCCAAGCTCCTCTCCGTGAGCGCTTCTTATCTAAATTCTTCTTTTCTAGTGTTGGGATCTTGAACGTGTTTGTTGCGCTTGTAGATGTTTGGATGGAAGGCAGAGAAATCTGCGTTTTTGGAAGATTGTTTTTTGTGCCTCTTCTTCATCAAAATGTAAACTTTTTTCATCAAAATATATCCTTGCTGAATTCTACCATGCTCCGATTTCTCAACAAACCAGACGTCAATTTGCAGTTCTTGATAGTTCACACTGAATTGTGAGTTCCTCTTCGATACTAAAAGAACTTGGATTTGGTAGAAAAAAAATTGTGAACTAGTGTACAAGTAATTGACAACAGAGGCAAGAAGGCTTGATCCGCCTCCACCCCGTGAGCTCTTCTCTATTCTTCTTTTCTAGGATTCGGACCTTCAAGGTGTTTGCGCGGTCGTAGATGCTTGGATGACAGAGGAAAAAATTGTGTTTTGGAAGGTGGGGTTTTGTGCCTCTTTCCTCATCAGACTTGCAGCTTTATTCATGTGTGTGCAGCTTCTTGTTTTATCCAAGAAACCAGGATCAATTGCAGCTAACTGTAGAAAGATCAGCACCTGAAATCTGACTTCCTTCTTGATACTAGAGAGCTCTTGTGCACAAGTGGCTGTTGGTTAACTGATGTTTCTGACCACTGTTTCATGGGTTCGACTAGTTATTCCTCTGTATTAATTGAATGCACCAAGACCAGCGCAGTATTGACAAAGACTGCTCTCTAATACAAGGGCTGCCTCCTTGGAGGATGAGTCGCTTGTGATGATGAGACATTTAAGGAGCTGGTCATTGTGGTCAATCAGGAAGTCCCGGTCTCAATTTAATTTTGACGTACTGAGAGGAGTCAACTGGACTTAATTTTATGGGTGGCAGAACTGGCACTCCAGTTTGAATAGGTCAATAAAGTTTGTTTTGTCCAGTCGTATTCCGAGAAGTCCCTCAGCTCTCTGTTTTGAGCGTTGAATCTTGTGATATTTGACCACTATTGGCCTTTTATGATGTAGAAATTTAGGTTGAAACAATCTACTTGTGTCTTTATCCCAACGGAAGTCAATCACAGTCACATACCTTAATATAATCTGTAAATTAAAGATGCATAAGATGAGCAAAATCAATATAATGCTTCGTAATAATATCTATTATTGTGACCAATCATTCATCCATATTATCATTTAAAAAATGATACTTTGAATCTTAGAAATAATTTTTTTAAAAAATATTATTATTATTCTATAAGCTTACACTAAGATTTTTTTTAACTTAATTAGTATTAAATTCATAATTTTCAGTACATAATTCTAATCGATGTATTATATATATTTAATTAAACTATAACTATAATTATGATTATAATTTAATTAAAGTTACACTTCAAATAGTATTATTCGAAGTAATCAAATAAATCGATATGCGAAAGTTGATTAATATGGCAATCATATTCATATACCTAAATAAATAATCATTACCTCCAACACGGGATCTTCGACTCCGTCCACGTTCCCTGGGGCCGCGTGGGTTGGACATATGAATGGATTGCCCCAAATGCCCCCCCTCGACGTCTCCACCATAAGGACCGAGTCCGTTTCAACCCGGTGGCGAACCCCCTGACCCTTCTCGAAAGTTTGACTACGACTCCGAACGGGTCAGTGATGTCGCAACAAGATCTAAACGAAAAGAGGAAGAATCTCATTTAAGATAGCGTACCGTACGTACCGTGGGGGGGATGGATGTGAATCCAACCGTCTATTGGAGGGACGTCGCCGCAGGATTCGGCTTGGGTGCGCGAATCCTGACGCACCCGGTCGAGCGCCGAAAGGATACGCGGACGGGCGGGCGCCGTGTCGCGCCCGCGTATTCGCTGGCGACGACCGATCCCGAGCGCTCCTCCATTTCTTTCCGCGAATAAAAGGCGCCCCCTCTCCTCTCTTCTGACCTCCCATCGGCATTCGGCCATCTCGTTGCTTCGTGGTCGCCGCCCGCCTCTCCGACCTTCTCGCCTTCTTCCTCCTCCTCCTCCTCCTCCGCCACCACCACTTCGTGAATGAGAAATGGTTTGATCGATGAGGCAATGCCCGCGAGGGAGTTATCCTCACCAGCGGTGTTCGCCCTCGCCTCGACCCCCCTCTCCCTCCGCAGCTTCCGCCCCCGCGATCAGGGCAGCGAAATGGACCCCGGCGCCGCCAGCGAACAGCTCGACGGCTTCCAGAAATGCGTCGCCGACCTGTTCTTCGACCTGTCCGCCGCTGCCGGCCCCAAGGCTGACGGCCTCCTCTCCATCGCCTGGCTCCGGAAGCTCCTCGACGCGTTCCTCCTGTGCCACGCGGAGTTCCGGGCGCTCCTCATCGACAGCCGCGACCTCGTGGCCAGTCCGCCCCTCGATCGCCTGGTCACCGACTTCTACGACCGGGCGCTCAAGGCCCTCGACATCTGCAACGCCGTCCGCGACGGTATCGATCAGCTCCGCCGGTGGCGGGCCCGTCTGGAGATCGTGGTCGCGGCACTTAGCCCGTCCTCCGCCGGCGATTCGTCCTCCCGGAATGCGATCAGCGAGGGACAGCTCCGCCGCGCCCGGAAGGCTCTCGCCGATGTCTCCGTCCTCATGCTCGACGGCAGCGGGAGCTCCGCCATTTCCCACCGCAACCGCTCCTTCGGCCGCAGCGCCGGCTCCTCCTCGTCGCCGAGGACGAGCCGCCACCTCTCGAACTTCCGCTCCCTCTCCTGGAGCGTGTCCCGCTCCTGGTCCGCTGCGCGGCAGCTGCAGGCCATCGGGAGCAACGTGACCGCCCCTCGCAGCCAGGACGTCGTCGCCACGGCGGGGATGGCGGTGCCGGTGTACACGATGAACGCGGTGCTGCTCTTCACAATGTGGTCGATGGTGGCGGCGATCCCCTGCCAGGACCGCGATCTCCAGGCCAACTTCTCCATCCCGCGGACCTTTGCGTGGGCGGCGCCGGTCGTGTCCCTCCACGAGCGGTTCGTGGAGGAGTCGAAGAAGAGGGAGAGGAGGAACTCGGCGGGGCTGCTGAAGGAGATCCAGCAGATCGAGAGGTGCACGCACCAGCTGACGGAGCTGATAGGAAGCATCAAGGCCCCCATGTCGGAGGTGGAGGAGATGGAGGTGCGGCAGAGGGCAGAGGAGTTGGGGCAAGTCTGCGACGACATGAAGAAGGAGCTCGAGCCATTGGAGCGCCAGGTGAGGGAGATCTTTCTCCGGATTGTGCGCGACCGCACCGACGGCATTGGTTGCTCATCATCATCTCAGGCCGCGGATTGAGAGGCGGGCGCTCAGATTCTTCCTTCACTGCACACGTAGAAGCAGGTTTTATCTTTTTTTCCAACAAAATTATACAGTGTGTATATAGAAATAGGACGAGTAGGACTTTTTTCTACGACTGGGAATCCTGCAGGGCTCTCTACTGTTCTTCAGAGCCTTTTTTTTTCCTTCCCAGTTCAGTGTGTGTTCAGCTCTTGCATGTGGAGTGAACTTTTTGCTTGTTTACTTTATATCAGGGATATCTGCACTGTGTACCGACACTGAGATTCATGTAATTAAATTACCACTCCACGAGGCTCCTTCATCAAAGGGATGAATTGTGCCTCATTTTTTAAATGAATGAATAACCTGCGAATGAAAACGAGAATATCAACAGACAAATGCAATTAATTAGATTAGAAACATAACCAGATTTCAGTTTCAAGATAATAGAAAAGGCATATTCTTCAACAGCTCACTCACCTCAGCCAAGTGAAATTTTGGATGGATGACTGTTTTATAAATGCGGCTTAGCTTGTTTGACATGTTCCATAAAGATATCTGTCAAACAAAGGACATGTCAACCGACAAAGCCACACTAATCTACTTCAAGAAAGAATATGATCTGAGAGCCAAGGTCAATTTGTCAGAATAACATATTTCTTATATTACAGAACAGAACTTTCTCTTTCAACTTTAAACTCAAGAGTAACTACCATTACTCAAGTGGGCATGATTCACTCATCAAGCACCACTAATATGTAAATGTTGATAGTCCGGAAACTACGCAGCACGACATTATTTACAAATATTTACAAGAGAAGTGCATTAGCACTGCTGCAGGTCCTTTTCCTCACTAAGCCTTGCAAGCAGAAGGTCATCTGAACATTGACTTTGCAATTGGCTTAGACAATCTCTACCATAGCATGGAGTGAGTTCTTCGGAGAGAACGTGGTGGTTTCCTCTCCTCGGTGATTGGTATAATATTCTCCATAAGCTGCAAAAGGTCCAAGAAAACTCAGTTAGTTTTGCAGAATTAATGATTTCACTAATGTTGCAGAATATTCACGGCCACCTACCAAAGTTGGAGATAATTATCTTCTCCCAGAAATACACTGAAGAGAATGCAATTATTTTAAGTAGTAGTTCGAACCCCAGGAACGATACCAGATAATGCTCGAAAAGAATTACACCTGTTTTCATTTTTTGTGATATACAAACATGGATATGAAGTGTTGCATAAGATATCCTAGTTTCCCTCTTGGATTCTGAATTCCAAAGATTTCAAAGTGAAACCACCTACCACTGAGGAATGTTTTTTTTCTGGATAACAGGAATAAAAAAATACAAACACATTTTCTACGTTCAAGACATTCCATCTCAGTGCCAGAAGGAAAATTGTGGAGCATGTGCCTCCCATCAACAATGGAAAAGTAGTTTATCTTTATTGCATTCTGGTCAAACAGCATTTGAAGTAAAATAAGCAGCATCTTTGATGTCATAGACAACTAGGATAACTAAAATAGAACATTAAAGTAAAATAAGCAGCATCTTTGATGTCATAGACAACTAGGATAACTAAAATAGAACATTAAACGTGGTAAGATTTATGCATCAACTCATCAAGCACCATTGTATCTATAAATGATAAGTACTTTCATAAAAAAAACCAAAAGATAGCGATAGATAAATCACTTTGTCTATAGCAAAAATAAAGAATCATTTCAAACAAAAAATCTCAAGTAAATATACCATATTTGAGACAGGAAAAGTTCTAACATCTCCAGACTATAATATCTATTGGGGATATGAATTGCAGCTGTTAAGAGATGATTTTAGTGAAAATTTGGAATTTTTTATTATAAAAACTAAGATTACTAACTCATGGGATTATAGTCAACCTAATTCAGATTGGTTAAAATAAAAATCAGCACAAGAATGATGCCGTCACAGGAAAAGAAAAAAGTAAGCACCTGCTGAAACATCATGGCATGATGCTCCTCCTGCAAAAACATAGCGTTTATGTTTAGGTCATAAATTCTAATATTTTTATTTCAACAAAGCAACAAGAGGGCATGCCCTACAAGGCAAACATGTCATTAAACAAAAACCAGTACAATTTGCACCAGGCGTTGCCTTTCCATCAATAGATAATGTGTGCAATTTGTTGTCCACACAGTAAGATCACCCTAATGATTCAATAAATGATGATTAAAATCGTAGTTGAAGATCAATTAAAAATTAAGGTCAAAGACTTTACCCTTTTCCATCAATTTAAACAAAATTTGACTTCTTACCCTTGTTTTCCTAATAATGCCAGCCCGCGAAAGACAAAAGCAAAATATCGTTTCGCTTGATGACTAGTACAAAAAATGATGGAAAGGTCGAGTTGACGTAAAACACCATTATAGAGATAATGCAAGGTATTTTGTCAAATACTTCATGGTTAGCCCACCCTCATTGATTTATCAACAAAAAAAAAGAATATTATAACATACATGTGTACCTTCGTTCAAAAAAAAGCATGTATACCTTTGAAGTAAACTAACCTTCAACTATAATTCAGAACAGAAAAAATTGTTTAGAATAAATTGCATGCTGCACGCTGAATTGGATGATAAGCTGTAAAGAGAACAAAATCAAGGGGAAAAAAGAGCAAGAAACTAAAGTACCTGTTCACTTAAAAGCGCCGCATTTTCCTCCTCCAAACGCGCCACAAGAGATTCAAGCTCTACAGTGTAAGCCTGAAAGCAAAGTATCAGACTAACCCGCCCAACTTGGGGGACAAAGGAAGAATGAGATCGAAGACCTGTTTCCTCTCCCTCGACCTGGCCGCCGACTCCCTGTTCTTAATCATCCTCTTCTGCCTCCTTAGTGCAACCTTATCCACCGGATCATCCACCACCGCCCTCTTCCTCACTCTCCCTCCGCCGCCCACCGCTCTACTCCCGAACCCCAACATCGGATTCTCCACCGGCAAAGTCGCCGGATCCGCCACGAACCCCGCCTGCATCGGAAGCCCGACGACCTCCTCCCGCACCGCGCCGGTCCTCGCCAGGAAGTCCTCCAGCGTCACTTCCCCGCTATCCGCAGCGTCGTAGGCCGATCCGCCCCCGCCGGACATCCCCTCCCACGCGTCCTCCACGGTGCTTCCGGCGAATGCCGGGTCCCGGCCGTAGAATCCGCGGAGGAGCGAGCTGGCGCTCAGGCGCCCGAGGCCGGAGGCCTCCGCGCCGGTGCCTCCGCGGTACGCGGGGGACTGGCTCGCGGCCGCCGCCGCCGCCGCCTCCGCCGAGGACGAAGCCAGCACCCGCGGCAACGCCATGCGAGGCGAGGGGATCAGGGCTAGGGTTTCGCCCACTCCCCGGCAGCCTCTTCCTCGTGTCTCCGGTGAGAGGTCGAGGTCGAGATGGTGATTTGAGACGCTTCGAGGGTTTTAAAAAGAGCAAGCAAAAAGTTAAAACTATATATATATAGACACACATGTATATTTAAGCAGAGAGTTATCGTCTCCATTATCACGGCATCAATTACCGAACATCGCCAGCCGTACGATCGGCCCGACTGCCTCATCCGATCGAATCTCACCGTTCGTTTTATACTAGAGGCGTACATCGGATGGGCACATTAACCGGGCGGTGAGGGTGAGGAAATGGTGACCGGGGAAGGTGTTTAAGAGACGAGGACGAGGACGAGGACGAGGGTGATCCGTCTGCTGTTGGAGGTGGGTGCGGTACGCTGCCGCTGCACGCCGGACGTCCCATTTGCGCAGGCTGCTGCCGTTGATCTTATCAGGAGGAGGAGACGGAAGAAGAAGGCAGTGGCCAGTGGGAGTGTTTTTTTCTTTTTTGCCACATTTGGTTCAGGAAATAGGAAAAGATGGGATGGTGCTGCAAGCATGACTGAGTGCTGTCAGAGGAGACAGCAGCAGCTTTGGCCCCCTTTTTTTAAAGGCATTTGATTACTTGTTTTGTTGGTCGAAGTATATACGGATGGCTGTAGATTGGATTTTAATGGAATATTTAAACGAAAAACATTAGTCATCAAATTGAAAAATGTACATTTGAATTACTAGTATTTTAAAGTAAAACATGCTACAGAGAGTGACAGAGCTTTTTATACTGCGCCTCTTCTGGAAAAATGACTTTAGAGGGCTCTTTGCTTTTGTCTACAAGTGTGCGCTTTGATTCAACGAATTAGCACCATACATATCTCTTGTCAATCTCTTGGCTTTTTTTTACACCACCTCATGGCCCGCACTCTTTGCCCATAGGAAAAAAAAAAAAAGCAGAGGGCTGCAGTGAACTGCAAATGGCTGGTGGTCAAGCAGCAAAGCTTCATTGAGGAGTAGTTCAATCGTTTTCTTACTGATTGCTACAGCTAAATCTAAAATTGATGGAACAGGGACTTCAAGGATAAACCCTCCCCAGTGGATGTGCAAGTAGACAGTACTCTGGGCGAGAAGCATTTAAGCATGGCCCGCCATTTTACTGTGTGAAGCTGGGCTCAGTATGGCAGAGCCACTCCTCACATAACATGGCATGCACAACGTCAACCTGACTAATTCTTAAGCTAAGAATTAGCTTAGCAAGACAAACAAACACTAGTAAATTATTTATCTTAAAAGCTCTTGCAACTTACATTCCCTTTTCATAGCCTAGAAAACTCAAGACGTACACCTTATGAGCAAAACTACTCTGATTCTGCAAATAAAAAAATTACTCATGTCAATGTTTGTAATCCTCTGCTCGTTCATAGTCTATACAGAGAAATGGCAGTAGATTTCATGAACAATGGCGATTCTATGTGATATGGCATTTCTAGACAAAATTACTCAAATCCCCAAAAATAGAGTGCCCATCATGTTGCGTTTCTCCCCCCTCAGGCCAACCCAGAAGTAAAGGGAAAAGAAATTACAGTTACAAGATGCAGAAAGGAAGGAATTTAGTGCTCCAGATGGAAAACGTATTCCGTCAAACGCTGTAATTTGCTGGAATCCACCTTCTGTTTGGTGACGATCTTAGGGCTCTTTACTGTCATCATCTTCGAAGATGAATCCAAAGTCCAACCATGCTGCAGGGCATCTGCAAGTGACACCAAACATTTTATCAAAAAACAATGGCTTGCGAATTGCCAACTAAGAATTCAGATGATCATCTTTGTAAAAAGAAGTGTGGAACCTAATCACCAAATCCAAACAAACCACAAAGCCAGGCATGCATCCAAGACCACTAAGAAAGGTGGAATCATCTCGACATAGATAACGACCGAGTGACAAAGGCAGGGCACAAACACCTTGTTGTCCCTTGTGAGTTAGTTTTACCACATGGCGTGGTCATAAGAGGGGAAAAAAATTACCCAATCTCAAGAGCAGGCAATAAAGTGTGATTATCCAATCCCCATCCAGAGAAAACAAATAAGTTCAATCATTATATCCACACATGACATGATTCTATTCAGGTTGTCTCAACTTCGCACTTGCTCGGCAACGTATACTTTTTAGAGGGTTGTATAAATAGAGGAACCAAGGTCCAATTGGCTTCCAGCACCTTTGTTAAAAGGCTTCATTGATGAGAGGCTTTATTCGTCCATTATTCCAAAGTTCAGCTATTTACTAAAGCAAAAATGAAAAAAAGGCTAAAGTAAGAAAGGGAATAGAGGGAGAGGACAAATCAATTGGTCCAGCTGTCCAGTTAGTGCATAGAATGAGTATCAGGCACTATTAACTAATAGTTAAAAGGGCAGCAGAATGAGTCAGTCACTTGGAAAAGTGCCAGGCATCAATTCTAAGGTATTCTGAAAGGACACGCGCACAAGAAAAAATTTTACTTTTCAAGTGTTTTCCTAATCTCATAGGTATTCCATAAAGAGACAAAATGAAAGGGAAGAAAGTCCGGCCACAGATAAGCCTTGTCAAACAAAGAGCAGACAAGAAGATAACAATCTGGGATTGCAGCAAAGAGAGTGAGCTAGAAAAGATATTCAAATATGAATGATTAACATTTGTAAGAGATGTAATAATTTTCTTGCTTAATCATCACATCTTTTTAAATTCATGTATATCAGTTGTAATAAGGTTTTTCTCCAAGTATTCATGGATATATAAAAGTTCAAACTGAAACTAACTGGTGAGATAGGTTCAGAACATACAATTTGTAGCATTTTCTTCGGACATTCCCAAAAAGTGAGCCACATCAGCAACACTGATAGTTGAATACGCAGAATTTAACAGTTGAAACATCTTCTTGGTATAGTTCTCTGAGACAGAACAACACAAAGATTTGACAATAAGAAAGATTATTCAAAAAGTTAATTAATATTTCTAAGAATACAAATGAACAAAATAAAATATAAAACACTTTTTATCCAAGAATATACTAAATGGGACACAAAGTACACCATACTGAGATACAGTTAGTATGACACTGATAGATAAACATAATTATGTCAACCTATGTGTGCCTAATCATCTTATACCACAGGGATATATCTGCAATTTTACATGTTGGTAATTGCAGCATCAGCATTCACTTTACTTGAGAACATGAAAATGCATGCAGGCCTATTTACCAGAATTACCATGCTTACATTGGGTCAATAATCCCTTTTAACAACTGAATGTATAATTGATTTGACAACTTATTTTCAGAAATAAACATTTATGTTGTTCTTTAATTCAAAACATATCTTCTCAAAGCTAATACTTAACAGGAGCATTTTCTACGATCCTCAAATCTTGACCTAAATAATTAAAAAAATTCCCAAAAGCATAGCCATCCTCAATTCTCACTCAACAGATTTGGTGAAAAGACAAAAAGTGCACCATGAAGAAAAAGAGTGCAAGCATAAGAATGATGAAAACAAGAGGAAGATATTGGTAGATATGAGGAGGATAAAGAAGGTAATATTAGCATGAATGTCAGAAAAGTTATGTGAATGATTCCAATCCCAAGAAACTGATTCCAAAAAATTTTAAAAGATAGCATTGCATTCATTTCACGAATATGAAATGAAACAATATATCATCCAAAGGGATGTCTAAAACAAAGTTAAAAAAAAAACACAAAACAAAAGAAAGGATAACATATAGACCAAACCATAATGCACAGAGCAAAGTGAACGAACATGATTCTTCAGTTATAATGCAACATGTTGATTTCTGGTCATTTCAATCATTTAACTAAAACACAACTAACCCAATGATTGCTGAACAAATATTTGATCAAGTGTCATTTGATATGCAAGTGCAACTGGTCAGTTGTCAATAAAACTAGAGCAAGTGTTATTTGACATCAAGTGTCATTTGATATGCAGATTCCCCATCAAGATATATGAAAATCAAGAACGACCTCTTTCAGTGTTATGATTCATCCAATCTATTAACATAAGCAGCTTCTTTTGTGAACCAACTTAAAGAAGAAATTTCCTTTAACAAAGATATTAAGTAGCAAGGTAAATTTTAATGGTTTGGTAAAAGAAATTTAAACAAGAAAAGTGTCTGAACAATAAATTCTAAGACTTATCATACGATTAGTTGGTAAATAAAATTTTTTAGGCTGCTATTTCCTGTTGTAGACAAGCATCTTTCACTGCAATAACAACTGTGCAGCCAATAAACAAAAGGCACACAGGGTACTATGTGAAAGGCCAAGGCTTCAAATCCACCCGACAAATCTAAGGAAGGTGAATCCTATCCAAAAAAGAGAAATGGAATTCAGGGATACCCCATAGGTTCCTTCGGAGAAACCTCCCTGACCAATCAGAATGATGCATACTTAATGGCCTCATGCACTTGCCTCTCTTTTGAGTTTATCTGAAATGCATTTGTCCAAATTCATCTTTAAATATGCAATCAATTCAAACATCAATCTAAAGCCATCGGTATTTTCTTCTTATTTAACTTAAAGTGTTGATAACCATCCAACTATAAAGAAATCCGCCTAAAGCCTTTTATTGGCTACAATTTCCTCATCTATGCTCACTATCTGCCCTAGTTCCTACAAGTGCAGCTTTGTTACCACGTGTATCATTTTATAACACAAAAAATAATTTACTCACAGCCTATCTCAGTAATATGCATCCATGGAACATGCTACAAGATATGCAGTCAGCAAAAGAAGATAAACTATGGTAGAAGTTTTCTGCCAAACTACAAAAGAAGAAAAAAACATGAACTATCATCCAAGAAAATTGGATGTAGGATAGGTCACCAAGATTCCAAGGTGAAATTACTATCACCAAGTCCATAAGCATAGATCAGTGCCAAAATATTTAATTATTTACCAGTTTTTTAATGCATTGCTTATCCTCTAAGCAATTGGCAATTCTTATGTTTATATTTCAAATATTAATTAAAATCCCTCCAGATTATCCTTTCAATAAATTTAGTGACTATTCTCAAAAAAATTCTAGATTCAGTATCTCGTTTCTTCACTTGCCCTTGGCAAAAATTTTAAAATCTATGGAATATCCGTGTTGCATCTTTCCAACTTTCAAATGACCTTCCATTTAATGGACTTTATAAAGAGAGGATGTCATCAAGGAGCATTGTTAGACCAAGCACTACTAGATCATCACAGATAAAATGATGACTAGCAAACTACCAACAATCAATTTCATAATGAAGGAAAACATTTTATTAGGTTGACAATACAGATATCTTCAGTATGGTTTTCTTGTTAAGTAAACTTAAAAGTTCTGGGGTTTAATAGCACAGTGAACATTCAAGCAAATAATGATGCAGGGACTTGTTTAAAGAAACTGCTATAACGCATATAGCAGATAACATGCTGAATTCCACTCAGATACTACCGTGTGGTAAGCACGAACTTAGCAAACAATACAAAGGTATTCTACAACTGTACGAGAGAATATGTGTGCCATGTCTAGTGAAGAACACCTAGTATTCTGTCATAGACATGATGCGCTTTAGGAATTTAAGTAATCCTTGGAATGCGGCTTGGAGGAGTAATGAGCCTAATGGCTCCTACTGAAATTTCTGAAGAAACATTGGTACTTTGACAGTACAAGCAAGAAAAATCAAATGGTAGACGCCACCTGAGAAGGCAGTGACCAAGCCGGCAACTTCAGGACTCCACTCAAACGCGCGAATTGCCTCATATACCCCAGCGTTATCCCGAGTCCAAAGGCACTGCCCGATCTTCCAAACAGCGACCAGCTCCGGTCTGCTCTCCTTAATCCCTTGCGGTGTCGATTTCCACAAATATCTCGCGCTATTCCTGAAAAAACAGAATCATCGACCATCAACCCAAACCCTATGCTAATCAGCCATCGGGAGAAGAACTCCGAGGATGAAAGATCCTGGCTTACAGATCGTTCACAAAGAGGTGGCCCAGAAGATGAACAGCGTAGGGCCACTCCTCTTGGTAGGCTATCCCCCGCGAGGCGACCTAAAAATCCAATTAAGCAACACGTTGTAGGAACCAAAGAGTTGCCGAATAAGGGTGAGGAATCGACCTCAAAAACCCTAAATAAACCACAATGAGGCAAGCCACGATCGTTCTTGCCTGGAGCATGAGCTCGTCGCAGGTGTCGGCGATCGTGGCGTAGGACTTGGAGCCGAGAGCGTCTTGGATCGGCGAGAGATCCATGGCGAGGCAAGCAGCAGCAGCAGCAGAACAGCAGTGCGCCCTTTCTCCGCCTCTCCTCGCTCGGCCCAACTCCGGAAACGATTTATTTCCTTCGTCCTTCGGTTCCGTTTTAAGAAACAAGTTTCTCGAATCGAATCGTTGCCGAAACACGAAACTAAGAAAAGTGTTTTTGATATTTCCCACTCATTGAGATGATCCGAGCCGTCCGTTCGAATAAAGCGTACTATTATTTGCTGACATGTGCTTTTCACGTGGCAAAAGTGTGGTAAAAATAATTTGGATTTTTTTTCCTTCAGAGACGATCTTAACCGTCGATTTTAGGATATCCTCAGCAATTTTTTAAAATATATATATTTATATATTAAGGTAAAAATAAAAGCTGTGTGCACTTCAAAACTCTATCGCTTATTATTTGTAGTAATTTATTATAATTATATTCATATCACTTATTATTTAATTATATTCATATCTTATATTAATTTTAAAATTTTATCGATAACTCTATAATTATCAAATAAGGATAAAAGTGTTATAAACATAAAATGAGATTAAAATTCTATATTAAAAAATTGATTTAGAGTCCTATGATATTAATTAATTTGGAGTACTATATCTCACTGCTAATGATCTTATCATTGTCTGCAATTATATATAGTAAAGTATTACAAATCCAATATTAATATTGATGAAAACTGCATGATTGAAGATTTGAAGCAAAGATACTGCCATTGTCTGATTGAACAAAACAGGAATGCAAACTAATCCTTCTTCCAAGCATCATTTATTTTTAGCCGACAAAAAGAAGAAAACAAACAGCACTTCTCACGCATCACCCACTGGCTTAAACTCCTCCGCCGCCTCCCTCGTCACCGCCGACCACAAGGACCCACCGGCGCCGGAGTTGATGGCGGAGCAGTTCTGCCGGAGTTCTCCTTCGCTGCCCGTCAGCACGCTCAGCTGCCCCATCTTCGTGACAGAGTACACGAACTTCTCGAAGAACCTCGCCTTGTCCTTGGCGAACGCCGCGACGGCCGCGCTCGTCTGGCCGTCGGAGTTCAGGTCCTGGTCCGACGTGAAGAGGCCCTGCCGGTTCACGAGGCCGACGTAGTACTTGTTGTCGAAGGCGTCGGGCGTGCGGATGTCGAGGGCGGTGGTGTTGGTGGTGTTCTTGGCGGGGCAGGTCAGGTAGAGGCCGGCGGCGAAGGCCGGGTCCATGGTCGGGTCCTGCGAGGGGAAGAGGCGGTCCTCGAAGGAGGTGCAGTGGCCGACGCCGATGGTGTGCCCGCCCGAGAGGGCGACGAGGTCGTCGGCGTCGAGGTCGAGCTTGGCGAAGGCGGCGAGGAGTGTGGTGACGTTGGCGCTGGGAGCCGGGAGGGAGCTGAGCACGTCGGCCTGGGTGGCGAAGCTGAGGCCGTCGCGGCGGCCCAGAGGAACCTTGAATTTTGGGCCGCCGGTCTGAGAGCTCTCATAATGTTAGATGAAGTAGTAGACAATTCAATTCAACGCGAAGGAGATCGACTACAGACCAAGCGAACGGAGTCCCGGGCGGCGAGGGCGGTGATGTCGGCGCAAGAGACCACCGCACCGCAGGCCTCGGTGATGGCGCCCTGCAGTTCATTGATGGCATCGAACGCCGCCGGCCGGAGCGTCAAGTTGGGCGGCGCTTCCTGCTCGCTCGGTCCGCCGGCCGACCCGTCGAGCAGAATCGAGCCGTCGCAGCCCTGCGGGATAAAGAAAAAAAAGCCACGTTCATTCCCACGTTCTCAATCCACCGCCATTAGCAGACGAAGCAGGAAAGAAATAACCACCTGAACGAAGCAATCGTGGAAATGTAGGCGAAGGAGGCCGGCAGCGAGGCCGACGTCGGCCTTGACTGCCTTCTTCAGATGGCCGTGGATGATTTTTTCAAGCTTGGGGCACGATGACTTGTAGAAGTCGAAGGAGAGGCCGTCGACGATGGGGGGGTAATCGTAGGAAGCCTCGGGAGAAGAAGAAGACGAGGAGAGGAAGGCGACGACGGAGAGGAGGAAGATGAGGAGTGCAGATGCTGCCATTGATGGCGAGCGAGCTTAACCAAGGAGGAAGACGAGAGAAGGTTCGCTGCTCTTGGCACAGGGGTATTCCACTGGAAAATGCCCTTAATTTATAGGGTCTTTGAAGGACTCTACAGGCAAAAAATATACACTGGATTCCTCTACAAGTCTTGAACTTTGATAAAGAGAGAAGAGGCTTCTCCACTTTGGTTTTGGGTTAGTGCCCAAAGACGAGTTCCATCTCGGAGATAGCACTTTCCTTTTCTTTTATCTTCTTTTTATAATATCCCTGTTCATTTATGATTATTTATTACTTAATTTAACAGCATAGTAATTTTTACTAATATTAAATATTATAATGTTATATTTAATATTATTGCATAATATAATGATGTATTAATAAAGAAAATTCCTATGTCTTACTGGTTATTAAATATTATTATGTACATATGAAGTGTGATAGTAGTTTTTTTTTTAATTTTGTTCATCTAGATTTTTAAAGTAAACTAATATTTTTAACCTACTAAAATAATAATCGAGCTCTATATAGAATTATCATAACTATAGAGAGCAATTGGCTCTGTATAGAATTATTAAGACCATTATTGCCCTCTGAACCCTTAAGCTCTATATGGATTCCTTTGAAGCATGGTGCCCCACCTAGTCATATTTAAAAAGAAATTTCAGCATGGAGATTTATCCATATTATATTACATTACATGAGGTTGTGAGATCAATAACCTTGAGTTTAAAAAAATAGTATTTTAATTTAGTTCATGTTACACTTATTAAGTGATAGTTACACCTAGCTTAGAAAAAAAAATAACACGTAACTTATAAGGTTTCAAAATTATAAGGATCCAAAAATTTGTCATTTTATTTTATGTGTATTTAATATAGTATTTAACTAAGTAATCAATAAAAAGGAATAATTGTACTGATCCCCCTTCTATTTATTTACTCCTGCTGTTGGATCTATTGATATTATAAATATATCTCAATAGTTCTCTCTAATATTTTTTAATGTTACGATAGTCTTATTTAATTTTATGACCCAACCCATTTCATGTACATGCTCCTTAAACAAAAATAGAATAAAACTATGATAGCTGTCGTACGAGATCTAGATGCAAAGCACATAATAAATTAATATAAAAATGATGAGCTGCCTCTGGTACGGCATTGGATAATGATAATAAATAAGGGGGTATAGTGTAATATTGATACTTTAGAAAAAAATATTATTATTATAATAAATAAGAGAGGATAAGTCAGTGATATTTTTCCTAATAAAAAAAGCAAAGTATTCGTGAAAGGAGCATATCGTGTAATCATGGTGCCATGAGGGGCTCACATTTTGATAAGGCGTAATCAAGTTGGGAATTCTCTTTCCCTTTTGTAAAGAAAACTTCCTCGGTGGATTAGTTGTGCTCGTTTAGATCTCTCAATTAGTTTAATCAATGCATTATAAGATTCCGTGTCCAGTTTATTCGATCATAGCTTCAGGTCTAATTGCATCTCAAACACACACACCTTTCATTTACGTGCAACAGTGAAATCATGAACTAGGGTTTCAGCGAGCACGATGAACTCACAGGAAGTTAAAAAATGCGACAAACTGAGACAAAGGACACGTTCCCACTCCAAATCAATCAAGCATGTCCTTATTTTTCTTTTTTTGCATCCCCTGTTTATTAATACATATACCACTAACTCGCTGCGGCATTTACTCGGACGCCTGACCGGCGCCATCGACGACGGACCGCAGCAGGTCGCTCAGGCCGCGGGAGTTGATCGCCGAGCAGTTCCTCCGGATCTCCCCCTTGCTGCCCGTCAGCACGTTCAGCTGCCCCATCTTCGTCATCGAGTACACGAAGTTCTCGAAGAAGAGTGTCTGGTCGAGGGCGAACTTGGTGACGATGGGCTTCGTCCTCGGGTCGCCGTAGAGGCCCTGGTCGGAGGTGAAGAGGCCTTCCTTGTTGAGCAGGTCGACGTAGTACTTGTTGTCGAAGGTGTTCGGCGTGCGGATGTCGTTGACGGTGGTGTTGGTGGTGTTCTTGACCGGGCAGGTCGCGTAGAGGCCCTTGGCGAAGGCTTTCCCGAGCGTCGGGTCCTGACTTGGGAAGAGGCGGTCATCGAAGGAGGGGCAGTGGGCGATGCCGATGGTGTGGCCGCCGGAGAGGGTGACGAGATCGGTGGCGTCGAGGTTGAGCAGCCCGAGGGTCTGGATGAGGAAGGAGACGTTGGAGCTGGGCGCAGGGAGGAATTTGAAGATGACGTCGGTCGTGGCGAAGCTCAGGCCGTCTCGGCGGCCGAGAGGGACCCCGTAGTTGGGGCCGCCGGACTGCGTGCGATAAGACGAAGAACAAGAAGAGCAACTCTTACTCGATTTGCTTATTGAAGTTACGAAGAGAGAAAGAGGGGGAGAGGAGCGACGCGTACGAAGGAGACGGCTTCCTTGGCGGCGAGGGCGGTGATGTCGGCGCAGGAGACGACCTGGCCGCAGGCCTTGGTAACGATATCCTGGAGCTCGTTGATGGCCTTGAACGCCGCCGCCCGCAGCGTCAAGTTCGGGATCGCGCTCTTCTCGCTCGGCCCGCCTGCCGATCCGTCCAGCAGTATCGACCCATCGCAGCCCTGCGCACGGCCCGGCCGCCATCACGTCGAGGGTCAATTAATACGGCGCCACTCGCTGGCTGATCCGGGGAGGCGTTCGAGGAAATACCTGGACGAAGCAGTCGTGGAAGTGGAGGCGGAGGAGGCCGGCGGCGAGGCCGATGTTGCGGCTGAAGGCCTTGAAGAGGTAGTCGTGGACGATGTTCCCCAGCGGAGGGCACTTGGTCCTGTAGAAGGTGAAGGAGAGGCCGTCCACGATGGGAGGGTAGTCGTAGGCCTGGGCGGGGGAGCAGAGGCAGGCAATGCCGGCGAGCAGAAGGAGAGCAGCTAGCGCTGAATGAGGAGGAGGAGAAGCCATTGATGGAGGAGGGAGGAGGGCTCAGCTCAACTCAAGGGCTTGTTGCCGGCACAGGGCTTCTTATCTATCTGCCTTCATTTATAGCCATTAATGTTGTACATGTTGAGCTACTCCGGACCAAAATTTTCACACATCAACAGTGTCAACTTTGAAGTTTCCTTTTATTTTCCTAATAAAAAAATATTCTCAATTTAGGCCGATTAATAAATTAGTTTATTAGCATCAAAAATCGCACACACACATATATATATTAAACTCGGTAAATATTAAATCTACTACCTCTAGAATCCAATTACTCTATGTAACATATATATTATTTTATTATTATTATTTTGGAAAAGTAGTCGTACTTGAACGCTAATAATTATTTTTTAAAGAAAAACTTTATTTCTTTTGGGGCAGTTGGGTCTCATTAATTGTGGTAGATATTGTTATGCACATAATTTTCAATTTGACCGAACAAAAAAAGAAACCATTGATTAATTGGAGTAGGTATTATTAGCCATATCATCTGAAAAATAATTAATATTATAATTTTTTACCCATGTAATTAAAAATATTATTAGTATTTTCTTAAAAAAAAGTATTGGATTCGTCTTTCTCGGGAAGAAGGAAAAAATAAAAAATAAAATAGATGAGCTGATAGAGATGTGAAAGCAACATCTCAATCTATTCGGGGTTGGGGTGTGGCGAGGTCCGGTTTGATATTTAAAGACGGTCCTCCTCTTCTTCTTCATCTCTATCTTATTGAGAAGGATAGAAAGAGACACCGATGGCAAATGTACCAGCGTCAACAAGTTGATATGCCTCCATCTTTTCTAAAGCGACTGTAGCATAATGTTAAAAAAAATTAAATCAGAAATATGCGTTAAAAATTATATATTATAAACACTCAGTAATTAGGTCTGTATATGTTTTATATTTTTTTTAAAAAAAGATAGTATTTAAATTATTTGATTTTTTTATGCAGAGATTTTTTACCTATATAATTAATAAAAATTTATATAAAGTATTAAAAAAGTTGGATTGCTTAATAAATTCATCGAAATCTTAGATAGGTAGCCGTTAACATCACGCTGATGAGGCAAATTAAGGTCTTAATAAATAGTTTACAGTGCACAATCATATTTAATCGGAACTAACTTTTTTGTCGTCTTGGATTTGGATCGCACGACTTGCCTTTCAAACTTTTGCCTCCAAATTAAAACATTTATTTAAATTACTAAGAACATCACAGAGGTGATAATAAATTACGTCTAACCTAATTATACACCTACAGAAAAATTTATAAACGGTACGATTCGTTGACTTTTATGACCTCAAAAATATCGATGCATCTCTCAAAAAATTTGAACACAAGTTAACCAAAAGGTCAGACAGATCAATCGCCGAGGGAGGCCCACGTCACGCTGTCCCCTCCTTATTGCTGAGTCGGACAGAAGATAATGTCAGACTTTATTATTAAACTATTAAGATAAATTCAGCAGTCTAGAATTAAAATTCCAATTAACGAGATATTTTTGAAACGGTCGTAATTCTAGATAAAAATAATAAAACAATTAATCAATCGGCGAATACAAATCGGAGAGAGAGGGAGGGAGCAGCCCACGTGGGGCAATTGAATTTTAAAAAGTTGGCGGTGGAATTCGGTGGATGACGTCATCATCACCGGAAGACTCCAAATGCTACTCGCCCTCCTCGCTCGCTTATCCTTAAATAAATATAAATCGACCATTTGATGGGAGAAATGGAACGGGACTGGGAGAATAAACCCTAGACGATTCCCCACTTCCCTCCCCCAAAATAGTTAGATCCATAATTTTGTTTTTATTTTTATTTTTAAAAAATGAGTGCACCTACCAGTTCAAGTGCATAAGAATAAATTAGTATTTAGATTAAAAATTTTATTTTTATTTATAATTGGTAGGATTGTAATTATTTCTAGACCTCTTATTAATAATATTTCTTTACATTCTATATTATCATTAATTGATGCTCAAACACTGTAAAAAATAATTAAGTATAAGTTTTCATAAAATTAGAGAGAATCACAGCATAATTAGATAATAATATAATATAATTATCCCTGCACTGTATTTATTAATACAAGCAGAGACCACTTTTCCCCTCAAGAAAGGCTCTGCCACTAAGTGGCACTTCATATTTTACCCATCCAAAGCGCCTCGATATCTTTAGTGTGGTCTGGTGAGAATCCAATCAATTGCATTCGATGCATCAGATTAAATAATGACTTGGTCTTAGAAAAGGCTTCCCAATGAGAAAAGTGCAGCAGGCAGCTTCAGCTTCCAACTTCAGTAGAGGTCAATGATTCAGGGAGGAAGCAGAAGCACCGAGAAATGTCCATATACACATGCTGTTAAGAAAACTAGGTTTCATACATCATCATTATCTGGATCCCATTAACCCTCGATTTTTGTGCATAACAAGATTCTGATCTCAGTTACCCTTTTGACAGGTAAAGAAGGAATTATCATGTATATTTCGTATATAGCTACTACTTTTCTGGCAGTAGTTTTGAGGCTGCAATTCCTCGATGGCTGCTGGGAGTGCAAAAACTGGATAGGTGAAGAGGAATAGTCAATCGTATGTTTGCATATAGGAAAACTGGAACTTGGGTAGTAATTTCTTCTTTGACCATAGACAAACAGATCGTCGACAATTCATCCTCCATCTATCCACTTTTACACTTCAAGCAGCTTCCGAAGAATGCAGATTCATCACTACTGCTGCATCTTCATCTGTGAGACAACAGTTGCTCGATAGCGTCCACATACACAGACTTGGGCAGAGTACCCGTTAAACTCTTGACCTTCTCGCCGTTCTTAAACAGCAAAACTGTGGGGACTCGATTGATGTTGTGAGATGCCGCGACATTTGGATAGTCATCTGTGTTGAGAATGTAGAGTCTGATTCTTCCAGCATACTCCTTTGCTATTTCGTCGAGTAGACGGCCGACCATCCTGCACGGTCCACACCATGAGGCCCAAAACTCAACCAGAACAGGCACATCACTTTGAAGGACAGAGACTTCCCAGGCAGATGCAGTGATCACTTCAACTGCACCAAAACCAACAAAGAAATCGATCAACAGGAGTCTCAGCTGGAAGCAAAGATGGCAGCAATCTAGTAAATGGGTGAATAATCACAACTAGTAACCAAAAAAATGAGTTCCATGGACACCAGCTTCATCCGTAAAATAGGTAACTGCTAATTAAGTCATTTGCTTTCACATATGGGGCAGAGACCAAGTTCTCAAAGCATCTCAACATTGTTTTCCAAGACAGAAAAGAAAACTCAAAACAGTGATTCTCCTTCTTTGCCAACAGGTATATGCTGCTTGACAACACCATAACGAAACATATCCTAGCACCAAAGAAGCCATAAAGAGACTGAGCTGTTGAATGAAACCGCTGCTACCACCTTGGCCAGATTAGGATTTTTATCAACTATATGATTTTGTAATGGAACTCACAAGGTTTCAAATATTGAGATAAACATACTTCCTATTGTTAGTTAGTTTCAGAATCTTCTTTTGATTGCAACGGAACTCTTTTGCTTTGAATTTTTCTGATAATTGAATAGGTAGCATCTAAAGAATTCTTACTCACCTGACCTTCTCCTACTGTTATACTAAAACGCAAACCCATAAGGCCATAACATCCCCATTATTTGGGGTCTGCTATATGGAAAATTTCCTTTTTGATGAGCTCTGCTTTGGGCAACATCTAGGACGAACATGTATACTTATCAAGATGTTAATAACCAAAGAAAGAAAGAACTAAATCAACGATATGCACTGATTATTTAATGAAAATGCAATGATTATATTTCGTTTAAACTAACCAAATCATAAATAAAAAATTATTGTGAAACGAAAAGAATATCATGCTGGACAGAACAGTAATCGGCTAAAGACTCAAGATTTGACATTCATCTGAAAATATTTTAAAGTTGGCATTGATATTCTGGAAGGTCAGGAAAACAAGCACAAAATACAAATATCACAGAATGCTTCCTTTAATTAGTTGTATGACTCTAATGCTGAAATATATTTCAATTGCAGGATCAAGAAACTTCTCTAAATCTATTGATCCCCTCATGCTTCTTTGCATATGTCTGAAACAAGAGGAGTTGGTTTGAACAATAAAGCAAAAAATAAGACAGCAACCGAACGATATCAATTTTGATTTTCGACAGGTCATGGCAAGTAAGCAGCACTTTTGATCCTTTTACTCCTTTAGCATCCATAAGCTGCCACAGCGAGGATGCCCCGATCAATCCTATGGCGAGATATTTGCAAGGTATCGAATTGACCAACCCAATTGCAACCACCCATTTCTTCCTGTTTTCCTCAAAGCAGAAGGACAATACCAAATGGGACTCAAATCAAATGCTCAAAAACCCTAATCGGAACCTCATTATCCCAATACTCGCCAAATTCCCACTAGGGAAGAAAAGAAAGAAGTATCATTACCGTTTATCCATCAATTCAATAAGGATTCAACAAAAATAGCTGATCAATGCCGTCCACAACTCACGTCTCATAGAGAGACAAGGCACCGGAGCACCGTTCCGCCCATGATCCCAAGAAGGAAGCAAAGCACTAATTTTTCCAGCAGGGAGCAAGGCTTACGGGTATTAGAGGAGAGGCAAACTACCAGATTCCCGCCGCGCGCGCTCTGACCCTCCCGCCGCCCGATCACAGCAGCCGAGGGGAAGCTCGACGCGGCTGGAGCGCCCGACCCCGTCGAGTCCCCAAGACGATGGGAAGGTGAACCGCGGAGCTGGGAGGAGTCGATTAGCAGCGAGGCGGAAGCCACGGGAACCCTCGTCTGGATGACGGCGCACGATAAGCAGGGATGCGGCGCAGTGTACGCGGCGGAGCACACGGCCATCTGGGCGGCGGATGGAGAGGAAGGAGACGAGATGAGCGAGGCAAATGAGGCGCGTGTGCTTTAAAAGTAACGCCGGGTTCGACAAAAAGACCGCGCCTCTTCCGGCCCGCGAAAACGAGCTCGGTGCACGTGGACTAGATCTAGCCGTCCAAATTTAATATCTACACGAAGCCTAAAGCAAGTTTCGCTTTCTTCCCCCTGTTTCGGCCTCTCCTGCGAATTCTACCCGCCTCCCAATGCCAACGCCGACGCGCCTCCTCTCTCCGACGAGTGCATCTCGAATCCGTCGGAGCTTCTGCTCCTCGTGGAGATCACGTCGGCGGCAGTAGAATTTACTAGTTCATCGTCATTTCCATTTACCATTTTTATGCTAGCTTGGATTATTTTATTTTTTTTGTCTTGTGGACTGGCCTGAGACTGAGCGGGTAAAGATTACGTGTGGTTGGAGGAGACGAAGAGGGCGGCAGAATTGGGTCGTCGACGAGGCTCTGGATGTTCAGCAGTGCATGGTTCCGATAGGCTCCGACCTCTCGCGGGATCCATAGGATTTTGATGTGCAGTCTTATCTAACAGGATTAGTTAATGCTCTGAAGTAAACATGTATTCTTCTCCTTTTCTTCATGCCTAGTAGGGAATGGCTCCTGCTGCATTCAGGTCGGTGTTATATGTAGTTGAAATCAAATTACGGACATGCATGTCAGACCCTAAAGGTAGCATTCTCGTCCTTCTCTTTTTTTTGTTATCAAACGTAATGCAATCACCACATAGATAGAACTAGTGTTAAAAATGCATCAGAGTATACCCTGAATCCATGCACTGAGGGCTTCGTTTTTGGTGGTTAAAGAGGCAATAGGATAATTGCAGTTCTCATAAGGTGCTGCCAATCCTATGTTTTCCATCACTAGAACATAAAAGTTTGGCACAGTGGAAATGGACGATAATTACATTAACAGGAGGGTTGAAATTAGTTTGAATTGGTCTAGCTTTGGGGTTTAGAGTTGAATTTCACAGTGGCAACTTAGTCATCAAGAGATGTACACCAAGAATAATGATACTTGGCTGAGTGTTAGACTTCCTTTTTCAATTATATCGGCAACCTTTAACTTGGTAGCCTTTATTATCGGAACCTAATAGACTTTTCTGCACTGTTACCACTCAACAATGCAATTACCAGGAAGATGTGACTCTTTATTTTGGTTCTGTGATCGATTTTTGAAAAACAAAGAGAAAAATTATGCTTGAACTTTTTCTCCGTGTCTGTCTGTTTTCATGGTTCGTTGAATAATCTCTCCAAAACTTTCTGCTATTGGTTTTACTCAATGGTCTTTGACTCTTTTTTTGACGAAACTGGTGTTTGATTTTTATCTGATTCCCGTTTCTCAGTATATTATTGCTTATATACACTGGTGCTTCTTCCAAATTACATGGACATATGAGCTTCTCCACTATAATTAAGAAACATGTAGTAAATAGCCCAGGTGTAACTAGCTGTGCATTTCGGATATGAGGTTGGTGGATTTGAAGTTTATTTTTATGATGCTAGAATGCAAAAGAGAGGATCATCTCATTATTTACTGATATAACATTCCAAAGCTTCTCTATTAGTTTTCGTCATGTTTTAAGCATCTTTTGGAACTTAGTCCTCTTACTGTCAGCTGAACATAATAGCTCATACAGGTCAACAGTTGGAAAGTACTGCAACTGGATATAATTTTTTTCTTCCTCCCTGGAACTATGATTTCTTCTATTTTGAGAAAGATGCAAAATCATTATCCAGCAACTCTGCTTTCTGCTGAAATGAGATGGTATTTCATTTTCCTTGTATCTGAAAATGACTTATCCTATCTTTGAGATTTTTTAACCTTCACATGGTTCATAAACCTTTGATATTTTACTAGGCTTCTACAAATAATTGGAGACAACCACATGATAAGTTGTTTCTTTGATAGTCTCACTAGCCGAAGATTGGTTATTAAAAGCACAAAGAACTGTAGGTTTCTGCTCTTGTTATGCTCGGTTTTTTATAACCTCTCTGATTGTACTTTTTTGTCGCAATTGGCCCTTTCCTATTTAGCAGAAGTCAAATTTCATTGATTGCAAAAGTAATTGTCCGTATCATATGTTTTTATTCCAGGAAAAGCATTCTGAATGATGACATAGAGGTGCAAATCCAGATACTAAGCGTGGTAATTTCTCCTACATTTTTTTTTTGTAATTTTTTTCTTATTCTACTACTTACTGCATGAACGATAGCATATTGCTGGTCCTAAATATAACTTCTTTTTTTTCAAAACAAGAAATCATGTAAGAAATGCTTTTATTCTGATAATCATTTATTTATTGCAGTTTCAGCTTGTCATAATTTTCTGATCATCTATTAGGCATCTAGTGGCCAGTTTCTGTTGGCATCTTGGAATATTCCAACTGCTGATGATTGACAAAATTAATTGGTTTGACCAAACAATTGATTACTTCGCTGTCATTAAGTTGCCTCAAGAACAGTCTTGTCCTCTTCTCCAAGTGGGAGGCCTGCTTTTCTGAAGGTAATGTTGCTCTTTTGATCTCAGGTGGAGGATGTCACCTACCGACATCCAATGAAATCATTGTAAGACATGTAGTTCCCAGAGTGGCAGACAAGATCCTAAGATCATGGTAAACTGCAGTTGAGCATTCCTTCAAGTAATTACTCGGTTAATTGATGTCAAGACCATCTCCAACCCTTCAGCTTAGGATGGTTTTCCAACATCATCAAACCTCTGCAATTTCTACATGTCAGTACCATCTTAGCTACCACCAACTAAGTCCGGGCACTTGACAATGATCAGAATCCTCCATAAACATACAATTCATTGGATCCTTAATTTGATTGTTCAGGAAAATCTTTTCAGACCACTTGAGGAGCATTTCTCCAACAAATTGGAAGAGCTCATTGCTGAGTGACCGGACACCGAAGGACTTGAGCAACCTATCGTTCAAAGAGCTCATTCCATCTTGAAATCTGTCTTTACCCACTTGTCATGTGGTTCAGGACTGATACAGGTATTAAAAAACGAGACAAGTGGGTCATTACAAACAAAGAAGATGTCAAGATGGAATGAGCTCTTTGAATGATAGTTTGCTCAAGTCCTCGGGTGGATAGTTGAGCTCCAGTCCTGTAAAAGAGATATTAATGAGCAGCACACATCGATAACTCCACAACAATAGTGCTGAGTTCAAAACAAAGATTAGATAATATCGATATTTGTACCTGTATCAGTCTTGAAGCACAGGACAAGTGGGTAATGATAAATAAAGATGTCAAGATGCAATGAGCTCTTTGAATGGTAGATTGCTCGAGTACTTTGGTGGATGGTTGAGCTCCTTTGCTCCAATGAACTCTCAGTCCTGTAGGAGAGATGTTATGACCAGCATGCATCGATGACTTCATAATAACAGTGATGAGCTCAAAACGAATTAAATAATAGGCACAGTTATCAATGTTATATAATCTTTGTTTTCACCTCATCACTGTTGCTGTGGGGTTATCTATGTATGCTGGTCAGTAACACCAAAGGAGTTCAACCATCCACCAAAGGACTAGAGCAACCTATAACTCAAAGAGCTCAGTTCCATCTTGAGATCCGCCTTTGTTTCTCATTGCCCACTTGTCCTGTGGTTCAGGGCTGATACAGGTACAGATGCCAATCTCATCTAATCTTTGTTTTGAACTCATCACACTGTTGCTGTGGAGTTATCCATGCTGGTCGGGAGCAGGTTACTGGGAGATGGCAAAATCTTCAGTGCTCTTTGTACTCTCCCTACACTTTGATTCTGCTCATGTGGAGCAAGCCCTATGATTGAAGCTTGTCTGCCACTACAAAGGCGTGGGTTAATTATAAGTGTCAGCTGTGGGGTAGAAAACTTTGCAGGCATGCCATTTTCTGACTGCTTCATGGCAGCATGGACTAAATAGTAATACCATCTTTATTCTGATCGGAAGATTAGCTTTGGAACAGTAAATGTAACTTCAGCAGGGTGGATACTTTGCAAACATATAGTTAAGGATTTTTTTTAATTATAATCAAATGAGATATACCTAATGTGCTCACCAACATTTGTATCTTCATTTGTCTGAATTAACCACGTAACAAGTCCTGATTGATCAAGGACAGTCCTATGTTTATCTTCAGTACATGATTGAGATCTCAAGCTCACATGTTTCGCTCTTTCTATATTGATGATAGCTTTATATTAAATGATTAACGCCGGTTAGTGGTAGAGGAAAAAAAAGGTTTATATTTTACATGAAAGTTTACGAGGCATCCAAAATATTTTTATTTTTTTAAAAAAATTAAGAATAGTTAAAATCTGAATATTTCATTTCTACTTTCCTCTCAATACAACTTTTTCAAAAATAAATTTTAATTTTTTTAAAATAAAATAAATACTCTATTTATCATCATTATCGTATATAAAAATACAAAATTTAATACAGATTAGAGTCACAAGACTCAATATAAGAATTTACCTGATTAGAGTGGTAAAACTCTATTCATCTGAATAGAGTGACAAAAATTCCATATTAAAGATTTATTTGATCGAAAATGTGGATACTATATAAGTATTATATGGTAATGCTCACTTAGAAATGTAACTTAATCATTTGATATGGTAATTTTTGAAATTATTTTTAATGATCTTTTAATCGAATCAAATTGAAAAATCCAGCATACCTTCTAATCAATATATTATTTTAGTACGTTTCCATCAGTTTTATTTATTTAATGATAATTATTAACATTCTTATATGTTTTTATTGTTATCCATTTATTTATTTCCTAAATCTTCTTTCGATCCTTTCATTACGGCATATACATAGCGCAGCATTATATATTCTACCACATATATATAATATAGTAAGCTGCCATGACAAGCTCGTATTAAAAAACGAGAAGGTCCTCCGCTGCCTCCATCGAGGAGTCAAAACTCAAAAAGCCTTCGAAAGCCTCTTCCTTCTCTCTCTCTCTTCCCCTCGCGCTCGGAATCCGCCATGAAGGGCACGAAGCCGCACGCCGCCCAGGGCAGTGCGCCCCCCGCCAATGGCCGCCTCTGCCATTGCCGCCGCTCCTGCCGGGGCAAAACCCGGGACGAGCCCTCCGACAACTCCAAGGCCGTCGGGAAGCTCCTCCTCTGCCGTCTCCGCCCGCTGCTCTTCCTCTCTGCGCTCCTCTGCTACGCTTTTGGCCTGCTTCGCTGCGCCTCCATCTTCTCCTTCAGGATGCCAGCCCCAGCCGGGCCTCCGCCGCCCGGCTCGGTGTATCGGAGCAAGGAGCTCTTCGACAGGCTCTTGCCGCACATGCTATCGGATGATTCTTCATCTCTTCAGGTTGACTGGCCGTTCCGACACCTTTCTCCCCCTCTTTGACATTAACTTGGGTTTCTTGAGAGATTTTTGTGGTTTTATTGGCTCCGTTGGGATGATCAATCGGTTTTTCTTTTTCTTTTCTTTTTTCTTTCTTTTTTTTGGCTCTCGACGCCCATTGTGAAGATGACTCTGAAATGCCGTTTCCACTAGCAATTTTTTTCATCATCTACCAACAACTTTTCTATGTGTTGACGCACCATAATATTTTTCTGTGCTTATTCTTGACCTTTTACATGATTAACAACGCGACGTCTTTTGTTCCCTACGGTTCTTCGCTCTGTTTTTAGGAATTTCCAGATTCTTACTCTTTCGTAATCTGTGCAGATTAACCAATTAGAAGTGTTATCTTTCTTTTCTTCTATAAGCTTATCGAAGACCTTAATTCTTATTACTGCATATAGAAGATATGGGTATTCATGTTTCAGATTCTGCTGCAAATGCCCATAATTGTGCCTTGGTAGTTGACCTACTTTAGCTTTAGATGGTGACGTTTCAAATGTCCAAAATCCAATTGTCTTTGTTTTATGTTCAATATTTTTTGTAAGATGAATTGGCTTGCCCATGTGAGGGACTGATAAACATTCAATATGAATACTGAATAGGATACGAAGACTTTTTCCATAACCATTTTTTTCTATTCCATATATTGGTTGACTTGTACAACATAAGGAACATGGCCTCACACCGGTGTTTCTTTTTCTTTGCCTGTGCACCACCTAATATCTTCATGCAGTGAACGTCATCTTCAGCCTCTGATGCAATTCTGATTGTTGGTTTCCCAAATATGCTTATTCTTGTCCCCTCCAGAATCAGTTAAAAAAATCGACTATCTAGCTTGCATTCTCACGAATGAAATTCTGTATGATCAAATTTACCATGGTTGACTGAGAGTATGTGCATTTTGTCCTTGCAGTTGGATAGTATCTGGACTAGTAGAAGGAAACTTAAGCAGTTGAAGCACTGCACAAATAAGAAACCTGAGTATTCTGGTATAGATTTGAATAAACTTGCTTGCAGTCCACTATAATTTTCTCATAAGCTACATTTATTTATCTTCTCTTTTTTCTAATATTCAATGAAACTGGATGCTAGTTGTTATATGTGTTGTTTTGTTTGAGAATTAATTTAGTAGATTGCTACTGCTGAAATCTTTTGTTTGATTGGTTTCATATCTGTTGTTCTGTTCTAGTAGAAGAGTTTACTGCTGAGGAATTCCTTCAGATTTTCTAAAAGGAAGAATAAAAGAAGTTATATTCTTACCTTTTTTAAAAAAATTGTCATTCTCAATTAAGAATAACTGTATTTCTTATATGGAAGATGAAATTTTATTGAATTTTCCATGGTGGAAACCATGATTAACCCTTAAACAAGCAACTCCTCAAAATGACAATTGCTACGGGCTCTATCTCAAAACTTGAGCTTGCTCTTCTTTCAAAGAAAGAGGTTTCTGTAGACTATTTT
The DNA here is from genome assembly GCA_030544415.1 of Thalia dealbata. Classification (NCBI taxonomy): domain Eukaryota; kingdom Viridiplantae; phylum Streptophyta; class Magnoliopsida; order Zingiberales; family Marantaceae; genus Thalia; species Thalia dealbata. Next base: position 4,929,281 of record CM060454.1, read on the forward strand.
TTTAATTTTTAATTTTTGTTTTTCCATTTAAATATTTGTCAGTATATTCTTAGAGATACGAGTGGGAGAATAATAAATCAAGTTAGACAGAGAAAAACATTTAGCTCATTAACTCAAGTGTGATAAACACTACATTTATGACAGGTTTTTTTTTTTGAAAGAACATAGGGGCTTTCAGACTTTATGTTTTTGCATTTGGACTGCTCATTATCCAAAATGGATGTTTGCTGATTGGAGAAATTTTTTTGAAATACCAGCTTTCATGATATGTAATCACTTTTATCCTACAGGATCAACTGGACTATCTGGTTACTTGATAGTTGATGCAAATGGTGGTCTAAACCAGCAACGGTCCTCGGTACTTCCTTCATCTCTACTCTATGTAGACAAGAAGTAAATAAAATGATACCTTTTTTTTATGAAAAGGATGTGAGCAGGTGAGCTCACTGCATAACAAAATGATACTTAGTGTAAATTACGTTGAAATCATGTATTATTTTGTTCAATTTTCAATTATTTATGTTCTTGATTTCAGATTTGTAATGCGGTTGCATTGGCTGGTTTTCTAAATGCTACACTTGTCGTTCCAAAGTTCCATCTTCACAACATTTGGATGGATCGAAGGCAAGCATTTTTCTCTTGAGCCACTGAATTTGGCAAATGCAAAACCTGTTAATTCTATAAAATTAATTTGATAATTCGGATTCTCTTTTTCTCAAAATGGAGCTATATTTTTGTTGGAGTTTTGTGGACCTTATCGTATTGTAAATATACAAGTGGTGTTTCTGTTCCTTGTTTCCTTAATATTCATTAATCGCATGAACATGGTAATTGTATTTCATATCAAATTCATCTATTTGGATTGGGACTTGAAATGCCTCAATTTGGAATTTCATTTATTATTTAATAATATTAATTTATACCAGTTTATTCCTAAAAGGAGTTGATCTAGGTAGTTTCCGGGTGGTTTTAAAATAATAATTCAAGTATTAGCTTCCGTGACTTGGTGCTGGATCTTGTGATAACAATAATTCTGATAGTAACTTGGTTCTAGAACTCCTTTAAAAGATTCTTATTCCCACTATCTAAATTTGGATTACTTTGTAATTTTCACAGTGAATTTAGAGATATTTACGACGAGGACCATTTCATAAGCACGGTTGAACGCCATGTGACACTAGTGCGGGAACTCCCTGAGGTAGTTATGGAGAGATTTGATTACAATATTTCTAAGATACCAAACTTGAAAGTTAAAGCATGGGCATCAGCCAGTTACTATACCGATGTTGCATTACCATTATTAAGGGAGTATGGGTATGTTTCATACTTGCTCTTCATACCATTTCTTTAATGCTTGATTTTTTTTAAGGTTGTTTTCTTCTTTTAAGTTTGTGAACTTGAATTCTACATACACCGACATTCTGCATAGATTAAATGTTCTTAAACGTAAAAATAAGGTAGATTTTTTTATTTATTTATTAAGAAACCATGAAAAATAAATCTTATCTCTGAAAACAAGTATAAGTGTTCCAGGGAGATGATTGATTCTACGGTTGTATATTGGACTACAGATAGGCAGAGGACTTATTATCATCGTGTGAGTGAACTGCTCCAAGTTTGTGGTCTTCAATGAAGGCACATTTTGTTAAAAAATGGATATTGAAATGTGCAACAAACAACGTAAGAAGTTTCCAACATTTTAATCAATTCAAGCTTTCTGACTTTGTTATTAATCCTTTAGACTATAAATAATATAAATTGTGTGAATCACATCTTTATTTAGGTTCAATAGCAAATATCTGCTTTGTGAACCAAAAGAAGGTAGTTTAAAAGTAATTGTACGATGTTTAAATAGTACGTTAAGAATCCATAACGTATTTATATACTTTCAATCGTTGCTTACTGGAGAAAAGGAATAAATGGCATGCAAACCAAGAACGCAGTCTCCATAGAGGATCTATCTGTCGTCACTCTGATCTGCACAAATTTGAAATTGCCGACAAGTTCCAAGTTACATAATGGTAATTTATTTACTAATAATCTGGAAACTGGAGGCATCCTTGTTCTATGGAAAATGCAAGGGTACAAATGATGGATATGCAAGCATGATAAGTTATATGTTATTCTATATCTCCATGAACCTAGGAACTTTTGCTTGCATTGTATTATTTGGTCTACCTACTGGAACTGATAACATTCGAGATTATAGAGTACACGATAGATTGTTTTTTGGAGATGAAACACTGCATATCTCTATTAATGTCAAAGGCAATAAATTTGTTGCAATTCTTCTGCTTCTCCTTATGACTAGATGAAACACAGCATTATTGAGTACTAAAAGTTCTATAACCTGGTATTGGTACTTCAGATTTTATACATTCAACTGATTTTGAGAACTGTTACAGGGTTATTCGTATAAGTCCATTTGCAAATAGACTGGAAAATGAAGTTCCATCAGAAATGCAAAGACTTCGGTGTTTAGCTAATTACAAGGCACTAAAGTTTTCACCTCCTATAGCAACAATGGCAAAGAAACTAATTAATCGCATGGTTCGGAAGAGCGCATCTTCTGGTGGGAAGTATGTTGCTGTGCATCTTCGTTTTGAAGAGGTACTGAATATTGGACCACCATCGTGCTTGTTGACCTTGTTAGGGGTTTTATTAACTTTTCCTGATTACAGGACATGGTAGCCTTCTCGTGCTGCGTTTATGATGGGGGCATGGGTGAAAAGGTAGAGATGGATTTTGCTCGCCAGAGAGGTTGGAAGAAGTTTAAGCAGCAAAGTCATTGTTTGAGACCTGATCTAAACCGAATGCACGGAAAATGCCCTTTAACGCCTTTGGAGGTAAACCACAAAAGTTGTATCTCTTAGGGTACTGAATTTTACTAGATTTTATATTCGTATTTGTTTTTATATAATCATATACAATTATTTCAGGTCATATATATTATTAGATTTCTCTTTAAAACACACTATGCTCCCAGATAAATCTCCAGTTTTGAAACAATATCATCTTACCCTTAGCCAACCAATGATCCAATTGAAAATATCTTAATTAGTTTGCTTCCTTCTGGTTGTTCTACTTAAGCACCACAACATATCAAATTTCACTTTTCTGTTGTCAGGATAGGTGGGGATGATGTTAAGAGGTATGGGTTTCAAAAACAACACGGCTATTTATCTGGCATCCGGCAGAATTTACAAGGCGGAGACACATTTACAGCCTTTACTGCAGCTATTTCCACTTCTTCAGACGAAAGAGTCTCTTGCTACTCCTGAAGAGCTTGCGCCATTCCAGGTACACTGTAAATAAATGTGACATCATATAACGTCTGCTTCATTTGTTCATTGTTCTTGTAATTTTTTTAACAAGTTTGGTACACTGTAAATGTCTGATTTCTACTGCGTTTTTGGATCATTGTTCTTGTAAGTTCAGCGGAACTGTCACAGGTCATTGGTCTGATGTCTGCTGCTGCATTGTCTTAATGTACTCGTTATTTTTTTGCTGTCCCTTTCTCTCATTAAATCTGATAATGACACAAGATTCTTGCGCAGGGGTATTCTTCCAGGTTGGCTGCTTTAGACTACTCTGTCTGTCTTCACAGCGAAGTTTTCGTGACCACTCAGGGAGGTAATTTTCCACATTTTATGATGGGCCACCGTCGTTTTCTCTACAGCGGCCACGCTAAGACCATTAAGCCAAACAAGCAAAACTTGGCTGTTCTCTTTCAGGAAACGAACGTGAGGTACCAACACCCCCCATTTACTTCCCTTCACCCTTTTCGAATGATGTATATACCCTGTGAAACATTAGCACTTGGACAACAAAATTCATGCTTGGCTTCTGCACGTAATTACCCAAACCTAATTGTCGGGTTCTTCGCAGTTGGACGGCGCTGAGAGAGCAAATGGAAGAAATGCTTTACGAGAGCAAAAGAAAAGGGATGAGGCTTCGGAAGAGCAATCAGTCAATCTACTCTTTCCCTCTACCTGATTGTACTTGTCTCCCTGACCAAGCCAATTCCACAGTCTTCCATGAAGTAGGTTAAGTCAAGTTTTCTCTGCCTTACTCTCAAGCTGGTTGGATTGATCCCAATCCTACTTCACCAACACCTGCTGATCCCACATGTGAATACGAGTCGCTGATTAATGCTAGTGATCTTTTTTTCTGTTTCTTTTTGTAATGCATTGGCAATTTTTTTTGAAGGGGTAGAATTGTTGATTGACGTTGTGGTTTACAGTCTTCCAAACAGAAGGCTAACTGTTGATTGATCAATATATCCTTCTTTTCCTCCATATTTGGAAGTTCCCAGTGATAGTAATCTTGCAGACTGAAGTCTCGGTTTATTATTTGAAGCGCTCAGTGATTGTGCTAGTGCGGGCTGCAAGCCAGGAAAGGAAAAGATGTACCCAAGCAGATTGGCAGTATGATTGACTGTGATCCCTTTTTTTTCCTTCTTATACGCATCATTAAGTACTTGTATCAAACAGAAACCTGATCTAGGAAAATTTTCCTCACCGTCTAATATACCAAATAACCATGCAACAAGTAATTAATTAGTTAACATTGTTTGATGAACAAGTACATAAATATATTAATTATTAGTATTTATGTAGTTGAGTACACTGAAACTTTATTTGAAGTACATAACCACAAACCAGTAAAGGAGCAGTTTGTGTCCCTCCTCCCCACAAGAACAACAAAACCAGACATGCTCAAATGTGATAATACCAGCGACGTAAAATTTAGTAGAACAAGCATAAAGGCACGGCCAGTGACAAGCAGATTTGCGACAAGCTTACCAAATCACAACTTCATGCGCTGCGACATTTTTACAAATACCTGCTCGCTACCACCTCCCTCATGCCGCCAGCGTCTGCTTCGTCGGGTAGATGAGCAGCTCGCCGGCGACGCCTCTGTCGACGAGGGCGGCCACGGACTCCCTCGTCGAGATGGTGTAGTCGGAGCCCCAGGTGCGCAGCCACACGTCGTCGAGCCCGCCGTCGTCAGGGAAGATCCTCTTGTAAGCCGCCAGCTGCCCGTCCGTCGTCAGCTGCGACTTGCAGCCGGGCGCCGCGCTGTCCCTCAGGTCGTTCGGCCTCTCCGCCGCCGACTCGGCGACCTCGAGGTCGTGGTTGTGGCGGATGTGGATCCTGCAGGTCGTCTCCAGCACCAGGCTGAAGTTGCCCCGCTTCAGCAGGACACCGACGGAGGGCCGGTTGATGAACTCGTCCGACGAGTACATGATGTAGCCGGAGCTGTCGAAGGAGGACGAGGACGACGACGAAACCTCGATGAAGGAGGAGCTATCCACGACCGAGGAGAGTTTCGCGCGGCTTCTACAAGTAAATATCAATTAGCCAGCTACAATTCAAATCATTGTTTGCTGTTATCAAAAAATTACTACTTACGTTTTCTGGTACGGGGAGGCGGAGGCGGAGGCGGAGGCGGAGTCGGAGTCGTTGTCGGAATCAGTGCCGTTGTTGGAGGAGCCGCCGAGGAATGTCCAGATGGAGGGTCCATACATGCGGAGGGAGCCGTCGGGGCGGAGGATAATGGCGTAGTTGCCGCGGGGGCCGGGGCTGCCGGTGGTCCACAGCGGGCTGCCGTCGGTGTCGCTCACGATGGCCACGCCGTACTTCCCCACCCAGAAGATGCAGTCGACGCCGGCGTCGACGCTGCCGGAGTTCCACACGATCATGTTGTTGGCGTTCCGCAGCACCAGGTCGCAGTCGCTCTGCAGCGTGAGGGATGACCCGTTGTTCGTCAGGCTCTCCCCCCGGGGGAGAATCGACCTTACGTGCGAGAACAGTGCCACCTCCCCGGCCACCCCTCCGACCTCCCCGACCACGGAGAGCAACACGAACCGGAGGAAGAGGAGGAGGAGATGAACGGGTGGACGCGCCGCCATTAACGCCCTGCAAAACTTACCTCGACCGGTCTGGTCTAATTAATCTCTCGCTCTGCGCTGCCGCAGCTCAGCGATATGCCGAGCCTCTTTATATAGACATATACGCTCTTCTAATTTTTAATCCGACGTAAAAATTTCATGCAAGTAGGTTTAAATTACTACCGGCGCTAATATATTAATTGCACCGACACGTAAATTTTGGAGAAGCTCGTTCCGTCACCAAGTCGCGAGCTGTACGTACTGATTTCAATTCACCCTGCTCTCGTATTTTACTTAACCATCACGCCCTAATTAAATTCATCGATGAGACATTAAGCATTTAATGTAGATATTTTTAACGTCCTCCATCACTAAAAACTCGTTAAAAATATAACGACAGAAATCCATTAACTGGCGACATGGCGACGACGTGCATCTTAATCCTCTGATTCCGATGCCCAATTAATCTCGCGATAACATTACACCCACATCCGACATTATAATTCTACTCCTTTGACTAATTACTCGATCTCATCGCTCGCTCTGCCTAAGGAATCGATGACTCGAACCGGCCACGTCCACGTGCATATAAAATGGGCACGAGTGACGAAGGAAAAGCCAGCGGAACGAGCGAGCTGAGCTTTGCGTGATCGGCCGCTTGCCTGCGTTAATGGCGTCCTCGTCGCCTGCTGCTCTTCTCCGCCTCCGCCTCCTCGTTTGGTCGATGGCTCTGGCCGCGTTCCTCCACCGCCCGGCGGCCGCCATCGACGCCCTGTTCAACGAGCCCGGGCAGTACATATTGGCCCCCCAAAAGCTCGGCCCCTTTGGCTTCGCCCTGGGCGTCAACTGCAGCATCTGGTAACGCGCACCGACTCTGTTCTCCTTCGGTCGATCGTTCTATTTCTCCGTGCTTAGAGAGTTGATACTGATGGAGTGTTGGCAACTTAACAGGTACAAGGCGAAGCAGACGTCGAGCGTGGTGCCGATCCACGACGGCTACTCCGGAGTGCGGGGCTGTCAGCTCTCGATCGACCACAACGGGACGGTCGGGCTGTTCGCGGCAGGGGAATTCGAGAAGCGCAAGTTCGAGCCGAAGCCGACGCGGGCGGGGTACTACGTGCTCGCCGGCACGAAGGGGCACACGCTGGTCCACGGTCCGGCGATCTACTGCACGCCCAAGGAGCTCTGCCGCACCAACCTCCCCTACTCGGCGGCGCGTGCGGGGTCCGGGGCGGAGCGACTGCGCAGCGACGGCGACTCCGGGCTGGGCGGCGCCGTGATCTCCGGGCCCGCGCGGTTCAAGCCCGGGGTCATCCTCAGCTACGGCAACTTCTCGCTGCTTCTGGAGGGGGACTGCAACCTCCGCATCGTGGACGTGACCACCGGCGAGGCCAAGTGGACCACCAAGACGGTGCTGCCCCCCGGCGGGGTGGCAGCCTGCGAGATGGTGCTGACCCCGCAGGGGGAGATGGTGCTGCAGGCCGCGCTCCACGACGGCAAGATCCAGCGGCTCTTCGGCACCGGCGTCATCGCCGGCAAGCACGGGGATCCCGGCCACGTCTACGCCCTCCGCTACGACGGCCGCCTCATGATCTACCCGCCCAAGCTCTGGAGCCCCTGGGGCGTCGGCGTCGGCGTCGCCGTCGCCGCCTCTGCGTGACGTGCCGGGCGATGCGATGTTACTGCGTACCCGATCGTTGCCGTGCATGCGTTGCGGTGCGGGGTGGTTAACGAATTAATAATTCTGTGCGGTAAAAAAAGTACGTGAGTTGAGTGAGTAAAGATTTGTGCACGTGTTTGCATGTAAAATTAATTCGTGTCTACGTGGGGCGGTGGCGCGCGGTCGATGCATCGATCTACTTTACCCGCCTCTTTTTAATAAATTACTGTCTTTACTGTTATATTAAAAACATGTTAATTATTATTTACATATAATTGTGGCTTCAATGTGTATATATATATTGCCGTGGGAGTAGTTTTTGACGTCTAATTATTATTATTTATCATCAATCCAATTAAATAATTTACAAAGCTAAGCTACCTAAATTATGAAAAAGTTAATTAATTTTTTAAAAAACATATTTTTGATTGATTTTAAATATAATTATGAATATATAATTAAAATAGCCTATCTAGTTAGCACAGTTATAAAGCATAACTTATTTAGAAGGAATGATTAAGTTCTAAAGAGCATTGCAGAGTAGTTATAATAGTTATAGAGTCCAGCAACTTATCTAGTTAAAATAGTTATAAGTCTATTTAATTAGAATTATTAGACTTGTTCTAGTGCAAGCTTATGTAATTATAATGGCTAGGCTTTATGCTGAATATTTTATGTCTTTACGTAAGCTCGTATAGTTAGTCTTTGTACTCTGATCAAATGGTGCATAAGTTAGATTTTGGTTTAGAAATAGAATATTAATGTTTTTTTTTACTTAGACTATAAATGGTAATTATTTTACTTGCCGACTAAGTAAAGCTATGATATTTTTGTTCCCCTTTTCTATTTTCTTTTGGGTACTTTTTCAGATATTTCTTGGTGCGGTGTTTTGTTTCGCATATTTAATGGAGGGCACCTCGACAGCTTGTTTTCTATTCATTAAATTTATACCATATCCAGCAAATCCAAACAAGGAGCAGAAGCCAGAGAGAGAATTAAATTGAGGAGGGCCTCACTCTCACTCCCAGTGCAGACGTCTGCATGGAGACAGCGTGCCAATTAATTGATCATGTTGCGTCATCTCCGGACCACTTCAAAATATCTACCTCCTGCGTCTCAATGCATACGTCCGCACCAACACCGGCCCCTCCTTACATTTTATCTATCAACATACGATGTGTCCTTCGATCAATTAATTGGTTGTGTCAAGCAGCATTTGTACGCATGCATATATATATATATCATCACTTGATCCGTCAACGATTCGATCAAGAAGAGTGGGTGAAATATTCTAAGTATGCTTTTAAAATTGTTTCCATCACCTTCTTTAAATCATATAATTCTTATAGATATTATTATGAAATCCTGGGCCAAACTACGACCCATATGGTCCAACTCAACCCTTGTATATTTGAAATGGCAGGCAACGATAACACACTAATATTTATCTACAAAAATTATAGTTTACTAAAAACCTCCTCCAACTAAGAAGAATATTGAAGAACACCCTAAAGCAACATTTTTACAGACTACACCTAGCGTGACGTCAGATATTTTTGATGACATCACGCGATCGTATGCCGCGCCGGGTAGACGAAGAGCTCCCCGGTGCTGCCTCGGTCGACCAAGGCGGCGATCGACTCCCTCGCCGGCGCCGTCAGGTTCGACCCCCACGTCCGCACCCACACATCGTCGAGCCCCCCTTCCCCGGCGAACAGCATCTTGTACGCCGCCAGCTGCCCGTGCGCCGTCAGCTCCGTCTTGCACGGCAGCAGCCCCTTCCCCCTCCGCGGCCAGCGCCTCCGCCGAGGTGCGCGCCGGTTGCAGTCGTAATAATTCCGCCGGATGTGGAACGTGCAGGAGGTCTCCAGCACCAGGCTGTAGTTCCCGTTCCGGAGCATGACGCCGGCGGCGGGCTCGTAGATGAAGTCCTCCGACGAGTACATCACGTAGCCGGAGGCGTCGAAGGCCGGGGACCGGGCCGAGGCCGCCGCCGCGGCCGGACCTCGCCGCGGCGCGGCGATGATCTCGGCCGACTTGGATTGCTGCTCGAGGGTCCAGGTGGATGGCCCGTAGGTGCGGAGGCGGCCATCGGGGCGGAGGAGCACGGCGTAGTTCCCCGGCGGGCCGGGCCTCCCGGTGCTCCACAGCGGGCTTCCCTCGTCGTCGCTCACGATGGCGACGCCGTACTGGCCGATCCAGAAGACGCAGTCGACCCCGCGGTCGACGCTGCCGGAGTTCCACACGACGGCGTTCTTCGCGTTCCGGAGGACGAGGTCGCAGTCGCCCTGCAGGGTGAGGGTGGAGCCGTTGTTGACGAGGCTCTCCCCGCGGCCGAGCGTGGACTTTGCGTGCGAGAACAGCGCCACCCGGCCGGCGCCGGAGCTGCTGGACCTGAGGACGAAGGCGGTCGTCTGAAGCGAGAGGAAGAGCAGGAGCGAGGCGGCGGCGGAAGCAGCGGCGGCGGCGGCAGCCATCGGTGTCGACGATAACGACCTGCACACCGCGCAATATTTTGTTCGTTACGCATTTATAGAGCCGAGTGCGACCCGTTCGAACTAAATTTACCGTTAAAAATACGACTCGGGCTTGACTCGGGTCAGACCATATTGAATCAAATCGAATACTGCTCGCTCGAATCTCCGATTGAAAGCTGGCAGCCGCTGGATTATTACTATTAGTACGGGCGTGCGAGGAATTGGACGATGCAGATGGGCGCATGCGGATCGATTAATTGCGCGTCGTGTGAAGGCCGAAGGAATTAAATGGGTCGGGCTGGCCGGCGATCGGGTTCGGATCCGGACAAGAGATACGTGTCGAGCGACACGCTGGCGACGTTTGGACTCACGCCGACGTTGGCTGCGATGGATGCGCGGCGACGAATACGTTCCCGGCCGGCCACGTTGTGCGTGTATTTATGTCGGCTGTCGTAACACGTCAAGAGGGCGGCGACGGAGGCGGCATTAATTGCGCGTCGTCGATGATGCGGCCGGGCCGCCCTCGATGCTCGACAGGTGTCTTGCACAGATCTCAAAGCATTCCTGAGGCCTTCGCGGATAAGGTTGATCCGAGTATATTTACAGTTTAGCCCCCATAAATAAAAAAATATTTTAGATATTTTCTCATACGACGAAAGATAATTATATGTGTTCATCCTTTGAATAAAATAAAATGTTATGATATTAAAACTTGTAAAATTTATTTTATTTACCAAAAAAATTCAAAAGGAAGGGATAAATAGAAAAAAAATTAAATCTAATTACTCTTATGTTTAATTATAGTTTTTACATATTCACATACTAATAATTTAATAAATAGGCTATATATATATATAGTTTAAGAATATAAAAAATTATGTTATTTTGTAGTAGGAGTATTTACAAAATAATATGAGGAAGGATTTGGAAGACGTGCTTGGTAGAAAGGTGTAGTAAGAGTATTTACAAAAATGAAATAATAATAAATTAATTACCATCCTAGTTAGTTATATTGTCACTATTTAACTAACGCTTGTCTGTTGCGTCTACATGTCCTTTGCCCTTCGTTTTTAATGGGGAGGCGGTGTATTAAAATGCCTCCCTCCTTCTGACGAATTCCTCTGATCTCTAAAATAAAGATTTAGTACTCGTCGAACGAACGCACCCCTGCACAGCTCCGCCCCCTTTCCGCCGCCGTTGCACCGTTGTCGGCGAGACGACGTCCGATCGATGGAGGTCGTCCTCCCTCTATCCCTCCTCATCCTCCTCGTCTCGCTGCCGGCAGCCTTCGCCGTCGACGCCGTCTTCAACGAGCCCGAGCAGTACCTGATGGCCCCGCGCAGCCTCGGTCAGTTCGGCTTCGAGCTCGCCGCCAACTGCAGCATCAGCTACCGGCGGAAGTACGCCTCCAGCTACGACCCCATCCACGAGGGCTACTCCGGCGTCCGCGGCTGCCAGCTCTCCCTCGACCACAACGGCACCCTCGGCCTCTTCCCCGCCGGCGAGTACGAGAAGCGCAGGTTCCAGCCCCGCCCCACCCGCGCCGGCTACTACGTCCTCGCCAGCGCCAAGGGCCACACCCTCGTCCACGGCCCCGCCATCTTCTGCACCCCCAAGGACCTCTGCCGCACAGACCTCCCCCACGCCGCCAAACCCGCCGCCCGCGGCCGCCGCCTCCGCGGCGGCGGCGGAGACGGCAGCGGCGACCCCGGCCTCGGAGGCGCCGTCATCTCCGGTCCCGCGCGGTTCGAGCCCGGCGTCGTGATGAGCTACGGGAACTACACCCTCCTCCTCGAGAACGACTGCAACCTCCGCATCGTCGACGTGACCACCGGCGTCGTCACCTGGAGCACCGAGACCGTGCTCCCCTCCGGCGGCGTCCTCCGCTGCGAGATGGTGCTCACCCCGGAGGGGGAGATCGTCCTGCAGGCCGGCCTCAAGAACGGCCGGATCCTGCGTCTCTACAGCACCGGCGTCATCGCCGGGAAGCATCGAGACCCCGGCCACGTCTACGCCCTCCGCTACGACGGCCGCCTCATGATCTACCCGCCCAAGCCGTGGAGCTCGTGGGGCATCGGCGCTCCCGCCGCTTCCCTCCGGCGATCGGCGGCGTCAGGAAGTACGTACGCGAAGTAATCCTTGGGGTTCCCCTTCTGTGCATGCAGGTAAAGGAGTTTTCGTGCGCACGTAAACGTCGGGACGTGGCCGCATGCATAATTATATATAAATATATGTACGTGTGTTTGATGTACCGTGTGATATTTTTACTCTCTCTTCCTCTCTAGATATATTATATTATATTGTGTTGATTTGGGGAAGTATCGGGGAATAATTAATGAATTAATTAATTATGTGTACAGCTACTTCTTTGCGATCATAATATGTTTGATATGATAAGATCAATAAGAGAGAAGGTTTTTAATTAAATGGGCCTCCGAATTAAATGTCACAGTCGTCTTGGAGCTGCCGCTGCCGCCGCCGCTAGCTCCAGTCGTCGCCGGAGGAGCTGCGGATGGACGCCACTCGTCTAAAGCAGCGGCAGATTAAGCACGGCAGGTCATCGAACTCATCGACTTGTAATCTAATCTGCATGCAAGCACAGCTGGATGTGCATGTGTTGGATTCCTGCTGTGCCACGTGGCATCTCTTCTGAACGACTTTTTATAATTAATATATATATATAAATCTACAGTTTTATGTGTTCCGTTAGCTGGCAAAAATCTTATCCTCCTCTGCCTCTGCCTTCGCCTTGCTTGGATCATTAATTATCCTCGAAATAACTTACCGTGTTTTTGTTAAATACCCCCACGGGGTTGACTTACGGCTGTCGGAGTTTGAGCCGGCTGGCCCACCATTTCACCTTCTCCAACATCCGTCCACAAAAACCAAAAAAAAAAAAAAAAACTGTTGACGTGGTGAGAGAATTATGGATCGCACCGACACCCTTCTAAATAAAATTAATTAATTAATTAGCTCCTTGATCCTTTGATATTTTATTTTCAAGCTAAAAAAATAAATCACCTGGGTAAATATTTTTTTATAAGAATGAGAATAAAAAAACAGACTGTTAGCAGTTACTATTTACTGTTCACAATATAACTCTTCATTAATCGTCTTTTTTTTTAAACATCCGATACGTTCCATATTTCACTATTTCTTATGAATTATAATCCGATGAATTAAAAAATTATATTTTGATTGATAAAGATGACTGGATCTTGATTCACACTGCTCTGCCTCAGACCTTCCAAATGAAGAGCCCCCCAGCATTACTCCTCCATAAATTCCAACCCCTCGGATGGATTGATGGCAAAGGAATTTAATAAGCATTCATGAACATTGATGATATCGATCGATTAAAAAAAATGCATCAACATAGTTTATTTGACATATTTTACTTACTTGTTCTACTGGGTATTATTTGTTCAGTGGGTAGCATTTTTTTAAACCCATACTTAATAAATAATTTTAAAATTATAAAAAATAAAAAATGATGTAGGTTTTCAACTTACTAATTTCATACGCAAAATTATAATAATTTATGGTGCAAAAATAATAAAAAACACAAGGAAGAAGGAGAAAATAGTTTTACTCTAAGCATGTTAATTATTTATTGGATAATTCATCAATTATTCTTAGATCTTTCTTCAATTCATTCTTATTAGATCCTCATTTGAGTTTTCATTATTAGATAATTTATTAATTCTCTTTGGAACTTTATATCGCCTCTAATCCCATGAGGATTCTAATGAACATGTCACTTTATTTGAGTTATGTTTTTTTGTTAAATATTCTTTCATACATCGTTTAAATCGTAAATGTACTACGATGAATCTCACATTACTTATATAACTCTACATCGATCGTCTTGCTATTACTATACACTATAATATATTTCAGAACGTTAGAATGCGCATAAATGGGTCATTAGAGTATAGATTGTGACTCTTATATTTTCTTAATATTAAATTTTATATTTATTTATTATTTTAAAATTAATATATATATAGATTATTTAATGAAATATTTTAATAATTTAAGTAGTTATAAATTTAAAAACTAGATATTCTCGTGATGTTATTATAATGCTATTGATGTAATTAAAATTGCAATGGAAAAATTATATTATGTTCAAATATTTTATATTCATACAAGATTCTTAAAATTTCTATTAAAAGACAATGACATAACTCTTAATTTAATCACAAGGCAATCATATCCTGTGGATTCACTCATCCACCGTTTCCTAATCACACATACAACAAAGTCATCATTTCCTCTCCATCATCCACCAGACAATGATACCCATCAAGATATTGGATTTATCCCTTATATATATATAAATAAATAGTTCAATAATTACTTATAGTTGTGGGCCAACTAATTAAATTCTCATGAGTTTATCTAAAATAATCCAATTTTTTTACCTCATTAATTAACAATTTTTTTTTTTGAAAACTCTAGAATCATCCACTTACAAGAAGATAGGAAAATTATACTTAATTGTGAAACCTTATTAACTATACATAAATTATTCAAAGAAAAAAAATATTCACCTTATTTAAAATCACATTTTCTAATAAACCCAAATAAACTATTAGAGGCTCTGCTACCATTAATTGAATAATACTTATAGTATGTATTAAAAAATAAAAAAATATTTGGTATGATATAAATTTATTTAGGAATTAAAATATGATTATAAATTAAAAATTAATTATAATTATTATTAAAATCTATGAGAAATATAATTCTATATATATATATATATCTTCTTCTTCTTCTTCTTCTTTTCATATCACTTCCCACTGTCTTTTTTAAAGCTTCCACTGGCGCCCCTTTAAAGCAGCACTCGCTTCCTTTTGCTCTCCCACCTGTCCACCACTCGCTTCCTCCCTCTTCGATCTCGCTCGGGGTCGACCTCCTCCTCCTCCTCCATTCTCCCCCCGCTCGACCGCTACCCCGAACCCTCGTTCAATTCTCGCTGCCGGAGCTCTGGAATGAGGCCCAAGTCACGAACTTTGTCCGGATCTGGGAGGACCCGGCGGTGACGAGCTATGCACGGGCGGAGCCGCCTCGGGGACGCCCATGGCGGTGGTGCCGACTTCCCAAGGCCGACGTGGCGCGGGAAGGACGGGGCAGCGGCGGCGCATCCGAGCGTCGGGAGGCTGGTGCGCTGGGCGGCGGTGGCGGCGTTCCGGCGGAGAGGGGCTCTGCTGGTGGCCCCGCTCTTGTACGTGGCCCTGATGCTGGTGTTCCTGGGGAGGTGGGAGTGGGACCTCGAGGTGCCCGTGCCGGTCCGCGTCGGTGTCGCCAGCCTCAGGCGGGCGCCACCGCCAGGGTCGGTGTACCGCAGCCCGCAGGTGTTCCAGAAGCTGTGGCCTTACATGCAGGCAGATGTCAATTACTCCACTCCGGTAATTACTACAAAACATCCTGTTCCTTTGGCTATTATTGTTCGATTTTCTCAGTTCTTTTTAGCAATGCAGATACCAAGTTTTAGCCTTTTTTGTTTCTTTCGGTAACCTAAATTTTCAACCGGTAATATTCGATGAAATTAAAAATCTGGAATTAATCTGCTGCGTAGAACAGCTAAAAGCCCTGGATCTTCTTTTTAAAACTGTGCAAGTACTTCCAACCTTTAACCAAAAAGACAAGACTTGAAAGTTAAGGTGGTTCACCGTTTGTTTCATTTGACTGCCTAACTCCTGTAAAATATTGTGCCTTTCCAACATCCCCCCTCTTTTGCTCTTGAAATAGGGCGCGAAGATTTTTTTCTTTTAATTTTCTTCTTATTATTTTTAAGAGCCTAAAATGCATTTGCTAGATTTGCCCCTTCAAGTTCAAAGAACTGTAGTTGGACAACACGTTCCAGTTTAATAGCTATATTTAAATATCTACACATCTTTATTAAAAATGGAGGCAAGTGTCTTCTTTATAATACATCCTTCAACGTATATTATATTTTAATTTTACTTGACAACGTTCAAACAACTTAAGAAACACTTCTTGTGGAAGTTCAGATATTTCACTTGTTTGGTTAGCCAGTGTGATTATTCATCACTACAGCTTGATGCTGTTTGATAAGACCTGTCAAATAGTTCTTCAAAACAATTGATTGTTTGAATACTTTGAAAAACCTCAGTTGTACTTGTAATTAGCGCATGCTTTCCTTGGTGCATTTATTTTCAGCGTTATAGTTTTTCATGATAGCTTTCGTTGTGCATATCATGCAGTTGGCGGCAGCATGGCATCAAAAAGCAACTCAAAAATGGAAGCCTTGTTTCAAGAAGCGATTAACTCAAGCAGGTTAGATCCATTCCCTTTCTTAACCTCCTGCGTAAGCATGCTGAACTTATAGTATCATTTTCCTGGATTGTAATTGATATATCTAATTTTCTTTATAGAGTTGCCGCCTTCAAATGGTTTTCTTTTAATTGAAGCAAATGGTGGTCTTAATCAGCAGCGTTTATCGGTAAGTCCACTTACACATGGTTCTTTTTCTTCCATTTGCTGAATACTTTGGCTTCTATTTTCCCTTTTAAGAAAAGCAAAATTCTTACTAACTATAAAACAAGTTTCTGGGAATAAAGCTACTTCATCATAGGATCATTCGAGGGGCCCCGCACAATGTGCCAGAATATGATAAAATCAGAATAACATCAGTCATTCACCAACTTATCACATCAATTCCATGAGAAATCTTGCTTTGATACTTTGTAAAACTCGTGATCTCCTGTCCATCAATAATTTTCTCTGGGTTGCATCTCTCTGAATCTTTAATGGGCTTCCTTCACATTTACTATTGATGCTACCATGCATGCCCATGATATCTGCTTTGTAATTTTCCAGTTGAGAGAATTATCCTGTTACGCTATGTTTGTTTTTTCAATGCTCCATATTTATCTATTTTTCTTCACCTCTGAATAGACACCCTCATGATGTAGGAAGGTGTTTTGGAACACATAACTAACTATCTAGCTTAAATTCATTCATTCTGCTCATCAAAGCCCGGTACTCCCTCTCCCTTTCCTTAGAAGAAAATGCCAACTTAGCCTTTTGGTTTGCGTTTTCACAGCTGACTGAAAGCCTTTTGTTGATTTGATTCTTTTTAAGAACTCATATTTGTCCAGTATGTTTCGTTCACCACATAATCTCTTCTCAACTTTGCTTGCTGCAGATTTCTGATGCAGTTGCTGTGGCAGGCTTGCTAAATGCTACACTTGTTACCCCAATATTTCATTTCAATAGTGTTTGGCGTGATTCAAGGTAATAAGATTGACATATCCTTTTTGTTTACATTTCTAGTACCTAGAAATGTCTGGTTGCTGGCAATTGAGTTTTACCCTTCATTTCCTGCACTATTATTTGTTATTGAAACTTGAAGTTATCATATGGCCTTTTCTGGATTTAAGGAATGCAATTTTCTCTTATTCAATAGCCTGAGGTCTTCTGACCTTTTCTTTTAGTTATTTACAGTGATAATTTTTCGGTATTAAGAATTCTTCATATTTCTTCTCCTTCTGGTTCCTTAAATTTGTCTAGCCTGTTTGTCCTTGTAATTATGGCAGATGGTTTCCACTATTTTACAATGCCCATCTTTTTGGACATTGCAACATGATCATGTGTTCTATGAAATCAAGTAATTTGTTAATGAATCTTAACCTTTCTTTATGCTCAAAAATTTGATATCTTAGATCACAAGATCGGTAATTTGGACTCTTAGTCTGTGTATTCTAGTCATGCAAAGCCATTTTGTTTCTGGAAGAAGGTTCTGTACACCGATCATTATTGGATTCAAATTGTGCAGATATCAGTGAGGCTGCCATTGTTTTGGTGTGTATGATATATAATTTGTCGTGCATGCTTTATCATTTATTTGATCAAAAACTGCATCTGACTAGAATCTCAAGAATCAATAGCACTTAAAATATTTTATTTTTTTTCCTTTCTTTCAGTAAATTTGAGGATATATTTGATGAAGAGTACTTCACAGAAACACTCAAAAATCATGTAAGAGTGGTCAAAGAACTTCCACCAGAGATATTGCAGCGATTTGACAATAATATCAGCAACATTTTAAATATGCGAAGTAAGGCCCTGCAATCTAAGACCTACTATCTGCAGAAGGTTCTGCCGAAGATAATAGAATTGGGGTATGTGCTTGTTTTAGTAAAATTTAGTTTTTTGTATATAGTCAATTTAGTTATGTTCTTTAGGTTGTTTAATTGATTTGCAACATAGACTCCTGATGGTATGTTACACATGCAAAAGGATATAAACAACTTCAAGTCTAAACAACTTGATTATTGTCTAGCCGAGCTTGGGCGTAAATTGACTACCTTTATTAGCAATACCATAAAACAAATACAGCCTCGATATATGCTTGAAGGTTAAATGAATGAATAGTTCAAGCATATTTTTGAATGTAAGCCATTAGCCAATAGGATCATGTCAACAATCTGCAAACAGACCGCTTTCGCAAGTTCAGGTTGTTTCCTGAGATTCATATACTACAAATTTGTTTCACTGTGCATATTTTTCTAAATCCAATTACTATGCACTGTGCAGGGCTGTACGAATTGCACCTTTCTCTAACAGATTGGCACATTCGGTTCCATCCAGCATCCAGGCATTGAGATGTTTGACGAACTATGAGGCATTGCGCTTCTCTCAACCAATAAGAGCTCTTGCTGAAAAAATGGTCGATAGAATGGTAAATAGCAGCTCCAGAAATGGTGGAAAGTACATCTCAGTGCATCTTCGGTTTGAAGAGGTGCTTATTGATAAGTCTTGTGATAACTCTTGACTCTTGTGCTCGTGGAATTCCTGTCACAACGGTATAAAATGCATGTATTTGCTATTTCAGGATATGGTAGCCTTTTCATGCTGCACTTATGATGGTGGTGAGCTAGAGAAAACTGAAATGGATAAAGCACGTGAAAGGGGTTGGAGAGGGAAGTTCAATAGACCTGGTCGGGTGATTAGCCCAGAGGCTAATAGAAGGAATGGAAAATGCCCCTTAACACCACTAGAGGTTCTCTTACCACTTGATCTTTGCTAGATTTCGAAGTGGCTTTTGATGCTAGCATGTTATATTAATGTTTCTTTTGTCTTGGCAAGAACTGTTGTAAGAATCGCTCACAATCGTGCTTCTGCATGTGATAATCCTATGTCCTCAGTCAAGTCTGGTTCTTGATTGCTTTATTAGCATCAATACAAGTCATTTATTATGGCTTCCTGAATCCTGATGTTTTTGATACATACATCTGGTTCTTTGCTTGACCACAGAAACTTATGTGTGTTTCCTTTGTTGAGTCAATTTGAATTAACAAGGTTTCCTTGTAGGTCGGAATGATGCTTCGAGGAATGGGATTTGACAACACTACATCAGTCTTCGTCGCCTCTGGTAAGATATATAATGGAGACAAATACATGGCTTCACTCCGTCAACTGTTTCCTCTTTTAGAGACCAAGGACACTCTTGCATCAGCAGATGAACTTGCACCTTTCAAGGTATTTTTCTGGGTTCACTTTTTTATGGCCACAACAAAATTTAAGAACAAACAATAATTTTTTGTAGTTTCTTTTTTCTGTAATGTCTCTTTGAACTTTTTGCAAATATCCTCTGTGTATTATTATGTCTCATAATTGTGAAGATGATTTGAGTTGTGGCTCAAATTTTGTTTCTTCATTTAGCATTTGACAATTTATAGAAAAATGTCTAGTATCATCCAACTGTTCCCTAAACCAGGGAACTGTACGAGCCTACGAAGGATTGGTAGCAGTGAAACTATTTTGAATCCATAAGATTAATTTCTTGAATTTGAATTCGCAGCTGAAACCAGTCCTAATGTCGAAATGTATGCTTGTCTTATAGGGGCATTCATCCCAATTAGCCGCACTGGATTATACTATTTGCGCTCACAGTGAAGTGTTTGTCACAACTCAAGGGGGAAACTTCCCCCACTTTCTGATGGGACACAGACGATATCTTAATGAAGGACACTCAAAGACGATAAATCCTGACAAGAAAAAATTGGTGATACCATTTGACAACCCGAATATTAGGTATTTTTTTTCATCATTTTCTATCGTTCTTCAGTACAAGTGTTACCTAGACTTGCAGCTGCTGAGTTCCAGGAAGTAGTCAGTTGACATGCGAAGAGAAGAAATTGAGAAGCTAGAGCTAATAATAGTTTCTGTTCTGCTAAGCATCCAAATACATCCATTTACATAAGATACAAAAAAAGAACTCACTTGTTCCCAAAAAATCATCATAAGAACGCAGAATGTGGTTCTTAAACATAGCACGGAGACCATGTTAGACACTTAGTTGAAAGAATTACAATTTGTCTCTATAATTGAACTTTTAATGGTCCACGGTGCAGAATTGATTGCAAGTTTACAATTGGCAATAGCTAGTAAATGGCAAAGAAATCAAAATGTTGGTTTCCCCGATGGTAAAGAATTTTGTTCTCAAGTATTACCATACTTCAAAGTTGTTCCAAATTATTGTAGGCAATGCCATATATCCTGCTGTTTGAGAAAACTAATGCGGTTGGATCTACCCATTCAACCTTCTGAATTCTAAGTGTGCATCTGATGCTCACTAGATACGAGCTATCATCCATTATCAACCTAGCACAAAAAGATTTTAGGGAACCAAGATTTTGTTGTGAAGACTGTAGTATCATATCAGTAGGTCTAAAAGAACCATGTCAACTGATAACAGATTTTGCTACTGCATCAAACTAATCAATTAATGTTCATTGCATTTCAATCATTTCTGCAAGTAATGTTAACTAGCTTTGTTTGCGATTGCAGATGGGACAAGTTCAAGCACAACATGCAGGAAGTTCTGCATCACAGTGACTCAAAGGGCATTACTCTACGGAAATCCGACGCATCCCTGTACACTTTCCCAATGCCTGATTGCATGTGTCAACAAGCTTAAGCTTGCAGATGCTGTAAATTGCCACCAGATCAGGCTAGCAGAAAGAAGAATTTAGATAGTTCTATTGCTACAGTTATTAACATACTTGTAACTTGTAAGTAGTCTCGCAGTTGTCAATGAATTGTGCTAGTGATTCATTCATTCTATTTGGTCGATGATAGTCACAAGTTGGGCCAGTCTGTCAAATTATCAGGATTTGTTTATATTGAGATCAGATATGTAAAGAATAAACCTTGTTACTCGATGTAAAGAGCTATTCATTTTTTTCTTCTGCATCAATAAGATTATTTTTTTGAGATACTCACAAGACTAAAGATCTCAATGTTTCTCGTAACTTGATTGCTCCATGTGCGAAACAACAAATCAAATGATGGACACAATTTCTAACTCTTAAGCACACAGGATTTTTGGCAACTCATACCTCTTCCTCTTGCTTGAACAATCAAATCTCCCTTGCAGATACGCCTGGATGGAGATCAGGTCCGTAAATCTATCTTTCTTTCTCCATTGACCATGAATCACTACTTTTCTTGCTCAGCTAGTGCTTGCTACTTGTTGGTCTGCAATGATCAACCTCTTGGCTTTTGCAGATCCCTGGATGCAAGTTGACATCTTTCTGCATATTGCGGTCTTCCAAAACAAGCATGGATGAAGAACCAAGTGACTTGTTCATCGGCGGAGATGAGACCGACAGCCTCATTGTGCCAGGAGACCTAGTGACAGCATTTCCAGGTCTAGAGTGGATGATGAGATGGTGAAGCCACACCACCAATTCAAGTATGTACTCTTCGGTCTTCGCCTTGTCTGCATGATGAAGTGTCTCTATCTTCACTAAACCAGGTTGCTCGGTGGCCCTTCGATCCATGACAATCCTGCGAGAGATTTGCACACTGCAAGTAACCATAATTTACACTGGCAGATGCAATATTTTTCCTCAAGGGGAGACACTGAGTTGGATACTCACCCTGTTTTTGCCCAATCTCCAACCCAACCAAAACCTTGGTGTGCACTGATGAAACAGCAAAATGCATCAGAGAAATGCAAGGCTTAAAACAATCATCAGAAAAGATCAGCATAAGCACGCAGATGGAAGTTCATACATAATTGTATTGCTCGCGATCGGAACGAGCCAAAGCAAAGTTTTCTCCATTTCTGATTTGATCTGAGGAAAGGTTAGCTGTATGTTCATGGCATTTGTGAAACATATCAGTTTGGAAGTTAAAGAAATGTATCTTAGAAACTGGAGGAGAAAAAAGCATGCCTCTTTGTTTAGCTGAACTGATTGCAACTGAGATTTTAAAGCAGATTTTACGCTCGGTGGCAATGCTTGGTACAATGCATCCCTAGTGTTTGGAGGCACAGAACTTGGTCGTGTTACCTAACAGAGGAACTGATGATTAGAAAAAAAAAGATGATTCAAGGTCGTGTAACCTAACAGAGGAAATCATGCTTGGTACTGTAAGCAATGATTTTAACGTAGGATGAGAATTGTAATGTACAGCAAGAAAGTTACCGTACAAAAATCCGAGGAGGAAGTAGCAAAAAAGAACTGAAAACAATGATTTAACTATAGATAAATGAAATTAAAGGTCAGCTAAAGGGGAAAAAGGAGCACTTACAAGAGTGAAAATTTGAGTAATGACATTTGCATAGTGCAATGCAAGGCCGGCTAACCCTAAACTCTCATGGGCACTGGAACCTTCAGCATGCTTATCTCCATCTACACAAGGTTAAGTTCCTTCTTAAAGGTGGTCGCAGTAATTTTATCACACAAAGTTAAAAAAAGGTTCAATCGCAGAAAATCCCCTTAGATTATGAGGTAACTATAGAAACTACTCATTATGATTTAAAAATAGTAAAAAAATCTCTCTTAAATTTTAAAATCATAGAAACGATCAAAAATAGAAACTTTATATTTTAATATTATAGAAGTCACTCTTGTAGTTTATGTAATTTTATAATTTTAAAATCTAAGAGGAGAGATTTCTACTATTTTTAAGCTATTGGACGTAGTTTATGTAATTTTAAACCTTCGAGGAAAGTTTTTACTCTTTTCAAACTATAAGAAGCAAAATCTGTAATTACTCTAAAACTATAGTAGGGTGTTACTGTGATTAATGCAATTTATATGGAGAACCAAGACTCTCCTCAGGATGCCAGTATCCAAATTCTATGATATTAAGCTACAACAAGTTCCTACAAGGTTTTGGTTTAAAGAAGTTTGCTTTTGCATGTCAAAAATTGGTAATGATAAGTAATAGCTATTGTGAAGCAAAGCAAATACCAGACATCCCAAAGATATTGTGAATCTCAGCATGAAGAAATAGGACAATGTCCACAAATTTTGCCACGACCTGAAACAAAAGCATGAACGGTTGGTAGATAATATTTTGTACATCAGTAATGGATGATCGAAGATGATCCAGAAATAGCAAAAGATGATACACCCCAAGCACGACTAGATAGATAGTTTCAATGGTTCCCAGTTGATGCTGCATATGTATAAGTGTAGCACCAGCTTACCTCTTCGAGCTTCCTGGACCAAAGTGATCTTTTCTTCAAGCTTTTTACATGCTTCCGCTGTCTCTTGAGCTCTTTCTTCAGGATCAAAAGAGTGTCTCCTGTATCAGTGTAGGCGAAGATGGGAATAAGAAATAGCATTAGCAGCAGCATGCATTGTCTCAGCTGTTTCTATGCAGAATTATAACCAGAGAGCAATTTTATTTTTCTTCAGATCATTGTTGTTATCAAGGCAGAAGATGAGTATTCCTCCCAAGTTCTCATTGTCTACCTTTTTGCACGATGGCTCAGTTTTCCTTAACATCTAATCACAACCAGCGAAGCATCGATAATTTACGATAGCCTACGCCTGTTCTTCCATTGGTATGGTTATTATTATATATGATACCCTCATTGACTTATCCATCATATCCAACATGATATATATCATTGTAGGAGGCCATATGTTTGAATCTTGCAAGTGCCACTGACTAAAAACATATATCCCCAATGGAGTTAACTAAGTGTGATTAGAAAAGAAGATCAAGAACATAGAAGTATAGATCATGTGCTTTTCTACTAGGTTAAGTTTTTGGGTAAGTAGACAGCAGATCAATCAAAATTTTGATTTTATCACATATAACTTAATCTGTACTACAGAAACCAAAAATAAGATTCTGAAAACTCTAATCTCAAATCATTGATTAAATATCTAGAATGGTTCATGCTTCAAGCATTGTACCTCTTTGTGCTGGATGTTCGATTTCCTTGAGTCTTTGCTGATAATCTTGTTCGAATTTACCCAAGTCATACATCTCATGATACAAGCTCTGGTAGAAAATAGTTAAAAACAAAGAAGAAGGTGAGTTTTTTTTTTGCAAAACCACTGAGTTCTGTGAAACAAGAAGAGTGCATTTATGCAACTGCTATAAATCAGATCTGGTAATTCATGAATTCTTCACTGAGATTGTTGTCCCATTGAATTTCATTCTGGGAGCTTTTGTAAAGAAGACAACAGCACTAGAGCAGATGAATTGAGCAAGTAAATCTATACGCTTGTGTCAACACTATCATTTCATAATTGAGCAAGTAGAACTATCTTTTTCTTTTTTTTTGGAACAAAACAAGACGACTCACTGATTAGGACTAGAGTGACTGTTCCCCGAAGACTGGTAGGCACTGTGGGTCAATAACCGTGCACTACCTGCTCGGCAAACCGCTCCAAGATTCCTAAACGGTTGAGTCCCTATATTTAAGTAAGAAGACATCTACTAACCAGCCTTAGTTACACATGCAATTACAACAACCAAAACCCAAAAGGGATGTGAAGAACTATCTTGACCAAACTTCAATTACGCAATCTACAGCCTTTCTCGCTATATGTCAACTTTGAGTTCCTTTAAGTACGTCAAGTGTTGAATACAGATGCATAGAATCAATATTCAGATCACCTGAAAAGTGCAATATCCACATCATTCTAATGCTAGATATTAGTCATCTAGACACTGTATTCCAAAATTATGCGGTAGCAGTGCTAAAAACTTGTCTCTGATTTCTTGCAGTTACTAATCAGAGTGAAGAAGATTGCAAAATGTACAAAAAAAATAAAAAGAAAGAGAGGCTAATACTGGTACAAACATTTCTGGCTATTATCAAGAATACTCACAGATGTACCCTGAACCAATGCTATTAGATACTGCAGTGCCCCTACGGCCCTTTCTCTCAATTGCATCTTGGGTGTACTCTCTGGGTTGAACCTGCAAATTAATGAAGAAGCAATGCAAACTTTTTCTTGAGTTATGGAATACACTGAACAACAACAGATGACTGAATTAGCAGGATTTTACTTGGTGAAGAAGCGATCCAGGTTGTGCCATCTAGGATCGTTACATTGATTGCCAAAACGTACAACCTCATCAGAGAACACCTTAAGCTCTTCTCTGTGGATTATAAAACTTTGAGTTAGAAACTAGAAGATGCAAGTTTTCATACTTTAGCTTGAGTGTCTTCTCTTGTTCTTCAATGAAAATTGCAGCAGTGTTCATTCACCTTTTGTCAGCAGCAGCAATTTGGAGCAACTTGCTGTAGTCGTCAGAGACTAAGCGCTGAACACCTTCTGATGGAAGCACCACTTCATTCAAATGCCTTAAACTCTCCCTGGAAAGGGAATGCATGATATTGGCACCTCTGACTGTTGTATTGGCCACCTCAAAAGCCAAAATGGAAACCTTCGTCCCTTTGATCTTCACTCTTGTCCCAAAGCTGCAACCAGGTTTCAAACTTGTCATCCTACTACCGACCATGTCAAAGGCATCCACTGCCTTCCCAATCCCAATACTACCAGCCCTTCCCAAGAGAAAGCTCAATCCAGTGACCTGTGCTGAAGGAGAAACAAAAATTAGGCTTCAAATTGTCGATATTAAGTTGATTCAAAAGAGAACATCGAGCATGAACGAGTTAGGCCATGCCTTTGTCATCCCTCTCTTCTCCGAGGGAGTGGATTTTGATACCGTTGAGCTCGCTTTGTGAGAAGATGCCCTCGACAGCTGAGGCTTACAAGCTCCAGTTTCGGTCTCGATTCCCCTCAAGCCATTCATCTCATGTTTGGAAAACATAACTTGGTCCAACTCTTTCGCCATCGTTTCCTCCATCGTCATGCTCTTGCAAATGCACAAATCTCCCATGATACTTTGGAAGCTAACAACACCAAACCCTCATTGCGTTCCGCCGATCCTTCCGCTTCCGTCTCATTTCAAAGCAGCAGCCGCAAACTGCCATGAGCAAGAACGTGACTTTGTTCCTCGTCCAAAAGCGCAGAATCTAACGCGGCACTAGCGGCGGCGATGTCAACCCCCAATCCGTCGAGGAATCCTACAGAGTGGAAAAGAAGACATCTTTACGATCGTAGCATCGAGGAGGAAGAAAAGCTTCGAACTTTCGACGATCCTGATGATGGCGAAGGGCGAAGAGCGAACCCGCAGGACGCGGCCATTGGAAGCGGAAGCGCATTGCCGGTGCGCTCGAACTGCAGCTCAAGATGCGACCTTTCTGGCGGCGAGAGGCGAGAGAGAGGGAGGAAGACGGAGGAAGAGGGCGAAAGCGAGCAAGGACTACAACGCGAAGCAAAGCAAAGCAAAGCAAAAGAATACAGAGTCCACCATTTCCATGAATAGCTAGATTTGCACACACATCAAAACTATAATTCTCAGATCGCTTGTCCTTATATAATGATCCAAAAAAAAGCTTTTAAGAGAAAATGAAACAGAACTCAATCAGCTGAAGAATATATGCGAGAATATGCTCGAATGGAAGCCATTGTTTTAATCCAAACTCCAACCTCTGCAAAAAGAACGGACTCCGAAGAGATAATTATAGATATTTTTTTTCTTCAACGTGGACTTTTTGCAGTAGTTGACTTTTGTAATGCAAATGTTACCCAATCATGGCTTTATTAAACTCATCTCTTCCTTTGTCAACAGTGGAGAAATTGCATTTAGTGCCATATTTTAATCCAAAGGCGGCATTTTGGCGTTGTGGAGCATCACTCCAGGACTTGGAAGCTTTGAGAAGATCTCTACGCTGAGAATTTTTCTAATGGAGATATAATAAAGTCAAAGCGTTGGCCTAATATATATATATAATGGTATATACACCTCTTTACTATTATAATTAAACCCCTTTAAAATTTTAATTAGTACAAATTACACCTCTAAATTGCACTCACACCCTTCACCATTCATTTATTGATATAGTACCACCTTATCATAATGAAAGATAGTAATAATGATGATACGGTAATATAATAAAATAATATTATATTAGTAAAATATAAATTTTAAAATTTAGAAGGGAGTTATATATTATTTTAAAATTTAAAGAATATACAAATATAATTATGGAATAGTTGAGAGGTGTTAATGGAGTATTATTATTATTAATTATTACCCTCACAAGAAGACAAAGGATGGCACAGTTTACTTTCACCTTTATCCTCTCTATTGCGAGTGTTTACAGATTGCATCAAGATCTACCGAGTATTTTTCAAAACAATTACTACGTACCTGTGTGTTATCTCTCATGGTTATATATATACACATATATATATACGGTAGTTGCAAATGAAAAAAAAACCTTATAGGCGTGTGGATGAGATCATAAGATCAGGATTACCACTCTTGGATGGAGGATAATAGTAAGTTTTCATAAACATTATTTTACAAAGTTCTCAACTAGTTCAGAATAAATTATAAAATAAATCATATTGATGGGTTGAGGGGTTGGTTTCACATGACTGAAGTTGGTAATGAATCTCCTCAGCTTTAATTTGGTGTTTCATGCAGCAATTGACGTACTAACCATTTCCTGACTTTTTAAGTTGGAAACTGATTTGGATGGATTGGAAATCTCAAATCTAACACCTTTTTTTTCCTACTTCAGTTTTATTGATTTCAGATTTTAAGTAAATAAAAATACCACAAATATAAATAAAAACATATCTAAACTGTTCATTTTAAGTTCTAAAAATATATATAAATAAATGGCAGAATAAAAACCTCAGACCCATAAAATAAATATTGATGATTAGCTTGCACAGTGGCTTTTAGTTAGCCTTCATCTGATATCTCTAGTTCACCGAAGAGGGTTATCGATATAATCTATATTTTTCTAGTTAACTTTTTTTCCCCCTTTCTATCTGCATATGCTATTTCTTTTTTGCTTGAACTAATTGAGCCAGTATGAGACTGAAGACTGATTTGAGACATGTTTGAATTTAGAATATTGAAATCAATTTTTCAGCTTAATTTTTTTAGTTTTCTCATAATATCGAATATTAAATAATTGTGCACAAAGTATAAGTTCCTTTCAAAATAATGCTGAAAAGTAATAACCTTCCTTTCTCAAATGTTCATCATTTAACTTTAACGAAAAGTCAAACAAATGGGGTTTTTACCTCCCAGTAGAACACTTCTCTTCCCACTCGTATGTGCCATGTCGAATTGAACAAGTCCGTGCCGTGAAGAATACAACGCTGCATATCCATTCTTAGGTAAGCCAGATAACAGTCAACCATTAATTTAAACAACAAGTAGTGGAGTCATTGAATCTGCATGAACCAAATATTGGTTTGTCATTATCAACCATGGGTTTTCAATGTATGACCAATTTGAAAGAATTAGTACGCCTTTCTTATTAAAAAAATAAAGAAAAGAACTTTCCTAACTCATTAAGAGAGAAAGAAAGCACTGGAAAATAGAATAAAAATGAAATGAAAGCTCCTTTTTCATACAACCAATTAATGAAGAAGAACACAATGTTGCAAGAGCCGGTAATACACAACCGGCCAATTCTTTACTAAGAATGAAATGGATCACATACCTGCGTTAGGTAAAGCATAAAAGTACTGAAAAGTATAATGAAATTGAAATGCAAGTCCATGTTCCCTCCCTTTTCATGCAACCCATCAATGACCAAGAATATAATGTTGCAAGAGTCAGTAATCTACAACCGGCCAATTCGTTACTAAGATTGGAATGGATTACGTACCTGTGTTTACGTAGGGCATAAAGCTCCAAGTGTATGCCAAGTTTTCCTTTAATGAGCCCGTGTGCTTGTTCTTATCAGGCGGCCAGAACTCAGTTATAGTCCTATTTTTTGTTGTCTTCTACGCACCTACAAAATTGGAAGAATTTAGCAAATAGGATGCACAGACTTTGAGGCCCAGATGCGTCTTTCCCTAGTATGCTTCTCAGCAAATACATTATCCAGCATCAGCAACCTGAAAAATAGTTCCAAAATATCAGTATCATTCATCAGCTATCAGCTGCAAGAGAAAACATTGTCCTGAAACGGTAATCTAATGCTCACATATAAATAGAACGGTGATGTAGATATGCATCACGGAAGCTTGGTTTTCAAAAACATGAAGAGTGAATCAGAACTTCATGCTGCTTTGTTACGACCTTGTCTTTCTGGAGCCTCCCACATCTATCAGACATGGAACTATCATCATCATCAGAGACAAGTATGGAGGAACACTCAAATTTTATTTTTATCCATCACATTCATCACGAATTCTTTGCATGTTTTTTTAAATAAGGATAGGGTGGCTAAAGTACCCTTTACAAATGAACTAAAACAACTCATCATAAAAATGTCACACCCAGAACAAACGTAGAATGCAAATAAATTAAAACAAAACTGGACAAGAGCTAAAAATTACAAAAATAATCTAAAATTAAAACAAAGACTACTCAATGACTCAGCCTAGGTGCGACTTGGCCAACAGGTGCTCGACATAACTGGTTTTCAGGCCATGATGGCAATTGCATAGCCCACATCAATACTGGAGGTTAGCGGGCCATGTTTGGAATTTGATCTCCTTGAACTTCTTCATTGCATAATCAATTCCTAAATTAGATAGGCCTGCGAGTAAATATGCACTCATAAATAAACTTCCAGCAAGCCAAGTGTTCCTTTTACATTGGAAGATCCCTAAGATGCAGATATAGAGAGGTACCTGAAGGTGCATCTAGATTTTCGACTTTGACATAAGGTCCTCTAGTTCATCCACTATTGCAGTATAGCAGAATATATATTGTTCCTGTCACATCAGTAAAGTCTATGTAAACTTCTATGAAACATGGTTCAGGCTAGACAAACCAGATTTTGATATATTTACACAATTAACACTGTAAGAAAACGAGAGGAATCTGAAATAACATACCACTGTCTGAACCATCCCAATGCGTTGAGATCTGAACTGTGTTATTGTTTTTGCTATATCTAAAGAAGACATGTCACCGATAAGAATCCTTTGGATTGTGTTCTGAATTGTACAATATGTACCTGTTCTTCCAATCCCTGCGCTGAGAAAAAGGAAACTTAAATTTTAGAATTGGAGAACCACAAGAGTGGCAAAGTAAAGGAAATTTGTTGCTATTTCTAAACCTGCAATGCACAACAATAGGGCCGATACTTGGTGGGACCTGATACATCTTTTTTAAAATTTCTCGCACCGATGCAGTATTTCCAGGCACCCCATGATCAGGCCAGTCAGGGTACTGGATATGGAGAACAGGAAGAGCTGGCTTCACCAACTATAAAGCCACCAGAGAGAAAATCATGATTTAAGTACAAATCTTTTGAAATCAGAGACAAAAGTTCTTCCAAAAATTAACAAATCACTCAACAAGTTGGGTGAAACAAATCAGTATATATATACATATATATTCTAATCCATATCTTTCACCGAAAGGAAAGGAAAATATTTAACAGAAAAATATTACTAAAATAATACCTGATTCATCTCTGTATGCCCCACCTCCAAGCAGCGCAAGACTAATGCAGAATCACATATTTTTGTAGATCTTGTCCCAACACTGATTTCCCCAAATTCTCTAGGTCTAAGCTCACTTTTTGCTTGAAAATAATCATCACATTTCCTCATCATATGCCACTTTTTTCAACATAAAGATCAGAGACACTTCTTTAAAATAATGGAACATGAAATACCTAACTTAAGGAACTAGGAAAAAAGCGAAGATAGATGTTTTAAAAAAATTACATTCAGTGGGTGATAATATTCCACAAAAGTAAGGATGTCATACATTCATGATAAAAATCCAAACAGAATTTTAAAAGTCATTAAAAGAACATAACGGAATTGAGAATATCAGGACTAGGAAATTAGGGACACTCTTTTAGGACAAGACACAATCCATTTTACTGAAACTATTTTGCAATTAACCAACCCAGGTTTCCACTTTCACCACCTTAGTTCATAACTTACCCACAGTAACTTTGAATGAGTGTACGTCACCACTTTGAGATATTCAATATGAGCATTATTATCCTTGTCGGCAACATTAGCAATTATTAAGGAATAGCCATTTTGGAAAAAGAAGAGAAGGCCACAGAAAAATAGCAAAGATTTTCTCCTAAAATATTTAATTTTCCCTTTTCTTCTGTTAGCACAACGACATGCAGACCCCAAAAGTAACAAATACAATATCAACTGCCGTGATACACAGCATATTCAGTTATAGACAACCTCTCAAAGGTTTTAGTGATGGCAGTAAAGGCTACATGGAAGACACGTACTTGGTAGCATAATGTGCACAATCAATTTCTTGAAGGTGAGTATCTTTATCAGATGCCTCCATTTCAATGCAATATAAAAGGTATTTACTCTCTCTATGTTAACTGAGATGAAATCGTCTAAATTAAACCAAAGAACACTGTACATGTTTGCTAATAATTCATTAGTAAAGGACTAGAGTTGTAAGGCACCATGATATAAGTTGCCAATAGATCCTGTAATATCAATCATTATGCCACAGTAGTAAAAGTTAGGAATAGTGAGGATAGGTTATGCCCGAGTAGCTGGTCAAAGGAAATAAAGTCATGATATGGCTTGTTGGAGCACGGAACAGTATGGTAAAGTGATATGGTTCGTTGAGCACTTTTCTGCCAATCCACAAAATGAGTTTGCTTAGGTATTCTTACACTTGAGGATCAATTGCTGGTCCTGCCAATTGTGGCTTATATTCAAACAAGCCTCTGATGTAGAATTGCAAGGAAAATGAAACAAAATGTGATGACAGTATTATTGGACAGACAAGCAATAACGATTTTTCAGTTGTGTGGGTATACATGGTCAAACATCATTAGCATGCATATGCAATATTTACATGTTCACTTCCGGTTGGTACCAACAGAATATGGGAAACAATAGGGCAGGAAAATGCTGAGTTAAAAATAGCACAAACATAAAGATTAATGAATTCTGAATGGTGAAACCAACAACAATAATAAAAGGTGGATGTGATGAAGATTTTACAACTGAGGTTGGACACGGACTAAGTACCTTGGGATTATCTACAGCAGTTAGCATCACAATAACAGGACACTTGTATTGCATAATCATCTCCCAGAAATCTTCAAATGTCTCAGGAAGTGGACCTTGTGTAGCAATAAACTGTGAAACTTTTTCGCCAGAAGCAATCTGCACCAAAAAATTCTCAAAATCAACAAAATGCTTATACTGAATGACGCATGGTTTCCCTTTTTTTAGCGTAATAAGATGTATAGGAATACTAAAAAGGAAGGTTACCCCGATAAAGCTTGCATTAACATAACCGTTCCCCAAAGAGGAATTGCTTCTTATAGAATTCAAAACTATCCTGTTATCGTCGACTGACAGAGAGTAAACAGAATCAAGAGACTTCTTTATAAAAATTCCAATCCAAGCTATATCCTAACATCTGAAAGAAAAAAAAAACTCATACGTACACGGGAGAATGTTCGTATAACGATTTTTGTCCGAATTCGTATCCTGCAGTGCTACCGAGCACTTCCTCATCATCTCAACGTCCGTGGAATTCACCTCCTGCGAACAAAAATGATCTTTAGGTAACGGAAGGAAAAAAAAATCCAAAACTACGAGAAGACATCAGATGTAACTCAAAAAAGGTAAAAAAACACAAGAGAAGAAAGCGAAGAGGATTACTCAACGACTTCATACCTCGAGGCGGTAGAACTCCTGGACGATCCCAGCGGGGGATTTGAGCTTCCTCCTGAGAAAAGCAAGGGCTTCGGAGCAGTGCTTAAGCTGTTCACCAGAGAGGCGCGGTGGTGGCGGCGGCGGATCGGAGCATAGGTCCCAGGGGTTGAAGGAAGCGCCGGCGGCGGGGACTGCGGCCATCGGCTGTTTGCGGAGTTTACTGTTCCCCGTCGCTTCCGATCGCGTGTTCGCTCGCTTCCGGAGAAGCCGGCGAAGCGAGTCTGAGGCGATCGGAGTGGGAGATTGAAAACCAAATCATGCGCAAAACGAGATGATTTAATCGGCCGACCATTAAAGAATTCTATATCGGCCCCTGATAAGTTTCTCAATTGTACATCACTCCCTCACAACATTTTTTTTAAATTTTTTTGAGCATTTAGTTATTGATTAACTTTACTTGGACATCGTTACAAATTGTGAGATTTATTTTATCTACTTAAATATTAATGATTTTGAACAAGGTACAGAATTTAAATACAGATTCAATTATTTTTAAAGATAAATATATTTATTATTTTTTTTATAACTTAATAAGTCTTGAACTCAAGACCTAATGTTCCTTTCGTACATAACTCAATTATTCTAATGAGAAGGATGTATACTTTATCTACTAAATAACATGTATTTTTATTGTTACATAAAAATAGATTTATTGTTAAAAAAAAATACAGACACTTCTTGTATTTTTAAATAGTTTAAATTAAACAAAATTTAAATAGTACTATAAGTTTTGTCGAATTATATTTTAAAATATAAAATAAATATATAAGTTTTTGACCTATCAAAATAATAATTTTTATTAACATAGATAATATAAAAGAATTGACCTATCAAAATAATAATTTTTATTAACATAGATAATATAAAAGAATTACTTAGTGCTAGCTACCTTATTTTTATTTTTAGGTTAAAGTATTACTGCTGTGATTATATATATTTTTTTATACTTACGATGCTTAAATATTACTGTTAGAAAGTGAGTGAGGATTATTCTACGGTAAGTTATATAAAATTTAAGCTGTGTACTAGAGGTCATGGATTATAACTTTAGTTTTATATTTTTTAATAATTTAATAAGTATTGAATTTTCAACCTTCCTCTAAAATTTAAGGCAAAGGAAAGGACTGTGATGAGAAATGTGAGAGGGAACATGTAAAAATATGATACTAAAGGGACCAAAAAGAGAGCATCGTACCGAAGGGCAATGCCGTAATAATTTTGATCTCGGGAATGTCTTTTGCCGCCAAAACTTTTAGTAGGAGTAGTAGAAGCTCCGGAGTTCGTACGCCGAAGAGGCAGCTTGTGGGATCCCGAGTTCTCTTGCCCAAGAGAGCAAGCGCCAATGGCGACGGTCGCTCGCCCTGCCGACGAGGACAACGATGCAAGCGTTCTTCCTTCTCCCTCACTCCCTCCCTCAGTCTCCAACCCTAACCCTAACCCTAAACCCGCGCAATTTCTTTGCCGTGGTATAGGAATTCGATTGGGAGGCGGCTGTTCGGGAGATCGACAACGCCTGCCACTACGCTTCCGCTCCGGCATCCACCTCGAATCCACAAGCTTTTGCTACTCCCGTCACGGCGGGTCCTCCTGCTAAGTTATGGCCAGGCGGTGGCAAGTGCTGGCAGGCCACTCTCGATCGATTCGTCGTGGACCGGAAGAGTAGTTATCGATCCTGCGGCAAAGAGGAGCTGAATCTTGTAGGCGGAGATGAAGCGCCTGCTGTCGAGATTGATCTCGAAGCTGCCAAAACCTGGATTTATCCTGGTATGCTTGGACGATTTTTTTTTTTGGTCTTTAAAACTGTAATTTTAATTCACCCGTTATTTATTATTATTGATGCTGTTATTAGGTTATAGGTAATCAACCTCGCTTAAACCTGTTGTTTTTGACTGATACTTGTAGATCGCTTATATGTGAGCACGAAGAAGCTTTTGTTGGGCACTACTCTTTTCTTTTCTGATATAGTGCTATTTTTGCAAGGAAGTTATTGATCTTTGTTTCTGTTCAGTTGTTCAATCAGTTTATTATAATTGAACACGGATAATTGGGTAAAATCTAAATCTTAAAGATCAGCTTAAATTCAAAACCATTATCAGTCAAAATTTGATCCATTCATGACTCATCCATAGCCTCATCATTTCTGGGCCAGTCGTTCTCTTGATAAATTTTCCTGAAAGTGGTTGAAAAATTATTTAAGAAACAGGCAAACATACTGAATCACAGCACATGGAATTCTACATTTTAAAATTCTGCTAAGGTTCAAAATGAAAAAAAAATGCTAATAAGATTTGCAAATCATACATGTGCTACTAACCCTCATCACCTAATTTCACTAGAGCTCATGAAGTATACAGGCCAGAAGTAAACACAGAATCAGCCACATTTCTGAGGGCCCCAATAATTACCACCTGCCTCCACCAATCCTAGCCTATGTGAATGGAGCTGGAATCAAGAACAAGAAATATTCTTTTATCTCAAGCTTATCTCTTTGTTGTATTTTGGTGTCTGCATACCAGTACCACCTTGGAATGGTGTGTACTACTCGTTTTGTAAATTTACTCTCATACCAAAAATAATACTTTGAAATTTATTTACTTCCACCTTTATTATTGTTGCAGTGAATGTGCCTCTTCGTGATTATCAGTTGTCTATTTCAAGGACAGCCCTTTTTTCAAACACATTGGTAGTATTGCCAACAGGTCTTGGTAAAACACTCATTGCAGCTGTGGTGATGTATAACTACTTTAGATGGTTTCCTGAAGGTAATATTTTGACAGCATGCCACTGTAGATCAGTTACAATAAGTTTTTTGTAGATTTTGCTTATTATACTACCTAGAGCATATCTTTCAGTCTTGAATGTTATGAACTTTTTTGTCTTGCTTATTATACTACTATATTTGTTCAGTCTTGCCAGTTGTAAGAAAGCATATCTTTCATTTTTGATGTTGATTGGAAAGGTTACTATGCTCAGTCCTTCTTAGAAAGTTATGAACTTTTTAGTCTGTTTTTCCTCACTTGTCCTAAAACATAATTGCGTTCTCTCAAATTTAAGGTCCCGTAAGTTTTTACTGATGTTATATTACATTCATTTAGTTAATCAAATTTAGAGTAAAATATAACTTTTTGGAAACTTAAGCGAAGCATGTATTATTTAGATTAGTATGCACAATATGATATAATTTTCTTTGCACATATAAAATCAGTAAAAGTAATCATCGAAATAATATATTAATAATAAACTTTATTAAATATTCATAGATATTAAGGATAGATAAAAAAGAAATATTTAAAATCACGTGACCCACCTGCTTAGCAGAGATTTATGCCTCCATTGTCCCTGAAATTAAATACGCAAAATACTCATGGAACCTAATGGTAAAGAAAACTTGATATGTGACATCCTGTTCTTAGCATAGATTTCAATCTCCATCGACCCCAAACTAAACAACTTATGCACAAGCTTTGTGCTTTATTTTCATGTCTATCATTCACCCCGTTGAATTCTCATTTAAGGAGCTGACAACATGAACTCCTGGGATGGATGATCTCTTAGGAAGTCCTCGTGTTGCAACCCTTCTTTTGTTTTAAATTTAAAAAAAAGGTGTTTAGTTTGGGGGGTCATGGAGGGTGAAATCTATACTAAGAAGGTGCATCACAGGATTTCACATATTAAGTTTGTATTCATTTCACCATTCTGAAATGATACAACATACATTCCAAGAGGAACTTGAAAAAAGAACAAACTAAGGATAAGAAAAAGAAGAAAACATAGAAACAAGAAAAACCAAGTGTTTACCTTTTGAAACAGTTTATGGAGGCAAATGAGAATTCAAAAAATATATTCAATCAGCTGCCTGTGTTGCAAGCATCCTAGCTGATTTTTCTTCCTTGCAACATCGTCTGTTTGTTTTCCACCAAATACACCAATGCCAAGTGACGATGTGTCTAAACTTTTTAAATTTCACTTTCTTACACCCTTCAGCTGACCAAGGCAAGTATTGCATGCTGACTGGCTGCATATTTACAACATCAGGGAATCTGCCCATCCTGTAGAAATGAAACTGAATTGGAAAAATAGATGGTCCTTAGATTCAACTTCCTTCCACATTACATGCATGTTTTATCCAATTGTACTCCTTTAAGAATGAGCCTTTAATTAAAAAGGTTGTTTATCCTTCCTTAGCTACTGCCAATTGAAAATTTTCAGTTTCATTGGTAACCCCTCAAATGAAGTTCGCTTCATGAGTCGTACCATACAAGGATCTCACTGAGAAGAGGCCATTTGAGGACCATCTCCATTTAATCACCTCTTGACCCCGAGAGATGTTATTATCTTCTATATCATTTATGAAACATGAGGCTGCCTTGTTTGGAACCTCCTCCTTTAGCACAGTTGACCACCCCCTGGAACTGATTTGAGTCCTAAACAGCTGCTTGAGCTACCAAATTTTTCTTATTTGCAGCTGCAAAATACTTCTTTGGATAGCATTGATGCCAGGCTTCTATAATTATGCCAGGATTCCAACCAAAATTGGATCTTATCCCCTCTTCCAACCTCATACTCCAAGCTGAAAATGAATACTTCCTTTTAACTTATAAGTTGCTTTCCACGTAGGGTGTTGTGTTCCTTGTACCATTTCTTTCTCCTGAAATACATCCATCGCACTACCCTTGCCCATGGGGATGAACTATTCAAAATTAACTTCAACATCCATGACACAAGCCTAACATCATTATATTTTTTGATGCTAAGCACACCTAACACACCTAAAAGACAAAGGGTGTATCAATCAATACTGTGCTTTATTTTCTATTGCTGGTGCTTTAGTTGAGTGGATAAACAATGGTGCATCTGCATAGATAAAACCTGTCCTTTTGAATCATGGTGGCAGCTGCGCATCTAGTTGCAGTAAGGATAGTCACATTTGTGGTCAGGTTCCACTCTGGTACCATCTGTTACAAGATAAAATATACGATCTTATCCAAAAACGTTCTAGTCACTAAACTATATATTTTGGAGTTTGGAGGATGGAAAATGATGCATTTTTTTTATGACGTCCAACATTGGTAAAGTTGATCAAATTTTTGGGTCACTCCCATTTATTGTATAACAAGTAGATCGGGAAGGTTGTATGGGTTGTGGCACTACACTATCATAAATGCTTTTGTAATTTGGCTTTCATAATATAAAATTAACTAATAACTAGTACCACCAGATAGTTTACATTTTTTATATTAGTCTCTCTCAGGAAAAATTCTTAGTTGTTTCATCTAGAAAAAGTTGCTTAAACTTTCATCTTTTTCTTGCATCTGATGCCTATTATCATTGTTATGGTTATACTATTGTATTCATTTGCATATGTTTCTGAATTTTTAGGTAAAATTGTATTCACTGCACCTTCACGACCTCTTGTTATGCAACAGATAGAAGCCTGCCACAATATTGTTGGGATACCTCAGGTACAAATTTTTCTTGTACCTATTTCTAGTGCTGTTCATCTTCTAGGCATTCTACAAAAAGTTTCTATGCTTTCGCTCATGAGTGTTATGAAAAGATCTGGATCCAACTGATTGCAGGAGTGGACAATTGATATGACAGGTCAGATGAGCCCACCAAAACGATCGACTTTCTGGAAGACAAAAAGAGTTTTCTTTGTTACTCCTCAAGTGTTTGAGAAGGACATTCAATCTGGTGATAATTGGTTTTCTCATTACATATTTTGAAGAGATTTAGAGTCTTTTAAGCAGTATATTTGGTTGACATCTTGGTAGAGCGTTGATCAAAGTACAAGTATAATGTTTTCAGAAAAAAAAGTATAATGCTTGCATACCAAAGACCAGTAATTCTACCACTATGTAATTTTAAACATTTTTTTTGCACTTGGTGAGTATTGAACCACAACCTCCCGAATAGAATCCAATTGCTCTAACTAGAGGAGCATACACCTTGTGTACTATGTAATTTTAAACATTGGCATAAAATATATATAAATCATCATATTCTGTGTTTTTGTTACAGATTGCAAGTGCGAAGAGTGCTATGCAAACTCTGATCAGTGTATTATCGAAATCAATATTTATGTTGTGCTTTCCGGCATGCATACAACATTTTACTCAACTTATAAACAAACTTAGTAAGAAATCTAGAATCAGAGATGCCGTAGGTTCTATGTTCTGTGATAAATATCAATTTTCAGAAACCAACTCAACCATTTTTATATTTCTGATCCTTTATGTTTGTGATATTTAATAGGCATATGCTTGGTGAAACAACTTGTCTGTTTGGTGATTGATGAAGCTCACAGAGCTTTAGGGAACTATTCATACTGTGTAGCAGTTCGTGAGGTATGTCTTGTTGAAGTCTTTGTTAGTTTTAGTTGTAGCATTTGAATTTCTTTGTGCCGTCCATCTTAGTTATTAGGCTATAAATTTTGTTATGGGAGTCACAAAATCTTATCTTTATTTTGTAATCTGTCAAAACAAAAATTTATTGTGGTTTTTGAACATATTTTCTCTTGATCCTCGACCTGTTTATCTTTTCCTATGCAGTTAATGACAGTTCCTGTGCAGTTAAGAATTCTAGCATTGACAGCAACACCTGGATGTAAGTATTGGTTAGTATTGGAGCTGTTAAAGAATTATCTAAGATACATGTGCTCATCGATTTATTCTCTGCTTCTCCAGCAAAACAGCAGGCAATTCAAACTGTCATTGATAAATTGCACATCTCAGCCATGGAATATCGTAGTGAAGGTGACCCTGATGTAAGCCCATATGTGCATAACAGGACACTTGAATTACAAAAGGTACAAGAAAAAATAACTATTCTAATCTGGTGTCCATCTTTTCTCTCTTGGCTTGAATTTTGCAAAAGATGGACCGGGTCATTTGCGATTATTATTTCTGATCGGGCAATTAAAACTTTTAGTCTCTCATTGTACACAAACATGGATGTCTTATTTCAAGGTTTGCTGAATGTTTTTGGATTTATCATGGTTTATGAAGGAAGAGATGCTTCATGGGTACTCTAATGAAGGAGAAAAATGATTTGAGGGATGCGTCTCAATACAGGAGGAAGATGATTGATTTCTTAAATTTGGCAAATTGTTGCAGAATCCAGCAATTGGGCCTTCAGTTGCTAATCTTGCTTATAGATAGATGGCATGCATATATTACTTATGGAACATGCCTTTTCCATTAGTTTTTGACCTTTCTTTGCTTCCCTAAGACATAAGAAAATAAATGGAAAACATGTTATTGAGGATCATTGTCCCTAACTTAATGATCAGGAAATGACCAACTCCACCCCCAATTGTTAACCATATGGGGATGTAATCATTTACACACTAATATATGCCTACTTGCTAGGTTCCGATGAGTGAGGATGCAAATGCCATCAATAATTTGTTGTTGGAAGTTATACGACCATATTTGAGTCGACTCTGTGCAATTGGCGTGCTGCAGAATAGGGATGCTACAATGGTATGTTGATGGCCTCTATGCAAAATTTAACAAAAGAAAACAGTTTTTCATATCATTTTGCAGTATTATTTTCATTTCACAAATTTATCTTTTGGAAGTACTTTCTTCGACCAGGTAAAGTTTGACAGTTTATAAGTTTTACTACACTCTCAATTCCGGATCGCTTTACTAGTTGCTGTTATAGTTTTGGCTGAGTGCCTGAGCTTCAGCAGTATGAGTAGATGCAGGCTTAAGTTGAATTATGAAGAATACTAATGCAGGTTTAAGTTGAGTCATGAAGAGCTTTTTAATATGTACACAACCTTTGATATAGAAATGGAGATTGGTGGGCAACTGGGAAGCTAGTCAGGTGGTTTGATTTTATTTATTTATTCCAGAATGTGGTTTAAAATACTAACTAGATGGACCATTAGATTTCTCCCTAGTTTCTTACCATTCAGGCCAGTTTTGGCAATGCTGATTTAAGTTCAAGCTTTTGGAAAAGTTTCTTAATCACTATCTTATATTATGTAGATAAGTTCCTTGAATTTGAGGAGTAATTTTCAAGCATTCAGATTTGTAAAAGGATGAGGAAGCATGATTAGAAATGACAGTTACTAGCTTATATTATTAAACTTAAGGGATAGTTTCTTTAAAAAGCTCACTAAATACAAGCTTACGATGGTAATACAAATACTTTTTTTAAAGTCTACAGTGTAATGCAATATTTAAGATATTAATAGTAGTTCCTACATTGGTCTTGGACCAGTATAGTACCACTGAACTATGCTGATGTATGAACACACATCATTGGTGGTATTTCTATAATGCTACAGAAATACTACAGTATCTAATTGTAGGTTGGGTGTGTACAGGGGTGTATATGAACCTGTACTGGTACTCAGTAGTCTGTTAGGTTGTGTCAAGCGGACTGTGCTGAATCCAAGCAGACCAATTGAAATTGGTCAGTCCAAGATTTTTTAGAGGCCTGGTATTTATCACCGATTTAGCTGGTATGTAAGATACTGATTAAAAGAGATACTTGTTTAACTCATGATGCTTGTTTTGCAGTGGAGCCCTTGTGAATTTCTTAATTTAAGGGAAAGATTCCGTCAAGCTCCACCATCAAGCCTTCCTCACACAAAGTATGGTGAAGTAGAAGGGTGTTTTGGAGCTTTAATTACTCTTTATCACATAAGGAAGTTACTCTCAAGCCATGGTATAAAGCCAGCTTATGAGATGCTTAAAGAAAAACTGGACCGAGGGTATGTGATTGTTGTTTTCTTTTTATAATTTACCTTGGTTACCCAGTGCATTTAAATTATTGTATTTCATTCCACATCATGATGATGGGTCATTAAGAGGGTCTATGTTGTGGTGCTCTTCAAATTGTCAATCTATCAATTTTCCTTTTTCCATATGTTGATGCATTATCTTAAAAAAACTCAAGAATGAATCCAACATATGTGAGATAGGTTGAGTATTTCTTTTTCATGTTTAAAAACCCCAACTCTTCAACTTGATCCCTAATTTAGAAAAAACCAGACCAACTTTGGTTTGTTGGTCAGGCCAGATCAATTGGGTTTTTATGAATAACTATTGTGTTTTCATTAGATCAATTGGGTTTCTACGGATAACTACTGTGTTTCCCTTGCTACAAATTTGTAAACATTTTCTTTTATTCTCCTTCCTACATCACCTTTATCAGTTGGTTTACTGGTCGGGCATATTAATTCAGTCTCATTGACAGGTCATTTGCAAGAATGATGTCCAAAAACGAAAGCATCATAAAAGCAAAGCT
This sequence comes from Thalia dealbata, assembly GCA_030544415.1. Classification (NCBI taxonomy): domain Eukaryota; kingdom Viridiplantae; phylum Streptophyta; class Magnoliopsida; order Zingiberales; family Marantaceae; genus Thalia; species Thalia dealbata. The sequence goes on from CM060454.1 coordinate 4,971,593, forward strand.
TTTGATGGATCGAAGCTTGTCTCATGGTGCTCCAAATCCAAAATTAGTCAAGATGACTGAGATTTTGTTGGATCACTTCAGTATGCATCTTGGCCACCTAATTTTTCTTTGAATTTTTTTGTTTGATCATTTTCCTTGTCCTGCTATACTTTACTTTTATATCTTTGTTTGTCATTTTTCAAGTTGCAAATCTCTTGCAACTTTTAATGTTTTGCTTGTAATCTGTATGTGGACTTGTAGCAAGTGAGCCACTTGCATGAAATCAATTTTTTTTTTTTTGGTATGTGGGGTTTGTTGAAAGTGAAGTTGTGGTAAGCCCAATGCAGGTAACCAAATGCCTCCATTGTGCTTGGGCTATTTGTTGACATAGTATGTGAACCAAAGTTCACCAAAAATCTTGTTTTGAGTACTTAACATAGTCTGGCCCAAATGGTAAAATACAGTTTTTTGTTTTCAATCTGAACGCAGAAAGAAAAGAGCCCAATGAGTCAAGGGTAATCATCTTCTCGAATTTTAGGGGCAGTGTCAGGTAAGAAAAAGTCTTCCCTTTACTTTCTAGCTGTTGCTCTCATGTTACAGTAATGTCAATTTTCTTGTAGTCATCAAGTTCAATTGAGCAAGTATTGCCTTGAGAATTATGCTGCACAATGCTTAATGTTTGAAGAAGTCAGATTACTTTAAATTTAGGACTACAAGATTTTTCAACTGCTTTTAAGGCTACCTTGTGTCTTGGTTTTGATATGTTGCTCTGAACATATTATACTGGTTATGGAACTAGAATGCAACTTATTGGTTATGACAGTTCATGTTAGAAAAGTGAGCTATGATAAATTTGATGTAAACTGATGTACATGTGTTTGAAGTGATTTAGCAGTAAATTCGCATCAAATGGTCCAAAATTTGCATGGGTTACTGTGATTATATGATTTTTTTCTCATTTGCAAATTACAAATGAAGTATGCTAAAATCATACTTCTGGGTATTGTATGGATCTTAAATCATCACTGCTATTGATGTTAAAAATTTGAGAAGTGCAACTCTGGTGTTTGATAAAACTGCTGAATGACCATAGCTATTATAGTTTCTATTCTCATACGGGTTACCTATCCTCTAGTCATACACTTTGGACAGGAAACTGATATTACCATTTAAAGGCAACATTATCATGCCTTGCTACAATTTTATGGACATATAATATAGGAAAATTTACAATTTCTCTGAAATACTTATTGCCTAGGGATGACCATATGATAGTTTTGTGGTCAATTGTTGGCTGCATAACGTCCCTTGACACTTTATTTGTATTTATCTTCTCTGTGTTTTTATTGGTAAATGCTATGACGTGCTTTGCACATTTTGATTTCAGAGATATAATGGACTCTTTATCTAGTATCGGTGACATTGTTAAAGCTACTGAATTTGTTGGCCAAAGCTCAGGTTTGTTGGTTCAGTTCATGTTCCCTAATTGTCTGCTTTCATGATTATTTTGCCATTTAGTTGCTGATAAATACTTCATCTACTCAGCAGGCATGGATCAGTAAGCACCTGTTTAAATTTATTTGCCATTTTCCACTTATCTTTGGACCCTGATCATGAATTCTACTGAAAATAATCTGTCATAAAGCAAACTTGTATGGATATATCTTTTTCCCCTTGGAAGATTATGAGATTCCCTTGTGTGGTAATGTCAGAACACTACTTTCTTGTTTTCTTTTGCTCACATACTTCGTTTCCTAAGAATCATTTTCTAAGGAATACCACATTACCAAGAAGTTAAACTAAGAAGAAATGGCTTGCTTAGGTAATTCACGTTGAAGCTCATCTTGCAAGGACCTTTTGTTTCAGTTGTAAATGTCTTGGGATAAGTCTTGTGTTCACTAGTTATGCTTTGCAAACCACCAAAAAGGAAATGAAGGAAAGGGAAAAGGAAAAAAAAGAACTTTAGCCTGTAACATGAGTTTTTTTATTAGTTTCATATTCCTGTGCCTTTTTCAAGTGGGATTATTTCAGCTAGAACTATCCTTTTGGATTTAATTAAAATCTCAAAAAAACCTTAAACTAAATATGGAAACTTGGATGAAAAAAAACGTGAGAAATGACTTGTTATGACATGATATTACTTTTATGCTATTTTTAGAAAATGAAACGTTACATTCATTTCACCTGTTTGAAATGATACAATAGACACTTCCAGAATGACACAAGAAAACAAAAAGGAGAAAGGTAAACAAAAAATACTAGAGAAACATAGGAAAAAAAGGAAGAGCAGGGAGAAAAAAAAACACAACAGAACAGGACACCACATCTGAGGAGACTATTCAGCCTTTTCACTGGTTCCCACCGGCGTGGGGGTGGGGGGATGAGTGGATTACTTTTATGCTCTGATGGTGAAGTTAGGTTCCCAAAATTTGATATCAACGACATATTCAGGAGATATGATCTCATAATTTAAATAAATAAACACATATATAAAGCTTCAGCTGTATGTAGGGGTGTCTAGGTTATATTCACCAACTGGAAATGCACTTTGTAATTGGATAGTTTGTTGACATGGTTTTTTAAAACATTGAATAAAACTATTAAATTTTACTTGCATTCACTTTTGTAATTATGTGACAATTAATATTGCACCATATAATGAAGCATAAGGGCAAAACATGTTTTAACCACAACCATATTTTAATTTAAATAAATAAACACATATATAAAGCTTCAGCTGTATGTAGGGGTGTCTAGGTTATATTCACCAACTGGAAATGCACTTTGTAATTGGATAGTTTGTTGACATGGTTTTTTAAAACATTGAATAAAACTATTAAATTTTACTTGCATTCACTTTTGTAATTATGTGACAATTAATATTGCACCATATAATGAAGCATAAAGGCAAAACATGTTTTAACCACAACCATATTTTTGTGAATGCCAACCAAACAAAATAATCCTATTTCAGATCTTCTAAAATATATCAAAGAAGACAATTCTACTAGATACACACACAAAAAAAAAATCCTTTGGAATAAAATCTTAAATTACCTCCGGAAGAAATCTTTTTGTGCCTTGAACCAAATGAACCCTTATGTAATTGCTGCTAATTCTAGAATTCCGGAGTTTAACTTTTACTTCAATCTTAACTTTCTGCACTACAGATAAGAGTAATCTTCTAAATCGTAGTTCTTTGGTTCCTCGACCATCTAATTTCAGCAGAATTGTGGAGTCTGAAGTCATGCACTTCTATCAGAAATAAGGGTGGTACTGTATGGATGCTAGGTCAATGGACCTCCATGAGTTGAAAGTAGTAACAAGTGTTATCCAATCTGTTGATGGAAATTTTTACTGAATAATTCGTTCAACTATTGTTCTTTTATCCATTTTGTTTAAATGTGATCTTCACAGAATTGGGTAGCAATTTTTTGTTGTAGTTAGTGGTAACTATTGAACTTTTTGTAGGCAAGACACTGAAAGGACAGTCTCAAAAAGTGCAGCAGGCTGTTTTGCAGGTAGGTTTAGACAGACTATGAGAATAATAAAAGTATAGGAATAGCTAATGAAATGTCTTTTGCAAAACAATTTTGCAGAAATTTCGGAATGGTGGATACAATGTGATTGTTGCAACATCAATAGGGGAAGAAGGTTTAGATATTATGGAAGTCGATCTTGTTATTTGCTTTGATGCAAATATTTCACCTCTGAGAATGATCCAGCGCATGGGAAGGACTGGAAGGAAGCATGACGGAAGGGTTGATATCCTTTTTGTCTAGTTATTCTGACATCCTTAGATATATTGGCTGCTGATTATAATAAAAATATCTCATGATTTTGCTTGTAAATCCTGAAACAAATTTACTTTAGACTTGAATGATTCCCTTGACATCAATCACTAGTTTTAGCTTGTGAAGGATCTGAGCTTAAGGGATACTTAAAGAAACAAGCAAGTGGCAAGGCTGTAAGGAAACACATGCATAATGGTGGAATCAATAGCTTTAATTTCCATGTTAGCCCTAGAATGGTAAGATGCCAAATGGTGATATGATGAAGTTTAAGCGGTTGTTTTCTCATATACCATGTCTAAGCATTCACGTCATCCATAGGTCCCACATATTTGTAAGCCAGAGGTGCGATTTGTTGAGCTGTCAATAGAGCAATTCATTCCTCGTGTAAAGAAAACGAAAGAAGATACCTCACATCAATCTCCAATTCTAAACAACATTTCGAAAGAAGAAAATGATCTGATTGTTAGGTATTTTGGTCCATCCAAAAAGAATATCTGGGCACCATCCCTTATTGCTTTCCCCAGCTTCCAGACTTTTCCTTCTAAAGTACATATTATAAGACACTCATTCAAGACAATGATGCTCATTGATACTATGCAATGTCTCGAAGAACTATCATTTTCCAAAGTGAAGAAGGACATGGTGATTAAGGTATGACCAAATATTGCTAGCTTGTCAAATCATGTAATATCCCTTTAAGCACTTGACTCTTTAATCTACATTCAGGCAGCCCCCTCAGGTCAGTCAGTTGCTGGTTTCATCACTTCACACATTGATGCCAAGCAAGGTATCCTCTATAATGAAAGTATTATGTCATTAATATTAACTGATAATTACATCAAGATTTGCCTTGGGATCAAGGAAATCATCTGGTGTTAATATGTCTTATGTTTAATTTTAGACATGGATGATATTCTATAAAGCATAAGCTATACTTATTAATTTTTCATATATTACCTATGCTATATATGAGGGATGCTTGGACTTTCCTCTTTCCCCCTTCTGGCCACATCTAGTAAATTCGCTCTGGTTAGACAGTGTTAATGAAAGAAAATTTCATCCTTGAGTCAGTCAGGCCTTGACCACTAATACAAAAGTTCGCCACTGCTAGGAAATTCCAGAATCCTCATCTTACTGAATAAGCATACAATACTCATCGTGAACCTTCTTTTTTGAAAGCTTAGTCTTGTTAAGACAACAAAAGGCCCTGCACAGTCTACAACAATCCAGATGAAACGTGATAGTAAACTAGGCTGTACAGATTTACAGTTTCCAAGTGTTGGTTACTGTAATAATAGATTATCCACAGTACAGGTCATAGACGTGGTAATAGTTTCCTTCATTTACAGATTCCACTCAAGACTACAGTGATGTTAATGATGCTCGAGGACCAGAAGATCTGTTACAAGTGAGGACTTCTCATGCAAAATTGCCTAGTTCTGGAACCTCTAGAAGTAAAGACATGTCTGATGTCACCATCCATGAGCCTACTGCTCATAGTTTCCTTTTTGGAGGAATTTTTGTCACCGTAAATGCTTTTGGTAGTGTTTCTATCCAAGATGTACCTGCATTTCCACTTGAGGGTTCTGTAATTTCAACAATTATTAGAGGTGGGAGCAAGGAAGAATTCCCAGTTGAAGAGAAGACTGAAGGCTCATGTAAAATAACATCATTATTGCATAATGCTTTTCCACTAGAAGGTGCTTCAGAACTACCAGATTCAACTATGTGCATAGACAGTCTGATCAATCCAGAACCTTATTCACCTAATTATGGTGAACAAGACGAGGGTGGGAAAATGAAATCTGTCTTACAGACACCAGCTCCTGCAGGAAATGTTGAACTTAGTGAAGACAGAGTGGCAGATACACCACATCACATTTTAAAAGAATATACTTGTTCATTGGCAGTTAATTCTGAAAAGATATCCCATCTTGAAGAACTGAGTCCTAGACTCTCTCATTTTATAGAGAAAGGAATTGTTCCCGAATCACCTTCTTTGAGCTTTAAAGCAGATAATATGGTTCTTGCATGTTCAACATCAGGAGATGAGCCTGGAACTGTGCTTGGGAAGAGAGTCTTGGTTGATGGGAACTTGTCAACAATGTCGTTAGACAATATTTCAAACTGCAAACCACTTGGGATTTCACTTAATTCTCCTAATGACACCAAGCTTTTAGGTAAAATCAGATTACACAATGTCGAAGGAAATGAAATCAGCATTGAAGGGAAAGCACCAATTTCTCCCTTAATTTCATTACAAAGTTTGGCTAATCCACTGACTTACAGCTCCACAGATGATTGGCAGATGAGTTCTGAGGCAAGGTCAATTACTCAACCCCCTAAATATAGAAGATTGTGCAAATATGCAGACAAAGGGAAACAAATCATTTCCCAAAATTTGACAGACAAATACAACTGCTGTGTGTCAAAAAGCAGGGGTCCAAGTGCATGTAATAAATCAAAGAAAATTGACTCTTACCGAGGTCAGATAACCTTACAGCAAAAGGCATTACTTTCATCTTATGTTTTGGTAGTTATGCATCTATTATATATATCTTCTGTTAGATTGACCTGATTTGCCTACCTGTCAATTTTATGCAGAGAGAAAAAAGAAGGCAAGGAAATGTGTTGACAACTTCATTGAAGAGGAAGCTGAGTAAGATTTCTGTTACTGTAATGTGAATTTTCTATTGGTGCATCTATCATTTACTGCATCAGTTCCCGCTGTAGGATGATATCTGAGTATAGGAAAATGGTAATTTTTTGTTCTTTCCATTTATGGTTGAATCCAGGGTATCTGAGGATGTAAAAGTTTCTGAGGACGAGGATGATGATGGACATGATGATAAGTATGAGAACAGTTTCATAGACGATGGAACAAATCCTGCTGAAGAAAATACCCCAACAGAAAATGCTGCTGGTGACATGTTGGCATTTTACAGGTAATGGCAATTGGCCATTTCGTGAGCTTTGTTACTTTGCTTTTTTAGGGTATTTGCCATTTCAACTCCCTAAAGACAAATGCTATTTCAGTTCAATAACTTTATAATCAGCATTTATTCCTTCCCAGTGATGGGACCTGTGACAGGTGGCCAGTAGGTTCATTTGAACATTCAGAAGCCAACCTCATAAGAGAAGGTTGGATATTGTTTGAAATGTTGCTCTAGGGTGGATGTGGACTATCCAAATAGGTTGAACTTTACATGGATTTGAGAATCAAATATAAGTTATAGCCCATTCTGTATTTTACAGGTTCAAATTATAGAAAGTCGGAGCTAAGGATCAAATACTAAAACAATGACCAGATCTTTACGTCCCTGCTAACTCTTTAGGATCTAAAACTTAGTTCTCAATAAATTCATCCCTTACGAAGTGTGAAGCTAATATTAGTTAATTTGACCTTTGGGATTCCCTGATGTGCCTCCTCCCTGTGGCACTGTTAAATAAATTTCCCTTGAGCACCCTGCAAGTGAAGATTGCAATCATGTACTTTTCTATAAGAGGAGTGATATCTACATTTCAGTTGAAATTTCATGCAGATTTATTCATTATTATTCAATTATTACTTGTTTTGTATGCAGGCGCTCTCTGCTAACCCAGTCGCCTACAGAAATCCTGCCAAAATGTTTGGTTGACTCAGTTTTTTCTGGAGCAACTGAAAGTGAAAGCTGTTCATCTGAGAAACTCCACACCTCCCTTAAGACTCCTCGGAATGGTTTAGAACCCTCAATTCCTTCTACTGACAGATATTCTGGAGCCTGCCGAATGGACAACAGGAAGAGTAATTTCATAACAAGTTGCGAAGAAAGTAGCACACAGAGGGAAACCTTGGGTAGATTGGAAAGCAGAAAAAGAAAATTGAGCTTCCATAATGCATTCTCATTACCAGATCGGGATTTCCAATCCAAGAATTCTATTCATTCCGAGGGGTTAGCCAATAATGATGTACCTGGGAGTACTCAAGTTGATAATGACCAAAAGTTAGTCAAGGACTCGTCAAGCAACAACCCTGGGTTTAAAGTTGACACAGACTTGTCCTTTGATGATGATTTCTATCAGAGTATTGATCTTGATGCAGTTGAGGCACATGCTGCTGAGCTCTTTAGACACAAGTCCAGATTTCCCGTTGAAACACCGTCTCCAATCTCCAGTGTTCCTGCAGGAATCAATAAAGATACACTAATGGAGCAATACCCGTCATTTGATTTAGGATTGTAATTGCGCATGCTCCATTTCTCAGAGTAATTTATTGGTACCACTTGCCCAAAGCCTCGCATGGAACCTGAGCAATACGGTGAACCTCAGAGATGCTCCTCATGAGACTGACACTTAATCGCTTATTCAGGTTGAGATGTCACCTAGAATTGATAATGCCCTACAGCAGATATTTAAGTGCTGATTGCAGTGGCCCTGAACAGCTTCAACAACCAAACATGCTCTCTGATACTCCCAAGCTTCTGACGGTGGAAATGTTCTTGGTGCATTCCTAAACCGGATGCAAACAAGAACACCTAGTAGACTGGGCTATCGAGGTGCATTATTGCGATCAATAAACGGCATACAATAGCTCGTGAAATGGCAGAGGAAAGAAGAATCATGTACATCGACATGTATAACTTGTAAATATCGTTCCACAGGTAACTTTACCCATCCTGTTCATCTATCGTAGTTCTTCATAAAATTTTATAGAAAATCCTCTTGTACTCGTGTACTTCCGCATGACATGAACATGGTGTTTTCATGCTGCAGATTTTCTGGTAATGGAGCATATTGATCCTTGCAATGCGCATGAGATTGCTGATCAAGGCTGCGAGGTAGCTTATGTTGCTTTAAAACTAAATAAACTGGATTATAATTTTCTTAAATTTAGTAAGATTAATCTATCTTTATGATATTGATTATGTTAGTTCGATTTGTTCTTATGTGATAATGTTGTCAACTTATATAAATACAAGTCAGCCCGACTTTTATGGTAAATTTCAAAACAATTACTTTTACTTTTTATCTTCATTTATCAATCTAAGCTCATTTATCACTAGACATAAGGCAAAGTAGAGAAATTTGTTTTGGATCCGAGAATAGCACGCAAAAGATATAATAATCTCTTTAGATATTGCACTTATTTACATATATAAAATTGTGGGCTCAATATCCACTCAATCTGAAAAAAAAAATGCTTTCAAGAGAGAGTAGACAAGTGAAACTGAAAAAAAAAATATGAAGAAGCTGATCGTTTGGAGCTAAATTATACGGGCAAAAAGAAATCAGCGATGCTTTCAAGAAACGAAAATATCGTAGAGGGCATTTGGTGAATATTATACTTTATCATCCTTGGATGTGTAATAATATAATAGGATAGTATAAGATAATATGGTAAGTAATTTCAAATTTTGAAATGAATACCATTTCTCATTTAAAAAAAAATTTCATCCAATTTGATCCAAAATTCGTTGAAATGGAATCTAACTTAATTATAAATGAGTTCAATAATCGATACTAGTTGAGTTTTAAAAAAACAAAAAAATATACCCTTCTTTCGTTATAATAATTGAGTTATATACGGTAATTAAAAAAAAACATAATATCAGAATTAAAATATTTAATTTTTATCTTCTGGCATGAGATCCCCTGGTCAGACCACTCCAATTTTGGACTTTAGGATCTCAATCCTACGGTTGACATCAAATGATGATATTGACATGGTTGCTGCTGGTTTCCTACACCCTAATACCCTCAAATCCCACCCCGCGACCCCGAAACGCAGAGACAGCGCACCGGCCCGGCCGCAGGCGTTTTCGCAGCCCTCGGCGCCCCGCTCCGCTGCTCGACTGCAGCGTCGGCCTGTCGGCTTCGTCCTGTCTCCTGGCGCCCCTTCCTACGGCTGCGTCCGCGCCCTCCCGCCCGCCCACGCCGGCATCCCATCGCTGGACCCCGCCGGCGCCTGCAACTCCGCCGAGGCGACGATTAATGTGCGTTCATTTTTTCTGATCATTCGGTTTTCCTTATCCCTATCAAACTGGAACGGTCGTTCGATCGAAGCTAATGTTTCAGCATTGATCATTCATTTTTGATCATCCATTGATTTTTCTTGATTGATTTTTCGATCATAAGCATCGTTATCGTTTGAATCATGGGATTTTGTGCTGTAGAATAATTGCAGAATGATTTGATGTTTTGTATTTGATTTGGGGCGTAGAATAATCCGGAAGTCGTTTCTTGCAGCCTCATATGCTCTGGTTGTTTCTTGCAGCCTCATTTGCTCCGGTTGTGCTTGGGCGGCCATGAGAGTGAGGCCACCTCCGCTTGCCCGGCTCAGATTACCACCTTATCGCACCAAATTCGCCGCCTTCTGTTCCACCTCTTCCGCCGCCACCGACGGCGACTCTGCCGAACTCCGCCGCAACCTCTCCCTTCTTCTTTCCCCTGCTTCCTTCGACGCCGCCCTCTGCCGCGAGACTCTCTCCCGCTGCAGCCCCCACAGCCTCGAGCATCTACTGCTTGACCTCCAATCCTCCCACATCTTCCCCAAGCCTGCTCTTGCTCTCCGGTTCTTCTCCTTTGCTTCCAGCAGTTGCGGCTTCAGCTTCACTCCTCGCTCCTACTCCGTCCTCGTCCACTCCCTTCTTCGATCTAACCAGGTCGACGCCGCCCGCCTTCTCCTCCTCCGACTCATCGATCGCCGTAATCTGGTCTTGCTCTCCCTTGATAACCCCGACCGACGGTTCCTTGAGATTGCTCACGCCATCGCCGACGTCGCCTCCGCCAGTGACTCGCCTGCGTCCGATCTTCTTCTCCACCTCTGCTGCACACAGCTGGGTTCGGACGGTGGGGCTCTCGCCCTTGTTGCCTTCAGGATCCTAATTGGCCGTGGGCTTTGCCCATCTCCAAAAACTTGCAATTTTCTCTTATTATTATTGGTAAAATCTAAGAAGTACGATGATGCTCATATGGTGTTTGATCAAATGCAGCAGTTTGTTAATCCCAATGTCTACTCATATACCATTTTGATTGATTCTCTATGCAAGAGACAGAAGGTTATGGAGGCTATGACATTGTTTTCAGAGATGGGAAGGTTAGGAATTTCCCCCAGCATTGTAACTTACAATGCACTGATTGATGGATTTTGCAAGGGAAATATGTTAGACAAGGCATTTGAGTTGAAGGAGAGGATGATTATAAGCTCTATAAAGCCGAGTATTGTAACATTTGGCACTCTCATTAATGGATTGGTGAAAATGTATAGGTTCAGTGATGTAGCCTGCCTGTTGACCGAAATGGAAAAGATTGGCATTCAACCTAATCAGTTTGTATATAATACACTGATAGATGGACACTGTAAAATGGGACAATCATCAGAGGCATTGAAGATAATGGATGAAATGGTCAAGAAAGGCATTGAACCGAACTGTGTTACCTACAATACTATTATACAAGGGTTGTGCGACGCAAGGAATGTGATGCAGGCTGAGAATATCCTTGATGAAATGCTGGCAAAAGGCATGAAACCAATTGCTGCGGTATTTAATTCAATTATTTTACAGCTTGTGACTACAGAACATAGATTAGATTCTGCAGTGAAGCTACTGGGCGAGATGCTGCTAAAGAATTTGAGGCCTAATGACCGTATTTTGACAACTTTGATTGTTGAGCTTTGTAAGCAACAGAAGCATCAAGAGGCCATAGAGATTTGGTACAAGATGCTGGAGAAAGGTTTTGACGTGAACACTGCCACTTCAAATGCATTGATTCATGGGCTCTGTCAGTCAGAGAACGTGAATAAGTCAGTTGGGATTCTCAAATCAATGCTCGAGAGGGGATTGACATTGGATATAATGACGTACAATACTTTGATCTCTCAATGCTGCAAAGAAGGGAAAATTGGTGAAGCATTTAAGCTTTGGGATGACATGATCAAGAGAGGATTGAGACCAGACAATGTTACCTACAACACTGTAATACATGGCTTATGCAGTTTAGGTAAAATGGAAGAGGCCATTGGTTTGCTGAATCAACTAACGAATCAAAATTTGGTTCCAGATATTTTTACATGTAGTACAATAATAGGTGGATACTGCAAAGTTAAGGAAATTAATAAAGCACAAAGATTTTTGGAACAGATGGTTACCTGGGGTTTAGAGGCAAATATTTTTATCTATAATACGCTTGTGAGGGGATTGTGTAAGAATAACAATATTTCTGAAGCGTCTGATCTTGTTGAAAAAATGAAATCCCAAGGCATTCTGCCAAATTATTTTACCTATAATGTCCTCATGCATGGCTTTTGTCGCATTGGAAATTTGGAAGATGCTAGAAGAATTTTCGAACTAATGAAAGAGAGTAGTAATTTGGGCGTGAATGTGGTGGCCTTTACTGTAATAATTGATGGGTACTGTAAGTCAGGTCAAATGGATGAAGCAATCAAGCTTTACAAGGAAATGCATCTTAGTGGTATATCCCCAAACAAGTACACATATACTGTCTTGATATCTGGGTATTCCAAAATGGGAAATCATGAAGCGGCCTCCAAACTTTTTAATGAAATGGTAGCTAAGGGTATTGTTCCTGATACTGTCACATATAATGCACTGATGTCTGGATTGTGCAAGGAAGGTAGAATGGAAGAGGCATTTATGATATCTGATCAAATTTCTAAAAAAGGCCTGACGCTAGATGACATTGGCTATACAACTTTAGTTGATGGAATAATTTCTAGGTGTTGAAAATAAGCTTCTTCACTCCCTAAGGGAGATTATCGAGCAGAAATATTGAGACTCTGCAGATTAGGGAAAGGTATTACGTGACCAAGTTTTCTAACTATGATTTTATGTAAATCTTGTCTTTCTATAAGAGTATCTAGTGGCCTCATTTGTATTTGTTTATTTTGGTTATCATACTATATTGACTCATCCATTGCTCTCGTTTCGTTGGATCTTATTTCCAGCATTAGTTTAGTTAAAGTATTAGCCATGAAATAAGTAATATGTATTTCGGAGATTGTTAATGGATAAATTAATAGGAGACTAATAGAAGGGGAAGAAAGGGGAGGACATGCTTTGACCCTCTGATACCTTCTTAAGCTATATAGGTAGCATATATTGTGTGATCCATTGGGAGTAATATTTAACTAGTGGTTTCTTGCACAGATTATGCTAAGGAACAAAGAAATGATCTCGATATAGTTTCTGATTCTACACCCAGCAATAGGTTTGGAGAAGATTCTGTAAGTGACGCTCTTCCTTCTTGGTCCATTATTGCTTTAAATGAGCTTCATGTCTACTACAACAGAAAGATAAAAAATTCTTTTTTATATTTTTTCCTATGCACCTATTGAAGACATGGAACATATCTTTTTTTGTTTGACATACATAGAGTAGTTTGCTAGTTTTTTAGGGTTATCTTTGAAAAATTCACACCAGTTGTCATAGTAGTTAACCTACACTAAAAATTATTTATTATTTCAGTGTAACTTTTGGTCACTCATTTAAATGCCGGGCAAGCTATCCTTTCTAATTAAATTACTGTGTTGTTAGCATTATTTTTATCTTAGATATTGGTAGTTGCATACCATGTATATATATCTTGTATAATCTTTCCGATGATTATATTAAGGAATGAAACATTATTTAATATATACATATGTATTTGTTTATGAAGTTAGATTGACATGATTTACTTGTCAATCTTATATAGGCAGAAAAAAGACATGGATACATCCTGACAACTCGTTGATGAGAATTCAGTTACTTTATCTACTGCGAATTGATAACTGCTTATTATCCAATTTCACTAATGCTTGGGAATGCTTGATTGTCTCAAGTACATGGTCTCATACAAGTCCCCAGCACCCAATATTGAATGGAGGCAATAATAGGGATCTGAAAGATGCAAAGCCTTGTGAAATTGGGAATTCATTCAGGGTGAGGTGTCACTGTGGACTGAAAATGCCCTACAGCTTATTAAGTGCCCAGTGGGGCCCTGAACAAATTCAACAAACAGACATGCTTTCTATGCTCCAAACCTTTTGACGATGAAAATAGTATTGGTGCATTCCCGCTCTGGATTGAAGCCGAGATGACAAGTGATCTGGGCTTTAAAGATGCATAATCGAGCATTGGCGTACAGTGTGTTGTAGCTGGCCAAGATGAGCAGAATAATCATATGCATTAGAACGTATAGCTTAAAAATACTGTTTGATAGGTAAGTTTACTCATCCTGATCATCGATGATGGTTCCTTTTAGAACTTTATGCATAATCTAGAATGATCTCTTGTATTTGCAACATAAAGTTGGAAATAATCAATCGTATCATTACAGGTTTTCCAGTAATGGGACATATCCAACTGTTAATCCCTCTCTTGGGTGAAGAATATCAGCCAAGTTAGCATAATCATAATCATATATATCCAAGGATCTCTATTTCATTGTTCTGTACTCGAGTGAGATTGCTGATGAATTGTTATCCAAGAAAAGGTACTGGGATCCCACTTTTTCCCATGCCATGAGGGGAAGAAGGTGACCAAGGCGTAGACATTGCCCACGATGGCGTCGGCAAGAACACAAAATGACAGAAATTGGAGGACGATAGTGAGGAGGAAACAGCAACCTTCTTCCCATTCCCCCTCGTCAATACCCAGCAGTAGCCTTTGTTGCCAGTGATTTGTCACATGCAATCATTCCACAAAGCAATTGTAACAATTCCTTTTCTGTGAATAAATTGCTGAATTGTTTTTGTAATCTGATGGAAAAATGTCAATATTTTGGGCATAAGATCTTAATTGTGTTCTTCCTCTTGATTTTTCCTTTTTCCTGATTGGCGCATCTAACGTTGGAACACCGGCACGTCCACGATGGCAGGACGTGTCAGCTTCTGCACGAGTCGTTCTGCCATGTGGATAACACGTCAAGATTTGCTGACGTCTTCAGGAGGTGACTTGTGGCGCTCATTAAGCCGGCCACGTGGTAAGAGTGTGGCACCTGTTTCTTGCCACGACATCCTAGTAACATCAGCGAAAGTGCGAGCCGGGTCCGCGTATGCACTTGCTTTCATATGACGTGGCTGCCTCATCATTTATGTGACCTCATCTTATTTTTTTGACAAGGCGTGGCCGCCATGTCCCAAGTGCTGACGTCACAATAAGGACGTGGCTCCACCTGACGATCCGACAGCCACATCCCTATCCCTTAAGATTGCTCCACGTCGGTCAATGCGGATGCCAGATGCTCACCTTACTAACGCCACACAATGAGTAGGCTCCACGATGCTCTGACCTGTCATCTACTTGTGTATCATCCAAACACGTGGCTGGCATGGTGAGTAAGCAGCAGACGTGGCTGTCTCGTCATCGATTATGAAGTCAGTTTAATCACCCAACCATCACGGCGGGGCCATGTCCACATGCGCTGTCGTCATAATCTTGTGAGGGCTCCCTCACGGAACGCGTCAGCTTTCCTGAAGTCAGCACATACATGACCGCTCGACTTCGGTCGACGTGGCTGCCGTGTGCGCACGTCCTGACGTCACACAATGAGGAGGATCCACGTTGTGTCGACGCGTCAGCTATTTGCGAGACATCGAAACACGTTGCAGCCACGTTTTCTCATGGCGACGTCGAAACATGATTAGGCCTCTCACCGCGTCCGCCTGCCCGACTCCCTGCCACTTCCTCGGCCTCCGACTGACGCCTCAGGTTCCCTCTCCGCCTCCGCCGTCTCTGCCTCCACCCGGCGCCTGCGCCTTCTCCTCTGCCGCCGCATACTGTCTTCTTTCTTCCCTTGTACATTCCATTTCTGATGTGAAGCTTAGATTCATTTTTCAAAGCGTTTTATACTTATGCTGGCAATATCTTAGCACGGTGAAGCAATTGAAATGTTTAAAAAATTAGCAGTGAGAACTTAGCAACCACTGACCTACCGTTGTGCAAGCTCTAGGATTTGATTGATGGTGATCTCATTTATCTCCTTGAAAGTTCTTTGATTGCATATGCCTATGGAGTCTCCTTTACTTATTGTTCTTTGAATTGCATGGAGGCGCTCTTAGAGTTTCCAATAAGGTGTTTAGAAGTAGAGAAACTGTTTAATTTTGGTTACTCTAGTTGTGGATATCTAAAATTGAGAGACCTACCTACATATCAGGACTTGTTCTCTTAGCAATTTGGAGTAGTCTAACTACTGATCATAGAGAAGAAGCCAAGAAATTATTAGGCTGCTTGTCTCCTCTACTTTCTGCTTTAAGTGTTTCAACCAATTCTAGAGAAGTCTTATTCTGCTATGCTATTATATGACACCTTGAAATGGTTTAGTTTTCTGATTAATGAAAAGGAAGTGAAGCCAAGAAGGCTCACTGCCAACTATTATAAATGTTGAAAATTGTACAGTGTGCAGAAGTCTCTACATGCTACGAAGTTATAAACACGGTAATTGCTGCAACTGGCCTAATACAGACTAAGAAAACAATGAAAAAAGGCTGAGAAGGAAACAACACCCAGAGGATCTGCGGATACAAAAACTGGTACGTTGCACAGTAAGATCTGATGCACACGCTGGCACTCAGAGATGATACGCCTAGATGTGGAAAATTGGTGATGTGCAGCTGCCAAAACCTGGAGCAGCTTGAAATGAAGCTGGCACTGTTGGTCCAAAAACAATGAAGAAAGGCTGATAATGAATCCACATCCGGAGGAGCTGCTGCTACGGTGCACAGTATGATCTGGTATGCACACTTGTACCACCAGAGATGATACCTCCTGATGTGGAAAATTGGTGATGCACAGCTCTGGAAACATGGCGCTACCTGAATTGAGGCTGGCATCGGTGGTGCACGGCTGACACTGCTGCAGCTGTTGAGGCTTAATGCAACTTGGAGGCATGATACAGATACATGATACACGGCTGATACGGCAGCAATGTGCAGCAGCAGGAGCAGTGAGGCTCGATACAGGTTGAAATGGATTAGTTTTTTACTTCTGTTGATACATCTTGATGATCCGATACTGCAATTAGATATTCAAGTAGTACTGCTACAAAGTGCTTGATGGATTTTTTTTTCATCTGGCTTACAGTGAATTGAAGTCTAGTCAACTTCCCCTCCTTTTAGATGTTTCCACTTCCAGCTTCCAGGAGTGACAGTTCCTCCATTTTTACCTGATTATGTTGACTACTGTTTTTAGATTATCTATGACTGCATAATGGAGGATGACAAGAATCTTTCTGGTAGGATCTTCCTTGTACTTTTCCTCTCAAATTTTCCAATTATTCGAAGCATGCTGAGGCAATGAAAGATGTTTTGGAGGGAAAATTGTGTTCTTTCTTTCTTTGTTTGTTTTTTTCTTTGCTCTATTGAAGAAGACAGCCTGCTCTTGCACCTTGTGGCATTTCTACATGGATGGCCTCTTTTGTCATAAGTGTCAGTATTGTTCATTGGTGGCAGGTCTACTTTGTTTTGGACTAAATTGGAGGAAAGTTCAATATTTTCTTCAGCCATCTCATTCAAACCAACAAAGTCTAGGAGCAGCACCAAGACCTAATTTTCTATGGGAGTAATTGAAGGTTAGTTTCAAAAATTGAACCTCATTTTTATTTATAAATTTTAAGGAAAAAAAACTCAGATTTCCTGATATTAAAGAAGACCTAATTTTAATCCTAAAAGTTAAAGACCAGATGTTTGTTAATGATTCTAATAACAAAGAAACATGGAAGGGTTTAGTTCTTCTTTAATACAATAATATTTTTAATCTGAGTAATACATGCCACAAGCATCCTGGATATCGAGCAAAAATAAGTGAATGGTCCAGGGCAAAGTCTACCTAACTAGTTCATGTCTCTTATCCATGCCATTCTAGAAACCTCCTACATTGCCATGAAAAGGAAAACCACTTTCCTGTAGTTGTTTTTTTTGTGTATGTTTGTTTTTGGTAGAGAAAACATGGTACAAATAACGTGTGGATGCCATTGCCATGCTTTATGTAGGAGGCCTTTTCCCATCTGCCTTTGATGAAGATTCAATTGCTCAGAGATGATGAATAATAAAGAATGGTGGGAGTTAAAATGGAGGCTAAAATAATATGGAGGGATGATCTCAGCTTGATGGAAAAGCCCCTTACTCTCCCTAAAAAATTATACAGCTAGGGCTTTTAATGAATTAAGTAGCCAGTTTTCCCTACTCAAACACCAAAAACCTATCAACGGGTTTTTAATTAATTAAGTAGCCAGTTTTCCCTACACAAACACCAAAAACCTATCAATGTGTTTTTGGCTCCTCAGCATCTCATGCAGTAGGATAAGTCTGTAGAATATATATAGATATGTTTTTATGGTCGAAATTAAATATCTCCAAAGAAAAACACATATTTTCACCATCAAATAAACGTGTGAAAACTTTTCACTACCAAACAATATATATATATATATATATATATATGTACAGTATCAAATACTTAGAAAATTAAAGTTGTTGACCGACCACATGAATTAATTAATTTGATGCTCTTCTTTCTCTTTCTTCTACTTAAATAATAATAATAATATCCTCTAATTTTACTATTATCTCATGAATTTTACTTGTTTAAATTTTGATGAAAACAACCACTACAGACAAGGTTAAATTCCTCAGCAATCACATGTTGAAGCAATATATATATATATAAACTAAATAAAAGTAAGAAGCATATTTAGCTTATTAGAGTGATAAAATTCTACGGTGAAAATACTAAACAAAAGTGAGAAGAGATAGTGGAAGAAATAGTGCACAAAGTTAACGTGCTAAAATTTTATATTGAAAAGTTTTCTATACTCATATTTCATCTGGTTTTACAATTAGGAAGCTTGAAAATTAAGAGGAGATGTCCATGATGATATTTCTCACATGTCATAGTTTATTAGGGTCTCTAGAAACCCTAAAAGATTTGTCGGTTGTGAGGCATTGTCTGGAATTGAAGTTAGATAGAGACTGAGATGGGTGCATGGAAGTCAAGTGAAACAACTGATGATGAAGAAAATGAAAAAAAAAATGATACAAGAAAACAATAAATAAAACCCCAGTCCTTAAAAAAAGTAGACCTACCCACCAAATAGGCTAGATTGAGACTGAGCTCTCTGTGGCTGCTTCGTCAGTTCACCCTCTCCCATATAAAATATCCCAACACCCTCTCTCCCTATATGTGTATATATATATAATCTCATCTAACACCAAACCCTCCTTAATTATCTCTTCTTCTTCCTCCTCCTCCCCGCTGCAACTTGAGCAGTCAAGCGTGTCATCTCAAAGATCATATCAGCTAAAGGAGAGGAGAAGAAGAAAGAAAGAATGGGGAGATCTCCATGCTGCGAGAAAGCACACACCAACAAGGGAGCCTGGACGAGGGAGGAAGACGAGAAGCTCATCTCTTACATCAGAGCCCACGGCGAGGGCTGCTGGAGATCCCTCCCCAAAGCCGCAGGCATGATTCGATTGACCTTCGATCGATCACACGCGTGCTGCAGTCTTTTCCTTTTTTCTTCTTCTAATTCAATCAGCATCGTGCGGTTCTTCGTTTTGATGTTTCCGTATCAAAATCTCTGAAGGTCTGCTTCGGTGCGGCAAGAGCTGTCGCCTGAGGTGGATGAACTACCTCCGGCCCGACCTCAAGCGCGGAAATTTTACCCCCGAAGAAGACGACCTCATCATCAAACTCCACGCCCTTCTCGGAAACAAGTGAGCTCGGTTAACTGTACATCTCTTTGAGGAGCATTGCGCGCTTCTTCGAAGGTGAGTTTATTCATCGATCGATTCAGGTGGTCTTTCATAGCGGGGCGGCTGCCGGGTAGGACGGACAACGAGATCAAGAACTACTGGAACACCCACATCAAAAGGAAGCTCCTCGACCGCGGGGTCGATCCCGGCGCCGGCGTCGGTCGGCGGCGGCTCCGCACCTCGGCGGCGACGCGAAAGCTGCAGGAGGAGCACAGCTGCATGAGGACCGCGCTGCGAGATGCCATCGCGCCCACCACAGGCGGCGGTAGTAAAGGCGGGCGCGGGATGAGCATCACCGGCAACGTCGACCTCTCCCTCTCCCTCTGATCCATCGGCATCGTCGACGTCCTTGCGTCTCCCTGGTCATTGGATTTCCATCTCGGAGCCCTGCAGGCATCTGATCATTGATTAGGGTTTGGGTATCGTTAGGGCATCGTTGGATTTAAGGAAGGGCAGCAGCAGGAGGTAATATATAATTTAATTGTATGCAGCTTGGTTAAGAGCTGCCTCGTGTGCTCTCCGATTCATAAATAAACTGCATGCAATGCAAACGAACACTGCGTCACTGCGGCACTTTTTTATTCTTTTTTATTATTTAATAAAAATAAAAATAGATTTTAGTAAAGATTATAATTGGTTAAATTTGTTTAATCTTGTTGAGTTGGATCAATCAAATATTATAATTCTTATGAGATTGTGTGTGTCTTAGGAAATTAAATTAAAAGAATATAAGATGAATAATTCTTAAATATTAAATTTAAATAAAACAGATAAGAATAAAAGAAAACATAAGTGAACCATCATTAATAATTTATTTTTAAATATTTTTATTTTTTAATACAATAATCTATACTATACTAGCTAAGATTTTATTATCTTATATTTAACTTACTTAGAATGCTACTGTTGAGATATTCTTTTAGCTGTTTTACTCTCTGACTTGCAGCACATGTACAGTGAAACTAAAATATTTTTCCTAAAAATTAAGTTAAAAATATTTTTAATACCATCAAATAAATTATATTAAATTAAAGATCTATGAACGACAATGCAACCGTACTAAGTTACATATTTTTTCATATATATTGAGATAAATGATCCAACGATCCAAAAGTTTCCTTGTAGTCGGGTTATTATTTACTTTAAAATAAAGATAAAAGTATTAACAAAAGTAATTAAACTATTCTTAAATGGGCTAAAGATGTGACTTCTTTAACATTTAATGGGCTCTCATCCATTGTAGAAATATATTAATTAGTTTAGAATAATTATTTTTTAGTATTTTAAAACAATAAATATATATTTTTAAAAATAATTAGTTTAGTTCATAAAATAAATGACCAAAATATCATCAAATGATCTCCTCTACTCTATTTCTCTTATTTCAAGTTCTTATTTTAACTACTACCTCTAAACTCCATATAAATGCACGCTTCACCGCTACCGCACTTTGCTTGAACCCGAACCCGAACCCGAACCCGAACTCGCGCGGTCCGACCAAACCGAGTCGAATCAAAACTCGCGCCTTACTCGATCGAACCCAAGCGCGATCCATCCGGCTCGACGAACTTGAACTATTATAATGGAAAAAAGATGGCTTCGCTGCTAATTTAATAGAAAACCTCGAGCACCCGAGAAGACGATCTCATCTCGCTCGATTTCTTTCTCTTCCGCCGGGTTCCTGTTCGATCCTCCGAAGCTTCGAATCGCTCCTCGCTCTCACAATCTCGGCTGTTTCTGTCGGTCTCTCCGGGTGCCGCAGCTCCGCTTGTCAGATCCGGCCGTGGCCATGATTCCGGGCACGCGATCTCTCGCTCCGCTCGCCGCCGCCCTCGCCCTCCTCCACCTCCTCTTCGCCACCGCTTCCGCCGGCGAGTACGACCACAGGGTACGTCGATCTGAACTCTGAATGTTCCGTTCTCCGCGCCGTGGTGGGAGTAGGCTGAGATCTGTGCTCGCATCGGGATCTGGGAACCTGTTGAGGTTTTTTGTTCTCTTAATGGCGGTGTAGATCTGGGCTTGAATTGTTCTTTAAGCGTGAAAACTGTTTTTTGATTGTTTTCGTATTTTGTATCTTTTCCCCTGATTATATAGCTGGTCTGTAGGAGTTTTTTGACACTAAAAGCAATTAGAAAGTTTGATATTCCACATAACCTACTTGAACTCACCATATCCGACTTAATTTAGAGTTTGACGAGGGCGTGTCCTCTGTAGAAAGAGGCTCCGGATCCCTTTCCGGGCATGCAAGTTCAATTAACATCTCCAGCATCCTAGTTTCTCTTTGCCTTTTTGCACGTTTCGTTCTGACTCGTACCATGATTTCTGAATTTGTTGTGCCAGAGTATGCCATATTTTTCAGTATGTCCCTTCAATAAGATTAGAGATGCACATATACTTCCACCTTGCAATGTTTCATCAGGGATGCACCATCTAATTCCTCAAAAATAAAATAAAGAGATACACCATCTAAAGTTATGTTGCATAGCTTAGATTCACAATGAGCTGATTAGTTTCTTGCATTTATATTACACCTGGCTACGAGTTCTGCACGATATATTTTTTATTTTTGAAGTTGTAGAACCTTTATGCTTATGTTAGATCTGTCAATAAAAATGCTGAACGCAAGATATCTTGTTTCCTGCATTAACATAATGCACATGAAAGTATAGACAATCTTACCTTATACTGTTCAGTTTTATTCCATCTTTTGTTGAAATATATTGTGTCAAAAATCCTTTTTCACCTATGATGGATTTCAAAATAAAGTGACTGATGCCTCAAATAATCACCTGTACTTTATTGTAGGACATCATTGTTTAACAGAATTGTCAGTCTAAGGACTAGGAAAATGGTAACTAAACAGTTCTATATGATCTTGGTAGCCTGCAGAGATTATGTACTGGCATGTGTTCTCTTCTGCAGTTCTACTTTCATGTTGAAAATTTGTTAATATCTGGCTTGTGCTTTAGAGATATATCATCTCTAGTTTTTTTAATTATTTTAATATATCATCTCTAGTTGATTTTAGATCACTAATCTGCTAAACCATATCTGCTTATCAATTTTAACTTTCATGTATTTCTATTTTTCCTCTGTTTAACATGGGTTACATGCATGTTGCCTACTTGCAGTACCAACTTGAAGAGCCTGTAACACTCTGGGTAAACAAGGTTGGCCCTTACAATAACCCTCAAGAGACGTACAATTATTACAGCCTTCCATTCTGTCAGCTATCTGAGAACCCTTCTCATAAGTGGGGTGGGTTAGGAGAGGTCATTGGTGGAAATGAACTAATTGACAGCCAGATCCAGTTAAAGTTCCTAAGTATGCAGTTTTCTTTACCTCTACAGGCTATTTCTGTTGGTATCCTGTCATTGTTTGACTATGTAAACATCTGAACTTTGATTTGCAGAACAAATTGAAAAGGCTTCCATTTGTACAATTGAACTTGACACCGCAAAAGTGAAGCAATTCACTGATGCTATAGAGAATTCATATTGGTTTGAATTCTTCATTGGTGAGTTGGTTAATGAGTCCCTTATCCATTCATCTGATTCAGATTGAGTATTTTGTTGTCTTCTTCTATGTGCTGATCTATGCTTTAGTACTCACCATGACCTAATTTCTTTCATTCTTCTTGTTTGGAGCTGCGGTCCAGATGATTTGCCTTTGTGGGGTATGTCCTCATTTAATATTTATGGAATTCTACATGCATGTTTCTTTGATGAGAGTTTTATGTTATTGATGTAGATTATTTAATTCTAATCAGGTTTTGTTGGAGAGACTGACAAGAACAACAAAGATAAGCATTACATTTTCACTCATAAAAATATAGTCATCCAATACAACAAAAATCAGGTAGGGAGTTTATTATAGCTCTATAATATTTGTGCTGTGAATTTCTTTCGTTTTTGCTTTTGTCAAATTGTTATTGATGTCAAACTATCTTGTGCTTCTTTCTTGCAGATCATTCATGTCAATCTTACTCAAGAAAGTTCAAAACTGTTGGAAGTAGGAAAAAAATTAGATATGACCTATTCAGTTAAATGGCAGCCAACAAATGTAACATTTGCACGCCGTTTTGAGGTGTACTTGGACTACCCATTCTTTGAGCATCAGGTAATACAATTCTGATTTTTTTTAATGTTTATTTGGCTCTTTTATTCAAAATTTTGTTTTTTGCAACTATATGGCATCATTAATCCACCTATTATGCCAATCATGGTCTTGAGTTCAATACCCTACCTATTGAAACATACTGGCCAGCTATCGTTTTGCCAGCTGCACATGCTAATATATATGCCTAAATATCAGGATTGGCTCGTAAAATATATCCTGTGGATTAAATTAACTTATCTGGACATCTATAACTGTCAATATCCATCTCAGCAATTTTGCCAACATATCGTATACTTCATTAAAGTCCCTCTTTTCTGCACTCTCCTCATCAGGCCCTACATCTCCAAAACTTCATCTGCCTCCTCGATTGAGATCAGTGGAATATGGAAGCCAACAAAGGAGATTTTAGCTCCATTCTTCACTTTCACTCTCTTCCATGTGGATAACTTATCTGGTCACCATGACCAATTGACCACCACTAAGTTAGCTTATCTGCCCAACTATTCCAGTCAATTTCCATATCTTGATCAAGGGATTCATGGGATAGTGAGGATTGAGAAGGCCTTATCAGGGTATACCATTAAGCACTGGCAGAATA
Source organism: Thalia dealbata (assembly GCA_030544415.1). Taxonomy (NCBI): domain Eukaryota; kingdom Viridiplantae; phylum Streptophyta; class Magnoliopsida; order Zingiberales; family Marantaceae; genus Thalia; species Thalia dealbata. The sequence goes on from CM060454.1 coordinate 4,995,813, forward strand.
GATGACTGGGTAAGTTCATTAGGTTATAGTCAACAATACAAAGTGATCGGGTCAGTTATTCACTTATGCCTGCCAGGTTAACTGTCCAATTCACAGGAAGTGACATCTTGATACCATCCTTATGAAGTGGATGAGAGATTCAAGTTTAAATGCATTTGTTTTACTATTGAAGTACATGAATATTTAATCCCTAGCTATTAAATTTAGTTGTTATGGCATTGCATACTAAACCATAGATACAGGTTCTATAAGATTATGCTGTTTAGGGTGATGTTTTATTAATTAGATGCTTCCTCTTGATGATTGCAACTGTCTTCCTTACACAGATTCACTGGTTCTCTATCTTCAATTCTTTCATGATGGTTATTTTCCTAACTGGACTGGTTTCTATGATATTGATGAGAACTCTCAGAAATGATTATGCCAAATATGCTCGTGAAGATGATGATCTTGAGACTCTGGTAATTACTTGCTGATTTAAAATTTTACTTCTGTAATTTTAGTTTTAATATTCACATATCCTTTGATTATTATTAGGAAAGAGATGTGAGTGAAGAATCTGGTTGGAAACTTGTCCATGGGGATGTCTTTCGACCTCCTCGGAGTTTGGTTCTTCTTTCTGCTCTTGTTGGTACTGGAGCCCAGTTGGCAATGCTTATTCTCCTGGTAATTCTGTTGGCAATTGTCGGAACATTATACATTGGGTATGTATACATGACTTTCAAACTACCAAATGGCATGAAATTTAATTATCATTCTGAAGTTAGTGTGCGTTATTTGTCAAATGTATCATTACAGAGATGATATTCTTTTACTGATGGTCCCAGTTGTCATAACATAAACAATATCATGTCGTCCAGATACATAATAAGAATTATCTAATTTTTTTCAGCGTGTTGCCAGAACATTTTGTTCTATATATTTGCATCACTAGTTCTGATGGTGGTACTCAAATGTTTAAAATCTTGTTCATACCATTGAGCAATTTTCTTACATTCCTGTTCTTTGTTTTGGATAAGAAAGCTAAGACTGTTAATAGTGAAAACATGCAGAATACAACAGTTATTTTGATCCAGCGAGTTTGAAACAGTGAAGCATATATGTTAGCATTTTTTTTTTCTCGAAGGAAATATATTGGCATTCTTGCATGTGAGTACAGGCTCAGAGAGCAAACTTTTTCCTCTTTCAGCATTTAACTCTTTGTATAGGATAGCTTTTCTACTGTTACGACATCACTCCATATCCAATAAAGGGACACATGGCACCTCTAGAATTCAATTGCGTGAATGCATAGGTGAAGATTTGAGAGGACTCTTAATCTACATGGTAAAATATAAATTGTGCATTTCACTTGGCAAAACCAATTATCTCCATCTTGCCTGTATTATGGACCAAGTGGCATAGCCCATTTGGAAGAATATACCTCAGAAGTACAAAGCATAATTTTGAGTCGTGGTTGACTAAAATTAGCAACTGTATTGCTGCACTTTAGGATGTTTGCTGAATTTAAGATTGCTTAGTAACTCTTAGTGTTTTTTTTTTGAAAGATAACATTGCATTCATTTCACCAATCTGAAATGATACAATATATCATCCAAAGGGATGTGAAAAGTAAATAAAATAAACTTACAAAAAAAGTAAAAGCAAAGTAAACATAAGCTGGAACAATACAACCATGAGCTTAGTTGATGTTAGAATATATACATACTCATTTTATGATTTGCATATTTATGTTAAAAGCAAGTTCAGATTCCAATTCGTGGATAATTATGGACATAAGGCAATTTCATTGTCAACATGCATTTCTATCTTTTTTCTTAACTTTAATTTTATATTTATTATTTTGTCAGCAGTTGCATATTTTTTTGGTCTTTTGCTTTTTGATTGTAAAATTTCCCCCTCCTTGCACCAACCATTTTTTGTTGGCAGGCGAGGATCTATTATAACAACCTTCATAGTGTGCTATGCTCTTACCTCTTTCATTTCTGGGTACGTTAGTGGTGGACTCTACTCGCGTAACGGTGGTATGGTTCTTCTCATATTGCTTCCTTTTAGTCTATTTGATATGCATGAATTTCAACAATATGGTCTATTCTGTAGTTGAAAAATTACTACTTTCTACTGTTGGTCATTTAAGAACCATCAGGTGCATGCACACGTGTCCATGAGCGCGCACAAAACACAAATTGAAAAGTCTAAAATAAAAGCTTCCTTTGAAGGAGTCTGCAGTAATTTAATGTTTTTTCTGGTTTATTGACAGGTAAAAGTTGGATAAAGGCAATGATTGTCACTGCATCATTGTTTCCATTCATGTGTTTTGGGATTGGCTTCATACTTAATACAATTGCTATATTTTATGGTTCACTGGCAGCTATTCCATTTGGAACCATTGTGGTCGTGTTTGTATTATGGGCTTTCATCTCTTTTCCTTTAGCACTTCTAGGCACGGTTGTTGGCAGGAATTGGAGTGGTGCACCAAACAATCCCTGCCGTGTAAAAACCATTCCTCGTCCTATCCCTGAGAAGAAATGGTACCTTACACCTTCTGTTGTCTCACTGATGGGAGGACTGCTTCCATTTGGTAGCATCTTCATTGAGATGTATTTTGTCTTCACATCGTTCTGGAATTACAAGGTAAGTTATGTCTATTTTGTGGCATTACACATAGCAATTGAGATATGATGATTGTTTAGACAAATTGTTCTGTACTGAATGCCAATAATTTAACTTAACACTTTGAAGCATTGTTCTCCTCTTGTCATGTTGAATTTAATTTGACCCTGGAAGTAGTGATCTTTCCTGCCACGATTTGATCGAAATAATGCTGTTTTATGTTTTATGCATTCCAAAATTTCCAAGCCAGCTAAACTTCGTAGACCGAGATAAGAATGTGCTGAAATAAAAATACTGGACTCCTAATTATTCGTTTTTATTTTGCTCGTGCAGGTATATTATGTATATGGCTTTATGCTGTTGGTGTTCCTGATCCTCCTCATCGTCACCATTTGTGTGACTATAGTGGGTACATATTTCTTGCTAAATGCCGAGAATTATCACTGGCAATGGACTTCGTTCTTTTCTGCCGCTTCAACTGCTGTCTACGTGTACCTTTACTCTATATATTACTACCATGTGAAAACGAAGATGTCAGGCTTTTTCCAAACTAGCTTCTACTTCGGCTACACTCTAATGTTTTGTTTGGGTTTAGGAATCCTCTGCGGTAAGTAGTCAGGTTTCCTGCTAAAATGTGTTTTCTATATCCTCTGAAACGTTGCATTTATGTGATCTGTTGAAAATTCAGGTGCTGTGGGTTATCTTGGCTCTACTTTATTCGTGAGAAGAATTTACAGGAACATTAAATGTGACTAGAGCCCAAAAACGTAACTCCAGAAGATTGACAGCGCATGCGGAGCTTCAAATTTTGGATCATGAATCTTTACAGGGATAGGTGGATTCTGAAAAAAATTCTGATGATGTTTTCTCATTGTGTGGGAATGATGTGCTACCTTTTTCTACTTTCTTTTATAGTAGTTTCCCTTTTGTTTTGGACCTTAGAAGAATGCCTCATTTTTTCAAAAAATGATTGCTTTACTGAACAGCCTCTCCGTGTACTTAGCATAGTCAACAGTTTAATCTTAATATCTTCAACAAACATTCAGCTGCTGTTCTTATAATACTTAATTAGTGGCAAAATAGAACTGTTTCAATATCTTTAGGGATTCACTTTTCCATTTTCCTGGAGCAAGGTTGTTTGACATATTGAGCATTTTTTTGCAGCATTTATACTCAAATGTCTGGTAACTGATTAGAGTCGAACATGGTGATGATTGGAATTTTTCGAGCCCAGCCTTTTCACATTGCGCAGATCCATGTTTTGTGCATCTATATTGTTTCTTGTGTACTGGAAGACTGAACCTTTCTATAAAACATTCACAAAGTTGATTGTTATTTGGGTTTTTTCCTAGAAAGCTCATAATTTGAAGTTTGTTTTCCTAGATTCCCCGTCTTATGTTCACCCATCAGCACCTTTACTTTTAACTCATTCCACCCGTGTTGCTTTCGTCATCTCACTTGTTGCACCTTATTCTGTTCAAGGTTTTAAACTAGTATTTTAAATTGGTATCCTATGTGATGATTGATCCAGTATATAATCTCTTTTTTACTATCTTTGAATTGAATGATCTATATCACACAGGATTTAAGATTTATTAAGATAAAGAAAAAAAGAAGTGGGTTGATCAAAATATATCTTGTACTCGATTTGGTTGAATCGTTTTTCTTACAAATACATGTAAGTAATAATACGACTTAACAACATTATAATTTGCTAAGATGATTTAATGTCTCTGAAAGATTTATTTTATTTTATTTACTGAAAAAAATATTGTTAGATTTTTAGATCAAATTCAATTCGAATGAGTTAATCGAACCCAATCGGCCACCTCCTAATTTGAATTGGTTTTGTATTGAGTTTCTCATGTTATATCAAAACTGCCAATAATATAAATTATTTTAAGATCCTACAAAATCCAAAATATAAAATAGTTCCGAAAAAATTTGCAGAGGAGGACCAATTTTCTTGCACAGTAATCTGAAAGCTCGACAAGGTATATATAAATACAAAACAAATAACAAATGTGTAACGGTATACATCCAATCATTATCTTTTTTTGAATATGGAACATTATAATTGCTCAAAATCATATATATAATTATTAATAATATTTAATAAATAACTAGTAGATAGTCATTAATAAATAATTATTTATTATGTGTATATATACGTAGGCCTCTTAGTTGGCCCCGCTTCTGAGACATATATTATCGAGCAGCCCAACGGAAGGAGGTTACATATCACGGCCGACTTCTTCTCCCCCGTTTCTCCGCCTCAGCGCCTCCTTCCGCCGCACAAATTTTTGGCCCGGGTTTGTCTTCCGTCCCTTTCGCATTTCCGCCAGTGATGGAGGTGGAAGCTACCCCTTCCCACATTGCCGGTACCTATTTTTCTGGCGAGCGATGGCAAGAAGTTTGGCTAAGAGGAGCAGGCGAGAGTCTTGGCGTGCTTGATCTGCATCTTGCGAGGGAACGGGCAGCAGATCCCGATGGCTGGCCGCACTGTGCTCGATGCCCTCAGTAGCAGTCGTAGACCTGCAACAAACGTGGGGGAGTCCCAGAGCAGATATATTAGTGCAGAAATCACGAATTTGGTTCTGAGTGTTAACAATTAGCTCTTCGTTTCGCGGCCACTTTTTCCATCCACACAGGGCGGCTGCTCCTAGATCCTCGAGATGATAATTCATGGTTGCTGCATGCTAAATGGAAGAAGTCTGACGATCATGGTAAATATCTAATACGAACTACAGGAAAGTGTTTGCATTGCTTCTCAAAGATAACCAAAAGCGCAGATACCCTTGGCAGAGACCTGTTGCAGACAGATCTGGGGCAACATTGTAGGAGCCCATAATTAACCAATTCTGGCAACCAAGGTGCATAATTTTTTTTGGTTCGAATTACAATTTTTTGAGCTTCTACTTTGTTTGCTAGGGATGGAATGATGGACTTTTTTTATAGGATCTCAGTTAAGGGCATGCCAACAGGTAGGTGATAGAACCATTCTTGGTGGAAAAGTATCATCTATAAACACTAGAACTAGAGCAACTCAAATGAACTGAGCTTGAAGAATTTTCTTATGTATTTCTTAAGAAATATGACTGTGTTATGATCACTCTGTAATTGTACATGGAGCTTGCTGATGCATCTTCAAAACCACACTCAATGCTACTTTCTGCTTAAGCATTAGACTGGTTGTCATGTTAAAGCAATAACTCCATAGGCAATCAAAGAAAGTGGAAAATGGTAGCTTATGCAAGGAGGTCCGGAACATTCCTTTGAGACTTTATTTAAATGAAGTAATGGCATCGTGATGTGGCTTAAGTGAACTGGTGGGATTCTAATGTGGCAGTTGGTGATAATATCTATCGTTCTATAATCATACGATCTTTCAGAGATGGACAGATATATTTATCTCATCATTACTTCCTACCTCGGCTATAATTTCAAGTGTTAGAAAAAAGGAACAGATGAATTGGACATCACAACTTACAGTGTGCTTGCTTTTGTCCTCAGCACCTTCCTTCCCATGCTTCTATTCTCCAATTCATTTTAGTTCCAGCTTTCTTATCATTTCATGCCGACATGCCCAAACTTGTTATTGTCATATAGACTTTATATGTTACCTGTGCGGCTGGCTTCCGTTGTGAATGAATTGTACTTTATTTTCTCAACCACTACTGGGGAACGATATAATGCTGCATAATTTGAGCTCATTAATTAACACAAAATTTGTCGTTTTCTTGCCTAAGAGTTTGGATTCTGGATTTTCCTCGGTAATTTATTGAGGAATTTTTCAACTCTAATCCTTTGCGCTATTATCTGTTCTTAATCATTCTTCTCTGATCAGTTTTATGCACACTTGCATCTGCAATTAAACTAAGCTTGATATCTCATTATTCCTCAAGAGTGAAGTTTCCTGTAAGATTTTATTCTTCATCTTGGTGAAAGCATTCCTTAAACTTTTAAAAGGGATTCTGTTCCTTCAAACTTGAAGTAGCCTCCTTTGCTTGCAAAAGACTGATGCTAGAATTAGCTCATAATTCACCGCTTTTATTCTTCTGTTAATATTTTATGGTTTGCCTAATTATTATTATTGTTTTGGAACATCCATTGATAGACTCAGTAATCAACTCTATATGATGATGTTGATGTGCTTTCTAGTATGGTGTTATCATTTTCTAAATTCACCAGGGACGGGATTCTTAAATGTCAGGCAAACATTTTTTTTACTGATGGCAAGTGATCAGATCTGATGGTCAACAACAGTATCTAATTATTACGGTGGACATGTTGCTGGCGTGAGTGCAAAATAATTTTGCCCATCTCTATTACTTGTTCCATAACTTGATGACTTCCACATCCGTGCTCAAGCATGAGACTGTTTCCTGGTTCAAGTAGTTGGCATGTAAATTTTAAGAGGATTGATGGAACCTTTGAATTTAGGATAATGAATTAAGCATGACATTACTGTTTTCTGCAAATGGTGTTCAAGCATACTTTGTCAAAGTTGGCCATATCCATTGCATTGTTCGTTTTTCTTTACCTTAAGCCTATAAGTTGTTTTCCTGTGACACAGGCCTGCCCTTGTAGACTTTGTTACCACCATCTATGGAGTAGGGGCACAGTTTCATTGACTATTTAGCAGAGGCGGGGCGCTAGGTCTTTTTTTTCTTGCAATATATTCTTTTTCTGCCTACACAAGGTACAAAATTATCTCTGTTGTACCTAGATAGTTTCAAGCTCACTTTTAGCCCACAAAGCTTCAGAAGCCTCTTTCTATGATGTGTGCTGTACTGTTGCTGGAGAGTGGCTTCTCTTTTGAACCCTTTAGGAAGTGTAGGGGCTTGAAAAAGCATCCAACTACAAGGTTTAGTTACTGAGGTTGAGGTTTTTGTGCTGAAGACAGTGACAGGAATCAAACAGCAGACAGACACTGTCAGACTTCTCATTCAGAAGCCCCTTTTTTTTTATTCTCATCATTCCCTCCATCTCTTCAACATCGACCAAACCAGACAAAAGCTTCCATCATGCTGTGTTCCTCCAACTCCTTTCCCTTCCCTTTCTCACTTGCAGAGAAAGAGAAAACCCATCAAATAGAACCAACCACAACGGAGAAGTAAAACTGTAAAAGGGAGAAAAGGAAGCAGAGATTGAGAAGTGCTCAGTTCATTCCTCTCCACTGTTCCTTTCTCACCAAATGCCTTGTTCTGAACATGAGGGTCTCCTCCATCCACATCAACATTTCTTTGGCTGGTTTTGTGTTCATAGCAATCAATCAACACCTCTCATATTATCACCATGTGATAATGATATCACATTCAAAAAGAGAAGTAAGAAAAATAGAAAACTCGAGTAAAACAGAGAATAAATGATCACAGAAATCTACTCTCTTTGTCTCCCTTATTAAAACTTTTTTTACTTTCTTTCTTTGAATTCTATATTGACCTACCTGTGACTGCATATATCGAGCAGCTTCTTCCTCCCCTCAACAATTTCATCCAGGAAGTCATCCAGCTGCCCGGCAATGGCGTCGGTGCCGGACCTCAGCAGCCCGAACCACACTCTCAAGCTCTTCAGGTTATCCTTCATCTCCTCTCTCTCGCCGTCGCACCCTCCACCTCCTCCGGCGGCCCTCTCCAGCTCCTCCCTCAGCTCCTCGCACCCCGCCCTCGCCCGCCGGAACTCGTATGCCAGGATCCCGGGCCGCCTCCCTGAGCCGCCGTCGGCCTCCTCTACCACTCTCTGCTGCAGCCTGGCGACCGAGAACATGTACCCCGGCTCGAAGAAGCATGAGTCGACGGCGGTGGCCGCCGTTCTGCTCGAGGCGGAGCCCGGCCACCAGCACACCACCCCCCAGAGCAGAACCGTGAGGAGGAACGAGCTCACGTTCCTCGTCGCATGCAGAACGCCACGGAATCCGTTGAACCCATTGAGCTTTGACTCCGGCGGCACCTTCTCATCGAACCGGAGCGCCAGCGGCTCGATCCTCGTTTCCATCAGCACTCTGTTCTCCTCCTCGATCCCCACCGCCACCCTCCGGCACGCCGACACCGCCCGCATTGCCTGCATCACGAACTCGGTCAGTGAAAACCTCGACCTTGGCCACGCAAGAGCCGGTGGACGAGCGAGACCTGCCGGATGAGCTGCGGGTTGCCGTGCTGGCACCGCTCCAGGGCGGAGACCACGTCGGCGCCGGCGGCGCAGTAGTTCTCCAGGCTCGCGAGGCCGAGCTTGAGCACGTGGCACGCCTGCCAGATGCGGTTGCTCTCGTCCATGTACTCGTCGAGCCACTTCTCCCCGCGCGGCAGGTGGAGCTTCTGCACCAGGCCGACGAGCTGCAGGTGGACGGACCGCAGCAGCGCGACGCACCGCTGCAGGAACTGGACCGACATGAAAGTGTTGGACGAAAGGCCGCGCTCCAGGTCGTCGACCCCGTGCGCCAGGAAGGCGTAGAATCCATTGACGGAGCTGGAAGAGGGCTTCATTGGATCGACAGTTCGAAGTGAAACGGAGGGAGGGGGAAGAGGTGGGGGAAGAGAGGAGGTGGCTTTAAAGCTCAGTTTCCAAGGTTGACAAGGATAGTTTGGGTGCAATGATGGATGTTTGGTTCAGAGGGGAAAGGATGATTGAAGCTGCTCCGAGCCCCATGACTTCTCCTCATTGCTCTCCGTCCTCTCTCTCACTAGCCCCAGTAGGTGAGAGAGCTGCAATGTTCTTGATCAATGGAAGGGGTGGTTGGGTTTTATAACCAGTTCCAGTGAGTGCAAACCTGTCAAAAGTTTGAAGGACTTGAATGGAATCCATTCGGGGAGGGCAAAAGTGAGCCCCCCCTCCCTTCGCTCTGATTGGGTGCCTCCTTTCTCCTCCTCCTTTTTCCTCTTCTTTCTCCCTGGAGCTGCCCAGCCTTTCCCTTTTCCATGACACCTTTCCTTTTCCCTACTCTGGGGCATAAACCCTAATCACTGAGGGTAGGAGTGTTCCATGTGAGCCTCTTTGTACCACAACAGTTGTAGCCTTGAACAAGTCATGTCATCTTGCTTTCTCTCTATCTTCCTTTCTGCTAGGGCCAACCCCCCTTCTGCTTTTTTATTTCAAGGGCAAATTGAGTGTTGGGGCTGTGTCTTGAGTCACATTGAGCATGATATCTTGTCTTAATGACCGGCCATGATCCTCAAGTGGTCCTCATCCTTTGCCTTTTCTTGAGTAGCCACTTCTTGAGGAAAAATTTATTGGTACTGCCCAATGACAACATGACATGTTCATGAGATTTCATTGAGGGGTTAACATCAGTGTGTGGGGATGACAATGAATCTGATACTCACCCTCGAGACTGTACCATCGGAAACTCATGCTTGCTCCGCTGCCAATAAACTATTTTGCCTATCGAACTCATCCTGGGTCCCAATTCTCAGAAACCCGTATCCAAATGTTATCAATTCTGTTACAACTCAAGTCCCCCTCAAGTGATAGATAACCATGTTTGCGGGGTTGGTCTTTGTAATCAGTAATTGATTGGCTCATGTGCTTGGGGCTTTTTTAAGGTGAGGGATGATGTCCCTAATGATTATGGTGGCCTTCACTGGGACTAATTCAAGGCACAAAGCAGAACTGGAGGTGTATGGCTTTGATTTGTTATTAAACTCTGCTACTGCGCCTCTTCCGTACTTGAGCCCCAAACTTCAAGGCTCTTGAATGAAGAGAGGGGAAGGAAAGGAAAGGAATAATTCAATCCAATGAATCCATCCATATCTCTATCCACCATGCAAATCTTCTTTTCAGGCCCATCCTCCTTTTTCCTTCTTCCTCCTCTCCATTTTTTAAATCACGAAGCTTTGGTGTTACTAAATCCTGGGGCCCCCCCAAATTGCAATTTTTTAATCTATGTAGTGCTCGTGGGATTTTGGGAGTTGGATTGCTTGGCTCTGGAGAAAGGAAAGGGAGAGAGAGAGAGAGTTGACAATTCTTTTTTAGGATCAAAGGTGCTAACCATTTATCTGAAGAACTCGATGGGGAATGATTTGACTCACCTAGCTTCTATGCAACACTCTTGAGGATTGAACTTGTAACATATACTCTGACATCACTTGTAGGGGCAAAGTCCTAGCTGACCATATATCCTAGAAGACCAAGCTATCAGAAAAGCCACAACTATGTTCCTTAAGTTAGCGCGAACAAAGTTTACATGTATGCTTTGGAGATGAATACTAATGTTATGGTATTTTAGCATGATTAACTCAATCCACCTGGCCTCCGCTTTTAGACATGATAACATGCCATTGCCTGGTTCAAAGTAGGATGCTAGTCTTGGCATTTTATCCTCAACTCCATGGTATTTAATGCCATCACCAAACTTGGTAGGTCTGAAAGGTAAGGATGGACCACCTAGTGCGATGGAACATACTATTGAATTATTTAGATATATTGCTTACTTTAGCTGATGCTTTCTTCCAATTCTAGCATGGCTATAATTTTATAGGTGCATATGTTCTACGTGAACCAAAGTTATTAATTAGTACTACTTGAGCTAATTATATACATGTGTACACGTAGGTATGTATTCATCTTTTATTAACATCCTTTATTGAGTGAGTTTGAAGGTTTTCCTTCCCTTACTTTTCTTTGTTTTTTTCAGAACAACCTGTGTCACATTTCACACTGCAATTACATAAAAAGCTTTCCTTGTGTGATTTAAAGAGATTTTGTCATGACTCATATCTTGAACGGTTGTAGGGAAGTGGAGTTGGCTATATATGATGGTGAGTTTGCAATGTTATCTTTTTCTGAGTGATAAGTATGAGTCATCATGATCTTATCATCATTGAAGGAATTTATGTATACCTTTTCAGGGATAAAGATATGCCCAGTTCTCCTGCCTTGTAGCAGATTAATGTTGTAGATGATATCACCCTTTATTGAATCGATCACCTTTGATTCCAAAGAGAGCTTTAGGAAAAACTGAAAGAAAATTCCAGGCATAGAGAAGGTCAGTCTACATGCACAAGGAACTCTCCTTTTTTAGGGGGATTATATTAAAGATCAGAAAGAAAAAAAGGGAAAAAGAAGAGAGAAAGAAATAGAATAAGAAGTGCGCATTTTAAGAATCAAAACAAGCAAGCAAAAGGTTGAAAAGCTCTTTCCACAGTAGACCAGAACATGGCTTGTGGGGTCATCAAATTCTAAGATTCACGTTGGTCGAAACACTAGTTCTTGAGTCAGCTATGTTCGAATTTTTTCTTACCTGGGTTTGATCAGTTATTACTCAATCTGAAGAACTTAAGTTTTTGGCTGATTTTGCATTTAGAAATACTGCTACTAATGCTTTTAAACTGGTTTCTTACAAAATCTCTGGCTCTTGCTATTTGTCTTTGATTCTATTGCCCTTCTTTCTGACACTGGTAATGGAGAAGACCTCAACCCATTCTGCAATCTCCACAGTGACAACCCCCACACAAGTCAAAGTATCTGTCTTCCCCTTGTGGAAGAGAACTGATGTGAGCACAATCGCGTCGTTATTGTTTTTATTTACTTTTGCTCATTCTCCTCCAATGAACCTTGAAAGGGATGTATACACAGGGCATTCTTGCAGGTCTATTTGGGAGATTGAACAATCTGAATCCCCAACTTTTCTGCCCCTAAGACTTTAAATTGAGATGGATCTTTTGTGTATCTATTTGTATTTTTTTGTTAATTTTTTTTTTTTACTTTAAAGTGAGATGGATCTTTGTGTATCAATTAGTTTTTCTTCTTAATTTTTATTTTTTTTCTCTTTTCAGAATAAAGATGATTGTGTATTATGATCTACTTTGGTGAATGAAAAAAGATACCTTTTTTTTATGCTTCTTGTGGTTATTGTGAATCAGTGTAGGTAATTTTGCTTCAAACTCTACTGCATCATAATGACTTCAATCACCAAGGGATCAACCACCAATCAATATTTATTTTGAAAGTAGAAGAAAAAGAGAAAAAAGGTGCATGCATGAGGTGAGGTGTTGGATTTGGAGGAATAATGGGAGATCACTTGGGTAGTTGAATTTTTTTAGGGCAAAAAGTTGGATGGAACTCCATAACTAGGGCTTTTTTTGGGGGGAGGGGGACTAATCATTGTGGCATAACTACCCAACCCCTCAAATGATCATATCTGAAAAAATAAAAAAATAGAGAAGCTTGGGCTTCTAATGATTGTTGCTTAGTGGAGTGGGTGAACTCCACTTTTCTAAAGATCTTCCACAATAAAGGAAGGAAGGAAGAAAAAGAGTTTGAAAATGATGTCAATGGCACCTCATTCTTTCTATATGATCAAGCTAGCAAAGCCTATATATATATATATATATATATATAAACAAGCCTATATTTCACTCCAAGTCTCTTTATCAATTGATTTGAGCATAGTTTTTTTTTCAGATAATTAACTCAACAGGATGAAAGCTCCATGATGAATGCTGAAGAAATTATTACTATCATACTTTCTTTATTCATACACTATCAAGAATTTCTTTTTCAGGTAGTAATAAGTGGTATTTCCACTGATGATTTGATATAAATTTAATCAATCAAAAGTATTTAGTAGCACTTTGGTCCTAATATCAATTTAATCAACGAATAGCTCAAATAAGTCCACTACAAATCTCTTCAGTATTCTCATAAATCAACACTCTAGTCTCATCGAAATCCATATCAACGTTATATCCATAGTTGTTACTGTAAATTATCATATACCTATAAAATATTATGCACCAACATCATACTTAGCCATCTATAAAACCTATTTGCACCTTCCTCAAATATTGGACTTCCTTATTAAACTTACTCTTTTTTTTAACCTGAACCATAGTTTCATTCTGATTCAATATATTCTTAACTAAGTTCTAACATTTGAGGAATGCACCACAGCAACAACAGTTAAATATAATAATTATAAAATTATTAAAATAGCACCTACAATAGCAATAATTTTCTTAACTGTTTAAATAAGAGTTTGCTGTGGCTTGCATAGTGTATGCATCACTTTACTCCTCACCTGAGGAGTGACCAATCACAGAAGTAGAACATCTTTAATTAATCAAGAGCTATCTTGTTTTGGGTGAAGATGAACAAGTAGGCTACAAGGGCAATAAAAGTCCCACAGCTTGAGGGTCTCATTGGTGCTGCCATCATTGAGCACCAGCTAGAGATGCTCATCATGTACACCCTCTTAACTCACATCATTACTTCTACACTTAGCTTGGAATTATGGGTGATCAAAGTGTAGGCTGATTCCCGAGTGGCCTATGTGGTTGGGGTGGATGGATTAATTGTTTTATAGGGGGGATCAGTTATCATGTCAAAAATTACATGGGATTGGAGGTATTGGTTGTTGATTAAGCACTTGGAAAAAAAAGTGGGTTCTCTTTTGGTGAATTATTGGCAATAAAATATAATAATGTTGATGTCAGTGTAGGCTGACATATTTGACTAGTGAAACAAAAAAGATTGGAGTGATTAAATACTCAAATATTAGCATTTCATACCTGAAAAACTAAATTATAAGGAGTAATTAACTTGAATATTGTCAATGCACGCCCGGTGGGACTCGAACACACAATCGCCTGATTAGAAGTCAGACGCCTTATCCATTAGGCCACGGGCGCTTGTGATGATTTTATGAAAATAATATTTACGTACACATTGCATCAAACAGATTAAAAAGAAAACTGACAAGGCACGCCCGGTGGGAGTCGAACCCACAGTCGCCTGATTAGAAGTCAGACGCCTTATCCATTAGGCCACGGGCGCTGGTGGTCTAATGAGGGAAATAAAATATAATATTAACTATTTTGGATTAAATAGTTAATGGAGAACCAACGAGGCACGCCCGGTGGGACTCGAACCCACAATCGCCTGATTAGAAGTCAGACGCCTTATCCATTAGGCCACGGGCGCTCAATTTTTGCTGTGAAATAGAGAAATATATCTATTTGTTAATATAATTACGTTAACCTCAAAAACAAGTACTAAATAAAAGTGACAAGGATGAGGTGGTTGATGTGAGGGATTATTGTGAAAATGTAACCATTTAAAATATACCTAATTGAAATTTATAAGTTTAAGAAGTATTATTATTCCTAGCATAATACTTAACGATATGGGGGTAATTAGGGGTCCATCAACTAAATGCTGAATCAAAGGTTTAATTCGGAGTATTTTTTACTTAAATTTGATTGACGATAATAAAAGAATTGAGATGATACTTGTGGACTATTATTTAGTATTTGTTACCGGGCTTTTGTTTAGCAATTATTTAGTAATATAAGACAGTTATTTTGAAAGGCTTCACTTTTCAACAATAGCGCCCGTGGCCTAATGGATAAGGCGTCTGACTTCTAATCAGGCGATTGTGGGTTCGACTCCCACCGGGCGTGCCTCGTTGGTTCTCCATTAACTATTTAATCCAAAATAGTTAATATTATATTTTATTTCCCTTATCAGACCACCAGCGCCCGTGGCCTAATGGATAAGGCGTCTGACTTCTAATCAGGCGACTGTGGGTTCGACTCCCACCGGGCGTGCCTTGTCAGTTTTCTTTTTAATCTGTTTAATGCAATGTGTACGTAAATATTATTTTCATAAAGTAATCACAAGCGCCCGTGGCCTAATGGATAAGGCGTCTGACTTCTAATCAGGCGAATTTTTGTTATTGCTACTTTTCTTAAAGTAACTCTGCGACATATAGAACTTTAATTTAAAACATTTATTAAAAAAAATCAACTAATCGTTTGTTAGATTTGAGCTGACATCAATAACAAAAACTTCAGATTGCTGAGTCCATTAGAGAGTCTTCCAACAACACACAAGATTATCCTTTCCAGAGGAACACAAGCTGGAACTTTTTTCATGTACCAAAACATCCTTCTTAGAAGAAGGATTCATATCCCCTCGTACGCATGTAATGAAGATTCCCTCTCTATCTCTCCCTAAGCTCGTACCGAAGATTAATTTACAAAATGGTTCTAAGCGCCTAAACTTCTATACAAAACTATCGACTGCTACAAGGATTCTCCAACTCCATGTCACCATCTTGAAGCAGCCACCTGTGACGACGAACTCCTTCCGGCCACAGCACTCCAGCTGATGAGATGAATCCTAAATAATTTAGCCCTCATGAACCGATCTGGATTTGTTAACCGTTGAGACGAACTGGAAGCTTCTGCAACCATAGAGCGTAAGAGGAAAGGAGCTCCAGAGTATGTTAACAGAAGTTTGTCCAAAACCCAGAACTCCCAATCAACCAAAGGCTTTTAGCATTTAGTGCTGTAACAGATCCATGTTAATTTTTTTCCCGTGGGCTCAGAAGTTCCATCGGTCGAGTTGCATCTTGGCCTCGGCCATGTCCTTTTGCACTTTCTTCCTTCGGTAAAAGATGGGGCAATCGCGACTGAGTAACGAAGAGAAAAAGCAAGTCATCGGCAATGTTGAGTAGTTGTATTTGTAGATTATTATAAGAGCAGGGTGTAGGCAAAAGAATGATATATATGAGCAGACCTTGTACACAAAACATCTTGGTGAAGAGAACCTTGGCATTCTTGACATTGTGTCCACAGCCGGCCAAAAAGCATCTCCAATTCGGAAACTAAACATTGCAGAGAGGATGGTGAGTTGGAATATAAGGGAGAAAAAGGAAGATAATTTCATTCGTCTCCAGCAACAACTTCATTGTTCCTTAATAAACTTGCAAGAAAACAAAGGTGAAAAAGGAAATACCATTTGCCACTGTTTTGCAGTATATCTCAGCTTCCCTTCCCTTGCAATGCGAACAAAGAGTTTGTTCTGTATTACTGAACCAAAAACAAGAGAACTAGTTTTCTTAGAATGAAGGAGACATCAAAGATATCGAGTTAAATTGTACATATGGCTCTCATATGTTCGAAATTGCATGGACATACTTCAGAAGAAGTCTGTCTCCATATCAAACACATGTAGAGCAGCACAAGTAATCTACATGCACATTGTATTGATAAAGTTAAGATATCCCTATCTACCTCAGGAAGTGTTTCATAACCTATACACTCGCTGTATTTTCCCATGAAAACCTGATATTAGAAGAACTTATGTAACACTAACCAATTGTTCCGTGGCTTGCCACAACAGGTGTGCACTTGCATGCTTTCCAAACAAACATTTTAAGAATGACAATATATCTGTTCGTTTCTGACCTGATTACTGCTTTGCAACCAAGACAACTGAGCTGCTTCTTAGCAAATCTCATAATCCCACTGTTTGTGGGGGTTGAAATAGACATTGATCTGGTATGACTTCCATGAAGAAGCTCTTTACTTGCATTTTTCAGGATAGGCTCAAATATTCTGAGAAGTGGCTGCAATGACAAACATAATGTTAATTTGAAGGGGAAGATATTCAATCGTAAGATCACAAAGAATTTCATTTGTCAACCTTGCTGATTTGATTTTCCAGATAATACACGGGGTCTATCGGAATATTATTCTCAAGAACATATATTGGATCCTCAGACTTCTCATAGGCCTGCTTGGCACATGAAGCAGATTAGCCAAGTGAACTAACATTTTGCTCTTTTATATTAAGGAAACAGGACACTACTTACCTTGGCACCTTTTGCAGCTTTGATTATGACGTATGGGACACGGTCACCAACATTAGGAGCAGTTGCAGCATCCCTCTATTTCAACAAACCAGCATAGGTGCTCAGGAATGTCTTCTCAAAGGGATTATCATGAATTAAGCATGAATGTACTAGCTATCAAAACCATCCAAAGTAGTAATATCTAGGTGCACGACTTTGTTAAAGGAGCAAACAAGAATAGGCATAAACATAAAAAAGGCTAGGATTGTGTGACCACTATATCAAACATTCTAGTACTCTTCTTTCAAAAAAAAAAAAATCATTCTAGTACTCTACCACTGTCTAAAATTTCTAGCTGGCAGTTTCATCAGCCCAAATATATTTATATAACGTGCTTCTCAACTATGACATACCATGAAAAAGTAAAAATCATTTACATATTTCATATACATACTAAAAGAATCCCAGCTTATAACAAAATATAGGACACCCTTCATCTGTTGGATCTTCCCCCTGCATTAAGGTAATGAAGGTACATTGTGTATGCATATGTACATAAGCTGTATTAGCATCGCATCACAAGCGACCTTGCTGAACAATGGTCTCTAGATCACCATTAGAACGTAAAAAAGATATAAGAATCTCAATATCAGGTAGAATAAGTAGAAGGCAAGGTCTTCATACTTTTCGCATTCTTTCAGCAAGCTCAACATGTGCAGCCTTTACAGCATAATCATCTCCTGTTTTGGTCAAACCCTGTTGGGCTAAAATAGTCAAAACCAATGCTTAAAGTAGAAAAATCAAGTTTCTAAACCATAAAGTGCACTAATAAACAAAATGCAGCTGTCAGTTAGAACTTGCCTTTGTTATAACCAAAAGAGACAAGTCCATGCGGTTCATTAACAGATCTGAAATGGTGTTTTTGACATACTGAACTGCGCCAGCAACATCACGGTCTATCAGAATCTTGTGGAGACACTCATTTACCAAATTTTTTACCAACAAACAGTTGTCTCTTCTGACCGTCTCAATGCCTATTGTCAAAGAATGCAGTGGCATTACAGGACATCTCCATATAAAGTACCAAAAAGTGATTCAAACCCTTACCTTTAGTATCCATTTTGTCAAATGTGTCAGGCTTTGTCCAGTACAATCCAGCATACCTCTTCTTGCTTATTAGCAAATATGGATAGTAGACCTTTTCAAACTCTAGCCTGATAGGCTACATAAAAAAGTAAACAAAAGTACTAACTGCATGAACTTAATGAATACACAACTGGGAAAGGAAAATCCTGTTACTCTGTTAGTACCTTTATGAAAGTTCCTGTAATATGCTCTGATGCTTCTCTTCCTAGTTTCATTGCTGCTTCTACGGTTGGCACACCAAATTGTACCATAACAGAATCGGTGTCTCCATAAATAACCTAGAAGAAATAATCAGTATTCAACAAAACGCCACAAAATAATCAAAACTTCAAATTCCTAGAGAAAGAAAGTGAAAATATTTTTTTGAATTTAGTGAGTATTGAACTCACATCCTCCTGTATAGAGCCCAACTACTCTAACCAGAGGAGCGTACACTATGTGGAAAGTAAAAACTTATATAGACAATTTTCATGAAGCAATATGGATAACAGATTATGGCTTACAAAGACAAAGCAACTTAACACGGAACCACCTTACATTAAAATGGTATTACTACAGGTTCTGAGACTCTCGTATTTCCCTAATTAGAGTTTTTCTTCTGTTAAAGTGTGAGACAATCAGGTTAGTGTTCAGCAACGTTAATGAATAAATTATTTACCAAACAAATAACAGGAACTGATCTACGCCATATGGTTCCTCTCCATGCATTAGGAGATCCAATCCAAGAAAATATGCTCTCTGCAAGAATTAGCCCACATGCAAGAGGCTCTCAAAGTGATGAAGGCATTGCATGTACCAGTCATGCGTTCTATGTTTTTAAGCAATCCCATACTATAATGGTATATAATACAACGTATCAGTAAATAAGCACAACTTAAGGCTCAATTCTAGAATTTCTCTCTTGAGCAAAGAATGTTGCCTGGGCTCTTGAAAGGAATCTCTTAATATAGGTGGTGTATTTGATAAAAGCTCTTTCAGCCTTTCCTCTTCCAGTAGCAAATGCATGGTAAAATTCATTATGTGAATCACTACTGTTTCAGGGAATAACCAACTCTTTCTTTCTACTTCCTTAGTCCACCCTTCTTAATGAGCTATATCTACTCTGGTTTCCCTTTTGTATTTGCTACTGACTGATTGATGTCTAATCAGCTAGATTTGTAAACATATGATAACTACAAGATAACAAGTTTTAAAAATAATTAATGGGCATTTTCTGCAAATCCCTATAGAACTACATCTTGGTTACTCTAAATTAGATAGTGAATGACAAAATCTTTTAAGTTAAGGTAGTTCCAAATTCCATACCTCTGCATTGTGATCATATCCCCCGCTTACAGTAAATTTCTCTTCCACCAGCTTCTTTGTATGTTCAATCATTTGTCGACCTTGCCATTTACCAATGAACAAAAATTTCAAATTTTCAAACAAGATACTATCTATTAGATTTTAAGCAGCATAATTTTGATTCCTAAACAATCTTACAATTATCCTGAGTTAAAGAGTTTGAGCATGGGGAAACTTTGTTTACCGTAGCTCGTCACACTAGAAGATATCTCTAAACAAGGTAACTGACCAACAGTAGCTCCGGTAAACCCATATACAGAATTTGCACTTATCTGAGGGGAGAAAAAGACAAAGGACACATGAGACCAAAAATACAAATTTTCATCCATTATTCACCTTGGGAGAAGTATGCTAATGTTGGAGTGAATATAATTTACTTTCAAAGCCAACTGGCGTCCATCTAATACAGCCCTCTCAAATGGATCCTTTGCTTCCTACAAAAAGTAAGATCCAAAGGTTGGAAGATATGTCCTTTATGGAAAGAAAAATTGTTCAACACTACCACAGAAGGCTAAAAACTCAAGAAAATATTAGGAGATGGATTAGGAAGCAAATACCACGCAAGACTTTTAAATTGATTGAAAGATTAATAGAATTTATTAAATGCTTTTAAGATACCTTCAGATCAGCTTTTGCTCTTTTCCGAGCAGCCAATAGTTCCTCCAGGATTTCAGGAAGTATTCCCTGTTTCAAGGAAGCAACCAAATTTTCATGTCACCCCATGGAGTAACAAGAAAAAGGACAAAAGAAAATGATTGAGGCATACAATAGCACTGCCTAAAGAGAAATAGTACCTTCTGCAATTCAGGTTTAACGAAGACCTCACCAGAGGGTGTTCTGTTAACGCTTTCTGCTGGCAAGTTAAGCTTGCGAGCATCTTCTGCAGTGACCTTCACAAAAAATCAAAACAGAATACTTCTGATATTTCTTTTAATAAATCAAATAGCTTCTACATGAATGTTATAATGCCACTCAATAGCCAGTTTCCATAACAAAACTTATTACCAATGTGCAATAGCACAAATTATATGCCATCATGATGGATGGATACAAAGAAGCAAAGTCCAAAGTTGCAATGGGGTTCTCATAGAATCCAGTCTTTGCCTCCAAAACCTGCAGAGAGAAATACAAGTAGAACAAGGACAAAGGGATTAACTGTTTATTTAATTATCTGAATAAACTAACAGGTTCATATCTTGTATTAAAAAAAATCGAATCAATAAAATGTGAACCTTTTTATCTTCCATAAGAGGTAAAACCACCATCAGGAATGCAGATTATATTTTCAATAATATGATAAAAGGATGAGTCTTGGTAAAAATTGCTAGTTCTACAAACACCAACCATAAATAAGTTTTAAAACTAAACTTAATTAGCTTCTACCATGAGTTCATTGCTAGTTCTACAAACACCCTACAACATAGGAGTTTGTTGTAACAACATTTGAAATCAGTGATTTGCGTGATACTGAGAGCACCCTAGCAGGTCAATTTCACTGATAAGTTATAGTGACTTACAGTTGCACCTTCAAATGTTTCTTGAGAAGATCCCTGCCCTTTGATATTTGGAATGACAAGATTCCTTTGCTTAGCTTTCCTTAGGAGTTGCGAAAGAACCTAAAAGCAAGATCCAGGTAAATGCAAATCATGTTTCCTAAGCCAACATAAGAGCCAAAAAACCAGCAGCTTCACCTTAATGCTCTGGCCTCTTGCAAGCAGAAATGATATAGGAACACCAGTAACTCGAGCCATCTCTACATAGTTATAAACGTACATCAATTTATCCAGAAGTCTTTGAGGGAGATATGCATCCTGTATTTGTAATAGGGATATAGTTACATGAATTAATAACATTTATTGCATAAATTTCTGTACTTATAAACCTAAAGGCAGGAAAAAGGAATCATTAAGATGCTGATACTTAACACAATTCTCTGGTGTGCTTGGTCAGGTTCATACCAGAGAAAACTAGTAAAACACGACGAGTTTGATAAATTAAAGAAGAGAGGCAAATAGTTCTCAACTGGTTAGAGTGATAAGACTCAAAACCAGAGGTCATAAGTTCAAAAACAATGACCTCTAAATAATCTAGAAGCAGCCCAGTATAACCAAAGACAACTTATTTCTAACATTTTGTATGTGATACTGCCACCAAAGTTAATCCTATCAATCTGTGATTCCATACAGTTCCATGTGTTTGATGAGACTCTAACCCAACTACAAGGATGTGTGCATAAACCAGGCCTTGAAAGGTCTCTACATGAGAAAATGAGTTTCACAAGACACTAGGAAAAGCAGCATGAAATGGAGATGCACCTTTTATTAGTTCGCTAACCATATAATAATGGGATAAAAAACCTTCTAAATTGCAATTTATAAACTTAACTATTATTTTAGAAGGTTCAAGCTTTTAGCCTTAGCTATTTGAATAGGGTTTTCTAGAAAAAATAGAAACTTGATTTTTCTTAAAGAAATCAAGTTTTGAGTATATTTGCTATGTGCAAATGCAGCTTGAGCATATCATACTATCAGCTATAGGAATAACACAGTTCTCTATTGATGCTTGAGAAGCATTCACTAAAAGTTTGTAGGTAAAGCATCATGAAATTCTACAGTTGCAAAGTTTTTAAAGATTAAGCACTGGAACAAAGCGTATCTCAGGTATAATTATAAATCAGTAATGCACCTTCAAACAGTAGACAGCCAACCGCCTTCTTGTTTCCGAGTTACCATTTTGTAGGTCAGATATTATTGAATGATGAACATCCTCTTTCTGCAATTACTCATATGATGTGGGAAATCTCAGTTATCATTAAAATGAAGACAACATATAAAACTTAGATTCTCTTTACAAAAGGAAAAAAAGACTCAACTTATCAAGTACAATTCCTTATAAATGTACGCCCCTTTGGTTAGAACAATTGGGCTCTATACGGGAGGTTGTGGGTTCAATACTCACCAAGTTTGCAAAAAAAGGTACAATTCCTTAACTCAGTCCATTAGAAAGAGTTAAAAAAAAACCTCAATCAACACACACATGCAACATCAAAGTAACCTTATAAAGGGCATCATTAGAAAGATGTGGTAGTCACTACTTGCTACTACAACTACAACCTCAAAGGGCATCATTAGAAAGATATACCAAGATTTACAATACAACAAACCTTTCTATTTGCAATACAGTGAATTTTCATGAATAGAAAGCAACCTTAGCAAATTAAAAAAGTGATTTTCTTTAAGCAAAAGTCTTCCATGAATTTGGTTATTTTTCTATCTTAATGAAACAAAGGTGAGTCTCCACTGCTTAATAAATGAGCATGGCATTGATTGCAGTATCTAGCATCTAAGCATCTTAGCAATGTTTTGAAGCGCAAAAATTGAATACATTCAAAATTCATGTTTAACCTCACCATCACCATGGACAACCAAAGGATGAAAACAAAAGGTCCTGAAATCCCAACTATTTGGTGTAGGCTAAAGGGTTCTACGTAAGGTTACAAATTTCTGACCTGGATTAAAAAGGTGGAGAATCAAACTATTCCAATGATAGCTAGTAAAAACAATTAGAAATTTCATGACCATGGCAAAACAAGTAAAGCATAAAAATGAACTATACAGCAGCACTAAATGGAGGAGGAAAGAAATTAAGCATTCACATTTGTATGTAAATATCATGAAATTTGTACGTATTGTCTCAAATATACTAAACCACTAATAAATGAAAGAAAATTACTTGCTCCCCGAGAAAGTGTGCTGAAACCGAGTTCAAAGAATAAGAGCTAAGCTTGTAATCCCTTTGCATTGCCTTCACAGACACAGTAAAAGGAAGGATCAGATAAGATAATAAATTAACATAAAAAACAAGAAAAAAATTTCGAGGATCAAAACCTGAAGCAGGTCAAACTGAACTCTTCCCTCAACTGTAACTTCTTTACTCTCCCTCATACCATACTGCCTGTGTGAATCAATATTTTGATGAATGTAGTAACACAATGTTAAAAACTCAACATTGAATGCCATTTTTTTAGAGGAAAAATATAATGCCATCTTTATAATGGAAATTTAATCAAAAAAAGGTTAAGAAAGAATTGCAGCTATGCTGGGAGCTCAGAGATCACTCCTTGTGGTGCAATGCACTTAAAGCCACCAGTTACAGTGGTTCAATATTAGCATGACATGTGAACTATTGGCTACACAAGTTACTCAGGACTTTATTAATGCAAAGAGGTAATTATACGACAGAAGCAGAAAAATAATATTAAGCAGGGCCTATAGAATGCCTTCTATTTGCATGTGTACTTTATGTTACAAGAATGATATATAACCTGGATGAGAATGTTGTATCTCGGACTCGAACACGACTGTTTCGAATGCGGCCGAGTACCGGGAATTCCGCAATATTAAGGGCTGCAGCTCTCTAAGAATCAGCCGATGGAAGACATCAAATTGTATATGAAGAAGCTTTGGTGAAATATCAGAATGACTTGTAACAATAAATCCTCACAATCAATAACACATGAAGTACCTCGATAAGATATGGGAGGTCAAATTTGCAGATATTGTACCCAATTATAATATCAGGATCCACCTCACGAATTAAATCCTGCCATTGGTAATAATTTACTTTTACTAAATAATTTTTTGTTACACGGGAAATTTGGTAGGAGCATTAGTCAGGAAAAATGATCAAACAGAAAAAGAATGACACAACTAACATGAATAATGGTTATGCAGATAACAATATAAACCTCTGTTACTATGCTAAATGAAAGGCACAGAACTACTTACCCTCCAAGCAAGCAAAACCTCTCTCTCTGTATCAAATGACATCACGTCAACTCCAACAATTGGAGAACATGATTTAAGAGTCATGACATTTTGTATTAATGGATGACCATCTCCTTGAAGGGTGACCAAATTTGCTATCTATGTGTGAAAAGGAATATAAAGGTTAAATGTGCGTGAACATTAAAGGCTGATTTTTTAAGGAAAGACCTTTTCAATGAAAAAAGAAAGACCTGGATAACAGGATCATGAGTTGGCTCAGGAAAGAGTCCTTTACGACCAGCACACTCAATATCAAAACTTAATATACGAAATGGAGCCATTTTAGAATACTGCCCTTCTGGAGCATGACTGACCAACTCAGAGTATCTATAAGAGGGTTAAGGAAAGAAAATTCTAGCAGAAAGGTTTCATTAATTAAAAGCAGGATTTTTTTCTGTCCTGTTAGGTTAGGAAGGATACAAGCAATCAATCTCCAGTTGGCAATAAGACATGCTCCTGATGACCTTTTTATATTTTCCAGCAGGCACTTCAATCCAATTGCCTCCAACAATGTCACAGTCAATCATGAATCGAAGTGCAAAAAGTATGTTGCTTTCATACGTGAGGAAACTCTTGGAACCAAGGCCTTCGATTGTTATGCCCCTTTCAAGAATACCTGCAGGCTTGTAGGTTTAGATTATGGCCATATAGTCAATTAATGAACCGATAGGTAATCACACTAATCCATATAGAACCTCTAATCAAAAGTGATAATACTCAATTCATTGAGGTTAATTCTAAAAAAGTGAATACATGGTTATTTGTTCAATTATCAGAGACAAAAATGCTACCATTTAGCAAAACAATACGTTCACTATTTGATTTGAACAGATTAATAATGTCAGAGATGCTTTCTTTTAGTTTTCATATGAAGTGTCTTACCCCGACAACTAGCAACCATGGTCGGTAACGCAACCACAATCTTAAGGAAAGGATTAGATTGACTTTGCTGGTAGTGCATAATGCTCTTTTTCTGCACCAACTCAACCCGCCTGATAAATTTTGGCACATTGCTGTTTCTGTTCGATTCTCTCATTCTCCCCTATTATGAACAACATAGAGTCAGCAACATAATCAACAATACAGAAATTGATTAATTATTTGGACAATAAGACAATTGATGGAAGTTCAATGTAGCAACCTCTAAGATTTGATGAAAGCGGGAGATATCGTCAGGTCCCATTCCCATGGGGCAGCCGATATAGAAATAGGGCTCAAAGCCGTGGACATGACAGCATACACTGTGACCTAACCAGTTCAAAGTTCGTTTCTTTAATCAACAAAACTAACAAGGTATTTAATAAGAATCAAGATCGGGCAAAAAAACAGCAGCTCTGACCCTCTCTAGTCACACCAAAGATCCTAAGAATGGCTGAAGGCCCAGATAAGCTCGGTAGCAGTTCTTTATGGCTTTCCCCTATGACGTAATCAATCTCAAGCTGCTGAAAAACTGCGAACACAGAAATACTCAGAAGTAGAACAAAATATTCTCTTTTCTTTTTGCAATTGCGCGCTTTGACGGTACCAATGTTTGCGGACCCAGAGAGGTAAGAAGGAGACAGCGCAGGACGCCTCCACCGGGAGATGCGAGACGACAAGGCCTCGTCCCGTAGGAGAAGAAGGGCCGCTTCGTCCTCCTCGTAGAGGGTATCCTCCAAGAAGACGTCTTCGTCCATCATCTCCTCCTCCGCTGCCGTCGCGTCCTGGGGCGGCGGCTGCTGCTGCTGCAACTGTTGGGGTTGAGCGTTTTTCTTGCCGGCCTGGAATCGCTTCGAGGGGTTCGAATCCGAAGCCTGCTGCGCGCCCCCAAGACGCTTGGCACTGCCGCCGTTCATGGTGACGGCCGAAATGGGGAGCGGGTGAGAGGGAGAACGAGGACGAATCGGAGAGAGAAAGGGAGGAGAAGATTTGAGTTCCCGCCATCGAGCAGCGTAGGGTTTTATAGGAAGGAGCCATATTTATCACGTGCTACGCTCGTGCTGTGTGGTTATTATTATTATTATTATTTGTAGTTGTAGTCGTCGTTCGGTGACGACGATGATGGCGAGAGTGTAGATGGAAGCAAGCAGCTCCGAAACGGAGAGACGACGAAGAAGCATGAAGATAGCATGGAAGAACAAGGCGGGAGGAGGAGGAGGAGGAGGAGGGGGCAAGAAGCGGTCTCGGCCGCAGCCGATGGCTCTAAATCCCAGTCTTCCCTTCGGGAGGGAAGACGAGGACGACGCCGCCGCCGACACCACCAGGGGTGAAGCAGAGAGAAATAGCGCCGACGAAGGCGGACAAGCTCCGACCGAGGATCGTCACATCAAGAAGCTTGTCAATTCCTTCCGTGCTCAGGGGAATCGGCTCGCTGAGGTGCTTCTCGCCTCTTTATCTCGATAAACCTAAACAAAAGATCAAGCTTGGACCGGACTGCAGTTACATGTTTCCCCTTTGAAGACAAATCGTTGGTGGTATTCGCTTGGTTAGGAAACGGTTGGGACGAACAAACATCCTTGGGATGTTCGCTTTTTTGCCCTAGATTTTTTTTGCCTCGGGTTTTATGTTTAAATTTTAGTTCTCAATAAATGCTTCAACCCTTGAATTTCTTCTTTAATTTAATGCGATCGTCGTTCTGTCAATTTGTGCTTCATTATTTAACTCAGCTTTTTTAACACGCATTTTTTTTGCTTTTTTCATGTTCCTAATGTTCTGTTGATATGTTTATAGACTATATCACGAGGACTCAGTCCTTTTAGTTGTCTGCAGTAAATGTTTGATCTAAGTTTTATAAATGTAAAACTCAACTCAAGGTTACAGTTGAAGAAAACCAAAGTTGAGAAAGTATAGATGCATGGTTTAAAATAGAAACCGGAATGTGTATTTTTTCTGAGAGGAAAACTCATCCTGACTGGTACTATATTTTGTTGTTGACGATCACTTGCTTATTGGTTTAATTGGGATAACGTGTCAGTCTACTGATGTGCTAATTTTTATAAATTTCTAGGATGGGAAGTACCATGAAGCATTAGGGAAGTGGGAGGCTGCACTGAGCTTAGAACCAAGAAATGCGGTACTCCATGAACAAAAGGCACAGGTTTTGCTTGAATTAGGTGATTCATGGAATGCCCTAAAAGCAGCAACTCGTATGTTCCACACCTCCTCTTTCATGCCTGCTCTTTAAAGCTTAAGCACATGCATAACATATCCATTCTTTATGTGGCTCATTAGTTAGATGTGATGATAAGTTCAGCCTTCTGAATTTGTAGCTAATTTGAACTCTTTCCTAACAGATTTGTAGTGCTTTTTGGATGTGCTATGGAAGTCCCCACTAGTTATTGTTGGTTGTGCATAAATGAAAAAAGAGGGAACTGCATTTGATCACTTATAAGATGGTGTGTACTTGTTTTGCACTCAACCAACCCTTCAAATCATGGCATTTGACCACCCAATTGATGGGCTTTATATCATTTCCCTTATTGCATTTATCTTAATTTTCTTTTAGTACAAAGTTCACAATTTTCAATCACAACTCACAGTATTTTTTTTGAAATAGATAATTGCATTCATTTCACCAATCTAAAATGATAGAACTTACATTCCAAAGAAAGCAAAAAAGAGAATTTTTTTTTTAAAAAAAAAAGAAAGATGCAGGGGCCAAGCAAAGATATGTGCTGTTTTTTTTGGTGGTATAATTGACATATAACTTATTTGTATATTTACCAAGGAAACATCAAGGTGTTTAGCTCCATCACATTTCTACATATGATTTTAGCCTCAATTCCACTCTGTTTTTGTTTCAAGGTCACTTGGATGAAAAATGGACCATGGAAACTTAAGATTATAAAACATTATGCATTATAATAGTGAGACTTGCAATTTGTATGAATTTCAATTAATAGACATTTTTTATTATTTGGATCCTGATATATGTTGCTTGACCAAAACAACTATTTTCACTAGTTGGATGATTCACTGTTTGTATTTAACATGTATGAAATTCTAGAGCGCTTATAGCCAAAGGTAACTATTTCTTAAATCACTCCAGTGGAGTGAGTCTTGCAATAAAAAGCTAAGGTAATCTGTAGAGTGTACATTCCTTGTTACTTCGAGAAAGAAACTGCTTTTATACATTATTGGCAAGATGTAAGATGCTGCTGATTAACCTATTGAAATCCAAATATCATTAGGAAGAGGTAAGATCAGATAAGAAACTAATGACCTAGTATTCTCGCAATTTCCATCAGAGAGTAGGCATGATCAACTGTAAAGTGTCTGCATACTGCACATTTTGTAGTAAAAATGTAAACTAATATGTTGGTTATCTCTCTCTTTTCAAGAATGTGATTTTCAAACTGATTGCTGCATCTGGATTATGTTTGAATTATTTACTTTGCATACAGCTTGACAAGTGTAATTATTCTACTTGTGGTTGTTTGCAGAAGCGACTGAGTTGGAGCCCTCATGGTGTGAGGTACGTGACACTTGTGAGAAATTAGTTATTTTGTGATTTCAGAATGACAGCGGAGTTAATTGCTACTTGCAAGTTACAAGATGCAAACACCTACTCTTAACAATAATCAATAAACTATTATTAAGTACAACTTTATTTTCCTATGCTAAATTTTGGTTAACACAAAAGATCTGTGCAGTATTTGGTTAAATGAGTTAATATGAACTGTTTATTAATTCGTAAGGTCTGTGCGGTGTTCTTGTTAAAAACTTGATGTTCCTTTTGACATTGTTTTCCTTTTAATACAAAAAAATATGCAAGCTGATAAATGACTGAACACATATACCACAGGACATTCTAATTAAGATAAATCTCAGATGATAGATAGACTACAAAGTAAGTGTTTTGCGTCATTCACAATCCTAAGTTGAAGCAGATGCATCAAGGAAACTGATTTTTCCAAATCAGTAACTACCTAGTTCTTGCCCTGACTTTTCAACCAGTCAACAATTTAGTTTTCTTGATTTAAGTCAATTTAAGAAGAAACATTTTCCACAGTTCTATCTTGCTTTTCAGATCCGATCAATTGATATACAATCCAGCTCAATAGTAGATCTGGGAAGTCATGTCTCCTTGGCGTGTCTAAGACCTCTATCCTGCCAAATATGATACTTTGCTTTGGATTTGTAAACCCACTTGTTCTAACTCTCGCTGATTATGTATATTTCTTGGATCGTTATTCATAACTCACAGCTATGAGTAAAACTGTATGCCTCCGCTTGATACAGGATAATTGCTGGTGTAGTGATCAATTTCATTTTCAGTTGACCGATTTGATAGAAACCTTTTCTTTCTCTTGAAATCCCATTTATCTGAGTTCAATGTAATGAAGAATAAAGAGTATTTCCTTTTTCTTGCAGGCATGGATTACCCTTGGTAGGGCACAACTAAACTTTGGAGAACCAGATTCAGCAATTATAAGTTTGGACAGGGCTCTGGAACTTAAGGTGAACATAACCTGCTTGTGGTTCGGTTTCTGTACCATAATTACAATATTTGGTTTGAAGCCACACTCGCACTCCTATCAAATACTGTCTGCAGCCAAATGAAGATGCTCAGGCAGACCGGAGTACTGCACTTCGATTAGTGAAGAGGCGCAAAGAACTGCAGGAATCAGGCTCAAATGTTGCTGAAAGCCGATACAAGGTTGGAGACAAGGCTGAAACATCAAACGTAGGGTATCCAAGCAATGGAACCACACGATAGATTGAAGTGGCTCTTGTAAATTTATTGTAACAATCATGTGTGCCCAGTTTCCACCAATTAAGGGGATTCATGTTTTATCTTTTTCTTAATTTTTCTTGAATCTAAAACAGATAGAGCTTAACTACTGGAAACGGGCAGCATACAAGTAATATTAATAAGATGCATTTTTAACTCTTATCCAACATGTCCTTATGGGGAATGGGTAAATTAATTTCAATCCTATCCCAAACTCTGATTTGGAATCCTATTGTTTGTAGGAAACAATTCTGATGTGATTGGACATGATGCTCTGATGTTATTGGATATATGAATGAGCCTTCTTTTCCTAGGAGGATGCCTGAAATTTACTCTCATTAGTATCTCTTGGTATCTCTATGCTATATATGAACCCCATATAAATCATAAAGAAAATTTTTCAAAAGCTGAAGGGGAACATGTACTAAATTATGCTTATTTTTTAATTTATTTTAGAAATTATAATAATTATTTAGTTTTAAGAAAGAGGAACCCAAAAAAAATTCCCAACCATCCAGTTCTTCTAACTGTGGATGCTTGAAGGGATAAACACAAAACATTTTTTTTCTTCTAAATTTGTATTCACAAATTTTAGCCTACAAGTTGCAGCATCAAGTTTAGATCAAAGTTTAAACATCCAAAATATCTCCAAATACTATGCAATTGGTTTATCTCCAGCAATTTTATCCTCAGCGCAAAAATGCCTCCACCTCCGACATAAAAAAGGCGTGAGTCGCCATCTGCGAACGAAGCGTCCCTCCCCACGCACAAGCCCACATCAATCGGCATGAGTCCAAATTGGATCGCCTCCTCTCTTCTTCCACCTCCTCATCGATAATGCTGCGGGATGTTGCTGCGGTTCCTCCTCACCGGGCGCTGGGAATTGGTCGTCGCAGCACTCGTTTGTGCTCCTCTGGGACTCCCCCTTGCATCAGATGCTGGCGTCCTCCCGGCCCGGGCCCCTGCGATGTTCCGTCTCCTCCCCGGCAATCGCGACGGCCGCTTCCTTCTGGGAGCCTTCCCAGTGAGGCGCAGGTGGTGGACGAGGCCCGCCGGACGTGACGATGATCCGCCACGCCCTGCTGTCGTCGCCTGAGCCAGCCTCTCTAAGCTCATCTCTTCTCCGCTCGGGTTGGATTCGCAGGTTCGATCCGTTTCCTCCAGTAAAGGAGTTAATCGTTCTGTTCTTCGGATTAAGTCTTTCGATATTATTCCTGATTTTTTTACTTAGCCGAAGAGTATAACGATGCAATCGAACAAGCTGAGAAAAAAAAGAAATAGGTGGATTCATATGTGATCGGTTCAACTTCTCGCTGTGTGAACAAGCTTGATTTTGAAAGATGCAACAATGTCGACGGGTTGGATTTTAAACACATGATTTCTCTTTCTTTTCTGCTTATCTTTCATTATCAGATCGTCGACCCTCATTTTCTTTATTGACCTGATTGATCTTTGTTCTATTTCAGAGAGTTCTCAAGAATTCACTTCTCATTTTTTTTAAAGAAGAGCCAAAGGGAGATAAAATACTTCAGATTATATATTTTTTTGGATATTTAATTACGACGTTAGTCATTCAACTTATTTGCCATTGATTCTTCATGTACCTAGATAATGCAACTGCTCAGCAACTCTAAAGATCTTGTCACCAGGTACAGGTGATATTGCTGAAGTGGAAGCATACCGTAGGATCTTTAGAGCTGCTCAGCAATTGCATTATACTATAATGGATGCATTGTGAAACCAAGCTGGTGTGTGTTGTTAGATAGGATATCCCTTATTAGGAAATGTGAATGTTGGAAGATGAGCTAGTCACAATACTAGGCTGCATATTAGTATTACTAAATAAAAGTGAGGTCATATTTCCTTAGTTCATTTCAAGTCTCAACTATGAATAGTATGGATAGCATCAAGGTAGTATGTCTTTGACAGCCTCCTCAGTAAGATTTACTATTGTTCTAAATCATTTCTCCAACAACCACATCAAACCTTCATCCGTTAACTTACCACTCAGCCAAAATGCCAATTCAAAATCCTCTAGTAGATTGTCTTCTTTCATAGGCAAGAATTACACTAAGAGCCCAATCGGCAAAAATTATTAGACAAGGATAGTTATGAGCACGTGAAAAATCCAGCATCATAACAAACATCCTTTCACTTTTCAGTCGTTTCCAGATACTAACGCTACGACCATCAGACGGTCTCAAGTAATTTGCAAGAGCAACTCCCAAACTCTATTTAGTAACACTAAGGAAAGATGACCCCTCTACGATCATCAGAAGTTTGTGGTCCATACTAACGCTACGACCATCAGAAGCTTGTTGTCCCTACTATTCATATCTGAGACCTAAAATGAACTGAGGAACCTCTGAAAGAGAACATCTTCTCTATCTTTATTTAGTAATGCTAACATACAGCCTAGTATTGTGGCTAGCTCTTCCTCCAGTATTCACATTTCCTCAGAAGGGATATCATATCTCTTCCTCCGGTATTCACATTTCCTCAGAAGGGATATCATATCTAACAACACACACTAGTTCTGGGTTGCACAATGCATTCATTATAGCATAATGCAACTGCTCAGCAACTCACTACAGTATGCATCCATTATAGCAGAATAACTATCTACTTCTTGCCTGTGAAAGAAGACAGTCTGCTAGAGGATTTCGAATTGGCATTTTGGTGGGTGGTAAGTTAATGGATGAAGGTTTGATGTGGTTGTTGGAGAAAGGATTTAGAATAATACTACCTTGATGCTATCTTACTGAGGAAGCAGTCAAAGACAAATACTACCTTGATGCTATCAAGAAAGTTGTTTTACTTGGAAGAATTGAGTTGATAAATTTGCCAGTAGAAGTTGGTAACTGCTCCTTCTATGGAACAAGTTGAGCAGTTTGCTATGTTGGTTGGATATCCAAATCAAGGGCCAGTTTATCCACACAGCAAGGAAGGTGTTGGCGGAAATTCTGCTATGGTTTCTAGATAATGGTAGTTTGTTACACGATCGTTGGTGGTGTCAGTCTCAACCATGCAAGCAAACCTGAATGGAACACCATGGAAATATGTAAGGGAAGAGGAAACACAGAACGTGAATAATCCTATCCTGTTAGAATCTAAGGCAGATACATCCTCGAGAGATGATATCATTTCACAATCTTCATCAGATACATCCCATGTTTGTAGTCAACAAGGTATCCCAGCCTCTGAGGAAATGAATTATAATGCTGTTTTAGTGGATAACTCCCAAGAAGAACATCAAGATGCTGCTGCTGATGCAGACCAACATATGGACAAATCTATATGTAGTGATCCACTAAGGTCACAGTTTCCTATTTGTGATGTTTTATCCCGGAGAGAAGTTGCCATGTTTCAGAAGTAGTAAAGTTTTTCCTACAAATTATGTTACGAGTTTGGAGAAAAGATCTGAAGTATTGACAGTTACAGAATCACGACCTCATTTGCTGGATCAAGGTAATGAAACCTTGGTGGGTTCAGAGCTATCAGTTCATACACAATCAGAAATTTCAGACGGCAGACCAACTGATGGGGATTTCCATCAAGAGGTCAGTGCCAATACTGCCGGAAATGGAAAACCTAGCAATAGTGTAGATATCGCAGCAGCTGGTGAAATTTTTAATGGCCACCCTAATTGGGGGACAATTCCTGCTACTGAACCTAATGCTATGACTAAGTTGAGCAGTATGCTTAGTGATCAAGCTTTTTCTACTACAGATGAAGGGAAGTTAAAGGATGCTAAAAGGGCATATCTCTTGTTGGTGAAGATATGTGTGCTTCGACTACTGCTGTTGTTAGAATTCAATCGAGAAGGAAAGCAGAGATGTTTTAAAAATGCTTCTTACTGATGGGTCTTCTTGCACCAGAGAAAAGGTAACAGAGTCCTGGATCTTCCTTTTCAGGAAGGGAGGATCTTTAGTACCCAGATCTCGACAGTAGTGATGGATCTGGGAGAATTAGTGCTTCCATGGAGAAGGCATCTTCCCTCGAGCCCACCGATGACACGCACATCTTACAGTTCTTTTAGTACACCTAGAGCTCTATCCTTCATCAAATATACGACCATGTAATAAAATTTGCTGAAGCAAATTAATGGCATGTATTTTGTCATCTCATCCTGTGAATACTACCCCTCGCTCTCAAGAAGAATTCAATGGATGCCTAAGAAATAAAAAATTATTTTTTTAAAATAACTTTGTGTTTCGCAGAATAATTTCTACTGTTCTTCCAACTGTGTGTGCTTGAAGGGATAAAGACGAAGCTTTTTTTTTCCTGCTAAATTTGTGTTCACAAATTTTAAGTCTACGAGTCGCAGCATCAAGTTTAGATCAAAGCCTAAACATCCAAAATATCTCCAAATAATATATGATTGGTTTATCTCCGGCAATTTTATCCTCAGCGCAAAAATGCCTCCACCTCCGATTTAAAAAGGCGTGAGTCGCCATCTGCGAACAAAGCGTCCCCCCCTCACGCACAAGCCCACATCAATCGCAAGAATCCAAATTGGCCCGCCTCCTCTCTTCCACCTCCTCGTCGATAATGCTGCGGGATGTTGCTGCGGTTCCTCCTCACCTGGCGCTGTGGAATTGGTCGTCGCAGCACTCGTTTGTGCTCCTCTGGGGACGTCCCTTGCATCAGATGCGGGCGGCCTCCCGGCCCGGGGCCCCTGCGAAGTTCCGCTTCCTCCCCGGCAATCGGGACGGCCGCTCCCTTCTGGTAGGCTTCCCAGTGAGGCGCAGGTGGTGGGCGAGGCCCGCCGGACGTGACGATGATCCGCCACGCCCTGCTGTTG
The DNA here is from genome assembly GCA_030544415.1 of Thalia dealbata. Taxonomy (NCBI): domain Eukaryota; kingdom Viridiplantae; phylum Streptophyta; class Magnoliopsida; order Zingiberales; family Marantaceae; genus Thalia; species Thalia dealbata. The sequence goes on from CM060454.1 coordinate 5,030,834, forward strand.
TCGCCCGAGCCGGCCTCTCTAAGCTCTTCTCTTCTCCGCTCGGGTTGGATTCGCAGGTTCGATCCGCTTTCTCCGGTGAAGTTGTTAGTCGTTCTGTTCTTCGGATCGAGTTAGTCGTTCTGTTCTTCGGATTGGGTCTTTCGATATTGTTCCTGATTTTTTCACTTAGCCGAAGAGTATAACGATGCTATCGAAAAAGCTGAGAAGAAAAAGAAAGTAGGTGGATTCATATGTGGTCGGATCAAATTTTTGCTGTGTGAGCATGCATGATTTTGAAAACACAGGATTTCTCTGTTATAATAAGATGGTAGGATGCAACAATCTCGACTGGTTGGATTGTAAAGACAGGATTTCTCTTTCTTTTCTGCTTATCTTTCATTTATCAGATCTTTGACCCTCATTTTCTTTATTGACCTGATAAATCTTTGTTCTATTTCAAAGAGTTCTCGAGAACTCACTTCTCATTTTTTTAAAGAAAAGCCAAAGAGGGATAAAATACTTCATTATATGTTTTTTGGGAAGTTTATTTACCACGTTACTGATTGAACTTATTTACCATTGATTCTTCATGTATCTAGATACGCTTGTTTATAATTTGTAGGCTTTCCGAACTCAAGATATATCCCAATTGCTGCGGATTGGACCTGTACCTGGTGACATTGCGGAAGTGGAAGCATACTGTAGGATATTTAGAGCTGCTGAGCAGTTGCATTCTGCTATAATGGATGCATTGTGCAACCCAGAAACTGGTGAGTGTGTTGTTACATATGATATCCCTTCTGAGGAAATGGGAATGCTGGAAGAAAAGGTAGTCACAATACTCGGCTGCATGTTAGCCTTACTAAATAAAGGCAGAGAAGATGTTCTCTCAGGGAGGTCATCTTTTCTTAGTTCATTTCAGGTCTCAGATATGAATAATATGGACAATAAGCTTCCTCCACTTGCTGCTTTCAGATGTGAAATGAAAAGGTGCTCTGAGAGTTTGGAAGTTGCTCTGGCAAATTACTTGACACCTTCCGATGGTCGTAGCACTAATATCTGGAGGCGACTGCAAAGGTTAAAGAATGTCTGCTATGATGCTGGATTTTCACGTGCTGATAACTACCCTTGTCCCACAATTTTTGCCAACTGGGCTCCTGTCTACTTCTCGACTATAAAAGAAGACAGTCTGCTAGAGGATTCCGAAGTAGCATTTTGGCGGGGTGGTCAGTTAACGGATGAAGGTTTGATGTGGTTGTTGGAGAAAGGATTTAGAACAATAGTAGATCTTACTGAGGAGGTTGTCAAAGAAAAATACTACCTTGATGCTATCCATAAAGCTGTTTCACTTGGAAGAATTGAGTTGATAAATTTGCCGGTTGAAGTTGGGACTTCTCCTTCTATGGAACAAGTTGAGCGGTTTGCTATGTTGGTTGGGGATCCAAATCGAAGGCCAGTTTATCTGCATAGCAAGGAAGGTGTTGGCAGAACTTCTGCTATGGTTTCTAGGTGGCGGCAGTTTGTTACACGATCGTCGGTGGCGTCAGTCTCAACCATGCAAGCAAACCTGAATGGAACACCATGGAAACATGTAAGGGAAGAGGAAACACAGACCGTGAATAATCCTATCCTGTTAGAATCTAAGGCAGATACATCCTCAAGAGATGACATCATTTCACAATCTTCATCAGATACATCCCATGTTAGTAGTCAACAAGGTATCCCAGCCTCTGAAAATAATCATCGGAGTAAAGAAATGGATTTTAATGCTGTTTTAGTGGATAACTCCCAAGAAGAACATCAAGATGCTGCTGCTGATGCAGACCAACATATGGACAAATCTATATGTAGTGATCCACTAAGGTCACAGTTTCCTATTTGTGATATTTTATCCCGGAAAGAAGTTGCCATATTTTTCAGAAGTAGAAAAGTTTTTCCTACAAATTATGTTACAAATTTGGAGGAAAGATCTGAAGTATTGGCAGTTACAGAACCACGATCTCATTTGCTGGATCAAGGTAATGAAACCTGGGTGGGCTCGGAGTTAACAGTTCATACACAATCAGAAATTTCTGACGGCATACCAACTGATGGGGATTTCCATCAAGAGGTCAGTGCCAATAGTGCCAGAAATGGAAAACCTAGCAATAGTGTAGATATAGCAGCAGCTAGTGAAATTTTGAATGGCTACCCTAATTGGAGGACCAAACCTGCGACTGAACCTAATGCTACGAACAAGTTGAGCAGTATGCTTAGTGATCAAGTTTTTTCTACTACAGATGAAGGAAAGTTGAAGGATGTTAGAAGCACTGTGCAGTTAGAGAATGATGGCTTATCTCATGTTGGTAAAGATATGTGTGCATCAACTACTGGTGTTGTTAGAATTCAATCGAGAAGGAAAGCAGAGATGTTTTTGGTTCGTACTGATGGGTTTTCTTGCACCAGAGAAAAGGTAACAGAGTCCTCTTTGGCTTTCACACATCCAAGCACCCAGCAACAAATGCTCATGTGGAAATCTCCTCCAAAGAATGTACTACTATTGAAGAAGTTAGGGAAGGAGCTCATGGAAGAAGCCAAGGAGGTATGAATATCAGTATATTTGTTTTGTTTCTGTCGGCAAATTGTGTTCTCATATTTCATTTGCAAGTTGGCTATGACTGGAGCAAATGCTAGAGTAAAACGATATAAAAACATGAAAAATTCAACGTGAAGTGAAATCAAGTCCCATTTGCTCATTGGATTATTAGCGAGTTTTTTGTTTTGATCTTTGGTAGTCCTGTTGGAAAATTTAATGATGGTGATTATGCTGTTCTTTGTACTACCAGCTACTATAGTTGTATAATCACCTGATCCAACAGTTCAGTGGTATGGGAATCCCAAAGTTGTGAACACACTACATAATTTTATTTGAAAAAAATGATTCCCAATGGAACTCATGAAAGAGTAAAATTTAAGTATGGAGTCTTTTATAATCGTAAAAAGCTACAAAAACAAGTTTTCTCTTGTTTTCAAATAATTCTATGGGCTCTTTTACATGGAATTATAAGCTTGTGAAAGTCATGTGCATGGTGTCATCAATTACTTTCTTTCATATAATTGGAAGTCTTCAAAAAACCTTTGTCCTGCCAGTGAGTAGGTTGATCGACAACAGTTAGGGTCAGAGCATTTGTTTGATTACCCATCCAATACACCTTAAGTTGTAGATATGTGGGGCAACTAGCAAACAGTAAAATTATACGCTGGTTTCTAGGTTTGGACTTCTGTGTTTGGCTTCGACTCATTCACAGCCACATGCAGCATGAGTTTGTGCTCTGGATTCACACACTAAATTTCATTACACGGTATTCTATAGTGCGTGTGTTAATCCTAGATTTCCATATTCATGATCTGCAGCTTTAATTTCAGATGAGACTTAAAAAAATACTTTGGCCTTGATCTTAAATTTTCATTATTGTTTTCTGTTAACAGGTTTTCTTGCAATATTTCTTGAGGAAAAACTTTCAAAACTAGAATTCTTTTGATCAGCATGAGTTTGAAGTTAACGAAGTTCAAAAAGAGCATTATAACTTGCTGTATCATGTTATTTTTTAATGATTGCTGCTGGTTTTGGACATGTAGGTTGCTTCTTTTCTCTACCATCAAGAGAAAATGAATGTCCTTGTAGAGCCTGATGTGCATGATATATTCGCAAGGATCCCTGGTTTTGGCTTTGTTCAAACCTTTTATCATCAAAATACCAGGTATAGACTTTATCTAGACATATTACGTGAAGCATAGATGCTTATCTCTTTCTCACTGATGCAGTGATCTTCATGAGAGAGTTGATTTTGTTGTTTGTTTGGGAGGTGATGGTGTGATTTTGCATGCTTCAAACTTATTTAGAGGTGCAGTTCCCCCCGTACTCTGCTTTAATTTGGGATCTCTTGGTTTCCTCGCGTCACATACTGTATGTTCTTCTTCCACCTGTTATGATATGTGCTCTTAGCTTTCTGGGCTTCCCCTTTTGTTATAGATTGTATTCTCTTGCAGTTTGATGAGCACAGGCAAGACTTGAGGGCAGTTATCCATGGAAATAACACATTAGGTGTCTATATTACTCTTCGAATGCGTTTGAGATGTGAAATATTTCGCCAAGGAAAATCAATTCCTGGAAAAGTCTTTGATATTCTGAACGAAGTAGTGGTTGACCGTGGTTCTAATCCATACCTTTGCAAAGTCGAGTGTTATGAGCATAACCGTCTTATAACTAAAGTAAGTCCCTTTATAAGATAGATATCAATTGCTTTCTTAGTGCTCTTAGTTCCTTTTCCTTTCCTTCGGTCGCCTTAATGCTTTTCTATACATGAGGTAGAGTTTTCTCAAATGTTAGGTTACTTATTTAATATTGTTTCGCCATTTGTAGCTGCAGATGTAATATAGCAAGTTCTCTAGAAAATAAGCTAATTTCGATTATGATTTATTGCAGAATTCATCGTTTATTGTGTCGTCTCACAGATTAATTGACCTCAAATATGTTTGCTGTTTTATATCGATCACGTTTTAATGGTATTCTGGTTGGATATTCATTCCGTTAAATTAACATTCACAGATTCGCCAGTACTTTGTAGTTAATGCTAAAATCTGTCCAGAAAAGTTCCATGCAAAACTATTTTCGTAGTTTGCACTCATCTCTTAGTTCCCCTGTTTTACCTTGGCATTTCTTCTAACTTTTATCTGACTTCTTGTAGGTACAAGGTGATGGGGTTATAGTAGCCACGCCAACAGGGAGCACAGCGTACTCCACATCTGCCGGCGGTTCCATGGTTCGTAATTCTGTCCTCTGTGATGACGATGGATATCTTTTTCGTTGACATGACAATCCTTTTTTCCAGGATTGAGTTCCGTTGATCCTTGGAGCTTTTAAATATATTGTTGCCATTCTGAAGTGATTTTTTTGAAACCGGTTTTTGTGAACGAGGTCCAATTTCTGGTCTGAAAAAGTAATAGTGCCACTTAGTATCAGGTAGATATATGGCATGTATTTCATTGCAACTAATAAAGTAGTAATATCAACTAGTATCAGGTTCCTTATATGCAAGGAAAGCATAAATTTATGGATTTAACCGCTTCCTGAATAATTTAAGAATTATGGCATCGCTCTAGAATAACTTTTCTACATGATCATTCAAATAGAGATAACCCTCATTTCATGTCTCCCATGTCAGGACATATCCTTTATTTAACTGTGAGCATGTTTAAATCGATGACCTGACTTGAAGGGTGCAGGATGATGGGTCTTGGTTAAACGTGCACTGAGCAATGCTATCACAGTGACTAATAGCGATGTACGAAAAGCATCTTTAATGAGGTGATGGCTGGTGGCAACCAATGCCATCATAGAAAAAAATGTGTAATATTTTGTGGCATGTCTTCACCATCGTGTTACAACTCCGTTCTATCTAACAGTATTAGGTTTTAGTAATTGATCATACTTCCTGGAAACCCTCCTGGATTGCTTATTGTATATGCCCTTTCTGGTCTCCATTTGCTGCCTTCTTGTGGACTTTGCCGCAAAGGTTTTAGCTTATTAACAGATCATGTTCCATTAGTAATGCCAAGATAAACTTTTCTTGGAAATCTAAGGTTAGCTATATGCAAACATTTGTAGACACACGTACTTCAATATAACTAGGAAGAACATGATGAACAAATCTAAGCTTTTGGAGACTCAGTGCCCCAGTTCAAAGACTTCGTTTACATAAACACATTTTGTCATGTTCAGACTCACATTCGACTATTCACGTGGCAGTTCCACGGCATTTGCATTGGGTTTTTTTTTCTTATCTACACACTTGTGGGGTTGTGTGAAAGACAATCGTGTCAACTTGCAGGTTCACCCTAATGTTCCATGCATGCTGTTTACTCCAATCTGCCCTCATTCTCTGTCGTTCAGACCTGTCATACTTCCTGATTCTGCACAGCTTGAGATGAAGGTGAAGCTCCTTGCTCCTTAATTTGTGGATCCTGTCTGCGTCATTTCTTTTGCTTGGCTTCTGAATTCTTACATATTTCTCTTGAGATGCAAATATGGATATTCCAGATAAGTACTTGCAGATATTTCGAAAGCTTCATTTGTATAATGTCATACAGTCAAAATCCTTGTTATAATAGAAACCTAACCTAATCTTGTAGTCGATATGAAAATTGCTTTGATGAAATTTCATTGCCTGGCATCTAGATGAAGATTTTGTGCTGAAAATTTCATGGCCTTACCAGATTCCTGATGATGCGAGGAGCAATGCATGGGTTTCTTTCGACGGTAAAAGAAGGCAGCAGCTTGCTAAAGGAGATTCCATTCGCATAGCAATGAGCCAACACCCGCTCCCAACTGTGAATAAATCTGATCAAACTGGTGACTGGTTCAGTAGTTTGGTTAGATGCTTGAACTGGAATGAAAGGCTCGATCAGAAGGCACTACTGTGATATGTAAGAAAGTAGTTGCTGCAGAGTAGTGTACATAGCACTCAACATCAAGGACAAAGCTGGAGCAAACTCTCAATCAACCCTCAATTTATCTACACTAGTAAAGAGTAAAAACATCCTCCCCTTGATCTATAACGAGAGGTATCAATAGGGAGGTTGAGGACTCCATGAAGCTGTTGTTGAATTCTGCTACAGTTTTGCACTGAGCTTGAGCCTATGTGAATATGATTCCAAATATCTAAAGGAGAGACCTTTTCACGAAGGGAGGATCTTTAAGACCCAGGGCTTGACAGTAGTGACGGTAGTGATGGATCTGGGAGAATTAGTGCTTCCATGGAGAAGGCATCTCCCATCTAGCCCACTGATGATTACTTACACACACATCTTATAGTTCTTTTAGTACAACCCAGAACTCTATCCTTCATCAAATATACGACCATGTAATAAAATTTGCTGAAGCAAATTAATGGCATGTATTCTGTCATCTCATCCTGTGAATATTATCCCCCACTCTCAAGAAGAACACAATGGATGCCTGAATTATTTTGCAGTGCAGAGCATCCAAGTTGAAGAAATTTTGAATGATTTGGAGCTGGCCATTCTAAGTAATGAAAGTGAACTCTGAATGTATTTGGTGCATTACACAAGAAGTATGAAGCACCACATAACATCGTGCTTCTCTATGTGTCAGAAATCGATACAAGCACTCTCTCCCTATCAACCATCAACCCTCACATGGCTACAATGCCTCCTCACTGACTTGAATGCTAGTCCTTTTCTTATCTTTTTTCAGCCTAACACTTTACATCTCTCAAGTACTCTTTCTTCTCCTTTTTCAAAGGTAAGCTATTTCTTCACCTTGCAAGGCATATAAAAAATGAGAGTTAACAGGTTTACACACGCTTCTTTGAGTTAAACCTGTGAAACTTAACAGGAACTTCTGTTTAATCTCAGACTCTATTATACTAGATAGAGATAGAGAATAATCTTATTAATTTTATTTTAATAAGTGCTCTCTGTTATTCTTACTTTAAAACCTCCCTCAGCATTTATAAATATGCCACAAATATTTATATATATATATGAAGGTGATGTCATATATTATTCTTTGTCTGAATCTTAGATATTGTTGTTATCATCATTTTTTATAATAATAATAATGAATAAAAAATATTAGCAACATTGTTGTAAATAAATGGCGGCCACTGTATGTGACCTCCACTTTGCAATTATTGTGGAATATTTTTAGCCATATGCTTTTTGACTAAATAATTAGGACTGACAAAGGATATGTATATGCATGATCGACGGATATGCAGCCCATGTGATGAAGACCTCCTCATTACTTGGTCCAGTCATTTTCTTGGATCAGGTATGTGTAGCTCTCTCCAAAAATGGTAGAGAATAATTATTGAGAAGATAAAATGGTGGAGGATGACTTTAATCCTTTTCATCTTTAATCAATACATAATTATTCTTTAAAATTGTGTAACATTTTTTGAAAAAACTAATTTAAGTGACAATATTTAAAATAGAATTGAATCTTTACGGGATAGAAGTATATGTGTGGATTTTAGTTGAATATAAAATATTACCATTTTAATTAAAAAAGAGTACATTTTAAAAATAAAAAATAAGTTCCCAGAGTAGAATTGCTCGTCTGATTAGAACTAACTATTAGGTAAGGAGGTGAATTTAATACTTGAATTAAAAAATTAATAGATAGGCTCGTATGATGAATAAAATATCTGACTTCTAACTGCACTATTGAATTCTAAGTTTGAAGCATATATTTTACAATATGCGAATGAATCAGACTTCATGCTACAAAATAAGAGTGGGTTTGAAATGATTGAAGCATAAGATTTTATTCATTAATATTCCTTCTGCTTACAAACCTAAGCAGTAACCATTCTTCACATACAATATCTAAATATGTCGATAATTTTATGAAAGAAATCCACTCCACGCACGAACTACAAATGAATGACTTCACCCCGTGACTGCATCTTCTTCCTCACTTGGCCTTGACGGCCTCGAAGCGGGGCTCCTTCGCCATGTACTTCTGCTTCACGTACACGTCCATGTAGTCCCCGAACACGAACTCCGGGTACAGCGGCGCCTCGCCGGCCGCCGCCGCCGCCGGGGCGATGGTGGCCTTGAGGGCGGGGTTGTAGAAGGAGGCGATGGAACGCCGGTTGCCGTTGGTGGAAGGGAGGATGACGCGGTGCCAGACGCTCCGGTAGCGGCCGTTGCTGAGCACCTCGATCTGGTCGCCGGTGTTGATGACGATGGCGTTGGGCAGAGGCTGCACGTCGATCCACTCGCCGTCCTTCAGGATCTGGAGGCCGCCCACCCGGTCGTCCTGAAAGAGGACGATGACGCCGCCGGCGTCGGTGTGGGGGCGGAGGCCCTTGACGAGGTCCCGCCGCGGGCAGGGCGGGTAGTGGCTGACCTTGGTGCCGAAGAAGGGCTGGTGGTCGCCGTTGGCGGAGAAGGCGGCCTTGATGGTGCCGTTGTCGAGTCCCAGGTTCTCGTCCATGACCTCCATCACCTTCTCCGCCAGCTTCCGCACCTCCTCCCTGTACTCCCTCATCGTCTCCCTGCAAGATTCATGCTCGCTCGCTTTACCAATCTATCGACGTCGATTCACAGGAGCAAATTATATAGAAGATGATGAGACAGTACGAACTTGAACTCAGGGGGGTTGGAGGGCCACTGGTTGTCGTCCTGGAGGACGAAGACGTCTTCCCAGTCGACCTCGTCAAGCGCCTTGCCGTCGTCACCGGTGGCGGCGGCCGCTCCGCCTTCTTCGACCAACTTGCTCAGGAGCTGAACAGGCTGGGAAGCCCTGAAGGCCTCCGCTCTGTGCCTGTAGCACTCCGAGCTCACCTTCTTCACCTTCTCCAGCAGCTCCGCCGGAATCCCGTGGTTCACCAGCTGCAATTTATACGCCCACGGATGAGCAGTTAACTCAATCAGAAACCACGCACGGTGCAAATGATAGATTGAGATTCCTCCCATCAGGAATTTAATAAACAAACCTGGAAGAATCCCCATTCTTCGCATCCGTTGGCGATCTTGGCCAGCGTCTCCGCCCTCTCCTCTCCGTTGAGCTTGGAGAAATCGATCACCGGAATCGCCATGATCTCAAGAAGGGCAAAAAATGGAGAAGCTAGATGTACAGATTAAGTAACTCCGCGAGCAAAGCAAGCAACTGAACTGATGCCGGCTTCTTCCTCTCCTCGGACGGATGGGTGGTGTGGGCAAATCAGGAGAGGGAGGCCGGCCATTTATAGTGCGGAAATCCAAAGCTCCGACAGCAGAGGAAGCGACGGGGAAGGAAGGGAACAGGTAAACCACCGCGCGTAGAGTACGTGCTCATAATTCCTGGTCAAATTCGTCCGCCCCCTCCTGCTTGAGCTGTAGATATATGTATGATTAAGATGAAAATGGAGGAAGATAAGCTTGCATGGGCGCCCATGAGATGAGGAATCGATGCCACATAGCGACGTAGCCGTCGTTCTCAAGGCAAAATGAAATAATTACTCACTCTTCTTCTTCCTCCTCCTCCTCCTCCTTGTTAATGAAACTTTGGACCACCTGCACATGCATTTGATACGTTAAAATTTTTATATAAAAAAAACTCAATTATCAGGTGGTCGGCTGGTCAGCAGGTCAAGGTGGGGAATCGATGTCAGATGATTCTTCACATCATCTACAGTAACATCTTCTTGGTATTTGCATATTTAACCTACACACGCAATTCATTTAACGTTCTTATATCTCCCATAATAATATTAATATTATTGTGTTCCACATGTTTATGTACAAAGCAACATGTGGCATGGGCTTTGCTTTCTACCGAGGAAAACGATGATGAGTAAATCCAGGCTTACATAATTAATTAATGAATGATAGAAAGATAGACAGGTCATATAATAATTAGGTATGCGTAGCTCTCTGGGTGTTTGATCCCAACAAGTTAATTAACATCTGCTTCACATTTATTCCCACGTAATGCTGTTTGAACAATTCCCATAAAACTGGACCACAATCTAGTTCAACTCAGGTAGCTTATGATATGTCGTCTGAACAAGGAAAAAGTAAAGCTTGATATTTAGTATTATTGTAATAAAAATAAGCTCCTCGGTGTAATGTATAGAAATATATAGATATAGTAGTAACTTAGCTTTGTAATAGGTTATGTCTATTTATCATAGAGCTAACACGCAGTGGTGAAACTTGAGATTATTTAAGGAGAAATAATGTATTTTTTCCCCTTAATTATCAATCTTTAGTGAATCAAGCTTTAATATTAACTTGAATACTGCAGCTACTCATACTAAGCCGAGATGTGGGTTTCAAATTAGAATATAACTGACTTCATGTAGCATGAGAAAGGAGAGGGAGCTCAATTGCAACCCTCCCTGTCCACCATTAGCAACCATGCTTCTCTTGATTAGCTTAATTGCAGCGGGAAGAAGATAAACCTAAATTGTTTCACTAATATGTTATTCCTTAGCGATTAGAATATTTGGCCACTTCTAGATACTATAATTCATCTCTCTCAAGTGGCACTTGCAACCCTTTCTTTATATGCTTTATTGATATTAGAAAATTAATATCATTGTGCCTCCATAAATAGACTAGTAAATTTAATTTCTTTTAACATATGAGTTTGGTGAACCAATCCAATTAGGTAGGCCTAAAGATTTTTTTTTAAAACCTAATAAGTATTGAATTCGTCACCTTTTGTATATAGCCTGCAGAAAATTATATCAAATAAAAAAATGATAAGTTATTTTTTAGTAAAATAAAATTAATTTTGCTAAAATAACTTTAAAAAACAAAATGTTGATTTTTAACATATGTCAATAAAAATTCATGAATTTAAAATTTTGCTGATCATATTTTTTTCAATATTATTGTGTAGATAAAAAACCATGGGTTTAAAATTTTGCTAGTATACGCAAAAGCTTAGATTATTACTTGAGATGAGAAATAAATAGTTGCTGGTAAGCTTGTGAGAAGAACTTGTCTCAGAAAGAAAGCAAAAAAAAAAACAAGTTGCAACACAGAGAATGATTTTGAAATGAGCAAAACAGGCAGAATGATAATTATTGGTCAAGCATCAATTTGAGCAACTAATTATATATTTTGACTCGCGTTGACTTGCGGCACAAACAAGTTAAATATTTATTCCCACGAGTACTCGTGTTGGATTCCCCATTGCCACGGATATATATTAATTATATATAGAAGAAGAAGAAGAAGAAGGTGATGTGATGTGCCGGGGATCGTCTTCCTCACTTGGCCTTGACGGCCTCGAAGCGGGGCTCCTTCGCCATGTACTTCTGCTTCGCGTACACGTCCATGTAGTCCCCGAACACGAACTCCGGGTACAGCGGCGCCTCGCCGGCCGCCGCCGCCGCCGGGGCGATGGTGGCCTTGAGGGCGGGGTTGTAGAAGGAGGCGATGGAACGCCGGTTGCCGTTGGTGGAAGGGAGGATGACGCGGTGCCAGACGCTCCGGTAGCGGCCGTTGCTGAGCACCTCGATCTGGTCGCCGGTGTTGATGACGATGGCGTTGGGCAGAGGCTGCACGTCGATCCACTCGCCGTCCTTCAGGATCTGGAGGTCGCCCACCCGGTCGTCCTGAAAGAGGAGGATGACGCCGCCGGCGTCGGTGTGGGGGCGGAGGCCCTTGACGAGGTCCCGCCGCGGGCAGGGCGGGTAGTGGCTGACCTTGGTGCCGAAGAAGGGCTGGTGGTCGCCGTTGGCGGAGAAGGCGGCCTTGATGGTGCCGTTGTCGAGGCCCAGGTTCTCGTCCATGACCTCCATCACCTTCTCCGCCAGCTTCCGCACCTCCTCCCTGTACTCCCTCATCGTCTCCCTGCAAGATTCATGCTCGCTCGCTTTACCAATCGATCGACGTCTATTCACAGGAGCAAATTATATAGAAGATGATGAGACAGTACGAACTTGAACTCAGGGGGGTTGGAGGGCCACTCGTTGTCGTCCATGAGGACGAAGACGTCTTCCCAGTCGACGTCGTCCAGGGCCTTGGCATCGTCGCCGGCTGCGGCGGCCGCTCCGCCTTCTTCGACCAACTTGCTCAGGAGCTGAACTGGCTGGGAAGCCCTGAAGGCCTCCGCTCTGTGCCTGTAGCACTCCGAGCTCACCTTCTTCACCTTCTCCAGCAGCTCCACCGGAATCCCGTGGTTCACCAGCTGCAATTTATACGCGCATGGATGAGCAGTTAACTCAATCAGATGGCACGCACGCTGCAAATGATAGATTAAGATCCCATCAGGAATTTAATAAACAAACCTGGAAGAATCCCCATTCTTCGCATCCGTTGGCGATCTTGGCCAACGTCTCCGCCCTCTCCTCTCCGTTCAGCTTGGAGAAATCGATCACCGGAATCGCCATGACCTCAGGAATGGCAAAAGAGAGAGAAGGTTTGGCCACTCGACTGCTGCTCGCTGCTTCTCCAAATGGATCGATGTGCAGAAAACTGGAGCCAAACGAGGGGCGTTTTATAGCGCAGGAATCGTCACGTTACATCGGAAAGGAAGCAACCGGGAAGGAAAGTAATTAATTTCCGGCCAAATCCATTTTCTCCTCCGGAAGGACGACGGAGGCCGATTGCAGAAAAGAACAAGAGAGACAGCGATATTATTGGAACGGACAGCAGCCACCTTCACATTAATAATTCGTCCTCTTCCTTGGAGCGCTCGTTCAATCATTCATGTCCTGAGATTTGAATCGATAAACTTTGTGCAAGTTGAGCTTTTGGTGGGAAAAAAGAATTATCGCCTTTGATAAATAAGTCATGATGTGGGAGGTTCATATCTGCTGATGAGATCGCCTACTTGCTCAATTATGTGCAATCATGCATGCATGCAAATATTTAAGAGGATTACAAGATTTGAGAAATGGCTGGCCAATTTAATTAAAAGCTTAATTTGTAACGACGTCCCTCCGTCTTTAAAAATTACATATGACAGTTTGGCAATTACACAAAAAAAAAAATCTTAATATTTTAAGATTAATTAAAAAGATACATGAGGAAAATATAACCGCAGAGTTTTCTTTAATATTGATGTGCAGTAATGCATATGGACTCTCAATTAGGGCAGTCAGATTTGGATGTTATATTTGTAGCATTATATTATTAAGCAAAAAAGTGATATATATGCAGTATGTAAGAAATTTTTTAATTATAAGACTTCAAAGTAGTCTTGATCATTTAGCAGTAAATTTAATAAATTATGTATTGAGAAAGATATTCATACGATCTTAGCTTAAAGGATGAATAAAACTATCATAGAAAAAGTATTATGAATATTATCTGACCATGGACTGCGTAAGTTTTTTTTGGTAGAAGTCGAGTCTAATTACTTGCTACTTTGTTAATCAATCACCATCCATGGTGATGAAGTTGAAGATTCCATAGGAAATATGATTGGATAAACCTACTAGTTATAATATATTTAAGATTTTTAGTATTTAGCTTATGCATGGGTCACCGTATAAGGTATAGACTATGATATCTCAGATCACGTAAAGTAGAAGTCTATAAAAATATTATTTCTAATGAGTAGAAACTTCTAAAGAAGAGAGACTTGTTGAAAAAAATTTCTGATAGACAGTACTTTAATAAAAAAAGATAGTTGAATTAAATCAAATAATTGAATGTTGAGGGACTATTACACTCTTGCTAGAGAGATATATTCAAGAAGATGATTAGAAGTAATGTGTGCGAAGTATCGATCCCTCCTGAGAATGACTATTGAAGTTAACTGAAGAAAAGAATATGAGCAAGTGGGTAAGAGAAAGAAAAGGAAAAATATGGTTTGTGGAACTTGATGAGTGCTGTGTCAATTAGTTAGTTCGCGTTAAGTATAAGATATATTATATATATATTTAAATTAAATAACTAAATATACTGCTCTTATTTAATATTATAAATATGTGTATCAAAAATTTTATGAATATGTAATTTATATATCTTAATCTAGAGCTAGGTGATCTATACCTATCAACTATCAAATCAATGTTATACAAAATGCACGTCTCTTTTGGCTAAAATAAATAATATTTATTAGAATTTAGAGAGTGTGTGTATGTTATCGCTCTATTGATGATCTATTGATATCAGGGAAAACTATGAAATTGGAGGGAGAAAGAAAAATAATAATATTCATTAGAAGTTAGGGGGAGAAATTTATACTTCTATTGGCATCAGGGTTTGAAAGTCATGAAAATTATTTTATGTTTTATAAATTTTTAACTCTAGTCCTAACCACACTTTTATCTACACATTATCACAAACATTAACAGAAATTTGGAAATATTCAAGTTTAATAACTTCCTTGGCTCCCATAAATTTTTTAAAAGATAATATAAATAGGAAAGAAAATAATAATAATAATAGATAAATAATCTTTGAATAGTAATAAAATATCCAGAGAATTCCAGTCTTTTTGGGTGTCCACCAAAGAGGGGAAAGAAATGATGACCACTCGAGCTGTAAATTAATAAAGTGAGAAGCATGCGCATTTTTTTAAGTTTCCTGGCTATTTCCTCTGAAAGCTACGTGAGATGAGATGGGAGGCACTTTTAATTCATGTCATTCTCTTAATTCCCCCTTTAATTTGTCGTGTCGTAATTAAAATGTCTTCAGGATGGAAATTAGTCGGGTGTCTTAATCTTCCACAATACCTAAAGTAGCACAAGTTCCACAATTTAAATTAAGTGGAGAATAATTAAACCATACGAATGATGTGTGCGAATGATATATAATTCTGGAGTTGGAATTCCATAATTATGGAATGATCAGGAAGAAGGCGGCGGCTGCTGCTGCTGTTGCTGCATGGTCGCCCACTTGTTTCTTGTTCCTTTTTTCCTGCACTTGACCGGTCATCCTATCGATCCAGAAAAGAGATTTAACTTTTTTTTAGTTTGACCAGGAATCGATGCTTCCGTAATTTCCAGGTTACTTCCTCCCTTCCCGTTTAGCAGGAGGATGTGTGCGCCCTATAAAACGCCCCCCTTCGTCTGCCTCCGATTCCACGCAACCAGAACCTGAAGCAAGCAGTGAAGTATAATTAGTAGAAGAGTTTGCAGCAATTCCTCTTTTTTGTCCTTCTTGAGGTCATGGCGATTCCGGTGATCGATTTCTCCAAGCTGAACGGAGAGGAGAGGGCGGAGACGTTGGCCAAGATCGCCAACGGATGCGAAGAATGGGGATTCTTCCAGGTTTGATTATTAGATTCCCCTATGGGATCTTAATCTATCGTTTGCAGCGTGCGTGCCATCTGATTGACTTTAACTGTTCGTCCGTGCGCGTATAAATTGCAGCTGGTGAACCACGGGATTCCGGTGGAGCTGCTGGAGAAGGTGAAGAAGGTGAGCTCGGAGTGCTACAGGCACAGAGCGGAGGCCTTCAGGGCTTCCCAGCCTGTTCAGCTCCTGAGCAAGTTGGTCGAAGAAGGCGGAGCGGCCGCCGCAGCCGGCGACGATGCCAAGGCCCTGGACGACGTCGACTGGGAAGACGTCTTCGTCCTCATGGACGACAACCAGTGGCCCTCCAACCCCCCTGAGTTCAAGTTCGTACTATCTCATCATCATCTATATAATTTGCTCCTGTGAATAGACGTCGATCGATTGGTAAAGCGAGCGAGCATGAATCTTGCAGGGAGACGATGAGGGAGTACAGGGAGGAGGTGCGGAAGCTGGCGGAGAAGGTGATGGAGGTCATGGACGAGAACCTGGGCCTCGACAACGGCACCATCAAGGCCGCCTTCTCCGCCAACGGCGACCACCAGCCCTTCTTCGGCACCAAGGTCAGCCACTACCCGCCCTGCCCGCGGCGGGACCTCGTCAAGGGCCTCCGCCCCCACACCGACGCCGGCGGCGTCATCCTCCTCTTTCAGGACGACCGGGTGGGCGGCCTCCAGATCCTGAAGGACGGCGAGTGGATCGACGTGCAGCCTCTGCCCAACGCCATCGTCATCAACACCGGCGACCAGATCGAGGTGCTCAGCAACGGCCGCTACCGGAGCGTCTGGCACCGCGTCGTGCTCCCCGCCACCAACGGCAACCGGCGCTCCATCGCCTCCTTCTACAACCCCGCCCTTAAGGCCACCATCGCCCCGGCGGCGGCGGCGGCCGGCGATGCGCCGCTGTATCCGGAGTTCGTGTTCGGGGACTACATGGACGTGTACGCGAAGCAGAAGTACATGGCGAAGGAGCCCCGCTTCGACGCCGTCAAGGCCAAGTGACAGAGAGCATGCTCTCATCGTCAATATATATATATATATATATATATAGTTTGGACTTAGAGTGGACTTCCTTCACAAAATTATTGACATATTTATATTCTGTATCTGAATAATTACTGCTTAAGCTGGTGGAACTCCACCCCAAACACCTTCTCATATTATTTAAAATCTCAGCAGAGAGAGAGAGATGCAGGGGACAGTAGCATAATTACAACATCAGATGTCTTATTCATTGTAACAGGAGAAAAGAAATGAAAGTTTACCCAGTTAAAAGTTAGATGTCTTATCTGTTAAGCTAAGGTATAGCAGAAAGAATAAACCAAATCTGTCATATCTTATCTAATAGGCTGTTGTATAAAGGGGGGAAAAACCAAAGCTAGTTTGATTGATTAGAAGTGAGATGCTCTATCCATTTGGCCATTGACGTAGAGAGAAGAAGAAATTAAACCGTACAAATATGATGAATTGTTGGGCGCAGGAGAATTAAAGGTTGCCTAGTTGGCAGAAGAAGCAGCATTGAGGGAGAGATGATATATCCCACTACCACTCAACACCAGCAAGATAGGTTACTTTTATAGTCAAGTATTTACTTGGTTTCAATTCATCAAATAGTATATTGATACTTTACAATTCATCCTCATGGATTTAAAAAATACGAAGAAGAAAAAACTCACTCTGTTATATTCTCTCTTATTAACATAAATAAATTTTTAAGAGAGCATAGTATTTGAAAAAAGTACTATTACTCTTTATTTTAAGGAGCTCATAGGTAAAAAGCTCTCTAGTGCTTCAACTGGTAACAAATTTGAAACTTTAGCATTTAGAGAAGGGTCTACTGACTCAAACAAGATTGATTATTACGAACTAAACCAGCAATGATGAGGAGAAAAAGAGTAGAACGAAGCTGCGGTAGCTAAAGTCACCTTTATAGGACAGGAGATCTAACGAGTCTAAGATTCTCATAGCCTCTTTTAATTGTTGGAGATCTTTGGATAAGTAGATGCAGAATTAACGAATTAGTTCAACTCCATGCATGTGGGAGAAAGTTTAGTCAAATGAATCACCTGGAAATTAATTAAGGGGAAGCCAAGTGATCGATTGGATCACAAGAGAATTTAATTCCTATATCTTTCTATTTTATCTATTATGCATTAATTATTTAAGCCTGCATCTACCCATCCATCATCGTTTCCTCTGTAGAAGGCAAAGCCCCTGCCGCATATATAACATGTGGAACATAATAATATTAATGTTATTATGGGAGATATAAGTACATTTAAATGAATTGCGTGTGTAGGTTAAATATGCAAATACCAAAAAGATGTTACTGTAGATGATGTGCAGAATCATCTGACATCGATTCCCCACCTTGACCTGCTGACCAGCCGACCACCTGATAATTGAGTTTTTTAAATTTATCATATCAAAAGCGTGTGCAGGTGGTCCAAAGTTTCAGTAAAAAGGAAGAAGAAGAAGAGTGCGTAATTATTTCATTTTGCCTTGAGAATGACGGCTACGTCGCTATGTGGCATCGATTCCTCATCTCATGGGAGCCCATGCAAGCTTGTCTTCCTCCATTTTCATCTTAATCATACATATATCTACCAGCTCAAGCAGGCGGAGGCGGACGAATTTGACCAGGAATTATGAGCACGTACTCTACGCGCGGTGGTTTACCTGTTTGCTTCCTTCCCCGTCGCTTCCTCTGCTGTCGGATCTGTACATTTCCGCACTATAAATGGCCGGCCTCCCTCTCTTGATTTGCCCACACCCACCCATCCGAGGAGAGGAGGAGGCCGGCAGCAGTTCATTTGCTTGCTTTGCTCGCGGAGTTACTTAATCTGTACATCTAGCTTCTCCATTTCTTTCCCTTCTTGAGATCATGGCGATTCCGGTGATCGATTTCTCCAAGCTCAACGGAGAGGAGAGGGCGGAGACGCTGGCCGAGATCGCCAACGGATGCGAAGAATGGGGATTCTTCCAGGTTTGTTTATTAAATTCCTGATGGGAGGAATCTTAATCTATCATTTGCACCGTGCGTGGCATCTGATTGATTTAATTGTTCGTCCGTGCGCGTAAAAATTGCAGCTGGTGAACCACGGGATTCCGGCGGAGCTGCTGGAGAAGGTGAAAAAGGTGAGCTCGGAGTGCTACAGGCACAGAGCGGAGGCCTTCAGGGCTTCCCAGCCAGTTCAGCTCCTGAGCAAGTTGGTTGAAGAAGGTGGAGCGGCTGCCGCCGTCGGCGACGAAGCCAAGACCCTGAACGACGTCGACTGGGAAGACGTCTTCGTCCTCCAGGACGACAACGAGTGGCCCTCCAACCCCCCTGAGTTCAAGTACGAACGATCTCATCATCATCAAAGAATCGCTTCTTTTATATATATAATTTGCTCCTCTGAACCGATTTCTATCGATTGATTAAGCGAGCGTGCGTGAATTGTGCAGGGAGACAATGAGGGAGTACAGGGAGGAGGTGCGGAAGCTGGCGGAGAAGGTGATGGAGGTCATGGACGAGAACCTGGGCCTCGACAACGGCACCATCAAGGCCGCCTTCTCCGCCAACGGCGACCACCAACCCTTCTTCGGCACCAAGGTCAGCCACTACCCGCCCTGCCCGCGGCGGGACCTCGTCAGGGGCCTCCGCCCCCACACCGACGCCGGCGGCGTCATCGTCCTCTTCCAGGACGACCGGGTGGGCGGCCTCCAGATCCTGAAGGACGGCGAGTGGGTCGACGTGCAGCCGCTTCCCAACGCCATCGTCATCAACACCGGCGACCAGATCGAGGTGCTCAGCAACGGCCGCTACCGGAGCGTCTGGCACCGCGTCGTCCTCCCCGCCGCCAACGGCAACCGGCGCTCCATCGCCTCCTTCTACAACCCCGCCTCCAAGGCCACCATCGCCCCGGCGGCGGCGGCGGCCGGCGAGGCGCCGCTGTACCCGGAGTTCGTGTTCGGTGATTACATGGACGTGTACGGGAAGCAGAAGTACATGGCGAAGGAGCCACGCTTCGACGCCGTCAAGGCCAAGTGAGAAGCGCGTGCAGTCGATTCATGGGGAATTAGATCAACGGGTCGAGCTTAATTATTAATTCTCGTTCGACTTATAGCTTACAAATTCTTTCTTCCAGTTTGGTTTCTGAATGCTTGTGATTCGTCTTTGTAATCCTTGAACGTTTAATAAAGATTATGTAGGAATGTCTGGTTACCCGCGTTTACGTCGTAATTGTTAATTCTTAGAAATCGTGAAGTTTGACTCTTGTGTCCAAAAAAAGTCTGCTTCCTAAGGAGTCAACTCCTCCGCCTCCTCTCGATTCTTCTCGGCATGTCCACCATCCACATGAAAAATAGATGAAGTTTTCTGGAAAAGAAGAAAAAAGAAGATGAGATAAGGGCGGGCAAAAGAAAGCCAAAAATTCCTGAAACGATGGAGATGCAAAGCAGTTCTTGCATTATGCTTCCTCCATCAGAGCAGTGAAGGAAAAAAAATTAAAAAAACAAAGTTTTCCCTAATTTTCCTACATCTCTAATTGCTCGGAGAAATCGATCGGCGGGGACAAACGAGATGGAAGTCTTCGTCGACCTCGGCAACGACCGGTTGTCTAACGTAGGCGTCGACGAAGACGGCCGGCCCCGGAGAACTGGTAAAAGAATCGAAGCTTTTTTTTTCTTTTTCTTTTCTTCCATCTTGTGTTCTTTCTTTGGTTCCGATGGGGTAATCGACGCAGGGACGTTGTGGACGGCGAGCGCGCACATTGTGACGGCGGTGATCGGCTCCGGCGTGCTGTCGCTGGCGTGGGCTATCGCGCAGCTCGGTTGGATCGCCGGCCCCATCGTCCTCCTCCTCTTCTCCATCATCACCTGCTACACCTCCGGCCTCCTCGCCGACTGTTATCGCCACGGCGACCCCATCACCGGCAAGCGCAACTACCAGTACATGGCCGCCGTCCGCTCCTACCTCGGTGAGCACCTGCCGAAAACTCGCCAAGGTGAGATATTTCCTCCACCTGCCGCCTGAATCTTTATCTTCCACAACGCAGGTGGCGGAAATGTCAAATTTTGCGGGTTCGTCCAGTACGCCAACCTCTTCGGCGTCTCCATTGGCTACACGATTGCGGCCTCCATTAGCTTGATGTAAGCGGACCATTTCTTCTTCTTCTCCTCCTCCTCCTCCTCCTCCTCCTCCTCTTCTAAAAATGTGAGTTTTCTCAGTGCGATCGAGAAGGCGAGTTGCTTTCATATGAAGGGCCACGATAGCCCGTGCCACTCGTCGGGCAACCTTTACATGATCGGCTTCGGCTTCGTGCAGTTATTTCTGTCGCAGATCCCGGACTTCGGCGAGATCTGGTGGCTCTCCATCGTCGCCGCCGTCATGTCGTTCTCGTACGCCTTCATCGGCCTCGGACTCAGCATCGCCCGGGTCATCGGTAATGCCTCCAAGTCAATGTCCACAAATGTCATGTTCGCTCGCAGCTCCTTCGTGTCCTAAACCGGCCGCTCTGGTCTCTGCTTCTTCTCCTAAACAGAGAACAAAGGATTTAAAGGAGGCATCACTGGAATCAGCTCCAGCCATGTCACCGCCATGGAAGATATATGGCCCAGCCTGCAAGCCCTGGGCAACATCGCCTTCGCCTACTCCTTCTCCATGATCCTCATCGAAATCCAGGTAGAACTAATCTTGAACAAAAGCTGTTTCCTCGATTGCCTCTGCGCGCTAAAACTAATGCCAGCACCGTCCGAGCAGGACACGATTAAATCGCCACCGCCGTCGGAGGCGACAGTGATGAGGAAGGCGACGGTCCTGAGCACCATTCTGACCACCTCGTTCTACCTGCTCTGCGGCTGCATGGGCTACGGCGCGTTCGGCAATGATACGCCGGGGAACCTCCTCACCGGCTTCGGGTTCTTCGAGCCCTACTGGCTCCTGGAGATCGCCAACATCGCCATCGTCGTCCACCTCGTCGGCGCCTACCAGGTGTTCTGCCAGCCGCTGTTCGCCTTCGTGGAGAAGTCGGTGGAGAAGGCGTGCCCGGACTGCACCTTCATCACCGATGAGATCACCATCGGGAGCTACAAGCTCGGACTCTTCCGGCTGGCGTGGAGGTCCGCGTACGTGGTGGTCACGACGGTGGTGTCGATGATGCTGCCCTTCTTCAACGACGTCGTCGGCCTACTCGGGGCCATCGCATTCTGGCCGCTGACCGTGTACTTCCCGGTGGAGATGTACATCGTGAAGGAGGAGATACCGAAGTGGAGCTCAAAGTGGCTGCTCCTCCAGCTGCTGGGCTTCCTCTGCTTCCTCGTCACCGTGGCCTCCGGCGCCGGCTCCATTGCCGGAGTTATCAAGGACCTTAAGTTCTTCCACCCCTTCAAGTCTAGTTTTTGAGAGGTTCAAATCGTCCGATACATATTAACCTACGTCGTTGTAGGAAAATTAAGGAGAAAACAAGAAATGAAAAAAAGAAGAAATATAGATCATAATCTTTCTTTTCTTTAAAAAGTAGGAAGTTTTACAATATAATTATATTAATTTGATTAACTGACTAATTTAAAAATATATTAAATTTACCAGTTATGACGTTGTGTTAATTGTAATTACTGGTTAAAATATTACTGGAGATTTATTATTTTTTAAACTTATTGAGTATTAAACTCATATCTTGTACCGATTATTCTAAAGAGTGGAGTATAAAATATATACTTTATATATAACTAAATTTAGGTATAGATGGTGGAAAGAATTCTGGTTCTAAAAATATCATAATTTTAAAAGAAGGTTTGCTTTTTATAAGTAATTGTTTTTTCATTGCCCTTGAAATGGATCATTTACCCGCTTTATCTTCTATGTACATCACAACGTCACAAGCTTCATTCACCACACAAACGGATGAAGGAAGAACAGGATGCGCACACGAAAACGTATGAACAAAATTTATCACGCAAAAACTATTCAACCCAGATCGCTGTAGAAAGAGCGGCTGTAGAGAGAAAAACTGTCGAGGTAATAATTCGATCCTTTCTTCTTCGGAAAGATGTCCCAGATCAGAGGAATAATGGGCTTCTTCTTCCTCCTCCTCCTGTTCCTCTTGTCCATCATCTGCCTCCTCCTCCTCCTCATATAGCCGAAGTCATCATCCAACTCTCCGAACCTGAAGGCTTGCGCCAGAGTCGGCAAGTACTCCACCAGGCCTCCGCCGCCCAGCTCGTCCTCCGCCTTCTCCTCGTGCCAGCGCTCGCTCCGGACCCTGCTCGCCCCGTCCTCATTGATATCCGCCGCCGCCGTCAGCTCGGGCACGCTCCTGCTGAGCTCGGTGCCGAGAGCGGCGACGGCAGCCTCGGTCTCGGCCTCGCTCTCCTTCAGCGCCAGCAGCTCCCGCCTCGTCTGCCTCATGTCGGCCTCGAGCCTCTTCAGCGAGGCGAGGGTCGCGAGCTCGTCGTGCGCCAAGTGGGAGGTGGAGGAGGAGAAGGAGAGGGGCGAGGAGGAGGCCGAGCTGGCTTGAAGTGGGGGCGGGCGGGGAGGGGGAGGTGGCTTCGCTTCGGGTTTGGGCACGGTGTGGAGGGAACGGTTGCCGGCGGCGAGGAGGCGATCGCCGAAGACAGCGACGGCCTCCTTGACGGAACTGAAGGGGCTGCGAGTGTCGACCTCTGCGCGCTCAGCGGCCATGGGAGGAGAGTGAGTGAAGCAGAGAGCAAGCGCGTCCGTATATGTAGGCGTGGTGATGTCGACGGTGATTTGATTTCTTTGCTTCTACTTCAAAGGGATACCGGTAGAGTGAGTGATGCCAATGTTTCAAGAACAAGTAAAAGTTTGCTTAAAAGAGATATTTGCAGCATCTTTATATTCCCACGTTTCAAGTTATAGCATGCCAACTTTTGCTAATTGAAGCAACCATCCAAACATGAAATGCATGAACTCAGCAGAAACCTTATAATACAATATAAATTCATATTTAGCTTAAACATACATCTCAAACCAAGGTAATCCACATTCTGTATGGTCAAATATTATTTACCATCATAATACGTATTATACTGCTAATAAATTATGAAGAAAATACAATTAGGTCCAAGCAAGGTCAAGTTTTTCAACATGTCTGAGACAAGCAAAATTGAGATTTATTTTTTGTTCGAAGAAAATTTGAATTGTGGTTGGAATAGACATCCACGACGTACCAGAAATAATGGGTGTCAAAAATATTGCACAGGCAAGCAAAACACAAGGCATTCACTTTACTCAATGAATTTGATGATATTATAACTGTTGTTTTAAACCCATTTGACTGTTGGGAAATGAAAGCTTGGGACTCTGTAGACTGATATGTGCAATTAACGTTTTCCTTTCTGTTTTTACCTCACTTGGTGATAGGAGGAATTCCTTTCACGGTGCATAAAAAAATAGCTTTTACAGCAAAGCATATCTGCCTTACGATCGTTGCACGCAGTTTTTAGCACCTTGACCGCATATCTCATCAATGGAAGAACAGGCAACAGAACTCCTGCCATCAAGGTGAAGGCCTTGGTAACTCTTGATATTTAAAAGAAATTCTTTCAGAAGATGTCTTATTCTCATCAGCATTTTTGGAAAGTTTCATAGATGGGGATCTTCCAAGACCTGTAAGCAATTAGTCGAGTTTTAGTTCTTCAGCAGGTAGGCACAACATAATACTTGCGTTGAAAATGGACAATTTACCACCATCAGCCATGTCCTTTGTCTTGTGGAGCAGAAATGTCCCAGAAAGAATCGTAACAAAACCACATATCTCGGTGACGACCTGCGTTGGATTCTGCCGGTCCCAGTCCTGCAGGTAAAATATAAGAACAGGTAGTGAAACAAGAGGCTACCAAGTCCTTTCTGAACCTGTATTTCTTGAGTAACACTCATTCATACTTCCTAATGGTGACCACCTTCTATTATCTTCTGTAGATTGACCTTAATATGAATACCTGATGATTGCTTAAATTATCTTCAACAAGAAAGTCCTATCACGTGGCTCATGTGAGACTTCACTAAAAAATATTTCTTAAGATTTGCACATCACTGTGTCAAGGATTGTTTTGCATGAGAATTATGTTAAGCTTGGAAGAAAATAGAATAAGCAATATAACTCGTAATGCATGCCAACATAATTCTTGTAGGCTAACATCAACCAAGATAAGAAAGCTAGAATTAAGCACATCTATATGGAAGATGGAAAAGAATCATCAAATATTTAAAAAATATGCCAGCATATTCTTGTGGCTGTAACTGTGTTTTGCATTGTTTTATTTCTGAGACCATACGTTGTTTCACTGTAGCTTTTGACACTCGACTCATTGTTGTGAGACTGAGCAGTAGGCACAATAACACGGACTTGAATTGTGTAGATATCACTCTGCACTCAGTTATTACTCTTTTCAATAGAGGATGGCAATGGGTTCTCAAGAACTCACTTCCTTTTTATCAAACATATATATATATTAAAAGCATAGGAGAAAAAAAAATCATTGAGTAGTAATCACATGAAAGGATCTGGTTGGTCTGTTCAAAATTCTTTTAACCACTGATATAATTCTTGCCAACAACTTCATGCACTTAACTTGGTCCTGGAAAAATGTGAAAATTAATCACAGGATTCATAAGATCAAGATATATCCTATCTTCCTTAAAAGATATCATCTAATCCATTTCCAATAAACCATTAAATTATCCAAATAGTGAGCTGATCTTTCTAATCTTCCCATACTGTCAAATATGAGTTCTTCCATGTGCCAGTTCAACTTACCGAATGGTCAAGAAGCTATGTAGAATATGATAAAAAAAAGTACAGGAAACAATTTCAGATAGCATATATAGAAGTGCGAATGGTGAAAACAAGAACACAGTTACATGTATTGCTAATTTTTTAATGAGACCTGGAAAATATAAACTGCAGATTGAAATAACAATGATCAAAGATAACATAATATTATTTTTCAAAAAAGAAAAGAAAAGATACTATGTTATCACACTTTTTTTCACTCAGCACCCTTAGTGATTGAAACTTGAAAGAGTCTGCAGAATGAGAGTTACCTTAAACATGATCACACTAGCCAAAATGGTCAACGATGTAAATGTCACGTAGTAAATTGGTGACACAATAGCTGTATTGAATGTATCAAGTGCCTACATCAAAGACAAACACTCAATATTAATCACTAACTGGTGTTGAAAAATTCATTTTGCAAAACTTACTTTTCACTTTTGAATATAAATTATGAAGAGTCTTGATTTCCTAATTAGCATGTAAGTGATATTTAAGATCTTAGTGGATTCTGACGTAACTGCTACATTAAGGAAGACAATGTTTCATTACCTTATTTAAATAGTTGATTTGTGTAACAACACAAGCAAGTACAATGATGGAAAAAGCCCAAGTTTGTGGATAGACCAATTGATTCATCCCTGAAAATGTCAATTTAAGAGCAATTCCAAGAGCTTTGACACTCATGACCTGTCCAGTTTGAGGGATACAAGAACATGAAACCCCAAAATCTCAATAGAATAATAAGTATAAAGATTGTCAATGTAGATATATAGGGGCAAGTGAATACCGAAATTGAACCAATTAGGGAACATACACCAACATAACACATTATGTGCGTCTGCCCATACTGAGGGATATAATGAACTATGAGTATGTATACAGCTGCAATCACAACAAAGGCATAGCACACGAAAGCTGAAAGAAATGTGTAAAATAGAATCAGTGTTTCACATGTTTGTTATAGACATGATTTCAACAAAGAAAACAGGGTGAACAAATAAAAGGACAACAATGTAACTGAATACAAATTAAACAAAGTTATTGCATGAACAATATACAAACAGCAAAAAACCTGGTTCAGTGGCAAGATCCCATACTTCCTCTACAGACACAATCTCCCTCTCCTGTGGAGCATGGAGGACGATGGATGTTGATCCCACAATACAGAGAACACAACCAAGAATGCCAAAAATATGTAGCCTTTCCTGTAGTATAATATGTGCTAGTGCAGCACTAAGGGACAAAATGGTCATTGCAAGTGTACATAAGTAATTCATAGGAATGTATGAATTGTAACTTGATGTAACAAGAGAATACCTGATTATAATGCTAAGTGCACCAAGAGGAGTGACAAGAATGGCTGGAGCAAATGCATAGGCAGCAAAATTGGCAGCTTCCCCAATAATCACTGACCATCAGCTCACACATGTTAGAACCCGTTAGTGCTGAAACAAAATGCAGGGTTATATAAAAGAATTCGGGTAGCAATAAAATCCTTAGTGTGCATAGCATATAAAGTATATGGTTCTCTAGAGGAAAAGTGGATTGCAGCCCTGCCAAATAATGGATTTTTTAGCTCAATATAGGCCACCAAAGCATTTCTTTTCAATTCTCACCATCCTAGTAAGATAACCAAGAAATTTTTGAACACAGCCGAGTTACTCCTGAGGTTAATATTAAAAGAATACAGATATCTCACTTGTAATCATGCCAATCCACCAAAGTGGCTCATATAAGTAAGAATAGCCTCCAACCCCTGTAATGAGATGAAATTGCTTAAGTTCCACAATAAGATCAAAGATCAAGTAAATCCATTGAAAAAAATATCTTTAGAAAAGAAAATTTTCAATACAGTAAGGACACATACTGAGTAAAAGAGAAAATATACATATTATTCGATCAAATTAAGAAAATCAGCTATATGCCATATGTGTACTAGTAAGCTATATAAGCTGCACGTTTGTGCCAATTTAATAGACATGGACGACATAGATATGAATAACAAGGATAACATTACAATAGTAGTATTCAACATGATAAGCAATTAAAAAGTCACTCTCAGACAATTTTTGCAGTTAGACTTTTTCCAGCTGTAGTTATGCATCT
Source organism: Thalia dealbata (assembly GCA_030544415.1). NCBI lineage: Eukaryota > Viridiplantae > Streptophyta > Magnoliopsida > Zingiberales > Marantaceae > Thalia > Thalia dealbata. The sequence continues at coordinate 5,058,452 of CM060454.1, forward strand.
TACTCATGTTCATCAAAGGTTGATGTTAATTTTGATAAGATGATCACTTATTTTAAATGCTAAAATTGATAGGGAAGTGTTTAATTTATTTTTAACACTCTCCCTCATAGAAAGTGCTTTGGACCGTAGGTCAACATACGGACTGACTCTTTTTTTCCAAGACACACGGACCGTTTCCATCAATCTATCCATGCATCCTTATCAACTCAAGTTTTTTTTTTTGAGTCCACACTTTGGATAGCACCTATCCCGCTTCAGCTCAAGTTTGACTCAGCTTGGTGGCCAGCACCATTAACCCCAAGGCCTTCCCTAATTTGTCACAACGCTAAAGTACTGACCCCATCCTCTGAGAATAGCTAGCAAGGAATTCATTCTATGACCAACTCAAAAATAGATGACCAAGTCCGTCGTGACTCCCTATTAGCCCCATCTCTCTCCATCTCCTTTATCTTAGAATGTTTTGTCACTGTCATTTTTTATCTGCAGTTTTCATATACTACGCCCGATTTGACCTTAGTTTTTCAACTTACTTTGAATTTTCTCCACAACTAGATAGGAAATCATCTCAGTCGTCTGCTTATCAATTTTGAGCTCCATATATTAACCCGCTCGTTTCTTATGTAACCTGAGTAGTATTAAGCTCATAATCTCATATCTTAAACAACAAGATCAATATTAGACAGCTACAAGTGTTTCTTCTCCCATTAGTAACAAGGTGAACTGTAATATATGTTTTTTTGTAGTGAAACAGGAACTGCACTGGGCTGTTGATCAGATCTGTCTTCATAGAGGTACTTGTCCAGTGTCCAAATATTTATACATAAATGGAATTTGCAGTTCCTTCGTCTATGTGGAATCCACACTTCTTTCGCGAATTATTCGGTGCTGTAACTCAATTGGACATGATAGTACCACCTTTTGGCAAGGAAGTCATATTATTTATCAGGCATGTATAAAGATTTTCGCAAAACAACTACCCTTGTAAAACAAAAGATTCTCGAGAGATTCAAAGGAGAAAAAAAAGAGGAAATGACATAAACCTAACCAACAAATCATCTTTCCATCACCTGCCCTGACGCCGGACGCCCCCGCCTTCATCAGACCCTTCTTCTTGACAATGAAGCTGGCGCCGATGAAGGCGCTGGAGGAGAGCGCAAGCACCAGTCCCTTAATATTGTCGGCCGACATGCCCCCGTAAGCCGCCGGAGACGCAAATCTCTCACCGGAAGCCACCGGCGGAGGCGCCATCTTTCCGATCCGCCTCAGCTCCCGCTGCCGCCGCTCGTCGGCGGCAGTGCCCGATTCGTCCGTCCCCTCCCCAAAGAACAGCAGCTCTGAAATCGACTGACGAAGATCTTCGGCGTACGTGGTCTTCGCCGATGCCTCGATGGTGTTGTGCGCTGAATTCTCCCCGACGGTCGGCAGCGGAACGCCGTCGCTCCCCGGGGGCGTCGCCTCTCTCACATCCCCCCCCCCCCCCCCTCTTATTCTCTCTGCTTTCTCAGCTGCTAATTTTATGTGGCCCGTCGCGCGCACACCATATGAGGAGGTTCGCATATTTCCGCGCGTACGGGGATAAGAAGAATACGGCATCAGAGTGGGGCCCCCTCGGCGTCCCTCGAATTAACTGCCTTTTTTATTTCCCGCTTTACGTAGATATTTATCGCTTGATTTAAAATAAATTTTTTTTTTAAGGTCCTTCAAATTTTCAAAATAAAAAATAAAAAAGGTTTACCAGCGATGTTATTTCAAAAAAAAAAAATTAACGTCTTCAAAAAAAATATCTTTCAACAATAAAAATCTCATGCACAATATTTTTTAATATTCTAAAATTATATAAAAATATCCATCATAAATTAAAAAAATAAAATTATTTATGGTTTTTTTAAAAAAACTTTTATTATATTTTAATTTTTTTAAAAAAAATTTACTTTTAAAATATAATAGATAATTTTTTATTTAAATTTTAAATTACTTTTGGTTAGATTGATGAGACTGGTTAGACTTAAATATTTTTTTTTAGAAACTAGTAGGGATATTTTTTAATTTTAAAATATCAAAAAAATATTTTTAAACTAAAAAATAAAATCTATTAATAAGGTGTCCTTATGATTAACTTAAAATATAAAAAATTACATATGTCTTAAATCTATGACATAAAAATACATCAAAAATGCTTAAGTTTAAAGTGAGAAAGAAATTAAAATTTATAAGATAATTTTTTTTTACAGCATTTAAAAAAGTATAAATATAAAAACCCTTTTGTTGTTTTTAATGAATTCACTGGGACATTTTTTCCAAACTCCTCTGTAGAATCTCCACATGCGTTGCTCGTGACTTCATATCGTCTTCTTCTCCGCTCATCCCGGCGATGACGGATGCGCTACAGACAAATACAAGTACGTTAATATATATATATAGAACCAGCGATTAACCCTGCTTCTTATTGGAAGCCCAAGCCAATCCATGGAGGAGTTCAGCTTCCCCATCGTCCCAGAGGACCATAACCCCTCCCTCTGCTATCCCCCTTTCCCCCGCCTCGCCGGCGACGACCGAAGGACGAACCTCCCTCCTGCAGAAGAAGCCTCGGAAACCGCCGGCGCCGCTCTCGGAGATGGCCTGGATGTCGGCGACGAGGTGGAGAAGATGGACAGGCTGTGGGTGGACTTCAATGAGGAGGTGGAGAGGGACGCCGTGGCGGCGGAAAGCGAGCCCGAGAGCGGGAGGAGGTGGAGGAGGAGGACGAAAAGGCCGAGCTCGACGTTGTTGATGAAGGCGATGTGGAAGAAGGTTTGCTTGAATCATAAAGATGATTCTGCCAAGAGAGGTCCTTTCCTCAGGTTCAAGATTTCCACGCAGATAACGCCGGAGAAGAACCAGAATCCAAATCACAGGAAGAACTAGAGATGGATGTCGATTAATGAATCGTATAATCTTTCGTAAATTAGAAGAGGTGAAACGCAAGATTTGATACATGAATTTGTTTTTGAATGGTAGGTGAGCTGTTTGTTGAAATGTTACACCACACATGTATTTGAGGAGGTCCAACTTCCAACTACCAGTTTGGATGTCAATAGTGAAGCGCAGTTGTCCTACATTATATGGTGGTCCAATGCATGTGAAGTTGTTCTTCCTCACATAGAAGACATGGTTTTCCGCCATTATTCAATCAGCTCTGACCTAAGAAGCTCACTTTTAATTTCTGGACTTCTCTGTTCATCCCATTCAAGAACACCCTCCGCGCTTCGCCTTCTTCGTCTTCCTAATTTTCTGTCGAGCGAGAACAGCGCATGAATCAGGATACAAGCACCGTAGTTTTCTGCGCCTTCAACTGGTTCTGGGTTCTTCAGCAACCTTCTTGAGCAAGGGGGCGGCACGTCTGAGGAGATCTGCAATGATCGCGTTCTCAAAGATTTCATCTTTGCGCTTCTTCTCGGAGCTTGGAAGATCTTTCAGTGAGCTTTCTGTTATCTGAGGGAGGCAGATGAGCGTCCCCTGTTTGTTCAAGTGCCCCATCGGCCTCGACCTTTTCGCCGTCTCCTCACGCGCAGTACGAGCATGCCCTGTTCATTCAAACGCCGGGCTCGGCCGGAAGCAAGATCTCAGGTTTCCGACGGTGGTGTATTCGCTGGAAAGACCCGAGCTATCAAAAAGGTGAGAGAGGTCTCGCGATCGAGGCCAACGGTGGGCGAGCTTGCTTGATCCAATCAGGCATCTTCTCCCCACTGCTGCTGCAGCTGCTCCTCCAAGCCCGGCAGTCAACGGTCGGCGGTCGCTGGATTTGAGCGCATTGAGTTCGCTCTTGATGTCAGCTCTATTGGACGCCCTCAACATGTTCGACGGAAGCCGCACTGGTAAACCTTGATGCTTATACTGCACAAAGGCAACGCCAAGATCAAGACCAGCTTATTTTTATCTCCTTGAAGTGATGGCTCCATCTCCGGGGAGGTGGTGGTGCAGCAGTCGCTTCTGCTGCTGCAGAGCTGTGTTGAAATTTATTTATATTCTGGTCCTTCTACTATCACAGAATTTAATCCACTAAACCCTCCTTAGATTACCTTCATCACCTCCTTAACTTATTAAGCAACCTGTATAATTATAATTTTAAAGCAACTAGAGTAAGAGAGTGCGAATAACGTTATATAGAGGGGCTACATGCAAACCAATCACGTCAATAAAGAATTATAAGCATTAACTGCAACCCTTAAAATTTTATTTATTCCTTGATGCTGAGCTCCTGCGATAAGTGACTGCTAGAGGTCAAGTCAAAAACTACTCATTCCAAATCGATTGAATGAAGAGATTGACTTTGGAAGCACCCCCGGCTCATCACAAGCGGAGACCAGCATGAAAGCAAGCTTGCTTTCCCAGTTGAATTCTACTTCAACCAAGCAAGTCAACAGACACGCACAAACATGTAGATATTGCTGTAATTAACTAGTCCACCTAAGTTTATAGTCTCCGGCCATCTTTAGATTCTGAAAGTGACAATGCTCGGATCGATCTCGAGCGGGACGACGGTGGAGCTCGAGTTCTTCGGCAGCGACAGCGCGATCCGCCGGGCGTTCTCGATGTAACTCTCGAACCTCGGCGGCGTTCCTCCTCCTGCTGCTGCAGCTGCAGAAGTCTTCTCCCTGCGCTGGGGCGGAGAAGAAATCCACGTCCTCTCCGGCCTCTTAGCGCCAACGTTGTTGTAGTTGGGCGGGTCCGCGAACAAGTCCTGCGCCGCGTGCTCGATCTCCTCCTTCAGGATATGGTACCGGAACGCCCGCTTCCGGAAGCTCCAGTCGCCGGTGACCCAGTCGAAGTTGTACAGCGGCAGGAACCGGTGCCCGTGCGCCGCCACGAACTCGATGGCGGCGAGGATGAACGCGAACTCCTCCTTCGAGGTGTAGTAGGTGAAGCTGATCCTTGTCCACCCCGGCTTCAGCCCACTGTACCCCTGCAAAAATGGCGAAAGGATCGGCATGAGATTTTTCCCATCGGCATTTTTACAAATAGCTGATGGGCGTACAGAGCAGAGTCCCATGAATTATTCACCTCTTTGACGGCGGAGCGGATGCGGAGGGAGAGGTCACGGTCGACGCTGAGGAGGTGGTGGCCGTAGGGGCCGGCGCAGGCGCAGCCGCCGCGGGCCTGGATGCCGAAGAGGTCGTTGAGCAGCTTGGTGACGAAGCGGCCGTGGAGGGGCTTCTCGTCGGGGGCCATCGTCTCCGGCCGCAAGCTCCCCTGGTCACCACCGCGGGGTCGGCCGCCGGGGAAGACGAGGAAGGAGATGATCGGTAGGCGCTTGGCGGAGGTGTTGCCGAGGACGAGGATGTTCGGGTTCGAAAGCAGCATCGGGAGCGCCGTCTCGGTGTACGCCTGCTCCCGGAGAGCGATCACGTCGTGGCCGACGTACTCCTTCACCCAGAAGGCGAGCGAAGCCCTAATTTTTTGAACGATCGCCGGCGTCCCGCTGTCTTCCCTCTCTTCAACGTCGTCGTAGTACAACGTATCCTATCAAACAATATGATTTATCCATCAACTTCCTCGGAAAACCTGCAACTTGATGAATCGATCGACACAATGACGATGAAGACGACGATCACCTTCTCGCTGAAGCCGTTGACGTAGGCGACGGTGCCGCCGCCGCAGGTGGAAGGCGGAGAAGATCTCAGCTGGTAGAGAGTTTTGTTCATCAGAAGAATCCCCGACGTTCCCGGACCGCCGACGAACTTGTGGGGACTCACAAACACCGCGTCATACCCATCCATCTCACCGGATTTCATGTCGATCTCCTCGTACGGGCCGCTGCGCAATCGACAAATCTAAGTTTTATATCGATAATCGATTATAAAGTCAAAAGGCATTAATGGGGTACTAAATATGATATCGACCTCGCGGCGAAGTCAAAGCAGGCGAAGGCGCCGTGCTCGTGGAGGAGGCGGGCGAGCGCTCGGGTGTCGGTGAAGATGCCGGTGACGTTGCTGCAGGCGGAGAAGGAGCCGAGCATCGGGCGGTTGGCGTACCTGGACGACGCGAGCTGCCGGCGCAGCTCGTCGAGGTCGAGCAGGCCGCGAGGGTCGACGCCGATCTCCACCACCTCCGCGGTGGTCTGCCGCCACGAGAGCAGGTTAGAATGGTGCTCGAACGGGCCGACGAAGACCACCCACCGCTCCTCCTCCTTCAGCCCCTCCACCACGCGCTCCCGCAGGATGGACGGCACCGCGATTCCGATCACCTCCTGCAGCCGCTTGATCGCCGCCGAAGACCCCGCGCCGCAGAACACAATCGCGTCCCCCCGGCCGCCGCCCATGCACCGCTTCACGTACTCCGCCGCCTTGTGCACCATCTTCGTCGTCTTGCTCCCGACGAAACTGTCGTCCGTGTGCGTGTTGCCTGCCGCCGACCGACCGATCGATCAAAAACCGAACACAAATCCAGAAACGAAAGGACGAATCAGTTTCGGGCGATACCGTAGACAGGGAGGACTTCCTGGCGGATGTAGTCCTCGATGTAGTGGAGGCTGCGGCCGGAGGCGGTGTGGTCGGCGTAGGTGAGGCGGCGACGCCCGAAGGGCGTGTCGAACTCGAGGTCCTTTCCGACGAGCTGAGACTGCAGCCAGGCGATGCGCTCCTCGGATGAGAAGCTCTTCTCGGAGTTCAGGCGGAGCAGCTGGTAGAGCTCGTGGTTGAGGCGCTGGTGATGGCCGCCGGCGACGCCGTGAGCGGCTCGATCGATCTCCATCATATTTGAAGACGAAGACGACTGAAGAAGAGCGAGCGAAGGCGGTGCAATTGGGATTAAAACCTCGGTATAATTATTGCATGGTTGGGTTTCTCCGTCAGAAGGAATTATATAGACGGGAAGCGAGATGAATTGGGAGCTCGCGCGGTCAAACATCGCGACCGGTATTAATTAGCCGGTCAAAGAAGGTGCATCCGTCAGCAGCACGTAGATGAAGGTGTCCGCATGGAACACTACTTATTTTACTGACTCGATAAGATTTGAATTTAATATGATCCTACATGGCCGGCGATCGGCTTCAAATCGACACGCACCGAGATTTTTTAACTTGACATATAGATATAAAACTCACTTTGCCAATTCATTGAAGCCGCCTTATTATATATATATACATAATATTTGTTGACGATAATAATGAGAATTCAAGTTATGAAGAAGGAAGACCTGAGTAATTTTAAGTCCGCCGGCGCCGGCTATGGAGTCTAACTTCTAGGTTTTAATTTGCTTGCTCTTTTTTCTAATTCCTACTTCTATTTATATTTTTATTTTTTTTAAAATTTAATATTAATACGGACTACCTTATAACTCAAAGAGCAACTTATACTAAAATAGAAGGCTATTTAAGCATCTGGCATAAAATAAAATTAAAATTTTATTTAAATAATAAGTTAGGAATAAAGCAGTTATTCTCTAAAATAAAACAATATATTATATATTTTATTTTAAAAATAATATATGGATAGATGGAGAGACTTCAATATCTAGAACGTTGATTTGGAAAATAAAATATTTCAACCGTTGACATCAATTTAGGGGGTTTGGAAAAGTCTTTTTAACGAAGGGCATTAATTGCTATTTATATTTTTGTGGAAAAATATTGCAATCTAATTCTGGTGGGCCAACGTATTATAATATATTAATTATTAATGAAGTTGGTCCAAATATTAACTGCTTCATTATTCAGTTCACATGGACCGACAGTAGTAAGTAATTAAATGTAGATAATGGCGTCGACCTTTTTTTCTTTACTAACTCTTAAAAATTAAATAAAATTAAAAATATGGGATAATTATAATTGGACTCCTCTAAAATTCTAAAACTTATTAAAATAATAGTTAATATTATACATTCCACCGTGGAATTTAAGAAATCTGTAAGTTGCGAGTAAATACCTTTGACCGGATGTACGATGACTTTTAAAAGAGAGAACTTTTGTGATATATATATATGAAAAGGCGACTAAAAGTAAATTAGAATTTTTAATGAGATAAAAAAAATATATGGGGAAGGGGGGGAGGGGATGCTCCGTCCCGCCGGCGGCTACGCGTGCATGGCATGCATGCATTAATTACGTGCATGGTTTTTAATTTGAAAACAGGAAGCACGTAAACGTAAACGTAGCCCAACGCGTCGCCGACCGCCACGGTTGACCCGGCGTTTGGAATTTGGAAACCCACCGTCTTCCTTCCATGACCTGCAAACCGGAAACAACGCCCCCTCCTTTTTTTTTTTTTTTGGTCAATACCTACGTGATGATCATAATAAATTGACAATAATCTTCCCGAATGCACCGATGGTAAATTAAACTTTTTTTTAGAACTTATGATAAATTAAGCTTTGAAAGTAAAGATGAATAAGAATTTAAGAAAGAGAAAATTATTTTATTAAGTAAATGTAAAAATTCATAGGTGGAGGATCGATTGGTTAACTTTTTTATTATAGTTACACTCATTAATTTTCTTTTATTTGATACTAATTATGCATCTTATGTTCTTGTGGCCGATAGATTTATATAAGAGAATGATTTATTTATTTTTAATTTTTTTTATTATATTCATGACTCCATTTTAATCATATGTCGTTCATCTTAGGTCGGATGAGTATAACTCAGGCATGTTTCCAAAGCATGTTTCCAACCCTATGGGTGTAACATATGGGTGGTCTACCCAATCATACGGTTGGACATAATAAATTAATATAAAAATTAACTTGAAATTTAAAAATAATAAAAATCTCTACCACCTACTAAGTTACATTAATTTATTAAATTTTTATAAATTAAAAATATTATAAGATTGAAAGATTAGACTCTATTTTAAATATATTTTAAATTAATGATACAGCATAACAACCTAACTTATTTACTCCCACCTTAATTAATAAATTTTTTTAGATAAAAGTCAAAACATAAGAATCATTTTGTCTCCTAACTGGAAAAATGAATAAGAAAAATAGAGGCGTGTGAGATATGTGTGCACGCATGAAATTGTAAATAACTAAGTATATAATAGGAATGAGAAAGGTTGACAAAATGTTAAGAAACCCAATTAATTAATCACCTAGTCTAATAGGAGAATAATGTTTTTTTTCTTTCAAAGGAGGATAAATTGAAGGCATTGTCTGATGCTTAGAGAATGAATTGAATTGAAGAAGCATGTAAAAGTCCCCACTCCCTATAAGTTTTTGTATGATATTATTGTTTACCAAGATATCAAATATTATTTCTAAAAAAAGTACAATTAAGTAATGAGTTTGAATATAATTATTCTATTTTAAAAAAGAGGAGAAGCTAATGAGAGTTATTCCATGGTTTTGTAGAACTCATGCAAAACTCACATGCTTGACTATAAAATTCATCTGCAACACAACAACATGCTTGCCGTGCTTAACTAATATCCACCATCAGTTCTGTGAACTCTTGGAAAATGTAAATTCCCATTCACATCTTAGTTTTTTTGTTCTTGTTGTTGCTAAAACAAGGCTACAGTATAAATTAACTGCCCACTTTTTTTTTTCCTTGACCAAAGAAAATGAAGGCCGTTTGACCTGGGGATGAAGATGAGAATTTATACTCTGTTCTTTTTGAAAAATTAAAGAAAAGACACAGATGATGCATCAGTTCGGTACTAAACTTCATAGGTGCACTTTAGCTGGTTAGAACAATTGCAAACCTAGAGAGAGAAAGACTTTACTATTCTAACACAATAATAAAATAACTTGAAAGTTCAGTTCTTCAGTCCCTTTTTTTAAATCTGAATGAACTGACATTCCATTTGGATTTGATAGTGTCAACAGTTCGAGAGTCTTCCTTCAACACATTTAGATGGATCTTGAATATGACTTATTTTAGTCTTTTTCTTATTTAAATGGCTTGAATGGTATAAGAATACTTGAGAAAACGAAATAGTTGAGTAAAAAAGATAGCAGAACGCGTGGAAGTCATACCTCAGTATGGAGGATATCTTCGATCAATTCAAATTCAACTTCCTCCTCTTTGGTCCATGTTAGAAAGTATAACGTAATTAAAAAATACTCCAATGCACGTCATGTTCTTAGAAAATAAAAGAGTTAGAAAGAGAATGAAAGTTGCTGCCAGGTTTAATTATGCATTGACCAACTCAGAGTAGGAACAACGTCTCTTGATTGCAAAGTTACTACAAAGTTATCACATTCCCAAATTAGCAAGACTCAAGAGCACCTCGGTAGCTCATTTGATTAAAAGTGGAAGTACCTGAGTATGTAATTAGATGTTTGAAACCGATTATAAACTCGTTAATGTTATAGAACTTTTACCAAATTAATACTATAAGGTTTTTGGCCAATAGGAATATATATAATTGACCACTTGAGCTTATATTAAGGATGGATACCAAATCCATCTTTACTTTTTCAAATGTATATGAGGATGACATACCAAGTATATTTCAAAGAAACATACTCTTACATTTTCTATTCTTTTGTCCAAATTGTTTTCCTTAATTAGATCTTACGGTTAATTTCAATATATGATGAATTGAGTTCAACACCAGAATCTCAAGAGAAATGTTAGGAACAATACATGTACATAAAAAATTTACCATTTCTAATTAACTTAAAAGATGAGAACAAAGATGTCTTAATGCAAATAACAAGAAACATGAGAACTCTATTTTTTAAGCTAAATGGTGACCCCATCAAAATTTAACTAACAGAAAAATGAGTTGACGTCGAGAGAGTTATCCTGCAGCAGCTCTCCAGACATTACAAACATACGATGTCATTTGCAGTGCCATACCTAACACAGGTTAACTAAACCAAGGGCACAACATTCACACGGGACCTCTCCATGTGATGAGATTTAAACGACGCGTACTTCGCAAGATATATTGGAAGAAGTACATAAAGATGCACATGCAGCACATTTAGATCAGAAACTCTTCAGGATGAGAAATCCAATTCGGAGTGCCATTTGCGCATTTAAGTCCTCCCCTGTTTCAGGACATGTTAGGTTGGCAATAATAAAACAAATTTATATAGTGTGAATAATAAAAAATTTATCTGGCAGAATACGTTAGTTTGATGATTATGAAATCCTGTAATCACATCAAAGTCCTTTGACGGTGACTAACAGTGTAAAAAAAGAATTGCTGAATTAGACATTCCTAATAATTTTAACTTTGAATTACAAAGGAAGCATTTACACCGATACTAATTTGCCCTGACACTACTTCACAAACATATGAATCAAAAAGTTAGAAGTTATATTATTTATCTTTCCCTGTGATCTCATTCCAGCTTTAGTTACTTTTGATGTCTTACAACAAGAATCCCTCTTTTCTCTCATCTGGATCCTCCCTAAACATGCATCTATCAAAATGTATATTTGCTATCACAAATATATACAGTAACATATCAAACAAAAAACATAATAACTAAACGTCAAAAGCACTACATTTCTGCCAAGAAATAGAGCAGTATAACAAGAAGCAAAAAGTGTGGATTTAAATGCACAAGGGATGAATCATTACGATTATGAAATTAGTCTCCTATTTCTCAAAAGCCTTACCTTAAAGTAAGTGTAATATTCTTAATTATACATCTAACAGAACAGGTTGTAGCATACAATGAGAAAGTATATTTCCCTGCTACTGTTGTTAATTAAAGGCGCCCAAACAAACAGGGTGTTAGAAAATAACAAGGGGACATGCACAAAGCAACAAACTAAATAGCTTGAATCATAAAAGATAGAAAAATCACAGCACAACAGTGTCAAGCAACAGATAGGGGAAAAAATGGGAAATTGGTAGCACGAACAACAACAAAAATATCTCTTGAATCTTCAAACCTAATAGAATCACTTAGGTGAAAAGATCATCAACCATTATATAAAAAATACATGCAGGAAAGTGAATCAAAAAGCCCCAGTCTCGTTTAAGATTTTGAGTATTTCACAATTGTATAGCAGTTCAGAAAAATAATGAAGCGATCAAGCAAAGGTGGTGTGTGAGTTTCCATTAAATTGCAAGCAAGATCTAGTACCTGCCATGAACCTGCTGGTCCATCAACGGGAGCAGGTGGTGATTCTTGCCTATGGTTAACTCCATATCCTGGTCCTTGCCTATTTTCTCCACCGTAACCTGGATTCATATCCTGTCTATGTTCCCCATCATAACCAGGCCCCATCCCTTGCCTGTAATCTCCAGAGTAACCAGGGTTATGCCTTTGTCTGTCATCTCCAAAGCCAGAAGGGCCATTAAACCTATTGTACCCTCCTGGACCCTGTGAAAAGTTTCTCTGATCTTGAGGAATGAAATTACCCTGACCTCCTTGGTTAAAATCCTGTTGATATGAAGGCACTGGATCTCTCCTTTCTCCTTGGTAAGGATATCTCCCCCCAGGTTGTGAGTAGTTTCTCTGCTCTCCTTGTCCATTGTCTCTCCTCTCTCCTGAATGAGCAAAGTCTCTGCCCCCAGGAGGTCCATAACCTCTTCCATCTTGACCAGTCTGAGTCTGAGGTGGAGCGTAGTTCCTCCCATCTGCTTGTCTAAAGTTCTGCTGACCAAATGATGTGTTTCCTTGTGGTGGTGGCTGGTTATAATTCGGCCTATCATTTCTGTATTGATTTCTTGGTCTCCCTTGCCTACCGTATTGAATTGGAGGAGGTCTTGGCGTAATTACCCCATTCTCATACTTGTCACCTGATTTTTGTTTCATAAAAAGGCACAGTAATCATATGAAAGCAACTCTTCTAGGTGTGTTAGAAATATAGCATTTGAAAAGTTGGCAATGCCTAATCTTAGGAAGAGACATTTGCATGCCGCAACAGCAAACAGAAACAGATAAGCAAAAGTAGCAAACCTCCATACTCCTTATTCACAGGATCGATATACGAATCAGGCAAAACAAAGACGACACCAGGCAAACCTGCAATCATGCAATAGGTACGGCATAGAAACTGTACAAAAATGTCTCATAAAGAATCTCTAATAGACAATAACAAAAAGTAATAGTCAAGATTACCGTGGAACTTTTCGGACATTTCCTCAGTCATTACTGCTTGGAACCCATGATAAGTAGTCGTGCTCAAAGCATACATTCTCTTCTTAGCTTCCTCTACACTGCGAACATCACTGAATGATCAGCTAATTTCTTCACGATATGCATCTTCAACTTAGAAAACATGACGCATTGAAAAATCAAAATGAAGGATGTTGTATAAACGTTCAGAACAAAACTTCTACATATAGATGGATAACTTTTTTATTGTAACCATGGGATCTGCTGAGACATGCCAAATCCAAATAGCATGATATCACACCAATCTGGAATTCCTTAGTCGTTTTCAAGGTTAAATTTTGAAACTCAACCAATTGACAGGCCACCGCATTAAAGACCAAGAAATAAATTAGAATAGTGGAAATGTGCAAAGATTCAATATGTGATCCTACGGGACCTTCTGTAGTTCCAATGAGACTTATATTTCAGCTCCAATTTCATGGAGTCATCGCATCTTCTATTTCCTTGCCTAAAGGCATGGCAATCCACAACACTAGTATATAATTCACAATTTTTTTTTGGAAAAAAATGCGAATTCTAAGATCCAGAAAATTCAAACTATACAGCAGATCGGTACAGGAACTATGTGGAAGATGAACCCCAGTGAAATAGTCAACCCGTAGACCAGTTCTGCATTATCGATATCCCATCTCACCGGTCCATATCCCTTCCGACAACCTGAAATAAGAGATAGGAGAGGACGGTCCTCGTACCTGCCAACGACCTTCGCCAGGGTCTGGATGTAAGTCTCGATCATCTCCTCGCGCGTGGGTGCGGGATCCTTCGGGAAGTCCATGGTGATGAGCCAGTGGTTGTAGTCGCAGCCTTCGAAGAGGATATCGTCAGGCCCAAATTTCTTATCGTCTGCGTCATGGTTCCTGCGATCGGCGAGGGGTGCCGAAGACCGGAAGGAAAAGGCCTGGGACAGCGAATGGGGTCGGAGAGTGGGACTGGGCAGGAGGCGATAGCTAGAGGCGGCGGAGATATTGGAAATAGGAGGAGAGGGGGCGGAAGAGACCGCCGCAGAGAGGCCACGGCCTCCGAGGAGCGAGGAGGAGAGGGCGGCGGCTCGATGGAGGCGGACGCGCAGCGCCATGGCAAAAAACCTTCGTAGGGTTTTTGGGCTGGGAACAAGTCGGGGAAAATATTAACTGAGGAGGAGAGGAAGCGAAGAATTTAAAACCAACCTAAACGTTTTAATAAGGTTTAATGAGCTAATAGGCCCATTAACGGCCCATATCGGCCCATATAGCTAGAAGAAGTAAAAAGAGGAGGGTGAGATATAATGCTGGGTTATAGCCTGATACCATATGACCAACCAATAATAACTTAATGTTTTATTTTATACTCATCATAAGTTCTGTCTCATCAGTAAAATATTCTAAAGATACATAGAATATTCTAATATATAAAAATAATAATCACTCAAAGAAACATAATTGATATTAATAAAAAAAGAGCTATCCAGTATAATTAGAATAAGAGAGTAGAAAAAAGAGTTAAGGATTATAATAAAAAAGTGGAGTTATCAAGCTTGAGTAATAAATATTATAATATAATGGATTTTATGGGTTTTTAATAGAGTAATTTTTTTTACGGTTGATAACGTTCATGATATTATGTGATTTTTTCAGACAAATTGTGATTTAATTAAAAGTGCGGGTGTGTTATTGGGTGGCAAGTAGATTTTGGTGGTAGGTCGGTAGCGCACAAATCCAGCGCGACTCGACGTGGACACGGCCAACTTGGCGGTCTCTCTCTCTCTCCGGCTGACTTCTTTGTTTATTAATTATTCTGGGGAGTGGGGCAATGTGGGCACAGTTGGAGTTGGGCGCCACCAAGGCACAGTTTGGCCGCAGCTGTCACCGGCGTGTGCTCGGTCGCTCCCTCCGCGTATATATCGAGCCCCGATGACCCTCCGCCGCCGCCCCGCTCCTCGGCCGTTGGATCTGTGCGTCCGACGGCGGATGCTGATGGCGGCGACTGCTCCGGGCACGTAGGCGCTTCGTCCGCTGGGCGCGCCGGATATCGGGCAGCGGATCGGGTTCGTCCGTCGCTGGAACTGCTGCCGTTGGTCGTCTTGACGTCCCTGTTCCCGTTTCCTGCTGCCCTGGAGTTTTTATCCGGAATCGATCGGTTTTGAGGATCGATCGCAGAGGGGTCGGCCGATTTGGTAAGCGCTAGGTTTTTTTTTTTTCTAAAAAAAAAATCAGTTCCACCTGTGGCTGTGTATTCTCTCGCGGTTTGGATCTCTGAGAAGTATTGATAACTTCGTGCCACCTCGATGTTTCTTTTTTCCTCCTTTGGTTGACGTTTTTCTAGGAGTTTTGGATGTGTTTCCAGGAGTTGTTACATTTTGGAATTTTGGAGATGTATTTGATAAAAATCTAAATCTCTTTCGCAACGCACAGTTTCTGGAATCTTGGATGATACCTGAATGTTGTGATTCCATGCTGCAATTTGATAATTATGATCCGCTTACCCAGTATTGTTGATAACGAAAACAATAGTTACAAGGCGATCCAAAAAAAAAAAACCAAGCAATGAGACTTGACATGAGAGGAGTTTAGGATAAAAAAGAAAAAGAAGAAAAAATTTCTTCCATCAGCTTAAGTCTCTGTTTGCACCAAGCAGCATGCTCCTGTACGTGTGATTGCACTGTCTTTGTCGGCCCTTTGCCTTAGAAAAAGGCTGAACTGAGGCCTCCACAGTGAGGAGCTGGTTGAGAGGTGGCACATGCAGGGTTGACCCAGAGAATTGGATTCTGCCACGCGAAGCTAGAAAAAATGGAGGTGGTTTAGTGATTTCATGGAGAAGACGGCAGACTAGGGTCCATTTATATCCAATATTTAACAAGAATTTGAAGTCATCTGCTATTACCTTTTTGTTTGCATTTAGTATTTTATATCAACATCTTGCTGAATCTTTTCAGCTTGTTTTTGCAACAGACTCATGGCAAACACCAAGGCTGCTTCTTTCTTAAGGAGTTCAGCACCTTCCGGAAAACAACCTTTCCTTCCTCCAAGATCCCCCTTCCCGACTGTACTTTCATCATACGGTGACTTCAGGAGTACATCATCGAGACATGTCTCGGATTCAGGAGATGGGCAAAGCCATCACCGGCGCACTTCATCTGAAAGTTTTCTCATTGAGGAGCAACCTCCTTGGCTTGATGATTTGCTCAATGAACCAAATACTCCTCCGATTACAAAAGGATCTCATCGTCGCTCATCTAGTGACTCTTTCGCTTATTTGAATGGTGCAAACAACTCTTGTATTGTCACTAATCTGTCTTTGGAGGATTGCAACCCAATTCGTAGTGCACGCTCACCTTGGCAAGTGAATGAAGCGGATAGCCTGATAGGCATAAATCATGGATCATATTATCTGGAGAACAGTTCGTTTCAAAGGCACCCAGAAGGAAAGGACAAAATAGTGAATAGAAAGGCCTCATCTCTAGGAGAACACTATTTGGTGCCATCTGAAACTAGTGGGAAGAAAGTGTCACAAGATTCACCCCAAAATCCAAAGCATTCCTTGGAGAAGGAAAGTTCTCTCTCTAAGCAGTGTGAGAATGATCAGAGGAGCGCTAAGCAGTAAGTTTCATGCTGTTATATTCAGAACTATTTAACCTTTTTTTCATTTAGTTCTTGATTCTCTCGCACAAGTATCGAAGCAGTAAGTTTCAAGCTGTTATATTCAGAACTATTTAACCTTTTTTTTCATTTAGTTCTTGATTCTCTCGCACAAGTATCGAAGCACAGTTTGGAAACAAGTTTTGAACACAGTTCACAAAGATTTAAGTAGGTAATAAATGCTACAAATGATGAAATATAAGAAATTGCATTTTTCCTGTTTAGTCAAAATTTATGGTAGATGATAATTACTGGTTTCCAGTATTTGTTTAGAAAAGAATTACTTGGAATTTACCCTTTTTATTAGATATCATCGGTGAGTATTATTTGATGGCAATTTTTATTTTCATATTAGTAAACTAACGTATCAGTAAACTGAAATCCGTGTAGATTTATATTACTATTCCTACTTTCAGCAACAAATAAATTATCTCCAAAGAGTTATAAAAGCAAATAGGAAGCTTATTTGAGATACAATAACAAATTCAGAATGTCACCATTATGCATTAAAGATATGCAAAAGCTAAATTTAGATGTTCTAGGATTAAATGATTCAAAGCTACCAAAAAATTATAGTCTATTAGTGCCTGCCTTCATCTCCTATTTTCCATACAAAAATCTTCTTAGTTGCAAAATGTCTATCTCCTCCTTGCTGTTTCTTTTATTTCTAGTTATATTCTTGGAATTTAAGCTTTCGTAACTTTATCCTTTTATGCACAGAGATGACAACTTGTGTTGCCTTCCTCTATCTGTGTTGTAGAAGATTTCTTGCAACTTTAACGCATCACCATTTTGTCCCTCACCAGTCCTCTCTCTTTTCTAGTTGAGTACAATATCATGGTTCAGCTTATCCTCACCCCTCATCTTTGTGTCTTTGATTTGCGAGCTAAATCATAAAAAAGCTTTATTCTTATTTATCAATTGTTGTAAAGAGAACTGAAGGTAAAAGATTAAAAAAAAATTAATCAACTCAAAAATTTCTATACAGTCTAAGCAATTAATTGGCAAAAGGAAATTTCTTTCATTAAGATGTACCACTAAAAAACTGATGCTTCTGTTTCAAACATGAAGAGTTCAGAATACAGTGTTCTTTAGCGTTGCGACGAACTTGTTCTATTTTTCATTTAAAAGCTAGTGTTTATTAAAGACACTCGATCTCTCTAAAGAAGGTGCTTTCACTTAGGTTAGCTTCATATTGGCTACTTTTTCTAGGTTTGACACTTTCACACAAGTCAAATTTCGTCTCAGAAGTACATGAAATGTTCAGTGGATTTGTCTTTCATTTATCTTTTATCAACCATGCATGCGACTCTTCTCTATTCTCTCAGGCAATTTGCTCGACGGTCTCGGGTTCGGAAGCTCCAGTACATTGCTGAATTAGAGAGAAACGTTCAATCCTTACAGGCAAGTCTTGCGAAATCATCATAGAGAAAACAATCTCGTCTGTGTTTACCTTGGTGAAACTTGAGATTTCTGATTTATAGATAACTATGTTTTACTTCATGTTTTAACAGGCAGAAGGCTCGGATATTTCAGCTGAACTTGAATTTCTGGATCAGCAGAATCTTATGTTGGGCCTAGAAAATAGATCCTTGAAGCAACGACTTGACAATCTATCTCAGGAGCAGCTTATCAAACACCGTAAGACTAATTTTATCAAATTAGAAGCTTTTACCCTACACATGCAATATCTCACTGCCTTCTCTAACTTTTCCCCTGATTACCTGCCCTCTGCTCACTACTATAACTATCCGTAGGGGTATCCAAACGGTTCAACCTGAATCAAACCTAACCAAATATAAATCAAACTTTTTTCCCAAATCAGACTGAATCTTTCTCCAACTAAAACTAAACTGAAATTGAACCAAAATTACTCAGCTTGTTCTGCTTGAACTGGATTTTACAAATGTTACTCTCCAAGTTATTATTATGACCATTTAACAAAAAATTAATTATTGTTGCGTTCATCTTTCCCAAACCCTTTAAGCTGAAAAAATCTTTAAAAGATGACTCAGAATCAGAAAATTGATCATAATTGAAAAAATAAAAAGAGAACTTGACATTAGACTCCTATCTGAAATTCACATCTTAGCCTTTTTTGGGAGAAAAAGATGATAAGCTTCATAAAGCTCCTCTACCATATTCTTTGCGTCAGGTGCTAAAATTTAACTATGGTTTGATAGCTTTCTGAACCTTATTGTGTGTCTTCTGACAAAATCTTGTCTGTATTCATGAAGTATTCTCTCTCTGATTGTTGACTTTCTCCTAAATTTAATCTTACTTGGATATATGTCTCCATAACACAGCTGCACGATCTGCGAAAAGTAGCTTATCTATACAGATTAGCATCCTGTGTTCTCTCAGATGGTTACCTCTCTCTTAATTTAAATTTACGTGCTTATGTATCTCCATAACTTAGCTGTAAGATATGAGAAAGTAGCTTATGTATACAGATTGGCGTCCTCTCTCCATATTCCTATCACAAGAGAGTAGCCTAGTTGTAAACTCACTTGCTATGCAGCTTCCTGTCCCCACATTCCTATCCCATGGTAGTAGCCTAGTCGTAAGAGAGAATAGACTTCAAGGCAGCTTGATCCTTGATTCTGATCTCTTCATCTCCAACATCTGTAAACAAGATGCATAGTCCATTTTTACCAAACCTCATGTAGGTTCTTTTTGGATTTCTTTACACATTTATATAAAGAATTACTATTTTTCATGTATATCCTAACGGATATCCGACTTACTAAAGTTTATTCCAAAACAATGCAGTTCAGCAGGAGATGCTTGAACGAGAGATAGCTCGACTTCGATCACTATATCAGAAGCAGCAGCAGCAATCACAGCATCAGTCAGCTCCTACACATATTCGCAGTAGGAGTAGAGACCTCGACTCCCGTTTTTCCAGTCTCTCCTTAAAGCCCAACGACATGGATGCAGGAGTTGACCCGGCCACGAGCTATCTCCACAGTTGAGACCTCATCTCTTCCTAACCAGGTGTCAACTCCTCGCGTAATTGAAGGAAAGATAACTCAAATTTAGTAGGCCTGGAACTTGCGACTCAAATCTAACTCATTGAGATCTGTCAACCAATTGGCGGCATCGCACCTCGAATTCATGTATAAATATGACAGACTCAACATTCTGCCTTGGAGAAATAGGATGGAGACCTGGTAGCACATCAAGGCGAACAAAACAGAAGTTTGATAGCTTTGGAGTTAGTCCATTTTTTTCTTCTCACATTTGGTTATACACACCTGGCAGTCACAAGCAGCCCCATGTCTATTGGAGATTCTCCGATTCTTTTCCCAACATCATTGTTCTTTGTTATTATTAATTATCCAAATGTTTCATACATGCTGTATTGTTTTTTTTTTAATCATACGCCACATTGTTGCTCAGGTTTGTCGTGACAGAGATTTTGTTGTTTGTGGTGGTTACAACAACAGATCATTGATTCCTTGTAACTGTTTGAACCCTGAGATTCTAAAGGGTGTAAGCTTGTGGAAACTTGAGCAATTGACATATGTCATAACTGATATTTTCATCTATTGGTTAATGACTCTTTGGATGGTATTCTACTTACTACTATGTTTATATATATATATATATATATATTAAATTTAGTGACTATTGAATTAATATGCTTCAGTATAGAAGCTGCTCTTATCAAATCAATGTGAATTTAGTGCACTAATGATGATGTTGTTTTGATATTATGGTGGTCCAAAACCTCTTGAAGGGGAAAGGGAAACTGTATTCTAATACTCATGTTATTTCCGTTAATCTATCCCATTATATTCAAGTAATCATCATTTTCCAACAAGAAACTTGGCAAAATGATCAGTATATTTATATGACAACTGATGTGATCTGCTGCTACTTGATTTCCATACAAAAATCAAGCACATTCAAATACTCATCAGAGGATGAGCAAAAGCAATTTGGTCGAACCCCCGGAGGTTTCCGCTCAACTCAACTTCAATTCCTGGACCGAGACCTCCTCGGTCGGAGAAGCGGCGTCCTCCTCCGGCAGCGCAGAAGCTTCAACGGCAGCGGAAGTTTCAGGAGCGGGCGGTGCGGCAGCTTCGACGATCCGCACCACCGGCTTGAACTTGCTGACGTAGTAGCTGAGCGGCGGCCCCGTGTACTCCGGTGCCGCCACCTGCGGCTGGTTTCTGCCGACCTGTATGAGGATGCTGGAGGCGACGAATATAGAGATGAGGGCCAAGCCGGCGTTGATGGCGAGAGTGTTCTCCGCTCCGTCCGATGAAGTCCCTGCCGTCCCCGAGCTTATCGCACTCTCCGCAACGTAAACTGCAGGCTGAAGAACAAACACAGAGTTGCTGATGAGAAGGAAAACTGCATGCAGCAGGATGACACTCGTTAAACATTTAAATTTACGACATATTCAACTATAATACGATTCAAATCAAATCCAGTCAACAAAATATCACCTTTCTATACCTAATATGTGCTTTACCGTGAAGTGAAGCTTTAGAACGAGGAAGATAGAAATCCAAAGTTGTCCGTAGTAAAAAAATGAGAAACAAACCTCAACAGAGTATATGTTTGTCTGTCCGGCAGTGTCCTTCTCGATGTAACCAGTCCAACCGCGCCCACGGGGCGGGAATGTGCCGACCACCTTCGTCTTCTCGCCGGCCAGCCACTCCATGCTAACCTTTCCGACCTGTTTAAAGCATGAAAAAATAGTGAAGAACAGAAGATGAACTAAGAAGCAATGTACCAGACCATTCTCCTGATCTCTCGGCTAAGTCTTAATTTATAATAAGAATTCGTAATGAATACTAAAATAATCTTTAACTTTGATTCAGTATCATACAAATGGAAAACCATAATATGTCTAATAGCATAACATAACAGAGAGCTCTTTGTGTTCTTGGAGGATTTCTACTTCTAGCAATGTGCAAGTTCACAACCCTCCGGTATTTTAAAAAAAAAAACCCAGATTTGGTGAATACATGTGAAGTATCGTTCTTAGCCAGAGATTTTTGGGTTGTTGATTGAATCTTTGTGCTCTTATGATCATTTATTATAAATCCATGCATCCTAACTCATCAGTAACATTAACACAGATGTACATGCCACAATAATAATAAAAAATAGCTCAAACGATGAGAAGAGAAACGCCATGGAACACCAGGAAATTTGAATCAGATTGAGGAGGCAACAGTAGGTCATATTCTTTGACAACTCGCCATAAAAAATGTCCCTCTGTTTTAAAATCATCTAAAATGGTGTGCGGCTGTTGATATGGAAAGACGATAAAGAGGGCTCCCCAAATTTATAATTTATAAAGAGAGCAGCATTAATTAGGGTTTAAAGAACAGGGAAAACGTCTGGCACGGGACAAAAAAAATGGGGAGGGCAGGCGGACCTCCTTATCCGGAGCGCACTCCTCGGCGTTGCAGTCGTTATCATCGGGTTCGGAGGAAGCGCTGACGGCGGAGAAGGATGGCCTCGTGGGGGTTCCCCTGGGCGTGGGCGGCTTCCGGAAGGCGCTGCGGGAGAGGAAGGAGCAGCTGCTAGCGGAGAGCATGGACTGCAGGGCGGCGCAAGCCATCGTTGCAGGCCGGAGCGCTGGTTTTTGGTCGTACGTACAGATTAACCTGCGAAGTAGGATTGATTGATGAACCGCTCCGGACCTCCGAACCTCCTCCTCCTCCTCCTCGCCTTGAGAAATTTTGCTCGGATTGCGATTCTTCTCTCCTCCGTCGCACTTCTCACCTTTTTGTTGGCTGTGGGTGGGTTTGGGCGTGCGGGCGACGACGAGATCTTTTCGAGGACTGCGAGTTGGGATTGCAGATATGTGGTCAGGTTCGGGTGGATTGCTTTGAGCCGCGTGTCTCCCTTTTCTCTACTTAAATATATATCATTTAACGGGGAGAAGACAAGACGGTATTGGAGTATGAGATTACAGGTGGCGTGTTTGCCGACGAGCAGCCGATGCTTGCGTGGTGGAAATTTTGCAAGTGGACTGAACCGGACCGGCGGGTCGTCGAGAGGTGGATTAGGATTAGATTCAATTTAAAAATTATCTCCAATTATTTCATATCAAATAAAATCATAATTAGGATCAAATCCTAATCCACCTTCTAATTACAAGGCATCTCTCTACTTTTTTTTTTTAATTATACGACCTCTCTACGAAATGTTTGTTTCAAAAAAAAGTTATACGTCTCAAATCTACGCTCTTTTGATATTAAATGGTTCGATCAGAACCAACTCAAAAAAAAATTTGCCCAAGGTTTCCCATCTTAGCCAAATAAAAGAATTGAGTAGGAGGATCATTCGAGATATCTGAACTGAAATCTTAAGAGATAAAAGTTTTGATGGCGATAAACTTGAACCATAGTAATGGAGATCCCTAAGCAAATGACATCTGAGATAACTGAAGAGTTGTCTAGGAAACAGAAACAACTTTTTATCACATTAACATGATTTTTAGCATTTTACTTCCCCGTGATGCAAAAGTTGTAATCTGAGCTATAGGGCATGAGATGGTAATTATCTCATTGTCTAAGGTACTAAAAGTATAAAACACAAAATTTTAAATATTTTCATCAATTCTCATGATATAGAAATTAAAAATTGCTTATAATTTTTCTATAAGAGTAGCTTAAAAAATTATAAATAATGCATGATAGAAAAAAAAATCATAACAAGACATTTGTTATCAATAAAATTAAAAAAGAACCTTAGCAAAATATACATGAATTGAAATAAGACCAGAAGATGGCTTGTTCCCAAGGTATACAGATTGGGGTAAATAAATTACACAGGCAGCAGAATCACCTCCGAGATGCTGAACAAGAGCTCACCAGATAGTAGCAATGGAAAAAGCATTGCTTAGACGTGAATTTATGAGCAACCAAGGATAATTAAAGTCTCTAATAGCAGCAGAAATTTCAATTTCCTCTCTACACACATTTCTCAGTTTGCCAGAGTTGGTATTGTAGATCAATCATCCTTCGCTCCTCCAGATTTCTAGATATCCAAGCACCACAACATGTGCCTTGCATGTTGATATTTCAATATCAGAAAGCATTTAACTTAACAGTATCTAGGCCACTCAAAACGCTAATCTTTCTACAACACTATAGAGACAGGATCCAGTTTCCCCAGTGATAAAAGGGAGCAGCAGAGCTTTATAATATTGACCTTTAGCCTTTAAAGAAACAGTTGACAGTGACAAATGGCTCACTTGTCAGTCAATGCTTCCCAAAATTGACACTACAAAATCGACAAGTTTCACCTTTTGCTCCAAAGGGGGAAAAAGAAAAAAAAAAGGTAAGACTTGCATGTTTTACCGTAAGTAACGGCAGCACCAATTAGATTATGGTCTCAAGGCATCATAGACGAGATGAAGACTCTGAAAGCACGAGTCTGTGTTCTTCACAGGTCATGATAAAAGACCTTTCCTTGCACCGTGATGCACCAGATGATTGCATATAAACATGATACTCTACGTCCAAAAAAAATGAGATGGTCGATATGCAGCTCAATGAGATGGCACGGTATGAAAATTCTCTACTCTGATACGATGCCATCAAAATATTTGGCAGATCATGTCTCCTTCCACTTGTTAATGTATCTAAGAAATGCCGTAGATGAACTATCCCTAGGTTGAGCACGCACACGTGTAGACCGTCGAAGGACATTCTCCTCGAGTAGGACCTTATGAGCAACATCTTTGGATCTCTTCTGTAATGCCAAGCTAAAACCACACAGAACGAAACACAAATTGATTTCAGAAATTCAGCACATGGTCAATAAGGTGGCTTAACTGAAAATTTCAGAGCTTGGGAATTCAAATAATCATACAAAGAGTGTAAGCTACAGCATCTTAAAATTTTAACATATAAAATAAGCCACTAATATGTGAATTGACGGCATATCCTTCAGACTGGGTAACGCTGCATTCATTGCATATCCCACGAGCCAAATGCACCGAATCTACATTCACAAGCATGAACATTGTGTATTTACATATACATTAACTGCCTGAAAAGTGTAGTTTCCACATGCATTCCTCAAGTACAAATTATAATTTTCTTGATATGGACTTGGATGTCCGACTCGTCGATATTGATCTTCTAAAGTGGCTACGTATCAAGTAACATATGTCTACTATTACCTAATTTGTTGTCATTCATTACTAGCACCAGGTAACCAGCTATCGCTTAATACAAAAATGATGTAAATAAAGGAAACATGATGCAACCAAAAGCAACAACATAAGATACAAGCAAAAAAAAAAAAATGTAGGAATATAGATGTCTACATTGGGTACGCCTAATTCATCTATTTAAGCCTTCATGGCATAGAACTTCAGTTGCTCCCTAGTTTGATATACAAGTATTTTCTTTTTACTCCTTGTATCAATGGTTATTTTGTTGAAAATTTTCTACATAATAATGATATCTTATGTAAATTTCAGTTGCTCCCTAGTCATGTATTACCTCTTTAATTTTTATTTTATTTCGTTTTCCATTGTCTTGTTTTTTCTTTTCTTCAAAGATTGGCCAATTTTCTTAATACATTCCCCTCTTCTTAAGTCCCTTCTTCCCTCATCTCTCATCTCATTCTACATCAAGTTTATGAGCCCCTTGATCCTCTTCCTTCTCTCTCCTTTCATCCAGCCCCACCGTACCTTGAACCAGCTACATAAGCTTCAGATTATCTCAAACAGTTCTGACAGAGTTCCCACAAGAGCATCTTGTTTTCAGATGTATCATAAGATGTTTCAATCCTCACTGATCTAACATAATAATTTTTCTTTGTATCAACTTCCTCACTGCCTAACATAGGTTCAGATATAAGCATATGTTTCTAGCTAAGCTTGCCTGTTACTTCATATACATAAATAGAAACCTAGAAGAAAACCTCAAGAAAATGCTCAATCCTGAACGACTCCAAAATTTTATATAATTATAGAAGAAATAATATAGGGAAGAAAAATAGTCAAAGCCGCAATAGGCAAGCATACCTTATTCTATTGTAGTTCCTCTCAAACTGCCTTTTAAGAGCTCTCTCCCTCTCACCTTTTGGGTTTAATGAACCCACAAGTGCATCAAGCTTTTATGCACATAACAAAAAAAAATCTCAGCATCTTAACAGAACACATGAGAAGATATAACACAAGTTCAAAAAATAGTCACCTCTTCCTTGGTGGTATAGTAGCCCCACTGCATACCATCTGAACTTTCAACAAACAGTCTTCGTTCACGCCGGAAGAACCAATATCTATTGTAGTTCCTATCTTTCCCTAAAAAATTTGTCCGTACAGATAACTTCTCGATTTCTCTATCAAGATGCTCAGTCTGCAACGTAAAATTACTGACATAAGCAAACAGTAAATAAGCATGGGATGCTAATAAAATCAGATACATGCATCCACCTACATATGCCACCCAAACTACTGACATATAACAGGACGACAGTCCCAAATAAACACCCTTGTAAACACATACACATCTACATGCATACATTTGGAAAGACAGAAGGATGATCAAACCGTGATTTCAGGTTTCTTCTCCTGAGTCTCTTCATCCTTGTCCTTATCCATGTCCATGTCCCTCTCTATGTCCTTGTCCTTTCCTCTTCGTTGATAAACGACAATTTCAGGTTTCTTTTCCTCAGTCTCTTTGTCCATGTCCTTTCCTCTACGCTGGTCCTTCATACTTTTCATGTCACATCCATTTTCCACACATTGCTTCTTTTCTTCCACCATTAGGATAGAGGGCTGACAATTCTGTTCCCTGCTATATGATAGAAGAAACTATATGGTCATTCAGAATCCACAAAAAGTTGAAATATACCTAATATTTTCATCGATCATACCGTTTTCCTGCTTTATCAGGTAAATGAACCTCATCAACACGATCTATATGGGTTTCATTCAAAGCAGAAGTTTGATTACTCCTATCTCCATTCTCCATTATGTCTACATGATTTGTTTCCTTCTTGTCAGGAGTTTCCATTTTTAATTTCTTCCGTCTAGCTTCATCTCTTTTTGTGGCAGCGAGTGCTTGCTGCTGCTCAAAGCGTTCATCTAACTTATGTCTGAAGGTGATAGTCTCAAGAACCTCACTAATCAAATCCTGTAAAATACACAGTTTCATATGGGCTTCAAGAAGTCCGTAATGCCCTCGTTTGATTGTTCCTACACAATCTGAAAATCGTTCTTCATCTTCCATCTCCAAAAAATCACATAGGAACTCTGTCCAATTGTTTGGCTTTATCTGTAATTAAGAAAATTCTACGATAAATTTGTGCTAAAAACTTGCGGAAGACTGAAGCAGCTTGTCCCTGAAAGAGAATGATTTGTCACAAATACTAGATGCAGGAAAAAATTATTAGAAGATACTTCACCTTTGATTTCCTTTTTTTGTTTTTGGTGACCAAGAAATATTCACCCTCATCATTGATAAGCAAATTCAGTAACGCTGAGTGAAGTTCCATAATTAAAATAAGATTGCTGTCCTTGTGACCAATAGCATTCTCCAGATCCTCAAGAGCAAATGGCCATAAATGCAGCAACTTGCCAAAGGTACAAACAAATTCCCACACCATAAGAAGGTCACCAACACAATCCATTGGCACATTAAATTGCAAAGACAAAGGAGGGCGTTCTGTAAAAATAGGGTCATTTGCAGCAGGGCACACCAAAAGATCATCAATAGGATACCCTGTGAGTTAGACCAAAAAGCATAGATAAAGCATGTTAAGAAATAAGGATATAGCATCAAATATTTAAGATTTAGAGGGAAAAGGTTTTTCCATTGATTCTACATCAGCCCACACATTGCACTATAAGATTACTTAAAATTCCAAATACTACATAGATATGCAGTTCCAGACAGAATAAATATAGAGATAATTAAGTATATCCAAACCTCTTTTTCCTGCTTTCATGAACAAATCCTGATCTTCTATATTCCCATTTCCAATTACTTTCCTTTTTTTGTTGATTCTGGAATTCTCAGAATCCTGTGGGTAATGTAAATTTTTAGAATTTGGAAAAAACTGTGAGAACAAGTACAAATATAAGGTTAGAATATTACTGAAATGTCCCCATTTGCTTTGATCTTTTTAATGATCCATGTGCTACCATTTACAAACATAAATTGGTTTCTCAATTCTTCTGGAGGTTCAGTGGCAATCCCATGCTTCAAAGCAAGTTTCTCATGAACCACCCATGGAGCAGCCTGATGAGTTGATTCTCGTATAAACTCTCTCAATACTCTCCGACTAAATGGCCTCTTTTTGTGTACCAGGTCTTCAGCTTTTACAATCGAAGTGTCACCTATTTTCTTATCTCTGTCCATCCAACCTACTTCATACTGAAGGACATCTCCATCATCTAAAATCTTCAGAATTTTGCAAGAATGAAGTGCTTCATCTTTCCTTCCCTGCAATTCTAATCCTTCAAAAAGGCTTTCTTCTAACTTATGATACATTTCATCCACAAGATCTTTTAAGTTAGCAGTGCCTGCAGAAATGACAATACAGCTCCAGCATTCAATGATGTGTAAGAAGAGGTCGAATCACCTACAATTGGCTAGGATATACTTAATTCAAATTTCATATACACCATTTTTCATAGCATGCCAAAATTCAAGTTCATGGACCCATAAAGGATGAAAAAAAAGATACAGATGAAACAAGATGACTTGAGAGCACATTGAACAATGAACACTGAACTATATTATAGAAAATTAAGCCCCAAACCTTCATTTCCCAAGTTACTCAATGGAAAAGCACCCATGAAAACAGAGGTACATGCAAATTCAAAAGAAACCAACAACTCAAATAGTACAAATGGCAAAACATCTCAATTTAGGCAAGGACTACAAAGCTCTGCTGGAGGAAGAAAATATGTCAAAAGTAAAATTTAATTAAGCATGGGCATTGATGTGTCTGTATCTAATAGCTTCAGCAATCTTAAGCATCAGTTATATACTACCATTCCTTGAACAAACAAGTGTCTGTATCGCCATTGACAAATATGCGTCCAACATTTTCCCAGATCAGTTGAGTACTGCACTGTCTTACATCAACCTAAAAAATTTCTAACCAATATCAAATTTGTTCCTGACCAAATGTTGCCTTTGAAAAGTTATTCATACTTACAGAAGTCTTCAGTTTTCTTCTAATTGACCATCTTAAGCTGACTTATGTAACTCCAAACCAAACAGCTTGAAATGTCAGCCCAGCTGTTATTTTACAACTCTTGTTGTAGTTTAATGAAGCAAGATAAAGATCAGCAAAGAAGTTTGCCGCTGAATCTCACAACCATGCTTATCAAAACATGAAAATCAAATATTACGATCGAAATAGTGGGCATATGAATCTAATAATAGGTCAACATTGTCTCTTTAAAGGTCAGAAATAGAGTAGCTTTTATTTCAAATGGAATTTGCATGCTTAGTTCAACATGGCTCTTTAAAGATCAGAGTAACACTACTATAAAACTCTATTCTCATGGTTGATTCCTCTGTCCTCTCTCTCATTAACTACGAAGTTCATTATTCAAACACCACTCGTGCAGTGGAAATACAAAATTATAATAATTTTCTCACAAAATATAAAGTTTGCAGGCAACATATCCCTTAAAAATAGACACCGGGAGTAACCAAGATAAGCATTATCAAGAACACACAGCATAACAAAGAGTGGTAGCATAATACATGTCATATACAGATAAACACTAAAAATTAAATACAGCATTAAAAAAGGTACAGACGGAAATTAAACCTAGAAAGGAACACAAACATGACAGAACATGAAACTAGATTTAGCATAGTTACTAATAGGGAGAGTTATGGCATTGGTTGTGTGCTTACTGAATTGGATCATCCGAAGCACTGGAGCTACTAAATCCTTAGGGAATTGTTGAACCTTTTCTGTAGCATGATGCTCCGAGACTAGCGCCTCTTCATAAGTCATATTTGATTTCCCGGTAACTTTACAGGTCCATAATCTTTGGCGATATAGATTCAATCTCTTCAAATACTCTCTAGTAAGATACTTAAGAAATGACAAAATAGGTGTAGAATCATCAGATGAAACTGTCAACATGCATCAATTAAATAAAGAATTGAAGATTAAAGTTTACCTCTAAAGCTATATTACGGAAATGAGAAAGTAGGCATAGCATTATCAAGTTTAACTAATCAGAATGCATTGATACAGTGAAAGACTGAAACGTGAAGTTTTTGCATAAATATGCCATAAAATAATAAATTTAGACGTGCAGCTTTTTACAAAACATTCAAGAAAAAAGAATAGGGAAAGCACAGAAGAAAAGGATACTCATATTCCTTGAACAGTTCCTTCGTAAATCGTATTTGATATACAGATTCATGAGCATCTAAATCCTTCGGTGGCTCCAGTAAGGAAAAAGGCCTTCTCTTATAAAGAGGCATGAGTTTCTCTTGAATAACTTTCTCGTGACTATACAAAAATCCTTAAGCAGCGTAGAAGCTTCCTAAACTTAAAAAAGGATGGGCTTCAGTCCTGAAAAAAAAATGATGAAATATGTTTTTCAGAGAGTTGATATAGGCATAAATAAGCAATGGCAAATGGAAGAATGAATCGCATTAGGGCAAGCAAAACCCGGAAACCCTAAAACTATTTATCCAAACTAATGAAAGTATCGGATATTTAGAAACAGATACTGATCAGAATCAACACATTTCTCTTTCTACAAAGACACATGTATAAAAACGAAACAATAAAAAAAAAACACCGAAGTCGAAGCGGTCTTAAAGGTTAAGATTGTCTCCAGCGAGAAGCCTCCCAGCATTTCCTACAACTATTTTTCACTTGAATGACAGGTCTTCCATCCAATCAAGATCAGAAAGCAGGCTATTTGAAAACTCCCACAATCAGGGAATCAGAATTGATGGAAACCTAACATTGCGACGCGCATTCCCCCAGAGCAAATTACCCGACACACATGACAAAGCTTCTATTCGGTGAACCGACCGCAGAACAACAAAATCCAACTACAGCTGCAAGGAGGAGAAGTTACATTGAGGGGGGGAAACCCAATTCCGGACGGTCCAACGATGCGGGAGGACTTTGACCTAAAATTCGCGAGAGCTGCCACCGCTCCAGCGGAGACAAGGCTCGGGAAGCGGCGATTGGGATCGGGAGGGCGAGCGGATCAGAGCCCCCGACGACGAGCGGAACGGGAAGGGGAACGCGCGGCGGCGACGGCGGCGGAGCGAGCGAAGAAGGGGGGAAAATAATAAAAGAGGGCGAGGGAAGAGCGAATCCCACGACGCGCTTGTTTTCGATTTCTCTCTCTCTCTCGCTCTCTCGCTCGCTCTCTCCCTCTTTACTTTTGGGGAGAAGCGCTCGCGTTTGGTCGCTCGCTCGCTACGTTTTGAAACCATTTAATTCGGTTATTATTATTATTTTCCGCATTTCTATTAGTTTGGACCGACAGCGAACACGAAACACCGCGGACGCCTTAAAAGTCACAAACCGGACGGAAGGCGGCTCACGGCGTTGACGGTGGATCAACTTGGAGAGATCTCACCCGTTGATTCGTTTGATCCGCCCTTTGTTTCTCCTCCGGTGTCCAATCATGGGCGAGATATCTCAGCCGCTGAAGGTTCCAATCCAACGGTCGACCATGGAATCTTACACCGCACGTACAGCTCCTTCCGTATCCGATCATAAGATTTGCTTTGGATCAACTTCGATCGATCTCGGCCGTTGAATTTTTTTCAGTTAAATTTATATAAATAAAATTGTCCAATTAATATTTTTTTTTTGCATTTTATTTAATATGTAATGTGTTAAAATTAATTTTATTTAACACTAAAGTCTTTTAATGAATAATATTTAACTGGATTACCCATATTATATTATATAAATTGAATTTATATTTGGGTAATTAAATTTATAATGCGGTGCAATTTTTAATACATATAAATATATTTACATTAACTTCTTTTAATATTTTTTCTTGGTTACACGATTGATGCAGTTAATTTTTTTCTCATATCAAACAATAGAAAGCATTATGTTTTACACTTTTATAATGCATGGGCAACTAATGAGATAGTTGGGTTGCTTTTCATGCTTATAGGATAATTAATTAATTAAAATCTAGCAGATAAGTTAATTTTGATAAATATTATTTTTAAGTATTTTTAATAATAAATAATAATTTTTTTAAAAAAATAAAAATATTTTTATTTAAAATGGGGTTTAAAACAAATAAAAGAGGAATATATATAAACCAGGAAACGTTGCCGATGGAATTAAATTGATTTCCCGAGGGCAAGATTGTCTCTACAAAAGTGGGTCCCACAGCGACCCATGCTGCTCCCACGCCTCCAGCTCGCCGCCCAGCTCGCCTGCGCAGTACCACGCCGGCGGGCTCAGCAGCAGCGCCTCCGCCAGGTCCACCCACATCTTGGGCGAGTCCAGCCCGAGCTCGTCGTCTCCCATCCGCTCCACCGCCGCCATCTGTGTCATCCCCGAGGCGGAGGCGGCCGCCGCCGTCCTGCAGCGCAGCGTCGCGGCCGCCTCGAGCGCCGCGGAGCGGATGTCCTTGGGGTCCGCGCTGCGGGGGTGGGGGAGCTGCTCCGCCGACTCCGGGAAGTTGAGCTGCGCGCTGCGACCGCGGAGGCGCAGTGCGGCCACGTCGTGCGCGACGGCGGCCATCTCCGCGGACTCGAAGCTCCCCAGCCATATCCGCGTCTTCTTCCCGGGCTCCCGGATCTCCGACACCCACTTCCCCCACTTCCGCTTCCGCACGCCGCGGTAGCTCGCGGCCGCGGAGCCCGCCCGCAGCTGCTGCAGCTCCGCCATCAGCGACGGTCGACGGGAGCTCTCGAGGGCGCATAAATAGGCGAGGGAAGGAGGAGGACACATGGAGCTTCCTGGCAGCTGCACGAATCTCTATCCAATAAATTAAAGCCTTTTCCGAGGCAGCAGGAGGTCTCTAATTTTACCGAAGCAAGCTGCACGCACGCAGGAAAGAAGAAAGGAAGAAGAGGGGGGAGGGAGATGAATTGAAGCAGAGCAGGGTGGGGGAGTTAAATAAATGGGTTAATGATTGCGTATTTTGGGGAGATCTGCTGGAGTTAATGCATGCAATGCATCGGGAAGATTGTGCGAGGAAGGATAAGGTTTAGCAGGGACTGAGACAGCTGGATCGGGGGGCTTCTTTAGCTGCTCCTCTGGCGGCCATCTGAGGACGCTCGAAGGGTGTTTGTCGGAATGCCTCTGAGGACTGAAGGAGGGAGAGAGAGAGAGGGAGGAGGACATGGGGAGGGGCGAGGGGGGCTGAACCCGCGGGGCGAGCGGCGTCCGCCGTGGGGCCTCCGACCGTGCCACGGATGGCCGCGCGTCCGTACGGGGGGCCGGCAGACGGCATGGCGCTTTTGCGAGACGGATCGCTGCGGCGGAGGGATCCGAAGGCGGTGGCTGCGGATTAGAGATCCGATAAGGGGAGCGAGGAGGAGGAGGTGTCGGAGTCTGGATTCACCACGTGATCGATGGCTGCTCGCGCTTGGGCTCCTCCTCGAGGGATTTAATTTGATTGCATGCGTGCATGCATGCACGTACGTGTAGGTCCACGTACGTCGACCATGCATGCGGGGCGAAGGCTTTTTAATTTTTATTTATTCGGACAGCTGTTGGATGACTTCAAAGCGCAGCTGTATAAAACTGCGAACCAAATGGAGCGAAGCCATTGGAAGTCAAACGCACACATGAGCACTTGTTTTATCGACTTTAATTTAAGTGGCTCCACGTACGCGTCATTCCTTATAAATGCCGGTAAAGAAAGCAGCCATTTATTATTGTGATTTTATAAAAAAAAATATATAAATCAGACATTTTTAGAATTATACTCCTACTTAAAAATAAGTTAAAATGGAAATTTTCATGCACATCATGTCTCCATCAACCAGCTGGCTGCTACAGGATGTTCCAGCTTTCAACATCATTATTTATTTCCATATAAAAATATCATAATCACAACAAAATAATACTTTATCCATAGGAAAATAATAGTATAACCATATCTTCGATGAGTGTTTCTAGCACGACTTGATAAAGTTCATTTTTTCTATAAAAAAGCCTAAAATTATCCTACTCCAACACGGGCCAGTAGCGAGCCGGGCCGAGCCCGACATGCTCCTTGAGCATGCCGTGCTCCGCACGGGGCGCTTTGTGCTTCGTCTTGCCCAGCCTGGCACGCAGCATGCCCAAGCGGCGTACCATGCCTCGTTCGGCACGGCCCGATCGTGTCGGGTCGTGGCGTTGTGCTAGCCCGTGGCTAGCGTGGCACAAGGGGTCGAGCGGGAGGCCTATCGTCATTGTCAAGTACCGAGAGAAGAGAAAGAAGAGGGGGTAACGGTAGGAGTGGCACGAGAAGGAGAAGGTAAAGGCTATCATGCTAAACTCGAAGGCAGAGGATACGATGCTGAACTCGATTTGGTGAGACTGCCGCGGGTCACACAACTGCCGGCACTTCGGCCTCGAAGAGGAAGAGGACGATTGATATCTGAAGTTGATGAGGTATTAGGTAAGGCCTCTCGTCTAGTCTCTGAAGGATGATGTGATCTAGATTTGGATTCCAGACGAATGAAAATGTAAAATGCAGTTGATCGATCGAGCAAGCAAATCCACAATTCAGAAATTAGACTTGTATCAGGGAAATTTTCAATTTTATTACACAACAATCGGATAGTTGACAGCGAAAAGCAGAAGGAAAAAGGGAAATACGACAAATTAAAATTATCTCGAAAGAAAACTAGTTAAAAAATATCAAACCTTCACCAATTCGTCACCAAGCACACGCAATATGTGTCGGAGAGGAAGACGGATCTGCATCGGCGAGTGCTTCATGCCCTTCCCCTCCAGCTGCCTCCGTCAGACCTTCAGGGATCGTCGGCGGGGACGGTGAAGACCAGCCGCTGAAGTGGCAACGATAGAGTTGACAGCATCATCGTGGCGGAGAGGATGTGGTAACAGCCTTCGCCTTGAAGCCGTGGCGGAGAGGATGCGGCGCAGCCCTTGAGGGTTGTCGGGCTGGCCATATAGGACTTGCTGGTTTGCCCTGCTCAGTTGCCCCTAGCCAGCTTCCACTGCCTCTGCCTCCACTACTCTGCACGCTGCGATGGCCTCGACCCTCGAGCTCATGAGTCGGACACTCACGGTCATGGCGCCAACCTCCACCTCGAGTTTTCGGCTCCTCGATCAATGCCTCTGGGCTCCGGCGTCCAGCCCCCATTTGCCTCACGCAATCGCCATTATAGACACCAGCTGTCACGCTCCGACCCGTAGGACGATACGTGGCAACCGCCGTATGAGCCCAACCGGCCCATACAAGGCATAAATACAAATACTAAAATACATACACCCACATTTCCAAATAACATCTTAAATACAGTCCCGATATGTCCTAATACAAATCTAAGATGAGCATACGAAAACTCGTAACCGTGAGCGTATACCTTCCGCGATGAACCCTCCATCAATGACCTCGTCTAGTGCGTCGGCACCTGCACACACATTGAACGCGGTGTGCTCAGCCTTGCGGTATAGTGCGAAATTACGGCTCTACCGAATAAAGAAATCAAAGGCTAGGAGGAGTATTCGAGGATGCACTTTGTAGTTAATCATCATCTTTCATGTAATATATGTTAAACAATTCATATAGAGCGATAAGACAACATAAATAAATAAATAAATGTGTACATTCCACTAGATGTCACCTAAGTTATGTCTAGTGTCAATATCAACAGTCTGTCACCTACATCATGGTGAGACTTTAAGGATTCATAAACTCGGGCTGCCAGCCTACGCTTAGTGACTACCCGGGCCGGGGGTATCAGTAAGCCCATCAGTGCCTTTCTGTCTCTATCTCTACCTATGCCCGCTACACTGATGTTGGCAGAGAGGACGGATGACCCAGAATCCCTCTCCATTATTTCACTAGTCGCCAATCATGCCTCCCCTAGCGAAACCGTCGTGCCCTTACATCCTCCCCGGATTCCGTAGGGGCCACGACACCCGTGTAGTACTACACACTGCCCGTAGATAGGATCACCTCTATTAAATCTCATCGGCCACGGCTAGCCGAAATAACCACCCTAGGATCCGGACTACTCATCCGATCGTCTGCAGACGTCAAGGGTGATAGCCGTGTGGTCAACGGATCCACTGTCCAAGGCGTCGCATGTGGAATCACATTCCCAGTCCAATAGCCGTCGACGTCTGTCAAGATTGGCGCACATCCGCACGATGGGCTGTGGCAACCTCGACTCCATCGGTGCCAAGTCCATGGTAGGGCTCATCCTTGCTAACAATCTCAGGACTATCACGAGACCGCCTAAACGACACTCGTGCGGGTGAATATTTCGGGTAAGGACCTGCTCCACATTTCCAGTCTAATATGACAATGGAGTTTGTACAGTCTCTTACCCTACCAGCTCCCAGTATATAAGCTATGCATAACCTCGGGAGTGGCGCTCCCAGTATCTAAGCTATGCATCAACCTCAGGAGTGGTGCCTAGCGGGAACGTCACCGTTTGACCACCGTCGGGACGCAGCGGTCAACCGGGGCATATGAGAAAGGCCCCTTTTTCTGTCTAAGTGGCGGTGACGTCGCCAAAGGTTCTAACATGTCGCATATACTATCTATGTCTGCAATGGTAATCATTTAGCACATAACATCAAAAGCAATATAACATGCAAGACAAGATTTTAAAATATGTTAGATACCTAGCAGATCAATCATGTTAGATAACATAAATTACACTAACATGCATACAAGTCAAATCTTATCAAGCATTATGTTTTATCATATTTAAGACATCCAAGAATTGTTCCTAAGAAAACCCCAGCGGGAATTCCCTAGCTTGAATAAATCCTACCATCGGAGAACCAACGCACCTGGGTTAGCGATTTGCTCCTCTGAACCAAGTCACGCGGAGATAATCACCCGCCGAGCTACTCGGATCGCGTACCCACA
This sequence comes from Thalia dealbata, assembly GCA_030544415.1. Lineage (NCBI taxonomy): Eukaryota > Viridiplantae > Streptophyta > Magnoliopsida > Zingiberales > Marantaceae > Thalia > Thalia dealbata. The sequence goes on from CM060454.1 coordinate 5,095,160, forward strand.
ATAGTCCTAATTAACACAATTATTTAAAATAAATTTAATTTATTTTCTCCTAAGATAAATAAATTAAAAATCTATCAATCCATTAATTAAAATAATTATTACATTAAATTAATCCTATACAAGTTTAGGATTAATCCCACCTAATCAATTCTTAATTAATCATATTTTAAATTTTTTTATCTATTAACTTAAATGAATTTTTATCTAATTTATACTCATTAAACTCACCCATAACTTAGCCCAAGTCACCCAAGGGCCCAAGTAGAACCCATAAATTTTTTTTACTATTTTTTATGATTTTTTTATGATTTTTTTATTTTAATATTATTTTATTAATTATTTTATTTTATTCTGACCGGTCAACGGTCAGCGGTTGACCTGGTCAACGTTGACTGGGTCAGCGGTGGGCCCGGTCAATGCTGACTGGGTCAGTGGTGGGCCCGGTCAATGCTGACTGGGTTCATCCGATTCAACATGAGTCTGACCCACGCCTAGTTGTTTCGGTTCAATCGAGTCAGCTTAATCCAGCTAAATCTGATTCCGACTCGAGTCCGGTTCAAGTTAATGCGGTTCGACTCGGGTCCGGTTCAACCAACCCAACTCACTCTGAATCAAAACCTAACTCAAACTCAACCAACTAACTTCAACCTGGTTCAACCCAACCGATTTCATTAACTTAATACTTTACTTATTCACTAAGCTTAGTTAATTAACATTAACCATGCTTTTAATTAAACTAAGCATGAAATAATATAATCTACACTAATTATATTTTATTAATACTAACCATAGTTAATTAACGCTAATCGTGATTAAGGAAATCCTTAATCATGATTAGGAAAAGGGGCGAAATAACACCTTCGCCGCGCCCCTTCGTCGATCGCTCCTTCGACGATTTCTTCGTCGGTGCTCCCGCCGTCCACGGTCGAATGCTTTCGCTGGCCAACAACCCGACGTCCTCGTGCGCGAGATGGCTGGAAGCGCGCTGCAAACGATTCGGCCGTAAGAACAAGTCGCTGGAGCTCTTGGAGCTCACCGAACCACCCGCGGACGGCAAACGCATCGTCCGCGAAATCGAAGGTGGGAAGAGGTCGATAGGGGACGGATTTCTCACCTAAGAACTCGCAAATGGTGAATGGAAACAGATCGCGTAGCAGAACGAGCGGACGAGTCGATTCACGCGTCGTCGCCCTCTGCTCTTTCCGCCTCGAGCAAACGACTCGCCGCTGCGTTCTCACGTCGATCCGGGTGGAACGCCGTCCGCTGCGCCTTCGTGGAGACGAAGCGAGGTGGCGTTGATGGGTGGCGACGGTCAAGAGAGGCGAAATCGCGGCGACGACTTCACCGTGTGCAGCAGCGAAAACCTGGGAGCGAGGCAGAGGGCGAACGGAAATGGGGCCGCTGCTATGCTCTCTCTCCGGCGGTCCTCCTCTCGATGGTGGCGACGGGAGTGGGTCGGAGCAGCAGCAGCTCGCCGGCGATTCCCTCGTCGGTCGCCGCTGCTGCGAAGGTGATGAAGAGACGAAAGAGACGTCGCGCGATTAGGGCGAGCTCCTTCGCCCTCTTCGCGTTCCAACTTGACGGGGTCGGTTCCACCGAACCGACCGGGTGGGTCGGTTTGGGTGGACTGGTTGACCAGGCCGGTCTAACTGAACCGGCCGGTCTAACAAATTTTTTTTTTAAAGGTGGGGGTTTACACCAGCACACATAAAAAATTACGAGCAATCATTGATATTATAGGAAAAAAATTTCTATTTATTATCCACCAATCTAAAATATTATAATCATTAAGTTCATTAAGATTCTAGGTACTTTCATGATCTTGTTCTAAATAAATATTGATTTATGTAATACCTAAAACACTAGGTGAATGTTTTTGTATTTTTTAGTAATATTAAAAATATTACTTGAAAATCTCAATCTAAGTTTATTTGATGTTGAAGATGGAAGTATTACTTGTTGCTGACCTACTCTGTATTTATTTGAATACAAATTATATATTGTGTAATAATTTAGTTATTTTATTTTTAAAATCTACTACATTATCATCTAATAACATGCTATTATAATATTTATCAATTAATGATAAAAGTCCATAAAAATTGTACCTAAACAAGAAATATAACCAATATTATCCCAATAGTTTTTAAATTTTAATTTCATAACTACCGACTTAGGTTCAATCCATTGATTACCTCTACAATTAGAAAAAATAAAACTAATATTAACTATTTGTTTTAAAAATTGATTAATAGTAGGATAATAAACATGAGATAAAGAATTAGAAGCATCTTTAAATAATTTTAAAATATCACATATAAATGAAGCAAAGTTTAATTAGATTAATAATATCTTTATAATGTAAAATAAATTTTAACATATCATAAGTGAAATTCCACCTAATAGTAACATTATTTTTAATTTTTTGAATGGTTTACAACGAAGTATATGACATGCATATTTGCATATCTAATGTAAAAAAATAAATCATAGGAAATAAAGATTGATTTAATAAATTAACTGCAACATCATTATTACTAGCATTATCAAAACTAATTGAAAAACCGTGGGTGTTCCAATACTTTAAAACTAAACCCAAAATAATGATCCTTCTGTATAGAGTCAAATTACTCTAACTAGAGGGATGTACACTCTGTGTACCATACTATTATATTGATTAGTCCAAATATCAAAAGTTAATCACTAAAAATATTATTTTTAAATTTATTAAAAATATTGTTTTTATACTCATAAATTTTTTTATTATATTAGAACCGACTGTATTTTTTAAAATAAGGATAAAATGCATGTATTAAACAAATAAAATTAATAATTTGAGCAAATGAAAAAGGTAATTCATTTTTAATTATAAATTTTACTAATTTTTTTCTAACATTATTGTTAAACTACCAAAATTTATATTTAAAAGTTGTTGAGTAGAAAAAATTTGTTCCTTATAACTTGCAATATGCCTAAGGCATAAATGACCAGTTACTAATTTTGAGGATGATGATAATAATTTTTTGCACCTCTTCCAATAAATTCCTTCTATACCGAACTAGTTTTTCTTACAAATAGACGTTGTAAACCTTATTTTTTTTAAATTTTTTTTAATAATAAAATAATAGAAAATTTAATAAATCTCCCGTATAGAGCCCAATTGCTCTAACGAGAGGATGCACACTTTGTGTACTTATGTTTGATTAGGTTTAATTGTGATTGTTAATGTGATAGATGATTGGTTGATTTAAGAAATTAAATAAAATAAAAAAATTAGTGTGAGGATGTGAGTAGAAGGGTAGATAGGAATCCTTGTTTGAATTGTATGATTTGTAGTTGTTAGATGTATTTATTTTATCTTAGAAAAATTAATATTGTGCTGTTGCTTGACAAATCACAGCCAAACTGTGATTTGTATTGGAGTAAGGAGTTGTTATGCTTGATTGTTTACTTGCTTGATTTTAAGAATCACAACTAACCTGTGAATTCTTATTTAATAGTGCTTCGGGATTCAGGTGAGGACTTATGATTTCAAAATTTATTTTGGCCCACTACAGATACTGAGTCCTAAGGGTCGTTGTTATATATTATACATGCTGATGAGTTGAATGTCTGCTTGTTGCATATTTTAATGGCATGTGTGATTTGATAATTGTTGATAAATTTTACTATGAAAAGATACATGATGCTATTATGCGCATGCTATATCTTATTGTTCTCATGTTATGTTGGATATTGATATGTTCATGTTATGCTATAGATGTGGAAACATTTAGCAAGAACATAGAACATGAAAATATGAGACAAAAACTAGAGATACTTTAGGGTCATGCTGTGATTAAAACCTAGAGTGATCTAAATTGATGTATAACTAAGAACTTTGGACATCTTAGGGTTATGATAACCTAAGAGAGGATGTTGGGTTCTTAGAATAGGATGTGCCAACGCGTGGTGAGGAGCCATGTGCTAGCAATGGTGGAGGTGCAACTTTAGTTGACTTAGTCACTACTACTTTGGTGTTGTTGGGATCTTATTTTGGTGCAGAGCTCAACTTGTTTGTATTACACCAGGGTAGAGGGTGTGCTAGAAACAGTACCGTTCAATGCGCTACCCAGGCTAGGGAACATGATGGCTTTGACATGCTCAACGATGTGGGTCCCTGAGAAGTCCAGGTTCATTGGTAGCATACCCAGCAGATCTCAGCTTGCCAGGCTGGAGATGTATGTGATTGATTATTAGTATGGTGATCCTATCATGGGCAGAATTACAACGCTGTATGGTACTTGTGTTAGTGTTAGAAGAGGTGCCGTGATCACCAGCTCATTCTGCCAACATTAGTGTACAAGTATATAGGACAGGGACATAGAGTTGACACTAACGAGTTTGGAGAAATCTCTGACGAGAGATTTACCTTGAACATAGGCTGGCTGCCTTAGGTGTAGTTTGAAAAAGATTGATATGATGGTTAAAGAAATATGATATTTATGGATTTAAGTTATTGTTATAATCAAATCCTTATATTTTGTTCATATGCCATATCCATATCATGACTCTGTTGCTTTGATCTAATAGTATGATGATATACTGTTGAGCATGTTATTTGATATGTGACTTAGTGGATAATTCTTCTTATTAGTTTTGTACAATACCTTATGCCCATTTTTAGGGTACTCTCTCTGTAGCCTCACTGAGTTTCGCGACTTAGATGTGCATATTTTTCCCTTGTTGTGCAGGTTAAAAGTTGGACACTGATAAGGGGAGCGAGGGAGAACCTAGTTATAGTGAAATAAAATTTTATTTTATAAATCTAGATAAAGATTTTATTTTTATAGTATTACTGTAAAATGCACATTGTTATGTTTCCGCTGTGTTTAATAAAAATAATTTATTAGGCTTTGTGATACATCTAGCCTTGTATAAGTTGTGGTGGAGAAGTGCAGCTTATACGGCGGTTGCATGTGCCCAAAGGTGGGTTTGGGGCATGACAGATGTAGTTTCAAGTTCAATTGCAGTCATATTTCCATTTGTAGGAGGATTTTCAATACTAGCGTTTGAGATCTGCATAGGAGGGTTATTCTATATAGAACTAGAAGAATTTGAACTAAATTCTTGTGAATCAAAAAATTATTGATAATTATATATATTAATAATATTTGTCATTTTTTTTAGTAAATAAATTAAATTATCATTTACCAATACGATGTATAGTTACATCATTGTACAAAAAATTTGCTTTTTATAACTTATTTGATAGTATCAATAGTAATCTTAGCTCACCTTCTAGGAAGGATATTTGAGCATCACTACAATGTCATATGCTACAAGTCATAAATGAGCAAATATATTAAAAATAAATATATCAAAGAGTAGTAATATTCTAAGCTAAGCATGAGATAATAAATTCTCTTATTTTATTTTTATCCAGCCTAGTAAAAATTACTGTCTTAATATATCGAAGAAGGACCACTTCATCTTTTACTTGTTGCTTAAATAGTCTCCAGTTTCTCTCTTCTAAATGTGATATACAAACTCTACTATCACCACCTGCATAAGCTGTTCTTTTAATATTTTTCTTTTAGCTATTCTAGCAGCTATATTAATTGTGGTTTCTCATGTAGTTTGTCTTAGAACTTTTTCATTCTATTTCAACAAATCATTCCATATAGTCTTGCTATATTTTCATTCCTTCAACAAATGCTCTAAGGTTTCTATTGCAATTAAACATAGCTGACATCCTCTTTCTATTTGCATGCCCCACTTGAGTAGTTTATCTGCAGTCATTAATTTTTTATGCAAAGCAAGCCATAGAATGAAGGTAACTCTAGGCCTAACTGTAGAATCATAAATCAAACTTGTCCATTTTTTTTGGTAATGTACCCACCAATATATTGTAAATTACACTGATTATGATTTTCCTAGTTAGTATTATTTTCAGTCGATGGTGGTATTGTAATACCTCTTTACTCATCATTACTTTCTTCAACATCCAGCTTGTTTGTTTTGATAGAGTCATAGTATGAATATTTTTATTTTTTATATAATAAGTGTGTACCCATTTGATCCATAATTTATCTTTCTTTATCTGCACATCCCAAAAGAGCTTAAAGATGGGTGCTTTGTTCCACAAGTCTAGTCTTATTAAGTTAAGTCCTCTGGTTGACTTTAGTGTGCAGACTTTATTCCAAGCTACCAAGGCCTTCCTACTAGTCTTAACTGATCCTGTCTATAAGAATATCCTACAAAGTACATCCATCATTTTGATTATTTTTTTGGGCAATATGAATAGTTGTGACCAATAGCTTTATACTCCAAATAACACTCACTTTATAAGTTGAACTCTTCATGCATATGTTAGCAACTTGGCAGTCCAATTTTTATGTCTAACCATCATTTTGTCAAGCAATACTTTATATTCTATAATTTTTAGTTTCTTAGGAGCTAAAGGTAATCCTAGATACTTGAATGATAGAGTCTTATCTATATCTAAGTACATGTAACATTCTATCTTTTGTTTCAGTAGGTACTTTCCTAATGTAAATGCTACTCTTAAATACATTAGCTTTCAAACTTGATGCCTTTGTGTATAAACCCCTACACCCTTGATTTGAAAAAAAAAATTAGTTCGATTCAAATGAACCGGCCAGCTGAACCGGTTGACCTAGTTTGAAGAGCCGGCGCGAGCGAGAAGAGCCAAGGGCTCTTCCCACTCGACGCCCTCTTCCTCGACTCCTTCCTGGCCTCCCTCACCCGCAGCAGAGCACGCCGGCGCCCCTCCCGTTTTGCTGCCGTTCGCTGCCCCCCGTCCGCCATTCATTCCCCTCCACCGCGACGAGAAGAGCTCGGCGGAGGTCGTCTTCTCCTCTTCTTCACGGCATTCCCCTCTTCGCGAGAGCAGTCGCCGTCCACATTCCTATGCCCAGCTCGCTGACATGCCGCTGCTTCCTTCTCTAGGGCTTGAGTTGCTCGCCCTCTAATTGAATTAAGTAAATCTAATTGAATAATTAATTAACTTAGGATGGATTATATTTGAACAAAATAAGAAAGATAATTAATTTAGTATATTATAGATAGATTGGGTTATTCATAACTTTAGAAACAACATCTAAAGGTGATGTTACTTGTGATAGGTTGACCACCTTGAAATAATTAAACGACTTGAAGCTATTGTACGGTTGGTTCTGAAGGTCGATATACATATCCAGGTGCGTCGGTTCACTACAGTAGACTATTCTTAAGTTGGTGAAACTTTAGGAAATAAATGTTTTACTGCTTAGAAATTAATATTTAATTATTCATGATTCATGCTTTGTATGTTGGAATAGCTTATTTATATTATTAATGTGATATGTTTGTTATCTTATGTCTACTGTTATTCAAATATGTGCTAGGTTATTCTCTTGCTCATTATATGCCATATTGAAGTGACGAAAAATAATAAAATGTTACAGTTACATCTAGAAACTATTATGTTACACTGCAGTTTGACATATTAATAGACATCAACAAGCATCACTTATAGTCATGTGACATTGACATACTTATGTATGAAAACATTGACGATGCACTATATATGATCTCTTAAGTAACGGATACGAGCTTTAATGCTCATAAACCTATACCACCCAAAGAGGTTGAAACTATTTTAAACATAAAGGGTGGGGATAAAATATGGATTGACTTATTGCTAGAGAACGTTGTGATGTACTCACTACACCCGCACAGTGTCGCTAAGTCGTCACCGTGATAGTCCTAAGGTGACTAGCATGGATGAAACCAAACCAATGACCTAGCAAATATGTCGCCGAGGTTGTAGCATTCCGGTGATGGTTAGGATGCGCACATCCTGGCAGGAATCGCTGCTTGTAAATTGGTACGGTGACTCCTTCCGCATAGCTTTGGACAGTGGATCCATGGACCACACGACTATTATTCCAGACGTTCTACAGACATTCTGATGAGTAGTCCAGATCCTGGGGTTTATTACCGACTAGCCTTGGCCGATGTGTATAATTAGGTGCGGTGACCCTGTCTGGGGACAGTGTGTAGTACTACATGAGTTGCTTTATGGATTATCTGGGGAAGACACATGGAGTGACAGGACGCTAGGTCGCGGAGATGGAGTGATTCGCCTAGCGGACCAATAGAGAGGGATTCACGGTCACCCGACCTCTCTGCCAACATCAGTGTGACGAGCATAGGTAGTGATATAGACAGTGAGGACACTGATGGGCTTATGGGAACTCCCTGATCAGGTGATCCCCTAAGCATAGGCTAGCTGCCTAGATCATGATATTTGAATGAGATGACATTTTTAGTGACAATAATCTTGTGATATAAACACACTTCATATTTATAGTTGAGTTACACACTTATACTACATGTTCTTCTTATAATGCTTTATGTTTTATTTGTTGATTTTACATGCTTTGTTTGATATTATTTAATGAGTTATGAACATGTTAGAATTTCCCTTTTCTCTACTTGAATTATTCTACTGCGGTTAGAGCCATAAGCACAAAGCCGCAAGGCTGAGCACACTGTGTTCAATATGTGTGCAGGTCTATTAAACGACTGATCAAGATACCTAACGGAGATGAGATTATCGACGAACATAGTTATCTACTATTTTTGTGATCATAGTATTGTAGTAGGTATATCGAGACTGCATTAATAGAGTTGAGTTAATTAATTTAATTGTATTATCCGCTGCAATGATAATGTATGTGAACTTTGTATATCATTAAATGCCTTGTATGGGTCCTTTGGGCTCATACGGCGGTTGCCACGTGCTCGACATATGGATCAGGGCGTGACAATTAAAGTGGTATCAGAGCCTAGGTTAAAGATTAGGCTAATAGTCCCGATATACATAGGATATTGAGTAGGGTCAGAATAATGGTACTTTAGTTCTCTTAACCTTACGTATATCTTATTCGGGACTGCATCCCTTGATCTTTCACCTCTTCTATGATCTATTAACATCGCTTACAGACCAGATCTATACATTGATAAAAATTTAAATTCAAGCTATGGATGGGGCGAGTTATTTGTCACCTCGATATTAGTTTTTATTATTGTGATTGGATATTTCTTTTAAGTAAGTTTATCACACATTCTATATATGGATTATGGATGATGAATTGTCTAGGTGTAGAGATCTTAACTATTACAAGGTCATTGTTGTAATGGTAGTTAAGTATTATATCACTATGAACTTCCCTAAGATCATAGATCTTATTTATCTTTCCTTCCTTATTGAATTAGTTTAAATAATCCAAGCATTTGTTTTTCCTTCCGTTGATAATACATGTTGGTGGTTGAGGTACTTCGAAACTCCCCATTCTTACTAAATTCCATTCTTAATAAGTTTTAATATTCATATGCTCTTATCGAAGTGCATCACTAATTTAAAGCTTTGGTTGAAGTCTTATGAAGGTTTGTTGCTCACGTCGTATCTATTTCAGTTGCATTGGAAACTGACTTAGTTTGTGAAATGTCATTTCATTAAAATATTGTGAATTTATTTCTTTCCTTCAAGTCATGAATTTTTGAATAATCTGCTTCTTTTTGATCTAATGTGTCATCAACTTTTGTTTACTTTCTCACTTCCCATATTTCTTGGTTATTATTACCTTCCAAAGATTTGGAGAATACAATACTTCTTTATCGGTCACGTTAAAGATTGACATAACATGTTTCTATCTTTTGTCAAACATTATATTTCCTTACATGCCTCTTTCACCTCTCCTATCACCCCGATGTACTCTCATTTACTTTTGTTTGCTTAATTACTTCCCTATATTTCTTGGTTAGTGTTATCCTCCAAGGATTTGGAGAATACAATACTATTTTGTTGGTTATGATAAAGATTGACTTAACATATTTCTATCTGCGATTCCACTCGCCTTGCCGCCCGAATCCTCCCCCTTTCCTCTTCTGTGCGATCGTAAGGTGAGGGGCTCCTTCACCTCTGTGTTGATCGGTCGACTTCGCCCCCTCCGGTGGACTCGCACGTGAGTTGGTCGACGACGTCCATCGAGAGTCACCGCCCAGCTTTGACGGCCGATCTCTGTGCAAGCTGCATCTCCTCGCGTCCGAAGGGTCGCAAGCTTCGTCGTCGGGTCGTCGGCGACGTTGTCGGTCGAGTGCCGCTAGGGTTCTGGCGAAGGGGCGGCTAGGGTTCCGACGGGTGGACGACGAAGGTAGTGCCCGATCCCTTTTTTCCCCCTTAATCGTAAATTAGCATTAATTAATCATACTTTAGTGTTAATTAAATATAAATAGTGTTAATTAAATTTGTATTGGATGCATTAGGATAACCTTGCTTAATAATGGGTAATTAGTGAACTGATTAAAGTAAGTATGAGTTAATTTAATCAATTAGTATGTCAACATAGTCAACCTAAGTTGACTATGGTCAATGTTGACCAATTTTAACCAATGAGATTAAATTGGGTCTAAATTAGTGTTAAACTAAGTTATTAGGTGGTAAATCCGGGTCAATGCTGACTGGGTCAGCGTTGATCGGGTCAGCGTTGACTAAGTCAATATTGACCCAAAATTTAACTTGGCCTTCATGAGCCCAATTTTGGACCGACTGGATTGGGTTGACAACTAGACTTGGGTTGGGTCATGATAAATAAAATTTTCTCTATTGGTCAACATAGTCAATTTTAGTTGACTGGACTAATTTTGACCGAATTTTAACTTAAATTGCGTTAATAAATTGGGTTTAATTGAATTAGGGGATGATTAAATTGAGTAAACCTAATTTAGATGATTAACCTAGTTAATTAAGATTAAATATATTTAATAATTTCTGATGGATTTTCAATTGGGCCCTTGGGTGACTTGTGCTAGATAATGTGTTTGGATTTAAAATGAGTATAAATTTGATAAGATTTATCTAAGCCTAATTAAATTAATATAGAATTATAATTGAGTTTTAATTAATATAATTAAAATTAGGTTAATTAATATTTGAATGATTAGATAGAATTAGTTATCAAGTTGTATGCTTAGATTTTGTTAATTACATGTAATTTACTTTAATTGATTATATTGATGAGTAATTGAGCCTAACATGTGGACATGGGCCCAATAGATAAGCACGAGATCATTAATTAAACATGGGCTTATAAATTGAACATGGGCTTATAAATTGAACATGGGCTCGTAAATTTAAATGTAGGCTTATTAAGCGGTATTTAGCTAGGATAATTGTATAAGTTAGATCGATAAATTTTTATTTTTATTAATTTTAGGGAAAAATAAAATAAATTTTATTTTAAATAATTGTGTTATTTAGGACTATTGTTGATACGCGATCCGAGTAGTTCGTCGGAGTGATTATTTTACATGGGTTGGTTCTGAAGAATAAACCGTCAAATCAGGTGCGTTGGTTTATCGAAGTTTGGATTTATTCAAGTTAGGGAATTCCTGCTGAGGTTTTCTTAGGAAATTCTTGGATGCCTTAAATATGATAAAATGTAATGTTTGATAATATTAAGTATGTATGCTTGATAATATAATTTATTTTTAGTTTAACATGAATGATATGTCATGTTCACCATGCTAAGTATTTAACATGTTCTAAAACCTTGTCCTATATGTCATATTATTTTCTATGTTATGTATTGCACAACTACCATGCAGACATAGATATGAATGATGACATGTTAGAACCTCTTAGGATATATTACTGAATGTTAGACAGAAAGGGGTGTTCCTCACATACCCCGGTCGACCACCGCATACTGTCGATGGTTAAAACAGTGATGCTTCTCTTCGTATCACTTCCGAGGCTACTCATAGCTTAGACACTGGGAGCTGGTAGGGAAATGGACTGTACAAACTCCAAGGTCATACTAGACTGGAATATGGAGCAGGTCCCTAACCGAAAATTTATACTAGCACGAGTGTCATTTAGGCGACCCCGTGATAGTCCTAAGATTGCTAACGAAGATAAATCCTACCATGGACTTGGCACCGATGGAGTCGGGGTTGCCACAGCCTATTGTGCGGATGTGCATTTATCTCGGTCGATGTTGACTACTATTGGACTGAGAAGGTGATTCCCTACGTAAAGCCTTGGACAGTGGATCCGTAAACCACGCGACTATCATCCATGACATTCTGCAGACAGTCGGATGAGTAGTCTGGATCCTAGGGTTATTATTATATCGGTTACCCGTGGCCAATGAGTTTTGTTAATGGTGACCCTGTCTTCGGACAGTGTGTAGTACTACACGAATCGCCGTTGCCTCTACGGAGTCCGGGGAGGATGTAAGGGCACAACCGTTTCATTAGGGGAGGCATTGAGGGCGACTAGTGAGACAGTGGAGAGTGATCAAGAGTCACCCGTCCTCTCCGCCAATATCAGTGCAACGGGCATAGGTAGAGACAGAGACAAAAAGGCACTGATAGGCTTATGGATACCCTTGGCCCGGGTATTCACTAAGCATAGGCTGGCAGCCCGAGTCTTGAGACTTAAAGTCATATTACAATATAGATGATATACATTGATGACATAGACACTGGATACAACTTAGGTGACATCTAGTGACATGTATATTTATATTTGTTATACTGTTATACTTCTTTTTATGTCATTAATTACACATAACGAAAGAAAAATGATGATTAACAAACCAAAGGCATCCTAGAGTACTCCTCATAGTTTTTGAATTCCTTACTATGATTTCGAGCCGTAATTTTGCATTAGGCCACAAGACTGAGCACACCACATTCAATGTGTGTGCAGGTATAGACGAATAAATTGAGGTAGCTGTTGAAGAGTTCATCGCTGAAGGTATACGATGGATGCAATTTAAATTTGGATGTCGTTACTTTCGGACTTAGAATTGTATTAGGAATATATTGGGACTGTACTAAAAGATTGTATTAAAATAATCATGATTATTGGTGTGATTCTACGTGTTTTGTATGCCTGGTATGGATCTCATGGTCCATACCGCGGTTGCCATGTGTCGACCTGTAGGTCAGGACATGATATTGTGAATTTAAGAAATACCTCATGAAGGAGCTTGATAGATTTTTCATTTGCTCTAGAAAATATAAGTAAATCATCTGCAAAATAAATGTGAGTAATATATAATTTTGCACATTTGAGATGATATTTAAAGTTTTTCATATTTCACAGCTCCCTCATACATCTACTCAAGTATTCCATCACAAGGATAAAAATATAAGATGATAGAAGGTCATCTTGGCTTAATCCTCTTTTTGCTTGAAATGATATCTTTTTTTACCATTAATTAGGATGTCGTATTGATGCAAGCCATCACCCATTGAATGAATCTAGGAAGAAATCCCAATTCTATAAGTATTTGTTTTGATATTTTAAGAATACTAAAAAATTTAGTTTGAAAATATTTAAGATTGAATTATAAAAAAAGTTATGAGAGGAACGGAATATAAAAAACAGATGAACATAATAATTAAATTGAACAGAGATTAAAAATTTAGGAGAGGGACGGAATAAAAAACAGAGATTAAGAGAAAAAAATATATTACAAGATGATTAGAATAATTAAATTGCAGAAAATAGAGATTAAGAGAAAAAAAATTAAGAGAGCTTGTCCGAATATAAAAAAACAGAGACTAAGAGAAAAAGAATAAAATATTACAAGAGGAACAAAATAATTAAATTGACAAATAAAAACTCCTTTTCAAGAAGTAGAGTATGATGAGGATATCATTAGTTCACCCGTACAAGACTCAATGACTCGAGCTCGTGCCGGACGCTTAGGACAACAGGTGAATTCTTTTCTTGGGTAAATAAATTACTTAATTACAGAATAAATAATATTGCCTAATTATTATTGTTTACTTGTCACTACATGTATGAAAACACATGGTGGAATTACTCATATGGAAGTTGTATGAATAATTGAAGGAATATTTATTCAAGATTAAATCTTCGTCAAATATGAAAGTTGCATGAGTAATTGAAGGAATATTTAAGATCAAATATTCATCAAATATTTATTCAAGAGTAAATCAAGGAATATTTATTCAAGATCAAAATAAGGAATATTTATTGTCCAAAATTCATGGCTTGCAAGAGGAGGAGACTTTTTTTTTCTATTTTAATGACACAAAATATGGAAAAATGTCTATTATTGTGTCTATATATTTGGTGGAGCATGCCCTATTGAGGGAACTTTGATTTTGGTTTTAACCACCGCTATTGTAATGCTTTTGCTGCAAACTTGAAGTCCAATTTCTTTAGTCACATCTTGAGTGATCTTTCCGTTGTTGCTCTTTCAATTCTCGTGAATTGTTCGTGCCGTTCTTCGTGAACATGTCAGTCGTGTTTGACACAGTTGATAACCAATTGAGGAGTGGTTTAGCGATTGTGAGGTTGCTGGTCGTGTTCCTGGATCATGGTTAGCCTCCCCTTCATGAAAGTTACAACTCGACGTCTTAAGGATTTCTCCTACGACGGAAGATCGGTACCAACTTGCTTGCACGCATCTTAAGTCGAGGCATGTGCATATCAATAATTTTGTTTCCTCCTTGGTCAGTGACAAAAATGGCTTTGGTAGTATCTGCTTCAATCTGCCAAGTTCATAGCTGGTTCCTTTTAAATTTAGCTTGTCAATTGTTCTTGTGACCTTATACATAGCCTCTCTATATTTTGCAGCAGTTTGGTTGGTTTCTAAACTAAGCTTCAACGGGTTATAATTCTTGTCTATGGTTCCTGCTTTCCTAACTTCTATTTGTTGTTCCACGGGAGCAGCAAGTAACAATTATGTACTAGTTGGGACCTGTATTTCATCTTTTACTGTAAATTTTGTTGGTTGTGCAAACTTCTGGGTTGATTCTGTTCATGGTTCTACAATTTAAAGCTATAACCCATGAGATTTATTCCAACATTTTTCCTGCGGTTGTTTTTTTTTCTTTTAAATTTTGAGTTGAAGTGATGTAAACTCCTTGTATCTATGCTCTATACATATCTCATCTTTGTTGAGAAATTTGTGTTATGTTAAAAACATTTGATTTTGCCTCTTGTTTCATCTCCTTCAATTCAAGCGGTATCCATCAGTAGCATTATGAAGATTTTTAGTTACCTCCTTCAGACGCCTTAGCTATTTTATAAGTATATTAGCATTTCTTAATTATCAAAACTACATATACATTGTTGCTATGAAAAATTCCATTTATTTGGTCCTTTTACATGGTTGTTGCTTGTGTGTCCATACAAATGATGGTCAACGTTCTAAGTTATAGAGTTCCTTTTCAACCTCCACAGATATTTTCCCTTTATTCCCTTCATCGGGTTGAGCTCCTAGCTCCTTGGCTTCTACATCGGTAATATTAGCCAAAATAATAATAATAATAATAATAATAATAATAATAATAATAATAATAATAATAATAATAATAATAATAATAATAATAATAATAATAATAATAATAATAATAATAATAATAATAATAATAAGGGTTACTTGATTTGGCTACCAGCTAAATACTTTTAGCCCTTGTTGTTGCTCTACTCGTATCAATTCCAAATGTTCACTTTGGATCTTTAACTTCAGGAATTCTACTTCTTCATTATGGGTGACTTCAACTTCTAGTTCAGTAGGCTTTTATGCATTTTCTATCAAATTTATGGGTTGTTGTTTCTTCTATATTGGAACTACCTATTCCATCAATAGCTAAATCGGGAAAAAAAAGTCTTGTTATTTTGCAGTTTCTAGTATGGATATGGAAATTATCTCCTATTTCTATTGATTTTTATTGGCAGTTCTAGATTTTCAAATTCCTATAAATTTTTCATGGATCTTATCTCATATATATATTTTCTACCACCTGCTTCCACGGCTAGAACAAGCTATCTTAGTGAAGCATTTTGGTAAATGACTACCTATATTTGTACCAGTGAATATTGAAAATATAAAATAGAGGTTTCATTGGGGTTCAAATGCAGACCATCAGACCCAAAGACTAGAGCTCAAACCGCTACTAAATGTTTTATTTTTATATATTAAGTTGAAGGAAAGAATTTTATCGTATCCCAATATGATGTTTATCTTGCAACTATGATTTAACTGTCTAGTAATGTCATATGTTTGTCGAAGCCTAATATCCTATGTGAACTTATCATCCTCTGTGATGATATTATTTTTGGAGGACCGAAAATTTTTAAGGGGGGAGAACTTCTAAGCCCCTTGCACCATCTTTTCATTGTTCACATAAAGTTTGATTTTCATCAACCCTTGTACCATTATTCATGATCAATATACTCACCAAACACCAAATATACCTATAAGTCTCTTCTGCAACCACAGGTAGAGCATGTAAGTACCAACCTAAATAGTCATCATGGAAATAGTGCATATTGTGGTGCTGACATTCCATGGCAAGGTGAGTTATGCTATGTGTAAACCCCTCATCCTCACGTGTTTATATCCTTAGGAATGATGAAGTAGATGTATATGATTTTCATATGGTTAAAGTAAATGAAGGGTAAAATAGAAATTTTAAGGTTGCAAATAACCTAAGGTAGAAGGGGTAGCATGGGTAAGGACACATCTAAAAGTAGGCCCAAGGAATGAGGATTGAATGGGAAAAGAGGACCAAGGTGTTAAATGCTGAAAGCAGAGGGCCAAAATAGTATCCTCGCAAGAGTCGGTAACGCGAGTGCGGAAGAGGTCAACCCTATTGCATTAGACAATTTACTTTCACCTCCCTCGTATTGATTGAAGAAAAATTATGTTCATAAAAGGATTCAAATTGAGGTTAGTTATGAGAAAATTAATGGTGATTCCTAATTAGTCAGCCATCCACTCAATCAAATAAGATTATTTAATGTAGGAAAACATCTCAATACGGAAATACTATAGCAGCTGCGTACGCTATATCCATTCGGATGGTTCTACAGAGTCGATTTATAAGTCAGGTGCGTAGGATTCACTGCAGTAGTTACTTATGCAAGTTAGGGAAAAGTTTAATTTAAACTTTTAGTGGAAATTTCTGGATGCCTAAAATAATAATAATATACCTGCTAAAGATGAGACATGGTAGAAGCATGTATTATTAAAATGCATTATAATATTATTTTTGCTAAGCATGCTAAGTTTACATGATCACATAGCATGTCTAGTTATACCATGCACGTTATTATTCTAAGAATGTATTATGTGCTAGTTACATTTTTACATTTGAAATGATCTGCTATGTGAAAATAATATTAAAATATATTTTTTTATTGAATCAATATGGAACAATACAATGATATACTTAAAGGTATGACAATTCGACTTAGGAGGTGCTAGCTCAAGTACCCCTACTAGTTTAGATTCTACAGTACTTAGAGAACACCAGAACCTCCTGGACAAATATTACATACTAAATGTTGAGGGTGTATAGCAGTGCACCAAGAGGACATCATGGACTATATAGTCTCTGATAGGATGTCCGCACACCAGCTATATTTTGGAGGCTAAGCGAGGCCCAAACAAAAGGAGTAGACTGAGTGAAAGCCAAAAGTTAGGGTTTTATCAGAGTAAGCTTTTCCGACGAAGTTGGTTGCCGATGAGCTCCGAATGATGAGATAAATATAATTTTTAGAATTATTGTGAGGAGAGGTATCGATTGGTGACATTATTAGTGCTATAATAGAGAATATCGCCTCGCAAGGGTTCCGACGAACATTCCGATAAACTTGAGAAAAAAAAGAGTGAATAAAGGGACTGATCTAAAAGTGATTGTGAAGATAAATTTAAGAAATTGTTACTAGATTGAGAATTAAAATTAATTAAAATTTTTGAAATAAATTTGATGACCAAACATGGGGATTTGGATAAATATGACACAAATTAAAGCATGATTACAACGATAGAACAATATGAGTGTTTGTTATCTGAGCAGAATAAATATGATAGTTCTTAATATTTAGTCTAGAAGAACTATCTCACTTTGATTTTCTATACTTTATATTATTTAACTCTTCAGCTAGTAAATATTCCTTTGTTAATAAACGAAGTGTCCAACCATTACCTTATTATTTTATCTAACTATTATTTTTGAAATAACTTGGTTGTTTTCTTAAAAGGAGAATTCAGATTTTCTTATTTTATTTAATTATTTTATTAAATAAATAATTTTATCTTTTTTACTTAAGTTGTCAGCCCCATAAGTCTCCGTGTTGATCATGATGGATAACTCAGGGCTGCGGCGTATCGTTGATAAGCAAAAATGATACAAGCCTTGAAGATGGTGGAAGAACACCGCAACAACAGTAAATGAGGGAAAGAATTACTTTATTATAAAGCACCAGTAAAACCCTGAACTTCGAAGTACACAGTATTAACTCCGGTTCTCTCTCGTACAAGTATCTCTCTCTAAATATAATATGTATTTTTTTGGATCTCCCTTTTTCATGCATCTTAACTATAAATATTATAAATATATGAGGAAGTTAAGGAAGTTGGATATGGGATTCAACTTCTTACATCAGAGGCGTCGCTTCGCCGGTGCGGTTGTAACAATCCTCCCCCATCGGAAGACATCGATGTCCCCAGCAACTCCAGCACAAGGTAGTCTTGAATGTGTTTCTGGAAAGGTCGTAAAATTATCATATTTTCCCAACTGGCTTCTTCAATAGGTTCTCCTTTCCAGTGAATAAGATACTCCACAATTCCTTCGGGTTGAAAAGTCCGTCGCCCAAGGATCTTGTCAATCTGCTTCGGAGGAATTTAGAGTGCAGTCAGAGTCGGGCGATCTGGCCGTAGGCGAGTAAGGTCATCGTCTTTGTGGAATGGTTTGAGGAAGCTTACATGGAAGGTGGGATGGATATGCAACCGAGGTGGAAGTTGAAGTTGGTAAGCAACAACACTAACCCGTTTGATTACTTCAAATGGTCCATCGTATCGCGGCATTAGTCCTTTATGCAAATGTGTTCCCCAATTTCTTCTCCACATCTGTGGGGTAATCTTGAGGAGAACTCTGTCACCAACACTGAATTCCCTTGGACGATGATGGAGATCCGCCTGTTTCTTCATGCATCGTCGAACCTTCTCCAAGCTCTCCTGTACCTCTGTTAATTACTCCTGACGATCTTTGACAAAATGGGAGGCAGCCGGGCAACGTTCGTCAACTGTGGCCCAAGCCAATTCCGTGGGAGAGAAGGGTGGACGCCCATATATGACTTCAAAGGGAGTCTTTCCTGTCGCCGAACTTTGTTGAATATTATAACAAAATTGTGCGGCGTCTAATAATCTTACCCAATTTTCTTGCTTGGTGGTGACAAAATGACGCAAATACTCCTCGAGCAGAGCATTTGTGCGCTCTGTTTTCCCATCTGTTTGTGGATGATAGGCTGTCGAAAATTTTAATTTGGATCCTAGTAATCTGAAGATGGAGGTCCAAAACTTACAAGTGAAGCGGGGATCTCTATCGATCACTATATCTTCTGATAGCCCAAAATATTTTACCACATGACAAAAAAATAGTTCGGCTGCATTTTCTGCAGTGATGTATTTGCTAGTAGGAACAAAGATTGCGAACTTACTGAAGCGATCCACGATTACAAAAACTACGGAGAATCCATCTACCTTGGGAAATGATGTGATGAAGTCCATATAAACAGATCTCCATGGACTGGATGGCGTTGGGAGAGGTTGTAGCAGACCCGTTACACGTGCTCGCTCCACTTTGTTCTTTTGGCAAGTAACGCAAGTTCGGATGAAAGTCTCGACATCTTCTTCCATGCGAGGCCAATATAAGGAACGGCTGAGAAGGGCCATCATTCTTTCTACGCCGGGATGTCCTGTCACACCCCAAACCTACCTTTGGGCACGTGGCAACCGCCGTATAAGCCGCACTTCAACACCATAACTTATACAAGGCTAAAAAGTATCACAAAGCACTATCATTTTATTAATTAACAAAGCGGAACCAATATCATTTTACATTTAATCCAACACTACCAATTTACATCTCTATCCAGATCACCAATTTGATATTGTTCGCCAAGCTAAGTTCTCCCTCATTCCCGACTACTGGCCAACCTATAACCTGCGGAACATGGGAAAAATGTGCACATCTGAGTTGTGAAACTCAGTGAGGCTATAGAGAGAGCACCCTAAAAATGGGCATAAGGTATTGTACAAACCAATAAGAAAATATATCCACTAAAATTGCATATTAGGTCAACATGTTAGCAACATAACAATAGAACGAATAGAAACATCATGAACATGATCATAACATGGCATATAACAGGATGCAAGAAATATGATCATAATAGTACCACTAAATCAAAGATATCATATCACTATAATTAATATTTCATTATCCATCCATTCTACACCTAAGGCAGCCTCTTATGTTCAAGGTGAACCCGTCGTCAGAGATTTTCCTAAACCCATCAGTATCAACTCTATGTCTCTATCCTATATGCCTGTACACTGACGTTGGCGGAAGGAGCTAGTGATCACGACACCCCTTCTTTCCAAACACAAGTGCCATACAGCGCTGTAATTCTGCACCATTGCAGGATCACCATACAAATCACAAATTACATCCAACACCAGCCTGGCAAGCTGGGATCCACCACATATGATACCAATGAACCTGGACTACTCAGGGATCCACATCTGTTGAGCATGCCAGAGTCAACAGGTTCCCTAGTCTGGGTAGCGCATTGCACGGTACTGTTCCTAGCACACCCTCTACCTTGGTGCAACACAAATAAGTTGAGTTCTGCACCGAAGTGAAATCCCGGCTACACCAAAGTATTAGTGTCTAAGTCAACTGAGCTTGCACCTCTACCATTGCTAGCACATGGCTCCTCACCACATGTTGGCACATACTACACCCAAGAACTCACATCCTCTCCTAGGTTATCATAACCTTAAGATGTCTAGAGTTCTTAATCATATATCAATTCTGATCACTCTAGGTGTTATCATAACATCATCCTAAAGTGTCTCAAGTATTATCTCATGTCCACATGTTCCATGTTCTCACTAAGTTTTTCTACTTCTTTAGCAACATGAACATATCAAATAATATCATAACATAAGCATAATATTAATAAGATGCATATAACAACATCAATTCACATACCAACATGGTATAATTTACAACTCACATCAAGAGCAAACATATGATAACATCATATATGGACTAGCATGATATTATTTTCAAACTCATATTAAGAGCATGCTTATTATAACATCAGCAGGAACTAGCATGATATAACTTCCAACAATTAACATGTTAATTAAATATGCAAACAAGCAGATATATAACTTATCAGCATGTACAATAATTAACAACGACCCTTAGGACTCAGCATCTGTAGTAGGCTAAATAAATTTGAAACTATAAATCCTCACTTGAGTCTCAAGCAGATCTTTAAACAAGAATCACAATTTGGCCGTGATTCTTAAAGTAAGCAAACAAGCAATCAATCAAGCAATCAATTCTTTCTTACTTCAACACAAATCACAGCTTGGCCGTGATTTGTCAAGCAAAAACACTGCAACACAATCTCCTAAAATAAATTAAATACAACCAAACAATCATGCATAAATAACACAACTCAAACAATCTTCCTAACCACCCCTTTACTCACAACCTCACACCAATTTTTATTTAATTTCTTTTTAATCAATCAAATAGATTAATCATTCCAAACAAGCACAATCACCACAATTATATATCAACTACCCCTAACCATACTATCTCCCCCACCTCCTTCTCCTCTCCCTATCATACTCTTCCTTTCTCCATTGTTTGATTTTCTCATTTCTTTACTTGATGTTATGTATATAGAATAATAATGATGGAGGTGGTGAGAATCGAATTGTGGTTTGCACTAAGAAAATATTGTTAAGTTTCAATTTGCTAGATATCATATGATGATGTTGTTTTATAGTACTTTACTTTTGAATGTGGATTTGGTGGTGTTATTTTGGTGGGCTTATGAGTGTTTCATGGTTCTTTGATTGATGAGTTGATGATGTGGTTTGTTGAGTTTTCAAAGCACTTTGATGACTTAGAATTTGGTTGTTGAGTTTTTATGATAATGATGAGTTGTTGATGCTTATGGTGAGTTTCTCATGGTTGATGAAGTTGACGATGGTACTATTTTGCTGAATTTTTCTTGATGGTGTGATGTTGGTTGTTGGGTTAGGTGGTTTTGATTTTTGGATTTAATGGTGGTGATGATGGTGGTACTAATTGATTATGAATTTAATGGTTGAGATGTTGATTCGATAATTGTTAACTATTCTTATTCGGTTGATGGTTTTGAATGTGAGGTTTATATATGGTTTGATGGTTAATTGGTGGGTTGGTGGTGACGTTGGTTAGTTGATGATGGTGTGGTACTTATTTGGGTGATTATTCTGTGTTAGTGACTTATTGATGGTTCTCGTGGTATTTATTTGGTTATTATTTCGTGTTATTGATGTTTAGATGGATGGTGATGATGTGGTATTATGGTTAATGAATTTGAATGATTTATATGATCATTGGTGAGGTACTTTGATGGTTTTGCCTTGTGGCTTGGTTTGATGAGTTAATGGTTTGGTTGTGGATTTAATGGCGATGATGATGTTGGATTATGGGTGGTTTAATGGTATTATGTGATAATGTTTCTAATGATTTTGATTTTGAGGAATGTTGTGTTGTTTACAATAGTGTGCAAATTTGGTTTTGTATTGTTGATTGCCAATGGTATGGTATTGTTGTTTGGGGTGATGTTGATGATGGCTTTGATATTATTGTTGATGAATGGTTTTGAATTATTGAATTAATGGGAATGATGGCTTTGATGGTTTTAAATTATTGATGGTGCTTACGTTGTATTTTCATACAGCGATTTTGGTGGTTGACGTTGTTTCATGCGGTGTTTTTGGATGTGACTTATGGTGAGTTTTTATTATGATGGGTTATGGTGAATACAAGAATTTGGTTGATTTATGCTATCGCACCCATCATCTTGCTTCTTCTCACCTATTGTGACATCCTTCTCATTTTCCCATCTACTTTCTCTCTTCTCCTCTAGGTGCATATAATGTGTTAAGATAGAGGATTGAACAAGGGTTTGCACTAGAGGAAGTAGTTGTTAGTCTGACTCAGTTGACGATGATATTGGAGATGGAGTTGAAAAATAAAATAATGAAGTTGGATTTATTGTTGACTTGGGCTATTGAGTTGACTTATGAAAGTGAGAGATTTGGAGTATTGGACTTGAGTATGAAGTTTGGCCTAATAGTTGAAGTGCATCATCTATTTTGGATTAGGCCAAATGATTCACGAGTTACTAGTGATTAATTTCTATCATATTAAATCATGAAGGTTTTATTTTAAATAAGATCTTTATTGTATTAGGGATCTTGCTCCACCTTAGGAGCTGTGTATTATTGCTATATCTGGATTGGTTCAGAAGTTCATATCCCCAATCAGGTGCGTTGGTTCACTGAATGTAGGATTTATTCAAGCTAGGGAATTTCTACCGAGGTGTTCTTAGGAAATATCTCGGATGCCTTAAATATAATAAAAATGAAATGTATGCTATGTTTGTATGTAAATGCATGTTAGTATATTTTACTTTGTCTATATGCATGAGATGCCATGTTTACCATGCTACTTATTTAACATGTCTATAAATCTTATCCTGCATGCTATGTTATGTATCTTTGCTATGATAGCACGAATACCATGCAGTTATAGATAAGGATGATGACATGTTAGAAACTCTTAAGAGACATCACTAGAAAACAGACAGGAAGGGGTACTGCTTGCAGACCCCGTTTGACCACCGCGTACCGCGGATGGTCAGAATGGTGATGCTCCGCCACACACCACTCCCGAGGTTATGCATAGCTTAGATACTGGGAGTACCACTCCCGAGGTTATGCATAGCTTAGATACTGGGAGCTGGTAGGGAAAGGACTGTACAAACTCCAAGGTCACATTAGACCGGATATACGGAGTGAGTCCCTACCCAGAAAGTCATACCCGCACGTGTGCCGTCTAGGCGACATCATGATAGTCCTGAGATGGCTAGCCGGGACGAACCAAAACAAGAACCTAGCAAACATGTCGTCGAGGTAGTAGCATTCCGACGACAGCTAGTCTGCACACCTCTTGGCAGGCATCGCTGCTCGGGGATTGGGACGGTGACATCCCTCTGCATAGCCTTGGACAGTGGATCCGTAGACCACACGGCTACCATCCTTGACGTTCTGCAGACGATCGGATGGATAGTCCGGATCCTAGGGTTGTATTATATCGACTAGCCGTGGTCGATGGTCTTGTTGATGGTGACCCCATCTTCGGATGATATTGTAGTACTACACGAGTCGTCGTTGCCCCTACGGAGTCCGGGGAGGATGTAAGGGCACGGCAGTTTCGCTAGGGGAGGCATCGTAGGCGACTAGCGAGACAGAGGAGAGTGATCAAGGGTCACCCGTCATCTCCGCCAACATCAGTGCAGCGGGCATATGAAGAAACAGAGACAAAAGGCACTGATGGGCTTATGGGAATCCTCGGCAGGGGAACTTCTCTAAGCATAGGTTGGCAGCCCGAGTTTTGAGACTGATAGACATATTACACCGTAGATGATATATCGGTGACATTGATGACATAGTTACTAGAGACAGCTTAGGTGACATCTAGGGCTACACCGGTTGTATATGCTTATACAATTATTTTGCATTTATGATATGCTTCACATATATTATATGAAAATGACTATTAATAAACCCAAGACATCCTAGATTAATCCTCCTAGCCTTTGGATTCCTTATTCGGATTCGAGCTGTAATTTCGCACTAGGCCGCAAGGCTGAGCACACCACTTTTCCCCGTGTGTGCAGGTATTAGATGATCAATCATGACAGTGGGTGAAGATGAGTTGATCTTTATTCATTGATATCATTATCATAGAATTTTAGTAGGTTTATCAGGACTGTGTTAGAAACAATGAGATAGATATTTTGATTGTATATTCCGCTGTGTAAACGATGTGTTTGAAT
Organism: Thalia dealbata; assembly: GCA_030544415.1. Lineage (NCBI taxonomy): Eukaryota > Viridiplantae > Streptophyta > Magnoliopsida > Zingiberales > Marantaceae > Thalia > Thalia dealbata. Next base: position 5,120,184 of record CM060454.1, read on the forward strand.
TGTATGTATCACTTGATGCCTTGTATGAGTCCGTTGGGCTCATACGGCGATTGCCACGTGCCCGACAGTAGGGTCGGGGCGTGACATTAATTAATCTAAAAGTAATTTTTATAATTTCTGTAAAAATCCAATTACCACTAATAAATATATTAAATCATAATTTTCCTAACTCAATTAATTAGAAAATCTAATTAACCTAATTATCCAATTTAATCACAATATCAAATTTATAAATTCTGTAAAAATTCTAATTAAATCATTTTACTTCTATTTAACATGAATCAAACATAATAACACCTAACAAAACATTTCTTCATGTAAATAACATACTAATAATTCATTTAAAACCCAAAATCACCTTAATTAAATCAAAACTTCACCTTAATAGTCTGAAAAAATTATAATTAAATAATGAAAAATATATCTAAACATAAACTAGCATCACAATTTTTTCATATTTTTTTAATATCATTAACGCACTCAAACTCTTAAATCCAACCCAAAATAATTTGAAAACCGAACCTAAAACTTGATAAAAATTCTAAATAAATTTCTAAGGGCTCAAAACTTACCACCAAAGCTATAGGAACATTGAACCAAATTAACCCGGTCGAAAAATCATGAAAACTGGCTAAACCGACACTTGAACCGCAGTTGAACCGGTTTTCCACTGAACCGGACCGACTGATCGAACCGGCTTGGATCGGACCGCCCGCACGCGCCTCGCACGCGCGGGCGTCTTTTTCTTCGCTCAACCCATCTGTTTCGATGCCGCTACAGCAGCTGCCGCCGCCGCCTTTCACCGACGACCGCCGCCGCTCTGCTGCCGCGAACACGCCGGAACTCCTTTCTTGGCTCGACCACATCTCCCTCTGCCCACCGGCTGTGTTGTCTTGCCGCCGGCAGGGCTCAGGAGTACCCTCGACCACCGACGGATGCTGCCCACTGTTGCAGCTAACAATCTCCGCTGGCAACCGTTTCCTTGCTTCCAGCGGTGCTATAACTCTCCAATTAAACTCCTCTGGTCTCGAATTGAAGTCGCACAAGACATCGCGGAGGAAAGAGGAAGATCTCGTGCCAATCGTCGGCGAGGTTTACAAAAAACAGGGACTGCCCCAGTGCTCGCCTCGAGACTCCTCTCTCAGCCACCTTACGAGCCTCTCCGCCGCGGCCGCCGCATCAAAACAACTTCATAGGAGTTGTATCGTCCCCTATTACCTCGCTGCAAAGAGGAACCGGGTCGCCACCCCCTCTTCACTGGCGAAAACGTCGGACGACAAGGAATCCCCTGTTTTGCCGCCTCTTCCGTTTCCCGTCCGCCGGAGCCGTCTCAACACGCCTCCAGCCACGATGCCACTGCCTAACTTCCGGCAGCGCTCTCCCTCCATCGATTACCTTCGCCGGGGTTCGACGACGGCCGCCGACGCCGCCCCTCCCTCGAAACAGAGAAGCTCTGTTTTGAGGGTTTACCCCCCTCGGGGGTTTTATCCCCCCCTTCCTCCGCTCGCTGCGCGTGCACTGCACGTGCAGCCGCGGTTAAATTTTTTTTTACTACCCTTTTTCATATAAACCCCTCCTATTTTATTAAATTAAATTTTAACCCTTCTTCTCTTTTTTTTTCAAACCATTACTATTTATTTAAAATTTTATTTTATTTTCTATTTTTATTACTATATATATATATTTACTTTTTTTTAAATATTAAAATAATATTTTAATTTTTTTTTTAGAAATCAGAGTTTACATGTCCTGCCCACAGGGTATCGTGACATTCCGATATCAACTCCTATCTCAAGTTAGCCGAATGGGGTACATATGTCTGCCCTCCTCTCGTTTGAATTGTTCCACTCGCCTCCTTCCAGTATCAGCGTGTCCCTCCTTCCTCAATTAATTTGAGGAGCTTCTGATAGGCTGCATCTTCATGGCCTGCATCTTGAAGTCGTGTTACCAGGTTGCCATGTATAAGATTGATATTGCATATCTTCCGACTCAAGGCGTCTGCTGCTTGATTAAGGCGTCCTGCCTTATGTTCCCAAACCATATTAAATTCGGCAAGTTGTTCTTGCCACCTTGCCTGCTTAGCTGAAAGTTTCTTTTGTGTCTGAAAATAAGTATTAGAAACATTATCAGTTTGAACGATAAATGGATTCCCTAGTAGATAAACACGCTATGTCCGGAGACAATGTACAACGACAAGCATTTCTTTTTCATGTGCACTATATCGTTGCTCCGTCGGCTTTAATTTCCTACTTTCATAGGCAACTGGATGTCCTCCTTGGATCAGAATTCTACCCAAAGCCCTATCGAAAGCATCTGTCACTAGTTCGAAGGGTTCTTCAAAGTTTGGAAGAGCTAGTATGTGTTCAGTGGTCATCCGAGTTTTGAGATCCTCGAACGCTGCTGCACATCCTTCGGACCATGACCAGCGAACATCCTTCCTTAAAAGATCATTCAATGGAGCAGTGATACTTGAATAATCCTACACAAATTTTCGGTAATAGTTTGTAAGTCCAAGAAAAGAACGAAGTTCAGGTTGATTCGTAGGTGGTGGCCAGTCACGAATAGTCTTTATTTTCTTTTTCTCCATCTGCACTTATCCCCCACCTATCTTGTGGCCAAGGAACACTATTTCTGATCGTTCAAACTCACATTTGTCATTGCATAGAAATAGTTGATGTTCTCTTAGCTTACCCAACACCAACTGAAGATGGTGAATGTGCTCATTCTTGTTCCTAGAGTATATTACAATATCATCCAAATAAACAACAACAAATTTATCCAAAAATTCATAAAAAACCTCATTCATCAGATTGCAAAAAGTTGCTGGTGTATTGGTGAGTCCAAACGGCATCACCAAGAATTCGAAGGAACCATATCGGGTGACACAAGTTGTTTTAGCTTCGTCACCATTGACGATTCTGACCTGCCAATATTCGGAATGCAGGTCTAACTTGGAGAAGATTCTTGCTTGTGCTAGTCGATCGAAGAGATCTGCAATCAATGGGATGGGATAGCGATTCTTCACCGTCACCTTGTTCAATGCTCGGTAGTCTACGCACATTCGTAGGCTGCCATCCTTTTTCTTCTGGAACAAAATAGGGGCGCCATAAGGAGCTTTTGAGGGACTAATCAATCCTACATTCAATAGTTCATCAAGTTGTCTTTTTTAATTCAATAAGTTCAGAAGGTGGCATCCGATATGGTGCCATCGCAGGAGGTCGGGCTCCAGGAATAATCTCAATCTAATGATCCGTTCGTTGTCGAGGAGGCAAGGATTGAGGTAACTCTGCTGGCATCACATCTTTGAATTCGTCAACAAGTTCTTTTATTTCTGGCAATGCGTCAGTCTCCGATCCCTCCTTTGAATCTCCTTCTTTCAGTACGGCAGCGAAGGTGATATCTCCATGGTACAAACCCTTAACGAGTTGTAACGTGGAGATGATTCCAACGTCTGTTGCTGGTTCCTTGGCCGAACTTCTTGGAGGAACGGTTAATGATTTAGTAAACCCAGGTTGTGAAGTGTCTAACACCATCAATCCACCCAAGTAGGGAGCCACCATCGCCTGCGATTGAAGAAGGAAGTCGTTGCACAGTATGAGACCAAAATCGTCTAAAGGAATCACAGTGAAGTCGACTTTTCCGCTCCAATGTCCCAGCATCGTAGGGACATGCTTGATTACGCCAATGACCTTCGATGGATGGGCATTGACGGTTTTAATTTTGAACTCACTTTCCTCTATGGGTAATTCCAGATTACGGGCCATTTCTTCACTTACGAAGTTATGGGTGGCGCCGGAATCAACCGTACCTGAGCAGGGCTTCCCATCTACCTGCAAAGGTACATACATTAGTTTATAATCGCGTCCCTTACAGATTGCATTTATTCTTTGAAGAGGAGCCGCACAGGTGGTGATGGGAGGCTTCGTCACCTCCTGGATGGCCACCTCCTCTGTGGCTTTTATCGCAGCCAACACATTATGGTGAAGACATTGTTGTATGGAATGGGGTCCCCCACAACGAACACACTCATTCCTCTGTCCCCTGTTAACATTCGTAGGAATGCCATACTGCGAGTTAGTTGAGGTCGTCAGTGGTGTATATTCTCTTCTGCCTCGATTCGTAGCAGTATACCGATGCCCGTTCAACTTTGCTTGCTGGTGACGAGTTGCGGAATGTTTTACGTCCATGTGTTGCGATGGATTGTTCGCTCACTAGTCAAGCAACCCTTCTGCGGTAGAGATTGCTTCCTACAGTTCTCTCACGCCTTTCTGCATCAACTCATTTCGGACCCATGGTTGAAGTCCCCTGAGAAATGCGAATAACTGATCTGCTTCCGATATGTCTCGGAGATCTAAGATGGTTGTATTGAACTCTTGGATATATTCCCGAATTGACCGGGTTTGTTGCAGCCTTTGTAGACATTCACGCGCAAGCCATGCAGCATTCGCAGGAAGGAATTTTCGTCGGAGTTCCTTCATCATGGCTGCCCAGTTCGTGATCGCCTCACCCTTCCCGTGAAGATGAGGGTCACAACACACCCTCCACCAATTCTTAGCATCGCCTACAAGGAAAGCTGTAGCCATACTTACTTGTTCTTCACCGTCAAGTTTGGTTGCTTTGAAAAATTGTTCCATGTCCCATATGAAATTTTCTAATACTTCGGCACTTTTAATGCTAGAGAAGGTAGAAGGATCGGAGATGCGAACGTTCGACTTGGACGACTGGCGAGATTCTGCTGGCCGTCGGGAGTTAGAATGGAATGCTTCCGTTTCAGGCAAAAGTTCTGGTTCATTGTCATCTCCTTTCGGCAAGAGAGAGCTTGGTTCCCCGACTTCTGATATTTGCTCATTGGAGATTCGGATCTATTCAAGGTCGTTACAGATTCGTGAGAACATCATCTGCATCTCCTCCATACGAGTTTGTAAGGAGTTGAAGTTCGCATCGCCCGTGGCTTGAGAGGATCGTATCAATTCCTCCATTTTCCCCACCTTCTTCTCCAACTTCTCAAACTTCTGCTTCGTTACCATGACGTCATTGAGAGGGAGAGAGGAGAGTTGTTGCTATCGAGGTGTCGAGCAACCTGGCTCTGATACCAAATGTCAGCCCTCGTAAGTCTCAGAGCTGCAGCTTATCGTTGATAAGCAAAAATAATACAAGCCTTGAAGATGGCGAAAGAACACCGCAACAACAGTAAATGAGGGAAATGATTACTTTATTATAAAGCACCAGTAAAACCCCAGTACACAATATTAACTACGGTTCTCTCTCGTACATGTATCTCTCTCTAAATATAATATGTATTTTCTTCGATCTCCCTTTTTCATGCATCTTAACTATAAATAGTATAAATATATGAGGAAGTTAAGGAAGTTGGATACGGGATTCAACTTCTTACATCGGAGGCGTCGCTTAGCCGGTGCGGTTGTAATATAAGTCACCTTATTAGAAAATAAAAGAATTTATTAATTAGAAAATTTTATTTTTTCTTGTAAAAAAATTTAAATAATAAAATATCATCTAGGAAGAAACAAAGGAATTTTTTGCAAAGGTGAGTTTTTATTTTATGCACAAAGCATACACTCCTTTCGTTTAGACTTATTGAATACTATATGCTAGATTATGGGTTCCATATTTAGTAAGTTCAAAAGAATATTCATCTTATCTAAGGATTAAATATTAACTAATCTTTGGTGACACACATATACCTTATCTTAATTCTACTATTACTTGATTCTACGGTATCAACTTTGTAATTTTAATTAAAAATAATTCTGTAACATGAAGTTATTTTGAGGTGTTATTCTTGAAATGGTATTAAGTACTTATTTATAAAATTAAATTTAGATTTTGAAGTATTCAAATTTGATTTAAAAATTATATCAACGGATAGGATTTTAAATTTAGAATCTAACAGTGCAAACCAATCGTAATTTTGATTTCATTTTATCGGTCAAATTATTACCAAGCTAAAGTTAAAATAGATGGTCCAGATTAAATGATATAAAGCGATTGACAGAAGTAATTTAATCTCAGTGAACAAAGTATTGAACCTGGGTTAATGGTCCAGTGGTAAGTGGGTTAAGCGGTAAAACTCGATCCGTTACCAACCCATAACTTCTTCTTCATCCTTCACGGATGAGCATCAGTGGCGATCAGGGTGTCCGACTCCTTTGCCCTACCGATGATGTTTCGGCCAACTCCGATGGATTTTTTCTATCAGATTTGGATCACGACATAAGGTGAGTTGGACGAACATAATGAAACTATTATTTGGGGTTTTTTTGTGAGGGTTTAAGGGTGAAATTTGAGTTAGGGCGTCTGTGGGCGAAAGCTTTTTTATCAAAGCTTTCTTAGATGATTGTCGACCATTTCAGTCTCGAAACTTGACAAACTAGGTACCTATTGATTCGTCCCGATGAGAACTTCGGATGGTACCTAAGTCGAGGGCGAATGGTCGACGGTTGGCCACCAGTGAGTGAAAGCTAAAAGTTAGGTTTCTACCAGAGGAAGCTTTTCCGACGAAGTTAGTTGCTGATGACCTCTGAATGATGAGATAAATATAATTTTTGGAATCCTTGTTAGGAGAGGTATCAATTGGTGCCATTATTAGTGCTGCATTAGAGAATATCGCCTGACAAGGGTTTCGGCGAACATTCCGATAAACTTGAAGAAAAATTTAAGAAATTATTGTTAGATTGAGAATTAAAATTAATAAAAAAATTTAAAGCAAATTTGATGACCAAACATGGGGATTTGGATAAACATGACACAAATTAGAGCATGATTACAATGATAGAACAATATGAGTGTTTGTTATGTGAGCAGAATAAATAGGATAGTTCTCAATATTTAGTTTAGAAGAACTATCTCACTTTGATTTTCGGTACTTTATATTATTTAACTCTTCAGCTAGTAGATATTCCTGATTATGATTATAAATAAATTATTATTAACTTGCTATGTCTATATTTGTCATTATAAGTTGTTCATCACTATTGTTATTCGATTCATTATTAACTTGATACTATGACTCTTTTTGATTTTAAACCTAAAATATGCACTTGATTTTTCTTAAGAGTTAAATGTACGGTGGAAAACATACTTAGGAGACTTCTTGGTTTATATATATGATTTTATTTTATTCTTAGGTACATATGGCTAGGATATCATTACATTGGTGTCCCAATGGCACTGCCATTGTCACACCCCAAACCCAACTTCGGGCACGTGACAACAGCCGTATAAGCTGCACTTTGCCACCACAACTTATACAAGACTAAGAGTATCACAAAGAAACACTATTATTTTTATTAACACAGCAGAAGTATAACCAAATTAAATCAAATTTTAATATTACAAATCAAATTTTTATCTAGCTTTTCAATGACAGTCTATTCCATCGAACTAGGTTCTCCCTCGCTCTCCGTACAAGTGACCAACCTTTAATCTGCGCAACAGGGGAAAAATGTGCACATCTGAGTCGCAATACTCAGTGAGGCTACAGAGAGAGCACCTTAAAAATAAGCATAAGGTATTGTACAAACTAACAAGAAAATATATCTATGAAATCAAATATTTAAATTAACATAACACAACATATAGCAAAACTTAACATATCAATGTAGCAGTCGCCTTATACAAATAAAGCATATGAACATAATACTAGAAACTTATTAGCATAACTTAAATCTTAAAAAGATATAATCACATATATCACTATATATATCATAAGTTATCCAGTATCACTCCTAAGGCAGCCATCCTATGTTCAAGGTAAACCCCTCATCAGGGGTCACCCCGAACCTCGTCAGTGTCAACTCTACATCTCTGTCCTAGATGCCTGTACACTGACGTTGGCGAAAGGAGCTGGTGACCACGAACTCCTTCTATGCAACAACAAATACCATACAACACTGCATTTCTGCCCCATGGTAGGATCACCACACACAATCACAAATCACTACGATCTACAGCCTGGCAAGCTGAGATCCGTTGGATATGCAACCAATAAACCCGGACTGCTCAGGGACCCCACATCGTTGAGCATGCCAATGTCAATCAGGTTCCCTAGCACTAGTAGAGCATGACCCGGTACTGTTCCTAGCACCTATATACTTTGGAGTAACCCAACAGGTTGAGCTTTGCACCGAAGTGAGATCCCGTTTACACCAAAGCATCTGAGGCTAAGTCAACAGAGCGTGCATTTCTACCTTGGCTAGCATATAGCTCCTCACCACATGTTGGCACATAGTAGATTAAGAACCATAATGTCATCTCCTAGGTTACCATAACCCTCAGATGTCCAAATATTCTTAATTAAATGTCAAATAAGATCACTCTAAGTGTTATCATAATATGTACCTAAAGTGTCTCTAATCATATCTCATGTCATCATGTTTCATGTTCTCGCTAAGTATTTTCTACATCTCTAGCAATATGAATATATCAATAATAACATAACATGAGTATCAACATTAAGAGCATGCATATAACAACATCATACATATACCAGCATGGTATAACTTTCAACCTCATATCAAGGCATGCATATAATAGCATCACATGTTAACTAACATGCATCATTCCAGTAAACCACATGCTAATTAAATATGCAACCAAGTAGACATATAACTTATCAACATATACAATAATTAACAACGACCCTTAGGACTCAGCATCTGTAGTAGGCCAAATAATTTGAAACCATAAATCCTCACCTGAGTCCCAAAGCATTATTAAATAAGAATTCACAGCTTGGCTGTGATTCTTAAGCAAGCAAGTAGTCAATCAAGCACAACAACTCCATCTTACTCCAACACGAATCACAGCTTGGCAGTGATTTGTCAAGCAACAGCACATCAATCAATTTTCATAAGATAAAATAAATACATCTAACAACCATAAATCATACAATTCAAATAAGAATTTTCTGTCTACCCATCCTCACATCATTTTCCATATTTTATTTAATTTCTTATAATCAACCAATCATCCATCACCTAACAATCACAATCCAACACAATCAAAACATCAACAAGCCTATAAAATAATATTTAGTTACATAATTTAATTATATTCAAAAATCTTAATCCATATATATCACATTAATTAATCCTAAAATAATTTTAATAATTTTATAAAAAATCTAATTACATTAATTAAATTCACAAAATCCTAAATTATCCAATTTCATTAATTAGAAAATCTAAATAAATCAATTTCCTAAATTTCATCATATTCTGAATTTATAAAATTCTAAATTATTTAATTTCATAAATTAGAAAAATTTAATAAATCTTATTAAACCTTTTTACAATATCCTAATTCCATAAATTCTGTAAAAATTCTAAATAAATTATTTTAATTTTAATTAATATAATTTAAATGAGAAAACACCCACAAAAATCTTTTTTCATGCATTTAACATACAATTACTCTATTTAAACCCTAAATTAACCTAATTTATTATAATTAAACCAAAAACCGTATTCCGATAATCTGGAAAAATTTTAATTAAATTAAAGAAATTATTTCTAAGCATAATCTAGTATGATAAATTATTTTAGATTTTTCTGATATTGTTAACGTAGTTAAAACCCTAAACCCAACCTTAATAAATTTGAAAACTAGTTATTAAAAATTCTAAATAAATTTCTTAAGGTTCAAAACTCACCAATAAAGTCCTAGCCACGTTGGACCGCACCGAACCATTTGTAAAATTAAGAAAACCAGTCCAATCGTAACCGAATCGGCCCTGAACCAGCCCCGAACTAGACCGAACCGGCCCGAACCGCAACTAGCCGAACTGCCGCATGCGTTATGCACGCACGCGCCCGTTCAACTCGTATCCCCCCCCCCCCCCCCCCCCGCTGGCAACCCGGTCGCATCGCCGCCTCAATCGCCGCCGATTGCCGCTGCTTCTCCACTCCAAATGTCTCGGAAGTTGCTCGTCCTCACGTTCCTCATCTTTCTCCACCCTCCAGCCAACTTTTCTCGCAGCCGATGGAGCTCAAGAGGTTTGCAAATCCCACCGACGCTGCTGCCTACTCTGCCGCTGATGGTGCTGTCGGTTGCAGCCGTAATACTCCAACTCCCACTACCGTCGAGCCTTCACCGCAGCTGTTCCCTCCCCAATACCACTCTACAGAGTCGTATCGTCCTCACCGCGGTGAAAGGGAAGGCCGCCGTGCTCCTCGCCGGCGCAATAGCGACGAACAGAGAAGTTCCTCTGTTCGCGGCCCCTTTTGCAAATCCGGCTCGCCAGAGCCACCTCGTTCGCTCGCAGTGCTAGAATCCAACGCCCAGATATGCTCCTCAGCTCCGCCCGTCAGATCGAGGCCTGCCGGAGCTCCCACCTTGCTTGCCGACGCCGCCAACCATCGAACATAGCAACCCCCTATTTAAACCCTAGCACCGAGTCGGTCAACTCGACCTCAACTCAGCCCGACTCGCCCCAACTCAGCCTCAACCCGCAGCGATAATTTTATATTATTATATTTTTTTCTTTTTCCTTTTCTTTTTATTTTTACTTTATATTTACTATTTTCTCATAATATTTAATATTTTAATTTTATCTGATAAAAAAATATTATTTATTTATTTATAATTTTTTCTATTTTATTTTAGTTTATTTATTATTCTATTATTTTATTAATTTAATATTAAAATAAAAAATATATATTTTTATTTTTTTATATAGAAAATAGGGTTTACAACCATCGTAGTGATGTTATGTTTCTTAGCACTGTCATGAGCTATCGAAAGAGAGGAGCATGGGGCTAATGTTCTAGATCAATAGGATGGCTAGTTAGATAACTTCTACTTTACACCAATTCAATCGACTAGCTATGATAAAGTAGGTAGTGTGTTCCAATGGCCAATTCAGGAGGAAAGAAGGTTGTATTCCTATGTTCTAGTATTAATACTCAGATTTGGGTATCCTATGATGTTTGATCTCTCCCCCTAAGGTGACAATTGCGACTAGAAGTATGTAACACTAGCGTAGGAAATTTAGAATGCAACCACAGGTAGGTAATTCAAGGGAGGAGTACCATAAAGATATGAATATTCATCAATCTCCTACACGATGCACGTAGATAGTGGTAAGGCTGCACCGTTAAGAGTTGGAGGAGTACATTTTACTGATGAACAATTTCAAATGATCATCATAATGATATAAGCTCAGACTGCACAGATACAAACCCCTGTTCTACCATGACCTGCTAACAGGAGGTGGACAGTGATGACACTGCAAGGAACCTCGATGCAGGGTGAGGGGATGGTGGAGAAGTCGGATAAGGTTGAGGCCTGCTCGACGTGGCCTTGAGGGAAATCGAAACCCACGATCGGACGAAAGGAATTCTCCCCCCGGAGTCCGTGCTTGCCCTCCACAATTAGGGTTCCACAAATCGGGCCGGAAGAGCCTCAATCTCAAGCGCCTTACTAAATAGGCTTTCCATATTGTAGCTAGCGAGCAAGAAAGATAAAGAGAGAGAGAGAGAGTTGATTTAAAACGAAGCAGGAAGAGGAGAGATATTTATAGGGCAATTGGGAAAAGGGCAACAAAAAGAGTTGCAGCACAAGGAGCAAAATGGAATGTGGTTGCCTAGTTGAGTATTGAGGTTTGGGAAAGAGGACGACAATCGAATACGGTTCTCCGTCAACCACCCGAATTGATCCAGCCCATGCTTTTGGATTCGAAAGAAGATATCTATGCAATCTCGACAATCGATCGGATTGTCTTCACTTGTGTGTGACTGAAATTAATCTAACAAAAATACATCAAAATCATAACAAATTTATTCGGAGATAAGAAAATATACATTCATTCCTTTGCACATCATCAATGTATTTAGAAAAACTGTATGAGTTAATTAATTTATTATTTTTAAATACTATTTGAATATTAAACTCTCAATATTATTGGATATCATAGCCAAACAATTTGAATGATCTCTTTGCAGATGCTCCTAGCGATTGTGTGCTTCCTCCCCCTTTTTTATTATCATCATCTTCAAATACTTTGCCTCTTGATCTTTTTATATGATTCAATGATTGCACCTGATGAACTCCTTGAACCAATTTGCCTTTACTCGTGCTTTGCGATGCCTCTGCAGCTCCTTCAACTCGAAAAACCTGATAGAATAATACAAGATAAAGGAGTGTTCAGTTCGATCCATCAACATGTAACATGGACGGTAATGGAGTACCTGATGAGGCATTGGGACCGCCGCCACCACGTGCTTGGGTGATTCCATCCCTGGGTAATAAGTAACTTCGAAAGGGAGGCCCGCTCTTGCTAACTGGGTTGCCTTCACAATGGAGGCCGCCTGTTATCTGGCTCTCTTTCTGGCGTATGAGGTGATTGCAGTATGTCTGAACCGATGTAGAGATTGCTAGCACGGTGGTTGGCAAAGACCACAGTGTCGTCTTTGATCAGCCCCTTCTCAATGGAGAACTCCCTCCATTTGTACAGGGAGTAGCGTTGGCGATAGCTCCTATGGGCGAGTTGGAAATTCCAAGACCTCCCTTGCACATCAAGCGCCAACACGTTCTCTGTCAGCATAGCCCTATTGACGTTGATTTGAACGGGAGGGAATACAGCGAGTGTGCAGGAATTCAGCACGTTGAGCACTTTCCCAACGTCGGACTTGGTGAGGATCCTGGTGAAGGAGGTAAACTCGCCCACACTGATCACACAATCAATCTCCGGTGTAGAAGAGGAGCAGGAGACAGGTGTCCAGGTATGCGCCAGGCAGTTAGGGTCAGTGATCGGGTGGGGATCAAGGCTAATTTTGGCGAATACCTCATCAGTATCGAGGTCGGCGAGGAGGCAGATGGAGGAGACACGGCAAAGCAAGGCATCAGAGAGTTGGAGTTCCTTAGGCAAGGACTGTCCATGGTAGCCCTCGGGGAAGAAGAAGACAGAGGAGCCCTAGGCGGGGACTCACGCGGCAGCAGCGGGGCCAGCTAAGGCGTTCCACAGGCAGGGTTCCATAGACATTGTTGGAACTATGACTGGTTGCAAAGCTGCCGAGATGGGTTTTAAAGAGGGCAATCGATAGCAAACTTGATCCAATGGAGAGGAATATATATTTACTTTTCAAGAGTCGAGGCGGTTAAGTTATTCACGCGATTTTTCTATTTTTTTGGGAAAAAAATTTGAGCGGGGAGGCAATCTCTGTCGTCGATTTTCTCTCGTGGATAATATCAGTCGTTTGTTAATAAAAGAAGTGTTCAATCATTACCTTATTATTTTGTCAAACTATTATTTTCAAAATAACTTGATTGTTTTCTTAAAAGGAGAACTTAGATTTTCTTATTTTATTGAATAAATAATTTTGTTTTTTTTACTTAATTCATCTTATTAGAAAATAAAAGAATTTATTAATTTCAAAATTTTATTTTTTCTTGTAAAAAAATTTAAATAATAAAATATCATTGAGGAAGAAATAACAGAATCTTTTGCAAAGGTGAGTTTTTATTTTATGCACAAAGCAAACACTCCTTTCGTTTAGACTTATTGAATATTATATGCTATAGTAAGTTCAAAAAAATATTCGTCTAATCTAAGGATAAAATATTAACTAATATTTGGTGACACACATATACCTTATCCTAATTCTACCATTACTTGATTCTCCGGTATCAACTTTGGGATTTGTAATTTTAACTAAAAATAATTCCCTAACATGAAGTTATTTTGAAGTGTTATTCTTCAAATGGTATTAAGTACTTATTTATAAAATTAAACATAGATTTTGAAGTATTGAATTTTGATTTAAAAATTATATCACATGATAGGATTTTAAATTTAAATCTAACAATGCAAACTGATTGTAATTTTGATTTCATTTTGTCGATCAAATTATTACCAAGCTAAAGTTAAAATTGCTAGTCGAGATTAAATCATATAAAGTGATTGACAGAAGTGATTTAATCTCAGTGAACCAAGAGTTGAACCCGGGTTAATGGTTAAGTGGTAAAACTCGATCCGTTACCAACCCATGACTTCTTCATTTTTCACACATGAGCATCAGCGACGATCCGGGCGTCCGACTCCTTTGCCTTGTCGATGATGTTTCGGCCAACTCCAATAGATTTTTTCTACCAGATTTGGATCACGACATAAGGTGAGCTGGACGAACATAATAGAACTATTATTTGGGATTTTTCGTGCGGCTTTAAGGGTAAAATTTGAGTTAGGTCATCTGTGTGTGAAAGCTTCTTTATCAAAGCTTTCTTAGGTGATTGTCGACCATTTCAGCCTCAAAACTTGAAGAACTAGGTACCTATGGATTCGCCGCGATGAGAACTTTGGATGGTACCTAAGTCAAGGGCAAATGGCCGACGGTTGGCCACCGGTGAGTGAAAGCCAAAAGTTAGGGTTCTATCGGAGTAAGCTTTTCCAACGAAGTTGGTTGTCGATGAGCTCCGAATGATGAGATAAATATAATTTTTGGAATCCTTGTGAGGAGAGGTATCGATTGGTGCCATTATTAGTGCTACATTAGAGAATATCGCCTCGCAAGAGTTCCGACGAACATTCCGATAAACTTGAGGAAAAAATTAAAGTGAATAAAGGGATTGATCTAAGAGTGATTGTGAAGATAAATTTAAGAAATTAGTACTAGATTGAGAATTAAAATTAAATAAAATTACGTTAGAATAATATGAGTCTTTTATTATCTCATCACTATGTTATTCGATTCATTATCAGCTTGATACTATGACTCTTTTTGATTTTAAAATTAAAATATACACTTGATTTTTTTTAGAACTTAATGAGTGTTGAATCCAAGACCTCATGATCCTCCCATATAGAGCTCAATTACTCTAACTAGAGTAGTGTACATTTTGTGTACAAAATATGCACTTGATTTTTCTTAAGAGTTAAAGGTACGGTGAAAAACATATCTAGGAGACTTCTTGATTTATATATTTGATTTTATTTTATTCTTAGGTGCACATGTAAACCCTGTTTTTCTTTTTTTTTTAAAAAAATTTACCTCACCTATTAATGAAGTTGGTTAGAGTGTAGTGCTAATAACATAAATGTCACGAGTTCAATACTTGCATAGGCCACCATTCTTGGAAAGGAGTTGCATCGTGATTCTATTTGAGAGATAGTGCCCTCCTTTACACCTCACCTCCAATATTAAATTTATCCATGTTGTGGGCTGTGGTCTTAATTGATTTATATATAGTAATTAAATTTTTACAGAAGTATTAAATTTGTATTCTTATAGTAATTGATTAAAAGGAAAATAACTAAAAAGAAATTTGGTGTGAGGTTGTGAGTAGTAGGGGTAAAATTTGGTGTAATTAAATTTTTACAGAAGTATTAAATTTGTATTCTTATAGTAATTGATTAAAAGGAAAATAACTAAAAAGAAATTTGGTGTGAGGTTGTGAGTAGTAGGGGTAAAATTTGGTGTGAGGTTGTGAGTAGTAGGGGTAGTTAAGAAGATTGTTTGAGTTGTGTTATTGTATTCTTATAGTAATTGATTAAAAGGAAAATAACTAAAAAGAAATTTGGTGTGAGGTTGTGAGTAGTAGGGGTAGTTAAGAAGATTGTTTGAGTTGTGTTATTTATGCATGCTTGTTTACTTGTATTTAATTTATTTTAGGAGATTGTGTTGCTGTGTTATTGCTTGACAAATCACAGCCAAGCTGTGATTTGTGTCGAAGTAGAGAGCAATTGCGTTGCTTGCTTGAGTTATTGATTGCCTTGCTTGCTTGCTCTTAAGGATCACGACCAAGCTGTGATTCGTGTTTAAAGATCTTCTTGAGACTCAGGTGAGGGTTTATGATTTCAAATTTAATTTGGCCTACTATAGATGCTGAGTCCTAAAGGTCGTTTTTTTTAATTATTGTACCTCCTGATAAGTGATATATCTACTTCGTTATATACTTATTTAACATGTGGGTTATTGTGAACTTGAAAGTATACCATGCTAGTTCCTATTAGATGTTAATGTATGCATGCTATTGATGTAAGTTGAAACTTGAATAATGTTAGCAGATGTAAGCTGCTGTTATTTGCATGTTATTGATAATCATGCTCATGTTATATTAATTATTGAATATATTCATGTTACTAGAGTTGTAGAAATACCTAGTAAGAAATGAAACATATTGACATGAGATAGAAACTGAGACACTTTAGGTACATGTGATAATGACACCTAGAGTGATCTAAATTGTTATATGAATAAGAACCTTGAACATCTTAAGGTTATGTAACTTAGGAGAAGATGTGTGGTTCTTAGACTGGTATGTGTCAACATGTGGTGAGGAGCCATGTGCTAGTAAGGTAGAGATGTAAGTTCGGTTGACCTAAGTCATTAATACCTTGGTGTAGCCGAGATCTCACTTTGGTGTAGAACTCAACTTAATTATATTATACAAGGTAGAGGGTGTACTAGGAACAATATCATCCCATGCGCTACTGAGGCTAGGGAATCTGATTGACACTTGCATGCTCAACAGATGTGGGTCCCTGAGCAGTCCAGGTTCATTGGTATCATATACAGTAGATCTCAGCTTGCTAGGGTGGAGATGGATATGATTTGTATTTTGTTATGGTGATCCTGCCATGATGCAGAATTACAGTACTGTATGGTACTTATGTTTGTATTAGAAGGGGTACCGTGATCACCAGCTCCTTCTGCCAACGTCAGTGTACAGGCATATAGGACAGTGAGATATAGTTGACACTGATGGATTTGGGGTAATCTCTGACGAGGGATTTACCTTGAACATAGATTGGCTGCCTTAGGTGTGGAATGATAATAAAAATGATATACATATTTAAGTGATATGAAATCTTTAAATTTTAGGTATCCTGTTATGCTCAGATTTCAGACATCTTGTGACACATCTTATTATAAGTGTGATCATGCTATTCTATATGTATTGCCTTATCATATATATTTTATTGACATGTTGACTTAAGTTTGTGATCCTAGTAAATATGTTTCTTGTGGGTTGTACAATTCTTTTCACCCATTATTAGGGTGCTCTCTCTGTAGCATCACTGAGTCTCGCGACTCAGATGTGCACATTTTTCCCTGTTGCGTAAGTTACAGATGGATCTTTAGTCGGGAGTGAGGGAGAACCTAGTTTGGCAAACAATATCAATTTGGCAACCTAGATAGAGATTTAAAATGGTAGTAATGGTTAAATTGTCAAATGTATTTACTTCCGTTATGTTTAATTAATAAAATTATAGTATTTTGTGATACTTTATAGTCTTGTATAAGTTATGGTGTTGAAGTACATCTTATACGGTGGTTGCCACGTGCCAAAAGGTGGAATTGGGCGTGACAGCATATGGCTAGGATGTCATTACACTAGCGTCCCAATGGTACTGCCATCGTAGCGATGTTTATGTTTCTTAGCAATGCCATGAGCTATCGAAAGAGAGGGGCATGGGGCTAAAGTTCTAGATCAATAGGATGACTGGTTAGATAACTTCTAGTTGACACCAATTTACTCGACTAGCTTTGATAAACTAGATAGTGTGTTTCAGTGGCCAACTCAGGAGGAAAGGAGGTTGTATTTGTAAACCCTCATTTTTTTTTGAAATATATATACATATGTCAATAAATAATT
This sequence comes from Thalia dealbata, assembly GCA_030544415.1. Taxonomy (NCBI): domain Eukaryota; kingdom Viridiplantae; phylum Streptophyta; class Magnoliopsida; order Zingiberales; family Marantaceae; genus Thalia; species Thalia dealbata. Next base: position 5,137,800 of record CM060454.1, read on the forward strand.
AAGCCCCTAAATTTTTAGAAAACATATATGTGTCAATAAATAAGTAGGTGCATATATATACATACCGTTATATATATACATAGATGTGTCAAAATTGATCGGTAAATATATGTATAAATAGGTTAATATAAATAAACAAATAATAATAATAACAATAAGATAATAAGATCTAGATCTATATATATATTTAGCTATATAAATAAATTATATATAAAATAGATACGTAGCTAGATTCTGATTAGAGTAGAAATGAAATCTTATTTTAAATATATATATAAAAGTCAATATGTATATATATATATATATATAAAGTATACATATAAATACAATCTACTAATGATTAATAAAAAGGAAAGGGAGTCCGAGACAACAATATTAGTTTCCTTTATTCAATCGATCATCCTACGCAACCATCTAAACCTAACTCCCTAAATCTGCTCCTCTATACATTTTTTCCTATTGCGTAGGTACTTGGAACATCGCTTAGGAGACGACGAGGAATGATGGGTAGCGGGAGTGAATACTATAGAAGGACATTAATAGTCGATTAGTCAGTACGATGTATAAAACACATAATGTAGACGGACTGTATCAACTTTTTTGTGTAACCTGTGAGCAAGTGGTAATTCTAGTTGGTAGTTTTAACTATAGAAAATTTCATTTATGTTAGAATTACATAATATTGTTAGCCTTATATGAGTGAGACACTGCTCATACGGCGGTTGTCAAGTGCCCGATAGAGGGTCGGGGCGTGACAATTAAAGTGGTATTAGAGCAAGTTTAGAAATCTCTAGGATTAAATTTAGGAAGGTTGATAATTATAGACATAACTCTGATACAGTCCATAAGCAAACTTTAGGTAAATAAGGGTGAGAGTGACAAAGGGTTAGGAACACGATTTCTTTGATTAAAATTTTCCTTTTTTTTTACCTCTCTACACTTCCCTGTTTGATAAGTTGTTTGTTACAAATTATTAACTACTTTTAGTAGTTTTGATTAATTGTTTGATTGCTCATGGAGTTATTTAATTTGATTGCTTGTATTTTTTTTTTTCTTTTTTTTTCTTTATCCTAACTCGAAGGTAGTACTTTAAAACTCCAAGGGTACTACTAAAATTTATTATTATGCTGCAATTATAAACTGACTGCTTTGTTCAATGAAAGAAAGGACTAGTCGTTTGAAGTCCTTGTCATTGCATTCCGATAAATGTAGCTCCTACTATTGCTTGGGTACATAAGTGCTATAAGCAATGAGTGCTCTAAGTTTAGCCATAGTTGTGGTATAAATAACTTCTCTCTCTATGATAGAAATTGGAAAGTAAACCCTGGTGCACTTTCCATGGACAGATATAAGAATTTAATCCATTATTCCTACTACGAGAGTATACTCCACTATATTGTGGATACCATGACTCAAATTGGCTTGATTTAGATCACCATTTGGTGGTTAAAACTTTATTGCCAAATCCTCCCTTGTAGAGTTTATTTTTATGACATTTGCTTTTATGCCTTGTTTCATTTTATCACGATTCAGTTAATTCTTAGGTTACTTTAGTTTTATGTTTTCAATTTGTGAATCCTACTCAGCATTAGTAGCTACTAACTTCATTGGTTACAAATTTCATATTGAAGTAAACCTATTCTCACTCTCCAAGAATTTCAAATCTAGTAGGATATATTATCTCTCATTACATCCAGTCATCAGGAAGAATTAAATTCATAGTAAATATATGCTCCATTGACTTCCTTCAATGGTAAAATCATTGTGAATGACTAAACTGCCTAATTGCCTTATTATAGGGTGATGGCCTAAGGTCGTCCTATTATGGTATAATATAAACTTTTAGCTATATCTTCCAGTTGGTTGGGTTGCCTTGATAGTGATGACTATAAAGAGAACTATGAGAGGATTGATGTCACCATGTGGAGACTTAGAAAGAAACTTGATGCTCTAGTTCAAATGCAGTTCCTTGCAGGGCAACATTCAATATAATGTTGCAATAGCTTATAGTAATATGACAATCCTTATCCTCATGGTTTAAATTAAAAATACCTGAAGTCTTTTGTATTAATACCCGTCAGATGGAACAAATTCACAAGTTTAAGTTTAGTAGATCTTGTACCTAATACTTGTAATGGAAAAAAAAAACCTTGTTGACTTCATATTTTCCTTGATTGACCCTTCTTTGTTGATTTTATGCTCCATTTGTTTGCGTTGACCGATTTTAATGTCGAAATTGTTAGGTCATATTGTGTTTGGCTATATAAAAGATTTTTGCTATTTTGATTATTGTTCTCATCTAAAGCTTATTTTGATGGTATTTTCAAAGAATTTATAAATGTTGGCCGGCTGTTTACATGTACGGTGACAGCCAATGTGTATCTAGTTGTGGATAGGTTGCTAGTATATCTGACAGTAACCATTAAGAATGGATTTATTTAAATATTGGTGTAGTGATTTTGATGACTTTATGCATTTAACCTTTGCTAAAGTCGTTTGTTGAGCGAGTATGACCAACAAATGCAATTCTTTATATTTTATAAAGATGTCATTTGGATTTGTTCATATATTTTTTTTATACATGGGTACTTAGCTATAATTACGTGGTTGGTTTTGACGAGTATGATAACGTAAAAGTTTTAATTGACTCTCTTAGTATCTTCATCAAGTTTCAACCTTATAATTAAAACCAAATGAAAATTTCAATCTATCTAGGTGCTATTGGTCTCCTCCTTTTTCTGTTAGTTGGGTGCTATCATAACAAGCGAAGCAATTTAAGAAAAATAATGTTTAATCCTTAGGTTAACTTCGACAATATTTTGAGCTTGAAATTTAATTTTCCTAAGAGAAACTAGCTTCATGTCCTTCACCTCAACCCTGCCCTAAGCAAGGCAATATTTTCTAGTAGCTTTAACATCTTGTTTTGTTTAAAATTCCAAATGTAAGTTAAACTTCCTTTTAGAAAATTCTTTAGCTTCATAATACCTTGCTTAAAGTCTACTAGTGCTCCTTCTAGTTGCAACTCCCAAATCTTTAGGTAAGGAATCGAGTGGTGACCTCAATTCTAATCATCAAATTTTGCCTTGACTATAAATATTGCATCTTTGTACTTGAATTCTGTTAATTTTTGAAAAAAAAAACTTGTTTATTGATATTCCATACCATAAAATTCTTCAAATGAATGCTTTCACTCTTGATATTGTATTTAACTTCATATTCCCTTCCAAAGGATGATCAATGTGCTCCTCATTTTCTCCTCTTCTCTTAAAGTAGTTATATGCCAACTTAGCATTAAGGTTGCCTTATCTACTATGCCTCCTTGCCCAAACATATTGAAATTTTTAATGAGTCAATATTTTGATTATAAAGTAACTTAGCAGTTCTTTGTAAAACAAAAATAACACTTCTAGGATGCTCATATTGTACCTACTATCATTATGCAACCTTTTAATATTTAAAGCTTTTAGCTTTGTGCACACGAGGTAGATATGGATCCTTCCAAATATCTATAGTTTGCTCAAAAATAATTTTGATTCAAGATCTTAAGGTTTTATTACATTGTGTTTCTCTTTAATGAGTTTGGTCCAAAGATATTCTTATTTATTCATTAATAGCAACAACCTTTTATTTACTATTATCCTTTTAACCACATTGAAATTGCAGATTCCCGAGCTACATGTTTTTCTTACATGTTTCCTTCCAACTAATTAAATTAAGTACTTCTCTTATTTCATTTGTACCCTAAAAGTTATCATTGTATAAATTTTCTTTTTCTAAATTATACCATCTTATCATTGATCCAAATTATTGTCATTGAATGGTATCAAAATTACATTTCACTTGTTTTGATATGCCCTTATTTCGTAGCTTATGATACTCCAACTATTACCAAATCATTCAATTTCTATGCCCTTGTCAACCATCTTGAATTCACAGTTTTCCATCTGAAATATAGATACCCAATGTAAAACCACAAAATTTATTTTCTTAAGTGGTAGGACTATGTTCTCGTTGTAGCACCTAGAAACAATGGTTGGGTAATACTACAATAATAATAGAAATAATTTCATTTGAACATTATATTCTTTGATCCTTATGGCTACTGCTTTTAATCCCATTGTGTACTTTCTACTGATCTAATAAATGTGTATTGATATATTGTATTACCTATACTAAGATATATCACTTAAGTTCACAATAGTTGACAAATATTCCTCTACAGAAAGCTATTAATGTAACCTTGAGAAATGAAACCTTAACCAGCATGCTTTCTTATCATCTTAACTTGTATGCTTTCTTGAGATTATGTTCTTATTGGTAATTATATTTGCCTTGGGTGTAAATTGTGTGATTACCTTGTGTTGTCACCTTATGATTCTCTCTAGTTGCCAAGGAGTAAATATTGTCTGCTACAAATCTTGATCTTACATTCTGATCAAGAATTCTATCCATGGTCAAATATACTATTATGAGATTACTAGTTTCTTGAAATTATAATCTCACCAAAAGTCACATGCATGTATCACATATGCTCTATACCTATGCATGGAGCCAATGTGTGAGATTGAATTGAATAACATTTTCTAATTATTTGATCATGCAAGAAGTATGTTACCATATATATTTAGAATAAGCATTTATATGCATAAGCAATTAACCAAGCTTTTGGCATTAGCATAAATATTCAATTATCCTTTGTGATCTATCTTTTCCTCCTAGTACTATTGTATTTATTGTTGAAGTTCATGAACCTTGTATTTCTTTTTTCTTTTATTAAACATGCTAGCTCTATTCTTCCTTTGTAAGTACCTCTTTAATTTCAGACCTGCACAAATAATTGGTGTTCGCCTTAAATAATAAATATATTTAAGGATCATTAGAATAGTATAGGGGATAATATTATGAAAAAAAAATAGAGATTTCTACATTTTTGGAGGATCAAAAATATTTAAGGGGGGAAGAACATGTAAACCCTCATTTTTTTTTGAAATATATATACATATGTCAGTAAATAATTAAATCCCTAAAATTTTGGAAAATATATATGTGTCAATAAATAAGTAGGTGCATATATATACGTTCCGTTATATATATGCATAGATGTGTCAACAATGATCGGTAAATATGTAAACCCCCACCTTAATAAATTATATTTTAGAAAAAAAATTAAAAAAAATAAATATATTTTTTTAATCGGACCGGTTCAACTGAACCGGCCAGCTGGCCGGTCCGAGTGAACCGGCCTGACCCGATCTGAAGGGCCAACGGCTCGGCTCTTCCCACTCGCGCTCGCCCTCTTCTCCTTCTTCTTCTTCTTCTCTTCTTCTTCTTCCTTTTTCTTATTCTTCTTCTTCTTCGCCTCCTTCCCCGTCTCCCTCACCCGCAGCAGGGCACGTCGGCGGCCCCTCCCACTTTGACGCCGTCCGCTGCCGTCGTTCGTCGGCGGCCGCCCGACTCCGTCGCCTGCCTCCCTCGCTTTCGCGACCGTCCGCAGCAAAGCAGAGGAGCTCCCTCCTCCACCGCCCGCCGCTGGCTGCCGACCCACTCCGGCGCCGCCCTCTCCTCTCCACCGCGACGAAGAGACCTCAGCGGAGGTCTGCCGTCACCGCACGCCTCTCCTCCGCCTGCTGCCATCTCTTCTTCGAGTTTGCTGCAGCCGCTCCTTCGCGAGGCCACCTCCCTCGTCCATGGCAGAGCAGCGCCGATGCCCATTTCCGCCGTCGGTCGCTACCCACCGTTCGTCGGTGGTCGCCCGTCTCCGTCGCCGCAGCGCATCACTCCCTGCAAGGGGAGCTCGGCGACGGCTCCTTCCTCGCCTTCGCGACCAAACGCAGCAGGGCACCCCACCGAGCCGCTGTCCGCCTCCTTCCCTTCTTCGCATCCACAACCGCCCGTCGACCCTCCTCCGCGCCCACCGACGGCCAATCGCTGCTGCCGTCCGCAGCCGACGTTGCCGCCCCTTTCCCCTCCGCTGCGACGAGGAGCATTCGGCGGAGACGAGGAGGGATCGACTGCAGCCGCGCGACCCTTGCCGCTGCATTTCCCCTCTTCGCGTCTGCTGCAAATTGTCCGTCATCCGTCTGCCATTCCACGGGCCGACCGCCGGCGTCCCGCTCCTAGCTGCAGGGGCTTGAGCTTGCTCGCCCCCTCTGCGAAATTTTGAACTCCACGTCTGCCCCAACACAGACGCAACCGGCGACGATTTCGTCACCGTCGCCCGTTCGATCCGCAACACCACCGGCGAGGAGTGGAGCTGCGATTCCACTCCCCTCACTGGCGAATCTTCCCTCTCCGCCTTCCCTGAGTGATTTCGAGGTGAGCCGCCACTCTTCCCCCCCTGTTATTGGGCGATTTCGCCCTCCGGCGAACTTGCCCTAAAGTTCGCCGGCGATGCCAAAAATTTGGATCGTTAGGGCGTTGATAGCCGGATTTTTTGCAGGTCGTCGTCGGTTCCCACGCGTGCAAAGGCTTGCGGAGCTCGTCGTCTAGTTGTTCGGAGGTTTCACGAGCTCCGGCGAGGTGGCGGCTAGGGTTCCGGTGGTGAATAGTGATTCCGACGATGAATAGTGATTCCGGCTAAGGTAGCTTTATTTTTTCCTAATCGTGATTAGTGATTAATTAAGCATGTTTAGTTGTAATTAAACACGTTTAGGATAAATTAGTGTCGTTGAAATGCTTAGATTAATTTCAACATGCTTAGTGTTAATTAATCAAGCTTAGTTGATTAATTAAGCATGATAAATTAAGTTAAGTAAAAATTAATGATTTAATTGAGTAGAGTTAGTGAATGGGTTGAGTTGAACCGGATTGGAGTTAGTTGGATTGAATTTGAGTTAAGTTTGAGTTCGGGTTGAGTGTAGTTGAGGTGAGCTGAATCAATTAAATTGAACCTGAGTCGAACCAAATTAATTTGAACCAAACTCGAGTCGGACTCAGATTTAGATGGGTTGGAGCTGACTCGATCGAACCGAACTGGCTAGGCTTGGGTCAGACTCAAGTTAAGCCAAATGAATAGTGATTGGGTCCACCGCATTGGCCGGGTCAACAGCGTTGACCGAGTCCACCGCGTTGGCCGGGTCAACAGCGTTGACCGGGTCCACCGTGTTGACCGGGTCCACCATGTTCACCGGGTCCATCGCATTGACCGGGTCAACTGTTGACCGTTGACCAATCAAAATAATAATAAAATAATAAAAATAAAAATAAAAATAATTTAACTTTTCATGAGTATGATTAGGTGATTTAAAATAGCTAATTAATGTTTAATTGATCTAATTAAGTATTGATGAGTGTTATTTGGGCCCTTAGGTGACTTGGGCTAGATGAGAGGTTTAAATGGATAAATTTGATAGAATTTATCTAAGCTTAACTAATTTAATTTAATTTGTAAAATAGAAATTTGGTTAATTAGTATTTGAATGATTAGGTTAGATTGATAAATTAATATTTGATTTACTTTAGGGAAAAAGGAATTAAATTCGATTTTAAATAATTGTGTTAATTAGGATTATCGCGGGTACGTGATCCGAGTAGTTCGACGCAGTGATTCGTTGTTACCCGGGTTGATTCTGAAGACCGGATCACTAACCCAGGTGCGTTGGTTCTCCGATGATTGGATTTATTCAAGCTAGGGAATTCCCGCTGGAGTTTTCTTAGGAACAATTCTTGGATGTCTTAAATAAAATAAAATATATTGTTTGATAAGATTTGATATGTTTGCATGTTAGTTTAATTTACTTTACCTGACATGCATGATATACCATGATTTTCTATGCTAGTTTTAATATGTCGTAGTATCTTGTCGAACATGTTAAATATTATTTTATTGTGTTTCTATGCTTGCTAGCACAACTACCATGCGGACATAGATAGTAAGTAACGACATGTTAGAACCTTTGGTGATATCACCGCAACTTAGACAGAAAGGGGCTTTTTCCATATGCCCCAGTTGACCGCTGCGTTCCGACGGTGGTCAAACGGTGACGTCCCGCTACGCACCACTCCCGAGGCTACACATAGCTTGGATACTAGGAGCTGGTGGGGAAAGGGACTATACACACTCCAAGGTCATATTAGACTAGATATATGGGGCAAGTCCTTACCCGATGATTTCTACCCGCACGAGTGTCGTTTAAGGGGCACTCGTGATAGTCCTGAGATGGTTAGCTGGGACGAACCAGAACAAGAACCTAGCAAACGTGTCGCCGAGGTTGTAGCATTCCGGCGACAGCTAGTCTGCACACCTCTTGGCAGGCACCGCTGCGCAGGGATTGGTACGGTGACATCCCTCCGCATAGCCTTGGACAGTGGATCCGTAGACCATACGGCTACTATCCTTGACGTTCTGCAGACGAATGGATGGTGAGTCCGGATCCTAGGGTTGTATTATATCGACCGAGACCGTAGTCGATGGATTTTATTGACGGTGACCCCGTCTTCGGACGGTGTTGTAGTACTACATGATTGTCGTTGTCCTTACGGCATCCGGGGAGGATGTAAGGGCGCGGCGATTTCGCTAGGGGAGGCATGGTAGGCGACTAGCGACACCGAGGAGAGTGACCACGGGTCACCCGTCACCTCCACCAACATCAGTGCAGCGGGCATAGGGAGAGACAGAGACGAAAGGCATTGATGGGCTTGGTGATGCTCTCTGGCCGGAGTATTCACTAAGCATAGGCTGGCAGCCCGAGTCATGAGATTGATAGACATAGTGCACCGTAGATGATATTCTGGTGACATTGATGACACAGATACTAGAGATGGCTTAGGTGACATTGATGACATAGTGACTAGAGACAGCTTAGGCGACATCTAGTGTTACACGTGTTGTATTTGTTTACACTGTTATTTGCGATTTTGATATGCTTTACATGTATTATATGAAAATGACTATTAATAAACCCAAGGCATCCTAGAATACTCCTCCTAGCCTTTGATTTCTTTATTCGGTAGTGCCGTAATTTCGCACTAAGCCGCAAGGCTGAGCACACCACTTTTCCCCGTGTGTGCAGGTGTGTTAGATAATCGTACGAGACGGTTGATGAAGATAAGTCCATCGACGGGTCTATTTTTATTTCTCGATGTCTTTTATTATAGAATTGTAGTAGGTTTATAGGTACTGTGTTATAAATATTGAGTTGGATAATTAAATTATAAATTCCGCTGCGTAAATGATGTATATGAATGGTATGTATCACTTGATGCCTTGTATGGGTCTATTGGGCTCATACGGCGGTTGTCAGGTGGCTGACAGTTGGGTCGGGGCATGACAAAATATATGTATAAATAGGTTAATATAAATAAATAAATAATAATAATAGCAATAAGATAGTAAGATCTAGATCTATATATATATATTTAGCTATATAAATAAATTATATATAAAATAGATACGTAGCTAGATTCTGATTAGAGTAGAAATGAAATCTTATTTTAAATATATATATAAAAGTCAATATGTATAGATATATAAAATCCACTAAGGATTAATAAAAAGGAAAGGGAGTCCAGGACAACAATATTAGTTTCCTTTATTCAATCGATCATCCCAAGCAACCATCTAAACCTAAATCCCTAAATCTCCTCCTCTACACCTTTTTATCACCAACAATTAAGGTTGGCAAACTTTTGGCTGAACTTATTCAAGGAAGGAGAATGCATCTGAGAAAATGGGCGATGCAGTAGTGGAGTGGAAGCTGATGGTATCATTGCTCGAAATCTCAGATCAAAATAATAATGATTAAGGTTTGTGCCCATTCCCTAGGTAATACAAAATATAATTTTTGAAATATGCGGTAGAGATCGTCTAGTGTAGATTTTGGGTATCAGATTATATTATTTTTTAATAAATTTTTCTCTCATGTCTTCAATTTCTTTCTTGAATGAAATTGTTTGATGATATTGTTGTTAGTTTAATTTTGAATATTGAGGTGATTAAAAAAATATTTTAATTTATATACATTTATTAGATCACAGTGAATGTATATATATATATTTCTTTTATCTTCATTTACTTGTACGTCATGGTTACTAGTAACTTAATCAAAAAAATATTTTTCTAAAAGTACTATTTAGAAATAATATATCATATTAGGTAAGAGAAAAATACTAACAATGATAATAATTAAATATATATAGTTAAAGTCTACAATTATTTTTTATTAATGAAAATTAAAACTATGAATACAGATGATATATGAAATAATTATCTCTCTAGCATCTAATAATAATTTAATACTCAAAATTATAGAATAACATGAGTATTGCTTGCTGCCAGGGGTTGTTAAATGTGATAATGATTATTCACACCATTCATTCCACATATTTATATCTCTATATATATTTATATATAGCAGATAAATATCCTTTCTAAATTAATAAATATATATATGTTGTAGTAAATCTGGAGACATATTGAATAGAAAGTTATGCTTATAAAATTTAGTAACTAATTACAGGTTCCAAGAATAGTTGTGTTACTGTTAATGTATTATTGAATTAAAATGGTTGAGAAACATTTTGTTCTACTTCTTTTCTTTCATAATATGATAAACAAATTTTTCATGTCTTGCACTCAATATTTTCTTGGTCGTATGCATGAGCGACATTAAACAATGAATATCAAAACACCTATTCTGTTCTTTGTCTTCTATTTCCATGATGATAAATAAGAAATAAGAAAAGGGGGAGCAGGGTGTTAGATATTTGATATCATGAGTGTTAGAAAATTTAAATATGTTTGCAAATTGATAGGGAAATATTATGCAGTAACGATGGATAAATACGGCAAAGTCGTGAATTTGTTAAATTGCTAAGTTAAAAGGCTCAGGTGCGTTGTTATTTCGGCTAGTTTACAGCCGATGTAGTAGAGCTCCCAAGTTGGCAGTTGTCATTAAACTTTTTATACTGTCCGTGATGTGCATTAGGTTGCTATCTTATATGATATGAATTAGTTGCAATGATATATTATATGTTGTGTTTCCTCATATGCTTGTGTTCTACAATTCTAAAGGTGTATGACACTAGGGAGAACCTAGAACACATAGCGACATATGAAGTTACTAGGTAACAAACAAAATTAGTTAGGTGACATATCTTACAAGATAACCTAAGTTAGTTTGGACACCTAGAGACTAGACATGAACTTCCTAGGGACATAAACCTCTAGGAATCATATAGGTCTATATAACACTGTATTTCTCTTGTAAATAGTAGACACCATTTGTGTTAGTCTAAAGAGGGGTAGCGGAGGTGTCCTCCGACCCATCCCTTAGTGTTCAGTGAGTGCCAACAAGGGGGTTCTCACCAACGGCCAGATATCCTCATAGCATGTATCCGAAACTAAGGTGCTGGGAGCCAGGGAGCTCACTTCAGCCGTTATACCTAAGGACTAAGGTGTCTGTTGACCCTGACATATTCTAACTGAGTCCTGCAGGCTTGGGGGGTAGTCCGAACAGCCAGAGTTATACATATGTGTTGGATCCGACAGGTCAGGCCGAGAGTATACATGTCAGTCGGTAACCCTACTGTAAAGTAGAAGTGTAGCGCTACACGGTGTCTCGTATCCTAGGGTCTATGGGAGACGTACGATATGATAGTCTCGGAGTACGATCTGGGTAAACGGCTCGCGAGACTGGAAGGAGAAGGAACCGCAGTCACCCGCCTTCTCCGCCAACGTTGGTGCAACGGGCCTAGGCAGAGACATAGTTCGGTACCGACGGGCTTATGGTAGTCCCCGGCCAGGGCTTACCTTAAGCATAGGCAGGCAGCCCTAGGAGTTAGTATTGAAACTAGAAACTTAGAAATCTTTAGACACAGACACATATTTAGACTTTTAGTATTTAATTGATTATTTACGTGCATGCTTCCTTCCATTGTTAATTTATGATTTAATATTGATATACTTGCTGCTCATCCGGACATGTATTGTTAGCCCATTCTTTTGCTTGGAGAAGTTTCTATCTATAGGCACTAAGTCGCAAGATTTAGTGCATGCAAATTTTCCCCCGCGCGCTGGTTCTTGGAACATCGCTTAGGAGACGACGAGTAATGATGGGTAGTGGGAGTGAATGCTATAGAAGGACATTAATAGTCGATTAGTCAGTACGATGTATAAAACACATAATGTAGACAGACTGTATCAACTTTTTTATGTAACCTGTGAGCAAGTGGTAATTCTAGTTGGTAGTCTTAAGTATAGAAATTTTTATTTATGTTGGAATTACATAATATTGTTAGCCTTATATGAGTGAGACACTGCTCATACGGCAGTTGTCAAGTGCCCGACGGAGGGTTGGGGCATGATAGTATTCCTATGTTCTAGTATTATTACTCAGATTTGAGTATCTTATGATGTTTAATCTCTCCCCCGAAGATGACAGTTGTGACCAGAAGTATGTAACACTAGCGTAGGAAATTTAGAATGCTACCGGAGGTACGTAATTCAAGGAAGGAGTACCATAAAGATATGAATATTCATCAACCTCCTACATGATGCACATAGAGAGTGGTAAGGCTGCACCATTAATACCTGGAGGAGTACGTTTTACTGATGAACAATTTCAAACGATCATCATAATGATATAAGCTCAGACTGTACAGATATAAACCCCCGTTCCACCATGGTTGGTAACAGGAGGTGGAAAGTGATGACACCGTAGGGAACCTCGATGCGGGGTGAGGGGATGGTGGAGAAGTCGGACAAGGTCGAGGCCTGCTCGACGTGGCCTTGAGGGAAATTGAAACCCACGATCGGACGAAAGGAATGCTCCCCTCGGAGACCGCATTTGCCATCCACAACCGGGGTTCCACTAATCGCGCCAGAGTAGCCTCAATCTCCAGCGCCTTACTAAATAGGCTTTCCATATTACAGCGAGCGAGCGAGAAAGATAAAGAGAGAGAGAGAGAGAGAGAGTTAATTTAAAATGAGGGAAGGAGAGGAGAGATATTTATAGAGCAATTGGGAAAAGGGCAACAAAAATGGTTGCAGTGCAAGGAGCAAAATGGAACGAGGTTGCCTAGTTGAGTATTGAGGTTTGGGAAAGAGAACGACAATCAAATACGGTTCTCCGTCAACCACACGAATTGATCCAACCCATGCTTTTGGATTCGTAAAAAGAAAGCTACACAATCTCGACAATCGATCAGATTGTCTTCACTTGTGTGTGACCGAAATTAATCTAGCAAAAATACATCAAAATCATAACAAATTTATTCCAATGTTCTAGTATTATTTCTCAGATTTGAGTATCTTATGATGTTTAATCTCTCCCCTGAAGATGACAGTTGTCACCAGAAGTATGTAACACTTGCTTAGGAAATTTAGAATGCTACCGGAGGTACGTAATTTAAGGAAGGAGTACCATAAAGATATGAATATTCATCAACCTCCTACATGATGCACGTAGAGAGTGGTAAGGCTGCACCGTTAATAGCTGGAGGAGTACGTTTTACTGATGAACAATTTCAAATAATTATCATAATGATATAAGCTCAGACTGCACATATATAAACCCCCGTTCCACCATGGTTGGTAATAGGAGGTGGACAGTGATGACACCGCAGGGAACCTCGATGCGGGGTGAGGGGATGGTGCAGAAGTCGGACAAGGTCGAGGCCTGCTCGACGTATCCTTGAGGGAAATCGAAACCCATGATCGGATGAAAGGAATGCTCCCCTAGAAGTCCGCATTTACCCTCCACAACTGGGGTTCGACTAATTTCGCCGGAGGAGCCTCAATCTCGAGCGCCTTACTAAATAGGCTTTCCATATTGTAGTGAGCGAGCGAGAAAGATGAAGAGAGAGAGAGAGAGAGTTAATTTAAAATGAGGGAGGGAGAGGAGAGATATTTATAGGGCAATTGGGAAAATGGCAACAAAAATAGTTATTTAACTCTCTACCTAGATGACACTCCTGATTATGATTATAAATGAGTCATTATTAACTTGCTATGTCCATGTCTGTTGTTATAAGTTATTCATCACTATTGTTATAAATAACTCTCCAGCTAGTTCATTATGTTAGCAAATTATTTTTTTTAAGAGTTAAATGTACGTTGAAATGCATACCTAGGAGACTTCTTGATTTATATATATGATTTTACTTTATTCTTAGGTGCATATGTCTATGATGTTATTACACTTGCGTGCCAATGGCACTGCCACCGTAGTCATATTATGTTTCTTGCACTCACATGAGTTATCGAAAGAGAGGGGCATGGGGCTAAAGTTCTAGATCAATAGGATGGCTGGTTGGATAACTTCTAGTTGATACAAATTCACTCGACTAACTATAATAAACTAGGTAGTGTGTTCCAGTGGCCAACTCAGGGGAAAGGGGGTTGTATTCCTATGTTCTAGTATTATTACTCAGATTTGAGTATCTTATGATGTTTAATCTCTCCCCCGAAGATGACAGTTGTGACCAGAAGTATGTAACACTAGCGTAGGAAATTTAGAATGCTACCGGAGGTACGTAATTCAAGGAAGGAGTACCATAAAGATATGAATATTCATCAACCTCCTACATGATGCACGTAGAGAGTGGTAAGGCTGCACCGTTAATAGCTGGAGGAGTACGTTTTACTGATAAACAATCTCAAACGATCATCTTAATGATATAAGCTCAGACTGCACAGATACAAACCCCCGTTCCACCATGGTTGGTAATAGGAGGTGGACAGTGATAACACCGCAGGGAACCTCGATGCGGGGTGATGGGATGGTGGAGAAGTCGGACAAGGTTGAGGCCTGCTCGACGTGGCCTTGAGGGAAATCGAAACCCACAATCGGACGAAAGGAATGCTCCCCTCGGAGTCCGCATTTGCCATCCACAACCGGGGTTCCACTAATCGCGCCGGAGGAGCCTCAATCTCCAGCGCCTTACTAAATAGGCTTTCCATATTGCAGTGAGCGAGCGAGAAAGATATATATAGAGAGAGAGAGAGAGAGAGAGTTAATTTAAAACGAGGGAGGGAGAGAAGAGATATTTATAGGGCAATTGGGAAAATGGCAACAAAATAGTTGCAGTGCAAGGAGCACAATAGAACGAGGTTGCCTAGTTGAGTATTGAGGTTTGGGAAAGAGGACGACAATCAAATATGGTTCTCCGTCAACCACCCGAATTGATCCTACCCATGCTTTTGGATTCGTAAAAGGTTAGCTACACAATCTCGACAATCGATCAGATTGTCTTCACTTGTGTGTGACCAAAATTAATCTAGCAAAAATACATCAAAATCATAACAAATTTATTTAGAGCTAAGAAAATATACATTCATTCATTTGCATGTCATCAATGTATTTAGAGAAAATGTATTAGTTAATTTGTTTATTATTTGTTAATACTCGTTGAATATTAAACTCTCCCAATATTATTGGATATTATGGCCAAACAATTTGAATGATCTCTTTGCAGATGCTCCTAGCGATTGCGTGCTTCCTCCCTCTTTGTTGCTATCATCATCGTCAAATACTCTGCCTCGTGATCTCTTTATATGATCCAAAGATTGCACCTCAGGAACTCCTTGGACCTGTTTGCCTTTACCCGAGCTTTGTGATGCCTCTGCAGCTCCTTCAACTCGAAAAACCTGATGGAATTATACGACATAAAGGAGTGATCAGTTCGATCCATCAACATGTAATATGGACGGCAATGGAGTACCTGATGAGGCGACGGGACCGCCGCCACCACGTGCTCGGGTGATTCCACCCCTGGGTAATAAGTGACTTCGAAAGGTAGGCCCGCTTTGGCTAACTGGGTTGCCTTCACAATCGAAGCCGCCTGCATGCTGGCTCTCTTTCTGGCGTAGGAGGAGATTGCAGTATGTCTGACACCGATGTAGAGATTGCCAGCACGGTGCTTGGCTAGGACCACGGTGTCATCTTTGATCAGCCCCTTCTCACTGGCGAACTCCCTCCATTTGTACAGGGAGTAGAGTGTGCGATTGCTTCTAAGTGCGAGGCTGAAGTTCCAGGACCTCCCGTGAATGTCCAGCGCCAACACCTCCTCTGTCAGCATAGCCCTATTGACGTTGATGTGAACGGGAGGGAATACGGCGAGTGCGCAGGACTTCGGCACGATGAGCGCTCTCCCGACGTCGGTCCTGGTGAGGATCTTGGTGAAGGAGGTAAACTCGCCCACACTGACCACACAATCAATCTCCGGCGTAGAAGAGGAGCAGGGGACAGGCGTCCAGGTATGCGCCAGGTGGTTAGGGTCAGTGATCGGGTGGGGATCAAGGCTAATTTTGGCGAATACCTCATCGGTGTCGATATCGACGAGGAGGCAGATGGAGGAGACACGACAAAGCAAGGCATCTGAGAGTCGGGGTTCCTCAGGCAAGGATTGTCCGCGGTAGCCCTCGGGGAAGAAGAATACGTAGGAGCCCTGGGCAGGGACTCGCGCGGCAGCAGTGGGGCCGGCTAAAGCGTTCCAAAGGTAGGGTTCCACGGACATTGTTGGAACTACGACAGGCTGCAAAGCTGTCGGGATGGATGTTAAAGAGGGCGATCGATAGCAAACTAGATCCAATGGAGATGAATATATATTTAATTTTCAACAGTCGAGGCGGTTAAGTTAGTCACGCGATTTTTCTTTTTTTTCGAGGAAAAAATTTGAGCGGGGAGGTAAACTCTGTCGTAGATTTTCTCGTTTGTTAATAAACGAAGGATCCAACCATCACCTTTTTATTTTATCTAACTATTGTTTTTGAAATAAGAAAAGTGGAGAAGTTAGTTTTTCTTATTTTATTTAATTATTTTATTAAATAAATATTATTTTTTTTACTTCAGTCGCCTTATTAGAAAATTAAAGAATTTATTAATTGAAAATTTTTATTTTTTCTTGTAAAAAAAATTAAAAAATAAAATATAATCAATATCTTGGAAGAAACAACACAATCTTTTGCAAAGGTGAATTTTTATTTATGCACAAAGCATACACTCCTTTCTTAAAATGATATTAAGTACTTATTTATAAAATTAAACATAGATTTTGAACTATTGAATTTTATTTTAAAAATTATATCATGTGATAGGATTTTGAATTTAGAATCTAACAGTGCAAACCGATCGTAATTTTGATTTCATTTTGTCGGTCAAATTATTACTAAGGTATGGTTAAAATGGATGATCCAGATTAAATCATATAAAGCGATTGATAGAAGTGATTTAATGTCAGTTAACCAAGAGTTGAACCCAGGTTAATGATTAAGTGGTAAGTGGGTTAAGTGGTAAAATCCGATCCGTTACCAACCCATGACTTATTCTTCGTCCTTCACGCATGAGCATCAGCCGGGATCAGGGCGTTCAATTCCTTTGCCTTGTCGATGATGTTTCGGCCAATTACGATGGATTTTTTCTACCAAATTTTAATCACGACATCAGGTGAGCTTGACGAACATAATGAAACTATTATTTGGGGTTTTTTGTGAGGCTTTAAGGATGGAATTTGAGTTAGGGCGTCTGTGGGCGAAAGCTTCTTTATCAGAGCTTTCTTTGGTGATTGTCGACCATTTCGGCCTCAAAATTGGACAAACTAGCTACCTATGGATTTCGCCCCAATGAGAACTTCGGATGGTACTCAGGTCGAGGGTGAATGGCCGACGGTTGGCCACCGGTGAGTGAAAGCCAAAAGTTAGGGTTCTATCGGAGTAAGCTTTTCCAACGAAATTGGTTGCCGATAAGTTATGAGGTAAATATAATTTTTGGAATCCTTGTGAGGAGAGGTATCGATTGGTGCCATTATTAGTGCTAGATTCGAGAATATCGCCTGGCAAGGGTTCCGTCATCCGACAAACTTGAGGAAAAAATTAAAGTGAATAAAGGGAGTGATCTAAGAGTGAATGTGAAGACAGATTTAAGAAATTATTACTAGATTAAGAATTAAAATTAATTAAAATTTTTAAAGTAAATTTGACGACCCAACTCGGGGATTTGGATAAATATGGCATAAATCAGAGCATGATTATAGGGATACAACAATATGAGTATTTATTATCTGAGCAGAATAAATAGGATAGTTCTCAAAGTTAGTATAGAAGAACTGTGTCACTTTGTTTTTCTATACTTTATATTATTTAACTCTCCACCTAGTTGACACTCCTGATTATTATTATAAATGAGTCATTATTAACTTGCTATGTCCATGTCTGTTGTTATAAGTTATTCATCACTATTGTTATAAATAACTCTCCAGCTAGTTCATTATCAACTTGGTACTGTAACTCTTTTTGATTTTTAAGCTAACATTTGCAAATTATTTTTTTTAAGAGTTAAATGTACGTTGAAATGCATACCTAGGAGACTTCTTGATTTATATATATGATTTTACTTTATTCTTAGGTGCATATGTCTACGATGTCATTACACTTGTGTGCCAATGGCACTGCCACCGTAGTCATATTATGTTTCTTGCACTCACATGAGCTATCAAAAGAGAGGGGCATGGGGCTAAAGTTCTAGATCAATAGGATGGCTGGTTAGATAAATTCTAGTTGATACAAATTCACTCGACTAACTATCATAAACTAGGTAGTGTGTTCCAGTGGCCAACTCAGGGGAAAGGGGGTTGTATTCCTATGTTCTAGTATTATTACTCAGATTTGAGTATCTTATGATGTTTAATCTCTCCCCCGAAGATGACAGTTGTGACCGGAAGTATGTAACACTAGCGTAGGAAATTTAGATAGCTACCGGAGGTACGTAATTCAGGGAAGGAGTACCATAAAGATATGAATGTTCATCAACCTCCTACATGATGCACGTAGAGAGTGGTAAGGCTGCACCGTTAATAGCTGGAGGAGTATGTTTTACTGATGAATAATTTCAAACGATCATCATAATGATATAAACTCAGACTGCACAGATACAAACCCCCGTTCCCCCATGGTTGGTAACAGGAGGTGGACAGTGATGACACCGCAGGGAACCTCGATGCGGGGTGATGGGATGGTGGAGAAGTCGGACAAGGTGGAGGCCTGCTCGACGTGGCCTTGAGGGAAATCGAAACCCACGATCGGACGAAAGGAATACTCCACTCGGAGTCCGCATTTGCCATCCACAATCGGGGTTCCACTAATCGCGCCGGAGGAGCCTCAATCTCCAGCGCCTTACTAAATAGGCTTTCCATATTGCAGTGAGCGAGCGAGAAAGATATATATAGAGAGAGAGAGAGAGAGAGAGTTAATTTAAAACGAGGGAGGGAGAGAAGAGATATTTATAGGGCAATTGGGAAAATGGCAACAAAATAGTTGCAGTGCAAGGAGCACAATAGAACGAGGTTGCCTAGTTGAGTATTGAGGTTTGGGAAAGAGGACGACAATCAAATATGGTTCTCCGTCAACCACCCGAATTGATCCTACCCATGCTTTTGGATTCGTAAAAGGATAGCTACACAATCTCGACAATCGATCAGATTGTCTTCACTTGTGTGTGACCGAAATTAATCTAGCAAAAATACATCAAAATCATAACAAATTTATTTAGAGCTAAGAAAATATACATTCATTCATTTGCATGTCATCAATGTATTTAGAGAAAATGTATTAGTTAATTTGTTTATTATTTGTTAATACTCGTTGAATATTAAACTCTCCCAATATTATTGGATATTATGGCCAAACAATTTGAATGATCTCTTTGCAGATGCTCCTAGCGATTGCGTGCTTCCTCCCTCTTTGTTGCTATCATCATCGTCAAATACTCTGCCTCGTGATCTCTTTATATGATCCAAAGATTGCACCTCAGGAACTCCTTGGACCTGTTTGCCTTTACCCGAGCTTTGTGATGCCTCTACAGCTCCTTCAACTCGAAAAACCTGATGGAATTATACGACATAATGGAGTGATCAGTTCGATCCATCAACATGTAATATGGACGGCAATGGAGTACCTGATGAGGCGTCGGGACCGCCGCCACCACGTGCTCGGGTGATTCCACCCCTGGGTAATAAGTGACTTCGAAAGGTAGGCCCGCTTTGGCTAACTGGGTTGCCTTCACAATCGAAGCCGCCTGCATGCTGGCTCTCTTTCTGGCGTAGGAGGAGATTGCAGTATGTCTGACACCGATGTAGAGATTGCCAGCACGGTGCTTGGCTAGGACCACGGTGTCATCTTTGATCAGCCCCTTCTCACTGGCGAACTCCCTCCATTTGTACAGGGAGTAGAGTGTGCGATTGCTTCTAAGTGCGAGGCTGAAGTTCCAGGACCTCCCGTGAACGTCCAGCGCCAACACCTCCTCTGTCAGCATAGCCCTATTGACGTTGATGTGAACGGGAGGGAATACGGCGAGTGCGCAGGACTTCGGCACGATGAGCGCTCTCCCGACGTCGGTCCTGGTGAGGATCTTGGTGAAGGAGGTAAACTCGCCCACACTGACCACACAATCAATCTCCGGCGTAGAAGAGGAGCAGGGGACAGGCGTCCAGGTATGCGCCAGGTGGTTAGGGTCAGTGATCGGGTGGGGATCAAGGCTAATTTTGGCGAATACCTCATCGGTGTCGATATCGACGAGGAGGCAGATGGAGGAGACACGGCAAAGCATGGCATCCGAGAGTCGGGGTTCCTCAGGCAAGGATTGTCCGCGGTAGCCCTCGGGGAAGAAGAATACGTAGGAGCCCTGGGCAGGGACTCGCGCGGCAGCAGTGGGGCCGGCTAAAGCGTTCCAAAGGTAGGGTTCCACGGACATTGTTGGAACTACGACAGGCTGCAAAGCTGTCGGGATGGATGTTAAAGAGGGCGATCGATAGCAAACTAGATCCAATGGAGATGAATATATATTTAATTTTCAACAGTCGAGGCGGTTAAGTTAGTCACGCGATTTTTCTTTTTTTTCGAGGAAAAAATTTGAGCGGGGAGGTAAACTCTGTCGTAGATTTTCTCGTTTGTTAATAAACGAAGGATCCAACCATCACCTTTTTATTTTATCTAACTATTGTTTTTGAAATAAGAAAAGTGGAGAAGTTAGTTTTTCTTATTTTATTAAATAAATTTTATTTTTTTTACTTAAGTCGCCTTATTAGAAAATTAAAGAATTTATTAATTGAAAATTTTTATTTTTTCTTGTAAAAAAAATTAAAAAATAAAATATAATCAATATCTTGGAAGAAACAACACAATCTTTTGCAAAGGTGAGTTTTTATTTATGCACAAAGCATACACTCCTTTCTTAAAATGATATTAAGTACTTATTTATAAAATTAAACATAGATTTTGAACTATTGAATTTTATTTTAAAAATTATATCATGTGATAGGATTTTGAATTTAGAATCTAACAGTGCAAACCGATCGTAATTTTGATTTCATTTTGTCGGTCAAATTATTACTAAGGTATGGTTAAAATGGATGATCCAGATTAAATCATATAAAGCGATTGATAGAAGTGATTTAATGTCAGTTAACCAAGAGTTGAACCCAGGTTAATGATTAAGTGGTAAGTGGGTTAAGTGGTAAAATCTGATCTGTTACCAACCCATGACTTATTCTTCGTCCTTCACGCATGAGCATCAGCCGGGATCAGGGCGTTCAATTCCTTTGCCTTGTCGACGATGTTTCGGCCAATTACGATGGATTTTTTCTACCAAATTTTAATCACGACATCAGGTGAGCTTGACGAACATAATGAAACTATTATTTGGGGTTTTTTGTGAGGCTTTAAGGATGGAATTTGAGTTAGGGCGTCTGTGGGCGAAAGCTTCTTTATCAGAGCTTTCTTTGGTGATTGTCGACCATTTCGGCCTCAAAACTTGACAAACTAGCTACCTATGGATTTCACCCCAATGAGAACTTCGGATGGTACTCAGGTCGAGGGTGAATGGCCGACGGTTGGCCACCGGTGAGTGAAAGCCAAAAGTTAGGGTTCTATCGGAGTAAGCTTTTCCAACGAAATTGGTTGCCGATAAGTTATGAGGTAAATATAATTTTTGGAATCCTTGTGAGGAGAGGTATCGATTGGTGCCATTATTAGTGCTAGATTCGAGAATATCGCCTGGCAAGGGTTCCGTCATCCGACAAACTTGAGGGAAAAATTAAAGTGAATAAAGGGAGTGATCTAAGAGTGAAAGTGAAGAAAGATTTAAAAAATTATTACTAGATTAAGAATTAAAATTAATTAAAATTTTTAAAGTAAATTTGACGACCCAACTCGGGGATTTGGATAAATATGGCATAAATCAGAGCATGATTATAGGGATACAACAATATGAGTATTTATTATCTGAGCAGAATAAATAGGATAGTTCTCAAAGTTAGTATAGAAGAACTGTGTCACTTTGTTTTTCTATACTTTATATTATTTAACTCTCCACCTAGTTGACACTCCTGATTATTATTATAAATGAGTCATTATTAACTTGCTATGTCCATGTCTGTTGTTATAAGTTATTCATCACTATTATTATAAATAACTCTCCAGCTAGTTCATTATCAGCTTGGTACTGTAACTCTTTTTGATTTTTAAGCTAACATTTGCAAATTATTTTTTTTAAGAGTTAAATGTACGTTGAAATGCATACCTAGGAGACTTCTTGATTTATATATATGATTTTACTTTATTCTTAGGTGCATATGTCTACGATGTCATTACACTTGTGTGCCAATGGCACTGCCACCGTAGTTATATTATGTTTCTTGCCCTCACATGAGCTATCAAAAGAGAGGGGCATGGGGCTAAAGTTCTAGATTAATAGGATGGCTGGTTAGATAAATTCTAGTTGATACAAATTCACTCGACTAACTATCATAAACTAGGTAGTGTGTTCCAGTGGCCAACTCAGGGGAAAGGGGGTTGTATTCCTATGTTCTAGTATTATTACTCAGATTTGAGTATCTTATGATGTTTAATCTCTCCCCCGAAGATGACAGTTGTGACCGGAAGTATGTAACACTAGCGTAGGAAATTTAGATAGCTACCGGAGGTACGTAATTCAGGGAAGGAGTACCATAAAGATATGAATGTTCATCAACCTCCTACATGATGCACGTAGAGAGTGGTAAGGCTGCACCGTTAATAGCTGGAGGAGTATGTTTTACTGATGAATAATTTCAAACGATCATCATAATGATATAAACTCAGACTGCACAGATACAAACCCCCGTTCCACCATGGTTGGTAACAGGAGGTGGACAGTGATGACACCACAGGGAACCTCGATGCGGGGTGATGGGATGGTGGAGAAGTCGGACAAGGTTGAGGCCTGCTCGACGTGGCCTTGAGGGAAATCGAAACCCACGATCGGACGAAAGGAATGCTCCACTCGGAGTCCGCATTTGCCATCCACAATCGGGGTTCCACTAATCGCGCTGGAGGAGCCTCAATCTCCAGCGCCTTACTAAATAGGCTTTCCATATTGCAGTGAGCGAGCGAGAAAGATATATATAGAGAGAGAGAGAGAGTTAATTTAAAACGAGGGAGGGAGAGAAGAGATATTTATAGGGCAATTGGGAAAATGGCAACAAAATAGTTGCAGTGCAAGGAGCACAATAGAACGAGGTTGCCTAGTTGAGTATTGAGGTTTGGGAAAGAGGACGACAATCAAATATGGTTCTCCGTCAACCACCCGAATTGATCCTACCCATGCTTTTGGATTCGTAAAACGATAGCTACACAATCTCGACAATCGATCAGATTGTCTTCACTTGTGTGTGACCGAAATTAATCTAGCAAAAATACATCAAAATCATAACAAATTTATTTAGAGCTAAGAAAATATACATTCATTCATTTGCATGTCATCAATATATTTAGAGAAAATGTATTAGTTAATTTGTTTATTATTTGTTAATACTCGTTGAATATTAAACTCTCCCAATATTATTGGATATTATGGCCAAACAATTTGAATGATCTCTTTGCAGATGCTTCTAGCGATTGCGTGCTTCCTCCCTCTTTGTTGCTATCATCGTCGTCAAATACTCTGCCTCGTGATCTCTTTATATGATCCAAAGATTGCACCTCAGGAACTCCTTGGACCTGTTTGCCTTTACCCGAGCTTTGTGATGCCTCTGCAGCTCCTTCAACTCGAAAAACCTGATGGAATTATACGACATAAAGGAGTGATCAGTTCGATCCATCAACATGTAATATGGACGGCAATGGAGTACCTGATGAGGCGTCGGGACCGCCGCCACCACGTGCTCGGGTGATTCCACCCCTGGGTAATAAGTGACTTCGAAAGGTAGGCCCGCTTTGGCTAACTGGGTTGCCTTCACAATCAAAGCCGCCTGCATGCTGGCTCTCTTTCTGGCGTAGGAGGAGATTGCAGTATGTCTGACACCGATGTAGAGATTGCCAGCACGGTGCTTGGCTAGGACCACGGTGTCATCTTTGATCAGCCCCTTCTCACTGGCGAACTCCCTCCATTTGTACAGGGAGTAGAGTGTGCGATTGCTTCTAAGTGCGAGGCTGAAGTTCCAGGACCTCCCGTGAACGTCCAGCGCCAACACCTCCTCTGTCAGCATAGCCCTATTGACGTTGATGTGAACGGGAGGGAATACGGCGAGTGCGCAGGACTTCGGCACGATGAGCGCTCTCCCGACGTCGGTCCTGGTGAGGATCTTGGTGAAGGAGGTAAACTCGCCCACACTGACCACACAATCAATCTCCGGCGTAGAAGAGGAGCAGGGGACAGGCGTCCAGGTATGCGCCAGGTGGTTAGGGTCAGTGATCGGGTGGGGATCAAGGCTAATTTTGGCGAATACCTCATCGGTGTCGATATCGACGAGGAGGCAGATGGAGGAGACACGGCAAAGCAAGGCATCCGAGAGTCGGGGTTCCTCAGGCAAGGATTGTCCGCGGTAGCCCTCGGGGAAGAAGAATACGTAGGAGCCCTGGGCAGGGACTCGCGCGGCAGCAGTGGGGCCGGCTAAAGCGTTCCAAAGGTAGGGTTCCACGGACATTGTTGGAACTACGACAGGCTGCAAAACTGTCGGGATGGATGTTAAAGAGGGCGATCGATAGCAAACTAGATCCAATGGAGATGAATATATATTTAATTTTCAACAGTCGAGGCGGTTAAGTTAGTCACGCGATTTTTCTTTTTTTTCGAGGAAAAAATTTGAGCGGGGAGGTAAACTCTGTCGTAGATTTTCTCGTTTGTTAATAAACGAAGGATCCAACCATCACCTTTTTATTTTATCTAACTATTGTTTTTGAAATAAGAAAAGTGGAGAAGTTAGTTTTTCTTATTTTATTTAATTATTTTATTAAATAAATATTATTTTTTTTACTTAAGTCGCCTTATTAGAAAATTAAAGAATTTATTAATTGAAAATTTTTATTTTTTGTTGTAAAAAAAATTAAAAAATAAAATATAATCAATATCTTGGAAGAAACAACATAATCTTTTGCAAAGGTGAGTTTTTATTTATGCACAAAGCATACACTCCTTTCTTAAAATGATATTAAGTACTTATTTATAAAATTAAACATAGATTTTGAACTATTGAATTTTATTTTAAAAATTATATCATGTGATAGGATTTTGAATTTAGAATCTAACAATGCAAACCGATCGTAATTTTGATTTCATTTTGTCGGTCAAATTATTACTAAGGTATGGTTAAAATGGATGATCCAGATTAAATCATATAAAGCAATTGATAGAAGTGATTTAATGTCAGTTAACCAAGAGTTGAACCCAAGTTAATGATTAAGTGGTAAGTGGGTTAAGTGGTAAAATCCGATCCGTTACCAACCCATTACTTCTTCTTCGTCCTTCACGCATGAGCATCAGCCGGGATCAGGGCGTTCAATTCCTTTGCCTTGTCGACGATGTTTCGGCCAATTACGATGGATTTTTTCTACCAAATTTTAATCACGACATCAGGTGAGCTTGACGAACATAATGAAACTATTATTTGGGGTTTTTTGTGAGGCTTTAAGGATGGAATTTGAGTTAGGGCGTCTGTGGGCGAAAGCTTCTTTATCAGAGCTTTCTTTGGTGATTGTCGACCATTTCGGCCTCAAAACTTGACAAACTAGCTACCTATGGATTTCGCCCCAATGAGAACTTCGGATGGTACTCAGGTCGAGGGTGAATGGCCGACGGTTGGCCACCGGTGAGTGAAAGCCAAAAGTTAGGGTTCTATCGGAGTAAGCTTTTCCAACGAAATTGGTTGCCGATAAGTTATGAGGTAAATATAATTTTTGGAATCTTTGTGAGGAGAGGTATCGATTGGTGCCATTATTAGTGCTAGATTCGAGAATATCGCCTGGCAAGGGTTCCGTCATCCGACAAACTTGAGGAAAAAATTAAAGTGAATAAAGGGAGTGATCTAAGAGTGAATGTGAAGACAGATTTAAGAAATTATTACTAGATTAAGAATTAAAATTAATTAAAATTTTTAAAGTAAATTTGACGACCCAACTCGGGGATTTGGATAAATATGGCATAAATCAGAGCATGATTATAGGGATACAACAATATGAGTATTTATTATCTGAGCAGAATAAATAGGATAGTTCTCAAAGTTAGTATAGAAGAACTGTGTCACTTTGTTTTTCTATACTTTATATTATTTAACTCTCCACCTAGTTGACACTCCTGATTATTATTATAAATGAGTCATTATTAACTTGCTATGTCCATGTCTGTTGTTATAAGTTATTCATCACTATTGTTATAAATAACTCTCCAGCTAGTTCATTATCAGCTTGGTACTGTAACTCTTTTTGATTTTTAAGCTAACATTTGCAAATTATTTTTTTTAAGAGTTAAATGTACGTTGAAATGCATACCTAGGAGACTTCTTGATTTATATATATGATTTTACTTTATTCTTAGGTGCATATGTCTACGATGTCATTACACTTGTGTGCCAATGGCACTGCCACCGTAGTCATATTATGTTTCTTGCACTCACATGAGCTATCAAAAGAGAGGGGCATGGGGCTAAAGTTCTAGATCAATAGGATGGCTGGTTAGATAAATTCTAGTTGATACAAATTCACTCGACTAACTATCATAAACTAGGTAGTGTGTTCCAGTGGCCAACTCAGGGGAAAGGGGGTTGTATTCCTATGTTCTAGTATTATTACTCAGATTTGAGTATCTTATGATGTTTAATCTCTCCCCCGAAGATGACAGTTGTGACCGGAAGTATGTAACACTAGCGTAGGAAATTTAGATAGCTACCGGAGGTACGTAATTCAGGGAAGGAGTACCATAAAGATATGAATGTTCATCAACCTCCTACATGATGCACGTAGAGAGTGGTAAGGTTGCACCGTTAATAGCTGGAGGAGTATGTTTTACTGATTAATAATTTCAAACGATCATCATAATGATATAAACTCAGACTGCACAGATACAAACCCCCGTTCCACCATGGTTGGTAACAGGAGGTGGATAGTGATGACACCGCAGGGAACCTCGATGTGGGGTGATGGGATGGTGGAGAAGTCGGACAAGGTGGAGGCCTGCTCGACGTGGCCTTGAGGGAAATCGAAACCCACGATCGGACGAAAGGAATGCTCCACTCGGAGTCCGCATTTGCCATCCACAATCGGGGTTCCACTAATCGCGCCGGAGGAGCCTCAATCTCCAGCGCCTTACTAAATAGGCTTTCCATATTGCAGTGAGCGAGCGAGAAAGATATAGAGAGAGAGAGAGAGATAGAGAGAGAGAGAGTTAATTTAAAACGAGGGAGGGAGAGAAGAGATATTTATAGGGCAATTGGGAAAATGGCAACAAAATAGTTGCAGTGCAAGGAGCACAATAGAACGAGGTTGCCTAGTTGAGTATTGAGGTTTGGGAAAGAGGACGACAATCAAATATGGTTCTCCGTCAACCACCCGAATTGATCCTACCCATGCTTTTGGATTCGTAAAAGGATAGCTACACAATCTCGACAATCGATCAGATTGTCTTCACTTGCGTGTGATCGAAATTAATCTAGCAAAAATACATCAAAATCATAACAAATTTATTTAGAGCTAAGAAAATATACATTCATTCATTTGCATGTCATCAATGTATTTAGAGAAAATGTATTAGTTAATTTGTTTATTATTTGTTAATACTCGTTGAATATTAAACTCTCCCAATATTATTGGATATTATGGCCAAACAATTTGAATGATCTCTTTGCAGATGCTCCTAGCGATTGCGTGCTTCCTCCCTCTTTGTTGCTATCATCGTCGTCAAATACTCTGCCTCGTGATCTCTTTATATGATCCAAAGATTGCACCTCAGGAACTCCTTGGACCTGTTTGCCTTTACCCGAGCTTTGTGATGCCTCTGCAGCTCCTTCAACTCGAAAAACCTGATGGAATTATACGACATAAAGGAGTGATCAGTTCGATCCATCAACATGTAATATGGACGGCAATGGAGTACCTGATGAGGCGTCGGGACCGCCGCCACCACGTGCTCGGGTGATTCCACCCCTGGGTAATAAGTGACTTCGAAAGGTAGGCCCGCTTTGGCTAACTGGGTTGCCTTCACAATCGAAGCCGCCTGCATGCTGGCTCTCTTTCTGGCGTAGGAGGAGATTGCAGTATGTCTGACACCGATGTAGAGATTGCCAGCACGGTGCTTGGCTAGGACCACGGTGTCATCTTTGATCAGCCCCTTCTCACTGGCGAACTCCCTCCATTTGTACAGGGAGTAGAGTGTGCGATTGCTTCTAAGTGCGAGGCTGAAGTTCCAGGACCTCCCGTGAACGTCCAGCGCCAACACCTCCTCTGTCAGCATAGCCCTATTGACGTTGATGTGAACGGGAGGGAATACGGCGAGTGCGCAGGACTTCGGCACGATGAGCGCTCTCCCGACGTCGGTCCTGGTGAGGATCTTGGTGAAGGAGGTAAACTCGCCCACACTGACCACACAATCAATCTCCGGCGTAGAAGAGGAGCAGGGGACAGGCGTCCAGGTATGCGCCAGGTGGTTAGGGTCAGTGATCGGGTGGGGATCAAGGCTAATTTTGGCGAATACCTCATCGGTGTCGATATCGACGAGGAGGCAGATGGAGGAGACACGGCAAAGCAAGGCATCCGAGAGTCGGGGTTCCTCAGGCAAGGATTGTCCGCGGTAGCCCTCGGGGAAGAAGAATACGTAGGAGCCCTGGGCAGGGACTCGCGCGGCAGCAGTGGGGCCGGCTAAAGCGTTCCAAAGGTAGGGTTCCACGGACATTGTTGGGACTACGACAGGCTGCAAAGCTGTCGGGATGGATGTTAAAGAGGGCGATCGATAGCAAACTAGATCCAATGGAGATGAATATATATTTAATTTTCAACAGTCGAGGCGGTTAAGTTAGTCACGCGATTTTTCTTTTTTTTCGAGGAAAAAATTTGAGCGGGGAGGTAAACTCTGTCGTAGATTTTCTCGTTTGTTAATAAACGAAGGATCCAACCATCACCTTTTTATTTTATCTAACTATTGTTTTTGAAATAAGAAAAGTGGAGAAGTTAGTTTTTCTTATTTTATTTAATTATTTTATTAAATAAATTTTATTTTTTTTACTTAAGTCGCCTTATTACAAAATTAAAGAATTTATTAATTGAAAATTTTTATTTTTTCTTGTAAAAAAAATTAAAAAATAAAATATAATCAATATCTTGGAAGAAACAACATAATCTTTTGCAAAGGTGAGTTTTTATTTATGCACAAAGCATACACTCCTTTCTTAAAATGATATTAAGTACTTATTTATAAAATTAAATATAGATTTTGAACTATTGAATTTTATTTTAAAAATTATATCATGTGATAGGATTTTGAATTTAGAATCTAACAGTGCAAACCGATCGTAATTTTGATTTCATTTTGTCGGTCAAATTATTACTAAGGTATGGTTAAAATGGATGATCCAGATTAAATCATATAAAGCAATTGATAGAAGTGATTTAATATCAGTTAACCAAGAGTTGAACCCAAGTTAATGATTAAGTGGTAAGTGGGTTAAGTGGTAAAATCCGATCCGTTACCAACCCATTACTTCTTCTTCGTCCTTCACGCATGAGCATCAGCCGGGATCAGGGCGTTCAATTCCTTTGCCTTGTCGACGATGTTTCGGCCAATTACGATGGATTTTTTCTACCAAATTTTAATCACGACATCAGGTGAGCTTGACGAACATAATGAAACTATTATTTGGGGTTTTTTGTGAGGCTTTAAGGATGGAATTTGAGTTAGGGCGTCTGTGGGCGAAAGCTTCTTTATCAGAGCTTTCTTTGGTGATTGTCGACCATTTCGGCCTCAAAACTTGACAAACTAGCTACCTATGGATTTCGCCCCAATGAGAACTTCGGATGGTACTCAGGTCGAGGGTGAATGGCCGACGGTTGGCCACCGGTGAGTGAAAGCCAAAAGTTAGGGTTCTATCGGAGTAAGCTTTTCCAACGAAATTGGTTGCCGATAAGTTATGAGGTAAATATAATTTTTGGAATCCTTGTGAGGAGAGGTATCGATTGGTGCCATTATTAGTGCTAGATTCGAGAATATCGCCTGGCAAGGGTTCCGTCATCCGACAAACTTGAGGAAAAAATTAAAGTGAATAAAGGGAGTGATCTAAGAGTGAATGTGAAGACAGATTTAAGAAATTATTACTAGATTAAGAATTAAAATTAATTAAAATTTTTAAAGTAAATTTGACGACCCAACTCGGGGATTTGGATAAATATGGCATAAATCAGAGCATGATTATAGGGATACAACAATATGAGTATTTATTATCTGAGCAGAATAAATAGGATAGTTCTCAAAGTTAGTATAGAAGAACTGTGTCACTTTGTTTTTCTATACTTTATATTATTTAACTCTCCACCTAGTTGACACTCCTGATTATTATTATAAATGAGTCATTATTAACTTGCTATGTCCATGTCTGTTGTTATAAGTTATTCATCACTATTGTTATAAATAACTCTCCAGCTAGTTCATTATCAGCTTGGTACTGTAACTCTTTTTGATTTTTAAGCTAACATATGCAAATTATTTTTTTTAAGAGTTAAATGTACGTTGAAATGCATACCTAGGAGACTTCTTGATTTATATATATGATTTTACTTTATTCTTAGGTGCATATGTCTACGATGTCATTACACTTGTGTGCCAATGGCACTGCCACCGTAGTCATATTATGTTTCTTGCACTCACATGAGCTATCAAAAGAGAGGGGCATGGGGCTAAAGTTCTAGATCAATAGGATGGCTGGTTAGACAAATTCTAGTTGATACAAATTCACTCGACTAACTATCATAAACTAGGTAGTGTGTTCCAGTGGCCAACTCAGGGGAAAGGGGGTTGTATTCCTATGTTCTAGTATTATTACTCAGATTTGAGTATCTTATGATGTTTAATCTCTCCCCCGAAGATGACAGTTGTGACCGGAAGTATGTAACACTAGCGTAGGAAATTTAGATAGCTACCGGAGGTACGTAATTCAGGGAAGGAGTACCATAAAGATATGAATGTTCATCAACCTCCTACATGATGCACGTAGAGAGTGGTAAGGCTGCACCGTTAATAGCTGGAGGAGTACGTTTTACTGATGAATAATTCAAACGATCATCATAATGATATAAACTCAGACTGCACAGATACAAACCCCCGTTCCACCATGGTTGGTAACAGGAGGTGGACAGTGATGACACCGCAGGGAACCTCGATGCGGGGTGATGGGATGGTGGAGAAGTCGGACAAGGTGGAGGCCTGCTCGACGTGGCCTTGAGGGAAATCGAAACCCACGATCGGACGAAAGGAATGCTCCACTCGGAGTCCGCATTTGCCATCCACAATCGGGGTTCCACTAATCGCGCCGGAGGAGCCTCAATCTCCAGCGCCTTACTAAATAGGCTTTCCATATTGCAGTGAGCGAGCGAGAAAGATATAGAGAGAGAGAGAGAGATAGAGAGAGAGAGAGTTAATTTAAAACGAGGGAGGGAGAGAAGAGATATTTATAAGGCAATTGGGAAAATGGCAACAAAATAGTTGCAGTGCAAGGAGCACAATAGAACGAGGTTGCCTAGTTGAGTATTGAGGTTTGGGAAAGAGGACGACAATCAAATATGGTTCTCCGTCAACCACCCGAATTGATCCTACCCATGCTTTTGGATTCGTAAAAGGATAGCTACACAATCTCGACAATCGATCAGATTGTCTTCACTTGTGTGTGATCGAAATTAATCTAGCAAAAATACATCAAAATCATAACAAATTTATTTAGAGCTAAGAAAATATACATTCATTCATTTGCATGTCATCAATGTATTTAGAGAAAATGTATTAGTTAATTTGTTTATTATTTGTTAATACTCGTTGAATATTAAACTCTCCCAATATTATTGGATATTATGGCCAAACAATTTGAATGATCTCTTTGCAGATGCTCCTAGCGATTGCGTGCTTCCTCCCTCTTTGTTGCTATCATCG
This sequence comes from Thalia dealbata, assembly GCA_030544415.1. Taxonomy (NCBI): domain Eukaryota; kingdom Viridiplantae; phylum Streptophyta; class Magnoliopsida; order Zingiberales; family Marantaceae; genus Thalia; species Thalia dealbata. Next base: position 5,170,169 of record CM060454.1, read on the forward strand.
TCGTCAAATACTCTGCCTCGTGATCTCTTTATATGATCCAAAGATTGCACCTCAGGAACTCCTTGGACCTGTTTGCCTTTACCCGAGCTTTGTGATGCCTCTGCAGCTCCTTCAACTCGAAAAACCTGATGGAATTATACGACATAAAGGAGTGATCAGTTCGATCCATCAACATGTAATATGGACGGCAATGGAGTACCTGATGAGGCGTCGGGACCGCCGCCACCACGTGCTCGGGTGATTCCACCCCTGGGTAATAAGTGACTTCGAAAGGTAGGCCCGCTTTGGCTAACTGGGTTGCCTTCACAATCGAAGCCGCCTGCATGCTGGCTCTCTTTCTGGCGTAGGAGGAGATTGCAGTATGTCTGACACCGATGTAGAGATTGCCAGCACGGTGCTTGGCTAGGACCACGGTGTCATCTTTGATCAGCCCCTTCTCACTGGCGAACTCCCTCCATTTGTACAGGGAGTAGAGTGTGCGATTGCTTCTAAGTGCGAGGCTGAAGTTCCAGGACCTCCCGTGAACGTCCAGCGCCAACACCTCCTCTGTCAGCATAGCCCTATTGACGTTGATGTGAACGGGAGGGAATACGGCGAGTGCGCAGGACTTCGGCACATTAAGCGCTCTCCCGGAGGAGCCTCAATCTCCAGCGCCTTACTAAATAGGCTTTCCATATTGCAGCGAGCGAGCGAGAAAGATAAAGAGAGAGAGAGAGAGAGAGAGAGAGAGTTAATTTTAAAACGAGGGAGGGAGAGGATAGATATTTATAGCACAATTGGAAAAAGGGCAACAAAAATAGTTGCATTGCAAGGAGCAAAATGGAACGAGGTTGTCTAGTTGAGCATTGAGGTTTGGGAAAGCGGACTATAATCAAATCTGGTTCTCCGTCAACTACCCGAATTGATCCAGCCCATGCTTTTGGATTCGTAAAAATATAGCTACACAATCTCGATAATCGATCGGATTGTCTTCACTTGTGTGTGACCGAAATTAATCTAGCAAAAAAAATCAAAATTATAACAAATTTATACAGAGATAAGAAAATATACATCCATTCCTTTGCATGTCATCAATATATTTAGAAAAACCGTAGAGGTTAATTAATTTATTATTTTTTAATACTAATTGAATATTAAACTCTCCCAATATTATTGGATATCATGGCCAAACAATTTGAATGATCTCTTTCTAGATGCTCCTAGCGATTGCGTGCTTCCTCCCTCTTTGTTTCTATCATCATCGTCAAATACTCTGCCTCGTGATCTCTTTATATGATCCAAAGATTGCACCTCAGGAACTCCTTGGACCTGTTTGCCTTTACCCGAGCTTTGTGATGCCTCTGCAGCTCCTTCAACTCGAAAAACCTGATGGAATTATACGACATAAAGGAGAGATCAGTTTGATCCATCAACATGTAATATGGACGGCAATTGAGTACCTGATGAGGCGTCGGGACCGCCGCCACCACGTGCTCAGGTGATTCCACCCCTGGATAATAAGTGACTTCGAAAGGTTGGCCCGCTCTGGCTAACTGGGTTGCCTTCACAATCGAAGCCGCCTGCATGCTAGCTCTCTTTCTGGCGTAGGAGGAGATTGCAGTATGTCTGACACCGATGTAGAGATTGCCAGCACGGTGCTTGGCTAGGACCACGGTGTCATCTTTGATCAGCCCCTTCTCATTGGCGAACTCCCTCCATTTGTACAGGGAGTAGTGTTGGCGATAACTACTAAGTGCGAGGTTGAAGTTCCAAGACCTCCCGTGAATGTCCAGCGCCAAAACCTCCTCTGTCAGCGTAGCCCTATTGACGTTGATGTGAACGGGAGGGAATACGGCGAGTGCGCAGGACTTCGGCACATTAAGCGCTCTCCCGATGTCGGTCTTGGTGAGGATCTTGGTGAAGGAGGTAAACTCGCCCACACTTACCACACAATCAATCTCCGGCGTAGAAGAGGAGCAGGGGACAGGCATCCACGCATGTGCCAGGTGGTTAGGGTCAGTGTTCAGGCGGGGATCAAGGCTAATTTTGGCGAATACCTCGTCGGTATCGATGTCGACGAGGAGGCAGATTGAGGAGACACGGCAAAATAAGGCATCAGAGAGTCGGAGTTCCTCAGGCAAGGTCTGTCCACGGTAGCCCTCTGGGAAGAAGAATACATAGGAGCCCTGGGCGGGGACTCGCGCGGCAGCAGTGGGGCCGGCTAAAGCGTTCCAAAGGTAGGGTTCCACAGACATTGTTGGAACTACGACAGGCTGCAAAGCTCTAAGGATGGATTTTAAAGAGGGCGATTGATAGCAAACTAGATCCAATGGAGATGAATATATATTTAATTTTCAACAGTCGAGGCGGTTTAGTTAGTCACGCGATTTTTCTCTTTTTTTGAGGAAAAAATTTGAGCGGAGAGGTAAACTCTCTTGGATAATATTGGTCGTTTGTTAATAAACGAAGGATCCAACCATCACCTTGTTAATTTATCTAACTGTTGTTTTCGAAATAACTTGGTTGTTTTCTTAAAAAGAGAAGTTAGATTTTCTTATTTTATTAAATAAATATTTTTTTTACTTAAGTCACCTTATTAGAAAATTAAAGAATTTATTAATTGAAATTTTTTATTTTTTCTTGTAAAAAAATTTAAATAATAAAATATAATCGATATCTTGGAAGAAACAACGAAATCTTTTGCAAATGTGAGTTTTTATTTTATGCACAAAGCATGCACTCCTTTCATTTAGACTTATTGAATACTATATGTGAGATTATGAGTTTCATATTTAGTATGTTCAAAAAAATATTGGTCTTATCAAAGGATTAAATATTAACTATTCTTTGGTGTCATATATCTACCTTATCCTAATTCTACTATTTCCTTGTCCAGTATCAATTGCAGGACTTGTAATTTTAATTAAAAAAAATTTCATAACATGAAGTTATTTTGAGTTGTTATTTGTAAAATGGTATTAAGGACTTATTTATAAAATTAAACATAGATTTTAAAGTATTGAATTTTGATTTAAAAATAATATCATTCGATAGGATTCTGAATTTAGAATCTAACAATGCAAACCAATTGTAATTTTAATTTCATTTTCTCTGTCAAATTATTACCAAGCTAAAGTTAAAATAGATAGTACAGATTAAATCATATAAAGCGATTGACAGAAGTGATTTAATTTCAATGAATCAAGAGTTGAACCAGAGTTAATGGTTAAGTGGTAAAACCCGATCCGTTACCAACCCATGACTTTTTCTTCATCCTTCACGCATGAGCATCGGCCGCGTTAGGGCGTCTAACTCATTTAACTTGCTGATGATGTTTCGGCCAACTCCAATGGATTTTTTCTACTAGATTTGGATCACGACATCAGGTGAGCTGGATGAACATAGTAGAACTATTATTTGGGATTTTTTACGAGGCTTTGAGGGTGAAATTTGAGTTAGAGCGTTTGTGGGCGAAAGCTTCTTTATCAGAGCTTTCTTAGGTGATTATCGACCATTTCAGCCTCAAAACTTGAAAAACTAGGTACCTATGGATTCGCTCCGATGAGAACTTCAGATGGTACCTAGGTCGAGGGCGAATGGTTGACGGTTGGCCACCGGTGAGTGAAAGCCAAAAGTTAGGGTTCTATCGGAGTAAGTTTTTCCAATGAAATTGGTCGATGAGCTCCGAATGATGAGGTAAATATAATTTTTGGAATCCTTATGAGGAGAGGTATCGATTGGTGCCATTATTAGTTCTACATTAGAGAATATCACCTAGCAAGGGTTTCGATGAACATTTAGACAAACTTGAGGAAAAAATTAGAGTGAATGAAGGGACTGATCTGAAAGTCATTATGAAGATAGATTTAATAAATTGTTACTAGATTGAGAACTAAAATTAATTAAAATTTTTAAAGCAAATTTGATGACCTAACACGGGGATTTGGATAAACATGACAAAAATTAAAGCATGATTACAACAATAGAACAATATGAGTAATTATTACGTGAGCAGAATAAATAGGATAGTTCTCAATTTTTAGTCTAGAAGAATTATCTCGCTTTGTTTTTCTATACTTTATATTATTTAACTCTCCAGCTAGTTGATACTCCTAATTATGATTATAAATAAATCATTATTTACTTGTTATGTCCATGTTTATTCTTATAAGTTGTTCATCACTATTATTATAAATAACTCTCTAGCTAGTTTATTATCAGCTCAGTACTATGACTCTTTTTGATTTTAAAGCTAACATATGCAATTTATTTTTCTTAAGAGTTAAAGGTACGGTGAAAAGCATACTTAGGAGACTTCTTGGTTTATATATATGATTTTACTTTATTCTTAGGAGCATATGGCTAGGATGTCATTACACTAGCATGCCAATGGCATGCCACTATAGTGATATTATGTTTCTTAGCACTCACATGAGCTATCGAAAGAGAGGGGCATGGGGCTAAAGTTCTAAATCAATGGGATGGCTAGTTAGATAGCTTCTAGTTGACATAAATTCACTCGACTAACTATAATAAACTAGGCAGTGTGTTCAAATGGCCAACTTGGGGAAAAGGGGTTTGTTTTCCTATGTTCTAGTATTATTACTCAGATTTGAGCATCCTATGATGTTTAATCTCTCCCCGAAGGTGATAGTTGCGACCAGAAGTATGTAACACTAGCGTAGGAAATTTAGAATACTACTAGAGGTATGTAATTCAATGGAGGAGTACCATAAAGATATGAATATTTATCAACCTCCTACATTATGCACGTAGAGAGTGGTAATGCTACACCGTTAATAGGTGGAGGAGTAGTTTTACTGATGAATAATTTCAAACGATCATCATAATGATATAAGCTCGAACTGCACAGATACCAAATCTCATTCCACCATAACCTGCTAACGGGAGGTGGACAGTGATGACACCATAGGGAACTGCGATGTGGGGTGAGGAGATGGTAAAAAAGTCGAACCGATGCCTGCTCGATGTTGCCCTGAGGGAGATAGAAACCCACGATTGGATGAAAGGAATGCTCCCCCCGGAGTCCGCGCTTGCCCTCCACAACTGGGGTTCCACTAATCGCGCCGAAGGAGCCTCAATCTCCAGTGCCTTACTAAATTGGCTTTCCATATTGTAGCGAGCGAGCGAGAAAGATAAAGAGAGAGAGAGAGAGAGAGAGAGAGTTGATTTAGGAGAGGAGAGATATTTATAGGGTAATTGGGAAAAGGTCAACAAAAAGAGTTGCAATGCAAGGAGAAAAATGGAACGAGGTTGCCTAGTTGAGTATTGAGGTTTGGGAAAGAGGACGACAGTCAAATACGGTTCTCCGTCAACCACCCGAATTGATCCAGCCCATGCTTTTGGATTTGTAAAAAGATAGCTACGCAATCTTGACAATCGATTGGATTATCTACACTTGAATGTGACTGTAAACTCCTACCCCTTGATTTAAAAAAAAAAACGGTCCGGTTCAGATGAACCTGTTAGTCGGCTGGCCCAAATGAACTGGTTGACCCGGTTCGCCCGATTTGAAGGAGGCATCGCGGGCGAGAAGAGCCGACGGCTCTTCTCCTTCACGACGCCCCCTCCTTCCTCACCCTCGCGACCACACACAGCAGGGCAGCCTTCCGCCGAGTCCACCGTCCGCCTCCCCCCCTTCCACCGTTTGTCGTCCATTCCCCTCCGCCGCGATGAGAAGAGCTCGGCGGAGGTCGTCTTCCCTGCCTTCCTGCTGCATTTTCCCCTCTTCGTGAGCAGATCCACGCCGGCGGTCGCCCGCCCTGCGTGGCTGCCAATCCGCCGCTCCGATCGCTAAGGGCGAGTAGCTACAGCCACCGGCGAGCTCCGGAGGAGTCAGTTCCCTGAGATTTGATCGTCGCTTGGTTGATTTATTTGACGCGGCTGAGAGGTCCACTGGCGAGTCGATGAAGGGAAGACCTGTGCATTCTTCCCTCTCGCCGGCCACTGCTCAACCCATTCCCGCTGTGGTGTTCACGAGCTCGGAGGTCAGTGGATTTTCCCGTCTATCGTTCCTTTCCGCCGGGCCTTCGAGGCTGTCGACGACTGCGCTGCCTGCAGATGGTCGGACGACCGCCGCCACCTTGCCGCTCGGTTCTCACGAGCGTCCACCATTGCAGGGCACTCCTTGTCTCCATGCGCGCGGTCTCTTGGTCGTTTTCGTCACCGGCGTGTGGGTCGGCCATCGGATTTCACAAGCTCCGGTGAAGTGGCGGCTAGGTTTCCGGCAAGGAAGAGGGATTCGACAGAGGTATCCCTTTTTCCTCCCTTAATCATGATTAGTGATAAGTTAAGCGTGCTTGTGCTTAGTGTCAATTAATCCCACTTAGTGTAAATTAAATATGAAATTGTGTTATGTAAGTTTTTATATGATGCATGAAGATAACCTTGCCTAATAGTGGGTAATTAATCACATTTGGGTTTGGTTGGGTTAAAATGATGAACTTGATTGAGTGTAACCAAGTCAACCGATCTCATGGTTAACTCAAGTTTAACTCGAACTTGAGTCTGACTTGAATTAGAATGGTAGGATTTGACTGGATCGAACCGACCCAGCTGGGGCTTGGGTCATACTCAAGTTAAACCAAATGGGTTAATAGGTGGTCAACCCGGGTCAATGTTGATCGGTCACCATTGATCAGGTCAATATTGACCCAAAATTTAATTTGATCTTCATGAGCCCAAATTTGGGCCAACTGGACTAGGCTGACAACTTGAATTGGGTTGGGTCATGATAAATTAAAATTCTCCATCGGTCAACATAGTCAATTTTAGTTGACTGAATCAATTTTAACATGGACCGAATTAGGCTTAATTGGATTAGGGGATGATTTAATTGAGTAAACCTAATTTAGGCTATTAACTTAGTTAATTAGGATTAAATAAATTTAATATTTGCTGATGGGTTTTTAATTGAACCCTTGGGTGACTTGGGCTAAATCATGTATTGAGTTTTAAATGGGTACAAACTTGATAAAATTTATCTAAGTCTAATTTGTTTGTTTAGTATTTTACTTTAATTGTATTTTACTTGATAAATTATTCGAAGATGTTTGAAAATTGTTTGAATTGATTGAATGAATTTTTTAGGTTGTTCTATGTCTTAAAGAGCAGTAGAAAGTCTAGAAAATTTAAAGGGGTTGGGTTGTTATTTTTGGAGGACCAAAAATCTTAAGGGGGAGGGGAATTGTAAATCCTATTTTTCCTTTTAAAAAAAATTATTATCTGTCTATTAGCTTAGTTGGTTAAAGCATCATGCTAATGACACAAAGGTCATAAGTTCAATACTTGCATAGGTCACTGTCTCATGTATCATTGCATCCTTTTCTATTTAAGAAATATTTAGTCTCACATTAGGGAATTCTTAGAAATGAGTTATATCCTTTTCTATATAAGAAATATTTAGTCCCACATCAGGAAATTCTTAGGTATCCTGATCCTATTTAAGAGATGGTGCCCTCCTTCACACCTTGAATATCAAATTTACTCATACAATGGGTTGTGGGTTGTGGTCTTGTCATGCCTAGCATAGCTTGACAACGTGCGTCGTGCGTGTGTTGGTTTGGTTTGGTGAACGGTAGTATAGTAAACCAAACTGTTAGAATGATCTAATTGTGCAAATAGGAATTTAATTTGTATTTTTATTGTATAATTTAGATGTAAACATATTTTAGTGGAAAATTATGTGGTGGTATTTATTTTAATTATTAAATGGGTAATTGATTAAAAGGAAATTGGTGTGAGGTTGTGAGAAGTGGAATTAGTTAAGAGGATTGTTTGAGATATGTTATTTATGCATGCTTGGTTGTTGTATTGGATTTATTTTAGGAAATTATTGGTTGCTGTGCTATTGCTTGATAAATCACAGTCAAGGATTTGTCTTGCTTGCTTGCTTGCTTGTTTACTCTTAAGAATCACGGCTAAGCTGTGATTCTAGTTTAAAGATCTGCTTGAAACTCAGGTGAGGGTTTACGATTTCAATTTAAATTGACCTACTATAGATGCTGAGTCCTAAGGATAGTTGTTAATTATTGTACATACTAATAAGTGATACATCTGCTTTGTTACATATTTAATTAGCATGTGAGTTATTGGAAGTTATATCATGCTAGTTCATGTATGTTGTTACTGTATACATGCTCTTAATATAAATTTGAAAGTTATATCATGCTAGTTCATGTGAGATGTTATAATATGCATGCTCTTGATTATGAGTTCGAAGGATTATACCATGCTGATATATGTATGATGCTGTTACATGCATGTTATTGATGTTTTTATGCTCGTGTCATGTTGATTACATAATATGTTTATGTTGCTAGAGATGTAGAGACACATAGCAAGAACATGGAACATGCGGATATAAGATAAAACTTAAGATACTTTAGGTTCATGTTATGATAAACACCTAAAGTGATCTAAATTATTATATGAATAAGAACCCTGGATATCTTAAGGTTATGATAACCTAGGAGAAGATGTGTGGTTCTTAGAGTGGTATGTGCCAATATATGGTGAGGAGCCATGTGCTAGTACGGTAGAGGTGCAAGCTCGGTTGACTTAGCTACTAATACTTTGGTGTAGCTGGGATCTCACTTCGGTGCAGAACTCAACTTATTTATGTTACACTAGGGTAGAGGGTGTGCTAGGAACAGTATCATGCAATGCGCTACCAAGGCTAGAGAACCTGAAAGATTCTGGTATGCTCAATAGTGGTGGGATCCCTGAGCAATCCAGGTTCATTGGTATCGTATACAGTGAGTCGCAACTTGCCAGGCTGGAGGTGGATGTGATTGTTATCATGTATGGTGATCCTGCCATGGTGCAAAATTACAGCAATGTATGGTACTTGTGTTTAGAAAGAAGGGGTGTCGTGATCATCAGCTCCTTCTGCCAACGTTAGTGTACAAGCATATAGGACAGAGACATAGAGTTGACATTAACATGTTCAGGGAAATCTCTGACAAGGGATTCACCTTGAACATAAGTGACTGCCTTAGGTGTAGAATGGATAGATGATGAAATAGTAATTAAAGTGATATAACATATGGATTTAGTGGCACGGTTATGATCATATTTCCTGCATCTTATTATATGCCATGTTATGATTATGTTCATTCTATTGCATGTTGTTACCTTGTTAGATTATTGATATGTCGATTTAAATATGTGAATTAGTAGATATGTTTTCTTGTTAATTTGTACAATACCTTATGCCCATTTTTAGGGTGCTCTCTTTATAGCCTTACTGAGTCTCGCGACTCAGATGTGCACATTTTTCCCTGTTGCGCAGGTTACAGGTTGATCTTTAGCCGGGAGTGAGGGAGAACCTAGCTTAGCGAACAATATCAATTTGGTGATCTAGATAGAGATTTGAATTGGTAGTGGTGGTTAAATTATAAAATGTATTGTTTCTACTATGTTTAGTTAATAAAATTATAGTGTTTTGTGATACTTTTTAACATTGTATAAGTTGTGGTGTTGAAGTATATCTTATACGGCGGTTGCCACGTGCCCAAAGGTGGAATTGGGGCGTGACAGATTGGGTGGGGATCAAGGCCAATTTTGGCGAATACCTCATCGGTGTCGAGGAGACATGGCAAAGCAAGGCATCAGAGAATCGGAGTTCCTCAGGCAAGGACTATCTACGGTAGCCCTCGAGGAAGAAGAATACATAGGAGTCCTGGACGGGGACTCGCGCGGCAGCAGTGGGGCCGGCTAATGCGTTCCAGAGGTAGGGTTCCACAGACATTGTTGGAACTACGACAAGCTGCAAAGCTGTCGAGATGGGTTTTAAAGAGGACGATCAAACTAGATCCAATGGAGAGGAATATATATTTAATTTTCAACAATCCAGGCGGTTAAATTAGTCACGCGATTTTTCTTTTTTTCGACGAAAAAATTTGAGCGGGGAGGTAAACTCTGTCATTGATTTTCTCTCATGGATAATATCGGTCCTTTGTTAATAAATGAAGTATCTAACCATCACCTTATTATTTTATCTAACCATTATTTTCTAAATAACTTGGTTGTTTTTTTAAAAGGAGAAGTTAGATTTTATTATTTTATTAAATAAATAATTTTGTTTTTTTACTTAAATCACCTTATTAGAAAATTAATGAATTTATTAATTGAAAATTTTTATTTTTCTTATAAAAAAATTTAAATAACAAAATATCATCTATATCTTGGAAGAAATAACAGAATTACAAATATAATTTTTTATTTTATGCACAAATCATACACTCCTTTCGTTTAGACTTGAATACTATATACGAGATTATCGTTTAGACTTGAATACTATATACGAGATTATGGGTGACATATATCTTATCTAAGGATTAAATATTAACTAATCTTGGTGATATATATTTACCTTTTCATAATTCTACTATTACTTGATTCTCCAGCATCGATTGCGGGACTTATAATTTTAATTAAAAAAAATTTTGTAACATGAAGTTATTTTGAGCTGTTATTTGAAAAATAATATTAAGGACTTATTTATAAAATTAAACATAGATTTTGAAGTATTAAATTTTGATTTAAAAATTATATCATCTGATAGGAGTGCAAACTGATCGTAATTTTGATTTCATTTTGTCGGTCAAATTATTACCAAGCCAAAGTTAAAATGGATGGTGCAGATTAAATCATATAAAGCGATTGACAGAAGTGATTTAATTTTGAACCAAGAGTTGAACCCGGGTTAATGGTTCATTGATAAGTGAGTTAAGTGGTAAAACCCGATCCGTTACCAACCCATGACTTCTTCTTCGTCCTTCACGCATGAGCATCGGCCGCGATTAGGGCATCCGACTCCTTTACCTTGCTGATGATATTTCGGCCAACTCCAATGGATTTTTTCTACCAGATTTGGATCACGACATAAGGTGAGCTAGACGAACATAATGAAACTATTATTTGGGGTTTTTTATGAGGCTTTGTGGGAGAAATTTGAGTTAGAATGTTTGTGGGTGAAAGCTTCTTCATCAGAGCTTTCTTAGGTGATTGTCGACCATTTCAGCCTCAAAACTTGAAAAACTAGGTACCTATGGATTCGTCCCGATGAGAACTTCGGATGGTACCTAGGTCGAGAGCGAATGGCCGACGGTTGGCCACCGGTGAGTGAAAGTCAAAAGTTAGGGTTCTATCGGAGGAAGTTTTTCCGACGAAATTGGTCACTGACGAGCTCAGAATGATGAGGTAAATGTAATTTTTAGAATCCTTGTGAGGAGATATATTAGTTCTACATTAGAGAATATCGCCTGGCAAGGGTTCTGGCAAATATTCTGACAAACTTGAGCAAAAATTAGAGTGAATGAAGGGACTAATCTAAGAGTGATTGTGAAGACAGATTTAAGAAATTATTGCTAGATTGAGAATTAAAATAAATTAAAAATTTTAAAGCAAATTTAATAACCTAACACGGGGATTTGGATAAACATGACAAAAATTAAAGCATGATTACAACGATAGAATAATATGAGTATTTATTATTTGAGAGAATAAATAGGATAGTTCTCAATGTTTAGTCTAGAAGAACTGTCTCACTTTATTTTTCTATATTTTATATTATTTAACTCTCCAGCTAGTTGATACTCCTAATTATGATTATAAATAAGTCATTATTTACTTGTTATGTCCATGTTTAATCCTCCCGTATAGAGCCCAATTACTCTAACCAGACGAATGTACACTTTGTGTACTGTTTATTATTATAAGTTGTTTATCACTATTGTTATAAATAACTCTCCAGCTAGTTCATTATCAGATTAGTACTATAACTCTTTTTGATTTTAAAGCTAACATATACAATTTATTTTTCTTAAGAGTTAAAGATACGGTGAAAAGCATACCTAGGAGACTTCTTGGTTTATATATATGATTTTACTTTATTCTTAGGGGCATATGGCTAGGATGTCATTACACTGGCGTACCAATGGCACTGCCACTGCAGTGATATTATGTTTATTAGCACTCACATGAGCTATCGAAAGAGAGGAGCATGGGGCTAAAGTTCTAGATCAATAGGATGGCTAGTTAGATAACTTCTAGTTGACACAAATTCACTCAATTAACTATGATAAACTAGGTAGTGTGTTCAAATGGCTAACTCAAGGGAAAAGGGGTTGTATTCCTATGTTCTAGTATTATTACTCAAATTTTAGTATCCTATGATGTTTAATCTCTCCCCCAAAGGTGACAGTTGCGACCAGAAGTATGTAACACTAGCGTAGGAAATTTAGAATGCTATCAGTGGTATGTAATTCAAGGGAGGAGTACCATAAAGATATGAATATTCATCAACCTCAATCGAGGGTCACGCACAAGATAGGCGCAAGGCAACCAGGCAACCAAGGGCATACGGGGCAAATGCTCGAACAACCGAAGGCGTAGCAAAGCGGGCCGGGCAACTGAAGGTGCATGCAAATCAACAAGGAGACACATTCGGGGCAATTGTCGAGTGGTCCCTTAATCAAAGGCACGCGCTGGCCGAGTGCTGAGCCACGGAGCTCTTGCATGACTGAGGGTCACGAGCAACACCCCACCACAGCAGGCACGGCAGACAAACATGGAGTCACTAAATAAGAGGATGGTGCAAGTGTAACAGCTGGAAACGATCAAGGTATTTAGTGCATTGACATGTAAGGTATGTAATCAAGAGGGCAGCCCAACAGCCAGCCCTCTACCTATAAAACGACCTGCTGAGCACTAGGCAAAACAGCTTGATGCATAGAGAGAATAGAGTAGAGAGCTTCTTGTAATAATCCTCTTCAAACTAAGTTGTGGTCTTGAAGAGCTAAGAAGTTTTTACCAGCACTTAATAAAGTCGTCCTTTTTATCCTCTCAATCCAAAGATGTCTAGAGATCCAACTTTCGCATAAAAGGCTTGTGATCATTTGTCCGCACGATGTCGTTCACACTAGCACGACTTAGGCTCGATCACGGGCTCAATGACCAAAAATTTGCTCGTGGCATTTTGGTATCAACGCGAGGTTAGAGTCACTCAACCCCGCTGACCCTTTTTGCACACTGTTGGAGCAAATTGCAAGGGGCAACTGATGAGAAGTAAGTACACCTTGACCCATCGGCTCTTTCTCTTTCTCTCACATACCATGTCGGGCAAGCTGACTAAGGAGGCATTTGAGAAAAGGCTGGCAACCTTATAAGGGTCCGTTTGTACTCCTCTAGCAGAAGATGAGACAGGCCTAGGAGCCGGATCATTGTAGAGATGCATATAAGCCATGGTGAAGGTGCGACTCAAGCTGGAAGAACTCCAAGCCACCTACTGAGGTAATATCTCTACCCGTGTGTCATGTAGTTGGAACCAAAATCAACCTCAAGAATTAGTCCAGGAAATCTGAGGTCTGCATGAGTTCAATTAAACTACCAACTAAACTCAACAAGAACCAAAAAGAAGCACAATGCAGCGTGGATTTCTACAGTTCTATGATATCTGCTTTCAGAATATGCATGTAAAAGATTGTTTCATTAAGCAACATTGTATCCAATCCATCTAAATTTATCAGGACGCTGTGAATTTTCTATTTAACTACCTTCTATTATATTATATATATATATATTTAAGATGTATGAGCATTATTATTAGAGTTGTAAGAGTAAAGGTAATCATTTTCTCCATCCATTGTTCTTGGTTTTTGGAGTTAATTATTTATGTCAATCAGGCTAGTATAGTCTTCATCTCTTTGACAATACAGGCAGCTAGTATAGTCTTCATCTCTTTGACAATACAGGCAATCGTCGCAGAAGATTTTAGAGTACGATCAGCTAGTATAGTCTTCATCTCTTTGACAATACAGGCAATCGTCGCAGAAGATTTTAGAGTACGATAATACCTGTAAATTAACCCTCCGGGAAGGGGAAGTTCGTGTACCCCGCAACCGGGTCCTGCGTGTAGAATGATTGCTTCCACGCACGTACGTGTAGGTCCACGTACGTCGACGATGCATGTAGGGTGAAGGCTTTTAAATTTTATTTATTCGGACAGCTGCTGAATGATCAAACCAGATGGAGCGAAGCCATTGGAGGTCAAACGTACCCTTGAAGACTTATACAAAAGGAATGCAGCCGTTATTTTTGTGATCTTATAAGAAATAATAATATAAATCAAACATTTTTAGAATGTATTCCTACTAAAGAAGAAGTTAAAATGGAAATTTTTCATAGACATCATGTCTCGATCAACCAGCTGGCTGCTTCAGGATGTTCCAGCTTTCCACACATCACAATCACAATAAAAAAACACTATTTATTTGTAGGAATAATAGTATAATAAAAATGCCATATCCCTGGCGAACGTTTTTGGCGTGACTTGACAGAGTAGATTTTTTCTATAAAAAAAGCCTAAGATTATCCCGTAAACATCAAAAGAACAAATAATAGATTTTACCAGGCAAAAGAAGAGGCAATGCACAGGTTTATACCAGACAAAACTTATCACTAACATGGTTACCATGATAAGATCTCTACCTACCCGTGTGTCATGGAGTTGGAACCAAAATCAACCTCAAGAATCAGTCCAGGCAATCCGACATCAGCATGAGTTCAATCAAACTACCAACTAAACTCAAACGGGAATCAAGAAGAAGCACAATTAGTGGTTTCTACAGTGCGGTGACATCTGCTTTCAGAATATGCATTATCATGCATGTAAAAGATTGTTCCATTAAGCGACGTGGTATACAGTCCATTTAGATTTACCAGGACTCTGTGGATCTCCAATCCAACATTATAAAGCCCGAACAAGCAGCAGGTATCATACAAATATAAACCCTTTATTTATATCCTAGCATCTCAATCTTCATGGATGTAGCTCATACCTTGGTACTCTGTGTGTCAGAATCAAAGAATGGGTAATCTGCGTATCCAATAACAGGATCAGGAATGTAGAATGTGTCCCTGTTGTACTTGTTAAGTGGAGCATTCAACTCGAACCTCCGAGGCAAGTCAGGGTTAGCCAAAAAGATACGCCCGTAGGCCACAAGATCTGCGTACCCAGTAGCAATGGCCTTATTGCCTTCTTCCCGATCGTAGCCCCCGACAGCGATGAATGTGCCCTTGAATGCTCTCCTCATGGAAAAAAGATTGTGAGGAACTTCGAATTTTTCTCCAACTTTCTTCATCCTAGGCTCTACCATGTGGCAGTATGTGATCCCATATTTGTTCAGAGCATTGGCCATGTACAGCCCAAGAGCTTCAGGGTTAGAATCTCCTGATTCCATGTAATTGGCATAAGGGGAGAGCCTTATTCCGACTCGGTCTGCTCCAATTTCATCAACCACAGCTTCAACTATTTCCAAGGCAAAGCGGCAACGATTCTCTAAGCTTCCACCATACTGGTCTGTTCGATCGTTCACTTGGTCCTTCATGAATTGATCGATCAAGTAACCATGGGCTCCATGAATCTCAACTCCATCAAATCCTATGCACAAAGATGAAATGCATGTTTCTAAGTTAAAACATAGTTCATATTTGAAGTAATAGTAGAGTCATTAATCATCTCTGACTCTGATTGAAACTAAAAATACTAAACCACCTATTTCTATTTTGTGAGAAAATGTAGAGTTTGCTACAATCCATAGAAAACCATAATCATTGAAAAGAAAATAAAGCAAGTTGACCAAGCTGAAGAATGAAACCAGAAATGAATCACAGCTCGTTAAGAATATGACATGGCAATCACTTAACCTCTTCCCTGACTAATTAAGCTTTGTGCAGTCTAAAGATGAAGAAAAGTTGGCTTAAAGATTTTGTATCTATATAGTATTTCTGTTCCCAGTTTAGTGAATCTAGGGCGATAGAGACTAGACAATAAGATGAAGTTGGCCAGATTGGCCAGGGAACCAAAGAATGAACTCCGGTCTACTCATTGTATGTTTTCAGTTACTCAGCCACATTATTCTTACAGAGAACTATCTCATTGCCAATTAATAAAAAATTAATCAAAAGAAAAAGATCCAAGCTACAAAGGCTCTTTGGACAACAGAGGTTGGTTAATCATATGCCTGGGGCCATATAAGATTACATATAACCAGTCTCTTGCACTTGAGATCAAGTAGATCAAGGTTAATTGTTCTTGATATACAAGTTAAAAGCTGAAGGATTGCATATCCTGCAATACAATACTAAAGTTGATTTCATTCACAAAAAGAGATGCTTTATCGATAACTCAATATCAACAAGAGCCTTAGCTGCACAAGAAGTTTTAGCTTTAGCATTCTTTACTACTCACAAGCCATTTTGAAGAGACTTATAGATTGTTTGTTTGTTTTAAATTGCTCCATACATTAAGGTTTTTTGGTGTATATGCTGTCCTCTCTTATATTTGCTCTTTTTCAACTTTGTTTCAGATTGGTGAAATAAATGCAATGTTATCTTTTAAAAAAAACTAGGCCAACTACCATTGGCATCCATTTCTCAGAACTTGCACAAGGAAATGGAATATAAAACAATATACCAGTATGAAACTTAACATGACTTGTGGCTCTAGATGTTTGCTTTGGACTAGATAGTAGGATGGTAGAAGTTTTGTCAAATACTTAGTTTCCTACCTAGACTTGACCAATGCATGGTAAACAAAACAAATAGGAAATTATCTTACCGGCTTCAATGGCATTTCTTGCAGCAACTCTAAAGTCATTGACCACCAAAGGAATTTCTTCTGTCCGCAACCTTCTTGGAGGGGAAAGGGTCGCTACATCAATTCCATTGGCTCTTACTTGAGGAGTTACTGGCTTGTCCGTACATGAGATCGGAGCTTGACCATTCGGTTGAAAATCTGCAAATGGAGCAGAGAGAAATGTGGAATGAACTTGGGTGCATCTCCCTCTGTTCTAGAAACCAAGAGCAAGATCCTGGCAAGTCTAAATTAATACTGATTAATGAGCACAGTGGATCAGAAAGATATGACCTTTTGTCTAAAGATGTAATCTTGAAAAATGAAGTGTTAGCAAATCCAAAATTAGGTGCACCAGCGTAACCAAGGCACTTTGATTTGGATCACAACACCTCAACTTTCTTCATAGACATGTTTTATCGAGGGAACTGACTCTATTGGCTTTTTTCCTATATATAGTGTTCAGAGCCTAAAAAAATTCTCAACTCTAATTTAGTTAAAGCAAATAGATGAAGGAGAGTTGAAGAATCAAACCATAAGTAGAAACCCTTCCCACATGCCAAATCTGACAAAAGAAAATTCCGCCCTTTTCATGAACTGCATTCACGATCGGCTTCCAAGCTTCCACCTGCTCTTTCGTCCAAATACCGGGTGTTTCTGGATACCTTAACCCACGAACGAACGCAACAATATCATTCCCACAATAAATTATAGGGTTCCCAAAATACAAATTAGGAACCAGATGAACACTCGAAACAATTTGGGACCTCCGGAGTCTCACCCTTGGGCAGTGTCAGAAACCCCAGTTGCCTCCGCGATCAAAAGGCCCCCTTTGGTGGTTCTCTGAGAGTAGTACAAGATGGCATGTGGTTGTGGCACGTTTCCGTAAGATCTCTGTCTTGTCAATGGTGCAAGCACGATTCTAATAACACCATCATGAAAAAAAAAAGAGGAAATTGAAGTAAAGCGCTTGTTTGGATCTTTAGGTTATGCAGTAAAACCAAATTCTAGAAAAAGAGAGAGAGAGAGAGAGAGAAGATTTCTGCTTGAGTTTAAACCTGTGCGATAGTTCGAACTTCCCCATCTTGTAAGGGGTGAGGAGGGGAATCGCACTTGGGGCCGCCATCTATCTCACTCTCGTCTCTCCACGAACACAGTAAAGGAGAAGAAGACTCCAACAGATGTCTTGCTAAACCCTCCCAGATCCAGGGATCCTTCAAAGACGCCTTTTAGAGAACAGCTCCCGTGCCTCGATAGGGCATCAAGAGAGCGACGGCATCAAAGAAGAACGAATTTGGACCTTCTTCTGACGCTGAGAGCCAATAATCCCCAAGAATCCATCCACATTCGTGATGACCGTGGGGGTTGATTTCAGCGCGAGGACGGGGGCGGTGGGTTGGATGACGGGTTCCCACATTCATATGGCGCAAGCGATGACACAATCGTCCAAGCCAAGAAGCCATTTTTTTCAGAACTTGTTGAGATTTGAACTCAAGATCTCACGTATCTCCAGAGGATGTACACTTTTCGCGTACTGACTTATTATAATATTTTAATACCTAGTAAATTTATTTTTTCCAAAGTGACCAGTCAACGTGACATGAAAAAAAACTCTTCGTCCCCCTCGCAGTCTCGTGTGGGCGGGAAGGTCCGGCGGGTCGTCCTCCTCTGTTCCAAGAGGCCTCTGCAACGCCCTCCCTCTTCGCCCTGCCGGCGGGGGCGAGGCCTCCTCTGTTCCAGCATCCCCCGCCCCTCCCCCCTCCCCCTCCCCCTCGTGCAGCCTCGCCCTGCCGGCGCGGGCGCAGCCTCCTCTGTTCCGGCATCTGCATCATCTCCCGGCTCCAACGCCTCCTCCTCTTTTCCCTCCCTTGCGGCGTTTCTCTGCGAAGAGTAGTGGTATTTGCAGGGGAGAGGGATGCCGGAAGAGAGGAGGGCTCGCCGGTATTGCGGAGGGGGAAGGCACAGAGAGAGGGGGAGGAACAGAGGAAGACGCCCACTGGCGCCTCCAGCCAACACGAGACAGAGTTTATTTATTTATTTTATTAATAAAAATCGGTCAACTTGGCACGTTGTTTGGTTTTCCAAATATTTTTGTCCGGCGACTTTTGGCATTAAAATATTATAATAAGTCAGTCCGGCGAATAGCTCCCATTATTACAATACTACACTTTAAGAACCACGATTGATTTATTTATTATTTTTACTTTTATTTTCCGTAGTCTTAAACATAATACATTTAAATTTAACTCTCCAGGAAGGGGTAATCCGTGTACCCCACAACCGGGTCCTGCGTGTAGAAGGTGCTCCGGTCGTACCGGTTCAGCGCCGCCCCGACCTCGAACCGCTTCGGCAGGTCCGGGTTCGCCAGGAACAGCCGCCCGAACGCCACCAGGTCGGTGTAACCCTCCCCGACCACCTTGTTCCCCTCCTCGCGGTCGTATCCCCCCGCCGCGATGAATACCCCCTTGAACGCCTCCCGCATCGACCGCAGCCGGTGGGGGATCTGCCGCCGCCCGTCGACGACGGCCATCCGCGCCTCGATCGCGTGGCAGTAGAGGACGCCGTGGCGGTTGAGCTCCTGCACCATGTGGAGCGCGAGCGCCTCCGGCTCGGAGTCCCAGCAGCCCATGTAGTCGAGGTAGGGCGAGAGGCGGAATCCGACGCGCCCTGCGCCCACCTCCGCGCATACGGCGGCGACGACCTCCGCCGCGAAGCGGCAGCGGTTGGCGAGGCTCCCGCCGTAGGCGTCGGTCCGATCGTTGCAGCTGTCCTTCATGAACTGCTCGATGAGGTAGCCGTTCGCCCCGTGGATCTCGACGCCGTCGAACCCTGCAGCATTTGTGGATTACCAAAAATGATGCTGCCGGCCGGCGAGCGAACTCAAAACAAAAAAAAAAAGATAGATCCGTGGAAAGATTGGATTACCGGCGTCGATGGCGTTCCGGGCGGCGCGCCGGAAGTCGTCCACGATTTGGGGGATCTCGTCGGCTCTCAGTCGCCGGGGAGTCGAGTACTCCTCGACGGCGCCGTCCTCGTGAACCTGTCGGGGGACCGCCCGGTCCGTGCACGAGATCGGATCCTGTCCGTTGGGCTGGAAAGCTGCGAGCGATCGACGCCGTTGATTATGCGATCTCAGGTAATCGAACCGGTTTTAATTGGTTTGTCCGGTCCGGCTGAACCGGGTGAGGTTAATTTTATTTTGCTTACCGGTGGTGGAAACCCTTCCTACGTGCCAGAGCTGGCAGAAGAAGACTCCTCCCTCGGCGTGCACCGCGTCGACGATTGGCTTCCACGCCTCCACTTGCTCCTTTGTCCATATCCCGGGCGTCTCCGGGTACCTGGAAATGGTAAGGATAATTTTTTGATCAATTTAGAGCATCCACTGATTAAGTTTTATACTGATAAAAAAAAATTACCCTTGAGCAGTATCAGAGACTCCAGTTGCTTCAGTGATGATGAGGCCTCCCTTTGTGGCTCTCTGGGAGTAGTAGAGAATGGCGTGGGGCTGAGGAACATTCCCGTATGATCGGCATCTCGTCAGTGGTGCCATCACAATCCTGTGAGAGAGATCAAACTTGCCCATCTTGTGGGAAGTGAGGAGAGGAATGCCTGCCATTGTTAGCTGCTGCTTTTGCCCTCTCTGTGAAGAGAATGATTAGGGAGATGAGAGCTTTGTGTGCAGAGAAGGAGATGAGAGGTTGCAGTATTTATAGAGCAGAGGAATGGAAGAGAAGCACGTTTTGACTTTGTTGCTGAATAAGTGAAAAGGTCAACAACAAAAAAAAAAACTTAAATAGTTTGACAAGTTAGAGTTGGTCAAAGAGAGTATTCTTGTTTTCTATTTCATCTGTTTTGTTTCATTTTTCAGAATGAGCCATCTCTTTGCCGAGCATGACGTCTTAAAAGTATCTACTAACTCGATGTCGATAATGTTGATATTGTGATATATCTTTTTCTAGGTATTTATTTATTTTCACAGAGTTTGGAACTTGATTTTTTTTAAAAAAATACATATATTTAAAGGAAAATTTGCTTTTATTATAAATTAAATATTATAAATAAACGAAACTTATAACCTCCGATTAAAATTAATTATATTTTTTCACGTCTTACTAAATATGTTAAATTATTTTTAAATACTAATTTTCATAGAAATTTTATGGCATATTATAAGTTTTTCTAAAAAATATTAAGAGCAGCTACTATTTGTATTATTTAACAGGTTAATCCTTCAACTCCTCCACTATAAATTTGATAGTGTTCACTTAGCGCATAAAAGTCTATCAGAGTATCGAACTCAAATCTGATTCAGAATAAAATACTCAGGGTGAAACATCGAAGAAACTTCAAGGGTTACTTTATGAAGATATTTAATCAATGATAGATAACAAAGAAAAGATGGGAGAGGAGATCGTACGAAGGCATTTAAGGGTAGAAAGAAAAAAGTGTTTTACCGTACTGTGCAACTTAAAAGAATAATTTCTAAAAACAAGGAACAAAAAAAAATTTCTCAAAAAGTAAGCAGACAACCCAAAACGTTGACTGCTTACTTTGGGAAAAAAAATGGAAATTATTATTTTAAGTTGCTTAATACGGTAAAACACACAAAAAAAAAAAGCAGGCAGTCGGCGGCTAAGTTTCTTTTTATAATTTTCTAAGAAACTATTCTGGCAACTGTGTGCATACGACGTGAGCACTCTCAAAATGAGGGTAATACATCCAGAGGAGGACACGACGGTGAAGTTGAGACATCTGACGGAGGAAGGTAGGTGAGTGAGGCAGGAGAGACATCAGAAGGAGGGTATTGAGAGGAGAATGAAAAAAATTGCTTGTATCCTTTCTTTATCGGATTTGATGGTTCAAGTTGCTGCAGCGATTGAGTGAGAAAAATATTTTATATCTTATAAATAAAGAGATAAGCAAAGAGAAGTAATCATAGAGATTGCAGCATGCAGCTGAGGCGAAGTGTACGGCGATGCCTGGTATGGTTATAGTATAATGCAGTATCATACTCATGGATCAATCACAATTCAATAATTTATCAATTAGGGTCATGCAGCATGGTCGCTGATGTTACAGCCCACCTGCTCGCAGGTTCAAGGATTCAGCCACCGCATTACAACATGCTGTACAGTGTCTTCAGGCCTTAAACTCGCAGCCCAGAAAGATAAGCCCACGCCCGCACTCCAGCAAGCAGGGCGGCGTTCCCCCGGCTTGAATGACCGTGCTTACTCAATCACTGACGTCTGCTAGAATTGGTGCCTGTAGCGGCTTACTTTCTTACTCAATCAATGACGTCCGCAGCAACGCCGAAGCCACAATCTGAATAAGTGAAGAAACCAGAGCCAATAAAATCGTCCCAACTCAGAAATGGGATGAAGACTACAGTGCTCTTCCTCGCCCTCCTCCCTTCGTCTTCGTCTATAAACACCAAGCTCTCACCGCTCCGCTTGAGCACAAGAAGAGAAGAAAAAATTGAAAGGAAAAAGAAGAGGGCTTCGATCGCCATCTTCATCGTTCTTTGTACCTAAAGTTTGATTTTGTTTTCTCCTGCAATCGTATTAATGGAAACCATCCCACTTCTTCGTCCCTACAAGATGGGCAAATTTGATCTCTCTCACAGGTACACAATCATTTTTTCTTCTTTTTCAGGAAGACGGCAAAACAGTGAAGAAGTTTAATGAGCAGGATGGTCCTTCTTTTTCAACAGGATTGTTCTGGCACCGTTGACAAGATCTAGGTCTTATGGATTCGTCGCTCAACCTCATGCTGCTGTCTACTACTCCCAGAGAGCCACAAAAGGAGGTCTTTTGATCAGCGAAGCAGCAGGAGTCTCAGACACTGCCCAAGGGTATCGATTTTACCCCAATTCATGAAGAACGTCTTGCTCTAAAAATTAAGTCTTGGTTAATGTGTGCGTAGATATCCTCACACTCCTGGGATTTGGACTACAGAGCAAGTAGAGGCGTGGAAGCCAATTGTTGACGCCGTGCATGCCAAAGGAGCCGTCTTCTTCTGCCAGCTTTGGCATGCCGGAAGGGCTTCGAACACAAGTAAGTCTGTGATTTTTTTCTGTTGAATGAAGGGCCAAATAGAGACTGATCGATTCTTGGTTAATTTGCAGGTTACCAGCCTAATCGGCAGGATCCGATCTCCAGCACCGACAAGCATATACCGACGCAGGTGCTTTCCGACGGCTCGGTGGCGGAGTACTCGCCGCCTCGCCAGCTGAGGACGGAGGAGATCCCTGAGGCTGTGAACTGGTTCAGGCTAGCAGCTAGGAACGCCATGGAAGCCGGTGAGTTCTTACTGCGTCCTTCTCCGTCCAAAGATCCCCAAGGAGCAAGAGGAAAGAATATGAATATTAGATGCGTCTTAATTCTTTCCTCCTCCTCCTCCTTGGCGTGCAGGTTTTGACGGGGTGGAGATCCATGGCGCGCACGGCTACCTGATCGAGCAGTTCATGAAGACGAGCACCAACGATCGGACCGACGAGTACGGCGGCAGCCTCGAGAACCGGTGTCGCTTCGCGCTGGAAGTGGTGGCGGCGGTGGCTGGCGAGATCGGCCCTGAGAGAGTCGGCGTCCGGCTTTCCCCCTTCTTGGACCACGCGGATTGCTGGGACGAGGACCCGGAGGCCCTCGCCATGCACATCGTTCGGGGGCTCAACGCGCACCGCGTCCTCTACTCCCACATGGTCGAGCCCCGGATGGCCGTCGTAGAAGGCCGGCGCCACATCCCCCACCGGCTTCTGCCTATGAGGGAGGCCTTCGACGGGACGTTCATCGTCGCCGGCGGGTACGACCGCGAGGAAGGGAACAAGGTGGTGGGCGAAGGGTACACCGACCTGGTGGCGTACGGCCGGCTGTTCCTGGCGAACCCCGACTTGCCGAGGAGGTTCGAGCTCGATGCCCCGCTGAACAAGTATTACAGGGCGACGTTCTACACTTCCGACCCCGTCGTCGGATACACCGACTACCCTTTCCTGGAGAATTGAGCTCTTCTCTGCTCTGTTTTCTTTCTTCGATTGTAATCCTGAACTCAAATCCCCTGAATGTGCCGAGTAATTCTAGAACTCAGAGAAACATGAAGAACTATACATAGAATTACAGATAGACGAGTCTCAAAATGAAATTTTTACACTCATTTCATGTTGACGTCGCATGTAAATGAAATTACGGTGTGGGAGCTCGTCGTTTGCCGGAGAAGCGAAGCCGGCTTCGTCTTGGCGGTGGCCGGGCACTTCTTGTAGAAAATCGCCCTGTAACCCCGCCGAGGGCGAGGGCGCATGCAGGCGACCGGGCAGGGGCGCCGAGTCGCGCAACGAGGATCTCGGACGCTCCTTGCGAGGCTGGAGGAGCGGCGGCGGCGGCGGCGGCGGCGGCGGCGACGGAGGGCATGGTCGACGACGGCGTGCTACTGATGTGATTTGGTGCTTGGATTAAACGGCGGATGATTCTTATATTTAAAAATAACAAAAAAAAATTTGCTTATTTTTTAAATCTATTTTAGAATATAAGAAAGTAATTTATTTATAATTTTAAAAAATTAGACTAATCAAAATATTAATTAAATTAAACTTGAGGTATTAACCATGATGCCTAAATCATTTCTACTGAATTTAAGTCTTATTAAGTTTTAAAAAAAAAATTAGTATTTTTTAAGTTTTAAAATAATAAGTTTTTATCATTAAAATTTAAAAAATTTAATTGTACCTCTTTAATATTTTTAATAAATATTAAGTTAATAAGGTGATAAAAATATTTTTAGTTTCAATATTATATCAATATCATATATATTAGTGTCTTAGAATAATATTACTATTATAATAAATGTTATTATTTTAATATTTGTGGAGATTTAAGTGTAATTGAAAAATGATAGAAAAATAAATATATTTCTATCTATTTTTATTTTTAAAATTAATTACACTGTGTATAAATTAATTAATAATAATTATTAAACTCATCGTTATTTATTTAGTTATCTATAATTTAAATGTAGAGGTTTTTATGATTTTAAAATATAAATATTGAGAAAGTTTTTATAATTTAAAACCTAAGATGTTTGGAGTATTTTTAAAATAAGAGAAGTTGACATAAAAGATAGTCTATTACATTAGCATATAATATTAGAGAGGGAAGGGGTGTTATTGTAATTTAAGTTTTTTTTTTGGGGGGCTGGTTCAAATTTTCACGTGCCAAAATTAACTTTTTTCCACGAGTAAAAATGTCTCGTATTAATTTAAACAAAGGAAGCGGAAACAAAAATAACCCAAGCCGAATCAAACCGCCTTAATTCCAACTGAACCCATGAACCGGGATATAAAAGTGGCCCAACTTTTCGGCCCGCAGAGCACCGTGCCCGCCTCCTCTCCCTGTTTCAGGCCCAAACCCTAAACCTAGCCGCCCGCCAAGCGCCGCCGCCCGCCGTCCCAGGCCGCCGCTGCCGTCCCAGGCAGCCGCGGGGGCTCCGCCTTTAGCCCCGCCGGTCGTCGCTGTCGTTCCTTGCTCGGCGCAAAGCCGTCTGCCAGTTCTGCGGTCGGTCGTGACGGTATGTACGCCCTCCCCCCTTCTTTGCACGGATCCCCTGGTTCCTCTCCCCGTTGGTCTGCTCAGGCGAGTAGTTAGGTTTAAGCAGGATTCGCACCTTTGTTTGGGGTTTTCGTGTGTTTTCGGCAGCTTTCTTCCCGTGGGTTTTCTTTGTTTTGCTCGTTCGTGTTTCTAGGTCCCGATCTAGTATGATTGGGAATCAAAGGTGGTTTTTTGATGTGGTTCGTTGTTACTCTTAAACTTGTTCTAGCTTTGGGAGATTCTTACTTTGGAGAGGAATTGTTGGTTTTACCATGTGATTCCACTGCTATATGATTAGCCTTGAGAATTGTACGTCTGAAGATGAAACGATGGTAGTGTAATCTGTTTGAAAACTCTGGTAGCTATGAGTTATATTTATTAATTGTTTCTCTCCCATCAATTGTTGGCTCCAAATTCGTACAAAAACACTATAGCCTAGGTATTAGTGTAACGTAGCAAGCTTAGCACTAATACTTTGCATTGAGGATTAGTAAAATAAGTCGAATTCTACCCGTATGTTCTTATGGCTGATTGCTTGTGGTAGTAATATGTAGAATTTAACACAGGACATTTCACAAAATTACTCATGTTTGGTTGAAGGTTTATTTTAAACACTTGAACATCGCGGATAGATAAGCTGTAGGTGGCTTAAGGTGTTGTGAAGTTTTTGCTAATTCTGTTGAAGTTATTAAGCGCCCGTTGGATGAACTATGATTAAGTTTATAGTGGTGATCTAAAGTGCTTCAGAAATAGATAAAGAACGTGATGGGTAACTGCGGAATGGTTGACTCGACTCCTTAAAGATACGTTGTGGGGTGACAAATGAAGGGTAACTAATTATTTGGCTCCGACTAATAAAAACACAATGGTGGAAATTTGTTATTTAACCCTACCAACACTTCATGATGGACTTGTGCGGGTTTTTGTGCCTTGGATATTTTGAAATGCAATCTTATTTATCATATGTGGTTAGCATGCTGATCATGGCATGTGAAGTTTATGTCTTTCAGGTATTGATTTTAGCAAAACATAAGTCAGAAAAATGATTGATAATTGTTAAGTGCTATGGCTATCATCTATTATCATTTATATGTTATGTGCGTGTTGAAAATTTGTGAAAAAAGAGGTTAATGATCTACAAGTAATATCTAGTATCTTGTGTTTGGCTTCAAATTCAAAGAATTTCAATAACTAATGTGTCTTCTACTTCTTAAGTAACGTT
The DNA here is from genome assembly GCA_030544415.1 of Thalia dealbata. NCBI lineage: Eukaryota > Viridiplantae > Streptophyta > Magnoliopsida > Zingiberales > Marantaceae > Thalia > Thalia dealbata. Next base: position 5,196,603 of record CM060454.1, read on the forward strand.
GCAAGGACATGTAATCTGCAGCTATACATCTTTTGGTATATGCTACTTTTTCCATCAACTATTTACAATGATATCGCTTTGAACTTCTTAATTTCCACTATTCAGTTCTGTGCCTCTTCATTGTTTTATTTGTTTTTATTGTGGGTATTCCATCATTTGTTTCGACTGGAGACATTTCTTTGAGCCATAACATTATCTGAAATTTGTTCCATTGTGGAAATATCTTTGAATTTAAACCATTTATAACATCTAATATTGCTACATTGGGTAAAAGCATTTTTGATTTTTCTATTGCACAGCACAAGTCCGTTTGGTTAACCTTTGTCTATTTCTTTGATTTGAGAAATGCGTTGACCTTGTACTTTGCTTTGTCAAATTTCTTGTTATTCCTGGAAAGAATATATTTATATTCAAATAAGAACTCCTTTTGGCATAAAACAACCCAGTCTAAAAGAATGGATGCATCCATATTTTTGAATACATCATTTAACAAAATCCACCATCTTCAGGAATTTGGAGCACTTAAATCACATTCAAAATAAAAAAGCTATTTTGGTTTTAGTCTCTTCCACAGTAATTAAACATCTTTGGATTTGTTATTGTTGGACACTGTGCTTCTTCTAATTACTTTTACTTTACCTCTTATATCGTTTCTCATAACTAATTTTTTCCCGTCAAATTATCTCTCTCTTGGATATATATTTGCCTTCATTATGTTGTGTTTCTAATCATGAATGATGTGTCTCTTTCCTCATAAAAAATTCTCCTTTGATGCTTTGTTCTAGCTTGCTGAACTATTTCTTCTTCCATATAAAGGGCTGGCCTTTTCAGATTTATATTTATTGTTAGATGGAACTGCCTTTCCTTTCTATATAATATTTACTAAGAAGGAAATTGCTACATGTACTACAGATCAATCTATTTCATCTCATTTATCAAGACCATAGATCGACAAAGTTGCATGTCTTTTTTCATTATTTTACAGTTAGAAACCAAAATCTATTTGGTTTCAGGGTTTTATTGTCACATCTATCTTCCATGACTTATTATGTGCGTCAATTTAATGCACAGAAACATTTTATCCTTACTGTTGTATGGATCTATTCTTACAGTGAAATTCTTTTTTGTTATTTTATGACAGTGTTAGAAAATAGATCGTTTAATTTTTTTATATTACTTTTATTTGTCATGTTAGATGTTAAGGGTTTTGGAGATAGTTGCTTTACTTTGTATTGCTTCTTATGTTTTTCTTTAGACCTTTGATGTTTTCGCTATCAATAGAATTCTATGGTTCCATTGCAGAAAGTAATTGTACTACTGATTGTGCATTTCATGCAGCAAAATGGAAGCTAGTGATGCTGAACCACTGAACATGGAAACACCACCTTCCACCTCAAGGCGTGGAAGAAAAAGGTCGATGGTCTGGGAACACTTCACTGTGGAAACTGTATCTGGTGGATGTACCCGGGCTTGTTGCAAGTTATGCAAGCAAACTTTTGCATACAGTAATGGCTCAAAGGTAGCCGGTACTAGCCACCTCAAAAGACATATTGCCTTGGGTTCCTGTCCCAATATTAAAAACATGGAAAGACAACAGCTTGCTCTTACATCAGGTATAAAAAATGATGGAGATACAACTGATCCACCCAGAAAACGCTACAGAACATCTAGCTTGGGTTATGCTTTTGATCAGGAGCAGAGCTGCACGTATCTTGCAAAGATGATAATTGTGAATGAATTCCCACTTCACATGGTTGAGCACCCTGCATTTCTTTCATTTGTTCAGTGTCTCCAACCAAGATTTAATGTGGTTGATGTCAATGTCATGGAATGTGAGATTCTATCTGTATATCACAAGGAAAAGATAAATCTCATGCAGATGCTTGGAAATATGCCTGGAAGGATCAGCCTCATGATTAGCCTGTGGATGACTAGTCAGACCCTTGGGTACATTGGTCTTACTGGGCAGTACATTGACAGTGACTGGAAGCTGCAGAGGAGAATGCTTAATTTCATGATGGTAACTTCTCCGCATTCAGAAAATGCTCTTAGTGAGGCTATTGGTGTTAGCCTATCAGATTGGAATATGAAGACTAAGTTGTTCACTATCACTTTAGACAACAACTGTTCATCTCATGACATCTATAGTGCTAATCTTAGAGATCATCTTTCGAACAAGAACCAGCTTATGCTGAAAGGTCAGTTGTTTGTTGTACGTTGTTATGCCAATATTCTGAACGTAGTTGCACAGGATGTGATTGCTTCAATTCACGGTATTGTATACAACATCCGAGAGAGTGTCAAATTTGTAAAAGCTTCTCCAGCACGGGAAGAAAAATTTTCTGAGATTGCTTTGCAAATGGAAATCCCAAGTATGAAAACACTTTCTCTTGATGTTACATCCCTGTGGAACACAACTTATCTGATGCTCGATGCAGCCCTGGATTACAAGGATGCATTCACTTTCTTGGGAACATGTGATGATAATTATAATGAAGCACCATCAGCTGATGACTGGAAGACGGTGGAGGTTGTTTGCACATACCTCAAGCTTTTATATGATTCTGCAAACAACATCATGGGGACAGTAGATCAAACTGCAAGTATATTTTTCCAGGAAGCATGGAAAATCCTCCTAGAGCTGACTAATGCAATGATGAGTGAGGATCCGTCAGTCAGCAGCATAGCCAAGGAGATGCACGAAAAGTTTGAGAAATATTGGAAGGATTGCAGTCTTATTTTGGCACTCGCTGTTGTTATGGATCCTCGTTTCAAGTTGAAGCTTGTTGAATTCAGTTTTGCAAAAATTTATGGTGAAGATTCTACTGGGTATGTCAAGATGGTTAACGACAGTCTTCATGAGCTGTATCTGGAGTATGTTGCCCAGCCTCTTCCCTTAACACCTGCGTACATGGATCAAGCAGGGGATGCCAACCACATGAATGGAGATAACCACAATCCACTTGGAACACCAAATCATGCAGGGGATGGGCTTCTAGACTTTGATATATATATCTCTGAGATGGAAGTAAGTCAGTCAACAAAATCTGAGCTAGACCAGTACTTGGAAGAGACCCTTGCTCCACGTACCCATGGGTTTGATATCCTGAACTGGTGGAAGTTCAATAACCTCAAGTATCCAACCCTATCCAAGATGGCCAGGGATGTCTTAGCCATTCCGATGTCTATCGTGAGCACAGGCTGCTCCATTTTCGGCTCTGGGACAGGAACCAAAGTACTTGATGAATATCGGAGTTCATTACGACCGGAAACCGTGGAGGCTCTCTTCTGCACAAAAGACTGGCTCCAGCACGTACCAACTATGACTGAATCATCGACTGCTTTACTCAAAATTGAATATTAGCAAATCCATGGTTAGTTAACTACAGATGTATTTGCAAGTTAGGTGAAGTAGGAAAACCGTAATCTGTGTCTTATTTGCTCGTCTGATTAGTATCTTTTACTGATGTTTGAATTTTATTTTCTGGAGACTGCTATTTGTTGTTAGGTATTCGTTATGCCAGGTATACTACTTAGTGGCTCGATGTAGTGTAGATTATCAATATTTTTTTGTGCTTAATTGTGTTCAAATGTTAGAATATTTGATGTTTACAACATCTTGAAGACTTCGGCAAGCTATTGACAGGATTGAGGTCACCATATTCCTGTGAAGAATGTCTGATGAGATCCTCCATCTTTGATGTTTTGTGCTGTGATTGCATATTGGGCTTAAGACACTAAAATTATTTGGTGAATCAATTATCACATTTTAGGGCTTTTGATATTTTGTTGCTGCCAGCTTCCAATATATTTGTTCTGAGCAATCCTTCTGACCATTTTAGTGTCTTAAAAATTTTCTACAGGAACTTGCATTGCATTTTTTTCCTTGATGCCCATTATTAGAAAATATATCTCCGCAGGTGTGCGTCTTTTTTGTTATTTATTCATGCAGATCCAAATCCCTCTGATCATTGCAGAGAGAAACCAAGCCAGAAAATTTTAAATTTGTGGTTTAATTTTCATTTTTTATTTGAAGGATATCCTATCAATCTGTGGTTTAAATTTTGACCATTAAAACCATCTTAGCTTCATCTGGCTTCTAAAAGTTAGTGATTTTGTTTAAGGATATATCCAATGCATGATTTGTAGGATTTTTAAAATTTTATAATTTTTAATTGAGACTTATTAGGGTTTGGTGTTGATGGTAATTGACATCTTATATATAGAAGACATTAGAAATCATCACTAAAATATAGTCTTTTTAACAATAAAATTTATCACTCCAAAGATTCTTCTTTAACAATAAAATTTCTTTATGAGGATGAATAAAAAAAATCCTTTTGCCATTATAAATATTAAAAAAATATTTTTAAGAGTTATCATTCTAAATTTTTAAATTTTCATTAACTATAAAAGTATAAATATCACAATAGTTAAAAATGTCATAGATTAATCTAAATACTAAATAGTGAAGTATTTATATTTTGTAATCGACATTTATTTCATGTTCTTATCACGACAGAATCGTTTCACACAGCCAAAGTATTAATTTGTTTGCAAATTTTTCCCCCTTGTCAAAGTCAACCACTGAGGGTTGACCAAGATTGACTCTCTTCTCCATCTACGTCATCGGCTTCTCCAGCAGAGCCGAGAGGTACCACTCGTTCCTACCCCGTCCCCGGTCCAACTTCCGGCCGGTAGCCCACCGGAGCCGCCTGAACCCTACCCTGTCAAGCATGGGCACGTAGGTGGCGTTCAGCTGCTCGCCGGCGCAGAAGAAGTGGTCGAGCCAGAACAGCCCGCCCTGCCGCAGCACCCGGAACACGTCGTAGAGCGCGAGCTCCATCACCGCCGCCGGCATCCAGTGGCTGTAGACGTGCATCGAGTGCACCACGTCGAGCGTGCCGTCGAAGAAGGGCAGCCGCTGCGCCACGCTCACCTGCAGCGCCACCAGCCCCCGCGCCGCCACGAAGCTGTTGAATGGCCCGTCCAAGTCCATGGTGGTCGTCGCCACCGTCACCCCGCGCTCCCACATCCTCGCCGCGAACGTCCCGCTGCCCCCACCGATGTCCACCCCGATCCGCACAGTCCCCGGCGGCCGCGCCGCGAGCACCGCATCGATCCCGAAGTCCAGCGCGCCGTCGTCCGCCTGCCACCGCTTGCCCTCCCGCCCGCCCAGGTCGAAGCAATCGTTGCAGTCGGCGGCCGCCGCCGACCCCCGGCGCACCAGGCAGCCGTAGCTTTTGCAGGTGTAGGCGTCCCATACCACGCTGGTGTCCGGCGGAATCGCCCACAGGCTCTCCGGCAGCGGCCGCGGCTCGACGTACCCCTTGGGCGACCGCGGGCGGCACCGCCGCCGCGGCAGCGGCTCGCAGCCCTTAAGCATGAGCCGCTGAGCGGAGAGGGCGTCTCTCGGGCACTCGCCGCCCGGCTCGTAGGACATGTACTGCACCAGCTCCTCCTGGAAGCGGCGGCAGGCGAAGCCCAGCGTGGGGAAGAGCTCGTCAGTGCCGAGGTTCTTGTTGCGCCCGAGGGGGAGCTTGTGGGGCTCCGCCGCCAGCTTCAGCTCGCCGAATAGCTCGTCCGTCCAGCCGTCGAGTTCGTCGAGGTCCCCTCTGTCTCCGTGGCGGCCGCCAAGCTCGGTGAGGAGGACCTCGAGGAGGCCGCTGGCGGTGGCCAGCCGGCTCTGGAGGTCGGTGAGCTCGGCCCGGCTGTTGGAGAGCTTCCACCGCGTGGCGTTGAGCTCCCGAAGAAGCGCACCATCGCCGGAGCTGGTGATGACGTAGTAGCTGCGGCTGCCACCGGCGCCTGCGCCGGAGAAGATGTAGATGGTGAGGAGGTTGGTGCAGACGACGAGGAGGAGGATCTTGAGATCGAAGAGAATGGAAAACTGCAGCAGGCTCGAAGGCTTCTTCTCCTTATCGCTCGGCATCCTCACCAAAGCTTAATTAATCGATCACAAAGATCAAATCGCCATTATTGATCGTCCTTGAGCAGACGATGAAATCCTTATACATGCATGTGATCGATTCTTAATTTACACACATATTTATATATTAAATTACAAGGGTCCGTGCATGAACCCTAGCCATTGATGTCTCTCGCTGGTTACTGGTTAGGGTTCATACAGAGGGGGCAACGTAAACTGGAGGAAAAGGAGGATTCATCGATCTAACGATCGTACGTGGATCCTAGATCTAGATCGAACGAAATCCACCTGCTGTACTAGCTTGTTAATGTGGAAATGGAATCCAGGGTTTGCTTCGATCGAGGAGAAATCGAGCTTTCAACGATCTCACTGGAGTCCGTGATATATAATACACACACACACAATAAACTAATTTGGATTGACTTTTGATCTTGGGATGGCATTAATCACAAGGGATCCACTTGCCATTTATTAAGTCGTCTTCTCTGTTTTATATCACTTTCAATCGCATGTTAAGAAAAGAAAAAAGCTTTCTTTTTTTACATTCTTGAGGTGTAATTAAGCAGCTTGTGCCAACTTCTTCAGGTTCTCAATGATCATCACGAGCTTTGTGCTGAGCTTGTTCACAATAAACTTGGGCAGCCAACCCGCGGGATCCAACTGTATGCATCAAAACACAGAGAAATTTATAAACAAATTGGAATCTGCAGCAAACCATCCTTGATCCATCCGCATGAGAGCTTAGAAATGGATCAGCCTAGCCAAGCCCACCTTGTATCCACTTGGCCCAGGTTTACGGAGGTCTGATCCATTGTTGGAAATCATGATCTCCTCTATTTTGAAGAATGAAACCATCAATGGATGAATATAATTTACCTGAACGACATAAGTGACCCTGCAAGAGTCATCCTCAAGCTTCGCCACCACCCACCCGGAATGCAGGAGAAGCCCTCGGATGGAGTCGCTGTTCTTGGGCTGCAATCCTGCTGCCATTTCCTTCGGCAGCGATGCCACCGCCACCACCTGCAGAGCACAGAGAACAAGTAGTATTACTACAACCGCAGCAGCAGCAGCAGCAGCAGCAATCGGAGAATGCTCACTAGAGTTCCGTCGTCCATGGCTTCGCGACGCTCGTAGACTACAAACTCTCTCTTCTTGAAGAGCCGCTTCGAGGCGTCGCCGAATCTTAGCCCGATGATCCGGAGGTTGTCGTCGAGGTCCTTTATGCGCTTTGCCTCCACCAGGTCCGCATCCCACTGCTGGTAATGAAGAGGATGATGCTTAAGCACAGGAGATCGATCGCGTGAGTTGTAGGAAAAAAGATCGATTCGGAGTCGGGGTGCACAGATGGATGATCTCCACCTACCTTTGCGGCGTCAATGGCGTTGGCGACAATGATGAACTGCTCCGGCGACACCGAACGGAGCAGCCACCGGCTCCTGAAGGCGTGGAGCGAGCCGGCGGCGCTCCTCTTCGAGATCTCCACCCCGTCCTCGAACGCCACGCTCCTCCAGCCATCGCCAGACTCCGTCGACGCCGACAGCAGCTCCTGGATGCACCGCTCGCTCGCGAAGCCCACGTACCTCCTCAACGAGTCCTCGCTCACAGACCTAAATGTTAATTGATCCGTTTAACTTCGTGCGCTAATCAAACAAGATTAAAGATCTCATCACTGCAACTGCTACCAACTGCTGTGACGAGAAGACGCAGCAGCAGTGTTGTTCATTGCGCCGGCGACTGACCTGGGAGTTGAGCGAGAGTTAAGGTAAGGAAGAAGAAGACGAAGTTTAAAGTAGATGCTCCTGTGGAAGGAGCCCTCTGTGGGTCGGACCACCACGTGGTCGTCGTCTTCCCTTGGTTGCAAGGGCAGCAGGAGGCATTAAAGGGGGGTTCTTTTTCTTTAATGGAAGGGCAGGAGCAGGCAAAGGAGGAAGGAAGGGGAAGAGCATCAACAATGGCACATGCATTGCACCGCTTGCTGCATGCTGCGCTGGTGGTGACTGTTTGCAGAGTACCAGTCATCAATGTGCATGATTAGGTAGCTTTGATCGAGTTGACTCATGTTCATGACTCAATCTAACAGATCGCAATCAGCATTCTGTATTCTTGGAGTTTGATTGCTTTCTTTTGGAGGCCTCGGATGCTCTTCGAAGATAGCATGAACTCTTTCTCCAAAGTTTTAGAATTAAGGTTTACCTCCTCCTGTTTAGAAGTAACAGAGATTTCTTCTTTTATATTCCTAATCAATCTTAAACTATAGGGATAGTCTCTCTAGATTTATAATTTTTTATAATTTTAAAATATTAAGAGAGATTTTAATTATTTTAAAACTATGAAATAAAATCTACAATTATCTTTCGAACCTACTACTTCCAAGTATCCTGAAAGTGGTGCTGCTCTAAATGCTGATGGAGAAGTCTCAACTTCCAACTTGAAACAATTAGAAGCAAAAGTTTTATTAAATTCACAATTTAACTTCACATCATTCTCAGAATTTTAAATCTTTGCACAAGACAAAAGCATCCAAGTTGAATCTGTTGGCATGCACAGGTTGTCAGTGTCCGTCCGCCAGATGTAATTGCTCTTATCAGTTCAAATTACATTCTTTCGACAGCCATCTCTCTGAGAACCCAAATTTAGTATTCACAAGAGGGATGAACCGTGAAGGCCATACAGAGCGAAGCTTACTGCGGATTCAAATTATGATGTGTATAATTACAAGAGTAATCTACGGACGTTACAAGGCAGAAGTGGAGCAAAATGACCAAAAAGGAATGATAACAAGGTGGATGACATGTTGTACTCAGCATATTTGCATGTGTAAATGATCTACAGATGTAAGCAGAAATGGATGACTGGATGACATCTGTTATTGACACACATGCAAGATGATAATTCACATTCTGTGATACTCACAAGAAGATGCAATCCTACTTATATCTGAGGGCATAAGTCCCAAGATCATCAGCAAAACAAGTATGCCAATTGGGAGCAGTAGCACCACAAGAGGTGGAGGGGGCAATGGAGGCAGCATAACTGGAAGTATCAACAGTGAGGCAGTAATGCAGAGGAGTATACAGAACTTTTCTGCACTGAAGTACTTGCAGGGAAAGTATTTGTTTTCTGCTTCCTTCTGTGTGGATCTTGGTCTTGATCCATAGCCAGTTCTTGACCCCATTTTGGTGATCCAATCCTCCCCCCTTCTGTCTTCCAGTGGATATGTCAATCAACATGAACCTTTTGGTGTCACTAATCAGCCCTCAACACTTCACAACTGCATACAAATTACAATTAAACCTCATCAAAATGAGTTGATTGCATGAAGCAGGTATCAGCTGAGTTCTTAAGAAGAAATCAGCGCTGGAAGAAGTTTTTTACATGCTGAGTAATTATTACATGAAGCAGGTATCCACGGATTTCCTGGATAGCGCTGTCAGTTTTGTTAGGATCAACACACAAATGAAGCAACTCACGGAAAACAGTTTTGCTCATTGTGGCAGAGATCAGAAGGCAACAAACATGTATTTTGCTTCTTAAACGGATTTCAAAAAAAAAAAATACTGCAAGCAAAATCCAGCAACCTTTTTTTTCCCTCTATATTTGCTCAAAAGAAGAAAAAATATCAAACAACAAGAATGGCATACCATCGATCACCTTCTTAATGGTCATGTAAGCACCCAGTGATGAGAGAAGGAGATCAACAAACTCCCTTGTTGGCATATCTTGATGAGCAATTCAGCTGCTAAAAAAAGGTAGTTTTGATCTGAGAGAAAGAAAGGGAATGAGTTGTGCCGCCTCAGCTGGTGATAGAGTGCTGCGGAAGGAACTCTTCCCCCCTTCAATCCCTGCCTTGGAGTGGGAAGATGGAATAGGCAGCAGTGGCAGATGTGATTCTGCTGCCGGCCTTGCCTTGCTTTGCTTTGAATACGGAAGAGGACAAAAAGTCGAACTTTGAGGAGGAGGAGAAGGGGGCGGATGCACTGCATCCTATTTATTCCCAATCCGTCGTGTCCTGGAAATCTTGAGCAGGGTCGCAAGGGGATCAGATCAGCGAGCTCAGACATGACTTTATTTTTTTGTTCCAGTCAAGAGTTTTTTCTTTTAAAATATTAAAAAAAAAATCATTTTAATCATATTATTTTTTAATATTTTATTTTGGGTTAAGTAAGTTAGATAAAAGACGAGTCAGTGTCTATAAAAATATAAAAAAAATAGGTTTATAGATAAATCTCCAATTCTCATGTACGAAAATTAGGAGATCATTTCTTTGTATAAACACTCTACTATTAAAAATTAAATTTTAGATATTTTTCGTATTATATTACATAAAAAAATAATATAGGAGAAAGCCTAGAGTGAACAAATAAAAATGATTTTTTAAGGAAAATACTCTTTGCGGCAGTAATTTTTTTTTTATTACACGTACAGTCAATTACAAACTTAATTACAATTACAAATGCTATGTATTTTTTCAATAAAAATATTAAATTTATAAATTTATAAAAGTAAATTAAGGCCATATTTTTTGGAAAAAGATTTAGTAAAAAATTAACTATTTTTATAATTACAGTATTACCCATTATTAGTATAAAAAAGCTGACTCTGGAAATTAGAGGTAGTAAATATTATTATTTTAATATGTCTAAAAATAATTCCTTAATTCCTCTCTTTTCGGATATAATATATAAATTGTTGTCTTTATTTTTACTATTCTAGTGTCTACATTAATTATATTTTTACACAGTCTTTTTAATATATCAGTCAATATATCTCTTTTATCTACATATTTCATTTAAAATATTTTTAGAATATTAATAAAGTCACGTAGAATTTATTAGAGTAGCAAGAGTTTATCTTCAACTATCATTAATTTAAAGTAATGTAAAATAAAATATTTTTGATAATTTTAATTTATTTAAGATGGCGAATAATTAAGCTGATAATGACTTAATTTTATCCCTAATTTATGACATAATTAAAATAAATAAAGAAAGGGAGGTTCTCTTAACTTGGCCATGCCAAGTTCCTCTCAATTCCATCCGTCCCATCTCATCCTTCCCTCCCCCGTCCCCCATTCCTACCACGTGCCAATTGCTTAAATGCTTCATCCTCCACAAGTCATCGGAACATAAATACATTTATTTATTATTCACTCTAAACACTTATTAATTGCGGCGGGTGATATTATGGATTGTTAGGTTTGAAATTACGGGAGTTTTAATTCAAGTTTCCTAACACTCAACCACCTCTTCCTTTTATTTTTTTTAAAAATTATTTATTAGTCATTATTTCTTAGCCTTCTAGACCAAATTTTTTTTTTAAAAAATAGACGTTTAAGATCAATTTATAGAAGTTAAAAAAAATAATATTAGGATGTTTTATTTAATAAATATAATATTTACTATTATAATTTATATTATAACTGATAAATAATTAATTTGTGAAAATAATAATCTTGATGGAAATCGAGACACGCAGATGGCTCCTCAACATGACACGTGGGAGGGGTTGGTGTTGTTATTATGGATGCAGAGGCGATGAATTGAACCGGGTCGGGAAACAGGAAGTCATGGGGTCGCCCTCGTCACGTGCGTTATTCTCTGATGCGTTTAAAAATGCTCCAACTCGTGATGGTGATTTGGAGATGGAAGTAATAATTAATTGTATAAAGCAAACTTTTGTCGTATTTAATTTGGATTTATTATTTGTTGGTTGGGTGTTAACCTTGATCTCGTATGAAAGGGTTAATTATAATTCCATCACCCCTACTGTTTGCACTGTGATTTAAAGGTTTTAAAATCTACACTACCAGTAATCCGATGATAATATATTATTATAAAAATATGGTCTTAGCATTTTAAAAAACTTTAAGTACTTATATCATCCGTATATTTTTAAATAACCTAACACCTTTATATACCTTTTTAAACAACATCATTGTTATTTTGTGATAGTCTAATGGATGTAGAGGTAGAATGATTGGAGCTGTGTGTGTACAAGTAATTAGTGGTAGGTAGATGTCTAATAACTGTGCTTATACATTTACATTACTTGTAAATATATGAATAATTATAGGATTTTCTGTCCAAACTCAACTATTTCACAAAAATGAAAATTATATTACTTATAAATATATGATTAATCATACAGTTTAATGTCGAAAAAGTGAAAACTATTTCATTAAAATAAAATTGACTAAAGAAAAGGTGAAAAAAACAGAATATATTTTTTCATAAAAAATGTGTTGCTTTTTTTAAAAACTTAATTCTATGTTAAAATGGCACAATGATAATATATTGGTTGGACATGAGTACGACGGAAATTGGAGTAGGCCAGCAGAAACGCACCACATGATAGAAAAGAACGTTGGCTTCAATTGGAAAGCAAGATATCTGAAGGACAAAATTGATACAGTTGGAAGGAGATTATGGACCAGGCCTTTTAAGATTCTTACTACTCTTTTGTGCATAATGGATGAGGAACAAAGTGTTTGTAGAATACCTCTTTTCTCTTTAAAGGAGTATAACCTTCTTTTGACCTCTTTTTCCAAGCCTATAGCTTTAGAAGAAAAAAAAAAGGATGAAAAGTAGGAGGAAATCAAGTTGATGAAGAACACTCTGAATGCAGATAATTAAGCTTGACCTGAGAAATGGGAAATAGAGTCAGCAGTTCCATTTTACATAATCATTTACTATTTAGTTTGGCTAACAAATGGCAGTGCACTCCACACACTCAGCTCTGATGTCTATATCAAAGCGATATGATCTTAGCCCATGATTCTTGTCTAAACATATTGCAGAGAAGCCAAGTCTAAGTTCAGCTCACTCCTTATGTAGACCAGTCCATCCTTCACTCTAATCAAACCATCAATCTACTGTACCAAGTTTTGCTAATTATGGAGAGTAGTGAGAACTGAAAGGTAATCAAGATTGAAATTGATAGATAAGAGTTATGGAAGTAAACAAAGGAATAAGAATTGATCATTTGCTATGTGTATATGACATTGTCTGAATACCGCAATTAGAATTGAAGAAGACCAAAAAGAAGCATATCTAAATCATAGGTCCCAATCATATAGCCACAAGAAGATGGGTATTAAAAAAAAACATGCTTTCCTTTCTATGTCCAACTCAGACCTCTTCCCTATACTACCTACGTCACAAAATTGACATGTTTGAACGAACTTCGAGCAGACAATACAAACTCTAGGAGGAAACGAATTTACATTCAATTCTTCATAGGAAAGGGGTTAAAAGAAGTAACAGGATTTTCTCACGTTGTAGGTTGTTAAAAAAGATATTCGTAATGCAGATTCTCTTTCGTTGGTCTCCACCATGCCGATTTAGTGATATAGACTGTGGGTCGGTGATTGGTTATAAGGACAGATGAAGGGCCATTTGCTGGAGGAGCGATCTCTTTTGGGCAGCATTGATAAGGCCACTGCACTCGGCATTGACAAGGACCTCTGTCATGATAGCCGCAGCATGGCCAGTGGGTTCCTCAGATGATTTCCTCAACATGAAAACCTGTAATACAATTTAATTCTTCCTCGAGTAAAATAACTAGTTGATATTAAGGATCAGGATAAGTAAATTTCAGCAAATCAGAAATTTTCTACAGGAATCTGTCTGTTATCATCTTTGTGGAGCAGAGCAGTTCATTCATCTCAGAAATCAGATCTTCAAGAAAAAGAAAAAAAAAAGAAAAGATAAGCGCAACTGGGTTGCAACTTTATGATTTCCAGATTATTAGGAAGCTTCATATTCACTGAGAAAGTGACGAGTATTATCAGAAAAACTCAATGGTAATTAACATTATCTACATCCAGACACTGACAGAATGAAGGTAATCGTGATAAGATAAAAAAAAATACCTGCCCATGATGTGTTATTTCAAGGCAAGCAGGTTTCTGGATCCATGGTTCCCCATCAATCTGAACAGGAAACGAACTATTGACGTGTAACCTTATCACATTTCCTTGGGCCAGCCTTTGGGCCTGTGAAAGTCCTACCTGTTTTACCACTGACCAAATGTCAAGATGGTTCTTGATGACCTCAGATTATACGGACTAAGCTTTTTATATTTGTTATCAGATATTTGCTTAACGACAAAGAGAATAGAAATATTTTGCTCCATTACATCACTTCAAGTTCACTTAGTGAACACAGCTGAAGAGTGAAATAATTATCTGGGAAATCAGAAGGAAAAGAAATAAAACCTGAAGTTTCCCAAGATGCCATGTTCCAGATATGCATACAACTTCGAGAGTTTTATCATGCATCGACTGCATGCCAAGATCATCATCATGCTCATAGTCATTTTGCCAAAGGTCTACTCCTCCCATGTAGCTACCAATATTTAACACTAGCACACCTTCTGCATCCTGGTAAAAAGAGCAACATGAATATACTAATGAGTAAGAGCAAAAGAAACAATATGGATATCAATCCCAGGAATGTGAATTACCTCTGGTATTTCTATCTCATGACCATCCACTTCAAGTTTAACTATCCATGGTAAATCAGCACATGTTCTGTCCATCATATCCTTGGCACCCTCTTTAGCATATCGCAGCTTGTTGACAAACTGCAGAATGGGATGTCAGTCCAACAAAAAATGAACAGCACTTTGGGTGCATAGTTTAAAATTTAGCAAAGCATTGGAGAAAACATGCTCCTACTAGGAATCTTTCTTCTCCTTAGAGCATAACTAAGTTACAAGTATGTAGGAGCGCTTGAAGATATCACATTTTCAGTTTGAAATTCTCTAATTTGAGGGAGACATTTCTTGCAACCTGATTGCAACTGCATTTTTTGTCCGTGGTATCTTTAACAGTTAAAACACATCTTAGTTGTCAAACTTATAACAGATTATGCAGTTTCAATCAAGTTGCTCTAACAGACAGAATTTGCAGTTTCAATCAAGTTGCACAAGAAATTAAATTAGTCATCTATTGTAGAAATATAAATCCAGTTTTCACAAATGCGACACAAAATCAAGCAATAAAATTATCAACCCTGGTACAGATAATATGACATAGTTAATAGTACAAAATTCTCCGACGTCGATCTGCAACAATCAATCACAACCAGCTATACTTCAGGGGTAAGTGGAACAAAGTATTACCTGGCTGTAGAACTTATCAGGTCTTTCCTCCCTAGTCATGTGGAACTCATATGCTACCTTTGCATCACATCCAATGCCTATTTGAGAAGGACAGAAGGAAGAAATAGATAAGAATTTGAAATGTTTGACAGAACTAACTGGAAGAAGTGCCCAACGGTTTAAGCATACCTAGATAGTTTGTCATATATTTAATTTGCTTCGTATTTTCACCTTGTTCCATATTGTGCTCCTTAATTGTGACAGCCCAACGATCTAGCATCGTAACTGCTGCATGGTCAATATCATGAAGAAGGGTTCTTACACCACCTTGTCCTTCAACAGCGGAGAAGCCTCCTCCCCATTGTAAGACCCGGGACAAGTCATTTCCTGTGCCAAGGGGAAGTATTGCTACAGGAGGAGGAGATTCAAAGTTTTCCTTCTCAATTGCATCAAGGACCCAGGCCACTGTACCATCTCCACCACAGACAATAACCCTGAAGTATTTAATATTGCGGAAAAACTTCAATCCAACTTCAGGACCTTGTGTAGGACTTAATTCAAAGATCTGAAATCACAAAAAATAAATCAGCAGAGGTACTGCAAAATATGAAAGAAATAATTAACAACATTAAAGCAAATCAGATCTATTTACAATATAATAAAATATTTAGCAACTGATCAGACAACCATGTTGCCAATCTTTACAGTCTATAAAGATATATCACAGTATAATTGACCTAGCAAAAGATGATTGAGCACTTTTTCATGCAACCACCCTGTGCACCAGCCCAAAACATGCTAACGAGACATAAATAATGTGCCGAAACAGAAGCAATTTCATACTATTTTAAAATAGCCAAAGAGGAATATAAAGTTCACTGACCTGCAAGGGATTCAATAGCATGCTCAATCTCCTCCTTAGAGAAGTTCCATTCTGAGCTCCACTCTTTGCATTAATAAAGACAAGGAGTGGTCTGGAATCATCGGGCAAATTCACCACCTTATACTTGTCTTTTCCATCAATGACAGTTGTGTCCTTGCTATTCTGGTTGAGACCCTTTTTTGTTGTTCTATGATTTGCTAATGCACTGTCCTGATTGTTCTTTTCATTAGATTTGCTCCATCCATCAAGCCTTCTAAGCATAGACTCAACTAGAGATTTTTCCTCCACAGAATCCTGCAGTTTACGACTAGGAATTCCATAAGAAGCTGAATGGTTGTTCCCGTATTTACCTCGATTCCGGCATCTTTTCATGCGACTCTGCAGTGATGAAGCAATGATCTCGTCCTTGATAGAAGTCAACATACCACTTGTTGCCTGTCTAGCACCTAGTTCTTTCACTGAAAGAGGAGAAAGTATAATCCTTCTAAGAGAGCCCAAATCGCAAATACTACCAGTCTCCTTTATTAATTTGGAATGGCAATTGACATGTATGTGACGGTGACACCACAAGCAACACCATATGGGAGAAGCACCAAGAAATGGTATGCCACAAGGTTCATCACAATGGTAGCAAAAATATGACATCTCAGAATTCTCATTCAAATCCACCCATCTCTCTGACCAATGATGCAGCAAGTGAGATCTGCCAGCTTGTGCTATGCATTTGCAGTCTTTTGTGGCATACTGAGAGCATTGGAAATGAGCTGCAACAGCACACACACAGCAAATGTGAATCGGATCATTGCATGCTCTGTCGGAATCAACAGCCTGTGGGGTGACTAATGGCAATAAACAGACACAGCATGTGGAAGGTTGATCAGTGTGTGAATATTCTTCTCTCCATTCATGGGGAGAAGTTGGACATTTTAGTTTTGCCCATGCTTTCCTTTTTTCTGTAGCTGCAGCTTTAATCCAGTTCAACGATGCTCGCCTCTGCAATTTCAGGAATGCATAAAGAACCGCTAAAAGTCCAAACGATCCAGCAGTAACGAGCCAGCCATAAATCCCAAATCCAAAAACCTCAAACTCAGTAACAATTCTTGAAAGTGTAGAGCCCAAATCCATCATCGTTACTGGTAGTTCCTCCTCTTTGATAATTTATGCTTCGTATCAGACTCTGCAGATGCTATTGACTCTAGCAGCAAAAGTGTTTGGAAAAATTCCACATATGCCTGAAAAGAAAATTAAATAACATTAAGAAATTTAACTTGAGCACACAAAAATGTTATTTCTCTCAGCAGGAACATCATGGTGAATCATCATTAGATGCACGCAAGATAAGCAAGAAGTTAAGTGCATCCATTTATGGTCAGTGCATTTAAGAACGATCAAAGTTAAAAATTAATTAATGTACCAATGGAACAAGAGGGCGGCTGGAAATTGCCTGAACGGGATAGGGCTTTTTGGCATAATAAATTGGTAATTGTTTTCAAAAGACATTAAAATTTGCAGCCATGGAAGCTTCTCATGATCCACTGAGGCAGCTCAGTTTTCAAACTACCGAAGCTCCCGAGCCACACACACCCACACAATCTCCTAAACAAACATCCAGAAATCAGGAAACAGAAAATAAGCAAACCACAACGAACCGGCACCGATCCAGAAACGTACGAATCAACGTCGAAAACCAGCAAAAGAAGCTACAAGTCAAACAAGCACAATAAAATACCAACTCATCATGCCAATGCAACTCCCCCCGCGATCGGAACGGCAACCCACTTTTCCATACCTCAAATCGATCGACAAAAGGGGCCGAGAAGGGAAGAAGAAGAAAAAAAAAATCTAGAAAACCACCCAATCAACAGATCGAGCTCAACTCCTAGTGCGAGGGCTAAAAGACCTGAGAGGATCCAACGAAGAGGAAAGGGATCGCTCACAAACATACCTCCGAAGCGCCCAACTCCAAGTGCCTCAGATCCTCCTCCTCCTCCTCCTCCTCGTATAGTCTGGCGAGATCGGATCCTTCTTCGAGGCGAAGCAAAGGATGTGGACTGGAGAAGGAAAAGGGGAGTGGGGAATCCGCGGACGGCGAGGGAAAAAGCAAAGCGATTCCAAGCTCCTGCCGACTACTTTATTGTCGCCACCATCGCACAGCATCAATACATCGTGCGAAGCGAAGAGGCATTGCATCTATTTATATATGGAAAGAGAGGGAGAGAGAGCGACGGCGATCCGTTTGATACACGGAGTCAAGCAGGACGAAGACTCCGTAAAAGAAAGCAGCGAATATATATTATTATTACTTTTTTAACCGAGTGAGTTAAGAATCCAATTAACTTTATGTATGTGAAATATATTAGTCAATGTAATATTGCATTTATCTAATTAAATTTTAGTTATAAATATAATTAATAATTTGCTTTACAACTTGATTTTATGTGATGGTAATAAAAGGTAATATTTTCTATTTTGTTGTAGTTTTGACTAAAGTTTAAAATTATTACGGTCTCTGGATCTCCAAAATAGTCCTAATAATTCAGGAGTTTGATCACTATAAAAAAGACAAAAGTATAGACGGGAATGATAATCCAAAAAAAAAAAAACTAAATTTACGTTTGACTGAAAGATAAATAACAGTTTGACCTAGAAAGAATAGAAGCCAATTCTGCCGTGATTCCGCCGTCAGGGAATTATAAATCACGTAAAACTGATATATTGTTTAACTGCGAATTTATATTTATAATAAAATACACGTTCTTCACATTATAAATAAAAAATTTAAAAATAATTTTAAAATCTACAACGAAATATCTTGGTATAAACCTTGAACTAAAACGTTTTTTTTTTAAAAAAAACTATGAACAACTAGATAAATACGTACTGTGACTCTGAAATTATTTAGACTATGGTTCTACATTCACTAAAATAAAAAAAATAATTAACTCAGATAAATAGCGAATTTAAAAAAGATTTCTTTTATTTATTTCTCCCTCTCAACTGCATTAATTAGTGTGGGCAAGTTTACTTGTTTGATTGATCCATCGGTCGGCCAACCAGAAGGAGTTGGGAGTTAACCAGAGAGGAAGAAAGTTAATATCAATATTAATGCATTCTGGTTAAAACAAAAATAAAATCTTAAAAAAAAAGTTATTATTTTTTATTTATATCAATTTTTTATATAGAAATTACTCTCTTTTTTTTATAAAAAAATTTAGTGAGAATCATCAGTTCGTAGTTGGATAAGTTGGCCTATCCATCAATTTCAACACATGCATCAAAACCTTAACCAAATCTTTAAGCTTACAGCAAATGAGACTTGCAAACAACGTAGAGGGGTTTTTTTTGCCCCCCTAAAAGAAGTCATCGATGATTCTAGAGAAGGCAATGGAAGAAGCATGAATCTAACTTTTTATCACAAAAAATTATAAAAACACGGTTGACCAGAGTTTTCTTATTAAATGAGAGGATGATGGTGGATCCTTCACTACGTTGACATGATACAGATGGATCGAGGAAATGTCAACAGGCAGATGAGCTACTATACCCATCTTCTAAATTCCTGAGTGATTAAACCTATCCATCCACAAGAAAAGAAAAAAAAGGAAGAAAAAGAATGTTTGGTCTATTGTGATTAGAAATCAAAAGAGATCTGAGCTTGGTAACTGGTAAGATAAACTCAGAAATTAAAAAAGTAATAATGTTACTACACAAAGGATAACACAAGATCTGCAGATGGATCACACGCTAACTGGTAAGAATCTAAGAAAGTCTTAAGGAAGCACGTGATCTAACTTTCCATCAATACATGAGGGTAAGAGACGTGAGCAAGAACATGAATCATCTCATACCTCAAATAAGTTGTTTTTGTAGAACAATCTCCAGTCCGAATCATCAGAAGAGTCCAGCACAAGCCCCTCCGTGCTGATAGATTCTGCACATGAGATGGGACCTTCAGGAGGAACTTTTGGTTCACTGTCTTTGGTTTCAAACACAAACTCAACAGAACCGAATCCAGTAGCTGTGAGATGCTCATTTTGATTCTTTAGATTGGTGCTGCTACTTTCTGATTCAAACTGAATACCTGCACTGGATCTTGAGCAGTCCTCATCATCTGTAAGCCACTTAGAGCAATCCAATTCACCCACATCAAAGATCCTACTGACCAATCCTTCTCTCCATGATATCCTTGTTTGCTCTTTAGGTGAAGCATTTTTCGTCAAAGAGATCCTGCTCTGTGAAGGATTCTGGAAATGATTCAGGTCAACCGAGTTTGATGCAGTTGAGAGGGATCTGAACTGGAAACTGAGTCCACTCGCGGTCGATTGAAATTTTGTATCATCACTTACTGAACTTGCTGACAAGCTGACCTCCTCAAGAACATCTGTCAATTTGCCCATCTCAAAGTGAGCCAAGCTGTGTTTCTTTGTCGAGCTTGAACCCTCCTCCAAGGCTGGTTGAGGCCTTACACACTTGTTTTTCGATGACTTTGCAATCCCCTTCAGAATCATAGAGAAAGGACTAATGCTGCTACCAGTAGTTGGAGTTTTCTGAATGCCAATTTGAGGAGATGGTGTTCTTTCTGAACCTGGAGAATTGAGACTCAACAAGCCCCTAAGCTTAGGGGATTCCACCATTGTAGAACTAGAAGGAGAGAAGTCCCAGAATCCATGACCAAGGGAAGTTCTAGTCTGCAACAAGGACTCCTCTTTGGGTGTTTCATCTCTGTTCTTACAGAGGGGAAGAAGCCAATCCACAGAAGCATCAGCAGGGCAATGCGGCAGGCTATCTTCAGAGCACAAATCGAAACTGCTTCCAAGACCCAAGTTAACTTTCTCTGATGGTGAAGACATCCAGTGAATGTCAGCTGCGGCGAGAGGAGGAGGTGCCCCAGAAACCCTAGTCGGATCAGCACCCACACCATGAGCACCTTCGATCTCGACGTCAATTCCGCCGATGGCAAGGAGGCCCCTTGGCTTACATTTTCTCCTGTCGTGCACTCCGGCGATCACATGGCCAGCAGCAAAACGTATAGGGGTGGCGGCCGCTGCAAAGGCCTCCACCGGGACCTCCGGCGAAATGGATGCTTGAACGGGAGGCGTAGCGCCGGAGGTTGGTGTGGTGGCGACCTTCCGTGCCCCTCCCTGCGCTGCTCCTAGCCCGTTGTAGGTATTGAACCCCAGAAGAGCTTTCTCGGGAGTGGAAGCCAAACAAGAACCAACCTTTCCTTCCGAAACCTGTTCAAGATCACATTTTCGCACGGCGTACCTGCCATTGGAGCCAGGATTGGTCTTATTCTGCCGCCGGAGGAGGTCCTGGCTTCCCGTTTTCAAGGGTTTCCGAGACCCGGACTGACTCGGCACACCGGCATTGGTCTTCGGTTCGACCTTTTGGGAAATCCGGCGGGCGGAAGTATTTGTGGGATTCTCGGGATTGGAGGCGACGCGGCGGTGATTCAAAGGCGCCGACTGGGGAGTCCTGGCGAGGGGCTTGGGTCGGACGGGCGGCTCCGCGACGATGGAATTCGAGCGCGAGAACTTGAAGGAACCTCCTCCGGCGGTCACACCGGAGCCGCCATTGATCTCCTTCAATGGATTCCTCGGGCTAGACTTCTTCTTGGCAGCCGACTTCTTCGCCGACGGCGGATCCTTCGAGTTCGAGCGCCGCCTCTCAAGCAGCCTCGGGGGTCCGTTCATGGCTCCTCGTCGCCCCTCTCGCCCCCCACACTGGAACTTCGTCGATAGATCCGTTGGCAAAAGTGGGATCTTTTTCTCTCTTTTTTTTTTAAACGAGAAAACGCCGGAGAGCGACCTCGTCCTCGATGTCTTTGAACTTGAAATCCTTCGCCTTGTGATCACACTCCCGCCTCCAACGATCTGAGCCGTCCGTGATGCTAACATGATCCGCATCGGACGATCCGACCGCGTCGAGGGGTTTATCTCTGGGAGGACGTTTCTATTTTATTCCCACATGAATAGACTGTTAAGAGTAAGACAATAATGTGCACAACCATGTGTGAAGAACATCCCATGGATCCATCTCTTTTGTTTATATACATAGAAATATTCATCCAATATTTCTGCGAGTACGTACAATAAGAAAAGAAAACTGGATTCTTGGACCCAAAAAAAGGAAAGGAAGCTTATTTTTCATCTAACAGATTTATAATGTCTGATACAGTAAGACCACACAAAATGGGGGGGTCAACATTTGCACAAATATTTTCTTCATCTAAGGAATTGATTGCTCAATATGGATGGAGATCCACATAATGGCATACGCTCTTCAACGCACGTGGAATTGAACATATGTCGGTCTTCAACATTGCCACAGTTCACAGGTCGCTTCTGCAACCTCTGCTGTTACATTCATGTTGACAGATGACAAAAGATTACTTCCACCTTCAAATGATAGCTATGGTGCCAATGATCACAACTTTCCTCATCAGCAGCAGCTCATCAACATTATTCTGATTACCTTCAAACGTCTATTGCTTGTTTGATTGAGAAGCTGCAAATCTGAACCTCCTTTTGTCATCCTCTACGGCCGCATCATAATATTGTTATTGACTTCAGAAAGTTGTCTCCGTATTCCTCTCATCCGCAAAGCCGAGGACATAAGGTATTAGATTTAAGGCTATAATAACTTCCCATTTTTCCCCTCGTGAGATGTTTCTCCAAAACTTGCTACAAAGGAGTTGTCATTAGGGCCAAAGGGTTGCAGCCAAAATCCTATTGGCCAAGCATGCAAAGATGGACCAAGAGCAATTGAACATCTGATTCCTAGATCTTCACATCCAATAGGGCCGCTGTCAATAATCCATCCACCTCTTACTTCGTAAGCCAGCATAATTCCTGGGATGCCCTACACGCAAAATCTTTGATTTTGTGGTGGTAACAGGTTCCAGATTTCCCTTCACATAATTTCGAATGAGAGCCTGAAAAATAAGCAACCAGTGTCTTAAGGATAAAGCAATTAAGTGACAAGAACTTTCAACAGTACAAATTCACTTCAGGTACCACTACCAACTTAAATTGCCTAGTCAAATAAAACTAAAAAGATATTGTGAATCCATGCAGCCTCCAAAGGTGATAAAATTGCTCTAAGATAGAAATCCATTGACCAGTCTCAGGCTCGACCACTTCCCTTACCGCAATAACCAGACTATGTCACTAGGAAAATATTTTACATCTATTGAATACACATTAAAAGAGTAAGATAGTTCAACATCTGTAATACTGAAAAAATAAATTATCTAATACCAAGGTATAGAAGTGTTCTTATCCAGATACAAAGAAAGAATTTTATCAAAGTAGGTGCTAAGAACAACTTAAACAAGTGAAACTATTATTTCTAGATGCTCTTTCTGCTGAGTACTGGTCCATCAACATGTTCTAGATTTAATACAGACCTTCCTTCATCATAACTTGGACGGTGGTGATCATTTGAAGGAAAAATCAGTCTTAACACATTCCATAGTTCCTTTTATAGAAAACTCTCTTTGGTACATGGGAAAAAAAGATGTTCCAGCATATTTAATAATCTCTAGCCAAGTATGAATTCGTCAATCTGCAGGTGTTTGGCAAGATCTTAATATAATATTTCAATTTTCCTGAAGTTCAAATAGACTGCAGAATCACTATCTCATGTTGCATCTGCAATTAATCCTTCTTAAGAGAGTTCTTGTCTGTCAATGACGTGTTGTGTCTGGAACTGAAAAAGAGAGGAAGGTGGTGTTTTATAACTCTTGATGAGGGTCTTGTTGCTAAGAGTGCAAGCTGCAAACTTTTGCCAAGCCAACTCATACTAGAAGTAGAGCTGAAAACTTCCTCTGTGGACTAACAAAAGCACAGTGGGGCATATAAAATCGAGAGGTTTCTCCGACTGCCAACAAGCCATCAATATCCTACATAAAAATTTCATTGCCTTCTTGGAATCTGGGAGCAGGTCTGAGCTACATATGTCAAGAGTTGAACTTACTTGGAAGGGACCAAAATAGGGTAGCACGTTGCCTTTTTGAGGCACAAGTTACATATGTCAAAAAGTTGATTTTTATATGGAAGGACGAAAAAGATTAGCACATTGCCTTCGCAAGCATGTGCTACTAACACGACAATGTAAAATCTGGCACTCCAGTTTTCAGCTGTTCTGCCGGGCATTGAAAGCTTTATTGAAAGAAAAAGATAGTTCTTTGTTGGCAAGGTTGTGATAAAAAATATTGAGATGCAAAAAAGCTAAAGAATGGAGACAATGTGTATCAATACTCAAGCCAAGCATGTCCTGCTACTATTTGCAAACATACCTTTGGCTATGTTCTGCAGCTAGATGCCCATTCCATTTAACCCCCTGATGTGTTGGGAGGGTCTTGTGGCTCTTGAGGCTTACGATCACGATATATCTTCCGTCTCTTTCGTGGGGGGCCTATTGGTACGGGAGGATCCTTTGGATTTTGAGCAGCCTACATATCCTCAGACTATGTCATGAGAAATGCAACGTAAATTATTGTCCATTTAAGAAACAGCAAAGCAACTACCTGGACCATTGGCTGATAGATCCACGGCATCAATGTTCCACTTCCAAATGTATGTGGATCAAAGCCACCCTGCAAAACATATATCCATATATAAGTCATCCTGAAATTAATAAAAGGAGTGAAACTTATGGCTACTTCTGTTGGCAGGAATACCCAACGATACTAATTATCTGTCTATGATAGCTTAGATTTGATGAATTAGGATTGACCAGCATTATTGTGCATGGCATAACAGCACAAAAAGAGAAGTTCAGATGTGAAAAATAACGGAAGAATGACAAATAACACAATACAAACCGGAAACATGTAGACAATGCTTGGTCTAACTGCTGTTTGGTTCCCATTTAATGGCAAACCAAATTGACCAAGAGGACGCAAGACAGCTGGGTTACCACCTTCCTGACAGAGCCATCAAATGAAAATAAGGCAATATTATAAGTCAGTAAGGTAACAGAGGATGTGGAACAGCAAACAAAGTCAGTAGGTTGACTTTTCCTACATGAACTTCAACGTCTATCAATGTTATAGAACCACAAGACCAGGGGTCTTCACTTGTTTGCAGTCTAATTTAGGTGTAAAGAAATGGAGTGGGATGAAGTACCTGAAACTCAAAGCTACCATCAGCAGCCTTTATCGTTCCTTGAGGCAGCTGCTCAAATGAAAAGATTCATGTAAGCAATATAAATCATATTTTCAAAAGCAATTTATCAACAATATCATCTAATTTCAACTAAAACCCTCACTCACATGTGGTTGCCCAATATGTTGCACTGCATCTCCATTTTCAAAGGCCATATTCTTTCCAGCATTTTGATCATGATTTTGGGTCAATCTATTTGCCCTGGTTACATGAGACTTAATCCTAGGTTGTGTATCATCATGAGTGTTGTCACTTAGAAGAAATTTCTCCATTTCTCTTATCAATTTAAGTGCAAGTTGGTATTTATCTGACAAAACTCCCACTTCAACAAGCTGAAGGCATCGCATTGATAGGTAATCATAACGATCAACTCGGTTACTAGCTATCACATCATCGGAAGAACGAGCCAGAACATGCAATCGCTTAAAGTCCTTTTTCCATCGATCTATTACATATCGAGATGGAATTTCACGCAACTGTTGGGACTTTAATACAGACAAAGCATGCCTGCATAGGATCCCTCTGAACTGAAAAGAGCCACATATGCATTGGATCTCCTTTTCTTCATTGTTGTATAAAACTCCATGATTCTTATTCATAGTCCTCTTTCCATCATCAAGAAAGATGCATTCTTTGACATCAAATGTAGCTATTGGTCCATCTACCTTGATTGGTGCAGCATGACAGTACATTATTGCCTCAATCTCGTCCTGGAATTTTTTAAACATATTTAGTGTGTAAACCCTGGACACTTGTTCTTCCATGTAGAACTTTGAGACAGAGGGCCGTCTCTTATGAAATGTCTCAAAGTCTGCTTGAGCCTCTTTTTCATACTTATCCAGCAATGCCATCTCATATTTACTAAGAAATTGTTTCAAGGATGTCTTTACTTCCACAATCCCATCAAAGAAAGAAACCGTAGTTTCATTACGTTGGGTGGTAGACAATCCTGCCCAAAATGAATCTTTCAGATACACAGGGACCCAAGAATGTCGGTATTCATAAAGTGACATTATCCACTCATTTCCTTGAAGCCCATACATCTCAACCATCCTTCTCCAGTCTTCCTCAAATTCATCAGCTGTTAAGGAATCATAAACAGCCTTTTGCATTGCCTTATTAATGGCTCTATATTCAGCTGATCCACCTAATTTCTCAGGAACTCTTTTCATTATCTGAGACAAGCACATACGATGACGCACATTGGGAAGGACTTGAGCAACTGCATCTAGAATGCCCTTCGATTGATCACTGATCAGAGCCTTGGGAAATTCCCCATACATGCATGCTATCCATGCTTTGAATAACCATGCATAGGTCTCGGCAGTCTCATCAGCGAGCAAACAGCAGCCCAAGAGCACCAGCTGACCATGATGGTTCACACCAACGAATGTAGCAAGAGGCAAATCATACTTACTTATCACATAGGTCGTATCAAGCACAACAACATCACTATAATATTGATAAGCAGCCCTTGACCGTGCATCTGCCCAGAATACATTTCTTATACAACCATCCTTATCCAAATCAATGACATTGAAGAAATTTGTATTCTTCGCTTGCATCCGTGTAAAGAAAATTCGAAGTGCTTCAGCATCTCCCTCTGCAAGCTTCAACCGAGCTCTTTCCACAAAATTTCTATTTTCACTCTCACTAAAGAGTAGTCCTTCAAGTTCACTTAACCGATCGATAGGCATTCTTGGAGGCAAATTGGGTTGCACCATTTCTCCATCCTTGATATGCTCAGAGCGCTTCTTTGCAGCACCTGACAACTGCCTATAACAGCTCAAGAACCGTGCCATCGAGGGGCTAACCGGATGGTTATGGTCGATGTTAGCCAATACCATGTGCAGCATACCATCACCCCATAAACTCACTTTAATCCTAGCTGGGCAGTTTGTCTTTGCCGAGTTTCTCTTCCGGTACTTAGCCTCTGGGGGCTTCCGACCTCCCTTGCAGCACATTAGCTCTAGATACAAGCAGCGCCCGTCTTCTGTGAAGGCAGATCTTCTTATTGCCACGCCAAAACCAATCCTGTGGGCATACCTCTTGTAGAATCTCGACACCTCTTGATGTGTTTTGAAAACCATACCCACCTCAGGTACTCTGTCATCCACTTCAAACCCATCATTATCATCATCATCGATTAACTCAGCATCATCCATTTCTTCAACTCCATCCATCCCGCCATCTCCCATTGAATCCTAAAGTGATGCCAAAAGATAAGAGAAACGACTGAAGGTTACCATTTTGCTCGAATCTCATAAAAGGTCGAAAGACAACAGCTAGTAAACTAAATATGAAAAAGCTCTTGAAGAGTACCCAAGCAACCATAAAATCAACGAAAAAACACGTACTCTCCAACGTGGCCAACTTAAACAAGTTAAGAAAACAGAATTTGAAGCGCTAGGCCAACAGGTTCCATCAGAGGACAAACATTCGAGCATAATTGCACCTTTGGCGTAAAAGACGCAACCTTCCAACTCTTTGAACATAATAAATCAAAGCAGGGATAAATAAGCAAGTGAAGAATAGAAGGGGGAGGATCCGACCTGGGAATTGACCGAAAGCGGGGATCTTCTAGGTTTCTTCGACCGGGAGGCGCTGGATCCTTCCATCGCCTCCTTCACTCGCAAATGAGCTCCGCCGTCACGTGGATCTCCGGCGGGGTTCTTCGGTGGGATGTGGAGGAGGAGGAGGAGGAGGAGGAGGGACGGAGAGAGGAAAAGAGGGTTCGAAGCGCTAGGGTTTTTTTAGGAGGAGAACAAATTTGCAAGAGACGGGTCGAGGGCGGTGAGCGGACCCGCGAGTGGTCCTCCGCTGCTCTCGTAGCGAAAGGGTCCCGCTAACATAAAACGCCAGAGTCGGACGGGTAAGCAATTGGGGGGGCTGCGGAGATAAAAAAAGGAGCGTGTAATTGGTAAGCGGATTCTTTTGCGTGACCCGCTTTGATAAGGAGATCGGGACCTGCTAACCCGCCTGTGGACACAAATCCAACTACCCGCAAACGGTGGGAGAAAAAAAGTAGCCGTTGGCCCTCTCCCCTGTTGCCTCTCCCGCCTCCGGTCACACCATCGCCGCCGCCCTCTACCCGCTTTGAAAATAATTATCATAAATATAAAACATTTGAAAATACTTAAAAATTTAGTAAAGATGTCTTCTTCTGTGGTTGAACCCTCGATCATACCATGCAGCAAAGATGTCCTCACACAAGATTAAAAACTGAATTAAAAACTTTCAATTTACCAAAGTAATAATTTACTACTAAGCTATAAAAGCTTAATAATTATTCTAGCATAGAGTATGACTATTATACTATTATGTTATATACTAAATGATTACATCAAATTTAAAGACACTTGTTCCTACTAAATTGAAGGATATCCAACGGGTATGCTAATGAAGTGTCACGCTGCTTGGAACACCTAAAACATATAATACTTACTAAATTTAAAGATTTCTAATAAAACTAATACTCAATTAAAAATTCATATGAATGCCCTAACGTAGGATTGCTCTACCACTAAACTATAAAAGCTTCATAAACAATAATTATTTCAACAAATAATATGACTATATATTTTAAACTGAAGAATTAAATAAAATGCTACAGCGATGCTACTAGTGAGATATAAGGGTTTTATAAAAAATAATTATTTTAAAAAAGATGTTATTATAGTTTCTAATTAGACTACTGTATTATAGTTTCTAATTAGACTACTGTATTATAGTTTCTAATTAGACTAACGCTAAATCAAGATTCATATGAATGCCCTCATGCAGGATTGAACTATTGACGCTCTACCAAGCTATAAAAGCTTCATAAAAAATAATTATTTTTATTAAATTATTCTAAAAAAAGATACGAGGGACCTTCAGCCTTTGAGATCTATTACTAATATGAATGCCCTCATGCAGGATTGAACTATTGACGCTCTACCAAGCTATAAAAGATTCATAAAAAATAATTATTTTTATTAAATTATTCTAAAAAAAGATACGAGGGACCTTCAGCCTTTGATGCCCTCGCGCAGACTTAAACTACAGACCTTCAGCTTACAAGGTTTCATAAAAAGTAATTATTATGATTGAGCTCAATGATGCCCTCGCGCAGACCTTCAGCTTACAAGGTTTCATAAAATCTAGGATTGAACTACAGACCTCTAGTTTACGAGACTGACGCTCTACCATTGAGCTATAAAGGCTTCATATAAAATAATTATTTTCAAATGGAATATGAATACATATTTCAAAAAAGGATTGAATAAAAATTTTAAAACACAAATTCTTACTGAATTCAAGGATTTGTGAAAAATATATCTAACATCAATACGACTAGGATTGAACTAGACACTTTCTATTAAGACTAACACTAAATCAAAAGTCCATATGGGTGCCCTCATGGAGGATTGAACTATGGACCTTCAATTTATAAGATTTATGCTCTACCACTGAGATATAAAGGCTTTATAAAAAAATTTATTCCAATAGAAAATATGATTATTTATTTTAAATTAAAGGATTGAATAAAAAAATTTAAAACACATATTATTACTCAATTGAAGGATTTGTAGGAATGACACTCGATCAAAGCTTGATGCATTAATATGGATGCCCTCACGTAGGATTGAACTACGGACCTTCAATTTACAAGACTCATGCTCTGCCCTCACACAGGATTGAACTATGGACCTTCAATTTACAAGACCGATGCTCTTCCACTAATCTATAAAAGCTTCAAAAAATTAATTATTCCAACGAATAATATGACTATATATTTTAAACTAAAAGATTGAATAAAAAAATTTAAAACACATATTATTACTAAATTGAAGGATTTGTAAGAAATGACTAACATACGGAGAATTGTAAAAGGAATGACACTCGATCAAATATCTATATGGATTCCCGCTCTAACATAGAATTATAATGATAAAGACACTCACACATCAATATGGATGCCCTCACGTAGGATTGAGCTCGATGCTTTACCAGTGAGCTATAAGGGCTTCATAAAAAACACGACTACTATATTTTAAATAGAAGGATTGAACTCAATCAAAAATCCATATAGATGCCCTCATGCAGGATTGAACTATGAACCTTCAGTTTAAAAAATTGATGCTCTTCCACTAAGCTATAAAAGCTTAATAAGAATATTTTTTTTATTAAATTATTCTAAAATAGATATTACAATCGTATTTTAAATAGAAGGATTGAATAAATTTTTTATTAAATTTAATAGTTTCTAATTAGACTAGTGCTGAATCAAAGATTCATATGGATGCCCTCAAGCAAGATTGAACTACAGACCTTCAATTTATAAAACTGACACTCTACTACTAAGCTATAAAGGCTTTATATAAAAAAATTATTTCAAAAACGTATATGAATATATAATTCAAAAAAGGATTGAATACAAATTTTAAAATACAAATTCTTACTAAACTTAGGGATTTGTAAAAAATATATCAAACATTGATGTCATTAACTAGGATTGAACTAGGTACTTTAAGTTAACTAACATCAATCAAAAGTCTATTGAACTACAGACCTTCAGTTTACAAAATTGATGCTCTACCAGCTATAAAAGCTTCATAAAAAATAATTATTCCAAAGGAATGAATAAAAAACACATATTATTACTAAATTAAAGGATTTGTAAGAAATAACTAACATTCTACTGAGAATTGTAATAAGAATGACACTCAATCAAACATCCATATGGATGCCCGCTCTAACATAGAAATAAAGATACTCACACATCCATATAGACGCCCGCTCTAACATAGAAATAAAGATACTCACACATCCATATGGATGCCCACTCTAACATAGAAATAAAGATACTCACACATCCATATGGATACCTATGGATGCCCTCATGTAGGATAAAGATACTCACACATACATATGGATGCCCTCACATAGGATTGAGCTCGATGTTTTACCAGTGAGCTATAAGGGCTTCATAAAAATAATTATTCCATAAAATATTCACGCAAGATTGAACTACAAACCTTCAGTTTACAAAACTGATGCTCTACCACTTAGGCTTCAAAAAAATTAATTATTTTAACAAATAATATGACTATATATTTTAAATAGGATTTATTGTATGGTTGCCCTCACGTAGGATTGAGCTCGATGTTTTACCAGTGAGCTATAAGGGCTTCATAAAAATAATTATTCCATAAAATATTCAGTTTACAATAAGGCTGAAAAAAAGAAAGCCCTCACGCAGGATTGAAGTACGAACCTTCAGTTTACAAAATTGATACTCTACCACTGAGCTATAAGGGCTTAATAGAAAAAATTATATCAAAAGGGTATATGAATACATAGTTCAAAAAAGGATTGAATAAAAAATTTAAAACACAAATTCTTACTAAATTTAAGGATTTGTGAAAAATATATCTAACATCAATGCCCTCACGCAGGATTGAACTACGGACCTTCAGTTTACAAGACTGATGCTCTACCACTGAGCTATAAAGGCTTCATAAAAATTAAAGATGTCTTCTTCTGTGGTTGAACCCTCGATCATACCATGCAGCAAAGATGTCCTCACACAAGATTAAACTGTAGGTCTTGGTATGCTAATGAAGTGTCACACTGCTTGGAACACCTAATGTTACCCTACGATCTTTCGCGTAAAGAGGGTACGGCGTAGAAGTCGATGTATGAACGAACGCTACCAGCCTTGAAGTCAAGATGAACACCGAATAGTAAGATGAGGGAAAGGATTGCCTTTATTAATGGGCACCGGTAAAACCCTCAAAATAAGGAGTTCAATATCTTGAACTCCACTCTCCTAACAACAAGGAATCTCTCGCACTTTGAATACCATATTCGATCCCTTTTCCCATGCATCCTATCCTATTAATAGGATGCATCTTCATAAAAAGAAGCACACCTCTTCATAGGGACGTGCCTTTTGGCGTCTTTGGCGTCCTTCCGGCTTCACCGTCGTAACAATTCTCCCCCGCCAGATGACTTCGATGTCCTCATCGATTTAGAAGTTATATGTTCTTGAATCTCCTCCTCGAATCGTTGCAATGAAGCTTCCTCCTCCCAGCTTGCTTCCTCACCATCTTTATCGCTATCGGACTCATCGCTCCCACCCGACTTCTTCTTACTGCTCCGCCTTTTAGATTTTTGTCGATGGCTTCGCTTCTCTTCTCTCGAATCGTCCTTCCTCTTGCCCTCTGCCCTTTTCTTCGACCTCTTACCGCCCACGACGGCGGAGTCCTTCGACGGGAGGCGCAGCTTCTCCGCCTTGGCCTTCTTCTCAGCCGCCGAGGAATTTTCCGGAGACGTCCTCGTCGTAGTAGACGTCTCTACCTTCTCATCGGTCGGGGACATCCCCGCACTCTCCTCGAACTTAGCCGAGGACATCTCCGCACTCTCCGCAGGCTCAGCCGAGGACGTATCCGCCTTCTCCACGGCTGGGAATATCTTCGCCTTCCCCACGGCTGGGGACATCTCCGCCTTCACCACGGCCGGCATCACCGAATCGACGGCGGGATCTTTGGCGCTAAGGAAGTTGCGGCATTGGAAGGTGAGGTGGCTGACGCGGCCGCACTTCTTGCAGGCGCCGCAGGCCTCGTTGGAGCTCGATCCGGTGCTGCGAGTGAGGGCGAGGAGGCTCTTCTCAAGTCGAATTGCAGAGAGGAGTTTTGTTGCTGACTTCGCAGTTGACGATGGATTCTCTGGAGGGGTGGATACGCTCTTCGTAAACCCCGGCTGGGAGCTGTCCATTACCATCAACCCACCCAGATGGGGTGCTACCATCGCTTGAGATTGTAACAGGAATTCTGTCCCCAAGATGAGTTGAAAGTCATCCATGGGAATTACGATGAAGCTTAAATTCCCCTGCCATTGCCCGACCTTGGTAGGGACCGTTCGTATGGTGCCAATGACCTCCGAAGGTGCGGCGTTTCGACTTCCCTCAATCTGAAGGTTCAGATCTTTGGCAAGTTTCTCACAAATAAAATTGTGAGTTGCTCCGGTGTCGACCATCGCGTGACACTGCTCGCCGTTGATCTGCAAAGAAACATACATTAGTTGACAGCCCTGCTCCTTTCGAATGGCATTGATCCTTTGTAGAGGAGCGGCCCGAGCAGTCACGATGTCGTCCTCGGGATGGTCTTCGTCCTCTGCTTCGTCGACTGCAATCGCTGCAATCTTTTCTTGTTGCGGACAGAAACGCATGTAGTGGTTCCCTCCGCATCGGAAGCATTTGTTTCGTCGATCGGAGTCGCCCCTTTCATTACTTCTGTTATGAGCACTTGAAGATGGTTGTGGGCGATCTCTACCTTCCCTGCTGCCGTGTTCCTGGTGGTGACCCGACTTCAGGTACTTCGGATGTTTGGTTCGTTCTGGAGAACGATGCGCGTTCATCGAGCGCCAATCCAGCAGCCCTTCTGCAGCCGTAATCGCCTCCTGCAGAGTGTTTATATTCTTACGCATGATCTCGCTCCGCGCCCATGGCTGGAGGCCTCGAAAGAAGGCAAAAAGTTGATCTGCTTCCGCCATGTGCTTCCGCCATGTCGCCAAGGTCCAAGATGATGCTGTTAAAATCCCGTACATAGTCCTGGATTGAGCAAGTTTGCTGCAATTTTTGCAGCTTCTCCCGCGCAAGCCAGGCGACGTTGGTGGGAAGGAATTGGCGTTAATTCTCCGACCATCGCCGCCCAATTTCCTATCCGGGCTGCTTTACCATTGCGACATGCATCGCAACGTATCCTCCACCACTTTTTTGCATCGCCTCTGAGATAGGCGGCAGCGGTGGGTATCTTCTCTTCATCTTCAATTCTCGCCGCGTCGAAGAACTGCTCCATGTCCCATATGAAGCTTTCCAGAATTTCTGCACTTCTATCGCCGGCAAAAACGGAGGGATCTGGTATGCGTATATTCGGTCTAGGAATATACCGACTACCAGATTGTTGTCGGACTTCCGAGCGAAGCGTCTCCAACTCTGTCCGAAGTGCGGCCTCCTCGGTTGTTTCCCTAGACAGAGGAGAACTTGATTCTCCTAATCCGGGGACACGCTCCTGGTGGGATCGAAGCTTCTCAAATTCGGAGACGATGCCCGAAATAACCGCATGCAGTTCATCTATGCGGTCCTGGAGCGATTTAAAATTTGTATCCCCTGTAGATTGAGAAGAACGAATTAACTCCTCCATGGAACCCACCTTCTTCTCCAAATTTTCGAATTCCTGCTTCGTAACCATGCTTGCGGAAAGGTGTTCTTGATCTTGATGCTAACACCGAATGGTCTTCAGTTTGAGAGATCCGTGGAGAAGCTGCTATTTATCGCGGTGTTTGGCTCTGATACCAAATGTTACCCTACGATTTTTCGCGTAAAGAGGGTACGGCGTAGACGTCGATGTATGAACGAACGCTACCAGCCTTGAAGCCAAGATGAACACCGAATAGCAAGATGAGGGAAAGTATTGCCTTTATTAATGGGCACCGGTAAAACCCTCAAAACAAGGAGTTCAATATCTTGAACTCCGCTCTCCTAACAACAAGGAATCTCTCGCACTTTGAATACCATATTCGATCCCTTTTCCCATGCATCCTATCCTATTAATAGGATGCATCTTCATAAAAAGAAGCACACCTCTTCATAGGGACGTGCCTTTTGGCGTCTTTGGCGTCCTTCCGGCTTCACCGTCGTAACACCTAAAGTATTATATACTAAATTTAAAAATTTCTAATAAAACTAATACTCAATTAAAAATTCATATGGATGCTCTTACTTAGGATTGCTCTACCACTAAACTATAAAAGCATCTAAACAATAATTATATCAACAAATAATATGACTATATATTTTAAACTGAAGAATTGAATAAAATGCTACAGCGATGCTTTACTAGTGAGATATAAAAAATAATTATTCTAAAAAAGATGTTATTATAGTTTCTAATTAGACTAACGCTAAATCAAGATTTATATGGATGCCCTCATGCAGGATTGAACTATTGACGTTCTACCACTGAGCTATAAAAGCTTCATAAAAAATAATTATTTTTATTAAATTATTCTAAAAAAAGATACGATTATAGCCTCATAAAAAATAATTATTTCAACAAATAATATGACTATATATTTTAAACTAAAGGATTGAATAAATTTTTTTAACACATATTATTATTGAATTGAAGGATTTGTATGAACAAATGCTTTACCAGTGAGCTGATTCGTATGGATGCTCTACGAACCTTCAGTTTACGAGATTGACGCTCTACCACTAAGCTATAAAAGGTGCTATAAAAGGTTTGTAAGATTGACGCTCTACCACTAAGCTATAAAAGCTTTATAAAAAATAATAGGACTACATATTTCTACAAACCTTCAATTTATAAAACTAATGCTCTACCATTGAACTATAATAAGAATGTAACGTAAAATTGTAATAAGAATGACACTCAAACATCAATGCTTTATGAGTCGGTATTTTAATGGTTTCTAATTGGACGGAATGTTGAATATAAATGCCCTCACGGAGGATTGAACAATAGACCTTCAATTTACAAGACTCATGTTTTACCATTGAGCTATAAAAGCTTCATAAAAATAATTATTTTAAAAAAAATATGACTACCATATTTTAAATAGAAGGATTAAACACAAATTTTTATTAAATTAAATGATTTCTAATTAGACTAACGCTAAATCAAAGATTTACATGGATGCCCTCGCGCAGACTTAAACTACAGACCTTCAGCTTACAAGGTTTCATAAAAAGTAATTATTATGATTGAGCTCAATGCATTAATATGGATGCCCTCATGTAGGATTGAACTACAGACCTTCAGTTTACGAGACTGACGCTCTACCACTGAGCTATAAAGGCTTCATATAAAATAATTATTTTCAAATGGAATATGAATACATATTTCAAAAAAGGATTGAATAAAAATTTTAAAACACAAATTCTTACTGAATTCAAGGATTTGTGAAAAATATATCTAACATCAATACCATCAACTAGGATTGAACTAGACACTTTCTATTAAGACTAACACTAAATCAAAAGTCCATATGGATACCCTCATGGAGGATTAAACTATGGACCTTCAATTTATAAGATTTATGCTCTACCACTGAGATATAAAGGCTTTATAAAAAAAATTATTTCAATAGAAAATATGACTATTTATTTTAAACTAAAGGATTGAATAAAAAATTTTAAAACACATATTATTACTCAATTGAAGGATTTGTAGGAATGACACTCGATCAAAGCTCGATGCATTAATATGGATGCCCTCACGTAGGATTGAACTACGGACCTTCAATTTACAAGACTCATGCTCTGCCCTCACACAGGATTGAACTATGGACCTTCAGTTTACAAGACCGATGCTCTTCCACTAATCTATAAAAGCTTCAAAAAAATAATTATTCCAACGAATAATATGACTATATATTTTAAACTAAAAGATTGAATAAAAAAATTTAAAACACATATTATTACTAAATTGAAGGATTTGTAAGAAATGACTAACATACGGAGAATTGTAAAAGGAATGACACTCGATCAAATATCTATATGGATGCCCGCTCTAACATAGAATTATAATGATAAAGACACTCACACATCAATATGGATGCGCTCACGTAGGATTGAGCTCGATGCTTTACCAGTGAGCTATAAGGGCTTCATAAAAAATAATTATTCCATAAAAAACACGACTTCTATATTTTAAATAGAAGGATTGAACTCAATCAAAAATCCATATGGATGCCCTCATGCAGGATTGAACTATGAACCTTCAGTTTAAAAAATTGATGCTCTTCCACTAAGCTATAAAAGCTTAATAAAAATATTTTTTTATTAAATTATTCTAAAATAGATATTACAATCGTATTTTAAATAGAAGGATTGAATAAATTTTTTATTAAATTTAATAGTTTCTAATTAGACTAGTGCTGAATCAAAGATTCATATGAATGCCCTCAAGCAAGATTGAACTACAGACCTTCAATTTATAAAATTGACACTCTACTACTAAGCTATAAAAACTTCATATAAAAAAAATATTTCAAAAACGTATATGAATATATAATTGAAAAAAGGATTGAATACAAATTTTAAAATACAAATTCTTACTAAACTTAGGGATTTGTAAAAAATATATCAAACATTAATGTCATTAACTAGGATTGAACTAGGCACTTTAAGTTAAGACTAACATCAATCAAAAGTCTATTGAACTACAGACTTTCAGTTTACAAAACTGATGCTCTACCACTAAGCTATAAAAGCTTCATAAAAAATAATTATTCCAAAGGAATGAATAAAAAGCACATATTATTACTAAATTAAAGGATTTGTAAGAAATAACTAACATTCTACTCAGAATTGTAATAAGAATGACACTCAATCGCTTCAAAAAAATTAATTATTTTAACAAATAATATGATTATATATTTTAAATAGATGGATGCCCTCACACAGGATTGAAGACCCGTATTTAAATAGGGCTGAATCAAAGATTCATATGAAAGCCCTCACACAAGATTGAACTACGAACCTTCAGTTTACAAAACTGATACTCTACCACTGAGCTATAAGGGCTTAATAGAAAAAATTATATCAAAAGGGTATATGAATACATAGTTCAAAAAAGGATTGAATAAAAAATTTAAAACACAAATTCTTACTAAATTTAAGGATTTGTGAAAAATATATCCAACATCAATGCCCTCACGCAGGATTGAACTACGGACCTTCAGTTTACAAGACTGATGCTCTACCACTGAGCTATAAAGGCTTCATAAAAATTAATTATTTCAACAAATAATATGACTATAAATTTTAAACTAAAGGATTGAATAAAATACAGACAGGATTGAAGACCTTCAGTTTACAAGACTGATATGAATAAGACTGACGCTCTACCACTGAGCTAGAGCTATAAGGGCTTCATAAAAAAAATTATATCAAAAAAGTATATGAATAAATAAATCAAATATTTATATGAATGCCCTCACGCAGGATTGAACTACGAACCTTCAGTTTACAAGACTGACGCTCTACCACTGAGCTATAAGGGCTTCATAGAAAAAATTATATCCAAACATTATATGTATACATAGTTCAAAAAAGGATTGAATAAAAATTTTAAAACATAAATTCTTACTAAATTTAAGGATTTGTGAAAAATATATCTAGCATCAATGCCCTCACGATTGAACTACGACTTCAGTTTATAAGATTGACGATCTACCACTGAGCTATAAGGGCTTCATAAAAAAAATTATATCAAAAGAGTATATGAATACATAGTTTAAAAAAGGATTGAATAAAAAAAATTAAAACACAAATTCTTCCTAAATTCAAGGATTTGTGAAAAATATATCTAATATCAATGCCATTACGCAGGATTGAACTACGAGCCTTCAGCTTACAAAACTAATGTTCTACCATTAAGCTATAAATACTTCATAAAATATAATTATTCTAACAAATAATATGACTATATATTTTAAATTAAAGGATTGAATAAAATTTTTTAAAACACATATTATTACTGAATTGAAGGATTTGTAAGAAATGACTAACATTCTACGGAGAATTGTAATAGGAATGACACTCGATCAAACATCCATATGGATGCCTGCTCCAACATAGAATTATAATGATAAAGACACTCACATATCCATATAGATGCCCTCACGTAGGATTGAGCTCGATGTTTTACCAGTGAGCTATAAGGGCTACATAAAAAATAATTATTCCATAAAAAACATTAACTAGGCACTTTTAGTTTAGGCTTTATAGATAAATTAAAGACTTCTAATAAGATTAACACTTAATCAAAAATCCATATGAATGCCCTCATGCAAGATTGAACTACAAACCTTCAATTTACAAGACTGATGCTCTACCATTGAGCTATAAAGGCTTCATTAAAATTAATTATTCCAACAAATAATATGACTATATATTTTAAACTAAAGGATAGAATAAAACACATATTATTACTCAATTGAAGGATTTATTTTAAATAGATGGATGTTGAATCAAAGATTGATATGGATGCCCTCACACCCTTACACAGGATTGAACTACAGACTTTCAGTTTACAAAACTGACGCTCTACCACTGAGCTATAAGGGTTTCATAAAAAAAAATTATATCCAAATGGAATATGAATAGATATTCAAAAAAGGATTGAATAAAAATTTTAAAACACAAATTCTTACTAAATTCATATTAAGACTAACACTGAATCAAAAGTCCATATGGATGCCCTCACGCAAGATTGAACTACGGACCTTCAGTTCACAAGACTGATGCTCTACCACTGAGCTATAAAGGCTTCATAAAAAATATTTATTCTAACAAATAATATGATTATATATTTTAAACTAAAGGATTGAATAAAAAAGTTTAAAACACATATTATTATTGAATTGAAGGATTTGTAAGAAATGACTAAACACTCGATCAAACATCCATATACCCGCTCTAACATAGAATTATAATGATAAAGACACTCACACATCCATATCGATGCTCTCACGATTGAGCTCGATTCATTAATATGGATGCCCTCAGGCAGGATTGAACATAGGATTGAAGTATGGACCTTCAGTTTACAAGACTGATGCTCTACCGCTGAGCTACAAGGGCTTCATAGAAAATAATTATTTTCAAAATGGAATATGAATGTATATTTCAAAAAAGGATTGAATAAAAATTTTAAAATACAAATTCTTACTGAATTCAACGATTTGTGAAAAATATATCTAACATGAATGCCATCAACTAGGATTGAACTAAGCACTTCCTATTAAGTGCTACCTTCAGCTTACAAGAAGGATACTCTACCACTGAGCTATAAAGGCTTTTTAAAAAAATAATTGACACTCCATTAAACATCCATATGGTTGCCCTCACATAGGATTGAGCTCGATGCATTAATATGGATGCCCTCACGCAGGATTGAACTACGGACCTTCAGTTTACAAGACTGATGCTCTACCACTGAGCTATAAAGGCTTCATAAAAAATATTTATTCCAACAAATAATATGATTATATATTTTAAACTAAAGGATTGAATAAATTTTTTTAAACACATATTATTATTGAATTGAAGGATTTGTAAGAAGTGATTAAACACTCGATCAAACATCCATATACCCGCTCTAACATAGAAGTATAATGATAAGGATGCCCTCACGTAGGATTGAGCTCGATGCATTAATATGGATGCCCTCACGCAAGATTGAACATTGGATTGAAGTATGGACCTTCAGTTTACAAGACTGATGCTCTACCACTGAGCTACAAGGGCTTCATAGAAAATAATTATTTTCAAAATGGAATATGAATACATATTTCAAAAAAGGATTGAATAAAAATTTTAAAATACAAATTCTTACTGAATTCAATGATTTGTGAAAAATATATCTAACATCAATGCCATCAACTAAGATTGAATTAAGCACTTTCTATTAAGACTAACACTCAATCAAAAGTCTATATGGATGCCCTTACGCAGACAGATACTCTACCACTGAGCTATAAAGGCTTTTTAAAGATTTGTAGGAATGACACTCCATTAAACATCCATATGGATGCCCTCACGTAGGATTGAGCTCGATGCATTAATATGGATGCCCTCACGCACAATTGAACTACGGACTATTGAACTACGGACCTTCAGTTTACAAGACTGATGCTCTTCCACTGAGCTATAAATGCTTAATAAAAATTATATCAAAAAAAATATGAATACATAGGTCAAAAAAGGATTGAATAAAAATTTTAAAACATAAATTCTTCTTGAATTCAAGGATTTGTGAAAAATTTATCTAACATTAATGCCATCAACTAGGATTGAACTAGATACTTTCTATTAAGACTAACACTTAATCAAATTGAACTATGGACCTTCAGTTTACAAGACTGATGCACTAACACTGAGCTATAAAAGCTTTATAAAAAATATTTATTCCAACAAATAATATGACTATATATTTTAAACTAAAGGATTGAATACAAAATTTTAAAACACATATTATTACTGAATTGAAGAATTTGTAAGCAATGACTAACGTTCTACGGAGAATTGTAATAGGAATGACACTCGATCAAATATACATAAGGATGCCCTTCGATGCTTTACCAGTAAGCTATAAGGGCTTCATAAAAAACACGATTACTATATTTTAGACCTTCAGTTTACAAAACTGATGCTCTACCACTGAGTTATAAAGGTTTCATAAAAATTAATTATTTCAAATTGCTCTTCTAGTGAATTATAAAGACTTCGTAAAAATAATTTTTTCATTAAATTATTTCAAAAAATATATGAGTACAAGACTGAAAACCTTTAATTTGTGAAAAATACATCTAACATCGATGTCATCAACTAGGATTGAACTAGGCACTTTCTATTAAGACTAACACTTAATCAAAAGTCTATATGGATGCCCTCACGCAGGATTAAACTACGAATCTTCAATTTATAAGACTGATACTCTACCACTAAACTATAAAGGCTGTATAAAAAATAATTATTCCAATAGATAATATGACTATATATTTTAAATTAAAGGATTGAATAAAAAATTTTAAAACACATATTATTATTGAATTGAAGGATTTGTAAGAAATAACTAACTTTCTACATAGAATTGTTTCTTCAAACGGAACTTGAGAAGCAAACGAATAATCATCTGCTTCCGGAAGAAATCGAAGAATTTCTTGGGAATCCTACAAGATCAATTCGTTCTTTTTTCTCTAAGAGATGATTAGAACTTCATCTGGGTTCGAATCCTATTGAGAGGTCCACTCGAGATCAGAAATTTTTGAAGAAAAAACAAGATGTTTCTTTTGTCCATTCTAGGCGATTGAAAAATAAGGAAATGATTGATATATTCAAGATAATTATGTATTTACAAAATACCGTCTCAGTTCATCCTATTTTATGAAATCCTATTTTGATATATTAAAGATAATTACTAAACAAGACTCACCTATAAATGCTTCATAGAAAATAATTATTTCAAAAATGAATATAAATACATATTTCTAAAAAGGATTGAATAAAAATTTTAAAATACAAATTCTTACTGAATTGAAGGATTTGTAAAAAATATATCAAACATCTATATCGATGCTTCCA
Organism: Thalia dealbata; assembly: GCA_030544415.1. Classification (NCBI taxonomy): domain Eukaryota; kingdom Viridiplantae; phylum Streptophyta; class Magnoliopsida; order Zingiberales; family Marantaceae; genus Thalia; species Thalia dealbata. The sequence continues at coordinate 5,238,848 of CM060454.1, forward strand.
ACTAAGATTGAACTAGGGACTACTGAACTATAAAGGCTCTAGAGATAAATAATTATTCAAACATAAAATATGACTAGCATATTGTGAACTAAAGAATTGAATAAAAATTTAAAAATTTTGATTCTTAATAAATTGAAAATCGTATTTTAAATATAAGATTGATGCTCTACCACTAAGCTATAAAGACTTCATAATAAATGATTATTCCAATAAAAAATATGACTACATATTTTAAATTGAAAGGTTGAATAAAAAATTTTAAAACACATATTCTTATTGAATTGAAGGATTTGTAAGAAATATATCAAACATCAATATTGATTCCCTCCACTAGGATTGAAATAGATCAAACATTCGTATGGATGCCCTCACATTGGATCAAGATGCTGACCTTCAGTTTATAAGACTAACCTTTACGAGGGAGCTATAAGGGTTTCATAACAAATAATTATTTCAACATAGCATATAACTGTCATACTGTAAATTGAAGGATTGAATAAATATTTAAGAATACTGAATTTTTACTAAATTGAAGGATTTCTAATAAGACTAACACTCAATTAAAGATCCATATGGATGCTCTCACTGCAGGATTGAATAATAAATGCTTAGTTGAATAATAAATGCTTAGTTTACGAGGCTGATGCTCTCTCACTAAGCTATAAGAGCTTCATAAAAAATAATTATTCCAACAAAGATATGACCACCATATTTTAAATTGAAGGATTGAATAATAATTTTAAGATATAGATTTTTACTCGGTCAAATATCCATATGGATGCCCTCAACTAGGATTAAATTATGGACCTTTAATTTATAAAATAGCACTTTACTAGTGAGCTATAAGAGTTTTATAAAAAATAATTATTCTATAATATAAGAGTTTTATAAAAAATAATTATTCTAATATAGGATATGACTATCATATTTTAAATTGAAAGATTGAATAAATTTTTTTACTACTGATAACCTCCCACAACATTGACGACCATATTGTGAACTTAAGGATTAAATCAAAATTTATAAATACCAAATTTAAAAACAAATATTTTTAAATATCAAACATTCATATCCTCGTGGAGGATTGAACAACCTTTAGTTGAGAAAACTGATGCTCTACCACTAAGCTATAAAGATTTCATAAAAATAACTATTCTAACATAGAATATGATGACCAAATTATACATTGCAAAATTAAATAAAAATTTAAGAACACTAATTTTTACTGAAGTGAAGGATTTGTAATAAAATAACACTATCAAAGATTCATATGAATGCCCTTGTGCGGGATTAAACTATGAACCTTTAGTTTATAAGACTAAGCTCTACCACTAAACTATAAGAGCTTCATATAAAATAATTATTCCAACATAAAATATGACTTCCATATTGTAAACTGAAGGATTGAATAATTCTTACTTAATTCAATAATTTCTAATAAAATTAACTCTCAGTCAAAAATTCATATGAATTCCCTCGCACAAGATTGAATTATGAACCTTCAATTTACAAGACTAATACTCAACCATTTAGCTATAAGGGCTTTATAAAAAATGAATATTCTAACATCAAATATGATATCATATTTTAAACTGAAGGATTGAATAAAAATTTTAAAACACAAATTATTACTGAATTCAAAGATTTCTAATAAAACTAACACTCAATAAAAAATCCATATAGATGCCCTCATATAAGATTGAACTACGGATCTTTAATTTACAAGAAGCACACTATATCACTAAGTTATAAGAGCTTCATAAACATATGGATGCCCTTACACAAGATTGAACTATAAACTTTCAACTCATAAGACTGATGCTCTACCACTAAGCTATAAAAGCTTCATAAAGAATAATTATTCTAACATGACTACCGTATTATAAACTATTGTAAACTGAGTGAGTGATAAAGGCTTCAGAAATTTCTTAAAAATATAGCAATTATAATTTTACAAGACTGAGCTATAATGATGTAATATATTGTAAATTGAAGGATCAATTAAATTTTAAAATGCTCTTTACAGAATCTACGTAGAATATTTTATTTATATGATTAATGCTCTATGAACCTTTAATTTATAAGATCGATGCTCTACCATGGAGCTATAAAGTTTTAACAAAAGATAATTATTTTAAAATATAGTAGTCTTAAATTTAAACATTTTGAAGATTACCGGAGCTATATAATTACTCTAAGATATAGTAGTCATATAAAACTTTTAAAAATACTTAAATTTAGTAATTATAGTTCACAGAGGATAGCGGTCATATTGCTTTTATTTCTCCTAGTCTATTACTTTTGACTACTATAATTCTTTAATTTATGACTAGGCCGTTCAAAATAAATATAATATAAATACTGTTTTTCTTCAATTTATGACTACGCCATCCAAAATATAACATGACTACTATATTTCTTCTATTTATTACTAGCCTCAGCTACCCTTGAACAAGACCTTGAGTTTTCAAGGTTAATGCTCTACTATTGAATCTAATAAAATTTAAAATAGTTTTCAAGATTAATACTCTACATAGGATCAAGCTACTTCTGACGTGCTCTCACTGAACTATAAGAGCTTCGTGAAAGATAATTACTGGAAACTATAGTCGTCATAAATTTAAAAGTTTTGAAAACACTTGAACTTAGCAATTATTTATTCCTCATTTCCTAGCTGAGCCCGCTCCATGATTATTGACTACCGAAATCATTCCGGCAGAAAAATTCTAGAAGCATGTCCAGCAAAAGACATTCCTAAAATCTGTGGTTCTGAGGTTTTTGATTATTGGATAAACCATACAAACTCAACCTTGAAATATGGAATAATGAAGAAAACCATCCATCAAAAAAATGTTTGTGTACGAAACGAAGTGTCATCATTTTCCCTATGATGAACAGCCACATGGCAGCCCAAAGCCAGAAGAAGATTAAATACACAAGTAGATTAGAATGAATATTATCTATTGCATTTATGTTGAAAATATGTGCAACTAGCTGCTGGTTCCAATCTGATGAACCCCCTTCTCCATCCAGATGAGCAACTCATCTACTGACGGCATGGCAGAGGATACAAGGTATACACAAGCTGCAGATTTGCTGAATTACTCGAGACACAGCTTGTTCCAATGCAAACATTTCACCGGAAAACCTTTCATTGAGATCTCATTTTCTTCAAATTGAACATCAGGTTCTGCAAGGTTTCTTGTATCTTGGTGCCATTTGTCCTATTCACTTCCTTGGATGCTTGGCGCATACCCTGAAGACCACGTCCCAAGGAGGCAATCATTGGAACAGAAGGCAATGACTCAGCGGCACATTCAATCCCATCTCCATAAGCCAGAAGCCCACTGCAAGCTGCCATGCTGCAACCAAATATAGCCAATGGTGCAAACCTAATTGGTCGGACACCCCTTCTCCTCATAATCTCATAAAATGATGTCCTCATGGCCAACAAGCTAGTTCTCTCAGCTGATGCTATCATAGTGTGTGTCATGGCACGAATTTTTTCAGTTGACGCTACAACCTTCAAGGTGGTCTTGGTTCCAGCAGTTGTCACCCCATGTATGAGGGGATTTGATGTGGCAAAGATCTTACTGAGTCCGATAGCAGCTGTTCTTTGCAGATATGCTAAACTAAATTTTAAAGTGCCAGGAACTTTGTATGTTGCAAGCTTAATTAATGAAGATGCAGGAACAAATTTTGATAACGAGGATGCACCAAGAACTGCTGTAGCTCCTGCACTAACTGCCACAAGAGGTTTATCTGCTAAAAGATGCTTTCTTTCCATGTTTTCCATCACTTTTCCATCTTTTGAACCAAAGTTATCATCATAATGTTCTGCAAAGCAAAGATCAGTTGACTCTGCCACCTCGGAAGGTACATACATGTTCCAGTGCCTCCGAAGACCGGCCAAGCAACTTGCATCAACTATCACTACCACAGACCCATACTTCCTGGCTTGGCTCCTGAGAATTTCAGCAAAAAGAGCATGGGATTTCTCTTCCAAAGGGAGATCAGAAAATTCCGATTTTGTTAAGCTTCTTTTCTCTGCTCTTTCCAGCGGCCAACGTGCAGCATTATTCAAAGCTATCCTTAAACCCTCAACTGCAATTCGGAAGGTATATACATTGAACAATGTTTGAGTATTAACAGGCGCTCCATCACTGATATCAGCAAGCATTTCCTGTACAGAAACCATAGCTTTTCCAATAGATGGAAGGTCAATGAATATGTCATGTAGATCTGCAAGTAAAGGGTAAAAGGACTGTGCAAATGAGGGCACCTTGTAATCAAAACTTGGCTGATCTTTTCCAGGTTGCTTTCCATCATCAAGACCAAATTGACCTTCTTTTGAGATGACTAGATTAAGCAATGGAATTACTGACTTAATCATCTTTGACTGGAATGCATCAGCTAGTACAAATCTTTTAGAATTTGTGTGCGTGGCTGAAGTAGCTTTTCCAGGAAGAAAGCCACATGTTTGAATGTGCAATTCTGAGCTCTGACCTTTATCTTTCTCATTATCTACAGAAGTTGCACTATAACCCTTTTCATATGGTGACTCCAGTAATATAAAATGTGAGCCAATCTCTTCAGCAACTCTTTTAGCAGATAAGAAATGGCCATAAAATCCAACCCCAAAGATCTCTTGTAAGACCTGGCACCCGGCAAAACTTTCATAACTCTCTTTGTTGATTTTTTCTGTGAAACATCTTTTAAGTATTCCAAATGTTGAGGTTGGTACATGTTCTACTTGCTCATTTTTCAAGCATTTCTCCTCTGTTTGGATATCATCTGATACTGATGGAGAAATCTGAGCTATGACAGCCTTAGGCCGAACCTCTTTAATCAAATTCTCTGCATCTAAGGCAGATTGCAGTGATAAGTTCTGTGCAGCTAATATATACACTACAGAATTGGACTCAGGTTCACAAACAGCAAAAACAAACTGCTCTGTCTTGTCTGGTAGTGAAAGCTTGCGAACTAGCTGAGTTGAAATTTTCAAATCATCAGTCTTGAACACTGAAAATGGCCAGAAATTTTGCAAATAGGAAAATATTGCAGATGCCATATGTCAAACATCATAAAGTGCAGTGAACTCAGTCCACCAAATTCAGAAGCAACATCTTCTGCAAATATATGCAAAATAATTAATCCAGATACATATCAATTAACTTGAAGATAACACCAAAAATGAAAATATGTTTGCATGACATCTCCAAAATGGATGGAAAAAATTGAATTCATCCCGTTGACAAAAAAGCAGCCAATTCTTTTCTGGTTTGACTGAGTTGGATAGTGAGGTGGATCTAATTTTACTGAATAAGCAGCAAGATGTTGGATAGAAAAAAGGCTGAGATCAGCTGGACTCAGTCAGAAATGTAATGTAATCAGTTGGAGATCTTTCCTATAGAAGCAATCTAACTGATTACTCAATGCACTAATTTTATTTAGAATAAAAATAACAGGATATAGATCAAATAACAGAAGATTGGAATCTTTATCCAATTTTATTTTAAAAATACTGATTTGAGCACCTACACCTAATGGATAAATTTCTCTTCATGTGCCTTGCAAATATTAGAAAGAAAATTCAATGCATGAATATCAATATGGTTACTATTGTTTAATGCTGCACATTAGAAAGAATCCTGACGAGGTATTAAATGCCAATCGTACCATGAATAAAAGCAGGCTGCTGGAGGCAAATTTTCCTCCAAATCCGTTTTCCTCTTAAATAAAAAAGTGCTAAATGCCAAAGCATAACCTTTGCATGGCGATTGTAATTTTGATCACCTAAGCCACAATAACCATGCTATTATTGATTTCATGGACATTTGTTATAGTCATTCCCCAAAAAAGAGGTAATTACGAACATGGCAACATCAGACATCAGATTGATTCTAGATGTTAAATCTGATTGATTCTAAATGTTAAATCTGGATGAAATCCTAAGATCATTTTTATATAAACAGAAACTTCAACCATAATAAATAAACACTGGCTCCCAAAAATTTTAAATTTTCTCAACAAATGTCACCAGATAACGGTGGGGATGTCTAAAATCTATTCGAGGGACGAAAGGAGTTATCCATTCAAACATAACAACCCAACGGCGCTAATGTGAATATATTGAATACACTGTTAGGCCCCAATTTCATATCATCACTGATAATGAATCTTCAGGTTTTGTTTTCATAAGGTTGAATTTGGCTAAGCTTCAAAAGAAAAAAAAACTTCTAGGAAAACAACCTAGAGATGTACAAATTTGCAAATTAAGGACAAGAATCAATTTCCCTCGAAAAGGGACACAAATTAATGGCCGCTATATAACCCCTACATCTCTTGAAGGGAAAGCAAATAAGGGAATCCGACAATACTCCATCAGAATAGATGAAATACAAAAAATATTCTAATTTTCTCTTAATAGCAAAGAAAAACTAAAATAATGATATTAAGATCAAGAAAGTATGCCACAAGAGATAGAAATCCACAGAAAAGGAAAAAAAACCATAAATAGATGCGGAAATCGTACCGACTTCGCAGTAGGGATCGAAGGGAAGAGAAAAATCCGGCAAGCCGAATCGCCGGGCGAAGAGCGATTTGATCGGAAGAGGAAGCAGTAAGCCACACCAAGGCCGTCGCTTTTATCAGGCGAGAGAGGTCTTGCGATGCTTCGCGATGTAAAAAATACTTCAACTAACGGAGAAGATTAACGGATCGGATCTGAAACGCACCAATACCAACCCGATATGAACAACCGATCCGATTCGATAGCCTAGCCATGAACCAAGTCTCCCTGCCCATTTTTGTAACCATCGTGGGTCCACAGTTTAACCCAACAGGAAAGTAGGTAGATTCTCTGGTATCTTAAGATTAGTAGGCAAAGGTGTTGCTTCCTCAACGTATAAAAGACCGCGTGTACAAAAGTGGACTGCCTGCCGTGCGTTCAACACAAAAGAGACGGAAAACCTAAAAATCCACCTTACCTTGGTCCACCCTTGATACTATTGGTGAACATAAGTGGGGTCCGCAGAGGGCCCGCACTCTGAGACGTGGTATGTGTTGGTGTCGGCGAGGTAGTCTTTGTTTGACATTATAAAACGGCTGAAGACGAAGAGGAGCTCCTCCTCCCTCCCACATCTCGCACGCTCATCGTCGTCGCCTTCGCCGATCTCCCGGATTCGTGGTATTCTTTCTCTCGCCTCATCCTTGGTCGCACCATCTGAATCTGGATGCCTCAGGAGCCCTAATGATCATCTCTGGATCGCACCAGGAAGTGCAGCAATCTCGCGATCGAGGCCGGATCTGGGGGCGGCGTGGAGCAGTGCCTCCTTCGGGTTGTTGGACTCGGTCGGATCAGATCTGGTCGCGGGCAACATTCTTGGAGGGATAGCTCGAGGTGGATCTGGATCTTGAATCTCGTTTTTTTCTTGATCCCCTGTCTCAATTCTGCTTTTAGATTTTCTTTGGGTCAGAATGAGCAAGATTTCTATGGACTGTCATTGACGAATCCATTTCTTATGTTAGAGTTTTTTTTTCGTTTTCATGTAACATAAGAATATGAGATTAATTTAAGTCCTGGGAATTTTTCATTCTGAGAGAGATTGCTGTCGGTTAATTCAAGCTAGTAGAATTAATTTTTTTATTTCAGACGACATTTACATTGTTTATCCATCTGGAAGAGGAAGAGGTATAGGATAGAAATCATATTAAACAATGGTACATTTGGTTCTTTTAGATGCTGCATTCTTTGTAATATTACATCTAATAAAATTTTTTGCTAAGTGTAGACGTACTTTTTTCAATGGATTTTATCACCTACTCTTGGGTTTCCAGGTCTTCTGCGATTTTCAACTGATACCAGAACTTGGTCTGGATTTATTGGCCGTGAAGAAGCTGAGTGTTATTTGCAAAACGCGTCATTCTTCAAATGTTAAAGAACGGGATGGCAGAATGCAGTTTCTGCCACTCAAAATTGGCCATACAAAGCCCCAAGTCTGTCGCAAGGGCATATGATAAACATAGAAGCAAAACATCAGCGAAGAGTCGTGCTTTAAATTTTCTTCTTGTTGTGGGTGATTGTATGTTGGTTGGTCTACAGGTAAGCTATGCTGTGCTTCCTTCTTTTACCCCTGTGTCAAATGTAATTTTCATTGATACCAGAACTTGGTTTTTGCGAGTATTCCACTATATTGTTGCTTATGTTTTGCTGTGTTCAATGTGGTGCAGTTGACATTCCATATTTCTTTTTAACTTTGCCAAAACCGTCTTGGCAATTTGACATGTGGCATTACACTTGCCTTAACAAGTAAAAATAAACATGGTATGATAATTACACCATGTCATTTGCTGGCACCCAATCAGTCCATGTGTCTCAAAATTGTTTGAATCAAAATGCATATAGGATAGCGGTATCATTATTGCTAAATAATAGGTTGTATTTGAGACATTTAGCATTGTGATTAACATTCTGACAAGTACCATTACCCATCTAACTCTTGCCATACTCCTCTGGCTTAGTATGGCTGTTTCTTGTGCGGAACGACTGTGAATCTAAAGTCACAAAGACTAAAAGAGTTATTTTTAATAAAATTTTCACAAAGACACTTGACATACAATCCATTTGGAGTATATGTTTTCTCTTTTGAGGAAAAACAAACTTAGTGAATATGAATATCAAAATTTTTGGTGAACTAATCTTGTATGCTAGTGCATGTTGGTACTTTTTAATTCATCGGAGATTTTTAATCTTGACATGATTTCTACAAACTCTAAGCAAAAAATTTCACAACATAGTTGTCCTAAGCATTTCTTTTCAACTGTTCAAATAATTATATATGTTTGTAGTAGTGGGGTGTTTGCATGACTTAAGCTTCATTGTAATCTTTTCAGTCCTTGTATTTAACTTTATGAAAATATTTACTTGCTAGTTTCTAAGTAGATTTTTTAATTGTTTTCAGCCTATACTAGTCTATATGTCAAAAGTAGATGGGAAGTTCAAGTTTAGTCCCGTCAGTGTTAATTTTCTGACAGAAGTTGTGAAAGTTCTTTTCGCCATCTTCATGCTATTACTCCAGGTATGCCTTTATGATAACCTCATTTTTTGTTAGTCTTGGTTTTCTGGATACCTTACATAAATAAATCTTGCAATGTTCCCTTTTAAACTCTTACTATTTGGGGGGATAATAAACAGAGTTGCTCTATGGTTTCAAAGCCTTAATTCATTGTACGCTAAGGTCTTAGTTGAATTAGCATGATTACTGAGAACACATGGTTTCAAATCCTGAACATGATTACTATTAGGTGGTTCTCAACAATCATGATCGTACTCCCCATGCATCCAGCATCATGCTAGCCTTCTGTCTGGGAGTTTTCTATGTACTTGGTTCTTTCCGAAGAAGTTTAACTGCTCTGCTACACATTTCTATACATGTGCAAGGAGTAGTTCTAGATGATGACAAGGGCAATGGTACAACCATACCTTTGATAATTAAGTAAATCTTACTCTTTGCTCTTTGGAAAACTATACAGCCAACCATAATGTTTCACTTCGTCTTTGGGAGTTTATTTCTTTACACTTGTTTCTTTCCAAAGAAGTTTATTTGCCTACTCTCCATATACTATGCATGTGAAAAGAGTAGTTTAAAATGATGACAAGGGTGGTGATATGTCCATGTCTTTGCTAATCAAGAGAATGTTACTCTTCCCTCTTTAGCACATTCTCGTTTAAATTTCTGTTGTCTCATGCTAGTATGATGGCCTTTTCCACTCTTTAACACATTTTTATTTACATCCCTGTTTCTTGCTAGTATGATGGCTACATATTACCCAATTGATGCAAGATAAACCAGAGGTCCAAGGTCATTTCATATGAACAAAATCAAGGGGCTATTCTATAGAGTTTTGTGATTTAATAATAACCAATGCATGTCAAACATGTTATCTTTATACTTGTAAACATTATGAAATTAACAAATCTATATAGAGCTGGGAAAATCTATCAGATTTGTCATTATCTAAGTTGGTGATGAATGAATGGTTCTTCTTTTCAGGTGCTAGCTGAAGTTGCTTGTTATGACTTCCTCTTTGAATAAGGAAAACTTGTATTCATTTATTTGAAATGATACTTGTTATAACTTCTGTTGGTTCTGCATTTAGCTTTTTTTCTATATTTGATTACAATGTATTCAAAAGTTCATTCTTCAAAATCATTGCAGTGTGTTATCTACTTAAAATAATTATTTGTTTTGATTAATATACCTTTATATATTTACATTTGATATCTGAACTTTGCAGGCTAGACGTCAAAAAGTTGGAGAGAAACCCCTCCTGTCATTTTCTACATTTGTACAGGTAAAATTCCTGCAAGAAATCAACTTGGTTTTATTATACTTGTATATTGCTTAAATGCTTTATCTATTGACCATTTTTTATCGCCATTTTCTTTATTTTAGTTCCTCATATTTTATTCAGCATTTTTTGCTGAATGGTTATTTCCTATTTTCACCTTTGTAAATGTGAAAGTTTTCCAATTTTTGTCTCTCATACATGGTAGAAGATTTTTTAGGTTAATGGAAGGTACTTCCATTGTGTATATTTTATTCTCCAGCAATCTTTACCTATGCTCATATTTTTCATGTAGAGGTCAACAAATTTGGACAACTGGAAAAATTATGAATACCTCTATTAAATTCTCAATTGTTTGATGGAACTTTGAATTGGTTCATAGTAACCATTTTGAATAATGAGGTGCATTGATCTTTCTATAAACTTTAATCGAGATATTTGTGTTCTTGATTACAAAAACATTCACTTAATCTTGGACTTGTAGAAAAAAATATTTTAAAAAGAATCAAATATTCAACTATTTTCTGTTGTCATTTAAAGGCATTATATAATCTGATACATAAGGGTACATGAACCTTTTGCAGGCAGCTCGGAATAATGTCCTTCTAGCTGTTCCTGCTCTTCTATATGCAATCAATAACTACTTAAAGTTCATTATGCAGGTATGTTCATAACCTTTTTCTTAATAGAAATGTTCTAGGTTTGCCTTCTAGTGATTCTGGATGCTGTTTGGTTGGAGTTGTGATTATCTAATTATTAGTTTCTTTCTCTTTACAGTTATATTTTAATCCTGCAACTGTGAAGATGTTGGGCAACCTAAAGGTAATGCTTTATATAGAATATTGGATTCACCGACATTTTCAAACTACCCATTTCAGTTATACTTCTTTAGTCAAAATCATTTCTTCTCCATATTTTAGACTTATTTTTGCTGGAAAATACAGTTGATGGATGTGAACATGTTGCATATCATGATCCAATCGTTACCAGCATTTAGTACTGCCTAGTGCTCATGTCTGTTTTTTCATGCAGCAGAATGTGGGACTTTTGAAAATCATGATTCACATTTTGACTTTCTATTATTCAGTCCCAGTATATTGCAAACTCTAGCCCTTCTTTTTTTTTGGAGAACATATGTTAGAATTATAGAGGATGTATTCTGTCATGCATGTGATGTATTTTGTCCTCTACCATCATTTATTTTCATGAAAATTGTTGTAAACTTAATCTGTATTGAAGTGAAGTATTAATAGTATGCCACATTTATGCATTCTTGTAGGTTTTGGTGATTGCTGTCCTTCTAAAGATTATAATGAGAAGACGCTTTTCCATAATTCAGGTAAGCATGAACCCTGAAATGAGTTAGAAACAGCATGTACTATATACTCATTTTTCCTGTTCAAGAGAGGAACAAAACTCTTTTTTCCTGGAAAGCATGTATTATCTACTTCTAGGTATGAGATTAGAAAAGTCCACCGATGGTTGAGCTAATGTTTTGATATTAATATTGAAGTCTTTTTTTTATTCTTGACTGTTAATGGGCAGTGGGAAGCTCTGGCACTTCTGCTAATTGGGATTAGTGTAAATCAGCTCCGTTCATTGCCTGAGGGGTCCACTATGCTTCCTGTTACACTGATTGCTTATGTGTATACATTAACTTTTGTAAGTTCATCTGCCACATCCTTTATCGCATTAATTTTTTGCCTTTTTATGTCAGCTCCTTACCTGTACTGTTCTTTTATTTTCCTTTTTAACTACTTCTAATTACGAAGTGGTAATTCTCTTTGGAAAATGTTCATAAGTTGTTTAATAAAGATTAAATATATTCTCGATAAATTTCCATCTCCAGTATGGTTGATATGGTGTCACTAATATTTCTAATACGGTATGTTATACTACCAACCTGACCTTGTTCTATTTCCTCCTTCGGTGCAGATAGTGTTTAAACATGAAAGTAACTCTAAGATAACATACCTTTATGCATGTGATAATTAAATTTTGTCATTTATTCTTTGCAGAACTAAAAGCTCTAAGACACTTTGTTTCACAATTACAAATGAAATTATAATATTGGCTTAGTAAGATTTTTCAAAAAATGTACGTTATAATAGCTCCTTTACCAGTATCACGTTTGATGAAAACATTTGAGTCCATGTAAAATTTAAGATTGATGGTTAGCATGAAATTGTGATATACTGGAGCAAATTTCTTTGGTTATGTTAGGGTATCCGATGTTACATGGTTAACTAATGCATGAAAGTTGAGTAATATATATTTTTACTACCTTTTCCTCCTTTTCCTATCATGTGAAAGATGTCACATTGTAGAATGCGTCTGCTCTTGCTAGCATTGTAATTTGAAGTTCTAACAAGAATTCGGAGAATGAATAACTTATTTATGTAAGTGCTTCGAACAAAAAGCTAGTAGATGAATTAAATTTGTTCAGATTTCATATCTTAGTGTAAGAATATTGATGAATTGGTTGGGTTATTTCTAACAGCACCATTTTTTGGTAAAATTAGTTTTCTAATCAAATTCAACATATCTAATCTGGTATTATTTTGATTCTTACTTCCAAGTTTAAAATTGCAGGTTACTGTTCCTTCCATGGCCTCTGTCTACAATGAATATGCATTAAAGAGTCAGTTTGAGACGAGTATCTACCTTCAGGTGACTGACTCTTTATAAGTAAATGCTGTCTTTTAAATTAATTTTTAAGCAGATTTATAGCTGGAGGTTCATCATGTTGCTTTTATTGACATGTTTTCTCCGAGCATATTTTATGACATGTTGGGGATTTCTATGTTTCAGCTTATAACATGACCCTCTATTACATCTTTGCAGAACATATTTTTGTACGGTTATGGTGCAATCTTCAACTTTTTGGGTATTCTAGGGTCTGCTATTTTCCAAGGTATGCTAAATGTTATATGTAGACATAATTTAATGTGTTATATGTGAAAAGTCTTTTTCATTAATTCTGTGGTTCTGTTTGTGATCATCTGATAATAATCCTTTGTGCACAATATTACTAAAGATATTGATTAGTTTTTCCCCTCGCGTGCTAAAACTTTTATAGGACCCAGCAGTTTTAATATCCTTGAAGGCCACTCAAGGGCAACAATATTTCTGATATGCAACAATGCAGCACAGGGGATACTCTCGTCATTCTTTTTCAAATATGCTGGTAGGCATCTGTTTGAACTTTTAACTATTACCTCTCTTTTTCAAACATTTCGGCGTATCATTTTATTTTATTTATTTATTTAATCTGTACTAACTAATGGTTGGTTACAGACACAATCTTGAAAAAGTATTCATCTACTGTTGCCACAATTTTTACTGGCATAGCGTCTGCTGTATTATTTGGTCATACATTGACCATGAACTTTATGCTGGGGATTTCCATAGTCTTTATTTCTATGCACCAGGTATCTGCTGAACTTAGGCTCTTAAAGTTATTGCAGTAATTCACATCTTTGGCAAACCTAACACATTATCTGTCAGTTCTTCTCTCCCATTGCCAAAGTTAAAGACGAGGCACCGATTGGAAAACTAGAAATGACAGAAGCTCAACATCCCAGGTAAAACTTTTCATTTGTTATGATCCTTTGATCTTTTTCTCATTGAACTACGATAAATAGCTTTATTTTAGAGTCTGAGAGTTAGTATAACTTTGACTTTGAATTAGTTCTGAACAAACGATCTCAGGATTAGCTTAATGCACTAAATTTGCTCTTGGTTCATTGTAAGATCATTTACTATTTGGTTCTCTATTTTCAGGTCTAAGGATCCCTCTTTCATTAGTATGACTGCTGGTGCTTCTGAAGAGGTAAGATTAACTTATAATTCAATTTAGTTTTAACAATACTAATATGGATGTCCATACCAATCATACTTGATCTATTTCAGGCTAACCACCGCGTTGGATCTGATGAGAGACAGCCGCTTTTGCCCATTTGATGCTACTTTTGAGGCATAACTCCGATCCTGGCAACCTTCAAATGCAGTTCTTTATCTGATATTTATGACACTTTATCAAATATATGATGACAATAATTTCAATCATCTTATCTTATAAATTAGGCATGCCGATATCATTGATGATTGGATTAAACTTTGGCCTCATCGAAGCTTGCATTTATTTACTCGGCTTTCTGCTACTGCCACAGGAATACTTCGATCTCTCTATTAACCTGGAAGACAGATTGAGCCACCGACCGGATAAAACAATTCATAGCACGGCGAAAAGGGCAGGAGAAATTTTGTACGGAGGCTTTTTGTGTCACAGGTTTGTTTCTTCGTGATCATCTCACGGAAAAGAAAAAGGACAATATATAGTAGATAGGACGCCGTTGTTTGCAATTGCAGATGATTAAATGAAGACGACAGTATAACAAATTTACCAAACATCAACTGGTGGTGTAATACTCGGAACTAGATATCCAAGACTATAGTTTTTTCTTTTTTTAAAAAAAAAAAAGAATTCCTTTCGCAATATTCCATTCAACATTATCTTTAGGCATTATGATACGTGTATTGTTATCATTAGAAGTTTCATAAATGTAAAAATCTGAAAGCATATTCTCTGATATTTCAATTGATTCACCGCACTTTTCTGATCTCTCTTCATTTCTGCTGATGGGTTGTTCACCGCACTTGTTTAGAAGCCATGTTATCAAGGAACAACAGGGATTGATGTTGTTCTCATCATAAATTTATCTTTCTGGTTATTCTTTTCTTCATCCTCAACATATATATATATGTTCACCATCAAGCTCGTAATGCATGTGAACAAACATCGTATTCTGTTGGCTAGTTTCTCTTCTGTACAAAGAGTAATTTATCCCTCAATTTCCCAACAGATCAACTCAAACCACGAAGTCTTTCATTAACATAAAATTAATTAATCACATAATTAAAATAATTCCGGATAACTCCTGGGAGTTTGGGACAAAAATCCAGTTATGGATTTATATGAATTTTCTAAAATTTGAGTCTTTTTTCATGCAAGCCATTTGATGGGATTGCTATCCTTTTGCCCTTTTTCTTCGTGAACTTTTAAATTAGAGTCTAGACCAACGAAGAGATTAATAAGCAAAGATGGAGGAGGACAGATAGATAAAGAACAATTCGAGCAAACCAAAACGAATATATCTCTTCAAATTTGGCTCTTCTTTTTTTCTTTTTTTTTAAAAAAAAGGAGGAGAAAGAATAGAAAGTTTCTTAAAACGTAGGGTAGCAGCAGATTGCATTGATTATGTAGGGTGTGATTAATTAGCATAAAATGGCTAAAAGTTGGTTAGAGTGGATTTAGTCTAAGATATGCTTTTTATTTGAGGGGGAATCAAAGACTTGGGGAAGCCTACCATGAGATGCGCTTTAATCTTTCTCCCCCTTGGGAGAATATATCATCAAATCTCTTTTTTGTCAACCCTCATATATTTGCCTATTAAGATTGCATTAGGAGCAGGGAATTTTTGTCTTTTTGACTACTAAGACGTGTTTATCTTTGCAAGGGATATATGTCCATCCAGATGATACTCTCTCTTTGATGTCACAATGCCACTTCTCCATCTCACTTCACCATGCCAATGCCAATGCCAGGAGGATTGAGACACCAACAGAGTCGCCGAGAATAGTGAAACCAAAAGACTACTACTAGTACTAATAACAACAAAATGAATTGGGCATCAGTGCATTGGCATCTTCTCTTTAAGGAGGGGAATTATTCCAACTTTCCAGGCATAAACATCATGCAGCATGGCTTGGATTTGCATAACATTATTATGAGCCTCATGCCATCATCATATTTTCATATGAAAAGAAAAATAAGGAAATGGGAACCTAATGGCAGGCTGGAAATTAACAAGACGCCAAGAATTAAAAAAATTTGTTCATCCCTTTGTTGATCGTCGGCTTCATACTTCACCTGCATGCAGCGTCCAACAGCCGATGATTCCCCCCCCGCCGCCTCTCATTTTTACTTTTTTTCTCTATAATTATTTTATCTCTACGATCTTTATGAAGAGATTGTGTAGAATTTAGTCGGTAGATTCTCCTCTCCCAATTGGCTGCTGCTCTATGCGTATAGCATCTTTATTTTTTTATATAATTTTTTATTTTTTATGATGTGGTCTAAACATTATATTTATTTGGTAAAATGGTAATTTTCTTTAGCTATCCTTTTTTAGATTTTTCTAATATTTCTTTATCAACCCCATTCAACTTCATCTCATAAAAATGAGCTTTATGCGGACGTTAGTAATGCATATAATTTGATTAAAGAATACGTGACTGATATAATGCGATTGATAAAAGCTAAAGAAAAAGAAAAACATGGAGAATATATTCATATCCTTGTTCAAAATTGGAAGCGTGGGCAAGAGAATTAAACACATTTGGAGAATGTTGGGCTATTTAATCAGCAAAGCATGCTTGGAATATTTCTTAATTGCATACAAGTTTCACATTTGGAGATGTCCGAATACAAATCACGTAATTTCACACGAGTAACCAAATTTATGTATTAATAACAAGATATAGATATCGGTGGTGATTGAAATAAATAATTTGAAATAAAACTAATGTGAACTATACGAATGCCTTAATCTTAAATTTGATCTAATATTCCTAAATTATCACGTAATAAATATTCATCTAATATGTGAACTATAAAGTTAGCATGCAGTAAAAATTTATTATTATTGCATGTAACATGTAAAAAACAAAGAATATAGAACTACAAATATTTTACCAGGGTTCACCGCAAGTCATCATCCTGCACATAATAATATGCTTGATTCTAATTTTGTCTTTTATGGATATCAATTCATGTCACTCTCCGCCCACTGTTGAGTAGATGAATAGTTGAGAGATCTCATCAAATTCATGTACATCACATGACATGTCTTAACTAACAGTACATCAGATTTGCTACTTCAAATTTGGCATATGCAACTTATGCAAAGATTAGGAAGGGACGGAGCAAAAGTCCAAAGAGAGAAGCATCATCACCTTTGAAAAGCATCGTGTTAATCTTGAAACCCTCTCATTTGAGATCACAATTTCTCCACGCAGATGATCTCCTTGCTCATCCACTGCCGCCGACATTTATCTTTCTATCTATCTAATCGGTTCCTTCTCCCTGCATTGCAAAGTCTTAAAGTCACACTTTTAAATTCGTGGCAAGAGAAAAAGCTACAAGGTTCTTGATTACACCGGCCGCCGGCGACCGGGGGGGGGGGGTCTGCGATGATTCACTGGGGAGGGGAGGGGAGGGAGGGAGTGCAGGAAATGGTCAAAAGGCAGTCCCCTTTTTTTGATTACTAATATGTTTAATTCAAGGGGGAGTGGGGATCAAGATCTAGGGAATAAGTATGGCTGGTGGATTTTATTCACCAGGCCACCACCCAACTGTGGAGGCTCAAAGGCAGGAAAAGATATCCTTTGAAAAGATTTGCATAATTCCTTGAAGTCAATCAAATACATACATGGAACTAAAAACTAGATTCCAAGGCCATCCTCGTGGTTTCTGTATAAATAGGAACCTCTTCTCCCCGTCATCTTACCAAGCCATTGCCCCAGTGTTCGGCTGAGCTTCCCTAGCTAGTTTCTCAGTCATTTCAAGGGCACACTTCGTGATCACGTTAGTTCACCACCATGTCAAGGGACCCGCTCGTGGTTGGCAATGTTGTGGGTGATGTGCTGGACCCGTTTGTCAAATCTGCAACAATGAAGGTCATGTACAACAACAAGGAGCTGACTAACGGGTCTGAGCTCAAACCATCAGTGATTGTGAGTGAGCCAAGGGTAGAAATTCGGGGCCGCAACACGAGGACCCTTTACACACTTGTGAGTGGTGATTAGTTGAATATTTTTTTTTTGAGTTATACCATGATCTGGAATAAGATATGCTAAGAGGGTCGAACCATCAGCATAGCTTGGTTGGACTGATGGATCAGTTCAATCAGTGGTCAAGGTGCTTGATGAGTTCAATTATTTTTTAAAACTAACTTGGACTGGTTTTCGGTCAAAAACGGTCATGTGGTTTAATTTTTAGTGTAACTGCTTACAGTAGTCTGTCGACTAGTGGTAGGACTAGGATGGCAGTTGAAGAATCTACATTTGAGTTTCAACTCTTAAGTCACTCTTCGAATTGCTACTGATGTCAATGGTACATACAAGAGTGTGGCTCTGAAGTCACTCTTCAACTTTTTCGAGAAAAGTTACTCTTCCACTTTCTTGACAAAGGGAAGCACAGAGACCACAATGGCAAGAAACAGACACAAAAAGGGGAGATTCTAATTCTAGTGTGGCCAATTTACCCTTAATCATGGATAACTTTATGGCTAGAAAAGATTCCACCTTAATAACTCAGGATAATAAACATGAGTTTTAGGGTCATGCTATTATCGCATTAACATTATATAACTAACAGGATTATCAGCTCTTAACAGGAACTAGAAAATTATATTTCTTCCACTATGCATGTCAGATAAGTTACCTTGCTATCCACTAACTGTCGGAAGTGATATCATGTTAAGGTGATGGTGGACCCTGATTCACCTAGTCCGAGCAATCCAACCAAAAGAGAGTACCTGCACTGGTAAGACCAACTTGTTTCAGTGGCAAATATTCTGGAATTTAGTTGATGAATATTAGAATCTAAATAAAATCGTTTTTTGTGTGGTTATCTTAGGTTGGTGACGGACATCCCGGAAACAACAAACGCAAGTTATGGTAAGAAGTTATGCATTCTTGTTCAAACCTCACACGTTCAGCCATCTTTTCTTATGAGGGATGTGTTCACTGCTCACTATGTGGAAAACCAGCTTCCGTCCATCAAACCTAAAATGAAGTGGAAGCTGCTTTCTCAGCAACACAGAACATTTAAAAACCACACTTGAAAATACACATGTTCTGTTATATTGAATCATTTACAGCATAACACTGCTGGATTCTGATCCTTTGTTCAGGTAACGAGATTGTATCTTATGAGAGTCCACGACCAACAGCTGGGATCCACCGTCTCGTATTCATTCTGTTCCGGCAATCTTGCAGCCAAACCATCTACGCACCTGGATGGAGACAGAACTTCAACACAAGAGATTTTGCAGCAGCTTATAACCTTGGGGAGCCTGTAGCTGCAGTCTTCTTCAACTGCCAGAGGGAGAATGGATGTGGTGGAAGAAGGTATAAGAAATAAATATAAGATTCAATCCTTAATTTATAAGTTAAAAGCAAGTTTATTTCTGAAAATAAATCTTTCATAAAACATACACGTAAATTCAACATCATTAATAAGAGATTTGGAAAATAAAAGAAGCTAATCTGTTGTATGCTATTAAGAAAGTAAAACGAGTGATGATTAAATTTCAACATCTCCACTGATGAATTTTCTTTCATATGATTGCTCACGGACTTTTTTTTGCTTAAAAGGTACCATGCTATGAATGGATGGATGTAATGGTCTTATTTGAACTACAACTGCCTGAACATGGTCGGTAGCTGCTAAGGGAAAACTACATTGTAGTTTTGCAAAACTTCTATGATGATTGGGATACTATAGATACAAATATGTGTACTTCAAAGCTGTCCTAGTAAGAGTTTGTTATATTCCCATAAATGGATTACAATGTATCCATAGTTTGAGTCTAAAGAAATCAAATGCTTATCCTCCATTTCTGTGCTTACCTAGGTGGCACAAACAATGTTTTAGGAGAAAGTCCAAAAGTTATACCAAAACGAGAATCAGCATCAGCAATCACCTGATCATCAGAATTGCAGTTGGAAGATTCTGATCTCATCCAATGACATTATGGGTTCAACCAAATAAAGATTCTGATCTCATCCAATGACTGTATCTGTTTAAGGCTTAACATTACATATCAAATTTAAAACAAAACCTATAAACTGCACTTTACTATGCATAAGATAACACTACAGAAAATTCAAAGGGATCAGCTTCATACTTGATGAGCCTGAACATTGCAACATTGCTAAATGGGTGTTCAAAATATTGTATGCTCTCCTGAAAAGATCAGCAAAGTTTAAAGATTATCAGTACTGAAGCAAAAAAGGTCAATCCAAAGATTATATTTTCCAGAATGTCACCATGCTGATGTCATTAGCAACATGATGAACTGTTGTGAAGATGCTTCAGTGGCATCTGGATAAAATATTCCTAGAATAAATGAGAACTTTGTTTAGCTGCTGACTGTGTATGTTAATGTAGTCCAATCAGGAATATGAAATTTCTAAAAGTGGTCATCATCATCCTTTGCAATTACTTAATATCAGGCTAAACTCATCAAGTTGCAATTGTTTATCTAAAGTCGACAGGACTAGCAAAATTTCCTTTTGCTGAAACTCTCCAACTACAAACTGGTGAGCTTCACAGTTCACCTCTACAATACTGGCTCCTGTTTCCTTCTTTACACCCTTCTGCTTCATCATTCTCCTCACCCTTGCTACGTCTGCCCACCTACGATTTGCAGCAAATATATTAGAAAGGAGTACATACACTCCACTGTCACAAGGCTCTAGCTCAAGAAGGTGACTTAGGATTTCCTGTGAAAGTTCCACATTCCCGAAAGCTTTGCAAGAGCTCAATAAAGCTCCCCAAATATGAGCATCAGCTTTCATTGGCATGTGTCTTGTAAGTTCATAAGCTTCTTCTGTGAGCCCAGCTCTTCCAAGCAAATCAACCATGCATCCATAGTGTTCTATCCATGGAACAAGATTGTAGGATTTACACATCAGATCAAAAATGCAGCGACCTTCTTCTACCAAGCCAGCATGAGAGCATGCACTAAGAGCAGCCAAGAATGTTACTTCATTAGGATTGACACCATACCCTATCATTTGTTTGAAGCACATGAGAGCCTCACTACCATGACCATGCATAGCCAGTGCACCAAGCAATGCATTCCACGAGGAAACATTCTTGTGAGGCATCTGATGAAAGGTTTGAACTGCCATATCTAGGCATCCACACTTAGCATACATGTCGACCATTGCAGTCCCTAAATGAACGTCCCATCGAATTCCTTTTTGGTCTATGTACTCACAAATCCTCCTCCCATTACCCAATGCCCCCAAACTTGCGCAAGCAGATAGAACGCTAGATAGAGTGATATTGTCTGGCTCCATTCCAGAGGCCTGCATCAAATTAAAAGCATCCATTGCTTCCTTGGCGTGGTTGCATTGCACTAACCCGCTGATAAGACTAGTCCATGAAACAATGTCTCTCTCAGGAAGCTCATCAAACATCCGTCTGGCTTCCTCCATGCTCATACACTTCAAGTACATATCCAGAAGTGCATTTCCAGCGACCAGACTCACCCCACTCTTGCGCTTCAACATCGATGCATGTATCGCCTTTCCCATGTCCAAATTCCCTAATCTCCCACACGCAACAAGGACGCTAACCAAAGTCGCCATATTTGAGTCCACATCCATCGAGGCAAACAAATGCATTGCTTCCCAAAACAACCCAGCTTTCACGTATCCGGAGATCAAGCTGGTCCACGACACCACATCTCTCACGGTCATTTCATCAAACAGGCGTCCAGCGTCGTGATACTCCCGGCAAACAGCATACAGATGAACAAGTGCATTCTGGACAAAGAGATCACACGCGAAGTACAGCTTAACGGAAGCGGCCTGCAGCTGTCTAGCTTCGCCGATCCCTGAGAACTTGACGCAGGACTTGAGAACGACCGGAAAGGTGTATCGGTCGGGGAGGAAAGAGTCGGCCACCATGAGCTTGTAGGCAACGAGGCCGAGCTCAGGACGGTCGCTGCTGGCGTAGCCGGAGATGAGCGAGTTGAAGATCAGGGGGAACGGGTAGCGGTCGGCGAGGTGGATCTGCCGGAGGGCGGCGTAGGCTGCGGAGGGAGGGAGGAAGGCGGGGAGGAGGGCGGCGACCTCGGCGGCGACGAAGGAGTCCTTGGTGAGGCCGGAGGTGAGGAGGAGGGCGTGGATTCGGGGGAAAGGCGAGGCGGGTTCGGGGCGGCGGAGGAGCCGGAGGAGGGCGGACTTGAGAGGGTGGGCGGAGGAGGCCGCGGTCATAATCGTTCGAAGCCACTTCTCAGTGATGTTGGGCTGCTTAAATAGGGTTTCAAAGTGCAACAATATATTATTTTTAAAAAATGATTTTTTTTAAATGAACAAAAGTAGTTTTTCTTTTTAAAAAAGTAAGTTAAATTAGAACTGTAAAAAAAATTATTAAATATTTTTCTAATAATTAATTTTTAATTAATAAAATCATATATGTGTGATTTTTAAAAATCTAAAATAAAAATTATTACTATTTTTTTATTGATAAATGTAGTTTTCTTAATTAATTTATTTGTGTGATTAGTGATGTGGTTTCCCATTGGCGAAATTAATTACGTGAGTTCAAGTCTTTTATCTTCATTATGTTTCTAACATTAAATGCCATTTTTTATTACTATATACTTTTAATAATAAAATTGATATTTTTTTCAAATAGGTATTAAATGATGTTTTGATGAAATTAGATGTAAATAGATAAATTGTTAAAATAAAATCTCATATATAAATAAAGGGATAGAAATAGGAAACATTCCAGATGGAGTAAGGTGGAGTTTGACGTAAATAAAAAAGTTTGGATAATTTGGAAATTTTGTTTTGCTGAAAACATAAAATAAAAACGTTCTGCAAAACTAGATGGATCATCCTGTCTGGTTAGACACTAACAACACATGAATGCATAAAGAACCAAGCAAACTGTAGATATTACATTCACAACAAATTATTCAGATTTCTGTATGAAAAAATATATATTTGTATATAAGTATATAGGTTACATGAACAAACAATGTCCATCAATCTGCAATCAACAGTACAGCAAGTGAATATTGTGGCAAGAAAAAAAGGTTGTATGCACCTTGATGAGGACATGAGTTTAAACTCAAAGCTGTGCGAAAAACTCGGGTTTGTCGCAGTGTTTATTACACAAACTCCATATCCTACCACATATAATAGCAAATATTGTGCAACCCAGGACTAAATATTAAGAATATAGTTTATTTCCATGACGACTTTATCAGCATCCGTGTTCCTCTGATGTTTACATGTGAATACTACAAGCACGAGTTTGTCACAATGTGTTTATTACACAAACTCCATATCCTACCACAAATAACAGCAAATATTGTGTACCCAGGACTAAATATTAAGAAGTTTATTCCATGACTACTTTATCAGCATCCGTGATCCTCTAGTGTTTACATGTGAATAATACAAGCACGAGTTACAGTAGCCTGTAGAGGGAAAACAAACAGAAGCCTCAAAATGGAGCCTCTGGTGGGGATACGCACAAACATGTTCCTTCTACAGGAGGAAGTCCCTTGGATCGGCAACGTATCCTGTCAAAGCTGAAGCAGCAGCAGTGTATGGTGATGCTAGATATATCTGACCTTCTTTATGACCCATTCTGCCAGGGAAGTTCCTATTTGTGGTCGAAACACAAACCTGAAGTAGAAAAGAATCAGCGATTAATGAGTCAACAAATGCAAGTAAATAACCGTCTAATCTGAGTTCAACAACTTGCCTGTGGCTCATTCATCCGGGCATATGTGTCTCGAGGACCCCCCAAGCAAGCTCCACAACTAGGACTAGTTGGAACATCACAACCAGCCTCCTCAAATATCTGTGAGCAGGTCTTCCCACCGGAGCCTGGTACTGGAAGGCTATATATATCCATCCATACCTGAAGATTCCTATGATGATCAGCCCATGCATTGTGCATCATGGGTTATGCAGATATAGACTGAACAATTTCAAATGCATCCGTACCTTTTGTGTAGCAGGAACCAGGAAAGTGGGAACTTTAACCTTTTTCCCCTGTTCATAACAAGAGAAACATCGGTTTATTAGTTCAAGATTCCCAAATCAACCAGAAATCTTTTTAATAGAGTTTTCATGCCGAACTCACAAGGAAGCCTGAAACAATTAGATGTTTCTTTTAAAAGACTTACTGAGGCAAGAAACACTTTTGCAGCAGCTAAAAAGTCCTCTGTCTTCCCTCCAGTACAAGATCCTATGTATACCCTGTCAATTTTGACATCCTTGCACTCTCTTGCTAAAGCACGATTATCAGGAGAATGAGGCTGGATATATCCGAGAACAAAGATTATGTTTCTTATATGAAATAACATCCAAATTTAATCATAAAAATCAAATAGAGGTTTGATTCAGTAATATATTACCACACCTTTGCAACCAAAGGTTCCAACCTGGAAACATCAAATCTATATTCTTGAATGAAGCTGAAAAAGAAAAGCTAGGATTATTAAACAAGAGCTACCAGTGCTAAATATTTATGCGGGATCCTTTTATAAGGTCATCAACATCCAACTAGCCAACAGAAATTTAGAAGGGAAGTGGATAAACCAACAATACAGGATGAAAATTGTATGTTGTTGATCCACAATTTACCTGGCATTGTCATCACTATATACTGGCTCGAAGTCCTTGGAAGTTTTATTCTGGAAAAAAAGCAGTGGTAAAACAAAATGTATTTGAATCAAACAACTTTTCCATATTTGTACAACTAAATATGCAGAGGCTATCTGAAGCATACATCCAAGTATAGCAACGACAAGAAAGCAAGAATGTGAATGATATAATACGGTATAAAATATGGAAACTAAAAATTAAAGATTAACACATCATAGAAAGAGTAATTCATACCTCAAGGTACTTAAATGTAGTTTCATCAGCAGGAACAACCCCATTCTTTCCACCAGCTTCAACAACCATGTTGCATAATGTCATCCTCTCCTCCATCTTGAGCAACAAATAATTATTAACTAATTATGGTTGAATTTCCCATGTTCAATGTAATATTACAAAATATACCACTTACATTTAGTCCTTGAACAGCAGAACCAACAAATTCCATGGATTTATATGTTGCACCAGCAACAGTTATTTCTCCAATAATCTGGATATCAAGAAAATAAATAAAAAAATAAAAGGAGTTTAAAAAGAAAAGCTGGCTGTTTTTTTAATGAAGGAAACAGCCAGTCAATATCAACCAGGAGTAATTCAACTTACTTGAAGAATAAGATCCTTGGCAAGCAAATAGCTTGGCATTTCTCCATCTAGTACAAACCTCAGAGTAGGAGGAACCTGAAAATGTAGTTGTCAACAAAATACAACTAGATGGTATAAAGAAATTATCAAGTAATTACTCATGATTTTTCATTCAAAGTAAACTAAATGCATTCAAAATAAGGCTTGAAATAGAATGCAAACCATAAAATTGATTTTTTCAAAGAACATATTTCTAATGAAAAGAGATTCAACAGCATATCCTATGGTACGTAGTGTTCATCATGTGTATTGTGCACTTGTGATCAATAGCTCCTGCTAACTACGAAAGAGAGAACAAATTAGTAGCCCCTTTGAAACAGAATCTAGACTGATTATGTAACAAGTTATGCTATATTAGACACACAAGATCAGTAAATTCACTTAACTTAGCAATAATTTCAGATTATAATGATGCAAAGTGATGGCCCTAGAGTTTGTGTTTGAAACAAAATGAAGAGCAGGACTGATGTCATAAAATAATTAGATAGAAAATTCTTTATGTCTGTATAAAATGCTTAAAATTAAAATAGAAATTAGTAAGGAATCCTGGTGGTTTAGGAGGCATATATTTGTAAAATTAGCTGGTTGACTATATCACAACAGTAATGAAAACGTGGTGTAACCAATTTGTGAACTAGTGTTGCTGATACTAAAAAACGACAATGTCTTTATTGGAAGAATCTAGTTTTGTTCATAAGCAAATACATGCATGAACTACAAATAACTAGGAGCTAGCCATCAAATCATAGACAGCCTTATCTTGAAGATTTCTAGTTCATATTGTTTGTTGAGAACATTTATGAGGGTAACTGGGGAAACTTTTATAACCTTCAACAAAAGCTTTCCAGTTCCCATGACAAAACCTGCATCAGTGTTACCAATTCCAGTAGCAAATTGACCAAAAGCACCAGCGTTGCATGTGTGGGAGTCAGTACCAAGTAAAACCTGTGAATCTAAAGTCAGAATAATATTTAAATTTTGAATTGTGTTGTGGATGCTTCTCAAAATTCTATATACCTCTCCTGGTCTGCAATGTCCTTCTTGTGCAAGTGCAATGTGGCAAACACCCTTATAATCTGGATTAGCCTGCAGATTACAATAAGGAACTTAACAATAGAAGTAACCAACATAATGACAAGAGACTAAATTAGCAAACTAGTGAAAATTTTCATACCCTGAAATTGCTAAGATCCTTGATATCATAAAAATACTTAATGTTCTGCTCCAAACAAAAGTCCCTCAAAATATCCACATTCCGGTTTGCACGTTCATCACTAGTAAAAATGTAATGATCTGGTATTATAACAATCTTCTCACGATTCCAAACCTGCATTCACAATTCACTCTGATAAAAATAGAGAAAGTATTATTAATATAAAGCAACGGTCAAAAAGGATTGCAACATTGAAGACTGACAGAATTTCAAACTTAAAGAAGGGGATAAATTCAGATGTATGCAGCACATTTTTATTTTTATTGAAACTGCAAAAACTTGAGAAAGCTGAACAGAATATAATAAAACTTATACAATAACTAAATTGGAACCAAGTAAACTCCAAGGTTCACAGCCAAAAGAATAAAAGCAGTGATGACCTTTGCATTCTGACCAAATTCTCTCTTAAAAATCCCAATGGTCCCAGGGCCGCAGACATCATGAGTCATCAAGACATCAACATTCACCCAGCTATTCTCCCCAGGTGACAAATGCGACTTCTCAGATGCTCGTGCAAGAATCTTCTCTGTCATCGTCATCGCATGTTTTACCTGCAAAAAGCAGTCAATCCAAAATGAGAAATCTTGAACAGCAGAAGGATCCAGATTATCCAGGTAAGAAGGAATGGATGCCCAACTGAACCGGTCGTCGACGGGGAGCGGGAAGGTTGCGCAGGCGCCATGACTGCAAGGACCTTGTTCAATGAGTTCCTTCGACAGCTAAGCGCTCTAGTTAAAGGCGAAGAACACGACGCCGCGCCAAATTCCTTCTGCAGGCCAAATACAATAAGAAGAGTAATCTACTACCTTTCATGTATGAGGTAGGCATCGCTGAAAAAAATCTCACCTTTGCACCAAAGATCGAAGAGTTCGAAGCCATAAGTGGCGACGCCATCAGGAATGATCGAATCCTTCTGCTTCTTACGAAGAAATCCTGAATCAAATAGTGGAGCGAATGGTTGATTGCAGCTGAGAGCTCGAATTCAGTGATTTTTGGATCGAATGGCTCCCTTGACGATGAGACGAGGTGAATGGGAATGGAGGAAGACGAAGGTGGGGCGCCTGCGGGACGACGATGTTCGTGTTAAACTTTTAGGGCACGCGGGGCGGCAAGCTACGATGGGGATGCGGGTCGATGGGTGAGGAGCCGAGCATGGAGAATCGAGTCCGCTCCGGAGAAGATAACGGGCTGACCCGAAACCCAATAAAGTGATAACATGAACAGTTTACGGTGGAGAAGCGGGAAGATCCGAACTCTCCGATTCGGAGCGGATCCTCGATGACGAGTCGCGGTCATGATCCAGATTTCCATCCTCCATCATCAAACATAGACGGCCCAGATAAAGCCACGCGACGAACGTTAGCCTGATCGAAGGGAGCGGAGGCGACGCGGCCCCCGCTGCAGCGTGGACGGCCAGGCCAAGCTCCATTTTTTAGCTGCACCATCTCTTCTTCCTCCCTCCCTCCCTCCCTCCCTCCGCGGTGGTGCTCGGCGATGGCAGTCGCACGACCTACTCGGCTGCCGGCGCCCGCCGGCGCTTGTTCAGCTCAAATTGCTTCCCGCCGGAAACTTCCGGAGCTCGCCAAGCGGCTGGCTTTGTCCTTCCCGCCCTCATCCGCTTCCAGGTACTGATTGGAAGCATGTTAACTTATCCTCTTTTTTCTTCTCGTGATTTTTCCATAGAAGAAATGTGAAGTGATGCCGATTTGGGAAAGATTGGTACTGTAGGTGTTACTTGCCTTGAGTACGGTCTAGGGCTAAAGTATGCTGGAATGTGTGCTTCTTTTCAGATTAAAAATGGTCAGTCGAACACTTTTTAGCTCTTTGGAATTGGCATTACCTGACCTTCCTCGTATGGATTTTAGCTATTTATGGATTCTAAGAACTTATCGAGGAAAGAAATATTTTTGAAAAATATTTATGGATTCTAAGAACTTGATTTGGAACTATGATGTTAACTAACAGCAGATAGAAAGGCGTGATGCTACTCGCTTGCCTTCCCATAAGTTGTAAATAATTTAAAATGTAAAACAATATATTGTATTCTCCTTATTTTGTCTGTGTTAGACATTTTTTTCATTCTAGAATCTAGATAGAGCAAAGAATGACCAGCTCAATGCATATTCTAAACCATCTCGACTCAATTACATAGTTTGTTACCAACAGTATCATGGATTTGAATTCTAATGATATTGTTCTACGAGTACTTCATGAGATTTTACAGATTCATATACCTCTTTCTCTTTCTACTTTGTTCTCACTTGAATTCCCATTACAGGGAATCTCCTGCAATTAGTTTTTAATAAATCTTCTGTAGCATTGTGGATGGGTCTCGTCAACTTGTAGGCAGCCAAGAAGCTGTTGATGTCAATAAATCGGACTATTTTTAAAATTTTAAATTAATTCATTCAGAAGCTGCCTAGATTGTTGAATAGTTCTAAAAGGTTCACTTTTTCAAAACAGGCTGAAAGTTTCACGAGAGTTATGTCTATGCAAAGGAAAAACATGTAAGCCATCTTTACATTCAATGGTTTTTGTGCTGATGTATCTTCTATCTTGTTTTATCAACACTTTAGAAAGTTGCATTTCTGTCGTTGCAGATGAACCTGAAGTAGCCCCTTGCCAAGACTTTGCCACAATTTCTTCAAGTTTGTTATTGGCAGAGAGAGAAGAGGCAAAAGCTGTACTAACCTTGTTTCTGAAAAAACAAGGCTTGAGCAGCACGGTAGCTGCAAGGATTATTAACAAATCAGATTGTTTTGTTGATCACCTCATACAAAGGCTCCATTCTGTGCATAAATCTCGATATCTAGTAGGTTCGAAATCCAAAGACTTGCGTTGTTTTCTTCGCTCTAAGTATCATGAGACATTTGATGCTGATTAATCTTATTGTGTTTACATTTCAGGACGAGAGCTTACAACTCTTGAAATTAGAGGTGCTTTGATTCCATACCTTGAGTCTCTAATTGAAGAACATGCAGATGCATTAGTAGGTTTTGTTGAGAATTTCCCAGACCCTCCAGGAACAGAAAAAGCTATTTCAGCCTCTCCTATAAACAGTACCGATTCTTGTTCAGCCTCTCCTATAAACAGTACCGATTATTGTTCTAAGAAAGAACGAGCTGTAGCTCGAGTAAGTCAACGCACCTCTGATGGCCTACTTTCTGACCAAGTCCTTTACCTTGTGAACCTCGGTATGAAACATGAGCAGATCAAGGGCATAGCACGTAAGTTCCCCGCCTTTGCTTACTATAATTTGGACCGCAAAATCAAACCAGTGGTAGAGTTTCTTCTGGAGATTGGTGTTCCACAATCAGACATTCCTACCATTCTTATTAAGAGGCCTCAGTTGTGTGGCATCAGCTTTTCGGAAAATCTAAAGCCTATGATGACTTATATTGAGGGCTTTGGTGTGGACAAGAGCAAGTGGGCCAAGATTATATACAGATTTCCAGCACTGCTTACTTACAGCAGACAGAAGGTGAAGGCAAGCGTTGATTACCTTTCCGAACTCGGTCTTTCCAAGCAGAGTATTGGTAAGATTCTGACGCGCTGCCCCCATATCATAAGCTATAGCGTCGAAGATAAGTTGATGCCTACAGCTGATTACTTCCGATCGATAGGAATCGATGTTGCTTCTCTTATGCACAAATGCCCTCAGACATTTGGACTAAGCATTGAGGCTAATCTAAAGCCAATTACAGAATTTTTCTTTGAAAAGGGTTATAGTAAAGAAGAAGTGAGTATCATGGTTCACAGATATGGAGCTCTTTACACCTTCAGCCTTACGGGTAACCTGATACCGAAATGGAACTACTTCTTAACAATGGATTACCCAAAGTCAGAGCTTGTCAAATTTCCCCATTATTTTGGATACAAGTTAGAGGAGAGGATTAAACCCCGATACAGTCGGGTGAAGGAATGTGGAGTGAAGCTGGTCTTGAACCAAGTGCTGTCAGTCTCGGAGAGTCAGTTTGATAAGGTACTGGAGAAAAAATTAGATAAACTCGGGAGACAAGAGTGAAAGACTAGCTGGTTGTAAGTTTGGAACGCATGGAATGGACTAAAAAGACACAGCAGAGAATTTTAGCATAATTTTGGGTGTACAATGTTAGACTATCGGATCTTGAAGAAGAAGAAGAGCACGGCTGTATGTTTATAGTTGTATGTTTCACCAATGAGCTTGAAGAGAAAGCATGCTCTACATTTTGCTCAACCTCATGAAACCTTTTGATTTTGGCATAATACAGATGCGGCATCTCACCTCGCTTTGTGATATGTGAATGTGGTGTTAGCTCTGGTTGAATTGTTTAGGGCAAACTGAAGTTTGACATTCCCTTCATTTTTGTCATTTAATAATCTTTTTCCACTTAGATTTAAGTTGTGCCAAAAATGGAAAATGCAAATGTCTGACGCAGATTTATACTTGATGGGAATAAGATTCAAATTTATGTCTGCTCTTAGTTAAAATTTGCATGATTAGATGAAAAGGTGTCATATCATTTTATCTGCGCCAGAGCATTATTGACAAATTTTTTAGAGTCGAAGAGTTATAGAACTTTTCCCGTTTTTTCTCGGCTAATCTCCATTTTGTTTTCAATATAAGCCAGTTAGAGTCATATTGTTTGTCTACATGGAGAGATATCATATTTGGTATCCACTATGATGAAGCTATTTTGATGCAATGAAGGGAGAAAATAATAAGTCTCTTTTCTTTCTTTTAATAATATTGATAAACACCCTGTAGCAGCATCAGCTAAACACCTTATGACAATAGCCATGCACAGATAACTTATAATATAAAATAGGTGAAAGCACAAACTATCAATATTAGCCAGTTTTACGATTACAATATATTACTTGTTCAATAACTATCTAACCATTGCAAATTTTGATATATTAACTTATGAAAAGATAACAGTTAATGTTTTTTTAATGTAAGTTTTTCTTAAATTAATGTTTTTTAACTCTAATTAAATAAATTAGAGTAGGCTTGTCGATATATTTTAATATAATTCGTATATCTGAATAAGTGACTCACCTTTGATTAAATCATGATGGTTTGAGATAATGGTATTGTTCATCAATGCTAGTAGCCCTAATTAATCATGATGTTTCAAGGAAATCTGAGCAATGCTACTAGCCTTCACTGAGTGCAAAAAATAGATTGTTGAAGCTTCAGAAAAAAGAAATAAAATAAGAAGGAGAAGAAAGATTAATTTATTAATACTTGTAAAATCCTTTCATAAATCAGATGATCAACCGTTTAACTCGATGATCAGCTTCATTTTCTTTTCTCTAACATCAGTTGCATATCCATCTTAATTTTAGGGTTGTTGGACTTGTATAGATGAATATTTTACTTATTTTTAAAAAATTTTATTCAAAGTATAATTGGACTTATAATGAGTAGCATTATTGTCTCTTAAAAATGTACTACTTTAAAATTTATTAGACTTCTTATTAGGTCGACACATTGGGTTGATTTTGATTTATTAGACTTTTTATTAGATCGACACATATTGAGTTGATTTTTTTATCAATCAGTGAGCTTAAGTGCTATATCCATAGTTTTGCTCTTAGTTTTGAAGGCTCTTAGTCTTGAAGCGGTTGAGTAGTACAAATCTTCTTCTAATGGTGTAATAGTATGTCTAATATTTGATAAATTTATAACAATATTAATATCTTTACATGGATTAACATAACATGCATACATTTAGCGAGGACAGTATTATTTTTATTTTGCCAATGAAACAATACTAAATACCAACTTGCCTACTGATAAAAACAAATCCATATAATAATATAATAAATTATGTTCATGCATGATATGAGAATTTTAATCCCTTTGACTCACGTTGACCAAATAATCCAAATACGAGTTTTCTTTTTTCTTTTTCTTTTTTCAAATGGTCGCTTCCATAAACCCTAATCGCATCAGCCCTCCGTTCGTTGTTGCCATGGCGGTCCCGGTCCTTCCCATCCTTGAGTTCGAAGACAAGATAGCTGAGACCGTGGAGGAGAATCCGGTGGTTGTGATCATTGGCGAGACGGGCTCCGGAAAGAGCACGCAGCTCTCCCAGATCTTGCACCGCCGGGGGTACACTCGCTCCGGCGCGATCGCCGTCACTCAGCCTCGCCGCGTCGCCGCGGTCTCCGTCGCGAGGTGGAACCTCTCGCCGTGCCCCCTTTGTGATGCTATTATGGGGATTTTTCATTTTTATCATTAATGAATGCATCGTGTTCTGGACAGGAGGGTTGCATTTGAACTTGGCGTCCGACTTGGTGAAGAAGTTGGCTACGTGATTCGTTTTGAAGATCGAACTTCTGATAGAACTCGTATCAAGTATAGTTTCTAGTCCATTGATACCCTTGCATTTTTAACTGTCTCGAGTAATTTGAATCTTTCAGTAACTAAGGTTTAACGCAATTATCAGGTACATAACAGATGGCTGTCTTCTCCGAGAGAGCCTGTCTAATCCAGAGCTCGATCAATATTCAGTCATTATCTTAGATGAAGCTCACGAACGCAGTTTGAACACGTATGTCATCCCAAATTGTTCATCATCTTGCGAGTTTCTTTGTCATAAACTGGCATTTTGAAAATCCTAGAAATAAGAAATTTTCATCTTTCCTCTTGTTCGGCAAGCGGAACTTATTCTTGCTAATTTAGGCAATATTTCTAATTTGAATGCACCAAAATTTGTGGAGCTCTGAATTTGTGGAAACTTCATACTTTGCCGGCAATCTATTGTCTATGAGGTGATTGTTTTCTCTATTCCAGATGTTTAAAACAAATATAAGAAATTCGCTGCTCTAGACCTCACTGCTATGACTAGTTATGGTTAAAGACCTCTATCCTATGTGATGTTTTTGGGGCCTTGGTTATTTATGCTAAAGAGGGGCGATTCGACAGCTATCCTCATCTTCTTCCTTACTTTTCCTTTTCTGAAAAAGGAGTTAAAAAAATGCTTTGTTAGTTTCTCTTGCATGAATATATTTATCCGTTTATTTTTTATTGTATTGACTGTGTGCTCTACGCCTATGTAAAGATTGTCTCATCGATATCTCATATGCCACCCAGCAGTTCTTGCTTCACTGACTGCAAAAATCTTATAATGTATGCATTACTTTGTGCTTGCTAACATTCATTTGTCGGTTAATTTTTTGCTCAGTTTTCTACAATAGTGTTTTACTTTCTTAGCTTGTCTTCTGCTTGGTGTGTTTTGATATTAATTTCTTACTGTATTCCATTACTTGAGAAGCTAGCTTCCTGATTTTTATATTTCATCAACAGTGACATATTGCTGGGCTTAATGAAGCGCTTAATTAAGAGGCGCTCCTCTAACTTCAAAGTTCTCATCACTTCAGCAACACTGGATGGTGTCAAAGTTTCTAACTTTTTTTCTGGATGCCCTGTATTAAATGTCCCGGGGACATTATTCCCTGTGGATAAATTTTACAGCACTGAGCGTCCCACAAATTATGTCGAATCCTGTCTAAAGACTGCTCTTGGTATGTAGAACATGCTTGTTCCTATATTCAACCTCTTGAAGTGATAGCGTTATGGAGTTTGTAATTCCTAAAGAGAACTTTCTTCCTTATGTTCCTGTCTTTAGGCTTTATTTGTATCTTTCTTTATTTGTTATCATATGTCATAATATTCTTCATATCAAAGGTTGATGATTTCTTCTTCAATTTCGAGATAAATTGGCCAGTGATATGTAGAATCTTAACAATTTTATGGAGCATTATTGCTCATTGACCATTCAATACTAGTTCAATATTTTGCTATGAAATAATGGTTAAAAATGAAAAGTTCTTGAAGTTTCTATGGACATTACTAGAGGAATCGAGACATATATTTAACTTTTAGGGAGATTGTAGTTGCATACTTTATTTTCTTAGATCTGGTAAACGTCACATCCTTGCCACTAGGATTTCATACTTTTAACTTTATGACTTATGATGGTAAATTGCAAATAATTTCACTAAAGTATAAGTAACAGAGAGAGACAAGTGAAGTGTTGTGACATTATGACTTAAAAGCATTGACAATGTTGCTATAAGACGTAGGGATATGCTTAAACTATTAGCAGATTCCTTGCTGTATCTAGAATATATGTACCACTTTTTGTTAATAAAGGGGTGGGTAAAGATGCCTGGTATTTTCCTTAGTTAAACCTCCATTCTGCTTGGTGTTGCTGTTTCTCAACAAATTCCTGACTAGGTCATGCAAAATCCTAGGTTGGCACAATATGAACCCTGACCCGCTGTATTGTACTGATGAATTGATGAGGCTGGTCTGAGTGAAACTTCTGATGTTTACTATGAAAGCCCTTGGTTTTATATTTATGATCTTAAACAAAACCATTTTGAATTTCTTTTCATGAAAATAATAGAACTATGAAGTCTGACATGTACTTATTACAGAATAATATAGTAAATAGTAACTTTGATTGGGATCAGTTTTTTGGTGATAATTAAATTGGATCTTTGATAAAATTTTATTTTCCTGTAACATTTTTTTATCATGTTGTAGGTTTGCTGTTACATTAATTATCCATATCGCTCTTAACAGATATCCATGTGCGTGAACCTCCTGGCGATGTTCTGATTTTCATGACAGGACAGGTGGGCAATTTTCTCAGACAAGTTTTCTGATTGCTTGGATTGGCTTTGTTGGTGGGGCTACCCTGCTTCTAACCTCCTTATCAGATATCCCTACTCTCACAGTGTTCTAACTTATTTTAACCTATGAAAATTGACAGTACTTGCTGCTTTAGCTTTAGTCCATTTTTTTGTTCCCCTTGTGACATAGCATTTGGAACTAAACATACTCTTTCTTATCTCAATGCATACTGTTAGGATGATATTGATAAAATGGTGTCCAAGCTGGAGGAGAGGATTCAAAACCTTGAAGAAGGTTCTTGCTTTGATGCTTTAGTCCTTCCGCTTCATGGTTCCTTACCACCTGAAATGCAGGTAATTGCTTTCCTAACTAAATAAATTCTTGAGATTCTCTATCATCTTTCTATTGCACGTTTTATTGTACACTATTTGATCATGTCTATGATGTATCCTTCGGGAAGGGTATCATGACAATTACTTTGACATCCATTTCCAGTTTTTCTGTCTTTACCGTGTGATGTTGAGATTAAACAGAGATATTTTTTACCTTAATTTTGACTATGTATTACTTGAAAATTGATAATTTAAGCCTTAATAATTTGTTGCTACAAGCAAGTGGACATAAAAATCAAATGATGAAATTACCTGTATCTTTAATTGTAGTTTCTTAACAATTGAGGCAAAATTTTTTTAAGGAATTAAATCAAACCTATACCTGTTTGTGGGTTGGCATTGGATGCACAGAATCAGAATCTTAGTATGATGCACATTTGTAGTTCTATTTGCTCAACTTTTTGCAACATATGAACCATCTTTTTCTTATTTCTTAAAAAGGTGCCGTTGCTTGCTCACCTTTACTGTGACCTAGTGCTGGTGTATGTATATATATATAGTGAGGAAATCTGATGGCGGTATTTTGACTGCCTTTTGAGTTCTGAACCAATAAATTATAGAGATTGCTTGTGGAGTATAAATCATAATTATACATTATATGCTAGTTTGCCTTTATATTTATCAACAACAGTTGAAATTTCTCTTTCATGGCAGATCATTTTTTGGCTCTTTTGTTGCTTCTTTTTCTAATGATGAAAATAATAATAGTATCTGCTTTAGATTCTATAACATAACCTGTCATAATATTTAGTAGAGAAAACTGGAGAGTATTAACTTCAGAATTGATACTGTGCCTCACTTTTTTTTTTGAATGTAGGTTCGTGTTTTCAGTCCAGCACCACCAAACTGTAGAAGATTTATAGTTGCGACAAACATAGCTGAAACTTCACTGACTGTTGATGGTATTGTGTAAGAATCCATTTTGTGGTGTTTTATCATCTTGTAGTCTTAATTAGTTTATCATCTTGAAACTTCACTGACTGGGGTTTTTTTGGCAATTGGTGATACTGTTTATACTTTACTATATACATATACTTTTTTTTTTCATACATCCCTTTGGATGATATATTGTATTGTTTCAAATTGGTGAAAAGAATGCAATGTTATCTTTCAAAAAAATTAGTTTACCTTTTGTTAATTATTTGTTTTTCATTTATGAGATCAAAAAAGTTATTGACAAAAGTATGTGCATGATGCATAGATTCCTCATTGATGATAGAAATTATTTGAAAAAGAAAGAGGTAGTCTCAGAAATATATATTATGGGGAATGATGTTATTATGTCAGTACTGTTTGGCTGAAAATACAACAAAACAATTGAAGAATCCTAGGGCATGTTTTGGCTCCAAAAAAAAATTCCAAGTTCTTACATTTGGTAAGGCAACTCAAATTTTTGTCTTAAATTTTTTTTAGAAGTAAAAAATGCTTTTGGTTGATCTAGTTTTTTAAGACAAAAAACTGTGAGCACTTGTTTGATTTGAGAAAAAATATGACATTTTTAAAATTAAAAAATGCTAAAACACTAATTTTTCACTTGATAAAATTTTAATTTTGAAAAATAAAAATATTATAATAAACGAATGATTAAAAAACAAGTATGTTGGAGTGGTATGCTTGGTATTTTAATCCATGCTAAGAACCCCTTTGAACTCCTTTTATTTTTCCATTTGTGCTATTGGATATCTATAACTCACCATGATTACTAATCTTTAATTAATTGAAAAACCTTGCAAATGATTTTTTTAATCTAGAAACTTGTATGTAGTGCTTCTTTTGCTATTCCTGGTGAGATTTGGAATGACATCTTTTTCTTGGATGAAATGTCCTACATTTTTACACTAGTACTTCACTGGTAATGTAAGGAGCACAAGCTACCTGTCTGTAGTTGTTAACACGAGAGAGAAATTAATTTTATGCAAATGGTGCTTAGTTTCTTGGTTCTTAATGCATAATAATTTTGGTTATTTGATGTGGAATCTTGATAACATAGTTTGACAATTTATAGAGAGTAACCAATGATGCTATGCATGTACAAGCTTTGGAAAATCTGTTTCATGATTATCTATCAACCGAATGACTATTTTATACATGTCAAAACTTATCACTGTTATAATCCAGCAGTAGTGACACACATTCCTTCTTGAGCCCAAGATGTTTGTTCCATGGGAGCACCAATAAGAAACTAGATTTATCATGCTGCTATTGCTAGTAATCGATTACATTCCTTTTATGCTGGGCATTTTACATGTATCCTCATAGATGAAGGCTTTACTTTTTCTCCTCATAGGTATGTCATTGATTCTGGATATGTGAAGCAGCGTCAATACAACCCATCAACAGGAATGTATTCTCTTGATGTTGTACAGATAAGTAGGTTGGTTAGTACTTAGTTTCCCTATGGTCTGAGATTCATTTTTCTTACAATTTCTTTTTACCTTTAAACAAGCTTTATTCCTTTCTGATGTCATACTCCTAATTGCTTTTAGAAATGACCTAATTCCAGATGAGCCTGGTTTATATCAATGACTAAAATCTGTGATGAAGAATAGATACTGATAGGTTCCAGAGGATGATAAATTTTTTTTCTAGATGGCACAAAATTATGAGTTTGTGGTTGTAGTTTCAAATTGTTCCATGCTATTTAAGTTGTCAATTCAAATAACTAGTAGCAAGGAATGGTAGTTGTATGCTTAGCACTACTCGCAAGTTTCTTTTGAGGTCTCCAATTATTTCTATTGCTCTGGCAAGTTGGTAAAGGCTGCAGGGTCAGAAGGCATAGAGTTGAAGGTTCAAGAAGAACCTTTTTCCCACTCTTTAATAACTTGGGTATGTGACAAGTTGAATCATTTTTGAATATTTAGGTTAAGGAATCTATCAAAACCAACTCTAAGAACTGAACAATTTTGAGTGCGAGCAGAGTGTCCGTATGTTGTTCCTTTGATGTAACATTTTAATTTTGTTGAAAAGGTGTAGTTCAAGTTCATCAAAAAAAGAAAAAAAAAATCATTGCCAGGCTTGATGAAAAATGATTTCTACTGCTAAATTAATAAGACTCCGAACTTGATCAGAGTCGGACTAAAATAATGGCATGTGACTCGCAATTGTCTTCATTCATAGTTAATTGAAGCTTTGAAGGCTAGTACAATATCCATGGATGTGTATATTTCATACCTAGGTTTTGATGTCACACAATTCTAGGAATCCATTACCATTCTATGCAGTTGGAAATTTTGAATAAATAATCTTATAAAAAAAGGAAAAAGAAATAGTAGTAGTTCAGTTTGGAACATACATTGGTTTAGACCCATCTTATGGTGGCTGTAGAATGTTAGGTATAGATTTTATCAGGTCCAGCTAGGAAATAAGAGCCACGAACTGTTTTAGGAAAAACATGAGATGCCTGAAATATGAACTAATATACTATTCATGTTGGTTATCAAGTACTATAAGATTGCATAGATGGACATTAGGCCTACTTAATGCTAATTCTACATGGCCATACTCTTTGTCTATGGAACTAATATAGAATGCTGTTGGTGCAAAATGGATAGTGTATTCCTATGTTATTTGGGCTTTTCACTAAATTGTTAGAGTAAAACATTATAAGTTTTTCCAATCTCCTACAACAAAGTTCTACTTTGGCTTGAATTCTGCTTTCAAGACTAAGTAATGTTGTGGCCTTAGTATTCTGTCTATATTCATGTCAGAAAGAATGTACTGACTTAGAATTATCTGTTATTGCATCAAATTCTCCCAAACACAGATGTACTGGACTTAATTTTTCAACTTGAATTGTTATAGGGTTCAAGCTGATCAACGAGCTGGACGAGCTGGAAGAACTCGTCCTGGCAAGTGTTACCGGCTATATCCTAAGACTGTTTACAATGAGGAGTTTCTTGATGCAACAATACCAGAAATACAAAGATCTTCTCTTGCTGGAAGTGTTCTTTACCTGAAGTCATTAAGTCTTTCTGATATTGACATTCTGAAGTTTGATTTCCTTGATCCACCATCACGTAAGAAGAAATTTGATCCTTATTGTCATTCTTCCATGTAATTGTTTATTGGCTTAATTGCATAATATGCAGTTCATCTGTTTGCATTAAATCTTGTTAGTAGACAGTTTCTTATTCTAATAAAAATAGAAAGAACAACATTTAAAGAAAAAGAAAGGTTTGTTTTTAATCTTTTAGTCACATCTTGTATATTAGTGGAATGATAATATCGAAGTAATGTGTCTAAGGATATAAATCGTTAGAAAAATATACTGAGATTAAAAGTATTATTTTGGTAATTTAGGACATTGGAAATAGGCTTCTGCTTAAAACCTGGGCCTGATTCAAATTCATGTAATGTTTCTGCAGGTGAATTATTAGAAGATGCTTTAAGGCAATTATATCTCGTCGATGCAATAGATGAGAATGGAGAAATAACTGAGATTGGAAAATCTATGGCTGGTAAAAATTTCAGTGTTTTCAAACTAACAACCATATTTTTTCACTGATTCTGCTATCTTGAATAACATTCCTTGTCATGTTGTGTAGAGCTTCCATTGGAACCATCTCTTGCAAGAACTTTGCTTGAAGCAAATAAGTTGGGGTCCTTGTCACAGGCTTTGACTGTCACAGCTATGTTATCAGCAGAAGTTGCACTTCGTCCCGCTCGAAGGTGATTCATCATTTTTCATATAACTTTTTTATTTTCATTTGTATGCTGTCAACAAAGAGCACCTCATCAAACTTCATTTCTTTAAATAAATTGAATTTTGGAACTCGTTGTCCTTGGTTCATGCACTACATTATATGTGGCATGAGCTATTCACCAAAAGTTGCCCCTTTATGAAGCTCACTTGCAGTGGTGCTACAATTGGTTATTATCCATGTATCATTTATGCTGAGATAAAAATTTAGAGATTACTTTTGTGAATTAGTTTTCTCTTTGATATCTGTATTCATGCAGCACTGTTTGCTTGTAATTGTTTTGATTTTTTAACCACATACAACATGTGTCTGACACTCTATAACACATGTACAGTAAGAGTAAAGATAAGAAGAGAAAGCAATCATTTTCCACATTACCAGATGGTTCTGGATGGGGTGACCATATCCAACTTCTTCAAGTATATGAAAGTTGGGACCTAGCTGACTATGATCCAAAGTGGTGCATTGACAATGAATTACAGGTGTACTATAATTTACTGATGCAAAAATTTTCATGGTATTTGATATTTATGTGATGTTAGAACCATCTTACTAAGTACCTTCTTGATGTGCTGAAAATGAACTCCTCATCCAGAATAATGGCATGTTGGTGTTACCATTTGTGCCGATTGTACAATGCCCTTGTGATAGGTCTGAGGATATGTTAAATCATGAAATCAGTTCATTGAGAAGTAATGTCTGTACATAACTAAGTAGGGTTCGATATACCTGATGGAACATAAATAACATCTGTTTCCCTAGTCTTCTTAAGTTCCAAAAGTTTGCTGATGATCAGGCTGTATACTCAGTCTTACACCCTGCATTTTGATAGCTACTAGCTTCTTTCAAAATCTGGTTCAAACCATTAAGAACATGTTATGTAGCAGTATTTGGGATCTGAAATACTTGCAGGTCCGCAGCATGATGTTCAGCAAGGATGTGAGGAAGCAACTATCTCAGATAGTACAAAAGATATCAAAAGGTCAAATTGCTCTAGATGTATATTTAAAGTTTCATTTCAATAACATTTTGTTTTTTACTAAAGTATCAATATATTACCCAAGTGGGATAACAAGTTTTTCACTCCTTTTTATCCTGTGGTATTTCTGCTACTGCATGTTATAAATTATCATATTTCTCATCAAAATTCGAAGTTACAATCCCTCTTTTATTTTCTTTCCTTTGATGTATGGCAGATTCCCAGATGCAAAATCCACCACCGAACTTTTTTAAAGATTTACAGCTAAATCTTTTTTCATTAGAATATTTGTGTTAGGACTTTTGGTCACAAGAGGTCCCAAACTAATAGTTAGTTGGGTGGCTCTATTTGATTGATGTTTTAATAAGACGTATGGAAGTAAGTCATTGATATTATTGCTCTTGAGTTTTAACAATGAACTGGATTTGAATTCTTGTTACAAATATATTTCATTCTGTTCCTTAAATTGGTTTGTGAATATATCTAGGTATAGGTTTCTATTTCTCAGATCTTGGATAGAACGTTAATCTTATTAATGAAACTCCACTACCATAAACAGGTCCTTAAATTGGTTTCCAATATAAAATTACTATAATGTAAAAGCATTGTAGCAACTAGCATCAGGAGTGCAATTGTGGTGGCGATAGTTGGATTCTGTATACCACAAAATCCATCATATTTTACATTTACTGAACTGATTCAAGCACCAGTAGAGGAGCCTGCGTTACTGTGGAGGAACATATATATAACTTGGTAGTAGAATCTATGAAGTATTTCATGGTGTGAGCATGAAATATTTCAGTTAGCTGGGAAGTTCTGGTCCCGAAGTCAATCATGGCTTTCATGATTTGCAGTGGACCTACTATATATTTATTCTACTGGCTAAGCTAGTAAAGTTGGTTGTTGCAGTAAGAAAGGTGTTAGCTTCACATCTTACTTTCATCATTTACACTTTCCAGAGGATTAAAAAGGGTATTTGTTGGTACTGGCATTCATCGCCATTCAGTACACATTATCATGCTTTATTTCAAATTGTTTCTTTCTAATTACTTTGTTTTAAGGGTATTAATTTCTCAAATACAGGGTCATTGGATGTAGAATCAGGTTATCGACAGAGAAAAAGTGATAGAGACTATCAAAAACTTAGAAGAGCATTATGCGTAGGTTATGGAAATCAATTGGCTGAGCGGATGCTGCATCACAATGGCTATCATACACTTGGTTACAGGTCACAACTTGTGCAGGTATCTATCACACTATCTATTGCACTCGACTAACCCAAAAAATGGAGTCCTAGTTTACAAACCTATAATGACGTACCATGCGTGTATCATAATATTTGCCATTCTATTTTTGGTTCTTTTTGATACTTGATGGTCTCATGGCAATTCTATGGTCGTCTGTTTTACCTTATTTTCAAACTCCCATTAGTTATCATAATCACGCTACTTAGACAGAAATCCATTTGCTTTTGATGCCTGCCAAATTGATTTGCCACTGTTATGTAATTAACATTTATTTTTTTCAATGATTTATTTAATTTTCACCTTCTTAATTTATGTTTAGCCATTTTTTTACCAATCATATTCTGACAAAATTACATGAAATAATTATTATAATGGTGATTCCTCCTACTGCGCCCGTGTTAAACAGCAATATAGATGGATATAGATACACGTCAAATACATGACATGTAGCGTTTCCTATTTCCTCCCTTTGACATAGTAGTATGGAAATTACCAGGTTGGCTAAGCCATGCTTCTGCGTAAAGCCTAATCATACTCTGTTCTTTTCAAAGAGGGGAAATTTTCCCTCGGGTAGTTTTCTTCATTCATTCATCATTTGCCCATCGGATGTTAGTACCGACAAAAAATACTATGTTTCAAGTTGTTTCTTTTCTGCTTGTTATGCTGAGAACATTTAAAATTTTCTGCACTATGCATAAAATTTTAGTGCTGATCACTGATTAAATTTTACTCGTGATGTCTTGGATTCTGTGTCATAAGTGATTTGCTGAGGTAACTTTTTTCAGGTTCATCCGTCCTCAGTACTAGAATCTGATGAAGATGGACAGTTACCAGATTACGTCGTCTATCATGAACTCATAAGCACCACTCGTCCCTTCATGAGGAATGTCTGTGCAGTTGAAATGGCATGGGTCCAACCAATTTTAAGGAAACTAGACAAGATGGACATCAACAAGTTGAGGTAATCCACTCCTAAAGCCAACCCAACTGTTTGCTGCTTTTCTTTGCATTTTGAATCAGAGAGTAGGCCACAAGAATAAACCTTGAGCATTTTGAATTTTACAGTGGTGGGAGTTCTACCATTTTGGAGAGCAATAAAACCATCAACGAGAAAGAGACAGCTTCACCTACCAAATTGGCTACTGACAACAACACACCTGGTTCTGTGGATAGTAAAATACAAGCTGCCCGGGAACGATATCTTGCCAGGAAAGCAAAGAGATAATTCTTGCTGTGTAGTTCTTGCTTAGGTTCAGGAAAAGGGCACCCATAATGTTTCATCTTCTTTCTTCTCATATTTTTCCTAAGCTGTGTATCACTGTGAGTGAATTCTTCCAGTTAGCATCGGAGGACTTTAATTTGTAAGATTTAGGAGGAAACCTGTAAACAGCGAAGTCGTGCAGTCGGTAATCACAAGACTACTTTGAAGCATTCCTAAATACGAAATCTTATTCATAGTCTATATGTCATAATTTTAGAAATCTTTATAATGATAATAACAGACCTTATATTATGATTATTAGATAAAATATTATCTTTGTAATAGCACGTGTGGTTTCTCGTGCACATTTTAGTTTCTTATTCATAATCTAAACAGTTGTCGTAATAAACATTTGCAAAATGAGCTGCTCACGTCTATTTCTTTCTTTTTATTAGTTGGAGTGTTTTTGCCGTACTAACT
This sequence comes from Thalia dealbata, assembly GCA_030544415.1. Taxonomy (NCBI): domain Eukaryota; kingdom Viridiplantae; phylum Streptophyta; class Magnoliopsida; order Zingiberales; family Marantaceae; genus Thalia; species Thalia dealbata. Next base: position 5,283,171 of record CM060454.1, read on the forward strand.
TATTTAAAATAAAAAATTTATATAAACCACCGAAAAAAAAAAATTACCCATAGTGTTCCGTCAACGTACCAACATGGCACGTTGACCGATTTTTTGTTGTTTTTTATACATCTTAATTAATTAAAGAAGAAATTTTTGATGACAATGGGAAGAATAGATATAATTATATTGGAAGGCAATTAATGATTACCCCCTCTTCCTTCCTATCTTAGCTCATATAAAATATAGGCTAACAACTTTATTCATCAAAGTAAGCAGTGATTAAATTGGAAACCACACTTTAACTTTTTTCTCATATTAAATTAGTACAAGGCATTAGAGAAAAGAATATATATGAGATTCCTTAAAATGTTGTCTTTTATTGATATCGTGTAGGTTATAAATGAGAAGTATAAGAAATACTTATTTTTAATATATGTGGGCTTAAGGGCTTAAGGTTGTTGATAAACTTCTTCTATAAGTCCTTCCTTGTGTCATAATTTATAGATAATAATAACTTGTACATTTATTGGCAAGGCAGAAGTTTCTCCACCCTCCTCATATAGTTTCTTCAAATATACATACAAGTGTATATATTAGTAGATAGGTTGTCAAATTCATCCTTCTCAATTAATGTATGATCATGAGGATTATATATATATATAGTTGGAAGGTGCAAGTCTTATACATGTCTTATTTATATACAAGTATTATTTTAGTGTAGATCCGATGCTTGCAAGAGCTTGCCTTATTATTTCTGAAACAATGTCAAATATATGACAACATATAAAAAGGGTGTAGGCTGTGGTAAATCTCATTCAATGTTGCATGGTTGATGCTACTAGTAGGAAAATGTTCAAGTTTTTAAATAAGTGATTCAACTGAGTTTGAGATTCTTAGCTAGAAGATAAGACACATCTTAATTATTTATTTTTGTAAGAGGATGGATAAAGTTCTACTTTCAGTTGGACTTGGTAACCTTGTCATTATCATGTTTCTTTCTTTTATCATATATATCATTTGTCTACTTAATTTTCATATTAGTTATTTATTTATTTATTTTGCCTCCCCCACCTCTTCCCTTTTTCCATCCTTATTCTCAATACATTGAAGCAAACAAATAGAGACTAATTTCTTCCGGGCCATGTGAAGGTCTCCATGTTTTAATGTGATTGTTGTGTTGGTGAGACCTAATGAGATTTTTCAATGTTAACTTATCTGCTTATTTTTGAAATTTACTGTTGGGATTAAAAAGATGAGTTTTGAGGTATATTTGCAGCAGCTTTGTGGCTGCTATTGTTGCAGTTGAGAAGTTTCATTTTTGGTTGAAGAGTTGGTTGAAGCATTTACTAGCAAAGTGATTAAAAAAGGTAGAAGGGAGAAATTGTTCTGCAAATTTTCTTCTATCTGCCGAGACTTCATTTCTTTCTTCTCTTTATTTTTTTTATTTTTTTATTCTGCCATAAATAAGATGGTTATTATTATTATTATTATTACTACTTGCTAGCCTTATTCATTTGCTCGGTTAGTTGAATGCAAATGGATGCTAAATTATTTTGTTCTATTGCCAAGTTGATTTCTTGGGTTTCCTAAGATGGTTGTTGTGCTAGGAGCAATGCATGACTAATTTATATAAATTGTTAACGGTAAAATATATGATTGTGGTGGGGCATTTCCAAGCTTGGTTCTAAAAGAGTTTAAGTTTTCAAATAAAGTGAGTTGTTAAATCTTATTGCAAGATTACTACCGTCCTATCGAGATGGGCAGTTGTTAAGTACCTCAGATCGTGGGATGCCTCTCCCATTCTAATTTGTATACTTTGTATAATTTATTTAAATCTTATTGTATCGGTTGTTTATTAATATTGCATGCTATTTAAATATTCTTTATATGCTTTATTGATATGAATACATTGTACTACACCTACATTATTATAGGAGTAATGGACATTATGACATCAACTTAGCAATAAGAAAAACAATATTTGTAGTATCCCATGAAGGTAAAGATGGTAGAGATTGAAACTTGATTGTGATTTAAAACTTAAGTTGAATAAATATTCTCCATCTACCTAGATTAGATATGGACCGAATATATCTTAGGAACACTATAGCATATGATACACTTAAGTTTATTTTACACTGTATTACCCACACATGTGACGAATGGTTGTTACCGTGATAGTCCTTAGAAGGTTAGCTAGAGCAAAATCTTTCATGAGTCTAGCATGTATGCAGCTAAGGATATAGCTCTCTAATAACACTTAATGGAGGCTCATTCTAATAACATCACTTGCGTGTGACTCAGGATGTGTTTCCCTCCAACAAACCAATAGATCTGATGTCCACGACCGTCATTACAGATGTCCTGTAGGCAGTTTGATTATATGTCTGGATTCTTGGGATATAATAAACGTGTAGTTTCTCCAGCTACCGTGGCTGCGAGGTTTATTATTAATTGTGAGGTGACTACTGTTTCAGTCGAGGGATAGTTGTATAGTACTATACTGGTCGTCGCGACGTGCATACTACGGGGAGTAGTGCACGAAGCAGTAGTCACGATAATGTGAGAGGATTGACGGTTATTGAGGCTGATAGAGAAGGATCCAAAGTCACTCCCCTTCTCTGCTAACGTCAGTGGCGCATATTCCTCGATCTATACCCTTTGTTCTCGACGTACCTTCTGTAGTTCGCTGTGTCGTAAGGCTCAACACGCATAGATTTCTAGCATACAGGTGTAGGAGTGAATGTGGTAGGTAAACGGAAATGTGAGATCGATAGCAAATTAAGAATTTAAAAAAAAATATTTTCATGATGAGTTAGAACCTAAGTCGAAATTGTTATAGACTTATGTTAACAGTATCTTAGACTTACACATATATATATATTTTTTAATACATTGTACAGATCATTACAATTTTATACGGTATGTCTACCCATAGTCTGGGCGTGATACGTTCAATTTAACTCAGAATTGATCTTCTAATCAATAATGCATAGCCTTATTATCAATAATTTACGATTCTATTCGGAAATCAAGAGCAGACAAAAGAAAAGGTGCGCAAGACACCAATCAAAACAGAGAGAAGGCGCAAGATAACAAATCGTAAAATCTAAAACAGGGCAATGCAAAATATGGAAGATCAACTCAGTTTCTTGGTTCGGTGTTCTCTAATTACCCTTCTAACCCCATCAAAATTCTAATTGATGAAGAGAGGGATCGTCGAACCCGTAAATTTCCTAAATTTCTCCGACGAACCCCTCTGCCCAATGTCGTCGACCTTCACCTCTTCAAATCGCGCCGCCTTCCCTCTCCGCTGATGCGAAGGAGTGTCGGCGCGACTTCCTTTCCACCGCACGATCAACCGGACGGCTCGCGGACTCCGATCGCCAGCGACCTCGAGGGAATTTGGGTTAGGGTTTTTGGCCGGGGAACCCTTTCGCAATTGCTTCACTTTCGCTTCCCGTTTTAACTGCTAGTCAATGGATTTTGCTGCCGACAATGGCCCTCGGCTGCTTCTGATGGCAAGTAAGAACAGTCTTCCACATTCTTACAAGCACAATGTTAGTTTTATACAGGGTTAAGGTGATGCTAGTAGAGTTATAACACAGCTTGAAAAAAAAAGGAAAAGGGCACCCGAGAGTAGAAAAAATCGACGGGGGCAGTTCTTAATGTACCTTCGATTTTGAAGTCATGACGAAGAGCGCCGGCGCCGCCCGAATCGAAGGTGTGCGCCAGAAAGAAGAAGACGAGTCGCTGACCTTTGCTGGAAAGATCGTGGGAGAAGAGGAAGAGGATGAGGAGGCAGAGGATTGTGAGCAAGGGGATGAGGTGGATGGACCTCTCCTCTGCTTCTTCCGCCACCTCTACAACGATCCCCCCGCGGCCCCATCTCTCAGGGCGGCCGCCTCTCTGCAAATCCACCCACATAGATGATGCAGACGGTGTGAGGAGGAGGAGGAGGAGGCGTCGGAGCCGGGAGATAACATAGACGGTGATGGAGAGCTCGCCGTGGAGCTGGGAGATAGCGCGGGGCCTCTTCCCCCGCCCACACCAGCGCTGTCCGCCCGCAGCGTCTTCCCCGTTTCTTCGTATTCCATCCGCCTCCTCTGGACGTCACCGGCCGAGCAGGCGATGGCCGACGAGGGAGTTTTTTATTTTTATTTTTTTATGTTAATAAAAATTGTTTTTTGCTCGGTGGTTGGTTATTGGAAATTATTATTTTAAGTTAAAAGTTAGCACGGCAAAACAAATTGTATGTTAAGGAGGGCTTTCAACGGTCGTCTCATTTCCACGCTGACGACGAAAGCTTAGCGTAGCGTTTAATATCCGTTGGACCGGCGGCTCACTTTACCCACCCAGCGGCCCTACAAGTTGCCAAAAGCCCTCGACGTTGCTCCGTCGCCTCCCCTTTGCTTCTGCTGTAGCCTGCAGGCAAAGCTTCCGTCTCAGCGGAGCGAGCTGGTCGGTCGGTGGCGATGGCAAGCGGAGGCAAGGTGGATCTGGAGGATGTGCCCTCGGTGGATCTGATGACGGAGCTTCTCCGCCGCATGAAGTGCTCCTCCAAGCCTGACAAGCGCCTTATCCTCATTGGTATGTGGCACCCTCCCCCTTTCTTCCTGTCTTTTTTTTTTTCCTAATCTTTGAGATCTGTGTTGAGCTTTGTTTTCTCGCTCTTTTGATTCTAGTTTTTGGATCTGGATGCTATATTTGCTCTTATTCCTCCTCCTTTTTTACAGTAAAGGAAGGTTTTGTTACGACGGTACGAGTATGATTATTCTCTGTTTGCATTTTGAGATGGAAAAGAATGGTTCTCTACGGTGCTTTTGGTGAATACTACTGCTAGATCTTCTGTAATAGTTTGTGTAGCTTCCATTTAGTTCTGCTGCGGCGATTTTTCTTGCGTTAACTTTTTTTTTGCTTTATTTTATACTACGTTCTTTCTAGATTCGTTGTTGACTGTTTAGGGGACGGTTCATTCGTCATTTTTCATTTATCTAATTGTGGATGACATGTTTTCATCTCGTAACTTTTATTTGTATTATCAGCCAAAATGATGATGGGAACTGCATTTTGGTGTGGTCTTCCGTTTGTATTTCAAAATCTTGGCTAATATAATAGCGGGAACTTTGTCTAATCCTATTTGCATGCGTAATCTTACCAATATGATGACTGAATCTGGTTTCTTGGTGCTAATATGTGCTTTCACGTTTTGTATGGGATAGAGTAGGAGATTATGTTTTTTGTTCGATTCTCATCGTTTTTAATGACAGGTCCACCGGGTTCTGGGAAGGGTACACAATCTCCTATCATTAAGGATGAATATTGCCTGTGTCATTTGGCCACGGGTGACATGTTGAGAGCTGCAGTGGCTGCTAAGACCCCACTAGGAATTAAAGCTAAAGAAGCCATGGATAAGGTAATCCTCACCATAGGAATAAAATTGGAACAAGAAAGAAGTCGTTGATGATTCTATTGGTTGTTACTACTTCAGGGAGAGCTTGTTTCTGATGACTTGGTTGTTGGGATTATCGATGAGGCCATCAAAAAACCATCGTGCCAGAAGGGTTTCATTCTTGATGGCTTCCCGAGGACGGTTGTTCAAGCAGAAAAGGTAAATATGCTCTGTTCTTTTGACAAAAGAAAAAGTCTGCTCTGTTTGTTTTCACTTCAATCTCAGAAGTATAGTTTGAAGAGACAAATATGAACATATTGTTTTCTTATGGATTCTCTAATTCTTTATTCCTTGTACTTGATTATATTGCTTGTGAGTCCAGCTTGATGAGATGCTGTCCAAACAAGATACTAAAATTGACAAAGTGATCAATTTTGCAATTGATGACGCCATATTGGAGGAAAGAATCACTGGCCGTTGGATTCATCCACCTAGTGGTAGAACGTACCATACAAAATATGCTCCTCCAAAGGTTCCTGGCATGGATGATGTAAGTACACTAGATGGTATTTTCCACATGGTCCACAATTCTTCATGCTCTGTGCTGTTAGCTTTATCTTTCATTTTCATCTTGGAAAAGCATGTGCTGGAGGGTTGTGTTGGAGATATTTCCGGTTCTCAAGTTAGCAAATATTTTATGTTAGCGTGCAATGAGGGAAATAAATAGCTTAAAAGCCATGATTGCTATGCTTTTACTTGCATCTGACAGCAGGTCCTAAAATCTGATTATGTATATTAAAGATCTTCTCAAAAGCTTTTACATTTGGTTTTGAAATACCTTTTGCAAATAGATAACATAGAAATGCATTTGCTAAGAAGATATTTTATTTTTATTTCTTCTAAGTTTTTTTTTGTATTTAATATTATGACTATTTTATAAATACAATTTTTATTTTTGCATTTTGATCTTGTTAACTCATAACCATGACTGGATCCATCTGACCTCCCCAATCAGGAATTTTAATTTGATCCTAAGCTTTGTGATTCTTGACAGAGTTCTTATTCATTTGGAGTGGCAACATTTTCAAGTGACGTGGTCTTTGTTTCCTTATGTACTCCTTTTTATAAAATTGATGCTATTCAACTGCCATACACATTCTTAATAAGAGTTGGATCAATTAGTTATTATCGTTTTTTTTTTCGTAAAATGTGTTGTCCCATATGCTGCCATCTGACGTTAAGAGATATGTCATAGTTGTGATATTGGTCTTCTTTATTTTGTTTTGTCTCATACCATGAGACTTATGCTTATATTGCTCTTTCTTTCATCCTCTTTTTGGACCGAAGGTATCAGGAGAACCTCTGATTCAGAGGAAAGATGACACAGCCGAAGTACTCAAGTCAAGGCTTGAAGCATTCCACAGACAAACTGAACCAGTATGCTATAACTTCCTTCTTATCCTAATATAAGCTCATTGGAGATCATCATCTCCGTTTCCAAACTGATGCTATTATATTTTTTGCATGATTGATGAATGCACTGAGGTTATAGTTATGTTTTCAATTGTCTGAAGTCTGACTGTTTGCATCTAATTGTTTTGGTTTGGCAGAATATGCATTAGTTAAAGCAGCCTTTATCGTTTGATTTAGATATCTATTTTATTTTCTTTCTCTACCACGAACTTTTTATTGTTCCAATAACAACAGCTACAACATCATCTCTGATATGTGTGCTCCGGCCATATTGGGGTTCTTAAAAATCTTCTCAATTAAAAGGTTACTGTTGAATTCCATCCTAACATTTCCATGACGAATTCATCAACATCTCAAAACCATTACCTTTGTCTTATTTCCATTCAGGCCATTCAATACCTATTCTACTGGATGCTAAGTAATCTTGCAAAGTAGGCTCCTGAAAGAAGCCATTTCAACGGATTTTCTATCTTAGTGGATGCTGCACTAATCTCCTGGAATCAACGCTTTCCCAAATTAATCATGAAACACAGAGAAATAGTTTTACCCATGTCTCATGTCAAATTGCTTCCTAATTTACAAAAGGAACAAAAAGGAGGTTTAACCAACATGTGCGAGGTCAACTTCTTACATTGCTCAAGGGTCGCTTTGCTGTTGAAACGGATATACCTGAACTTACTGGATAGAATATTACTGTTATGTATCATTGCAACAATATATTTGGTGGGATTATATAAATAGTGTTTTCCCCTTCTAAATTTGCATATCATGTGCTATATATCATAAAGCGCCATACTTCTTTGAAGCACATTCTGTAGCTTCATTACCTGCTTATCCAAGGATTCGGTGTGATCCCAAAGTTTTAACTTTGGGGTTCCAGTTGAATTACTATATATTGTTCGAGTAATTGACCTGAGTTTAGGAAATTTTAGCATTTGAATGAGATTGAAGTAGATCAGCACTGATAAAGTGAGATTTGTTAGGATTTTTTTTCTGAACTAGAAAATATTTCGCTGTTGGATGATGCAAGTGGATCATCCACAAATTTTAACCATATGCTATTTCCTGACTCTTTCTTTGGAATGAACAGGTAGCATTGCTTTTCATGGTTCATTTACTCTTCTCTACTGTGGCAGGTCATTGACTACTACAACAAGAAGGGAGTCGTCGCTCACCTTCACGCAGAGAAGCCCCCCAAAGAAGTTACTACGGAGGTCCAGAAGGCTCTTTCCTGATAGAATACGGTCATCATTTCCCATTGTTTTAACATACATTGAGTGACCTCATGTAGGATTTTTTTCGTGACCTTAACAACTCAAATGGTCAGCTTCAAAATGCCTGTTTGTTCCATATTCGCTGCAAACCTTTTGCGCAGCTTTTGAGCTTAATGCCAAGTACGAAACTTGGTCTGAAATAAAAGTGCGAAACCTCTTCTGGGGCAGAACCTTCCACATTCTCACAGATCTGCTGCCCCTTCAAGCTGTGTCAAAAGCTTTTGCTCAAGAAAGTAAGGTTGTTCATCTGATATTGTTTTCTTATTTGCCGACTTGTGTCTAGTTTGAGTGGGGCTTTGATCTACTCTTTGTTCTGCCTTCCAGAGCTAAATGTACTATTTGTTCGAATCTGTCCTTGCAGAAGTCTGGTTTGAATAACATGTTCCTTGGACTGAGGATGATTAAAATTTTTAATACTATCATTTCCTATGTATATAAAAGAATTAGATTTGTAAATATAGATAGGTATATAATATGAGATCTAATTTATATTATTAATTGTTGATTGAAATGATAAGATTTAATAATAAATTTTATAGGTTGAAGACTCCTTGAAGAGCAGCAGCAATATAACATATTATCATACCATAAAGTGAATATCCTTATTCTTTTATTGCTTGTACCTTTTAAGTTGCATTAATCTCCCTATTCCTTGCAATCCCAGACTAGTTTAATATTATATGTATTTATATAATGATAGCTGAGAATTGTTAATATAATCGAAGTGAATTATTTAATAAATTATCTGTCTCTGCTATTCTACGCAAAAGTGCTGTGGATTTCACTTTAATCGCTCTCGTGAAGTACATTAGTTTTAGTATAATTGAAGTGTGTTCTTTAATAAATTATCGATCTCTAGGATTCTAGATATAAATATTAGGCCTCTTGTGAAGAGAGTATAATTAAAGTATGTTCTTTAATAAATTATTGGATCTTTAATAAATTATCAGTTTAATTTCAATGCAATTAGGTATAAATGTAAGGGCGTTATTGTAATCATTCCTTATATTATATTATCACTCCGGATCACAAACCCTAATCCTTAACCAGGGCAACAAATCCCATGTGCGGTGGGCTTTCCCTTCGCCATTATTGAACTCCATGAGCTGTCGTCGTCTGCCAGGCTCGGCGGGAGAAGCAAAGCCAATCCCTTTCTTCGCCGACCTTGAATTCTTCCAGCTCAATTTGTTGACTTCCTCCGGGGATGGGCAGTCTGTTGCGTCTGAGATGAGCTCAGTCCGACCCGGGATGTCAAAAATAATTTTTTTTTGGTCCATCGTATTTATGTAGAGGACGACCGACTTCCCATTGAAAGAGAACGGAGATGGTGGTGGTGGTGGTGGTGGTGGTTGTGGATGAAGCGGTCACACCACCGGTCAGCCGACACGGTCAATGGGCGGTCCGGTCCGACGAAGAACGGCGGTTTCGAGTTTGACTCGTTCTGAACGGGCCGGGCTTTTGAAGCCTTCATTAGTTTTTAACTTTTTGTGTTTTTTTTTTTGGTTGTTCCCACGCGGACCCTTCGCTGAATTTTTCTCATTGGCAAGCCGGTATAAATCGCATTCGAGGGGCAAGCGATCCTCGTCCAGGATTTGCGCGTTCCTCGTTGCAGGTAATCGATCCCTTCCCCTTCTTATTTGTTTCTCCGGCATGTCTTCCTCTTCTCTCTCGATTCCGTTGTTTTTTTTTCGATCGGTACCTCAAACAAAACAAAGCAAATGTGTTCCAGATCATCCATTCTCTCGAAATGGGGAAACAGGATGATTGAATTGATATTACTCTCCCCCCTTTTGCGTTTGTTGCGAAGAGTGTAAAAAGAAACGATTTTTTTTTCAGTTGCCGAGCTTCCTCGGGGCTGGGAAACATCAGAGTTTATTCTGCTTGAGAAATAGTTTCGTTATATTAAATTTTGGGGGAGATCGTGTTTCAGCATTAACATTTTTGTTTAGGGTGTTCCGGATCCAGTGAGTTGTGAGATCCTAAAGAGTTGATCTACTGGCTTGGATCTGTGATTTTACATGCATCTCTTGTGTTCGACCTATTAGCTAAAGGAAACATTAACATCCTCAAAATCGTCCATTTTGATGGAACTTCTAAGAAGCCGTTATTGATTGTAAATTTTTGTCATCTATATTTTTCAATACCTTTATAATCCTTTGTTATCTCCCAGTCTATTTGTTTTTGGTACGCATGGATTTCATGTTCTTGTTGTGAACCCATAATTTGGTAGTATTTGACCTAACTCCTCAGGTTTTTCCTCAATGCTTCTACTATGAAACATGAACCATTCGGCTGTTCCAATGTTTTAGGGTTCTACTAATCGGTTAAACTGCATTGATAATTTGGTATAGCAACATGATATATTTATGAGCAAAATGTTGATAATGTTAAAAAATGCATGCTGCAAGCTTGATTCACTGAAAAGTGGATCCGTATGACATTCTTGATAAGTTAATCTATGATCTGATAATTAAATTCCTTTTTTCTTCGAAATGATGATCTGTCATTGATGATGTTTGCCATAAATATCTGAGACCTTTTGTTATTAATTGCGTTTAAAGTTCTATTGCTGTTGAGTTAGGTATAGCAATCTACTTATATTGTGGCTTAAGGATTAGATACTTTTGAGTGTTTGGTAATAAATTTTTCTTTCCTTAATATGCCTTGGGAGGAAGTAGAACAACCGAACCAACTAACTTTAAGTGTCAGTTTGATCTATTTATTCTTCAAAACGATTCATTCTACTGAGTTGTTGGGATTTCCAAATGATGATCTTTTGAAAGATTAGATACTTTAGTAAGAGAATCAAGCTAAATGTCACCATTCTACTTTCAGAAAAATTCTGTTGAGTTGGGTATAATACTTATATTGTGGCTGAAAAATTAGATACTTTCGAGTGTTTGATAATATTTGTTTTTTTTTCCTAATATCCCTTGTGAGAAAGTAGGACAACTCAGATCAACTAAGTTTAAGTGTCAGGTCGATCAATTTGATCTTCAAAAACAATTCATTCTACTGAATTTTTGATGATTTTCTTCTTGCTTAGGTGGAACTCATCCCAAAACAGTTAATCCATGATATTGTTGCTGCTAGCATATTTTGAACAGTGACGTTTAGCTTCATTCTGTTACTAAAAAGAATGTGGTCCATCTTTCCACATTACTGTTAATTCACCACTACGAACTCTTAATTCCTGTATTTTCTATATTCTTTGTTTATTGTTAGTGATGTTCACTTATTTTTATGGCATTCTAGAAGTAGCCTTCAATGTAAATGCCTGTGATTAATTCTTTTCTCTGCTCCATATGTATAGCTGGATCAAGAAGCAAAGTCAAGAATTATTGTGGTTGGTTTAGAAGTCCTGAAATTTTGGAGCATGGGGTTAGTACCTTTGACCTATGTGGTTTTGTAGTTATCAGTCACATGAAATGTTATAGAGCATACCTATATATCATCATCATGCTGTATGGGAAACAAATTCGTAGTATTGAAATTGATTTCTCTGAAGGAATAATATGTTCGTGATGTTGCAAAACTCTCTTCCTTGCGTGTGTTCTTAGAAAGAGCCAAGTTAAATGGAATGAGGACAACTTGTATGAGATTGAGGCAAATAAACCAGTGAGACAAAAAATAACCGAACCTAAGACACCATTTCACCCTATGGTGGATGATGATGATGTTGATGGTACGTCTATGAACCTTGATTTATACAAAACATCCTTTCTGTTTCATGTTCAGTGACATGTCAACATTTGACACTAAATGATTACTTTGATGCTCAAAATTTGCTCATGCAGGTTCTTCATCACCAAGAAATGCATTTGATGCATGCTTGGATGCAGAGGATGCTCTCCTAACTGATTCAGATGGTAATGCTTCTTCAAGCAGAAAGTACTCCGACCATGGGGGTTGGGCAACGTCAGATGATGAAGCGAAGGTCACTGACCAACAGGAAGGTTGGTCACTGCTGTTAGTCCATCCTCTTTACATAGTAAAACTGAAAGATACTAGTCATACTTTACTAAATTCTCATTTCTTGTATAAGACTCTGGCACAGATAAAATGAGAGTAAGTTTCAAGGAGCACCGGAAAGCTCATTACAATGAGTTCCTGAAGGTAAAGGAGCTCATGCGAACAGGATCACTGATAGTTGATGAAGCTGAGGAAGACAGTCACCGCCAGGGAGCGGCGGTAGGGCGACAAGATCGATCTGCTGCTCCTTGAAGCAGGAGAATGCACCAGTTAAAGATGGTGGTGCAAAGTTATAACATTAAGGAAACTACTGTCCTACGACATGCTAAAATGAACAAGCCAACCACATTTATTAGCTTTACATCACTGAAGTTTATTTACTTTGTACTGTATGTTATCTACACGCGAGTTTGGTAGGAAAAAATATTTCTTCTCTGGCACCACATTGTTAGTTACTGTCATGTAATCTAGTCTAAGGTTAAAAGGAAGTGTTTTGTTGGAAGTTGAGAGAGCCCCTCACATGTAATTGAACCTTTTTGTGTGTGATGATTCCCGGATGCTATCAATTGATTAATGAAGATAATTTAAGCCTATCGGAGAAGAAAAGGAGAGCTCTTATTCATTATTAGGCTCCCTAATTGGACCCAATGCAAGAAGCAATTAAAACACTAATTGTCACGTACTAAAAATCATGCTGTTTCACTTTTTTTTTTCAGATCTCTATGATTGCTATGTATACTTCGAATAGGTTAAATAGAAAACAAAATAAATCCTAAAACTTGTTCTTAAATTGTCAGTCTCATGATAAAAATTTTTATAATATTTAATATCCTACAAGATACTACGTTATCAATTCAATCACATAGACAGATTTAAATAAAGAGGCTCTAAAAAAGTAAGTTTTGAAATTTAAATAAAATATTACTGTGATTTAAAACATTCGTGGATCAAAGTACAATTAGGTAAAAGTACATAGTCCAGTCGGTCAACATATAATTATCCCCTAAATCAAGACTACCAGCGGCGATAAACAGAGGACATTTATCATTCAAAACTCATGTCATTTGCAACCCATTTTCTTGATTGATTCAAATTGCAAAGGCACAAGCACACTATTCACATAACAAGAAAAGAAATGACACAAGCACACGGAAGGACAAATTTTACAAAAAGAAGTAGAAAAACAGCATCAGCATACATCCGAATTGCAAGAAAAACCACAAACCTCTTGTTCACCTGATGAGCTGATGCCAAGGCCATTAATCTTTACAGGAACCCGTGGTGTGTTTTTAAAAAAGTAAATCAAGATGGGAGCATACATGTATGTTATGCTACTCTCTCCTAAAAATATGAACACCTCATTCTCCAAAAAGAATATAGAAATATACTAGAAATGAAGGGAATCAACAAATGTTACACTTATTTTTATCGACTGTAAGGCACTGGAAAGTCCCTACATCACTATGCAGTTGCATTTTGATTCCAGCTTTGGGGGCGGCTTTGATTCCAGCTTTGTGCTGTCGACTGCCTGTGAAACTTCCATAGCATTGCGTGATGGAAGATCTGAGGTCTTGACATTGTCCTCCAACTCTACTGGTTGCATCTTGTTGGCAGTTTCCAGCTTTTTTCGATGAACTTTTCGTGAGTGTTGAATACTTTTATTGGATGCTTTTTGTGTATCATTGTGGTTGGAAACAGAACTTCCTACAAAGGTAACTGGTCGAAGAGAAGACTTGTACAGTGTTGGCTCCTTTTCCATCGCAATTTTTGCAGCATTGTAGGCCATATCATGGACAATAGAACTGCAAAAAAGTATGGTATCTGTTGCTTCTTCCAGTGTAAAACTTCTTTGCACACTTATCCTTGGAGCTTCAGTAGTCACAGTCCCCTCTGAGAAATCGAGTACAAGTAAAATTAAAAGATTGACTCAAGTACAAAAAGAAAAAGGCAATTTGACAAAAGAAGTAATAATAAAATGACAAAATTAAGTAAATCTACATACCACTGCAAGTAACCTCCGCAATTTTAGATTCTACTTCAGAGATGAATACATCATTGCCTGATGTTGGGGAAACTAAAACATCGTGGAAATCCTCCAAACAGTGTTGCGTTTGACTAGATAGGCATCCACTTTGGGTCTCCTGGGAAATTGTATCATTTTGCTGGTGTAAGATCACAACAGAAGATTCATGGATTGCACCATCAGAAATATCATTTTGACAGCCAGGATCACTCAGCATATGTATGTCATTGATGAATGATGAATCTCGGGGGGGCATTGGTGCCCCTGCTTCTGGAACACACTTTTCATTATTGTTTAGAATTTTTTCTGTAGCGTTTTTGCAGGGGTCACAGTTCTCCACTGGATTAGTTGCTACTGAAGTCTCATACATCAGAAAATCTATTGATTGACTTGATTTCAATGACAAGCCATTTGATGCCAATTTTGTACCTGGACAGCCAACAGCTTGCTCTGGAACATGCTCTGATGCATTTAAATTTTTATTTCCAGAGTAGCTATCAGCCTCTCGAGCATCTACTAATCTGTCTTCTATGGCATCAGTCTCATAAGATCTGGCAACACCGCAGGAAATTGCATCAGATTCAATTCTAGAACAAACTGTTGTTTCTGCAGTATTTGAGGTTTCTGAATGCGTGCTACAGCCCTGACTTTCACCTCCCAAATTCTCAGTCTCAAGCTTGGTGCTGCTTAATTGCCAACTAAGATGGCCTTCAATTTGTCCATAGGATCCCATATCTATAGAGGAAGAAGCAGAAGAACTGTCCCTTCTGATGCTGTACTTCATGTTGTTCATTTTATCTCTTCCATAAGAAGACTCAGCAAAAAGTAAATTTGTAGCAGAAAAAGCCTTCCCTTGCACAACAGGCCACTTTCTGCCACCTGAACCATGCTTTAGAAGTACTGCAATACCTGTCCCCTCAGAGTTGTCAGCACAGTCAATTAATTTTGGATTTGACTCTGATGCATGAGATTGATATTTACTACTAGATTCTGGAGCCCCAAATTCACCAGGTGTGAACAAATCCAGCTCAGAAATGTTTTGGTCCTTTTGATCGTTCACCAACACAGAACCACTTACTTTCTGCCCACTGCTTTGTCCATATTGACTAGACCTATCATCACTTGGGTTGTCAGAGTATTCAGGCATTCCCAGGACAGGATGCACCATGGGACCTGGTGTAGCATTTCCAACACCCTGAGGGGCAACCCGATTAGTCCCAGGTTCTTCTGAACATATCATTACATGTATTACAGAACATTCTTCACAAACATCCAAATCCAAGTCAGTGATAAGGAAGTGTTTTCGACATTTTAAGCAAGGTTTCATCATTTTAGCAGAATCTGTCTTTGGAGGATATTCAGCAGCATACTTCACTTGGCAAACAGCTGCTGTGTTTTTAGTCGAACCACAACCATCACAAGGATATTCTGACTTGGAGTTAATCATCTCAGGTACACTTATATCAGAGATTTCAATACCACCATGAAGCTTTTTACAGCTAGCACCATGATCAGCATCTTCACCTACTTCATCTAACTTATCAAAGATAAACACTTCCTCCTGGAACTCAGTATCCTTCATCTTCTCCTGTTCACCAGTTAGATTAATCGGATCATGTTCACTATCCTCAAAATCAGGAGCAACACCATGGTCGGAGCTTGCATTGCTGCTGGCTGTAAGTGAAGAATTCCTAGAGAACACAGGACGATGTGCATTGCTTGTTTTGCCAGCATAAACTGTGGCAGTTGGAACACTTGATAAAAGTGGCCTGAACATATTATGAGGAGCTTTGTGGCGATCCTAGAGATGGTCAGGGCAAACAAAAAATTCAGTAATTGAAGGGGTATAATTTTTTTTCTTTTTTGAGCAGGAGTTAATGGATATAGTTGACAAGAAAAACTAATCGGAGCCAGTACCAACTGCATGTGGATAAGTAGTTAGGCTGTAGTTGACAGAAAAACTAATAGGAACAATTACCAACTGAATGTGGCTAAGCAGTTGTATTACTTGGTAACTGATGCAAACAAGTTGTAATCCAGAAAATATATAGTTAAATGGCAATCATTACAAAGTACTTAAAATGAGATTTATATTTATTCACATCAATAACCCATTAGCAAAGATTTCTTCATTGTTACGTTTGTACATTTTACAATGATGAAGCATTATGTTGATGCAATGCAGATATAATATGCAATAGCTGGAGAAGTTTTACATATTAATTATATTAATTAAGAACCT
The DNA here is from genome assembly GCA_030544415.1 of Thalia dealbata. Classification (NCBI taxonomy): domain Eukaryota; kingdom Viridiplantae; phylum Streptophyta; class Magnoliopsida; order Zingiberales; family Marantaceae; genus Thalia; species Thalia dealbata. The sequence goes on from CM060454.1 coordinate 5,299,529, forward strand.
GGCACCATTATATCCTAAGTTGTTTTAGATTTTAATGTGTGTAACAAGTTGTCATAAACTACACCAGATTATTTGAAATGTTAATTAATTTCAAGAAGTATAGTAGTTTGAACATCTTATACGTCCATGTCCAAAGAAATTCCTAGTCATTCCACAAAGAAATTTTCTGATTCATGCATAAATCTTTGGCTGCCAACTTGTCCAAATGTAACAATAGGTAGAGAAGAGCACAAGTGATGGTGGCATGTACTTAAAGTTCATAAACCAAATTATTGCACATCAATCGAGTACATTGCAAGTCAGTCAGCAAATTAGCAAAGATTGATTCATATAGAAGTATAGTGGAAGCTTGACAAAGCTAACATTGCCAATTTATTGTGATCACAGATTTTGATCAACTTAATCTTGTTCGGTAGGCCGTACAGTCTTATTCAGAATCAACAAAGATCACAAGATCATTAAACATGTAAGAATTGGTTGTCCAAGCAGTCTTGAACCAACTGAATTTATGATTTCAAAAAATTTTAGGACTCCCCTAGGCGGCAAGTTGATTTATTTTGTTGGTTCACTTATAATATTTTTCTCTCCTTTCTGCTTCATCCACCTCGTATGTATTCTTGCAGTAATACTTCCTATTCTAACTATGTCAGATTGTACACAATTTTTTTACATCTTCCTTTATTTTTATAGTTCACTCTGTTTAGAAAGCAATATAAATAGTAAGTTTCCATTTGAAACTATATCATGTAGATGATCATGAAAGACATACTTTTTCATACTACATTTTTTTCTGAACATATAAAAAAATTCATTAAATTTTAACGATTATTGGATAGCTAAGCTGCAAAATATTCAGTCTATGAGCCCAGATTCGTTGTGTTCCCTCAAACTGGAAGGAAATTTGTGTGCCAGTACATGAACCAAAAGTTGGAAAAAAAAGAGAATCTTGGCAAAGTTCAGAATTGGTTCAGGGTCAGTCAGCAACAACAAAATTGAGGAAAACAAACACATATCCAACTACAATATAAGAATAATTAAAGAATACATAATTACTAAACATTTTGAATAAAAATATTTTTCACGTTTAAAATAGTAAAATAGCTTTCAAACTCCTAAGCAAAATATACAGCTTATAACCTTCAATTTTTCTACATCAAGATATACTCTTCTTCTAAGTTTAAAAATTGAGTTGCAGAATTTCATTGTATGCATTATTTTTATCTGTTATACATTAAGCCAGTGATAGTAATAACTGAAAACCAACTACCTAGTACCTTATCCGTGTTAGCTACCTGTGATGGTGAAAAATCCCCGCTCATGAGGTTATTTTTTTAATCATTATGGTCATAGGTTAGTGGATAAGGCATGAACAAGTAAACACCAAGGTAAAAGTAAGGAAGAAAGCCAATTTACATATGAGGTTGGTGGGCAAAATGACACAAAATTTTGGTTGGAGCAATGACAAAATTATAGAATAATGGCCTTTTTTTCGAACAAGATGCTTATTGAACCCACAACCTCCTGTATAGAGTCTGATTGCTCTAACCAGAGGAGTGTACACTTTGTATACAATTCTAGAATAATGGCTAATTTGCACAAACAAATTTTCCTTGCAGCCAATGATCCAAATAGTTGCTTATTGCAGCTCGCAATTTGGGACATGGGACTCGGAGCTGGTCACTGATTGTAAATGAAGACATTTCCGAGGATGCAAAGATGAATTTTACAGTTGAGATGATAAAGCATCAGGATTGCTGAAAGGCCCCGAGACGATTTCCTGGCGCTGGAGAAATGATGGGAGATTCTTGGTTAGCTCCTTGTATAATGGACTCTGGAGTAAGGGATGAAGAGGCATGCTACGTGTGGAGTTACACTCATTAAAGCTATTTTTTTTCAATTGGCTGTGAGAAAGGTCAAGCTACATACTAAGATGCTGCTTATATGCAAGAGCATTATGGTGGAGCGGAATTGTGCCCTTTCTCAACAAGAGGTTGAGACAAAAGGTCATCTCTTTGGCTGGTCATACTTCTTGACTCAACTTCATGCCCAACACTCTAATATCAAGCTTGTGACATGGAAACTTAAAGGCAGAAGGAAATATAGTTCAATGAAAATGAAGCAATTGGCTGTGGAGCGTATCAGGGGAAAGAAACTGAAGATATTTCATGGGGGAAGCTAAGTTAGCAAGAGCCCTTGCCATACAAACAGACGCTGCTCTTGTGTTCTTCATTTATCATTTTCCACCTTGAGGTTCAGGGGAAGGGAGAAAACCATATTTTCTTCTTTTTGTTCTCTTTTCTGCTCTACTTGTTTTCCTTTCTATTTCATTCCTGTTTTTCTTTTTCATTGTTCAGCTAGGGTCATGTTTGTGAAAAACCAAAAAAGACAACTTGAAATAAAGAAAATACAAACACAAACTCACCATTTGTCTAAGTGCAGAATCAAAAGATAGTTTTGGAGCAGAGCTTGCAGTTGGAGATCTTGAAGTTTTCTTTGAGAACACCATAGCTCTACCATTTGCATAAGCTCCATAACTTCTTGCGGTTGCATTTGAAGAAAGTCCTAGGGAAGAATAAGATTCAGCATCATCTTCGCATGAGGATGGAGCAGATTGCTTACTAATAGAGCTACAGTGATCTCTTTCACTATTATGCGATGAGCTGGCACTTCTTGAAGGAGATGGTGACACTGACTTCCTTCCAAATTTTGAAGCAGAACCTCTTCCAACTCCAGGTGCTGGTGATGTGCCCCGCACATATGATGCTGATCGATCTGTCAAAGAAGTTCGAAGGTTTGGTGGTGCATCTGTGGAGAAACCAGGGACACTTGATTGCCAGTCTTGAAGTTTTGGTGAAGCTGAACTGCCACGATTCGTCGAAACAGGGGATGCTCCTCTTTTACCATAAAATGTTTGTCCAATAGAGCTGGTGCTGGACCTCCGTGATGTGGGAGTCAGAGACCTAGGAGCTGGTGAAGACTTTGGTGGAGGAGTGGATGATCTACGCAAGGGTGTTGTCGTTCGAAGTACAGGAGGTGGACTAGACCGAGGTGTTGAAGATGACCTAGTTCTTGAATGAGCAACACTATAACTAGATCTAGAAGATGGGCTTAATCGGCACGGACTTGCACTGCTTCTGTTTGGCCTTGGAGTCTTCTCACACTGTCACCCAAAAAGGATATTAAGGACATTGGTGAGAATTAGTTACACATACAAAACATTTGTTCAACAGAATAAAATACTACCATGGATGTTCTTGAAACTGAAGCAGTTTGACTCCTTGTCCTGCCTCTTGACATATTGACAGGTTCAGGCTCCTCCTCATCCAGTGAAGGAAATAGAGGGGTGTCAGGAGGTGTCAACAGCCTGTACGATAGCAAGCAATTAGCCGATCATGAATTCATAATAATGATTACATGTACCAGATTTCGACAAGATAATGAACTGGAAAGCAAAAATGTAAAAAATTTCAGAATAGATTTATTTAGTCAACTGACTCAAGGCAACACAAAATGAAGGCGGAAAAAAAGAATTTGAGGATATTCAAAATGCAGAGATCCTCACATAGGGAAAATTACCAGTCATAATCATTCTTCTCGCTATTTGCATTAAGTAGCTCGCAGCTCTCAGCTCGTGGTGGAATATTAATACCAAGATTGAAATCTGGAAAACAACTCAATTTTACTGATGATATAGAGAATGATTATTTGATACACCAGTAGTAGGAAATTAGCTAAGAATGAAAAGGCAAGAAATAAGGACATTACTCATCGAGTCGTCAAAGTCAACGAACGAAGGCAGCAAAAAGTTGTCTCTTTCGTGGTTCTGCATCTCGTTAAACAGGACTAGATCTTCATCCTTGCCCTTTAGAGAAAATCTACCCTTGAGGCTCTGTTCCCTCCTGTGGGCGTCTTCCACTCTGAGCTCCTTCGCTGGTGAGCGCCTAGATGAAGGTGAAGGTGGCATCTTTCACTCTTGAGCGCCCTTCCTAGACAGGCTTGCTCCCAGCTCCTTACAGTCTCACACAACAATGCTGATTTCGACACTCCTTAAAACCAGTGACACCGATCCTACCATTCAGAACAAAATAGGAGCAGGTGTTTCTGTCAGAGCCTATCATACTGAAGTTACACTTTACGGTACAATAAATAACCAATTAGAAACAGTAAGCAGCTTCATCTGTGTTTGAAATGTTAGCTATTATGTTTGAAATAAAAGACATACTAGGTTTATAAAAAAAACAATATTTTCCCAGCCCAATACTCCACAACAAATAATTCATTCTAAATCAACACGGAAGATGATCAATTTCGAAAAATTAAGAAACAACTGAGATAATTCTGCTCAAATTCAAAGCGGAAAACAATGCAATCAACACAGCACCCTCCATCTGCCACAATTCCCTACCTCTCTCTTCTCCGCTCAGCCTCCACCTAGGGTTTCTCTCGACTCGCAAAAGCTGGCGTCTTTCCGCACCGCCGCCGCAGTTCAGCGCAAATTCAAGGCAGCGAGGAGCAGCATTCGGCGGCTGGCACCGGAATCGGGTGGATCCGAGCTCGAACGGAACGACCCCCGAGCGGCGGTGAATTCAGAGGTCAGAGAAGCGGAGGAGGGGAATTTGGTGGATTCGGGAAGGAGCCGAAGTGAAGTGAGGAGCCCAGGAGGAAGGAGAAAGCTCACCGATCTCGTTAGGGCTTCACTTTCTTCGATCTTTCTTCCGGTCCTCGTTAGTTCCTCGGAGGCGCCACGGTTTGGCTTCCTCACCGCTCGCAGGTCGCAGCAGCTGCCGCTCCTGCTCTCTGATTGGGTAATCATTATTTTTTAATAATTATTTGGTTTTAAACCTTTCCTGTCACATAATTGCAGTTCAAATTACATCAGTGCCCCTAGCTTACGTGGAAATATTTTTTTATGTATTATTATCGGACAAAATTACCAAAATGGGTTTTCTTTTTTTTTTCCTCCTTTTGGAATAATTCAACATATGATTTTTTAAAGAAATTGCATTTACCACTTTGACTATATTATAAAAATAAAAAAAAATTAAATTTTTATATTTTATTATCGATTATGCCGGCGCTTAATTTTTAATTAAAATATATGATTATATTAAATATCACAATAAAAACTATTTAATATAAGATTTTATTGATTAAAAATTACTGTGAATTGAAGACTTATTAAATTTAAAAAATATAAAATACATAATTTGTTTTTAATAGGGAATTGGTGTAAATTGTAACTCAAATAAAATCTCAGTATTTGAGATTTTTTTATAAGTCAAAAAGGTGGCTTAAAAAGGATGGCCAAGAATTGGATTAAAATGCACTCTATTAAGAGACATGGAAGGTAATATGCGACCCCACGGATACATCAAACAATTGCTAACTAATTCCCAGGTCAAAAAAATGCAAACTAATCCACGATTCATCGCTGTTGATCATTATCATCTGATCTGATCTTCCTAATTAGTTTATTATCTTATTCTTCAATCAAAGCTTCATCATTATACCGGCATAATATATATATATATTTTTATTGTTCGCATTGCTTTGAAGATTACAACTCCACACCGGCGGCACTCGGAATGCATAATTTAATCATCAGAGGGAGAGACTTCGATTCTAAGTACCCAGTTCGGTTGGTTGGTTGATTGTTCAGCTTTCAAGACACATGGATTTGAATTTGTCACATTTGGACTTCTTTTTTTTCCAGACAAAAAGTTTCCTTGTCTGATTTGGGCTTAATTCTTCTGAACTCGGTTCGGTTGCAGCACATTGATTCCGGTTGGGCCCGGCCGGACATCGACCGGGTTGGGCGTAGGAAAATTTAATATTATTATCCTAATTTGCCTAGCGATAGTGATTGTGGTGTTATTTCAGGTTATATAAATATAGGCCTACTTAGATGAAACGTAGGTTTTTTTTAATTAATGCGATCCCTGGAGAAGATGATCGAACTCCAACTAAGTTGTATTTGTGAGGCCACTGCGAAGGGAGTGAGCCGAGTAACTATCGATAGTGTACGATTCTTAGCGATGTTTTATCGAGTCTGTTTCTTATTATTTTTGAATCATGTTGATTGAATCCGCTAACATCGGACTTCAAAATAATTTAGGGAGGCACGTCTTATCTGTTCAATCTCAATACGAACGGCGAAATAGAAAGATGGTTTGAATTCCGCACGGTGGAGGTGAACTGCGATCGCATCTCGCGCGCCGTTGCAACTTCTTCGACCTTCCAAAACCTTCCAGAATTGCCACGTGTCCCCTTCAGAACTCCCTTTAAAACCTCCTCCTGCTTGCTGCACTGCACTGGCTTTAACGCTGCGTCTCTCTCTCTCCGTACGCACGCTCTCAGTCTTCCTCTGTGCTTCCCGATTCCTCTGCCGATGGCGTCGTCGACTCAGATCCACGCCCTCGGTTCCTCCGCCGCCGCTTTCCCCTCCCTCGCTGAGCGCTCCTCCTCCTCTTCCTCCGCATCCGTCTTCTTCGGTCTCCGCCGCCCGAACGGCCTCGCCGGGGCCCGCCTCCTCGTGGGGCGCAGCGGCCGCGCCCCCCTCCGCGTGGCGTGCGAGAAGGTGGTGGGGATCGACCTGGGCACCACCAACTCGGCGGTGGCCGCGATGGAGGGCGGGAAGCCAACGATCGTGACCAACGCCGAGGGGCAGCGGACGACGCCGTCCGTCGTGGCGTACTCCAAGAACCGGGATCGCCTCGTGGGGCAGATCGCCAAGAGGCAGGCGGTGGTGAACCCGGAGAACACCTTCTTCTCGGTGAAGCGCTTCATCGGGCGGAAGATGTCGGAGGTGGACGAGGAGGCGAAGCAGGTCTCCTATCGCGTCGTGCGGGATGACAATGGGAACGTGAAGCTCGAATGCCCTGCTATCGGAAAGCAGTTTGCACCTGAAGAGATATCAGCTCAGGTAGTGCGCCAAATTTTTTCTGTTCTCCCTCCGATGTTGTTATCTTATCGATTTATTGTGTTTTCTCTGAATACTTATGTGGGCGTGTTAAGTCTCGGATTCTCTCGCATGTTTGAGCATTCCAACTTGTCGACATTCCGATGCCTTGTCTTTTAATGATCTGATGCTGGAAGCATATTTTTATCTCCAGGTTTTGAGAAAGCTTGTCGAAGATGCTTCTAAATTTTTGAATGACAAGGTTACAAAAGCTGTGATTACGGTTCCTGCATACTTCAATGACTCCCAACGAACAGCAACGAAAGATGCTGGTCGCATTGCTGGATTGGACGTCCTTCGTATCATCAACGAGCCTACGGCTGCATCATTAGCATACGGATTCGAGAAGAAAAATAATGAAACAATTCTAGTGTTTGATTTGGGAGGTGGCACCTTTGATGTTTCAGGTATGGACATGCAAACACCTGTGATTTCCATTCGGGATAGTTAGTATGCAGCTTGAACTTAGACGTGCCTGATATTTAATATTTCCTTCCATTAAACAAATTTGCAAAGGTGAAGGAACACGGTGAAGCCATTTCTTGGTTGGTTCAAATCAGTGAATACAAACATATTTAATGAAGATAATTATCTGTCTCTGATTTGATTACTAATTAGCATGAAACATGGATGGATATAATGTGATGACTTCGGCAACTGGAAAACATAAGCTACGGGAATTGCCGGTATAAAATTGAACGTAAGAGTCCACAATTTTTGTGGTTTTGGGCAAGTGATAGTCAGGCACTTGGTAGATTGCCAGAGCCTCTTTGTAGATTATGGCATTATTTTCTTGGCATTTGTACGTATAATAATAATAATAATAATCCATTTGTAAGACATCAATTTTGAAATCTTCCTGAATTCTTTTGTTGGTTGTTGTTTTTTTGTTCTTGATCTATATTGACTTCGTGTTTCTTCTAGAATGCTCCATCTCATACTGATAATGATTGGTGTAATATCATGATGCAGTTCTTGAGGTTGGAGATGGTGTATTTGAGGTGCTTTCTACATCTGGAGATACTCATCTTGGTGGTGATGACTTTGACAAGGTCATATTCTTAACTGAAGCTAAAGGAGCTTATATTAGTATCATCAGTTCCTTAATTTAATTTAGCATAGGATCGTATACAAGTAATTTAGTATTGACATGAAATTTTACCAAACTTATCCAGAGAGCTGACTAAAATAATCTCGTCTAAGAGTTGCTTTTGATTGATTTCTTCCATCTCCACTATGAAGAGCGAAAAATATTTATATAGTCATGTGCTTATCAAGCTAAATAATCAAGGAATTCAGCATTGAACTTAACGTTTGAATTTGGTTCCTGAACAAATGGGTACATGTCATGAACACAATTCCTCCACTGAATGTAACCATTTTTGGTGCTATTTACCTAGTATCTGCATGTCCTTTTTTTAGTTAATATCAATATTTTGTGAGTAAGAAAAGACATACTTATTCCCTACTAACGGGATGACATAAGGCAGTCCATCCATTATGAATATAATGATGTTTGTTTGTAAACTCATAAGCCATGCATGTACATATCATTTTGGTTCAAAAACACATTTTACTATAGTTGTGTTTCTTATCACTGAGATCTATACTTTCTTTCATTGTCAGAGAATTGTTGATTGGTTAGCAGCAGAATTTAAGAGAGATGAAGGTATTGATTTATTGAAAGATAAACAAGCCCTTCAGAGACTCACTGAAGCAGCAGAGAAGGCCAAGATTGAATTGTCTTCACTGAGTCAGACAAACATTAGGTTTGATTATTTGCCATCACAGTCCCATATATTTTATTAGTGGATGCCCTTTTCTTCCAACCCGAAGCAGCATACCTGACATGCTTGCTCAATTGACAGTTTACCATTCATTACTGCAACTTCTGAAGGCCCGAAGCACATAGAGTCTTCACTTACAAGGGCTAAATTTGAGGAGTTGTGTTCTAACCTTCTGGACAGGTATTATGCACCAGCATGCCTTTTTATTACGATGAAGTTACCTATTTGTATAACACGGAAAAACACTGTCATCCATTGGCTTGTATTCTCCTTTAGGCTTTCACGTTCAAGTTTATAGGTGACATAAGAAAACTTCTGCTTTTTTCCTTTTTTATGTAGCCTGCCTTATTCTAAGTTGTAATCGTGTTTATTTTTCTTCGTTTCATTGTACCAGGCTTAAAACTCCTGTTGAGACCGCTTTGAAGGATGCAAACCTCTCGTTCAAGGACATAGATGAAGTGATTCTTGTTGGTGGGTCAACTCGTATGCCGGCAGTCCAGGATCTTGTTAGAAAGATGACTGGAAAAGAACCAAACGTTACTGTTAACCCAGATGAGGTTGTTGCTCTTGGTGCTTCTGTTCAGGTTTGTCCTTGATCGATGATGCTTTATGAGTTCAGTTATTTATAAAGCACTTCTGCTCGACAAAAATGTGCTGCTATTTTTTTTATGTAGATATGAATCCTTGATTCATTTTCACCTCCTGTTGAATGTTCTCTCTTTTCTGTTTCTTTTTGTACCTTGTCATGAGGGGACAGCATTTCCCGTGCTTGCAATATGGATAGTTATAATGGTTAGCCTTCATTTGTGACCTTGATTTGGTTAAGAAATAGTAGAAAACAAGTCGTCAACGTTATGTGAGTTTGCATGAAGACTTTATTTCAGCTTTTAATCTAGGGAATCCTGCCATCAAAATGGAAAAACTCGACCATTTACCACATGGATTGCTAGGGGGTAGACATTTAAGTTAGTAGTCTTCTGACTGCTGAATGAGTTAATGTATTAACAAAATCAATTTCGAGAGTTGACTCTGACGATATGTGTCTGATGCCGAATGATTGATTGGGAATGGACCAACTTCAAACACCCATATGGTTGTGAATCTCTTAGGTTACAGAGACTACATGTTGGTAGATAGAAAAATACCCTGTGATTGGGAAGAGTGGTTACTGGTGAGATTATAGAACGTAGCAGTGGAGAGGTCAATGTGCTAAAATATGATGTCCGGAGATGAACATAGTGGAACTGAAGAGTTACTTGCGGAAAAATGTGTAGTAGTAAAAATAACAGATAGGTGCAAAATATTGTCCAGGCAATTAGTCGTTCGAAGGTTCCATTAACCAAGTAGATGATGCTGAATAAGTTCATGAATCATGTTCATTTATCTTCTACAATAAATGCTTCCACGGAGTGGTTCTAACACAATATGCTGAAATGGGAAACAGAAGTAAACGATTAGAGTTACATCCCGCATGTTCTGGCATCATGAATGCCACAACCTTATGAACTTCTGAAGGACAAGCCCCTTCTGCATCAGATTCTTGGAGTAAAAGATTGACCAAAGAGATGTCTGTAACTAGGATGCACCAAGGTATTGATGCTTCAATAACTGCAAGAGTTTGCTCAAGTATCTCATTTTATGTTTCTTGACACACTTCGTGCTCCTAGATAGTTGCCTTTCAAGCTTAGATCACACTTCTCAATTCCCGAGTGTAGTAAACCAAATATTATGGATGTTGGTGCAGTTTGCAAATGCTGGCAAAACATATTTTACAACCATGATTCTCATTTGATGCTGCTGTCAGCCGTTATTATGAGATGAACATTTACAATTTTGACCTATTATCAGCATGGAATATCTACTGCCGTAACCTATATGACTGAACCGATGAGTACATTGACTAGAGAATAGTTTAGTTTGACTTTGTTACAACTTGATTGCAGGCAGGAGTTTTGGCTGGAGATGTCGGCGATATCGTTCTTCTCGATGTTGCACCATTATCTCTCGGCCTAGAAACACTTGGTGGAGTGATGACAAAGATCATCCCTCGGAACACCACCTTGCCGACTTCTAAATCGGAAGTCTTTTCTACAGCCGCTGATGGACAGTCCAGCGTGGAGATAAACGTTCTTCAGGGGGAAAGGGAGTTCGTGAGGGACAACAAATCGCTCGGTAGCTTCCGCCTTGACGGCATTCCCCCTGCACCCCGCGGAGTCCCACAGATCGAGGTCAGGTTCGACATCGATGCTAATGGCATCCTTTCCGTCACTGCTGTAGACAAGGGCACCGGGAAGAAGCAAGATATCAAAATTACTGGCGCTAGCACTTTGCCCAGTGATGAGGTAATTGAGAACCCAGAGACTTTTATTTTTACAGTATTATTTGCAGCAACATATGCTTCACATGATGCAATCTCCTCCATGTAGGTGGAGAGAATGGTGAAGGAAGCAGAGAAGTACGCCAAAGAGGATAAGGAGAAGAGGGAAGCTATCGACACCAAAAACCAGTCCGAGTCCCTGATCTACCAGACGGAGAAGCAGCTGAGGGAGCTCGAAGACAAAGTACCCGCCGCCGTGAAAGAGAAGGTGGAGGCCAAGCTCAATGAGCTCAAAGACTCGGTCTCCGGCGGCTCGACCCAGAGAATGAAGGACGCCATGGCTGCTCTGAACCAGGAGGTGATGCAGCTCGGGCAATCGCTCTACAGCCAGCCCGCCGCAGGGCCTACTGACGGTGAAACCAGCAGCGGCTCTGCCGGCTCCTCCTCTGGCGATGCGTCTGGAGACGGTGAGATGATCGACGCAGACTTTACTTAGAGCAAATGAGATGGTGTATGCAGTGCTCATGTTGATAGTGCTCCATCTTTTGTCCTCTTATCTTAGAAAAGATACAGATGCAGTTAAATTTAGAGGAAAGAATGAATTGAAAGGCTAGTTAAACATTTTAGCTTATACTCTGTACCTTTTATGTTCCTTCTCAGCCAAACAAAGAATAGAAAGCTCTTCTAGATTCCTTTCCCTTGTCCTTTTTCCCCTCCACTTACCCAAGCATTGTGCAATAGTTCATTCTTCTAATGAAGGTGGCCCATTAAAATAGTTCACTCCTTCTAGTTTAATTAATAAGGTTTCTTCTTAAACTTTCTTATTCCTTTCTAATTTTGAGATTATTCAGTAGACCGATTTCCTCTGCACATCCTGATATGACATCGGTTGTTTTTTTTTTCTTTCCTCCATTGTTTATATAAGGTTTTGATGGTTTTAGTGTTACCCGCAAGGGAGGGGAAGAAAGATGAGTACTAAACAAAGCTGGAATCCTCGGGCAGCTAAAAGAGGTATTTGCTTCCTTAGCTGCCCCGGGCCGTCCTCGTCAAAACTTGTGGGTAAAGCTCAAGTTCTTGTTCTCATCTCGCATTACATTGCATTGCCAATGGCAGGCAGTTCCACATTAATTTTCCTTGCAGGAAAAGACAAGTTGATATCAGTCGTTATCACACCACATATGAACATACACTATCTACCTCATCTTATCTCCATTTTTTTTTTATTAAAAGATAAGGATGCATTTTATTTTAGCTCCTGAATTTTTCTTAAATTCCTAGAATTATTCATGTAGTTTATTCAGCTAAGATCAATATATTCCAATTTCATGTTCCTAAGGAGGCATCGTAATGGTATAATTAACAAATGCAGTTGATGTGATTGAACATCTTATTAATGTTTGTTAGTGTTAATGTAATAAAAGTTGTACCCTAATTAATAGTAATCTTTTTTACAAAATATATTCTAATTCTATAAGATTTGTTTTCCACTTCGAGTTACACCATAGAAAATAAACCTAATTAATTTGTTCCTACTTCGAGTATATAGAATACTTAATTAAATTAAAAATAAAAAACAAAAATTGTATTCAAACCTCTTATTATCCTACCATTTTTGATATATATATTTAAAAAATTTAACCTGATTTAATCCTTTTTTGGCCATTCGTTGAACGTGTGCCAAACTTAGATCGGGTTCGGGTTTGCGGGTTTGAGAGAGACGGAGAAGGCGAACTCTGCGAGTCACCGCCCCCTAATCTTATCCGCCGACGTGGCGGATCGCCAGCGCCCACAGCGATTCCTCAACCCGCCAGCCCGTCGTTCCGACGGTCCAGATCGCTCCCCATCCACCGCGCGCGATCGCCATACCCGGCGCCCGCCCGGTCCATCCGACGGCCCGGACGCCTCCGAGGGCACCGGCGAGGCTTGGAGCGCCGTCAATCGCCAGCGAAGCCCGAGCCTCCTCCAAGCGACACGACACGTGTCAGTCCCCAACCACCGCGCGCGACCTCCCCTCTCGCCCAAATAAATTAAACGGAACAACGGGGAGCTTTCACCGATGACCCCCTCGTGCTTTAAGATATGTAAAATTAATCCATAGGTTGGTGCATCTTAAGATGAGTTTGTTCTCAAATACGTTCCTGGAGGGGGGAATCGTATAATTTTGGAACCTTGTGGGGGTTGAGGAGGAAGAGCTGCGGTTTGGTTCGATCCTAAAATTGGGGCAAATCCTCTCGTTTCCTTCTCTTTCGCGCACGCTTTCCATCCTCTCTTGGCCGCAGAGGGGGGAGAAATAGGAGGGTTTGGTGCATTCCTCTCCGAAACCCTAGGATTTCCTCTCCTCTCTCAGCCTTCAGTTTGGCTCCCCGCCTGCGATTTCGTTGCTCGGATCTGTGACGCAGTTGTTATCCCTATCTGCCCCGGTAAAGGACGCAAACGAAAAAAAGTATATATTTGCTTTAGGTTTTTTCTTTCTTTTGTATGATAGTTGGTGCTTAGATCAATTGGTTTGGGAGGAAAAAAGGTTAATTGTTGAGATCCTGGTAGGGGAGGGGTTGGCGTGTTTTTAGATTGTTAATTCTCGCGTTCTTGTTCGTAGATGATCCTTTCGTCAGGTCAGTTGGGATTTGGGATCCGGCTCAAGAGGGCTCAATGATATTTTTGGGGCTGGTTTTTTTTGTTTGCTATCCAAAATTGAGGGTTTTCTTGGAGTCTGAAGAGTAGGTTAGGTTAGGTTTATCGAGTACAGATATAAAAGAACAAACTTTGTGTAGATCGAGAGATTTCTTCTTGAGGTGAGGTTAGGTTGAACAAGAACAAGAACTAGAAGGAAGGTCGGGTGGTCTGGGTTTATATTTGACATGGCGCTGAATTTCTCATCTTGTTCCATGTTTTCTGCACCATTTGTCCATACGGATGATGAGTCATCTCGGTCGAGGTGCGAGAGGAGCCCTCTTGCCTCTTGTTGGGAGGCGGAGAATGGTTATGGTTTCCTCGGAGAGGATGCTGGGTTGGTCGATATGGAGAGCATGTTTGATCCAATTGACCTGCTGCCCGATGATCCATTTGGGATGGGGCTCGATAGCAGTATGGGAGCCGCATTAGCCAACTTTCTTGAGGTCAGTGGTGGTGACTTGTTTGGATGGACTTTGTTGTACCCACCTGATTCTCATTTTTACGGTGATGGCTGGATGGGAGAACATGATCCATGTGTGGAAGGGAGGTTCACAGGATTCTCTGATCATGAAATCCAACATGGAAACGTACAATCTGGCCTGTATATAGGTGAATCTTTGATGTGCAGCCATGAAGAAGAAACCCAATTCAGTGGAGATGAGGGTCTGCCACATGAGGGACTGCTTTTCTCAATTGGGTATTTGGGTCTTCGTGATCTCCTCTCGGTGGAAGGGGTCAGCAGATCCTTGCGTTTGGCTGTTCGCAATGATTCTCTCTTGTGGAGGTGTATACATCTAGACAATATTTTGGGTGAGAAGATAACAGATGATATTTTGTTGCGGCTGGTGCAGAGGGCTCAAGGGAATTTGCAGTGTTTGAACCTATCAGGTTGTTCAAAGATCACAGATGATGGTTTAAAGCAAGTGCTGGACATTAGTCCAAAGCTTAAGAAGGTTTGTATTAATGAGAAGGAATCTTGTGTTAGTCTCTTTATTATTACAAACATCCTTAAGTCTATTTTCCTAGACTCAACCTTATGTTTATTTTATTCGTTATGCTCTTTTTTTTAGATCATTTATTAATCTTATATATGTTCAAATCAAAGGTGAAGTTTTTACCACGTTGATCCTTCATTCCTTCATTGTAGATGACATGATATATTAATTAGAATTGCATCTTATCATTAAAATGTTCTGAAGGATAACAAGTGTTAGTTATAGGTTCAATGCATCTTGGGTGCAAGAATTTTCTCTAGTTGAATATAGCGATGAGGGTTGAGCTATGATAAAAGAAGGAAATCATGCATTAGGGTGCTGTAATCCTCTAATGATATGAAATCTTTGTTTTGTGTCATATGGCTATAACTTGTTAACCCAATTGTAAATTATAGTCCCTGAGAAACTCTGAAGATTCAACTGGAAAATGTAAATAGGTATAATAATATGTTTCTCTTCATTCTCAACCTTGGTTGTACCATATTATGGTATAGAAAGCCAACACATTGGTTATATAAATTGGGTGTCCAGATTTATATCCCACAACGTGTTCTTAATTTTGTAATTCTCTATTATCAGTCATGAAATATTTCTTCATTTAGCCTTTATAATGTTTTCTAGTTCGTGATTTATATTTCTTGATATGAACCACCTATGTGCCTGAATATGACACAATAAATTAGTAATTACATGTGAATTTTTCATGTCACATGCAAGTTATTTCTCTGTTAACTCCTTGATCTCTTATCACACTTCTACTCGTCTATTGCTTCAATGCTTGTTATTGACATTGTTTCTTACCTCAGTGATTTATGTAAGCATACTCTGTTTCTTACTCTTTTATAATACTTATCCATTTAAAGCTTTAGGAAACTGAAATAAGAAATTGATGGATCAGAGTAGATGTAAAAAGGGGAAAAGGGTGGTGGGCTGATTGGTGCTACCCATAAGAAGGGGGAAGTGGATGAGGAAGAGGTGAGGGAGGGTGTCTCAAAGTACTATTGCGTCTAGAAGTATGCACCCTACTTTGTTCACTTCGTGAGGCTTTCAAAAAAGGGGGGGGGGGAGAGAGATGTGAGCTGATGATTTTAATGTATCATCCACATAAAAAATGCAATCAATAATTTATCTGTTCGTGAGTATGCATATGATTGTTCTGAAATTGGTATCATGATAGAATGATTACAGGATTATGCATATAAAGGGTTCTGAAATTGGTATATAATGATAGAATGATTAAAGGATAAAAGAAACAGGATGTCTATGATGAACTTTGGGTGAATGGTATAGGTTTGGTTGGTCAGGAAAGGGGATTGGGAAAAGCGTGGACCTAATTCCTGGTTCATTTCTTTCTTTCATGATAAACCTAATTCAATGATAGGATCCTATACTTTTTCAAATCTATACAACAATACATAAAGATTATTCTCCCTAAATGAACCAGCTTGGCCTTTGTTAAGTGGGGGCTTATATCCACATGCAATCCACTTAAGAAAGAAGTTTGGCCCTGTGAGTGAAGTTTCTGTACATACACAAGTTCCTTTTCTGAGACTGCTTATCAGATAGATAGATGGTTAATATTCATTCTATAGTTTCTTGCTATGCCCGTTGCTCCCCTTTTATGTTCTTGTCCTTAAGTTACTATTCTTGTTATCAACAATTTGATATTTGAAATGATATATGTGACAATTACGTTGTTGTCTGTCTGGTGTATTATAATTACCATTTTTCCAATTCAGTACAACCAATACCACATTATACAATATAACCTTAGTTATACTTATCATTATTACATCAATAAGTAAATGCTATCTTTTGTTTATAAATAATGATATGGTTATATATTTGCATAATTTAAGAACATCAGTCAAGATAATAAAATTTATACAAAAGTAAGAATGTTGAGAATATCCACAATGTTTTTTTTGGTCTATATCTTCATATTGATAAGTTTCTAAATTTGAGTAGGTACCTGTTCGTACTAATCTTATCTGTTGATGTATCATTTGATTGAAGCTTGGTTGGTAGATTAGTTTATTTATTATTCATAGGCCCCTGATGCTGATTTCAACATGTATCAGACAGTAGGAACCAGTAACTCATTATCCATGGTATGGAGGAACGATGTCCAGGATGGTTTAATTTATGTTATGAAATAAATGAATGACTTGTCCAAGTAGTAAATAATCTTTGGCCTCAACTAGTAGATATTAGTTAGTATGATACATGCTGACTTGTGTCCAAGATTATCCTGCTAACAGAGATCCAAATGAATGGTTTCTGGTTTAAGTGTCATCCATGTGATGTGAGGTAACAAGTAGTTGCTTACCAATTCGAACATAGGTCTATATTTATGTAGATTCTGAATAATATGTGAATGATCAGTAAATGTGTAAATTCCCGTTTCATATGCAATCAGGGCGGTATGGACGAAAACCATCTAGAAAATAGAGTCCTTCATTTATCTTGTTATTGTGGCTTGGTTTTCTTGCTATGCATTATGATCTTGTCCAATTTCAGTAATTTGCAATTACATTCTTTTAATCTTTTAGCTGCATGATTAATAGATTGATTTCTTAGATATCATCAAGCCTTGTGACTTTTTATAGAAATTATGATTGAGTTTTGAGATATTTACCGAAGAATGTTCAGTCCTCTTCATATGCTGCTGTATGCTATTATCTATGGTTTGCTTTTTAATGAAATCTGACCTCATTTGCTTAGTTTCTCTGAGAACGACAGTGGATTAATGTTTTTATTTATCATGCAGTTAAACGTGAGTGGATGTGTGAGACTAAGCCTTGATGGCATCATAAATAGCTTAAAGGCTTTCCAATCACAAGGAATGCAAAAAATTGAGCACCTCAAACTTGGTAGTCTTTTTGTCGTGTCTGAAGAGCAATATGGAGAGTTGAAGATGTTGCTACGCATTCAGCCAATGCGATGCCAGAAACCAAGGTTCTACCACAGTTTTCGCACATCTTTTGCTTGTGTTGATGATTGTGTTCTAGATGTTGAAGAATGTCCAGTGTGTCAGAAATACAGGCTCGTTTATGACTGTCCTTCAGAAAAATGTCAAGGGAAGGGCCCTAATCAGTGCAGGGCTTGTGATGCTTGCATTCCAAGATGTGTCGAGTGTGGAAAATGCATTAGTGACTGTATGTATGTTGAGACTTTTTGTCTGGAATATCTGTGTGCAGCTTGTTGGAGGCAACCAGAGGAGCAGGATTGCAATGAACAGAAATGAATTTGCACTCATGTAGCATCTTCTTCACATTCTTGATGTGAGGTATTGCTATTTAAGATGGCCAAAGTAGTTCAAATTCAGATATCACTGTGCTCTCCTTGTTGGTCTCTCTTGAATTGAAGAGCTTTTACTTGTGAATGTCGTTCACATGATCTGTAGTCTTTAGTCAAAGAAGCATTTGACTGATCAAAAAATAAAGAGCTGAATTCAAAAAAAAGAAAAATAGAAGGGAAATTACTGTTGGGAGTCTCAGTTTGTACGTTTTCAGCCGGAAAAAAGTGCTAAGTGAAAGGTAGCTTTAGTTTGCAGGAAATCTCGGTGGTAGCTCGTATTGTGTGGGTGTTACTTCCTGTTATCAAGGATTCCGGCTCATGTGCCCACCATGCAGGAAATTGATCATATTCTCTTGGGAATTTGTCCTCAGTGGTAGGAAATGATAACAGGTGGATCATATATAACAAACTACTCCGTCATCCTAATGGTGTTTGATTTGATCTCATTATGCACTGAACAAAGCTGCCCAGCTCACGTCTTTCCGATACGAAGAATTCTTTTGTGGTTATGATTGTGAAACTTATCAGGCGCCGTCTTTTGTTTGGAAGAGACGTGTCTAACTATGAAATTTGTCGACAGGATCTCTTTGTTAAATTTGGATGCCAACTCTTAGACCAGTTCTCTATACTTTGTCATTTTAGTTACTACTGTGTAAACTTCCGGTCAAACCAGTTTGATCTCTGCATAATGAACCATAAATCTCCGCCATGGAAAATAATGTTTGATTCAGATTCTTGTGTAGGACCTAATGGTATGTGCTTGTATTCTTTCTCTGTGTGATGATGAAAGCCTTCCATGAACATGTGATTTTAGAAAATGAACTGGAGATTGTTGGATTCTTTATCTTACACTATTTTCAGACATTTTATTTCAAGGGTGGATCTGTTGTGATTGTTTGATTTTTTCATGCGTTATAAGCAAAGGATGTCAATGGGCATTATCATTCGATTGTTATTTTATTTTGTTTGGTGCATAAGACTTTTAAAAATCTAGATGCAATATAGTGCTTTAATTATGGTTATTGTTGATGTTAAGAGTTGTTGTATTGTTGTTTTTTTTTTGTTGAGGTTTTAACAAGGATTATCAATTTCATGATCTTTAATACGACCGATTTAACCCCATGGATTAAAAGAAGAAACTTGTTTAGCATTATCATTTTTAAGATTAATTAAAATATTATTTACAGTTTTAATGCTTAATTATCATTGAAAAATGCATCAGTATAACTAAAAGATGGCATTTATGTTTAGCTTGGCTAATTAAAAGAAAGCTTCCAATTCCATTTGTGCCACATTAACTCAACTCCAAGTTACATCTTCCAATGTGTAACGTCACGTGAGCTCTTAAGAAACACTCAATGAAACATTTAAAAACAAAAAAAGAAAAGAAAAAGAAGAGTGTTTTGGTCCTCCCCATGAAACCTACTACTCAATGATCATTAATGTGATCGTCCCGTTTTGAGTGATCCAATGAAGAAAGTCCACTCAACCAAAGAAAAAAAATATCCAAGTGAGAATAAACTTTAATAGATCGAGGCATCTTTTTTTAATTTTGGAAAAATAAATTAATAATAGTTCCTTCAATTAGTTTATTAGGATGGTCAATAAATCATTTAGCAAGTACAGTAATAAAATTTTCCGGAATCAGTATACGGTAATAATTAATCATAACTTATATCCGTTTGAGCTTTTAACTTAAAATGGATCATTCACAGATTTGAATCGATTTATGTGATTCTTTTCCTCTTCTATTCAAATTAATATGGTAAAAGGAAAATTATATAAACTTTTTCCACTTGCAAGGATCTCTTTTTTATGTTTAAAAATCAAGAACTCAACCTCTCCCATATCCAGGCAATACTTAACTTGTAACTTGTATGTGGTATGCTCTATTGATAAAAAAAGAATGCACATATATATTGTTATCTTCATTAGATTCGATGAAGTAATATATCATGTGTTTACCAAATATTGGAGTACAAGAGAAGAGATTCTTATAATATTTATAATAAGTATCTCTAGATTAAATCAACATATGTATTAGACCTTTTATTCAAACTACAAGGTAATAAATTACACTGAAACAGAAAGAAACATCTCACATCAGAAGAATCAAGTAACCTACTGATACATCCATACAGTTAAGAGAGAAGAAGAAAGAACAAAAAGAGGTCGAATTGAACTCCTCTTACTGCGAAAAAAAGGGAAAAAAAAAACACCAATGCAACTCGAATGGTGCGCGCTCACAGCATGTTACCAGCTGCAGCGCCCAGGAGCCCAACTCCGGCAGCGAACCACCACCTCGCTTCTCTCCCCTGCGCGCTCGCCGCCGCCGGCCCGATGCCACCTCCGGCGCCGCCGCCGCTGCTGGCCTTCGGCGGCTCCGCCACCCCTGCATCGCCCTCCGACTCGGCCGGCGGGGGGGACGAGCGGGGCCTCTTCCCCCCCTTGGCCGGTGCCGGGGCCGCGGCCGGCGGCTTGGGGCCGAAGATCTCGTACGGCAGCAGCACCTCCTCGACGGGGTAGACAGCGAGGGGGAAGTCGGCGTGGATCGCGCTGCCGACGGACGCGGCCACGACGCCGGTGGAGACGTTGATGGCCTGCGGGGCGGCGGCGGCGGAGACGGTGACGTTGAGGGTGAAGACGCCGGTTGAGCCGGAGGCCTGCGTGGGGAGGGGGTTGGTGGCGGTCTGGAAGGTGGCGGCGCTGTAGTAGCGAGGGAGGACGTGGAAGAGAGCGAGCTCGGTCTGCTCCTGGGGGGAGAGGTTGTTGAGGGTGCCGGCCTTGAGGGCGGAGAAGGCGTTGTCGGTGGGGGCGAAGACGGTGAGGCCGCTGTAGCTGTCGTTGAGCTGTCGGTCGAGCTGCTCGTCGACGCGGGTCTGCTGGAGGAGGAGGATGAAGGCGGCGAACTGGCCGCCCTTGGAGAGGACGTCGGAGATGTTGAGCGGCCCGGCGCCAGTGGGGGAGGGAGAGGGAGGAGGAACGGCCGCCTCGACCAGGAGGAGGAATGCGGCGGCCAGCGGGATGAGGAGGAGGGAGCAAGGGGCCGCCATGTGAAGGAAGGGAGGAGGAGGAGGAGGAGACGCAGTTGGATGTGCAATATATAAAGAGGAAGATGAGCAATTAATCAATAAAGAAGGAGATGTGCTACCCAATTACAATTTAATCAAATGCTACTTTATCTATTAATTTAATTTTAAGTCTTTTTCTTTCTAAATTACATACAAATTAAAATCTCAATTGTCAAATAATAATTTTTTTATTTATAAAAAATGACATAATTATAAAAAATAATAAGTATATATCCGTCCAAAAATATAGTCTGAAAGATATTTATTTCTTGATACAATTAGTTTCTGCTAAATTTTTATCCATTTATTATTTATAAATCAAATATATTTTTCTATCATCTTAGAATGACATTATTTTGGATATTAAATAATAATATACTCTAAATAGATATTTATTTTAAACTAACTTTGATGCACGCAGATAAATAAATATATCATTATTCCTCAGAATGACATAATCAAAGTTCTTTTTAAGAAGAATTTTTAACAGAAAAAAAGACTTCATTAAGTATCAAACTCAATACAAGAGATCGTCAAACTATACTTAATTTGCACATTGAGATGGATCAATCATCTAGATGATGAAGCTCATCCCATGCTCATGTTTACAAAACACAACAGGAATGAAACAAGCATATTACTTCCAACTCATCTGCGTGTGAATCATCTTGATAGAGTTTTACGAGGAAGGATGAGATATCCGCACTTGAAATGTCGGGCAGAAGCCACCGGTTAGCTGAAAGAACTCGCATTTGCTTCCCTGCCGAAGATTGTTAGCTTTGGCAAAATCATTCCAACCGACTGTAAAGCCTGCAAAGCCCACGGTTTCAAAGTGTAAGATAGGCCATGCTCGAAGCGATGGATCTCGAAGAATCACGGCTCTGTTTTCATTCCATTTCCTGCACTTGGTTAATGTTAAATCTCGGGGCAGCTCCTGCAAGCAAAAGGAGGAAGGCAAAAGCTCAAGAGCAGATTTATGAAATGAAGAACTAATATGCGAAAAAGGGCTGATTGATTTTGTAAACAAGGTGACAACAGGAAGTTAGCTAATCCTTCTAAGCTTTGTTGCCTTCCAAAACAGCTTATTATCATTGGTTTTTAAGTTTGCTGAGATAATGTTAGAGAAATTAGAAGCTAAGAGATTCATTTATAAAGAATCAGCCTAGAAACTTTGGATGCTGGAACTCATCCGATCAGTTTTTGGAACTTGAGAACACTTTAAGAGCAGGGAAAAATAAGACAAATTTAGCTTTTACGAATTATTGGAGTTAATAAAAGGATAATTGGATTCTGACTAGAGATTAACAAAAGAGTAATGTTACGAAACCTGTGTCTAAAATATTCTTGTAATTTAGAAAATGATACTATGGTCCAAATAAATTTAAGTTGCATGCAAAGAACAAACAACTTAAAAGCAACCATAAAGAATAATCAGATACAAGATATCAAGCTTGCTGATGGATTTCTTTGAGAAATACTTACAATCCAGTCTTGGTTGTTGGGTGCTGATGTCAAGCTGAAAATGTAAGAACTTGATGAATAAAGATTACACAAATTCATAGGCTCAACTCCCAGAAATTCAAGATCTTGGCTTCTTAATAGAACATCCTCTTTCCTATCTTTTTCTGGAAGGACATCAGATGAGATTCCTGTCATTTTCAATCATATATGTAAAGTTGAAGATGGTATAGTTAAAGCCAAGGAAGGTAAAGTAAACTTACTAGAACAGCATGCATTTCCCCTGGTGGTTGCAGTAACAGGCATCTCCTTAAAGTTACGTCCAACACTACCAAACAACGGAGAAAACTCTTGGCTGGGTAAACAGTCAGGAAAGAAGTCTTCTCTTTTAAATTCTAAACATGGAAGAGACTGAGGATTTTCAACAAAAGACAAGGTCTGAAAATTACTATAGGTCACTGATGAAGTAAGAGTACTTAAGGGTACTTACCGTTCTCCTCAGGTTCGAGGTCAGTTGTGGATGCAACATAATTAACATTTGAAACACTTTCAAGTTTAGGGGTGGCATCTCTGGACATGCTAACAGCATGATCATTGGATTTTATTCCAGTACAAATTTTAGAAGCAGATAGACGAGTAGGATAAACTTTGACAGCACTTAGTCTGTTCCGTGAATCTTCCTTTACAATTTGGCATATACCATCCTCAGGGAGTAAAAATTTACAGATAGTCGTATCTAAACTCATTTCCTGGGAGCAAGTAACCTGATTGTTGGTCTCAAATTTTGTGCATGCAGCCTTTGGTGTAGTTGGCGGTTGTAAGCTTGACGGACACAAATCGGTCTTTTCTCTGTTCTTTTTGGCAGAATTTTTATGAATTCTGTTGCCAAAGCCTGCTCCTGAACAAGCATTTTCCAAAAGACCATGTTCCTCTTTTAAATCTTTCTTAAAATTTGATGATAGAGTAAGTTTACATTGTCGGGGATACTGAATTCTCCTGGGAGGTACATCAGTCTTTTTTCTGTTCTTTTCGGAGGAGTTATTATCATTTCTTTTGCCCAAGCCAGCCCCTTCAGAAGCATCTTCCGAAGGAACATGTTTCTCCTTTGAATCTCTCTTAGAATGTGATGCTACATCAAGTTCCTTTTTCCTTTCATCAGTCTTCTTTCTCTTCTTTTCCGAGGAATTGTCATTTGTTTTGCCTAAGCCTACCCTTTCACAAGAATCTAGCAGTCGAACTTTAGCAGAATTAGGATTGTATTTCTCTACTGAGACTTTCTCACAATTTGATGTTGCAACGAGTTTATGTTGGTCGCCAAATAGTGACCTTCCAGGAGATAAAACAGCATTATCTCTGTTCCTTTCAGAACAAGTACAATCATTTCTTTCGCCAAGGTTTACCCTCTCAAAAGCATTTTCCAAAGGCCTTTCAGCAAAATTAGAAGGATCACGGTTCTTTTCTGAATCCTTCATTTTTTCTGATGCTATAGTAATTTTGCCTCGTTTGGCAAACTGTGAACTTTTTGATAAATTAGCCTCGCTTATGTTCACTTTAGAGAAATTATTGCCACCCCTTTTGTCAAAATTTACCCTTTCACAAGCATTTGTGCCATATATTTCGACAGAAAACAATGCTTTGCCGACATATCTGAACACCAGAAACTCCCCAGTACCAATAGAGTGATCAAGCACAAAATCTTCCCATCCTTCTTTAAAAGCTAAGTAATTGCCAATCATTGAGACTTTAACTAACCAAATATTTGCAACAGCATCTTGAAGAAGCACATTCTGGTTGACTAATCCAAGGAATATATTGGTGAGCTTTGGTGGTATGAACTGCATACAGTTGAAAAAAACCAGGATATTAACTAGAACAACTGAATGAAAAGTAGTTCATGGATGAGATGAAAATTAACGATGCATTTCAAAAAAAAAAGAGGCCCAAGCCAATGCTGAAGGACCAACATATTTCAAACAGTACTAGGTCTAAGGAGTTCCAAATATAAGATCACAACAAACTAGCTACAATCTCCGCAGAAAAAAATAAAGCACATTGGCAATATATACTCCTCGAAGAAAAGGGGAAGATCAATGTGTTGGTATCCAATCAAGAAAAGCAACGATGCGCCATTAACAAACATCCAGTTTGATTTTTCGAGAGGAACAGGGAACTAAAAATCATACCAAGGCTTCTTCGAAATTAGCAAGCATGATCTTGAAGAAAGAAGGTTGCGCAGGACAGGAAGGACGAGGAAGACACAGAGGAGGAGGAGAAACGGAGCACGGCTCGCCACGAGCGCGCTTTCGTTTGCGGGACGCGCGTTGGTGCCTCTTCCTCTTCCTCTTGACACCAGCCATCTTGACCTCAATCAAAGCTCTCCTCCTCCTCCTCCTCCACAAAACTCCCCCTTCTGCTTTTCCAGTCGCCTATTCTTCTTCCTTCCTCGGTCGACGACCTCAAAAGACCCGACCTTGCTCTTCTTCCGCCCTCCGGCCGCGCAGCCTGCACGTTGACGGCATCCTAAAAACCGCACAACAAAACCCTGCTTTCCTCGCTTTCCATCACCATGAATCGACGTCGTCTAAGCTCGAGAGAGAGGGAGGGGGAAGCAGAGGGACTGGAGCTCACGCGGGGCGTGGCGGGGAGGCGTGCCGGCTCGCCATGGTCGCCTCCTACTCGTCTGGCAGGAGGAAGTCGACGCCGGTGCCGCAAATAGCTCAAGGGATTTGAGGCGGTCGATTTAAATGCCGGCCACAATCTTCCATATAAAACCCTTAATACCGGGATGTTAAAAGCAAATGAATGCTTTGAAAAAAAAAAAAACTTTTTGATTGCTCTTTTTTTTATAAAAAAAAAAATATTTTTCTAACTTTTAATTGATTTTTTACATTATTTATCACTACCACTGCAGATTTTTAAAATAATTATTTTGTGAATTGAGATATATATATATATATATAGAAAATTAAACAAACAGTATATTAAGGCAATATACAATTAATTCAATGCAGCATTCGAGTTTATATATATACACACACATAAAGACAGACTGTCATCAAACAAAAAGATGATTCTTACAAATAGCAGTTGTTTTGAGTACTTCATCAGTCATCCTTTGCTTAAAAAATATGTTTTTTTACACCCCCACTCAGCACCATTATGTAACAGTAGCGTTTCACTTGAAGCCCAGATAAGTGATCAATGCTTTGCATAGAGTTACCAGGAAATCCTGTAGCAGTGGATTCGCCAAGGTATTAGCTTCGTAGATTCTCTTAATAGGGAAATGATCACTCGCTGGATCCTCTCATTCTTTTGCGACGTGCATTTCCATCGGAGAGTTTATGAGAAGAGGCAGCCCACTTTTGCAGATTACCAAGTAATGTGTTCCTTATTGCAGAGGGTGAATGGGGGTGAAAGTGCCGGAGGAGTTTGCAGGAATATGACGAGGCTGGGGATGATGAAACTGACAGGCAGATCCAAAATTGCAGAACCCAAATCTTAGGAAGTACTGGCACTCGAGCTGGCCGGATCCATCAGGATATCCTGCAGCAGCGTGTACCTGCAGATTATGATTACAGATGAAACAATGAAGGTTATGAATACAGATGCTACATGCCCATTTTATTTATGATCTCTTTAAATTCCTCCACTGCTATGCATCATTTTACATAAGCTTTAGATACAGCGTGGAAATACACATCTTCTGCCTAGATGCATCAATAAGTTCATCTTTGTTCCATCACATGACACTAGAAGAAAAATCTGCAAAAGTACTCCACTTGAAAATGGAGTAGACAGTAAAATACTTGCTTTCTGACTGCCTAATTATAATGCATGCACCAAAATGAACTAATCTACATGTAGAACCATGAATCTACTAGAAGCATTGAGGATAAATTAAGATACAGTTGACATTCAGGGGATAGAATCTATTGTTGGTAGATCTTGATCTCTTTCTGGAGATAAAAGCATGAACCAGAAGCTTCAATGAAATTTCTGCACTACCTTTTCCATGATATGCTCAGCTTTCATGAATTTGAATCATTTTATCCTTGCACAGGGTTTTGAATGCAAGCAAAGTGAAGCGGATAGCTTTTAGCATAAGAGAACAGTCACCTGACAACCATTGCATCCTGAATTTTCATGCAAGCCTTGAGGATGTAGATTTAATCCTGGAGGAGAATAAGATGGTGGTGGAACCACGAAAGAAGTTGGCCGGTGAAATGGTCCTTCAGTAGGATTGGCCATCATATGCACTGGTAATGCTCCAAATCCAATTTGTTGCATAGATTGACTGCTCTGGCATTCAGGAAGAGGCTCTTGCTGAACTGTTGCTACAGTAGGATCAGGATGATGATATTTACAATTAGCTGCATCTTTGCAATTGCCTGTGCGCATGTAAATCAGGCATGCCTGCTCTCCCTACAATTCATGTACCGTCAAGTTGTAATGATTTTCTTGAGGAAAATATCATGGAAATACTTTGGAGTTTGCCAGAAAAGCATGCTTACTGGTCTAATTGGAAGGCCTAAAAAGTTCAATTCCACTGGATGGACCTCTTTTTCCTTTTGAGAATGTACAAACTTGCAGGATTTCCCAAACTTGCATCCTCCCGGCATTTTGTGATACTGCAGAACTTATTATACATTACCATCAATTCATCATAGCAAGTATGTTTCCGAATTTAAGATTAGCATGCAGTCTTAAATCAACAATTGGATCAGTGAACATTCTTCTAATAATCTTGTAACAGGAAAACAAAATGTGGATAATATAATGCCAGTAGCATGAATATTTTAATGTCACGATATGATTCACAATCCTAGATTAATAAATATTGCTTTAGGAATGATTCACTTTTTTTTCCCAACGAAGCAGACTCTAACCATTGACATAAAAAGTAATATTTTCCCATTCTCAGTTGATCGTATAAATATTTATTCAGAAAGCTATCAATTTAATTGTACCCAGAGAATATTAACCTGGATGACATGAATATAACGTCAAAAATGTGCCATCTGCTGAAATGCACTCATGATCAAGTTGTAAACGCAGCACGCCTGTGGTAAATGGATTATCTTAAAAGGAGGTGCTTCTTGTGCGCTTTTTGCAACTATAAGATCAGAATACCCTAAAATGTATCACTAGTGGCGATTGGCAAGAACACCATTGGCCCACTGATAATGACAAACAGGGTCATGCAATGACCATATGCTCAAAAAAGTTGATGTTGTGAAAACTAATCTCCTTGTCATAGCACGAAGTGAAAACTGATAAAAAAAAGTCAGTAAGAGAAGTTCCAAGATTATACCAAGTCCTAATGTTTTAACTAAAAGAACATGCATTATCCTACACTAGAAATTTGCCAGCCAAGCACAAAAGTTGATCATAAGCTGGATTTAATTTGTACTATATCAAATTCAATTGTACATGCCACATCACTTTTGGAGAAATCCCAGAACAAATCCTCACCAAAAGAATCTCAGTGGAATATAGTGGTTAGAGTGGCACACGATAAGTAATTTGAGGCTTATTAATTCACCTAAAAATAACAGTAAGAAATAATAGTAATAGAGGTGTCTAACAATAAAAAAGGTCTGGAATGGCATTCCGTCCCACTTTACCTCATACCAAACAAGGCCTATAAGCCAAAGATAAATTGACCAAGCTAGTTCAAAAAAAGACAAAGCTACTAATGTTTCTTGAATTTTAAAAGACCAAGCTTGTGACCTATGTATACTTGCAACTTAACAGTTCTTCTTAAGGTTTGCCAGGCCATGATGCAAACTTGCCAGGCCAAAACACAATGGTTATTTTCAAGAAGGTAAAAAAATAAAACTTGCCTTGCATTCTATTACTCCAAACTTTTCTGCAGTAGTATCTCTACTCGTTTTCTTAGCAGCCTTCATATGAAGATTGAGAAAGAAAACAAAAAGGAAAATTGTTATCAGATCAGGCATCCATATCACAAATATAAATTAAATAATATTAAAAATGCCTAACATCATCTAATTTTTTTAAAATAATAAAAAAGAAGCAAACCTTTGCAAGATAAAATTAGAATATCTTTTGTCATTCTTAGACATCTTTTTCCTACTCCATCTGAATGATGAAATTTTAACCAAAACAGAACAAAATGAAAATGATAGCATGATAAGGAATGACACAGTAAACAACTGCATAGGTGCATGCGGAAACAAGAAAAGTGAGTCCCCAAGAACCAAAGTATGACAAGAGACAGCATTCAAGCATAGCAGATTGGGCCCCTCAACTTGTAGTCGTGTTAAAATGTTTTATCTCAACAACTCCAGAAGAAACCTCTCTAGCAGTTAGAAATGTTAAAATGTTATAATTAACTTGTATCTGGATCAGCTCAGTTGATAGCAAACTGCATGAAAATTCATATGAAATAAGGATTAAACTGGCAATCAGGGTCGAATAATTTCATCAAGAGTCTTGGAATTATTTTCATAACTTGAACCATGGTCTCCAAAGCTGCAAGAAGCAACCTTCCGATACCAACGCTTGCCCGCATCTTAGAAAAAAGTGAATCTTAGCTCAAGAATCTAGTATCTGGCTTGGTTCAGTTGATAGCAGACTGCATGGAAATTCATATGGCATCAAGAATCTAGAAATTATTTCCATAAGTTGAACCATGGTCTCCCAAGTTGCAAGAAGCAACCTTCCCATACCAACACTTGCTCTCATATTATATAAAGTCAATCTTAGCCACAGACCAGCCTAATGTAATCTGACTGATGGAAATGGATTGACAAGCTGCCACTTTAGTCAGGACATAAACTACTTATTTTCATTTATTGCTATATATTTAGGAACTTTCTTAAATGGAATTTCTATCTAGTACATGGCAAGAAAGAACCGTAATGCATTCACAGCAAAAATTTTAGTAAATTACTAAAAATTACAGATATAAAAATCTGCTTACCTTGTTATCTTGATGCTGCATTCTATCATATGGAATTTGTTTCTCCATAACACCCTATCAGAAGAACCCAAAATAATATTTTAAAAATATTGCTCTGAATCAGAAATCAGTCGAGACATTAAACCAAATTGCACAAACATGTAATTGTCTCTATATTTCATTTTTGATCAAATGAAAAAAAAAACATCCACGGCAAATTGCAGCCGTACCATGCAATGCTCAGTTAAAATTGTTAAATATACACCGAGCTTTTCTTTGACAACCTGTGCTTTTGAGAATTGATCGCCCACTGTAAGCATAGCATGGTATGAAAGCACGAGGTCTTGGATTCAAAATCAGATGTGATATATTTATCTTTTTAATTATCTATAGCATTTCCCGTTAGCTAAACTACTATGTATACTCATATGCGCTCCTACAGTCTGACCAATGGTTCAACTCGAAATTGGCTTTCCAAATAATTTATATCATTCGCACCTTGTTATCTTCTTGCTTCATCCTTTGTAAAGGAGATCCTTTATCCTTAACAACCTATCACATGGGTCCCAAAAAGGAATCAGACAAATTGTCCTCAAAGCACAAAATTGCAAGACACCAATGAACTGATTCAATTATTCAATTTAAACAAACATCTGAATTGGTAGGCTAATAATTAAATGAATAACTTGAAAACAATATTACCTCACTTTCTGCTTGCACGGCATTATTGGCAATTTTCTTTTTCTCATCAACCTTATCAAGAATTTCATTTATTTCATATCCAAATAATAAATCGTTACCACTAAAAAAGAAGCTTACAATATTTACCTAAAATAAATAATTTAAGGCTTATTAATGGAAGACTTGCTTCGCCTAAAAATAACAATAAATAATAATAATGGAGGTGGTCGTACATAAAAAATGATGTGGAATAGGATTCCATGCTACTTTACCTCATGCCAAACGAGGCCTAGAAGTATATGATAAATTAACTGAGCTAGTTGAAAATAAGATTAAGCTACTAATTTAAAATTCATGAATTTTAACTGACCAAGTTTGTGACCTATTGCATACTTGCAAGTTAATAGAAGTTCTTCTTAAGGTTTGTATGCCATGATTTAGTCTGCCCAACTAAAACACAATGGTTTTTTTTATAAAAAAAACACTTACCTTGCATTCTCTCACTCCAACCTTTTCTGCAGTAGTTTTTTTACTCGTTTCTTTAGCAACCTTCATATGAAGATTGAGGACCAAAACAAAAGGGAAATTGTTATCAAATCAATCACACATATCACAAATATAAATTAGATAATATTATAAAAAAGCCTCTACATCATCTTTTTTTAAAAAAAAGAAGAAGCATATATTGCAAGATAAAATACTAATTGTTTCTTTCGCAACTTATAGCCAACTTCTTTTCCTACTCTTTGTTTTTAGCAAGTCTTGAACCCACGACCTCTAACGTCAAGCTTTATTACTCTAGCCAAATGAGTGTACATACTGTACACCTTTTCCTACTTTATTTGTGTGATAGAATTTTATCCAACATAGAACAAAATGACATGATAACGTGGTATGGAATTACACCATAAACAACTACATAGGTGCAGGAAACAAGAAAAGCTAGTCTCTAAGGAGCAACCAAAGTAACTTTGTCAAATGACAAGAAATAACATTCAAGCTTAGCATATCCGGTTGCAAGTTACATTGTGTTAAAATATTTTTATCACAATAACTACAAAAGAATCCTCACAAGAACTTTAATCAGCCAATCTTAATACTTTGTCTAACATGTAGCTGGATTGGTTCAGTTGATGGCAAATTGCATGAGAATTCATGACATCAGGATTAAGCTGAAAATCAGGCTCAAATGATTTCATCAAGAATCTTGGAATCAGCTCCATAGCTTTAATCATGGTCTCCTAAGTTGCACGAAGCAACCTTCTCAATGCTTGCCCTATCTTATAAAAAGTGAATCTTAGTCTACAAGACTACAAGACCAACCTAATATAATCTGACTGATGGAAATGTATTGACAATCTGCCATTTTAGTAAAGACATGTAAATTACTTATATTTTTTCATAAACGCATTATCTAGTACATGGCAAGCAAAAACCATAATGCATTTTCCAGAAAAATAATAACTGGCAAACAACCATATTTCCTGCTCTCATAATGTCACATAAAGAACATATGAAATAACAATTACGAGAGAATATTTGAAAAATAAAATATCACAACAGTAAAATTACAGATATGAAAATTGCTCACCTTATTATCTTGATGCTGCATTCTATAAGATAGAATCTGTTTTTCTGTAACAACCTGTCAAAAGAATCCACAACAGTATTTAAAAAAATATTGCTCTGAATCAGAAAATTAGTAGACATAAAATCAAATTACATAGACATGCAATTGTCTCAATATTTAATTTTGGATCAAATGAATAAATTATATGCCTATGGCAGAATGCAACCAAAACATGCAATGCTCAGTTCGATTTGTTAAATATAAATTGAACTTTTCTCGGCATCTAATGCTTTTGAAAATTGGTCACCCTCTTTACCATGGTATGGAAGCACAAGAAATTGGATTCAAAAAGCTGCCACTAAAGCCAAACTACTATGTGTTGTCTACTTGTAAGCACTTCTATAATATGATCCATGGTTCAACTCCAAATTGGCTTTCCAATTTAACTATATCATTCGCACCTTGTTATCTTCTTGCATCATCTTTTGTGGAGGAGACTGTTTATCCTTGACAACCTATCAAATGGGTCTCAAAATGGAATCATAAAAATTGTACTCAAAGCAAAAAATTGAAGACAATAATGAACTGATTCAAGTACTCAATTAAAGCAAACATCTAAAGTGGCAGGTCAAGAATTAAATAAATAAGTTGTAAATAATATTACCTCACTTTCTGCTTGCACCACCTTTTTGTCAATCTCTTTTTCCTTCTCATCAACCTTATCAAGAACTTCAATTATTTCATAACCAAATAAATAATATTAGCACTAAAAAAAATGCTCACAAAATTTACACCAATATCAAGGGGAAATTTTTTTGAATGACCAAAAAATATTTATGATGATATCATGCATTATACTGCAGGAGACCAACAAGAAACTATATATATGAAAGAATATAATGTTCAAGAAAGGTTAATGTTTCAAGCTACCAAAAAGCTTATTTACCTTGCATGCTGTTTAATGAGTCTTTGATTTGTTTTCTATCCTCCTTTAATCAGATAATTGAAGGGTTAATGTTTCAATACCACATGCATGTCCTATGCTGAATTGGTCATTCAATGCCCAGGACACCATATAAGCATAAAATCAGATGTAAGAATGATAAGAAGACACAATTTAATTGCCAAAAGGATGAAAAAAGGGCTGTACATAAATGATGAGAAGGAAGTTAGTAATGCTTCTGATGAAAAAAATGGGATGAGATCAGTATATAGTTATATTGAAGGGTTAATATTTCAACATGGCATGTATCTCATCCTATGTTGAATTGGTCATTCAATTCTCACAGTACCATAAAAGCATAACTATCAGAGACACCATTCAATTGCTAAAGGAATGATAAAAAGGCATATATAAATGCTGTTGAGGAAGTTAGTAATTTCACTGATGAAAGAGATAGGAGCAGTATCAAGTCTCTGAACTTCCACAAAGAAGAATTAAAGTTCAAAGAGGATAAAAGGAACATAGAATAGTAAAAATGACCTTCCTATTCTGCAACACCATGATTATCATTGCTCCCATTTAAAGATCAACCAATAAGGTCACTATAGACCAGACTTATTGTCATGAAATAAAATGTTCACTGTAAATCAACCACTAATGACTTGCCAATAACAAAAACTACCTGAATGGCCTTCCATTTTTTCTTCAATTTCACCTGAAAATCATATTATTGGCAATAACATGTTAATATAGCACAATAGGTTATTAATAACTGAAGCTGAATCTATATGCTAAAATAGGCAAAAGGTTTTGTTAGTATTTTTAAACTCAGATCAAACCAAATTTATTGTCTCTACTACCTATAGAAAAAAAAAAGCACAATTGTGATCCTTCTACACTTCTTTTAGGTGGTCCAAAACCTCCTTAAACCACAAGCCTCCACAGGTTTCTACTAACTTGTGCATTTCCAAAATGAAAACAGGCTCTTAGTGTTTACATAGAATTATCTATGACAATCTGTTACACTTGTTCTTTGATCCATATACGTTTATAGAGGGAAGATCTTAAACTACAATGTAATGATTGTCCTCCTCTCCCTGCATATATTATCTTGAAATATGGGACTTGATCTATTTTAAGTAGAATTAGTTTGAATTATTCTACATCAAAAGAAATTGATATGGACTCCAAGCACTGTCATAATAAGAGTTGCTGTCTCCCGTGAGTTTCTACTGTTTCAGTAAAAACTAATTGGCAGTCAGGTTTTGTTGAACTTTCATTAATACTAGTCAAATCTCTTGATAGAAAGCCTAGCAGTTAGAATTGTATGTGGACTGCCGAATTCTCTCACCATATACACATATCCCACCTTTTCCACCTCCCACACAATGCTGGTTGACTCTAATGGCTCATCTTTTTCCAACTGTTCATCACCATCATAAAAATATTGAAGAGAATAGCTTATTAAGATCCATGACAGGATGGAAAGGCTAGGAGAAAAAAAAAGTATTGATTGCTAAAACTAAATGGCAATGGTTAAATACTTTGGTTTCATTACTGTAAATCATCAAAAAAAAAAAGACAGAGAGGGGAGAAGATCATACTAATTCAACATACTTTCCTAGAAAGTGTAGCAATTGGATAGTATTAAAGTAATACAGCATCAAGTGCGGAAATGTTAAACTAAAGTATCCAGTACATCATATCCCAACCAGCTGTCCTTCATTCCGACATGAATTTTTACCAATATAAAGACAATGTAAAGCTTAGAAACAGGGAAAAATAACAAATGAGACTCCCTCGTAACAGTAAAAACAAAAATTGTTTACCTTGGGATCTTCTTGTTTCATCCTTATGGAAGAATTTTGTTTCTCTTCCTGAACAGCCTATCAAGAGAAGGGTCATAAAATACAATATTACCTCATCAGTCAAATTCATAAGTTGATGAGGTATGAAAAAGACACAAAACACTCTATAAAAAGAAATGACCTTTTTGTCAGTTTGCTCCACCTTTTTAAAGGGAGTACCCTTTGGCATTACTACAATATTCTTTGAAAAATAAAATAAAGAAAAACAAAAAGAGTTCAGCACAAACACACTAAAAAAAATTCGATAAAACAAATGGCAACTCTAATCTGTACACTCGCCATGGAAAGTATCCCTAAACAAATGGAATGAAGTAGCAGGTAATAACAAAAAAAGAAAAAGGAAAAGCTCACTTTGTGGTCTTTTTGTTCCATCCTACTGGGAGGAGTCTGTTTAACTTCCTTAACGACCTATCAACAGAAGGCCCATGACATAATTACACAATATTACTGCACTGGACAAGTTTATGCATAGTAGGGGTTAAAAGACTCAAGGCCAAGGATAGAGTTGCCATTTGAGGGTTGACTCTAATGGCTCTCTTTTTTTTCCAACTGTCCATCACCCTCATAAAAATATTGAAGAGAATAGCTTTAGTAAGATCCATGACAAGATGGAAAGGCTAGGAGAAAAAAAAAGTATTGATTGCTGAAACTATATCACAATGGTTAAATACATTGGTTTCATTACTGTATATCATCAACAAAATGATAGAGGGGAGAAGATCATACTAATTCAACATTCTCTCCTAGAAAGAGTAGCAATTGGATAGTATTAAAGTAATACAGCATCAAGTGCGGAAATGTTAAACTAAAGTATCCAGTACATCATATCCCAACCAGCTGTCCTTCATTCCAACATGAATTTTTACCAATATAAAGACAATGTAAAGCTTAGAAACAGGGAAAAATAACAAATGAGACTCCCTCGTAACAGTAAAAACAAAAATTGTTTACCTTGGGATCTTCTTGTTTCATCCTTATGGAAGAATTTTGTTTCTCTTCCTGAACAGCCTATCAAGAGAAGGGTCATAAAATACAATATTACCTCATCAGTCAAATTCATAAGTTGATGAGGTATGAAAAAGACACAAAACACTCTATAAAAAGAAATGACCTTTTTGTCAGTTTGTTCCACCTTTTTAAAGGGAGTACCCTTTGGCATTACTACAATATTCTTTGAAAAATAAAATAAAGAAAAACAAAAAGAGTTCAGCACAAACACACTAAAAAAAATTCGATAAAACAAATGGCAACTCTAATCTGTACACTCGCCATGGAAAGCATCCCTAAACAAATGGAATGAAGTAGCAGGTAATAACAAAAAAAGAAAAAGGAAAAGCTCACTTTGTGGTCTTTTTGTTCCATCCTACTGGGAGGAGTCTGTTTAACTTCCTTAACGACCTATCAACAGAAGGCCCATGACATAATTACACAATATTACTGCACTGGACAAGTTTATGCATAGTAGGGGTTAAAAGACTCAAGGCCAAGGATAGAGTTGCCATTTGAGGGTTGACTCTAATGACTCTTTTTTTTTTCCAACTGTCCATCACCCTCATAAAAATATTGAAGAGAATAGCTTTAGTAAGATCCATGACAAGATGGAAAGGCTAGGAGAAAAAAAAAGTATTGATTGCTGAAACTATATCACAATGGTTAAATACATTGGTTTCATTACTGTATATCATCAACAAAATGATAGAGGGGAGAAGATCATACTAATTCAACATTCTCTCCTAGAAAGAGTAGCAATTGGATAGTATTAAAGTAATACAGCATCAAGTGCGGAAATGTTAAACTAAAGTATCCAGTACATCATATCCCAACCAGCTGTCCTTCATTCCGACATGAATTTTTACCAATATAAAGACAATGTAAAGCTTAGAAACAGGGAAAAATAACAAATGAGACTCCTTCGTAACAGTAAAAACAAAAATTGTTTACCTTGGGATCTTCTTGTTTCATCCTTATGGAAGAATTTTGTTTCTCTTCCTGAACAGCCTATCAAGAGAAGGGTCATAAAATACAATATTACCTCATCAGTCAAATTCATAAGTTGATGAGGTAAGAAAAAGACAAAACACTCTATAAAAAGAAATGACCTTTTTGTCAGTTTGCTCCACCTTTTTAAAGGGAGTACCCTTTGGCTTTTCTACAATATTCTTTGAAAAATAAAATAAAGAAAAACAAAAAGAGTTCAGCACAGACACACTAAAAAAAAACGATAAAACAAATGGCAACTCTAATCTGTACACTCGCCATGGAAAGTATCCCTAAACAAATGGAATGAAGTAGCAGGTAATAACAAAAAAAGAAAAAGGAAAAGCTTACTCTGTGGTCTTTTTGTTCCATCCTACTAGGAGGAGTCTGTTTAACTTCCTTGATGACCTATCAACAGAAGGCCCATGAGATAATTACACAATATTACTGCACTGTACAAGTTTATATGCATAGTAACGGCTAAAAGACTCAAGACCAAGGATAGCAATAATGACCTTTTTCTCAGTTTGCTCCATCTTTTTGAAGGGAGTTCCCTTTTCCCTTCCTATGACATACTTTGGAGGATAATAAAAGAAAGAGGAACAACACTATATCATCAAAAACATTCTAAAGACAGCACCAAATTAACCCAAACATTCTAGTACGGTCACATTCTTGACAAAAGAAAATGAAATGGAAGAGATCCAGCAAAGAGGCAGTCATGAAAATCTGGGTGGCAACAAATAGGTTCTATGCCCATAGAAGAAACTTGTTTTGACAACTTTCTTTCCCTCCTTATCAATCTTTTGAAGTACATGTTTCAATTATTCAGCTATACCGGAAAAACAACTATGATTTAAACAAAGACATCTACATAGTCTATTTTAGGACCAAGCAAGTCCTTATAATTTTCCAAATGAAAATTGAATCTGCAACAGATTCCACATTCATAGGCTGACAAAATAAAAAATAGCATATTGAAAAACAGTTCAAAGAAGTTTCTAGTAGCAGAAAAACAAAAATGAAATTGCTCACCTTGTCTGTTGTTTGTCCAAACATTTTTGAATCAGATTGCTCATGCTCATCTTTAGCAGCCTTCAATAAGGGAAAATCAAAATAAGAAGTTGCCCATATCATTATTATTTCTTGAACATGAGCTTAGACCATTAGGAGACAAGTATACATCCCTCTGTCCACTACATAAGAATGATAAGCAACTTTTAAGAGATAGGAAAAATGAAGAAAGCAAGTTACTTAAAACAAAACTACTGGAACAATATTTGAGACCATTACAAGATCAGTATATATGAATGATGAAGGAATTTCAGGGATGCTAATTTTAGAAGATGTACAAGTGATCTTGGCTAGGTTCAAGGGAAGAGGTAAGGAAGTTTACAAGAAAAAAGGAAAAGGTATAGGAAGAATAACTTGATCACCACATTGAGTTACGATTGTTGAGGAACACAATTTTTAATACATTGAAATGCATAAATTGAGAGCTCGAGAACAAAAAGGATTTGACCATAAAGGTTACAGTGTCAAATTAGATAGGTATTCAATGTACTAATAAGTGACATTGTTTTAATGGAGAAACACTTTTAATGCAGGTTTAAAAAAGAAACTAATGAACCAAAAATATGAAGAAAAAAAAAATAGGCATGCCAAAACAGTTTTGGCATTAGCGGGTGGTGAATGGGACAGGACTAGAGTTAGAAACCTGATCAAAAAATAGGAATTCTAGGCGAGGATCATTGCTTTATGAAGGTTCCAAATATGTAGAAGAAACTAAAAAGGAGTTTCTGTCACTATTCTGATGATGATAAAGTTTATGATCAAAATTTCAATAATCTATCCTTTTAGAATGTTGTGCTATAAGGTTCCATTGTTCAGATTTACTAATAATTTGTAAATGTTCTAACCACATATTTTCGTTACTAACCTCTCTTCTTTGTTTCATCAAAGCATTTTCCTTATATTCCAAAAAGTTAAATAAGGAGCATCAGAATGTAACTAAGGTCTTTAATAATGAAGGATTCTAAGCTTTTTAACTGTGAATGATTTTGGCAGAGATGGCCAGAAGAAGGGGCTGCATTCATAAAACCGAGACAAATTAGTTATCGGGAATTTACAGCTCCCATCATGCCTCGACAAGTTCCAATATAGTTATATTGAATTAATTAATTTCCGGTGACTTATACCACAAATTGTCAACTTTTATCAACTATCTATAACTTAAACCTTATAAATCATACCATTTCAAAAGTTTGAAATGCATATACTACATATAACTTCTCATGTATACAAGCCACCTGAGCATCCTGTGTTTCCTTCTCAAATTTCTTCTTAATCATAAACAGTCAAAGTACCAAACTATTAATCACAGTAAGGAACAAAGAACATGCAAAAAAACAAAAAGGAAGGAAAAAATAAAAACAAAACCTTGATTTTACTTTTAGGTCCATTGAAGTTAGCTATGGCTATCTAAATTGTATTCTTTGAAAAATTTAGCCTCCAAAACGTATATATAGCAAGCTGCATTCTGCTTAACCAGTGCTGTGCACACTGTTCCTTTAACTGGAGAAACTGCAAGGTGACACAGAAAGCTGATTACCTGAACATCATCCGAATGCTTCAACCTCCCCCAGGCCGCCTGGCAATCGAATCACAAAAAGCTTCGATCATTACAAGAACTGGAGACCCGATCGAATAGAAAATAGTGCAGAAAAAAGGGAGGGAAACGAAGAACAACCCTGAGTCTCCTCTTTTGGAGAGGATGATTAAACTTGCAGTTCAACCCAAATTTACACGTCCCCGTCTTCAAGTAGAACGAGCAATCGGGATCATTGGGTCTCTGGGGAAGCCGAGGTGCAACGCCCTTCTCCTCCCCTTTCTTGGGCGACTCTCGATCTTCACCGGGACCAGCATCGTCGTCCGGCCCGTCGATCCCGGGTGTACCAACGCTGTCGGCGGGATTATCCTCCTCCAGTTTCAGGGCAATGAGTATTCCCTTCCTGACGTCCACGGCGGTGGTCGGTGGAGGCGGAGGAGGGGGAGGAGAAGAGGAAGACGACGGCTCGTCTGTCTTCACGCTCAGTTTCGCCTCGACGACCCCCATTCGCCCGTCAGCATGCAGCCTGAGAGAGCGAGAGCGAGAGCGATCGAACCACCCGATTAAAAACAGTAAAGAGAGATGACCGACGGCAGCTAGCTAAAAGAAGCTCAGGGAGTCGAAGGCCTTTCCTTTCTCGGTTGGTGCATGCGATCGCATGTCTACTATCAATCGAACTGGGCTGCTCCGAACGATGGCCGGCCCACTCGAATCAACACGAAGCTGTCCAGACCACTCCAGAAAAGAGCGAGGGGAAGGGGAAAATGGCGCTCTCTTCCCTTCTCGGCCTGGATGGACGCAGCGGCGGCGGCCAAGGTGGTGGCCGAAGAGGCAGCCGGCGCGGATGTTCCGGACGCGTGCTCCAGCGCCGAAACGACGAACCCCCGCAGCGGCATGCCCATCATGCAATGCATCGACAGGGTCAACAAGGGCCTCAAGCGTGAGTGCCCTGCGCAGCACGAGTCCGGGATCGCCTCCAATTTTATTTTTTTTCTCCTTTGATCGACGCGTCGAGTTCCTTGTGGACGACTGACTTATTCTGGTGTTCTTCAGATCCCACGGTGAAGTTCTTGAGGGAGCATATGCTGAAAGCCGGCTGCCCCGTGTGGGGGCAGCTTATTGTGCCCGTCAACTGCGAGGACCAGGGCTTCGCCGGCGGTTACATCACCGGCCAAGGGGTTTGTCTTTCCTCCTCCGAGAAATGCCATCAGAAGTAGTCGATTTTAGTGCCTTCATTCTCATCAATTTCTCTGGTTTTGAGTTTATAATTAGAGTTGTTTGACTACCAAACAATGATCCATGCAGTCCACAGAAGAATTACTGAACTCACCAGATGAACTCGTTGTCGTTGTAAAATATGAGAAATTAATGATTCATCGTAATGGCTTTGATATTTGCTCCTACGAGCTACACGACCCATTTCCATTATTCTTCCTACAGTTCTGCAAAATTGGCAATTTTGTCCCCAGAGTACAACTGAAGTGGGAGGAAATTTTAGAAGCACAAGGAAATATGAATCGACATCTTTAACAAGTTCCCTAGAATCAATTTACCTTGTGTTTGTTAACTCAAAATTCATATCCATCGTTGTCAACAACATGATAATTCTGTTGCAGTTGGTATTCTAATCTGTCAAGTTCTCTACTGTCTTTGTTGCAATAAGTGAATATGATATACCTTCTATTTCTGACAACTTTTTTTTCCCTATAATTTCAGATAGGTATTTGTTGCAATTATATGTCTACCCAAGATCAAATAAATCAAGTACTTATTCACGAGTTGGTCCACGCTTACGATGATTGTCGGGCCAAAAACATTGATTGGTCTGATTGTGCTCATCATGCTTGCTCTGAGGTACTCTTTTCAGATGCGATTTACGCTTGAAGCTTTTAATGGGTATCTGCATGCATTGTTCTAAGATAATACACATGCATTTGTTATCCATTCAGATTCGTGCTAATCATTTGAGTGGTGACTGTCACTACAAACGCGAGCTGTTGCGCGGATTCCTAAAGATGAAAGGGCATGAACCAGTGAGTTTACTTACTTCAAAATTAGAATAATCAAGGTTTTTTGTTTCTCAGAGCAAGAAAGTTGCAAGTTTTGAACTTCCTTTTGCAAATATGAATCTCTTTACAGTTATCAGTGGTTGCAACCAACTGCTAGATATTTGCCAAGTACCAAGCATATCGCAATCTGGCATGCACCATCAATTTGATATAGCTATGTGGATATCGATCTGTGTATGAACACTCACATATCCCACTATAATCGATATATGACTATTTTTCTGGTATTCTGAATGGGTAAGGCCAAAGTACCTGGAAAGTGATAGCTGCTCCTTGGTAAACCTTTTGCTTCTAGATAAAAAAAAACTCAATTAATGCAAGTTCCAACATCGTTCATAACTTCATCACATGTCCCTAACTACATGCAACCATTACTTGTCCTCTTTGACCATTTCAACTGGTTCAGCTCTTATCTCGATCAGCTCTACAACAGCTCTCAATCTCAATCTGAGTGGGTTTAATGGCAAGTCCTTGCAAACTTCAAATGAACTTTTGGCCTTACTACGTTGCTAGCAGATTCGACCGTGAACTGTAGTTATGAAACAAAATGGGAGCAAAAGTAGAGGAAGCAGTGAAAGAAGGATGCCCCTGCTTGCTGATATAGGAATTTCTCATTGTGCTACAGCTGTTCCTGATACAATCGAGGTTGTGTAGAAGATGTATTATGCATGACTAATGCTGGATTTGGCAAAAGTTTCCATATATAATGATTCTTACAAAAAGTACTTTTGCAAAATATAAATTTTTATGCTACCCGTTGGCAGAAGGGTTACCTATATGCAAACACCTCTTAATTCTATAAACCATGGAACCAAATCCAGTTATTGAAATCACATTGATGTGGGCAATATACATAAAATTCATATGGGAACAACATTGTTGGTTATCTAGGAAACCGGAAACCAAGGGATGAGGTATTCGTGTGCATATAGACTTTCCATTAGGGTAGTGCTGCAACTTATAGATTTTCTTGTTACTAAACCTACTGAAAGCTAGTTTGTACCCATTTCTTTGGATCCAGTCCCACTTTTTATATTATTACTCGTGCATTTCTCGACTGTCAGACCAACACTAAGTAATGATTATGCTGCAACCATTTGTTGCAAGAAATTTGCTATACGTAGATTTTTTTTATTGTTTTCCTTTTTATCTTATTAATT
This sequence comes from Thalia dealbata, assembly GCA_030544415.1. Classification (NCBI taxonomy): domain Eukaryota; kingdom Viridiplantae; phylum Streptophyta; class Magnoliopsida; order Zingiberales; family Marantaceae; genus Thalia; species Thalia dealbata. The sequence goes on from CM060454.1 coordinate 5,341,889, forward strand.
CCCAAATCAAAGATAGTAGTTTCTTTTCTCATTTGGTAAATGAGTCAGTATGCTATATCTGACTTTGGAGGACATGATTAGGATAGATAAAATGAGATGAAGGTTAAAAAAATCCTTGTTATAGCAGCTCCTTACATGAGTGGTGATATTTAACATTTTGGTGCATGACAAGATAATTTTAAATAATTATGTAAATGCAAAATCCTGAAAAGGCACTCAATTTTTAGGCCTCTATCCACTTGTCCAGTCCATTTTCTGTTTTCAGGTACTTTGCTCTTCATCAGCACGTCTTCTACTGCTATAAGATAGATAAATATGATTCCTAACTCCCTGCATATTGGCTGTTCTTGGAGATATCTTGCTACCAAGTGTTATAAGTTGAATTTTTTTTTTCTTTCCTTGCTGCTCAAAGGAATGCGTGAAAAGGCGAGCTTTGAAGTCTGTTCAAAACAATCCAAACTGCTCAGATGCTGCTGCAAGGGATGCCATTGAGGCTGTTTGGGATATCTGCTACAATGATACTTATCCCTTTGACAGAGCTCCATAAAATTGGCTGGTTGTCCATGACATCTCCTAATGAAATATGTATGGAGAAGAAAGACTTCTACTTGATCAGATGGGAAAATAACTGGTTCCTCCATTATGGTCATTCTATGCTGTCTTAAATTGACAGAGCTTTTTTTCTGCTCGTGTTCTTTGCGTACTCCACATTATCATCAATAAGTAGTTATAAAAAGAAAGCAACACTTGTAAATCTACTGGTAATGTTGATTTGGAATCAGATGAGTAGAAGCTGTTCATCTGATCTTCAAGACGAGGCGCTTTTAGATGTCTCCACAATTTTTTTTTGTTGTAGTTGTATTTGTATTTGGTTGAGATGTAGCACAATGACGTAAGCTCATTCATCAGTGCTTCTATTACCCAATTTGTTGAGATAAAACCAAAGTTTCTTTTGCACTACATATGTAGTGCCTGCCCTTCTCTTTATGTTCAATAGTGCAGACAAGTTGCAAGAATTTTGTGTTTATTTAGATTTTATGCAACTATCTTAACATGATTGACAAGGTAATTTGTCTTCCTCCATTTTGCACTGGATGATATGAGGTCAACTGTGAGTTCAATATGGTACAAGTTTTATCATCCCACTAAATCCTTCTTGTAAAGGAAAATGTTAGGTTCATTGAGATATAGAATTTGGAAGGAGATAAGGTTATACATATTGTCTTTGAAGAATAAGAGGTTCATAATTTACTACTGAAGATGCAAGCAACTAGAATTGTTCTCTTACAAGCTTATAACTATGCAATGAAAGAATCAACTTAACTTTTTCTCCATCCCAAGCAAATAATTGCGGATGGATGCCATAAATTTTTTTAAGAAAAAGATACATGCAGAAGAATCAGGTATGTTTGTCTAATTAAAGTAGATCATCTTCTGCCTTGATACCTCAGCCATGATTTCTCCACAAGCTCCGGTCTTTTCCTGTTGGCCAAGCTCGCCATGACTCTTGCAGTGATCACCTTCTTCACCAGGATTCTCCATGTCGACGACTCCTTCTCTCCTCCCTCCCTCTTCAATTTGAAATGCCTGCGTAATTGTAGTAATACAGTCGATGTAGATCTTGTTAGACTGACAAATTAAAACTGCAAGTTAAGATCACTGGAGAATTAAAGATGTTGGATTGCTTTACTTGCAGAGGGGAACTTTGCAGCAAGAACTTGGTTGATCGCAGAGGGCGGAGTGCAGGCGGAAGAGCCCTCGCGTCCTCTTGCAGTGCGTGCATCCCCCGGGCGTAAATTTCTTCTCACAATTGGCATAATGGTGAATGAGAAGCTGTAGCTTTCGCAGCGTCGGAGGAGGAGTTGTGCTTCGATCGTCCTTGCTGTTTCCTCCGGTGAAGATTTGCTTCAGGCATTCCATCGCCTCGTTCAGCGTCTGGTACGTCTCTCGGTTTGCTCGCTCCCTTCTCCATCTCTTCTTCCTCTGCGGTTGCAGTGGAAGGTGATCAGTGAGGGAAAGAGATTGGATCCGCCATCGGTCTCCAAGGTACGATCACAGACCTCGTCTTCGTCCTCCAGGAACTGGAGGATCTCCAGCTCGAGCACGGGGTCGTGCATCTGCGCGAAGCGCCACCCATCAGACCGCCGCACCGCGTCGAAGTCCGCCGCCACGAGCCGCAAGCACCTCTGGCGCAGCCGCGGGGCGTCGCACATCCGCGCCAGCTTCAGCGCGTCCACCGCCTCCGCCGCGGTCAGCCGCGCCGCCACGGCAGCCTCGCACACCCGCTTTAGCCACGGCACCCGGTACGCGTGCGCCAGCACCAGGAGCGCCGCCCCGTGCGCCGCCACCGCCGCCTCCGCCTCCGTCGACGACGGCACCACCGCCGCTGACGAGGAGGAGTAGAGGAAGCGGACGAAGGCGAGCACCGCGTCGTGCGGCGCCCCCAGGATGAGGACGGTCCGCTCGGCGCTGCACCGGCTCTTGCGCGGACGATCCAGCACTGCTTCCAACACCGGTGAGGCCGAAGCCTGCAGAATTCACGACCATATCAACTTGATTTCCCCTTTTCTTCCAGAGAGAGAGAGAGAGAGAGAGAGAGAGAGAGTCATACCAAAACGCTGGAATGCGCGGCGAGACTCCGACCGTCGGAGGTGACGATACGGACGTCGGCGGGAGGAGCGGCGAGGTCTCCGGCGACCTCCTGCCACCGTCTGAATCCATCAGAATCAGCAGAAACCCCCATTTCTATATATAAAGCGATCTCTCCCGCTCAAGAAATGCCCGAAAAATATGGAGAGGGAGAAGGAAAGCAAAAAATTAGACCGCTTATATTGCAAACGAGGAGGAAGGCAGAAGTTGGCAAGAAATTATTTCTTCGTACACGGAGACAGATTTAGCCATTTAGGATGTGACGTGGCCGATAAGGCTGCCGCGTCATGCGTTGACTTTAACAGGTGTCAAAACCCGCTGCCTTCTTCCCATGGTTGACTGTTGGCGCGTGTCAAACCCATTGTGTCGAAATTTATTGTATTCCTTTATGGTTGGATTCTATCATTAAATTTTATTACTGGATGGATAAGATTAAGATATACTAATTTTCCAGCTCATTGCTGCTTGGTTGATCAGGATAAGGCTAAAAAATATATATCAGTGGCGTGGATCGACATCATCTGAAGAAGAGCAGTTCAGGTCAGCTGATGGCGCACTCGCTGCTGCTCGGAGGTTTCTTCCCTCAAGCCTGTGCGAGCTTTTTGTTCGAGGATTATTGAATAATTTGTGTAAATTAGGATAAGATTTAAGCTTGGTATCTGGAATTATTCTGATGGTTTCCAGAGATCAAGACAAAGTTTCGACTTGCTTTGGCGTCGGAAGCGGCGGCCACCTGTCGAGAAGGCGGCCTCCGGGGGTGGCACTTGGCATGGACGCTGCCACCGCGACACCCGCCGCCGCCATCTACATAGGGCGGCGCACGCACGATGCCGGCCCCGTTCTCTCAGAGCTCTCGCACCGCCAACCTGCGCCTCCGGGGCGAAGTCGTCATTGAGAATGGAGGTACGGCGCCGAGTACGATCTTTTTCTTCTCTTTCTTCCGGGGGATTTTTCCATGAAGAAAGATCCCATCTTTTCCGAGAATCGGGCATCAGCATTCTTTGCTAGGGTTGATGATTGCCTTCTTTGTTGTTTATTAAAAAGCCTGATTGCTGTTCATGAAACAATGTTGATTGTTTCAAAGGAGGGAGAGGAATCATTATCATCTACTCTACTGATCTATCAGTTGCTGTTCTTGCAAACCCTAGGAAAATTGTAAAAATCTGCCATGTCGGTGAGTTTTGATGATGAAAACCCTAGTTCCAAATAGTACCCTAATGAGGTTTTCTTTCCTCATTTTATCTAGAATATCCAAGCAATGGAACAAGGTAAATATCATCTCTTCCTCCCATTTCATATTCTCTCCCTAAGAAGTTCAAAGACAAGCCTATTTATTCAGTCATTCTTCTTTGACTTTGTGAAGGACATAAACATGATGGGAGTGTTAAAAGAAGCTTTCGTGCTAAAAGTAATATGCATTGAGTTTAGTCTATCTCTCTCTATTCATTCTATTTGCTAGAACATGAATTGGGAGTGTTAAAAATGTAAGGTTTGTGCTCCAATCAATCTTGTTGACTAGATTTAACATTTCTTTGGTTTGGTAGAACTACTTCTCGATATATGTCTATGTTGCTCAGTTTTTAGTTCTTCAAATTGATGTTTTGATTTATCGTTATGACTTGATTTTCTATTTTCTCTATTTTTCTTCCAGATGTTCTCAACAAAAGGTTCAATCTACAAAGAAAAAGGTTTGGTGCAGCAACTCAAGCGCTATGGCGTTATCAAATCAGATAAGGTTGCTGAAGTAATGCAGACCATCGACAGGGGCCTATTTGTGCCAGAGGGAACTCCAGCTTATGTTGATAGTCCTATGCCAATAGGTTACAATGCAACCATATCTGCTCCTCACATGCATGCAACTTGTCTAGAACTGCTGGAACAACATCTACAACCTGGAATGCATGCCTTGGATGTTGGTTCAGGTGAGATATATTTGTTTGCTTCTGCATTCGGCAAACTCATGGGATGATATTATTAAACTTCTAAGTTCATGCTTCTAAAAATAGCAGAAAAGCAAAGTAGGCATCCTTTTCTATTGTTAGACCCCAACTGATCTGCTGTGCAACCACATGCTGACCCCTTCCAGTTATGTATACCAAAAAACTTTATTGTCCATGCTCGACTTCAATCGTGGAAATAGCGTATTCAGTTAGATCAAGTTCTATAAAATGAGTTTAATCAACTAGAGTAGGTTGACTCTTTGTACGAGATTTTCTCTTAAAATGATTTATGCCTGATCTTACACCCCGGATTAGTTGGGTGTTCGTTATTTGTAGATGGAAATGCAGTTGAGCTACTTCAAACCATGTGTTATTTTGAAGGCAACTCACAATTGCTGTTGTGTATATAAACTCCTGTGAAATGTTTGCATTGTATTGTTATCTCACCCAAGATCATATTTTTCTCCATCAATATCGATCACGGCTTAAGCTGATTCTTCTTTTGGTATGAAAATAGGGAGTGGCTACCTGACAGCCTGTTTTGCGATGATGGTCGGACCCCACGGCCGTGCAGTGGGAGTGGAGCACATTCCTGAACTGGTTGCAGCTTCGATTGAAAACATAAAAAGATGTCCGGCTTCATCACTGATAAATCAAGGCTCCGTCTCTGTGCATGCCACTGGTATCTCAGCTCCTTTCTCCTTTTATCTTTGAGTGTCTTTAAGGTTATAGTTGTTTTCATTCTAAAATAACACATTACATTCACTGTGAGGAAGTAATAAGCAGAACAAGAGAGTTCTAAGAAGCCAAACTAATCAATGAAGATATATATCCAGAATTCAGTCTCTTCCTCTTACAAAAAAAGAATAGTTTTGGGATGCCTTCTCTCTTTTGTTATATGGAAACATTTATAAGATGCAAAAGCAGGATGTACTTATTTGTCTGCATGCAGTAATTAAGGAATAACTAGTAGCTATATATTGGATGTCATTTAAACTATCCTTTCTTTGAAGGTTGACGTCTAAACTATCACTTAAAATGTCATTGATAGGGATCACACCTTTTTTGCTGTGGGGGGCTTTGTTTATGTTGATCAATAGTAGTAGTAATTTAGTTAGTAGGTGGCATCCTTTCTTACAGTTTTGATGGCGCAGATGGAAGGCTCGGGTGGCCAGAATTGGCACCCTACGACGCCATTCACGTAGGAGCTGCGTCACCCGACGTCCCTGCAGTGCTGGTCGACCAGTTGAGGCCCGGCGGCAGAATGGTGATCCCCGTCGGCAAATTCTTCCAGGACTTGAAGGTCGTCGATAAGAACACTGACGGATCCGTTCGCGTTCACAGTGAAACCTCAGTGCGATACGTCCCGCTGACGAGCCGCGAAGCTCAGCTCCGGGACAGCTAGCTAATCTTCTGTCTGAAATTTTAAACTGGATCTGTGTATGTTCCAGTAGAAACAGATAACACCTTGTGAGATGCTGTGAACAAAGTGATGATCCATGTTTGAGGGTTTATAGGTTTTTTCCTAGAGGTCCTGATGCTTGTAGACATACATTTCTGTACATGTTCTAGTAAAAAACAGATGACACCTTGTGAGATGCTGGGAACCAAAAGATGATCGATGTGTCGAGGGTTTACAGGTTTCTTCCTTGAATAAATGCTGGTCATGATGCTTGTAGGCATTTCTGTAGAGTCTGGTAGAGACAGATAACCTTGTGAGATGCCGTGAACAAAAAGATTATTAATGCTTTCAGGGTTTACAGGTTTCTTCCCAGAATCAATGCTCAATGCTGGTCGAGATGCTTTGTTGACATTTGATGCTGTTTTTGTGTGGAATTTTAGGAGGAAGAACATACCATGAATGTATCATAACTGTTTGCTTAGAGACAAACTAAAATTAAAGATCTCCATCACCTCCTACTTGTTGATGACTTCCATGAGATTAAAGCAATGCAGAAAGCATTGCATTGTAAGTAGCAGAAGACGTAATTATAATTACAATCTCGTACTGTGGTTGTAGGATTAATTGTCTCTCTTCTTGAAGGTGACTCGAAGGCCATGCTTCATGTACAAGGTCGTCGTCAGCTTGGGCGCCACCACATGCCCCTCCGCCACCTCCACGCGGTAGCGGAGCAGCGTCGCTGCCGCCACCATCTTCATCTGCAGGTAGGCGAACTTCTTGCCGACGCACAGACGCGGCCCGCCGTTGAACACCGCGTACTTGAACTGGCTCTGCGCCACGAAGGCGCCGCCCTTCAGCCACCGCTCCGGCTTGAACTCCCGGCACTCCGCCCCCCATATCGACTCCATCCGCCCCATGGAGTAGATCGAGTACATCACCCGCGCCCCCTTCCGCACCGGCGTACCGTCCGGGAACACGTCGTCGGACGCCGCCTGCTTGAAGTCGATCGGCACCGACGGGTACAGCCGGAGCGACTCGGAGATCGCCGCCTGCAGGTAATCCATCCGCCGGAGCTCGTCGGCCGTGAAGACGATGCCATCGAAGTCGTCCCCCACCCGCACTTCGTCGCTGCAACAAAAAGAACCATGAAAGCTTGCGGCATGGTGGGAATGGGGAGGTGGATGTGTGCGCCTGTAATCTCCCTCTTGCCTCGTCTTGATGATGTCGACGATCTCTACGAGGATGCGCTCCTCGACGCGCGGGTGCTTCCCCAGAAGCCAGAAGAACCAGGCGAGCGCCACCGAGCTCGTGTCCCGGCCAGCCAAGATGAAGCTGATGCAGAAGTCCTCCAGGAACTTGTTCGAGAACTTGGCATGGCCGCCGGCACCCTGTTCGCCTGCCACCTCCGCCTCTATCAACCTCGACAGCAGGTCGGACCGATCCAATCCCGAGCCTCTGCGGCCTTCGATCTCCGCTCGCCTCTCCGCCACCGTCTTCTTCGCAAACTCGTGCACCGTCCGCACCGCCTCCTTGAGCCGCCTCTCCGCGCCGACGTCCAGCCGCCTCATCGCCTTCCACACCACCGGCGGCAGGATGAAGCGGAACAGACTCAGCTGGGTGGCCTCCTCGAAGGCCTTGGCAAAGGGCACCGTCCGCAGGTCCGCCGCGAGGCAGCCGGGATCAACCCCGAACGCCACCGCGCAGATGTTGTCGAAGGTGAACCGGAGGAGGACGTCCTGGAAGTCGACGCTCTCGCCGGCGGCCGACACCTGGTCGAGGACGGCGAGCAGCTTCCGGTGGATGAGGTCGGCGACGATGCGGGCGGAGTGCTCGACGAAGCGTGCAGAGTGCATCTCGGCGGAGGCGGCTCGCCGCTGCTCCCGCCACCCGCCGTCGTCGGCGTTGAAGATGCCGTCACCGAGCAGCTCTTCGAAGCGCTCGCGGAAGTAGCGGCCCTTGGGGTAGTTGGCGAAGTGGGTCTTGAGCACGTACTCTACGTTGACGGGGTCGACGGTGATGACGCCGCCGGCGTTGTCGATGAACGACACGCCGCGGAAGGGGAAGGTGCCGCCGGAGCGGGCGGCGGCAGCGGTGACCCACTCGTAGATGTCGCCGAGGTGGTAGAGGACGGTGGGGACGATGCCCAGCAGCGGCCAGAGCATGGGGCCGTTGGAGGTGAGCCGGTGGATGGCGGCGCTTGTGGCGAAGAGGACGAGCATGCCGAACGCGAGGTCGGAGGCGGTGAGCTGCTCGATGGAGGCCCGCCATGAGAGGGGCATCATCTTCTCTACTATTTTGCTTGGAGATTGGAATGAGCTCCCAAGGAGGAAGAGAGGGAGAGATTAAATAGGAGAAGAGGAGGCGGCCATCAACATATTTGAAGGTGGACGAAGAATAAACGAGGGAAGCAAAATGTTCTCCTTGTTGAATTAAGAGGATACAAAATTATTATTACTATCCATAATCCTGATATTAAAATATTAATAATTTTTTAATAAAAATAAATATATTGAATTTAAAAAATATAAACAATATTTATTCTAAGATTTTTATTATTATTGAATTAAAAAAATATCATATAAAATTACCTTTATATAAAATTTTATATAAAGATCATAACATAGTATTATTACATTAAGCTTTTTTTATATGATAAAATAAAAAAATAATTTCAAACCAAAGTAATTATATTTTCAAGTAATCTTTTTATAACTCCTTTAAGCCCCAACTACCATAAACTATATTTTAAACTAAATATATACATCAGAATTTTGTGATTTTTAGACCTATCATATTTAATTAATAAATAAGAAATTCTAGGTATCTTATCTGATTATTAACCTAGAGATATATGCACATATAATTTTATTATATTCATCCACAATAAAGAAGGATTTATTCCTTTAAAAAAACAATACAGAAATATTTGAAAAGTCGTTGACTGACTTTGGCCATCATAATTTAAATTGTTTTTTCTTAATTTTGGAATATTTTAGGAATATAAAGAAATAAAATTTGGTGGTATTAAACTTTAAAAGAAATGTAATATATTAAGATCAGTTACATCAATTAATTATTTATCCTATTCCTAGCAAAACTAATTAATTAAATCAATTAATGTAGAGCAACTTGCATCAAGGAAATAACTATGTAGGGTAAAATCATGACCTATGGTATCAAATTTTACCATTCCATTCAACTATGAAGTAATTATTTGTGATCTTAACCAGAAAAATTAAACAAATAAAATGCTAGCTAGAAGTAAAAGTACTTATTTATGTAATCATCCACTCAAAACCCATCAACGACAGAGTAATTTATGTGTGTCGTATATAAGCAATAAGTTAATATTATTGTTATCTTAATTGTCCTACTTGTAGGGCATCTGTTTGATAAATAGTTGTTATCTAATGCAAGCAAACCTTAGAAAACACAAATTGAGGACAATTTTCATTTTAGAACCATTCAGAAATTAAAGGCATTGAAATCATAAGTCATATATATGTAAAATTCTTTCTTAAAAGAATGATTTACTCTAAATGGACATGATTCGTCGGGTTAACAAAAAGATCATGTATGATGGTTGGATATAAGACAGATAAAAGTCATTTTCACCTTCCATCATAAGTTCGAACTATAATCAAGAATTATTCATCCAAACAGGTAAAAAATTCGATCAAAATAAGATTCATCCAGATGAAATCAAATTTTTTACATGAAAAAAGAAAACAAAAAAAATCTAAGATCCAACTGCTCATAACATTGATTCTGAACAACACCCAACTGTTGGATTGACCAGGTTTGATGGAAAGTTAAGTGTTGGAAGTTCTATGTTCTAGCTAGGTAGAAAGTTAAGCACTCTTTTCCTCTTTTTTTCCATTTCCATTATGGTGAAGCTTACAAAGCAGAAGTGGTTCAATGGAGCTGGAAATTTGAGGCTCTAATGATCCCAAGCAAATAACTGTAAGTAGTTGGAATCCAATAAATTAATTCAGGTCTAAGTTGTAATTAATTCAATCTCAGTAACCCTATGTCACGTATACATATATACTTCATACATAGATATGCACTAAATATTGTTAAAAGAAAACTCTTGGTGTGCATTGGGATTTTAATAAACTCTTGTCCATTTTGAGCTGAGGCTATTTGCTAGATTTGAAGTTGATTCTTGAACTAGTTTTGTGGGTCATTCATGTGACAACATTTTTTTCTGTAGACTTAGAAAGTATTACAATAAAACTTTTGGGATGGAAAGAAAAATTTACCATATATATGATCGGGTTGTTGAACAACTTTCGTAGTTGGCAATGAGATAAATGTGACAGTGACTATTTTGTTCAGCTGAAGTCAATTACTTAATAAGATTTTTTAAAAAGTATGCACAAAGTCATGCATATTACATTGAGAAGAATATTGAAATTATTAGAGATTCTAAAAAATGATTTTTGCAATATTTACAAATGTTTGGAAGTAGTAAAGATTAAAAAAGAACACTGGGAGCGACAGCTGATTAGATTTCAAGCCAATGCCGTGCTTACTTGTTTAGACCACAAAAATTGCAGTGAATTTTCTTTATACATCTAGTAGAATGCAGAATTTGTCTCAACATCTTTTGGACTTGGATGTTCATGCAGACAGCTAGACATGAGCTTTGCAGATCAAATCCCTGAAAGAATGCAAATTGTTCTTTAACCTGTCAATTTTTAAGACACATAACTGGAAAACAAAAGCCATAGCGAGGGGAGAACCTCAAGTTTACACTTTCAAGTCTCATTTGGAAGAGTCGTAGTGTCTTTCTTCATCTTCTTTTTCCTTGAAGCGAAGCTGCTGGGCCCTACGGCTATCGACATGCGTTTGGTCCTGATGGCATATTTAAGTTCAAGAAGCAAGCGAGGGCAGACCAAACAAGAGCATAAAAGTTCAAAGCTGAAAGCAAAGAGGATCATGGATGGACAAAAGTTTGATGAGAGGTGGTATACCGTTCAGTAAGCTCTCTTGTTTCTGGATCATCCTCTGTAGAAACATAAAGAGATGATCATCAACCAAGATAGATGGAGAAGCATGTTGAGTTGACAAAACAAAAGCATTGCTATATGTTCCTGTATATTATATATTGCTGTGTTACTTAGATAAATGGAAAGAAAGCCCAGCAGCATATGTTCATCTTGAAAACACATGTGGGTAGCATTACAATATGTATTTGTTTATATAGACAATGCACAATAAAGAATAATATCTAGTTGAGTGTGTAACTCCATCTGATATTTTCTCTGCATAACCAACCATAAGAGAAATCCTGGAAGAATTAAACATGCGTAGGTCATCAATAAATCAATAGAAAACTCACATGATTTTGACGAGATTGATGTATGAGCAAACTATATTTGAATTTTACACAAAACAATTGCAACAGTTGATTTATTCAATCTCTACATATTGAACTCTAAAGTAATATATATTTTGTGGACGTCAATCCTAAAAAAATTAAGAAACTATGGAACTACTCCATTAATGATATTCACTAGTCTTAGTATAACTGTGTAAAGTTTTGTGCCACATTTTGTAGTCAACAAAACATAGGACTTCCGTATCTCTCGACTACTGACAGTAGCAAGGCTAATAACCAAGAAAAGTAGACTCTTAACCATGGGTTTTCAAAAGGGAATCTAAAGCACTAAAATATAGGTACTCAATTAATGTAACGGATAAGATGCACGTTACTTTTTATTAGTTATAGAACATGGTAGATACGGCAAAGCCTGAAGAATTCTTTGTTATCAAGCACTTGAATACTAAGCCTAGAAAATATTATAAATGATTGAAGTGTAAAAATTTGGGTTCCTCATGAAATATATTTGTTACTGGTTCCATATTTATGTCCTTGTAAGATCATCCTTAAACCATACACTTATTTGACCCCAAATAGAGACATTTAAATGAGTTCTACCCAAAATCTCAATTATCAACTAAAAATAGGGATCTCAATGAGAAAGAAATGAAATGAATCATCATTTAACTTTTCCTACTAGATATTTGGTTAGAAACTGAGTTGTCGATATAAATTTTATGACCCTTGTAGATACATATTTAGTCTTGTGCTCATTCAAATACTAGAAACATATAAATAAGACATCAAAATCAAGAAAATTATTCAAAAGCAAGTTAAATAAAACCATATTGTCAATGTAATGCAATGAAATAGAATTTCCATGTTACCCAGAACGCTAACTCTATCTGCTTCATCACTTGAGATTGTATGAGAATCCCGACAACCTTTCTCATCAGCAGAAACCCAACGACTCCCAGTAGGAGGCATCCAGAAGTCAAGCTCCTCCATATCCCCTTTATCTTCCTTTGACCTCCTGGAGTGCGAACCATTACTGCTCACATCTTTCCCTTGATCTTTCTTGCAAGAACCTAAGTTAGCCTTAGCTTGCTTCTTCTGATTTTTTGTGTCTTTCTCCACTGATGTTGAGGCAAGCACATCCTCCTTTTCTTTTTGTTCTATAGCAAGATGAAGAGCATGGGCTAATCATGATACTTGGAATTCAAAATTCAAGGGAAATATAACACTGAACATTCTTCCCTAAAATTCTTCACTGGAAAATCAACAAGCCCGCATACAGATAAGTGGTTGGAATCATTATGATGGAGTAATTTCTACAGCAATAGCAGCATGCATGACAACAATCATGGAACATAGTGATTTTTCAATGCTCAAATACAAAAGGGTCTAGAGATCTCCAAGACAAACAAGTAATAAACACGGAATGCACCAAGAAACTATCACGACAATATGTTTGCTGTTCAACAAGTTATTCATGCTTAGTTCATGATGCAACCAAGTTGAAAAATTTTGGAAGCATTTTCATGAAAGAAATTCAAGATTGGACTTGACGGATTCGATTGGACTTTAAATTCAGATATAAACAACTTCAAAATAGGTAGAAAATGTGCTACAGTACCATTAATTTTATAGCACATATTCAGATCCTAACAATTCCCGCCAACCCATAATTTATATAAAACTTACAGTCAGCAACTAGTAAATACTTATTCTACTGAATTCCAATCATCTGCGTTACTATCCCACCAGATTATTTTCAGAACATCAACATGTCCAATCAATGGACTCTAAAAAGATTCACAGGCCCTGCATCGCCTAAGACATCAAGAATCAAAGGAAAAGAGAGTTGTAGGACCAAAATTACATAGTTTAACTTGTACAATGGTGAATACTCTGTCCAAAAAAAAAATGCAGTAGATCGAGCAAAAAGGAATTGCTTTCAGTAAGAAGAGTACCTAATTTTTTCAGGAATCTCCTTCCATTGACGTGCTTCCAGATATGTTCCTCAGTTTTATTCACTGCGTCCCCAGTCAGCTTGCACACCAGCTGCGACCTGCAAGCAACTCTCTAATAAAGTAGAGTTTTACCACAAACGGATCGAACCTTGCCCCATTATTGTCGGTCCTTACTTGGAGGCGGCATGGGGGTGGAACATGTTGAAGGGAGGCATCATCCGGGCGACGGCGGCGTCGATGAGCGCAAGGCGGCAGGCCTTGCTGCGGCCATAGGCCTCCTTGTCCTTCGCAAGCAGCTCGTGCCCCGTCTCGGCGCACCGCAATCTCCCTCCACCCAAGTCCAGGAAGTTCGGCTCGCCCAGGAAGGAGCCGCCCTCCATGGCCACCACCTTCTCCATCCCATCATCTTCGGTGCGGCCGTCGCCGCCAGTCGCCGTCCGCTTGGGGGCGTCGCAGCGGTCCGCCTCTCCTCCAAAGCCTCTTCCTCCCGAATCCGCCTTCCTCCCTCCTCTCTTCCCCATGGCGAGGAATCGAACTGCAAGAAGTGGAACTCGCAGTTTGATTTGGGTCGTGCTATGAATAATTACCCAGATGAACCGGGCTCAACTCGGCCCGCTTTATTTAAAGCGGATGCCGGTTTAATATTTTCTCCATTTTTTCCTAATTTATATATATCAAATGCGCGGTTCAAAATACTATTTTTATTATTATTGGAATTAATTTATACTGTCACGGTCTATTAATTAAAAATATATTATTTAATTTTATGGAATCACAGGACTTCAAACGAGCGACGAACGCATTCGGCGGCAGCGTTCTTCTTCTTCTTCTTCTTCTTCGGCGTTTCGTTTTCGGATGTCGCGTTGACGCTGATCGAATTGCACACGGATTGCGGCGATCTCCGTTGGTCTCTCCCTCTGTCGATTCGCTCCCTCCAGTGTTCTTGTTCTCCCGAATCCCCGAGCATTGGCTCTGCGTCTATTCTTTGGAGAGTTCCTTCCCGCAATTTGTGAGGACGAGGGCTCGGGAGGAAGGGCGTTGAGCGGAAATGGTTGAGGAGTCGTCTTCAGGGCAAGATCGGGACGAGCCGTTCGCCGAGTTCGTCGAGATTGATCCCTCCGGACGCTATGGCCGGGTCTGCACTCTCCAAAATTCGTATTTTTTTTCGTTCATAGACAATTCCTGTTTAATTTTCATCGTAATTATCAGCAATTTGTTATATCTGATGCTTTGTCCGGCCTTAATTTTCCTTTCGCCTTTTTTTTCTCTGTGTTGCGTTGCAGTACGAGGATGTCTTAGGAAAGGGCGCCGTCAAGACTGTGTATCCTTGAATCAAAGCTGTGTTCTTTAATCGTAATTTTTTTCTATCTGACCGTGGATAGATGTGGTTGAATTGGTCGAAATCCTTTACGAATGGGTGATGCATCAGGTACAAGGCTTTCGATGAATTGGAAGGTATCGAGGTTGCCTGGAACCAAGTGAAGGTGATGGATTTGCGGCGGAGTTCAGTGGACCTCGATCGGCTCTACTCAGAAGTGCGCTTGCTCAAGGCCTTGAAGCACAGGAACATTATCAAGTTCTACGACTCTTGGATCGATACCAAGAACGATAATGTCAACTTCATCACTGAGGTGTTGACCTCAGGGACTTTGCGCCAGTCTGTCCCTTTTCCAACTCTCTCCATCTGTCCTCGATGAACGTTCACTTTGTCTTTGTTTGGCTAAGATTGCTGGTTGAAGTCTCAGGTTATTGCTTGTTGAATCAGATATAGGAAAAAGCATAAGCAGGTGGATATAAAAGCATTGAAGAACTGGTCCAGGCAAATCTTGAGTGGGCTTTGCTACCTCCACAGTCATGATCCACCTGTTATTCACAGAGACCTCAAATGTGATAACATATTTGTAAATGGGAACCATGGTGAGCTAAAAATTGGTGACCTCGGGTCGGCAGCTATTCTTCGCTATGCTCACTCAGCTTGTAGCATCATTGGTGAATGCTTCACTCCTTTCGGATGGATCATTGATTTTCTAATGCTCGTGAAAGGTGAATAAACTACTACTGGAATTGATTATTTTGTTGCAGGGACACCCGAGTTCATGGCACCAGAACTGTATGAGGAAGATTACAATGAGCTTGTTGATATATATGCATTTGGCATGTGTTTATTAGAGCTGGTGACGTTTCAGTATCCATATTCAGAATGTAGCAATGCAGCACAAATATACAAGAAAGTCACCTCGGTAATATTACTGAACTCCTCCAGTTGTTGGCCTATTTCTTTTGCTCATATATGCCTAGTATTGGGTCTTTCTGTTCGGTGAAGGAATATGAAGGGATAACTTAAAAAATTTCTCCTAGTGGTACTTAAAGAATGAGAAACTTTTTAGTTTTCCTTTTATATCACATCATTTAGTTGTTGATGTGTTATCAAGACTAGTATTACTCGGCAATATAACAAGTATTGGCACTTGGCAGAGAAAGGAAATTAGTTTATGCAATCTTTCTTTCATGCTGCTGTTTTCTCGCCAATCTCAGCTCGAAGGCTTTTGTTTATTTTATCTACCTGTTTCTTTTGGAAGTGCCACTCATTTTCTTGATGGATTATGATGTCTTGTTCATTTAATGCATGATGACTGCAACGTTTTTAGATGACATGTGATACAATTAAATGCTGCAGAAACATCATGAATTCGTTTGTAGTTCTATTTTCTGTTGACTTAAATCGATTAGTTAGAATATTTATTTTGGTCTTTGAGTAATCACCTATAATTGAAACTTTAAAATGTACTTGCTAATGTGGAGGAAAATGAGCTCTTCTATTCTCTTCATTCCTCTTCTTATTCTTCTATTCAAATAAGGAAAAGCTTAATTATATTATCTCTTATTTCAAATCAAACAAAAGGTAAGAAATTTTTTCTTCTCTCCTATTAAAAGACAAGGTCTGTGAATCCTCTAGGTAATATTACACGTTGGTTGCACTTCAAGTTTAAAATAATACAAATAATTGTTGAAGGAATATGAGGGAAAAAAAGAAAGGTTAGGGAAATGAAGAGATGGATCGTGTGGTTGCCAATTCTCATTTTTTGTCCTTTTTCTGGAACATAACAGAAAAAAGGAACAAAATCATCAGTTGACTATAATACTGAAGCATGACACGTTCTTAGTAACAGGATAATCTGAGATACCTACTCATTGGCGTGTAGGGCATCAAACCTCCTGGACTGGCTGAGGTGAAGGATCCAGAAATCAAGGGGTTTATCAACAAGTGCATCGCCGATGTTTCTGTGAGGTTGTCTGCGAAGGAACTATTGTTAGATTCTTTTCTACAATCAGAGGGCGGGCATGACAGAACAAATTATTCCCAGAGATCATCTCCAAACCTCACAGGTAGATGAAGTTGTACCAATTCAAGATAGTTATAACATTTTATTTAATATGTAGGGTTAATTTCTTGTTGGTCTCTGGAGTTTGTTAATCCTATCGATTTGGTCCAAAATTTTTATTTTTTTGTTTCAATTCAGCTCTTAGAGTTTCCATATTGAGTTTGTTTATTTCTTCGTCGACTTAAATATTCAGTTGTCCCTTGGAAATGATGAGGGTTTGGCCATATTTTTTTCATATAGCCATGAATATATTCATTTCAGAGTTCCAAGCTCTTATTCTACTTGAATACTTTTTAAAATAAGAGTGAAAAAGGACAATGAGCTATGGTTGCATTTACGAACCCCAAATGCGAAATTAAGACAATAGATTAACTCCACAGATTTGGCATACGTATTTGTTTAACTTCTGTTGGTTGTTGCCCTCTCTTTTGATAAGATTAAAGATAGAGATAATGTTAGTAATTCCAATTCTAGTACAAGTCATGGACTCATGGGTATAGATTAACTCCATAGATTTGGTACACATATTGGTTTAACTTCTGTTGGTTGTTGCCCTCTCTTTTGATAAGATTAAAGTTAGAGATAATGTTAGTCGCTCAAATCCTAGTAAAGTCATGGGTATGATGATGCAGAATCAAACACAGTCGTCCAAGATTTCTGTGTGCAGAGACAACGCCAAGACATGAACACCATATTTCTGAAGCTACAAATTGTAGACTCAACAGGTTCACGATTTCTTTAGTTTATTTCCTCTTCTGGTTTCTTCTTTTTTTAACTTCAAACTTGATGTTTTGGCTACTGGTTCTTCGTGCCTTAGGTCAACCTCGCAACATTCATTTCCCATTTGACATTGAAGAAGACACACCAGTTTGTGTTGCCACAGAAATGGTGGCAGAATTGGACCTTACAGATCAAGATGTCACAGCCATCGCTGAAATGATCGATACTGAGATAAAGGCCTACGTCCCAAATTGGAAGCCGGGAGACGCTTCGGATAGTGATGGACCTGGGAATGAAGCTGCAGAAGAAGTTCCTGCTTCACCTGCATCAGCTGATCAACAATCTGCTTGTGTCTTCCTGGAAAATATTCCTTCTCAGTCTGATTCCAGGAAGGTAGATGCATCTCCTCAGTTAGATTCAGATGAACATTCATCCACTGAGGATTATAGAACTAGTGATGATAGCTTTAATTATGACACCGACAAGGAGGAGCACTCAAATGCAAGCTCAATGCCTAAACAATACACTGATTCTCCACATCAGAGTGAGAGAGGTGGCAGAGAACAGGCTTTTGCTTCACCGGCAGCACTTATTGATTCCGGCTCATTCCCCAGTCATTGGCTAAACCAAGATAAAGAATCTCCTTCAGGCTCTGGATCACTGTCATGGGGCCGTGGTGCCTACTCCAAACTGCACGGTCGCGATGATAGCCATTCACATGAAACATTGGAGGTCGATGAGTCCACAAATTTCCAACCTATTATCGAGGAATTAGAGTACCTATTTATTGAACAGATGAAGGAACTGGAGGAAGTACAGAGAGCACACAATTCTGCCATAGAAGAACTATTGAAAGGACTAACTGCCGAGAAACATATTGAAGTTCTACACACCTGCCGCTGGAGAGTTGAGGGAATGAAGGAGCAGACTCCCATATAATTGATGCAGGCGATTTGGGTGCTTTATCTTTTTTTTTAAAAACTATTTGCTTCAGAAGATGACCATTTTTGCCGGTTCGAGCTAAAAGGCTTCCGACTTAGTTTTTGGGCCATCTTTTTTTCTTAATTTCTCAGCAAATGTAAACAGGTTATCAAATCTTGTCAGTTTTTGGGGCTGCAAATTTTGTGGACGATAAGGTTGTATGAGTAACAATGTGTTAATCAGTGGAAATCGCATAATTTACTTTTATTCTTAAATAAAAAAAAGATAATGTTCATAAATACCTTAATATTTTCAGGAGTAGGTAATTTGAAACTTTATTCACTCAATTCAGCCACCGAATTCTTCTTTTTTTAAAAAAAAAAAAGATATTAGATTAGCATAATACTTAATTCAACCACCAAATTCTTCTAATTCTTTTTAAGAACCAGGCACTAAATTAGCACAGTACTTTTTGAGAATTCAGCTTTTTATGTTCTTTTTAAGAACTAGATATTAGTTCAGTGGATAGAATAAAGCTTTAAAATAAAATGAAATTATTTAGTGAAGTCAAGCGTCCCAAAAACATCTTCCCTTTCACCAATCCTTATAGTTTGGTAACACAGTAGGCAAAGAAGAAAGGTAGTCTTTTTTTAGGTCATCTTAAATTTACAAAATTAGACTCAAGTTTTAAATCTATATAATTAAATTCTTAAGACCATAATCTAAATCCATTTAAATAAAAGAATTTAATTCCACAAAATCAGTCAAATTTCGTTTTTTTTTTAGAATTGGAATCCCTGAGGGAGAGGTAGGGATAATAATTATATAGTAAAGTTTTTTACTTAACAACTCAATCTTTTTATATTTCTAGCCCTTCATTCATATGAATGAAAACTTAATGCTCCAAAATTTATCACTACAGCCTGATTTTTTTCTTATTATTATTATTATTTATTTATTTATTTTTTTATTAACTTTAAATTTTATATTAAAGAATTCAATATATTTTATCATAAAAGATAAAAGAAGATAATGATAAATTTCATAACTAAATAACTCATATTTAAATCAATTAGAATATTAATTTTTAAACTTATTTTTATATAATTATCAGTAACCTAGGATAATATTATAATTAATTAAAATATTATTATGGTATGATACGAGGATTGGATTTAAATTTCATGAGTAAATTTATTATTTTAACTATAATGCTACTAAATAATTTTCAATCATCCAAACATAAAAAATCTATTTCATACAGCTATAGATATCATAAATTAAATTTCACACCTAGAAAAACACTTAAGATGACAATACATTATCTAGATTATAAAGAATCCGTGTAGGAAAAATCTTGCTTGCTTATTTTCCAATTGACAAACAAGCTCGATGGCTGTAACATAATTATTTCACATGAAAAAGATTAGAAACCTCATCAGATTCCCAGAGGAAGGAATACTTGCACCAAAAAAAGAAATGATATGGGAAAATTATGATTTTAAGAATTAACTGAAGCGAGCAAGTTGTTTGGCCCCTGGAAAAAGATGGTTTGCTCTCTCTGGGATCGAGTGAAATGGTCTTCTCAGTCCAGCTTTGCTAAGACTGCGTCAACTACTTCCTGAGTGGTGCTCGTCCCGCCGAGATCTTTGGTTCTGAACTGGCCTTCAGCGATCACGCACTTGACGGCAGTCTCCAGGCGGTCTGCAAACATTGGGAACTGGAGATGTCTCAGCATCATGGCAGACGAGAGGAGCAGAGCCACAGGATTCGCCTTCTTCTGCATCAGTTGCTTCTCGTTTCCGACGTTGCCTGCCGAAGCACCTTGCTCGAACACAGCATGATCTTGGCCAACGTTACCTATCAACGAGAAGTTAGCAGATGAAAATTTATTTACAGTTCATTGGTGTCCACTAGTGAAGATACTTTAGCCGGATACGAACTAGAAATTGAGAATGATGCTCTCATGGCATGGCAAAATAGAAAGGACGTCACAGCACAAAGAAGCCGTATACGAAGTGAAGCTGCAACCTTTTTTTTTTTTTGGATGCCAAGTGAAGTTGCATATTGTATTTGCTCATTTTAGGCCTCATTTCAGTAATAATTTATATTAAAATATGATTAGATTTTAGTATAGGGTAATATTGATTGGAATGTAAATTTAGTTCAAGTTATAATTAGAATTTGGTTGAAGTATGATTCTAACTAATATTATCTCTTACCAAATATGTTCTTGATGTAATATTTGATGTAAGCATGGGCTTCTAGAAGTTGGATTATGTGCATCTCTTGTGGATTTTAGACTACCTTACATAAGAGGCATACTAAAAAGAAATTATAACTTCTATCATTGTCCAAAAGCAGGGATATAAAGAATTTAGTCTAAGCATGAGCCATCAGAAACGTCCAAGGAACCCAAGTTAAGAAATCACTAAACATACCTCCTGGCATAACTCCAGTGCCACCAGCAATACCAGCAGCTGTATTTGCCACCAAATTTCCATACAAGTTCGGTGTGACCTGCAAAAGAAATGCTTCTGCATAATTCCACATGCATATAATATTCACATTATCCAAATGAAATTTCTTCATATGTGCTTGGAGGTAATCCCACTTTTTCCTAAAAAAAACAAAAAATTACTATTTATTTTTTGTTTAGATGAAATCTCACCAAATGAGAGCATGGTATGTGCGGGTTTTGCAAATGACTGGTTCAAACTATCTAGGAGAGTAACTGCATTAATTATTTCCTGGATGTCTTTTGGTATAAGGCTACATGCAGGTCTGAGCCTAGACCAATATCACTACTAAACTCTTAAACCACAGTGTTTGATATGTAGTTCAGAAGCGTCAGATCCAGAAACCTAAGTAGAAAAGGTCATGCATTCACCTTAGTTTCCTAAGATACTGTAGTATAAAGGCATCTTCTGCATATTCTATAATCATTTCATGATATAGTTGTTTATACCAAAATTGTCGATGGAAGTATTTTCAGACTCACAGACAAAGGGTTTGATGTTGAACAATTGTATCCTAATCTTCCCCGCAATACACATGACTTTTATGGGTCATGTGTATGAAGGAAAAGATATATCATTTACTATTCCTTTTGACACACATTATGATGTTAATAAAGATCATAAAATTAATCAAATACATGCACACACCAAATTAATGTATAGATGAAAACAAAATTGTGGCTAAATGTAATGCTAATATGGTTAAGTATAACATAATGGACCTAGATGATATTTCTTCTACAAACAGCATAATGAAGAGTTGAAGTTCCAATGTTTCCACATTGTTTCGGTAGGCTCAGCATATGAATAAAATCAACTGGATTAGTGGGCAGTAAAGATATGAATTTCTTTTTGATGAATAGTAAAGATATGATTTCTCAATAAAAATCTTTGATGGTCCATAAAGATTCCACTGACATGTTGCATTTTCTACTCACAGATATCCTGAGCTGAATACTCCCTTTCTGTTCAACATAGTTGTTGAGTCAACTGATACCAACAAAGTAAATGTTTTTGAAGTCTAGGAAGCACAAGTAAATCAAGGTCTAAAAGATTGATATGCAAACTTAACATCATACAATAAGCAGTAACAGATGCCAACTTCAAATTCTAATCGTTTGTTATAAACTATTCGATTACCATGAAGACAATTGGATGTGAAACATAAACTAGCAAATATAAAGTCTCAAAGAGAGAAGAGGAATTGTCTCTTTGCTTCACTTTCAGAAGGGAATGGTGGGAAACATGATCCTTACATCAATTCCATCTCATAGCAATCGACAAAAAAAACATTTTTTACTATAGTTTCAATAAAGCATTCAGAAGCATACCATGACATCAAATTGCTCCGGCTTTGAAACAAGTTGCATGCAGCAATTGTCAACTATAATCTCATTGTATTTTATGCTTGGGTATCTAGTTGCAATCTCACGACAAGATTCTAAGAAAAGACCATCTGCAAGCTTCATAATATTGGCTTTATGTACTGCAGTGACTTTTTTTCTATTGTTGAGATAAGCATACTCAAATGCATACTTTGCAATGCGCTCCGAACAGAACTTTGTGATCACCTAGCAAATACATGGAATCAGGGCATAAAAGAAAAGTGAAGGATATATTCTAGGTGAAGAGCACTGAAGAAATCACATATTTTGGTGTTAAATATGACATCAAGATGACAGCTCTAAACAAATATTCAGTTGGACTAATAACATTGCAAGGGAAACCTAACACCCTAAAACAAATAGATCACTAGAAAAGCTAGAACCAACAAACGACATAAAGTTGAGGAGGAAGAATCATGCAACTAAATGAAAATTGTGAAGCCCAAAACGTAGAGAAATGTCACAGGTCATATCGCTGATGAGTATTAGTAATAGAAAACTGTTACAATGAAAGCAGCTAGAGAAATTTAAACAACTCAAATCCGGATGGAATTCTCATGGGCAAATTATTTGTACACTCACCATATCAGTAGTTTATTACTTATAGTTCGACATCAGTGATCATCAATAAAATATTAACAGGACTTTGAGGTGGTCAAATTCCCGAAGTTTACTTATATTATATTACTACGAAATGGCTCAAGTAGGAAACGTGATCGACATATAAAGAAATCTATGCTCATACCAATGTCATCATTGCTAGTGTCACCTTATTGAGAGTCTCAACAAACAGTCAAAAATAAATTAATACGAGAAACAACTTTTAGAAAAAGGCAAGAAAGTTATGGTCTGATAAGTTTTAATTAAAAACTTGTTCCCTGAGGTTGAGAATACAGTACGTACTAGAACAAATGGAGCCAAAGTATATCTTCTGAATTATTTATCCAATAAAAATTCTAATGAAAAAAGCATCCCTCTATAAGGACAATAATTACTAATCGTTGGTTTCTCACAATTAATTGATTAGCTATTCTTACGAGAAAAAACCGTGCTAAGAATACGTATCATATTTTCACTGTCTATCGATGTGAAAGGATAAAATAGTATCACAATTAAGCACTTGTTCAGCGTTCATAGATTTAGATGCCAGACAGTTGCACAAAGTAGTTGCAAGATTCTAAATCACTGCATAAAACAAAATTTATCATGGCATAATGGCTATGTTTTCTGGATTAGCTGTAGGCATATGAGATTTATGCATAAACAAGTGCATGTATATTAGGTTCTCCTTTTTATGCAAGTGGTGAAGCTGGATTCACTATAGACATAAACCAACGAAATCTCCTCTGTGCATTTCCAGTTCGTTCAATCTACTACATGAATCCCAAGGAGACAACATTCTTAAGTAAAAGCTGCTGCCCGGCGCGAGGCACAACCAATGATGGACCAATTATTGAGTAAAAGCTGGAGCAGGTACCTTCAGGCTTTCGACTACACCAGGCACAACCTCATGCTCCAAGCCCGAGTATTCTCCCTCCGTGTTCTCCCTGATCACCACGATATTTACGTTCTCATGCCTCGTCGGCAATCCAGGGAGATTAAAGCAATGAACGAGCGAGGCGTAAAGGTCCAGCTCCTTCCTCAGCTGCATGTTCAGAGAACTCACACCGCCGCCCACGGGTGTGGCGAGCCCGCCCTTGAGGCAAACCTTATTCCGCCTGATCGACTCCATCACCTCGGGTGGCACCGTGGTCATGTCCCCGTGGACATCGTACGTCTCGAAGTACACAGGGGCGTGCATCGCCTCCATCACCTGCTGCACGGCGCCGGTGACGAGGGGGCCGATCCCGTCGCCGGGGATCAGAGTCACCGCCCTCGGGGCGCCGTCTCCGGGTCGGGGCATGTAGGTGACGGAGCGCCGGGCCTCAGCAGGAGGGCCGGCGGCGACGCGGCGGAGGAGGTGGCGCAGGATCGGCTGGGATCGCCTCATGATTGTGGAGTTTGGACGCTCCAATGGCACAAGGGATTAGGGTTTCGAGCTTTGACGACACGGCCAGGGGGAGAACCGGATTCCGGAGAGGAGATGAAAAAGGGAGTTGAAATAACGGAGGCAGGCGATGGAATATAACGGTTCCGGAAGGGATCATTTTGTACGCGACGAAGAAATAAAATAATTGTTACACGTGATTGATGTGATGTAACGGAGGACGGCCATTTGGTTTAATTTCATTTTGTTATATATATTATATAATGTATGGAATAGAGCTCGTCAGTGTTTAGATTTCTTAGAACATTGCATGAATAAGAATATTGTGTTAATTTATTTATTCTAGAAATTAAAATAACCATACTGCTTATTTATATGATTAGGCTTTTAAGATTTTGATATGTCATTTGGGCAATTAACAATCTCAGTCATGGTTTTGGATCATTTTGTGTTTCTACTATTTACTTGCCAAAAAAAACAACTGTGAATGACCTTTGTTTGCCCACTCCATGCAATTTTTCTCAGGTTATCAAGCAAAAGAGCTCATTTGCTAACATAAACAGTGTTAACTTAAATAATTGTTTCTCAACCAAGTCAAGAAAAAGGTAAAGAAACACAGAACTGGCCACTCTCTCTTGAGCATCATTTATCAACAGGCTATTTATAATAGTCTGATCCCACTATATCAAACTACAACAAGGAATAGCATGGAATTATAGCTCAGCAATAAGAATAAGTTGAGAGGCCATATTTTTAACATATATTACATGCAGCAATCGAGGTTAAAGGCCCATCAACAAGGTATAAAAATCCATCTTCTATGTTATACAACGAATGTAGTTCGTAATGCTTTTAAGACCATAGGAGCAATACCTGCAAAGCAAGCAGAGCAGATCACCAGAAAATTAAACTTTTTCATTACCAAGAGGGAGAAGGGATAAAGACTGAGAATTTGTTTATTCCAGCGATAAAATCATCTCTGTTTTTGTTGCTGCGGAATATTTAGAAGTAAAACATGTAACATTTTAACCAACCAGATAGACGCCAGTACGATAAAGTAATCAGAGTAATAAATGTTCAGAATGGTTAACCACACAAGTTAGAGAATGACAAAAATCACACATATCTCCTTCCTAGTTCGTATACCTTCACTTTCAACCATGCATATTTTGTAAAGCTTCAGAACCTACTGAAGGTATGCATCTAAAAAAGAAACACGAATGGAGTAAAAAAATTGGCAGCATGTGTAAAATAAGATTAGTTAAAAATCTAAGTGGCTGATGATTACTATGCCTACACTTATTCGGAAAATTGAGTCTGGCAAATTTTTGAGCAGGTTTTTTTAGCCATCGTCTAATTTCTAGTCACATATAGAAAAACTAAAGTAGTTTTTTGATTAATAAAGAGCTCAGGCTGCAAGGAACTTGCCTAATATTCACTCCAAGAACATAGGGACAGCAATCAGATCCTCTCAGCACAAGATTGATAGCAAAGACATACAGTTTGGTGCCAGCCAACACTATGTCTCTTTTCGCAAGATAGACTATATTGGCTCTCAATTAACCCCACCAGAATATTGTAGTTCTTATATATAATCAGCCAAAGCACCTTTGGAAAAGGAGGAATAGAAGCATAAGTTGACCTTACATTCTTGCCTATACAAAGAAAACCTTAGATACGGTTGGTATCACTAGGACTACTTGATAACTCTGCTAAATGCTCGATTCCTGTTACAACCAATGATTAAATTGGGGTTGCATGTCAGAACACTTAAAAGCTGAAATTACTAAAAATAGAGAGCAATACGTATCAGATCCCATAATTCCACTGGCAGTGACTAGGGTAGCCCCTTCCTGAAAGACAGCTGCAATTGTTAGTTTGACATCATATAAATTCATATATTTAAGCAGTATCTTATTCTTAATTGTGCAGAATTGAATAGCAAAGAAAATGAATTCAGAAGTCCTTAAGCTAACCCCTAAAAACCTTCTAGAACCCTGGCATACATCCAGATCATTAAATGTAAATAACAGTCATGAGATTTATGCTACCAGCTAAAGACAAGTTACTGGTACACAACATGTAACTAAATTATCTATTATTAACTAAATTACTGGTACACAACATGTAAATATCTATTATTAGCACATCACTATAATTATCTCAACATTTGTAACTAAAAATATCAAACTACTGGAATTTTCAAAATATGTGATAAAAACCATTAAACAATAAGATGTTCAGCATCCTTAATCATCCAAGAATTCTAGTTTAAAGTTAGTCAAAGTTAATATAGAGTTTCATCGATATCTAGCTATTGATATACGCTTCTTTTCTTCTTTAGTAAAAGACGGGATTCTTGTGCATCATAGAAGAATGATAAGACGCTGATATTAACAGCCACGTTAATGAGAATTTAAGTAAAAATATACTACATTAGCAAATGAAATCTCACGTGTGATAAAGTAGCTCTAAAACTTGCATCCTTGTAGATGATATCCTCAGCTCAACTCCTATAGTCTTGAACTGGTAGATAAAGATAACATTGAAACCAAAGAGGAGAAGCAAAACCCTTCATTTAACAAATGTTAAACAGAGCATTTTCCCTGCTTTGTCCAACTAAAAAATCCTAAAACAAAGAGATCAAGAAAATTTAAATTAGTTTAACCCAAATACACCACAAACTACAGCGAATTAGTAACCAGCAGTGTGGCACCATCTCAACTCCCCAAAGTATCACACGATCATAGATACACATAAATCGGCGAACTGAGCAAAAACAGCCAATATAATGCTACAACAATACACACATCCCTGTAGTAAGACGCTATTAAGCAGTCAATCTGATAACGAGGTTAAAAGGGACCGAGGACTTCCCCAAATCGGCAGCTCCATTAGGGACTCCAGTAAGCTCTCTTCTTTTTCTCTGCACAATGACTCCGCCTCCTCGCAGATCGCCGACAACTTCTGTAGCATCGCCTCTTGAGCCTCCACCTGAGAAGGCCAACCCAGAAATATCAATCGGTGCGAGAGTCTAACAAGAACCCTAATTCCTAAATTTCCCCTCAAAATTCTGCCCTTTCGGGTAGATCATGTACCAGAGAGAGGAGCTCATCGATCAAAGGCTGCTGGGCATCTCCGCTCGGCGCCTCCAGCTGCGCGGCAGGCGGGCAATCCGGTCTCGAAGAAGAAGCGACGGCAGTGGTGACGGCGGCGGCGGAGGGGGGTGGCGAGGCGAGGTCGAGCAGGGCGGAAGAGAGGCGCTCCCACTGCTCCAGCTCTCGCCGGTACCTGTTCCTGAGGTCTAGGAGGCAGCGTCGGCGGCGGTCCCGGCGGTGCCGTCTCATCTCGGCCTCCGAGTGCACGGGCGGAGGAGGCGGGGAGGCGTCCGTCGGCCGTTCGCGCCGGCGGCGCTTGTATACGAAGCCGCGGTCGTTGCAGATCTCCCACTCGTCATCGTCGGGGCCGCTGGGCGTGGAGGCGTCGCCCATTCGCCGCTGGCGGAGGGGGAGCGCGTCGGAAATCAAGAGGGTGAGACGAGCAGAAGAGACGGCGACCGAGGGTTGAGTTGTGAGAGGCGATTCAAAATTTTTGGACTTCCTTTTAATAAGTAAATAAATCCTGGATGGAGTTAAAAAAGGCCTGAGAATGTACAGTTGCTAAATAATTCAACTCTCGTTAGAAATATTGACGAAATCCTTACTATCAAATTTCTTGGATGATCATTAATACGATGTAAATATTCTAAATATCTAATTTATTGGAGGTTTATCGATAAAATCCTTAAAATTGAGATTTTTTGCTCGTTGTCAACTAATTATTGATTAATCTTAGCGATAAAATAATCTGATTAACCATCCATTCTAATTCATTTAAACTATAACTTAATCTGTACATTTTAATTGACTCTGCTCATTAGTTCACTCTAAAATTTTATTAGTTCAGTAAATTATCCAACCTAATAAAATCTAAATTAGAATATATTTTCACCATACACGCATTTTATATTTAATTTTATAAATAAAACCTTAAAATAGCATAATATTCTATAAATATCCTTATTCAAAATTACATATCCCACCTCTTCTCCAAGCTAACTGACAAATCTAAGTCATAAAAAGATATATATATCGATATCTTTGCAGAAGAACCCCGTAATCTAAGCAAAGTCCAAAAAAATATAATTGTTTGAATTCAAACCATGATGTAAAGAAAGAATTGCAATGGATTTACGACTACAGTTAAAAAAAGTTTGTATGCTTCCTTATAGATCTCCATGATGCTCCATCCGAGCTCTGCACCTTTGTTACTCCCTCTTTGGATCTGACTACTTGGCACTGTTACCAAAGCATTTCAATAATATGCACTGTTTTTTAAAAACAAAATTGAAGAAGATTGGAGCATAAATCATTATCTAATATAAAATAAAAGATACACAAAGTAACAGTCATACTACATCTTTTTAGTCAACTCACATGTTTATCTTGTATTTATTAATAGTAAGGTGAGATGTCAATTTGTTTATCTTTAAAACTATTATCCAACTAATTTGGAGAGTCTCGTGCAGTTTTCTGACATTAAAAGAAACTGAAGAGGAGGAGAAAAAGATCAGTGCAGTTTTAAGATCATTGAATGCTCAACTAAGATGAACTGAATGGATGTTAACCTAATTATCCCTGCATTGAAAGAGATTAAGAGTTAAGGGGGGGTTATTAAATCCGGTCAACCGTGTTGTTTGGCTGCCAACTGCATTGCTATGCGCATCAATTCACATCTCACTGATAAATCAGTGCCTACATAGAAGTAGAAGCCCATTCAATTGATCAGTGAAATGCTTCATCACGTCGCTCTTCAAACATCTCAATCAACGACTGAAGCAGGTGGGAAATTGATGCTCTCTACTTGTTCAATTTGAAGCCTAAAAAGGATTGCTTCTATAAGTTCAGAAGCCTGCTGCATTGGACTGCCATCGCTTGCGCATCTGCTTGAGCTCTCGCGGAGGCATGGCAACCGGAGCAGCAGCTCAAGAAGAATCAACCCTCTCGATGGCGGAGAAGCTGCCGGCGGTGGAAGAGACCACCAACGCCGAGGATGAAGAGGAAAACAAGGTTGGGACGCAGACCGAGCCCAAGACCGGCGTCTCCTTCCCCATCCTCCTCTCCGACGGGAAGCAGCTGGCCTCCACCGGGGTAAGGCGGAAGAAGATCCTGGCGCTGGGGATCAACATCTACGCCTTCGGTGAGCAAAACCTCCTCTCCGCCGACGCTTTTGCTATTCCCGTGCGCCGTTTCTCTCAGCGGCAAAACGTCGAACGCTCCCGCGGACGTGCGCAGGGATCTACGCGGACGGCGGTCGGATGAAGGAGCTGCTCAGGGCGAGGTTCGGGGAGGCGGCTCCGGCCACGAAGGAGGTGCTCGCGACGGCGATCGACGGCGATGTCCGCATGGCCGTGAGGCTGGTGATCGTCTTCGGCGGACTCAGCTTGAGCCTGGTGAAGAAGAGCTTGGACGAGAGCCTCTGCGCCTCGGTCAAGAAGCTCAACGGCGGCCAGAGGAATGACGACCTCGTTCACAAGTAAAATGACCAAAAAAAGAAGACTCCATTGAAGCAAACTTGAAGAACACATATGAGAATCTGACTCCCTTCATCTTCCCAAGAAGAAGAGAGATTAATCATCTTAACCTTAATTGCAGGTTACTGGGAGCCGCAGACGACAGAATGAAGCTTTATCCAGGATCAATCATTGAGATATCAAAGCTTCCAGGATTTGTGCTGCAAGCAAAGGGTATACTGATTACCGAGCTCATCGCAGTTTAACTACGTTGTGAAGAACTTATGAACTTTAAAATTACCGTAATCTGCTGCAGTGAAGGATGAGTTGGTGAGCAGGGTGGAGAGTGAGTTGCTGTGCAGAGCTTACTTCCAGATGTACCTGGGGGATGATGCATTTGACAAGGAGGCCAAGGGCAGGTTTGGGAGATCCATTCTCTCACTGCTCTGAGCTGCTGCTATACTTATACTATCTATCTGTGTCTTTGTATGAGCACAAGGAGACCAACCTTGTCATGGAGTTACAATAAACTTTGCAATTAGGGTGCATCAAGGGCAATTTAATGGTCGTGTTCCAAAGCTGTGAATGCAATCAATTTTCTTCTGTTCTTGTTCTTAGCTGCGCCTCCATTGCAGTGAAAGCAAACAGGGGAGGTTCTCTAGGCTTCTGCCGTGCCTTCTGATGATGTTGAGATGTGATGCTCGACTGAAGCTAGGGATGGGCAGGAGATGGAGGATTAGGGTTAGGGATTCCGTAGAGATAACTCCTTTTCTTACTTGAGGCAGTTCTTGACATGATAACGCAGCGGAAGTGTTTGATTTAAGTCAACCGCGTTGAGATGTTTAAATGGAAGGGGGAAAAATTCTTTTGTGTGGAATAAATTATACAATACCCAACATACCTGCGTCGGATTAAAGAAGGAAAAAATTTACAGCGAATCAAAAAGAAAAAAGTAGAGTAAAAATTACAAGTCTTGTTCTCCTCCTCCTCCTCCTCCTCCAGCTCGCCTGGTGGTGTGGAGGAGGGCGAAGAAGCTGACGGCGGCGCAGACGCCGGCGACGAGGTTGCCCTCGCGGAGGAGGATCTTGAGGGCGAGGGAGGTGATGTCGGCGGTGACGCGGCGGCCTTCGGCGACCAGCGCGGTGCGGGGCTTGCCGGCGAAGGCGAGCAGGACGAGGACGGTGATCCAGGTGACGAGCGTGGCGGGGACGACCACGGCGAGGGCGGCCCCCATGGCCAGGAGGCCGAAGACGCCGCCGTAGAGGACCGAGGCGTAGAGGGCCGGCCATCCGACGGCGGAGGGGGTGGGGGACGGGGAGGAGGAGGAGGCAGCGGCTGCGGCGGCGGTGCCGTACCAGGAGCGGATGGAGAGGAGGAGGGACCAGGAGCAGGAGAGTAGGAGGGCGTAGACGAGGAGGAAGAGGCAGACCCAGGTGCGGCGCTTGCTCATGGCGGCCAGCAGGAGGGAGACGACCGGGGAGATCGCCATGCGGAGCTGCTGCCGCTGTCGATTGCGGAGGAGGAGGAGGAGGAGGAGGAGGAGGAGGAAGGGAGGGGAAGAGGCGAAGAGGAGGCGGCGGAGGACGTGCGGCGGAAGCAAAGAGGTCGCTGCTTTACTCTTCTCTTTCGCTGTCCCGTGGGCTGCCGCATTTGGACTTCGGACTTCTGCAGGACTGGAAAAGAAAAGCCTTCCATTTTTTGTTTTATTTTTTTTTTAATTTATGCAATAAAATACATAAACAATTAAATTAATCATTTATATAAATTTATAAATATATCACTGTATAATAAAATGCATGCATTGCCGTGAAAAAAAATCTCAAACTTATTTTCTATTTTTTCTATATTCAAATGATTAAGAAACTCAGAGAATATTTGTGTTTCGATTTTTTTATATGTAACAATTATGCAAAACATGAGATAATTGAAACAAATAGATAATATATTTATTTCATAATGAGAATAATAATAATAAATATAATAAATAATAAATAAATGCCCACTCCAATTCCTGTAAAATTATTTTCTCCTTTTTTATCTTCTATATTTTCTTATTCACTTCGTCTAACAAAATATGATAATTCAGATATTTGAAATAAATATAATTTTTACTTTGGCTAATGGAAAATAGGAGATATATATCTAAATTAGAAATTATATTTATAAAATACAATTATGTTATATATGGGTCAATTTTCCATTATGCAAATTTTTTAAGGGGGGTGTTTAAGTATGCCGTTGTAATTTCTTAACATTAGAGGTCTGATTGGACTAATCATCCGAGATATATGTTCTATTATAATATCTCAAGCTTAGGGGGTCTGATTTGATTAATTACCCGATAATATAAATAGAAAAAAACCCCGGGTTTTGCTGCGTCTGTTCTCACGCCGTCTGCGGCTAGGGGTTTCTGGCGTGGAGTTCTGCAGGTACCCCGGCGGCACCCCCTGGCGGCGCCTCTCCACCCTTCTTTCCAAGCGGTGCCTCCGTTCTGCTTTCCAGCTGCATCTTTTTTCCCGTTCGAATCGGCTGGATAATGAACGACCAGGACGAGTCAAATTCCGGTTGTGGGGAAGCACCGGCGATGGCGATAACAAAGTGAGTTTCTTCAGCCCGCAGCCTTCTATGCGGAGAGTCTATCCTTTTCCCTTGCTAAAGATGGGTTCTTTGAATTGTGATCGATCCAGGGAAGCTCCACAGCTGGTGGCTGTACTGAAGGAGATGAAGGAGGGATTGGATCTTGTTAGGAGCAAAGTGGAAGCTCTAACCAAGAAGGTTAACCTTGCTTTTGCTGAAATCCTCTTTTTTTGTACCTCAGTTTGCTTTCTTAGCTTTTGATATTGCTGAGGAAAAAGGGGGGAGGCGAATATGAATTCTTACCGATTTAGATGAAAAGACCGTGTTTCAGTAAATTTGTGTTTCCTCTTACACCTTTCATAGATTCGATTAAGTGAGAGCAACTAGTGCCATAGTTTATCATGCTCAAGTTTCAGATTGCCCTTTTGGGAGAAAAAAATCTAATTTTATAAGACCTCTACCATCATTTA
This sequence comes from Thalia dealbata, assembly GCA_030544415.1. NCBI lineage: Eukaryota > Viridiplantae > Streptophyta > Magnoliopsida > Zingiberales > Marantaceae > Thalia > Thalia dealbata. Next base: position 5,374,695 of record CM060454.1, read on the forward strand.
ATTATCTTTACCTTGGCTGTAAATATAGTGCTGTTAGCTCCGACGCAACCAAGCAGACAAATCATTGCTTTTACTGCCATTATCCAAACACAATTTTTGTGCTTTTGTTGATTTACTTTCTTTTTGCAGGTTCTTGTTGATCTAAGGATAAAAAAAAAATTTGTTTGCTAACTATATTTTTGCACAACGAACCATACAATATAGACGTAGCCATTGACATGATATGACATAAGGTCACTGGCCAATGCATCTTATTGAAATCATGCTAAGAAAGATACAATACTATGGTTTCCACAGGTGAGAGGAAATCAATTGCCAACAGCTGATGGCATGAGTTATCTGGACGCAAAGTATCTCTTGCTTCTCAGCTATTGTGAATCAATTGTATATTATTCACTTCGCAAGGCAAAAGGATTATCTATTAAAGACCATCCTGTTGTAAATGGACTTGTTGAGATCAGGTTATTCTTGGAGAAGGTCTGTTCTATGCTTCACCGGTTTTTTTTTTTCAGCTTCATACAACAACTTCTCCATAATTTGGACGTTCTTGTGAAAATTCTCCATAGATTCGTCCAATAGACAAGAAGCTTGAGTACCAAACGCAAAAGCTTATACGAGCTGCTAGTAACTATGTACCTGAGAAGACTACCACCCCTGATGATAAGGAAAAACAAGCATCCCGAGATGAGGAAGATCCCCTGAGATATAGGCCAAATCCTGGCATGCTGGTTAGCAAATCAGTTCCAGGAACCGAGGTGAGCGGTGAGCTCTTCTTTCGTCTGTCGGTCTGTATCTACCTACTCAGATGGTGTCTTTTGCCCTTTATTATGGACTTTTTTAATGGTAAGGATTGTGAGTCAGTGCCAAGTACATGTGATCCTGTATTGTGCCATTTTTCTTCATATCATGGTATGCTTTGTTTTGAAACAATAATATAAGTAAAAAGGCATGAAAACTACACATGTTAAATTTTGGTTAATACTATAGATATGGTGTAATGTGCCCTTTCCTCATTTGCCAGTCGGAAAAATATTTCCAGTTGGTGCAGATGTTGTGCTTATAACCAATGACACCCTTTGGTTATATAATCAACCATCACTTTTTGTTGATGGATGGCATTCCACATGTGTGTGAATGCTGGATTTTGTTAGTGTTTAAATAAATGGTTCATGTACTTTTCCCTTTTATCTTAACTTCATTGCAAGGTTTAATTGCATTGATTAAAAGTATAAGTTTTTTCTAAGCCAAATTCTCTTGGTAGTGTTTCACACACTAGATATTTATTTTGCCAATGGAAAGTTGATTGTAAATTTGCCAATATCTTGTTTGTTATGAACTTACTAACCGTACTCTTTTTTGTTCCTTAGGATGGTGGAGGTGTCTATCGTCCTCCAAGGTTTGCTCCTACAAGCATGGATGAGGACAAAATATCAAAGGAGGAAAAACAGGCCCTTCGAAGGGAGAAATTATTGCTACGGCAGGCTAAACAGAGTGCTTATGTCAAAGAGCTCATGGATGACTTTGAAGATAGGCCTGAAGAGGTTAGTCTAGTTCTTATGAAAACCCAAGTAGGATTACCTTTGTTCTATTGCATTGCCTGATGTGCTGCAATCTTGTCTGCAGATAAGGGAGACTGTAGGGGCTGAAAGCAGAGAACTTACGAAGTATCTGGCAAAGCAAGATATGCTTGCCAGGGAGGAAGAAGAGCTATTTACTCGAGCTCCAATTACAAAGCGTGATAAGAAGGTTGCAAAGCACATGAAATCTAGAAATGGGTATGCTCAGATACTCTATAGCAATATGAGCCATATTACATTAAGTACAGCTGGTTTTATGCATGTCTTTTCATTAATTTATTCTACTGAACACATTTGATCAGTAAATATTACTAGAACTTGAACAAGTGGTTTTCCGACACTAATTTTTGATGCTTGAAGCAGTGTTACTGAATTGGCATGTGTTGGGAAATGGTCAAAGAAAGTGGAAAGGTCCTTTCTTGATTACAATGTCTTCTAGAGGAAAGCATAAAATCTTGGATAACACACTTCATAAAGCGGTTTAGACTTGAATATGACACCAAATAATTACCTGAAATCTGGAAGGAAATATTCACATTAAAAATATTTTGTTTTCTTGCTGTTATATTAAGTGTAATCAGTATGGTTTGGAGAATAGCAGCTTACATTTCCTGTTGGAGAAAGTGTAAAACTTTAATTGGAAAAACTCCCATGAAAGGAAATGCTTGACCTAGAAGCAAGATTTCTTCATTAGTGCACTATGCACAACTTGCAAATTGTTCCCAGAAAAAAAACTGAAATCCATCTCTGTGCTGAGCTTTCTGCTTGTAATTGTAGAAAATTCATGAAGCTTGAGCCGTCACAGCTGCAATACATCTTTGCAGCATAAGCATATCTTTGATTACCAGATCCTCATATGTCGTATAAAGCTAATTACCATCACATCGTTTGCAGTCTGTTTGATCAACGTCAATCTGCTGCTATTATGATCTAGTGTCACTCTTTAAGGTTCATTGTCCTGAATTCACTCTTAATATTATCTTCATGGTGTTTTGTTTTAACAGTTTGCTTGGCATGACGGATGGCTTCTTTGATGAGATCAAAATGCTTCCGATGGAGGAGAAAGAAGACGTCGAGACCTTTAATCGACCAAATAAGGGAAAAGGAGCGAAAAAATTTAAGAAGCGCAAGGTATACACAAGACAACGAACAACTTAGCTATTCTTCAAATGTTTTCTTATCACGGATCTTTCTTTTTTGACCTTTTCGATAAATAGATAACGCTGTCTTACCTTAGTTTAATGTCAAGTTTAAACTGCCTTTTGGTTTCATATGCAGAGAACGCATTAGAGAGTCGAGCAGAAGGTAGAGGTCCTCTTGCTGTTTCTTGATACTTGCAATGCCAGGATCACCTTGAAGCTAAAGTTCTACGCGCATGGAGATGGTTGCAATTCGATGCATCTTCAACTTTGAGCATTGCCTTCACATCTTCTTTTTCTTTTATCCTCCCGTTGTTCTATGAGAACGCTGAGGAATTTATATACTTGGTTCTTCTTCCAGTTAAAATCATGTAGAAGCATAAGAAATCAAACATACACGTACTGGGCTAAATCTAACACCGTCTGCTTAATGAGTAGTGTTTGCCTTCTTTTAAACATTTTCTACCGAGAAGATAAATTTATTGATTTGTTCATTATATATTAGAATCTTATCCATGTTCATGCGTCTGTGACTGTTAAGAACACAGGAGAAAAAGCTGTGGTTCCAATCAAATGAGTTGCATATTCTTTTTCATTTGCTTCTAAAAGCAGCACTATCAAATGTGCATACAAATCCAAGTCCAATATGCATTATAAAAATAAAAGAAATGAACAAAAGCGATGTGTTTTCTCCACGATTTGGACCCATTCTATGCAATTTACCGGCACCAATCACTTCAAATTGCCAGGATAAAAATGCATTTTTTGAATACTGTTTATACTTACTGTGAAATGAATGCAATGTTTTAATATTTTTCTAACCCTCTGTAGGAACTCTTTTAATCCGGAGCATGAGAGTTCAACCATGAACTCTTTTAGCTCTGAGTAGGAGAGTTCGTGAATCCATCAGGCATAATTTTATAAATATTAAAGGTACATTTATATGTATATTATCCATTAAAAATTGTTTCGTTGTTATAGATCAGGAGAGAATCTAGTGTGGATTCACTCCGACCACCCAATTAGCAGAAAAGGAAGCCGCCACTGTGCGGAGCCTCCTCTTCCTCTCCATCTCACCCCCTTACCCATCGCGATGCCCACCACAAGCTCCCTCCTCCCATGGCCATCAACACTTCCTCCTCCCTCTCCTCCTCCTCCTTCCCCTTCCCTCCACCATAACCATCCCTCCTCTCACCACTCTTTGCCTTCTCCCCTCACCTCCTCGCCATGCTTCTCCCCTCCCGCTGCTCCCCCCTCCCCCGATACAGCGGCGGCGCTGATGGCGGAGCCGCCACCGCCGCTTCTGCCTTCCTCCTCCGCCGCTTTCCCTTCCGCCCCCACCCACCTCTCTCCCTCGACGCTGCCGCCCTCTCTAGCAGGGCCCTCGCCCATCACTCCCTCGCCCTCGGCCGCCCCGGCGCCCACCTCCCCCCCCTCGCGACGCTCTCCTCCTTCTCCGGCGCCTCCGACGACGAGGCGAAGGAGGACGGCGCAGAGCTGCCGGAGATGGCGAAGGCGTTCCACATCTCCTCGCGGACGGCCTCCGCCGTCTGCGTGCTCATCGCGGTGGCGGCGCTGGCGCTGCCCCTGGCGATGCGGTCGCTGGCGCAGGCCCCGGACGCCAAGGCCAAGGCGCTGACGTACCTGACGCTGCTCTCGGGGTTCTACATGGCGTGGAACATCGGGGCCAACGACGTGGCCAACGCCATGGGGACGTCCGTCGGCTCCGGCGCGCTCACCCTGCGGCAGGCCGTGATGACGGCGGCCGTCCTGGAGTTCTCTGGCGCCTTCCTCATGGGCACGCACGTCACCAGCACGATGCAGAATGGGATCCTCACGGCCTCTGTTTTCCAGGGCAGGCAGACGCTGCTCTTCGCCGGCCTGCTCTCCTCCCTCGCCGCCGCCGGCACGTGGTTGCAGGTTCACATCGATCGACTTCTTTCCCTTCTGCCCTCTTTTTGACGTGCAATTCCTCTGCGTTCTGCCATTTCTACTACTCTGTTGATACAAAAGGAACTTGCTATCTGAACAACACCTAGAAATTTTAGTAAAATTTAATCTGGAACCATTTCTTCCGTTCAATGTTCAGGTTGCATCGTTCTACGGATGGCCGGTGTCCACCACTCACTGCATCGTCGGAGCGATGGTCGGCTTCGGTCTCGTCTACGGCGGCATCGGTGCCGTCTTCTGGAGTTCCCTGGCGAGGGTCGCCTCCTCCTGGGTCATCTCCCCTCTCATGGGCGCCGCCGTCTCCTTCCTCGTCTATAAATGCATTCGCAGAGTACGTGATTAACCAATTCCGCCGTTGCTCCAAGAAATGTAGATTGTTAATGGAGGATTGCTTGCTTAATTCCTCGTGCAGTTCGTCTACAGCGCCCCAAACCCCGGCCAGGCCGCCGCCACGGCGGCCCCCATTGCCGTCTTCCTCGGCGTCACGGGCATCTCCTTCTCCGCCTTCCCCCTCAGCAAAGTTTTCCCCATTGCCTCCGCGCAGGCCCTCGCCTGCGGCACCGCCGGCGCCTTCCTCGTCAGCCGCGTCATCCACAAGCAGCTGGGCCACCTCCTCACCTCCGAGGCCGAGAAGCCCGCCCCCAGCGAGAAGAAGCCGCCCCCCCAGACGAGCGGCGGCTTCCTCGCCGACTTCGCCGGCCCCACCGGCGCTCAGCTCGAGATCGTCTACGGCGTGTTCGGCTACATGCAGATCCTCTCCGCATGCTTCATGTCCTTCGCCCACGGCGGCAACGACGTCTCCAACGCCATCGGCCCCCTCGCCGCCGCGCTCTCCATCCTCCAGGGAGGCGGCGCGGCGGCCGCCGCCGAGATCGTGATCCCCACCGAGGTGCTCGCCTGGGGCGGGTTCGGGATCGTGGCGGGGCTCATGGTGTGGGGGTACCGCGTGATCGCCACGATCGGGAAGAAGATCACCGAGCTGACGCCGACGAGGGGCTTCGCTGCGGAGTTCGCGGCGGCGTCGGTGGTGCTCGTGGCGTCGAAGTTCGGCCTGCCCATCTCCGCCACCCACACGCTCGTCGGGGCGGTGATGGGCGTGGGGTTCGCGCGGGGGCTCAACAGCGTCCGGGCGGAGACGGTGCGCGAGATCGTCACCTCGTGGGCGGTGACGATCCCCGTCGGCGCTGCCCTCTCCGTCGTCTATACGTGGATCATCACCAAACTCTTCTCCACTTGGATTTGATGCGTATTTAATCTGCCGGCGGGCATTAAAATCCTTTTTGTTTTGTTTCTTCCTCCTTGCGACAGTGGATCTCTCTGCAACATGCGTGCATGATTTCTGAATCAGAAACGGAGGGCGAGGAGAGATCAATTAATGCCACAGCTCCTGGTCGTCTTTTACTCTTCTTAATTCTGATTCAACCTGCTGTTGAACTTTTGAATACCCGCAGATTGATGGGGATAACAAAAATTTTCTTTTATTTTAGTTTTCTGTGGTTGATTGGGGCGCAAGTTTTAGGTTCATCAGGCTTTCTCGATCGGCTTACAGGAGACCAATTTTTTTCTCTGTTATGTTTGCTGTAATTATCAATTGAGCTGAACCCTAGATGACGTCAGTTGAGTCGGCAGCGACGTCATTTGAGCCGACGATGACGTCAGTTGAGCTTGCCGTCCCCTCCGTTTAGGTTAAAAATACGCTTCATGGAATTTTTGTCCGCGAGAATTAAATCAATAAGTTAATAAAGAAATAATTTGACGAGAATTCCAATTTTATTTCGTCGTCGTCGTCATCAGATCGCCCGCATCTCCTCCTCGCCGGAATCGGCCTGCAAGCGCCGGCCTCGTCTGCGACCGCCGGAGGCCCGAAGCGTCGCGCGGTGGCGTCGCCGCCTCGCCTGCCCCCATCACGCGTCGAAAAAGACCACACCTACCCCAACATCTGCAACCTCAGCTCACCCCCGGCGTATCTCGCGACGGATCGACCGGGACCCAGTGGGTCCCCCCTATCATGAGGCGGGTGTTCGTTCGGGTGTGGGTTAAGCGAGTCTCGAATCAGCGACGGCAAAGGAGAACTCGGCTCTCTTCTCTCGACCGCACAGCGGAGGTGGTGGGGACGTCCCTTTTGCCTTCGAAATATAAAACCGTGACCTTCCACCCCACTTCCGCATAGAAAAAAGGTGGGCCGCGGTGGGGGAAGGGCGAGCGAGCGAGAGGAGGAGATGGATGTGGTGTTATGCGACGAGCTGGTGCAGGAGATTCTCCGGCGGCTGCCGGCCTCCGCCGCCCCCTCTGTCTCCCTCGTATCCAAGCGATGGCTCTCCCTCCTCCGCTCGTCCACCGCCTCCCTCTCCCTCCGAATCCCCCCTCATCTTACTGCTTCCGCGGCGGCGGGGGTGACAGCAGCTGATGGCCGTGCGGATGGACCTTCGGTCTCCTCGATCCTTGCGCAGTACCCTTTCCTCGCCGAGCTCACCATCATCTCTACACACGAGGATGAGGAAGGGGAGGAGGTTAGCGGCGCCGACGCTCTCCTCCTTGCCATCGCGGCCTCCGCCTGCTCCCGCCGGCTCTCCCACCTCCGCTTCCTCCCCGCCTCCCAGGTTTCCCCTTCCGCCCTTGTCTCCTCCGCCGCCGCCTTCTCTCGCCTCATCTCGCTCCAGATATCCTTCCTCCTCCCGCTGTCCCTCCGCTGGCTGTCTTGCCTTCCCACCCTCAGGTCCTTATCCCTCTTCCGTTCCCGCCCCAGACGCTCCTCCGCCCTCGCCGGGTGCCGTGCGGAGGGCCCGCCTGACGACGAGGATGACGGCGACGCTGATCGGTTCGCCGTCGTGATGCTGTCGCTCGAGAGCTTGTCCTTGTCTGGCATCGGCGCGGGCGACCGCGGTCTCGCCTGGCTGTGGCGCCGCTGCGGCCGGCTAAGATGGCTGCAGCTGCGCGCCTGCGATGGGACCGGTGACGACCCGTCCTCCCCGGCCTTTCCCACCTGCCTCCCTGACCTCCTCGGCCTCGAGCTCCGCACCTGCCGTGCCATCGCCGACCGTGTCCTCCTCCACGCGGCCGACCGTTGCCGCGTCCTCACCTCGCTTCTCCTCTACGACGGTGGCAGCCGCGACGCCCTCCATCACTTCATCCACCGCCGCGGCGCAGCTCTCCGCACCCTAGACCTCCGCCTTCCGCTTGACCTCCACAACGATCATCTCTTCGCCATTGCAGCGGACGACCAGGGCCGCGGCGTGAGCGGCCCAAGTGAGCTCGCAGCGCTCCGCCTTCACAGCTGCTGCCTGGTCACTGGGGACGGGCTCCGCTCCCTCGCCCGGTCTCCAGCTGGTGCAGCAATCAAGGATCTCGCGCTTGTGAACTGTGACGTCGTGGAGCGGGAGCCTGGGTTGCTCACCTTCCTCAGCCAGAGCATGCAGCGACTGCAGAGGCTTGACTTATCCCACAACGAGACGCTGACCGATAAAGAGGTGGGAGCGATGCTGGCTTCTTGCAAGAATTTGGCAGAAATAAGGCTCCGAGGTTGCAGAGCACTGAAAGGTGCCTTCTTGAATTCCTTGCTTAAGCACTGCAGCCAGCAGGTGGAGGTGGTTGATGTTTCTCGGTGCCCAGACATATCTAGCAATGCTATTGAGATATTTGTCATGAATGCTAGCAAATTGAATTGGTTGATGGTCGAGGAGAGAAAACTTACCGAAGCTGCAAATATTTTGGTGTCTCAGAAAGCAATAAAGATCAGTTGATCAAGCATATGAAATATTGGCCAAGCCACAATGAAGGTATATCATCCACGGACAAATGAATATTGTATTTATCTTTCCACTGTTCAATAAATAATCTGCTTGTCCATTGTCCATATTGTAAATGGAAGTCTTTGCATTTTACAATAAACGTTGTTGAGTATGATACATTTCCATTAGCACACAATTGTAACTACAATGCCAATGAGTATGATCATATTCGTACGTGCAATGTGATTATGTGAATCCTGGTAAACTTTTCATATTCTCGAGCTATCTGCAGAATATAGCAACTAAAACAAGTCATGCTTTCTCTTTGAATTGATTATTTGAAAAAAAAAACCTTGTTTGATTCTTTTTTGTAAAATGATCTGTCTTCAGATCATTTTCTTAAGGTTCAGTATACTGTGTAGATTTTATGACATTAATTATCTTCAGGACCCAATCATCTCTACATCATAATTTTTCCTTCTTTTCTTTGCAAAGTATGATTCCTTAAGGTTCACTATGTTCTGTGAGATACATTCTATTAGAGGGTATCATGCTCTGGTATTTACTCTATGTTTGTTGGAACCTAGATAAACGGTCCATTCTTTTGTCTTTGAAGGTTGCGAGTCTGTGGCTCTCTGTAAATTCATCTTTATAGGAAAACCTAAGTCAGTCTGGCTGTAACGACTGTGTCAAGGTTAATGAATGCCATTAGTGGCCTATACTATGTACAATGAGTATTAAGTAGCTCAATCAATATTGTGCGTGAATATTTTGTTGTTGGGAAGGAGTCATGTATTCCCTCAATTTGGGAAAACAGAAAAGTTGCTATAGAAGGGGAGTGGAAGGATATCCCCGGCCATTACATCAGCAACATTCTATTTCTGAACAAGAGATTCCAAATTCCTCCCCTCCCCTTCCCTCCAAACCCTAAATCCAAACAAGCTGTAGAGCTAATTGAAAAAGGATTGAAAGTTTTCCACCCTTTTTCCTAATGAAGCTTTGCCAAACGGTACGTGGCCGTTAGTGATAAACCAAATATGCAAAACTATGTGTGCTGTATTATCAAAATATATGCTGTATTAGCAGAAAATGTTTACTACTGAAATTGGCAGTGCCAATTTAAAGTGCAGATAGATCTTCCTGGATCTTATAGAACCAAAACTGCAATTATCACTATGGTTAGCAGGATTGGAAACAGATCATACTTAGGTTCACTGCAGGTTTGATCTAATTTTGAGATGTTTAGTCGGGATTATGTTGTTGTTTGAGTTTGGTGGATCTTAGAGTTGGTCCTTTTTGGTTCTAGTTTGACTGGATTTTAAATTGGAACTTTTATCCCAAATATTTGAAAGCCAAGTTGAGTAGATCATGCTTCAAGTTAGGTTTAGTTCTTTGTTATAAGACTTTCAGAGTTACAGGTTTTGATTCCAACATGGATGTGATTTCATTTTGAATGCTGCTGGCACTCAATATATGAAATTAGACCAATTTATTGACACTTGATGGATCAGATTAACAGGAACTACATTATAGGCGACTATGAACCAGATTATAGGATAAAATTCATGTTCCATTCAGGTTATCAGAATAGACAATGGCTCCAGAGATACTTGCAATCTAACAGCTGATATCCGACCCAGTAACAACCCAGTAGGGTTTATGATTAATACTGCACCTAGTGTGCCTCTTCTTTGAAACAATCTAAGATCTTAATATTTATTTTTTTAAAAAAAAATTCTATACAAATCAGATGATCAATAAAAATAATATGCAGGGCATAAAGTACACACTCATCTGATTAAAGTCATATGACTCACGCTGAAGGTCGTGGGTTCAAGCTTCACTAAAAATGATAATAATATGTATGACCAAGGATGAATTGGAGATTATAGACTTGAAGGTGACTAGAAACCAAACAGACTACAAAACTAACAATTTGCCAGGAATCTTTGTTTGAATGCATCTCTAGGTTGACATGAATTAAATGAGCAGGGGCACAGGTTGACCTAATGCTTGCTTCAAATTGTAAGTCCATTACATCATCCAAATTCTCAGCTAGTTGAATATTATTATTTACTTCCTAATTATTATTTGGATGGGTCATCCAATGAGAATCTGCAGATGGTGACATTTAGACTACCATTTACTGGAGATGTAAGGACATGGCTCAGTCACTGTACTCCAGTCAGCTAAGTTTCAGGAAACTACTGACGGATTTGGTAACTTAGAATTAGTAATGTTAAACTTTCTTGTTTCGCAAACGTCTGTTCTTTAAGTGAGTAATATAGCACTACAACTACTGCATATAAACTTTTTTCTTGAAGCAAGTCTGACAAATTACAATTGTTTGTTGATTCATAACTGGAGGATGTATCTACATGAAGAATGCTCGGTAAAGTTCGAGGTTTATTTATTTTCTGAACTTAAAAAATAATGCACGTCATATTAGAAACATTTGAATGTGCAGGACTGTTAAGGAATCAGGTTCGAAGTGAGAGTTTATCCACCATGTCTGTTTAGAACGAAGGAACAATCTTAGTTAAATTTACAATTTCATGTATAGTAGCTGATGTAAATGCTTGCTTAATTTTGTTTGTAACGATTGTGAATACAAGACTTTAATGCTTAAACTTGCTTAACTTCTCTTCCAGCTCAAAACTTCTTTTTGTTAAATTCTCAACATTTTGCAAAGCAACAGATTGAAAGTTCATGTCTCTTTTAGATACCTTCTAACATGATGGAGGTGCTGGAGGAAGACAAGATTATGTGATGATTTGCCAGCGTGCAAGTCTTCATCTACTTCTCTTTTGTATATGGCTTATTATTTCTTGCTTCTAAAAGGTTTGTGGGGTTTGAATATGACTTCCTTTAATCTGATTAGTTTATCAACTCCTGGTTTCTTTAGATGAGATTGAAAAATTGTTTGGTTAATCCATGTTTTCTTTGGCTAAATTTGAGCTAGATTGATTGACATCAATAATTTTCATCCAATACTTCCGAACACGATTCACTTTTCTAATCTGCTTTATTCAGTGTGTTGCGTGTCAAAACAAACACGATAACGAGAAGATTAAAAGCTCTACGTCACTTGGGAATCCTGCAAGCGCCGTCTTATTTTGGATGTGTCGATCAAATTAATTTATAAACGTAATGGGGGCATCAACGTTTTATCATCAAAATTAGCATCTACTTTTTAGTGATGATGCAGTTCCCAACAATGTAATTTGGAGTTGCCTTCAATTCAAGCTGCTTTTTTTTTATTAAAGAAAAGACATGTTCAGTGAGTCAGCTTCCAACTTTTAGCAATTTTCTCTTTCAGCTCTTCAGAATTAACCCACTGTGAAACGAACCCAGGGCCTAGCAGAGTTATCCATAGGTCTGACACTTTGGGTAATTAAGCTGAGGGTTATTCCACTAATGTATGTTAAATTTGTGATGTTTTGTTACTACAAAAGACCTTTTAAATCGACATCATTAAAGTAAAAAATCACTAATAACTAAAAAAAAAAGCATCACCAGAGCAAACTGTATAGAGAGGAAAGATTCCTTCCAATATTAATACCGTTGCGACAAAACCTCCATTACATCATTAAAACTACTGAGTTCTAAGAGTGTTCTAAATTTGCATTTTATTACTTACAGCATGCCAAGAGTGGGTGCAAGCTGATCAGCTAAGTTATCTATTCAAAAGTAGGTCTAAGAAAATAACAAATCAACTAGAACATAGAAGGTAGCCATGGAAATCCTGGCTCAGAAGATTTGCTCTGAACATGAAGCTTGTCCATTTATAGAACTTTATCCAAGGTTCTTTTTGTTCATCATACAACAAGGAACATAAGGCAGCTTTCGACTGATTAGTTATACAAACATGGATAGCAAAGTGAAGAAGAGAGTGGAGCATTTAGCGGTGCAACTTTACTAGACAAACAACCTTCATATAAAATTAAGTTATATTGAGCGATTCCTCTACCGTGCAACAGCGAAGAAAAATACTAGGAAATAGATGTTTGCATTACAAGGTGAAAGATGCTAAGTGTGAGATTAAAAAAGCACAAAAAAGTTTCAGATAACCAAGAAATCACACGGTGTACCGATTCTTAGGCTTATCATGCCTCTTTGCATCATCCTGCAGCAATTGGAGATAACGCAGTGAGTATTAAATTGCACATAGCTTTACAAGTACATATCTGAAAGTTACAGACGATGAGAGGTTAAATTCTTACATGAAATATAAAGCCGATGGTTTCATTGTAATCAAGGAACTCCTTCCATTGCCTCCCAATGCTTAACTGTATAGGCACAGTTAAAAGGCTAAGTAAGCTTCCAACGGAGGAATATCGTACAAAGAACAGAAAAAAGAATAATAATAATCTAATAATCATTATGGCTATTCCACAAACATGGCAATTAAGCAGGCCAGATAGAAGAAACCGGCCAATATAGGCTTTCATTAAGGAGTTAAAGAAACACTATGATATTGACGGCATCCATCCATAATCATCCTTGTTTAAAAAGTTATATTCACTGCAGATGAAATCAACACTAGATGACATTGTAGAAATAAACTATCAGACCATAATATAAAGTTTGATCAAAAAGCTTTTTAAACTATGCAATCAACACAGGAAAATCATGGCAAATGACAATTTCATTGCATCAATGAGATGCTCTGTGCTGCAGATATGGACATGAAAACTAATGAGTAGCCTAAGAAAGGACATATAGGTGACTCAACTCTCAGAAATCAACATGTTACAACAATTGGCAAAGCTAATTAATAAAAGCTAGATACAACAAGAATCCTAGCCGTCCCAGACAATAATTGATGTGGCTACTGGAATATTAGTGTCTGTAGAATTTATGTTGTGGAAGAACAATATGTAAAAGCACCTGAGCTTCTTCATTAGCTGCATTCTTGGTCCACAGAGCTATTCTTTCTAGCTTCCCACGCACATTAACAACTGCCCCACAAATTTCATCTCCATAGTCAAATTGTTCGCCGATAATTGCCAATAACTAGGAGATAAATTGCAGATTGTAAGGATACTATAAGTGATACTAGAAATTAATTTCTGAACTTCTCCAAAGAGAAAGATTCATACAGTATACAACCACATTTGGTCTGATTTTCCTCTCATACAACTAACAGTCCATTTCCCTCCATCTGCACAAACTGGGTCTTCCCATTTCGGCTCAATCTTGTATTTGAAGCAATGGAAATCTGCTCCAGCAATCAGCTTACTTGGGTGATGTATATTATTATAGAGGCTGCAAAATCCAACAGTAAGGAACAACTGATACAGTACATTGCTTCTCAAAAAAGATGCATTTTACTAGACAATATAGAGGAGTATAGCCTAGCCTCTACATGCATAAAGTATAATTCAGCACAAAAAATAAAGGGAAAAGACAACTATAATAAATACATCTATAAGCATACTATAATTTAGATGAAAAATGAGAAAACAAACATCCTGGAGAGGAGTTGAATGCCTTGAGGGTCTTTCTTCATACCCTCAACTTGCGGAAGATCATTATCACAAGAACCACAACAATAAAGCCAAAGTAAACGATTGTTTCATCCACAATTTCTTAATAATGTTTTCTTTGAAACCAAAAAGGTGCAAATAGCTAACTGTCTAAATGAAACATTGACCATGCATCTCCTCTGCTTCAAGATATCCCTTAAATCTTACAACCTTTGTAGTCGCTGCATGCTACGATAGATACTGCCGTGTGGATGCAAGATTAAAAATTAGTTTTTCCCTAAACGAAACAAATAAATCCCATGATTTTGTTAAACTTCTCAGGCACCAAAAGATCAGCAATTACATCAAGAATCGGGGATTTATTTAGGATCTGAAGGGAACAGACAAACGAACGAAAAAGCAAGGGACTTTTACCTCCAGAAATCTTCGACAGTCGCGAAGGTGTGGATCGGCCGGATGGAGCTGCCCCAGGGTGCTTGCTTCATCTTGGCGGAGGGATTATCGAACCAGAAGGTCCAGGAGTTCTCCAAGGGGTGAGGCTGCGGGCCGCCCTTTTTCGCGGTAGAGGCATCGGCAACGGCGTCGTCGTCGTCTTCGATCTCCCCTTCCTCGATCTCATCCTGCAGGTCCACCTCCCTCTCTCTCCCCTTCTCCTCCTCCGCCGGCCGCGCAGCCGCCGCCGCCTCCGCCATCGCGACCGCAAACACCAAAGCAGCAGCAGCCACCGCCCACGAGCCGAACGATCTCAAAATGGCAGTAGGAAACCAAATAGCTGCGGATTTGGGTTTGGGCCGGGTTGAATCTGAACCCGAACCGCATCATATTACATTAATACTTGGAATAATGGTATTTCTATATTTATTTCTAATTACTTAAATCTTTCCTCTTAATTCTAATGTTACAATATCTCCACTTTTTTATATTTTATATTATAATAAATTTTATATAAAATTTAAATATAATTCATAATTATTTTTATTTGTAATTAGTAAAAAATTATTATAATATTCACATTTAAAATATAAATTTATTATAATAATAAAACTTAGATACATAATACTAAAATATAAGAGAGAAAGTTACTTATATTTTATATCTTTATTTTTAATTATAATATTATATTTTATAATTAAAAATAATTATCTCATCCATCGAATTGCATCCAAATCCAACCCATGGAAATTATAATAGTAATAAAATATTTTTTAGAATTCTTAAAAAAAAGAATTAATAACCAATAATTAGCCCGATTTTTTTAAAATTTTGTTGCGATTAAATCAACTTGGATCCGAATCGAATCAATTTGGGCCCAGATCCGACGGGTTGCGAATTTGATAAATATAACATCCACATCCACATGGCGGCGCAACCTTTCGCCGATATGTCGGGCTTGTTAATATAACGGCGCCGGAAACCCTAATAACGCTGATCGGGGTTTTTGGCGTTCCTTCCATCGGAAAAGGGTGAGAGAGGAAGAGGCGCAGAAGGATGGGCGGGCTACTGGGGGCCTTCTGGGGGACACGGCCGCTGCAGGCCTTTGCTCGGAACAACTCCCCAGGGTTCTGGAAGCGGATGAAGCTCACCTCCACCCGTCGGAACAACGCCAAGAAGCGCCTTCGCCGCGTCTGGCAGGTGAACCAACCCCCGTTCCTCACCATCTTGGTTTTGCTTAAAGTATGTGATGCTTGATGAATGGTACCAAGGATGGGGAGAACCATAGGAATAATACCTTCGTCAAAACTAGACTGATCCGATGTATCTTGTTGAAAACTCTCCGTTTTAGTAAAAATGTTATTGCTGTGCTAATACCATACTCTGTTTGAATTAGCATCAAGTCTCCACATTTGAGCAGCCTTAATAAGATTCTTGTAGTAACCAATGATTGATAGTTGAGATGCTTGGCGTTGCTGACTTTGAGAAATTTTTTGTAGTTTTTAAGTTTGCTTTGGGATTTGGTCAACTAAATTGGTTACTACGAAATGAATTGGATCCTCCTTGAACAGCTCTTCCACCTCTTCTGAAAAATGGTTTTACCCAAAAATTGAACTTGATATGGAAGAGGTGAAGTTTTGAATATACTAATGACGGAAAGCATAAAATGTGCATCTATGGCAGATCAAAAGGAACTATAGTTATGGTTATTGTTGGTCCAAAAAAATTCTCGACGTTTATCTTTATAAATATATGTAAAATGTCCGCTGCAAGCTGAAATGATAGAAATGTCAAATAGAAGGCATAATTAAAATTTTAAATATGACTGAATCATTAAGATGTTTTCTTACCAAGAGAACAAGGGAATGGAAACTCAATAACAATGGAAATTTGCAACTTGTAGTTATGGATTAGATGTGCTTTTGTTATGATTTGTTGAAATAATAAAGCTGTAGTACTATATTTGGGGAAAGCATTTTTGTGATTTACGAAGATGATCTGTGAAAAAATTATGAATCTTGTCTCTATTACAGTTATGAACTGAAGCATGCATGAAATATGTTTTCTCAGCATGTTGTTACTACTTTGTTCATGTTTTCCTCTCCACTAGATTTTGCTTCCTCATATAGGAAGCATTTGTGGATTATTTGATTTTATAACGAGTGAAAATTTGCACATATCGGTCAATGAAATTTTCTTGGTGTATACTTATTCCATGGGACAAATACTTTCAAAAAAAGGGTCATATTTGCTGTGATGGAAATTGTTCCAAGTGTGCTCATCATAAAGAAAAGAGGACTAGTTCAGGTGCATTCTGATGAAAATTGGTTTCAACCTTCTGAAAAAAATAGAATGGGCAAGAAAAGGTTGTCATGATATTAAGTAAGTTCCAAACAGAAGAGAGTTACCATGACTAGATGCAAGTAATTTATGAGATGTTCACTTTGAAAAGAAGCAAAATCATGATATTAAGCAGATAAAGCAAGATCATCTGAGTTTATTCTGTTAAGATACGAGTCAGATCATGTAAATTTATGCTGTTGTTGATTAGCTAAAACTATACAGGTTGGGCGTTCTGTATGATTTTTTGTCTTTCAATGTGGTTTATGTGTAGAATTGAATTCTCTCCTGTCCTAGATATTCACAAGATCTGAATTTACTAGCTAATTTCTGCATCCATATTTTTTTTCTCCATTGTCTAATAATTATAAGAATGTGCATGGATTCTGACTGATTCTTTTCTTTCATTGGACGACAATAACATGTTTCTTTGAAATGCAGAATGAAGCAGTGTTGAAGGCTTGTGCTGAATCACAACAAGAGGCTACAGCAAGTACTGCCGCTACAGCTGGAAGCAAATAGACATTCAACTAGATTACTTGAGTACTGGAACATTGATAACCAGCAAGGAATTTTTTTTCCTTCTGATTTTGAATTTAGTGCAGCTTATGTGGTATTGGTGCACTATAGCTTATTTTCCCCAGAATGATATGCCTCAGATTTGGTGCAACATATCTCCCCAATGCTTACATCAACGGTTGTTGTAGATCTCCACTTCCAAAAACTTCTACCCTTATTTTTTTCTATGTTATGCTTTGTTAGTACCTTGTTTTATGAAAATTTGTATGTTTCTTTTTGTCACAGGCTGATGATCTACGTATAGCTTCAAATTTAGCAATGATTGCCGGTCATTTAATCTTTGTGCTTGGCAAAAGGCTAATATAGAAATATGTCTTCAAAACCATCCTATGTCATTAATGTTGTAGACACAGCAACATGTCATGTGACAAGGCCATCAGAATAAACTACCTCGATCTTCAGTATTCTGAATTTGGCCTACTAAGATCATTCATTCTTTTATTTACCTTTTTCTTTCATTTTCTAATAAAGTATAAACTTGTTTAAAACTGTCTCAGCGATGCTTAGGAAGTCAGGAATTATTACCTGCTATCAAATCATTTGCCAATATTTACCATTTTCTTTACTTGCATCAAGGATGTTCTCTTGCTCACCATGACGTACGTGGAGCATCATTCATAGATGCTATGACCCTCTTCTAATTTCCTTCTCCAGTCCATTTGGATTATCGCTGATGTTATTAATACTTGATTCGCGTTCCTTTACGTTTGAAAGTAAAAGTGCTTGCTGAGATGGATTCACATGGAAAATGTGAGAGAAGTATAGCCTTTTCTATAGGTAAATAAGTAGGCGTTGACTTGTTTATTGCGTGAGCTGGAAAGATCTTTAGTATGCAATTCTAATCCTAGATGGAAAGCAGAAGGAAGCTCAATTATTTCTCAAGCACAGTGCTCCAAGTCCAAGTTATTCTTTTCTTCACTTGCCCCCTCACCTTATCTCTTGAGGTACATATGCTTAGTTTGGCATCTCATCATGGGGTTCGAAAGGTAAATGAGCTCGCAAACCCACACAACCAGCCCACCACTGTCTTTTCAATCTTCAAGCTATTGTTCGTTTCAACACTCATCCTAGATTGCTTTTGTATTACATCATCTTCGATGTCCTTGTTTCTTGTTCTCCTCAAATTCCCCTGCGTTAGTCAATGTGTAGAAATGGCTAAACAGAAATCCATTTTTTTCCATCATGCCGGCAGTCCTGTGTGATTGATGCAAAGAAAGAAACAAACTGAGAAATCCAAGTCTACACTCAAGTTGGGTGGAACATGTGGTGTTGTGTTTCATGCCTTGAGAAACATCACTTGATTTCTTGTGCTACTGGACTACCAAAGGAGGAGGTAATTGGTGATGAGATTGACGTTTTTTTGGTCTTTTTTTTTTTGCTCTCCTATTATTATTAGGGATGACACAGTACCATATCCAGGACTATTGGGTGGGACGAAGAGCAGACTCCTTCCCTGTGCAGCAGGCCTTGAGGGCAAAGGTAAAGTTGATTTCCAACATTGTTGGATGGGACGGTAGGTCACTGATTCTAAAATTAAACATAGATCAACAGCTGAGAAGTTGCTGCATCTTGTCAGCAGTGGTACGAGTTTAAGATCCAGAGAATTAAAGGAAAAAATATACAAATAAATGTTATGTAGATTAAGATTTACTACATTTTGGGAATACTAAAGTTATAAAAAGAAAAGATACAGGGATGGTATATTTATGTGCATGTAATCAGCTTCATGTGTATCATTTCAAACCAAAAGCCAAAGTTGTAAAGATAGGATGCACTTGATTTTACTTGAGCCCAATGTATTTATTATCCCTATAAAAGTAAGACTTCTTTTTGGTGAGTCAAAATTATCATTTTGGAATATATATTATTTAGGGAAGAAAACTCTTTGTTGAAGACTGAGAAGACACAGACCAAACTTCTTTTTAAAATTTTTTTTCTGGTAATAATTGATTGAGTAAAGTTGGGTGTGAGTGTTGCTTGCTGCCATGACAAGTGACAAAGACCAAAAGAGGGATCAAAGGAGGGCACAATAAGAGATCTTCCATTTGAATATAATGTGGAAAAAAAAAAGAAGAAAGATGTGGGTTGCTGTCATGAAAGTTCCCTCTTTTTAATTTGGAAAAAAGGTTCAAAATGGATTATGATTCCAAATCCAAACTCACAAGAAACTACTTCATGAGGTGCTTTTGGGGTGCATGTCATTTTGGATGAACAGATGCAAATATTAAAAAACGACAAGAAATACTTTGTGATATAAAATAAGATTATTGTTTCTTATTAAGGAGTCCAAAAATTTAATTACAAAAAATACTCGTGTGGTACATGGTGATGAGTTTGACCAATTGACAGTTTCCTTTACTGCAATGGCTCCTCCAATCCTGGATGGATTTGGAGGGATTGCCAATTATTATTAGACATAATAGTAAACCGGAAAAAGATTAATTGAAGCTATCAAGTTCTTATATTTTAATTATATGTAATGTATAGAATTTACATAAAAAGTCACATCCTCATCCCGTCTAACCCACTATGCCCGGCTTCTCCTAGTGGGGATGATTTTTTTTATCAGTTATCTTGTTAAACACCAAAAGTTTGGACAACTTCTATCAAACAATGCTTAGATTGAATAGCTTGGACTTTCTTTTAAAGACTCATTTATTTGCACAAAAACCAAAGTCAAATACACATGCTGCACTTGTTGACTTTGATTCTGGTGTTTGATTTGAAGTGAACTCAATAGTAAACAATAATTCATTTCATTTCTGCTCAAAATTTGCAGATGAAAATAAGCAAAAGTATAAAAAAAAAATGTACTACTAGGAGAAGGGTTCAGATATTGAACTCTTGAGTTAAAAAAAGGGGCTACCATTCCCTATTCAAAGTATGTATAACTTGTGAGGGTTTATCAAAAGGCTAATCAGTACTTTTCTTGAGATTAATGTTTTGCATATGAGCTAAGCATGCACATCTTTAGCAAGAAGCACATCCACATCATGGTTTCTCAATCTGATGTGATCTCCACTTCCCTTTGTCAAAACAAAATCTAGTGCAATATATTCTTTGCTAACTTGTACTTGTCAAGGGACCCACGAGCTTCTTTTTCCCCCTTTCATTCCTTCTCTCCCTTTTTAATCTTTGGCCTGATCCCTTTTCCAAGGGCCAAAAACATCCCTTTCTAATTTCAAGCCATATGGATGCATATGTTTTAAATGAAAAATCATAGATGGAGTACTCGCTTAATGAGTTTAGTAGTCAAGTCAGATCAGAGCTTAAATCATTTCATCAAACATGTTAAAATGGAATAGAGTAAGTCTACAATTTAGTTTAACATATTATAAAATGGTTCAATTGGTACTAATATTCCAAAGATGCACATATATATATGTGAACTAAAGCCATTCCAAACTAAACTTTATTTTGGAGCTCCAAGTAAGTTTTAAAACAAAAAAAGAGAGGAAGGAGGATTTGATTTTTTTTCTTTTTTTTTCATATGAAGATACAGTAGGCCTCCATGCCATTTTTTTCATGGAGGTGAACTCATGCCATTTGAGTTGGCTTCCTCTCCATCACTGGAACCATCAGGCAGCTCAGTGACACAGCTTTGATCGTCGTCATCATCAACATCTTCTTGCCTCCTCAAATCTACAAAATTATTCTCCCTCTGTCTTGTTCCAGCCCTTTCATCATCATCTCTCTCCACCTCAACCTCCCTCTTGGTGGCTCTCTTCTTCTTAAAAATGCGACAGAGCACCCAATCTCCACTTGGAGCCATGGAGGTCTGCATCAATGAGTTCATTTCCAATTCAATAAACTCTTCTACTTGTTAAAAATCCAAGCTCATTTGTAGGGTAAAGCAAACACGGAAAAGTGAAAACTACTTCAAATTTGACGGAGTAAACACTTAAAAAATTCGGATAACTGTCACTAGTTTCAGTCAAAGGGGTTTGAACTTTTAAATAAACAAATAGACACATCAACCAGTTCCCGATGTAAAACTTGTGAGAAAAAGATAAATAACTAGATGGAAAAAGAATTTACCATAGTAAATTTCACATTCCATTGTTCAACTGCAATTCCTGGGTTTGGATTTCTAATCCGCCTTCAATGCTATATTGTTATATATTCAAATTAATTAACTAATTAAAAAGCACACCCAACAAAAAAAATATATTAGCATAGCAAAAAAGGCAATGGAAATTGGTATTCTATTTCTAGAGACACAAGAACTAGAAGTTGAACTCTTTGCAACTAATATCAAAGAAAAAAATTGTCTTTGGAAAAAAAAATAGAAATAAGATTTTTGTCTTTTCCTTTTGTTAAGGATCATGTAGCTAAAGATTGTTGGAGATGTAATGAAGTTAAAGAGTTCCCTACGAACTAAAAACTGATGAACTAGGAAGAGGAAGAAAGAAACAAGAACTCACCTGAACTGAGTTACTTCTATGGGGAAGGAGGATTGATCTAGGATCAATCTCAGTTAGGCGATACTCGTGCATAATCCAATCTGTTCGAGCAGAGGCCTTCCCTCTGTGAAACACCAGCACCTTCTTAATCCCCACCACCTGGTTGCCCCTGGCGGCCACCACCTGCTTCTCCTTCCCGGTGGCTCTCCAGACCCCGGTCCTCGCCGCCCGGTTCGACCGGCTTCCCTTGAGGCTCTTCGCCTCTCTGCGGCTAAAGAAGTACCCAACTCCCTCACACCCACCTGCGGCACCACAGCGAGGGGTCATCCAACCATCTCCATCACACAGAGGCATTTCAACAAACATCCGGAGGGGGGCGAGACCTCAACGGTGGGAAAAATTACAGAGTGGGGAGCACTAACCACAAGCGGGTAGATCCCAAGGATCGTGCTTGCCGAGGTCGACCTCGGGGATGATGGCGGCGGGCAAGGGGCAGGAGTAGGCCTTCCGCCTGAGGTACTGCACCACGAGCTCCTCATCCGTGGGGTGGAACCGGAACCCCGGAGGGAGCTGCCTCAGCATGCCGTGCCCGGCGAAGCTCGGTCTCTCCATGCGTCTCTTATGCGGCCTCCCTCAAGAAAACACAAAGAAGCAGGCACAAGGAAAGCCAGATAAAGGGAAGAAAAAAAAAAGATTTTTTTTTTTTCTTCTTTTCTTCCGCGCGCCCCCTTGAGGCTCAAGGGGCAAAAGACGCCATTTCCACAGCTTCGTTCTCTGCCGGCTGAGAGCGAGCAAAGCTGGAATCTTTGATGGGAGATTGGAGAGGGGGGTGTGGGGAGGCGGAGTGGGGGGGGTTGCGGAGAAGGTCTTTATAGCGATTGGCTGCCGGCACAAGGCGACGGAGGAGTGGGGAGAAGGAAGTCGGATTGGAAAAGGTCAAGAAGGAAGGAACGAGGAGAGGCGAGGCGAGGAAGGAAGAGAGCGAGAGGAGTTCAAGTCTTATCGGCGCACCTCGCCACTTGCAAAGCCCACTTAGTTTAAAGAAATGAAATAAAAAGTCGACGCCTTTTTATTGGGTTTTAAGAAACATGTGCATGCAGTGTGTGTGTATATATATAGCTGCTCACTGTTAACAATTTTAATAATGATGATGATATTATTATTATCATTATATGGAAATGGATTCCCAATTAAGTATATTAAGGGTATTTTTTTAATATGTTATAAAAATATGGTAGTGATGAATTTAGATATTAGAATATATATAAAAAATTATTTAAGATATTTTCTAATTTTTTTAGTTGCCAGAAGAAGGGCTTAAAAAAATAATTATAAATTATTGAGAATGATAAATTAATCATCATCATCATATCATCCGTGGGAAGGAACTTTGACTCTCTCAATTTAATTGAGTTGGTCTTATGTTCTGGAGAACATTGGCTTGATGATGATTCATGATGATGGAATTTAGTCCCTAATTTAGGGGCATTGAATTGTCTCTTTTTTTTCTCATGTTTGACTGCAAATAATAAACCTTGACCTATTTAGTCAAATATCCTTCCACTCCCAAAAATTGATAAGAAAATTCTTTATTCTTCCCCCCCCCCAACAAATTTTTTTTTTAAAAAATAATAAATAAATAATTTTTCATAAATATCATTCATTCAATAAGAGATATTTTTATAATTTTTGTTTAAAAGGAGAGATTTCTGGTTGATTTTTTTTCTTTTTTGAAAAATAAGAATTTCCATTCATTAATTTAGTTTTTTTGGCCTTTAATTGCAAGGAGAAAGGAGAAAAAGATTTTTTTTCCTCTGGAAGCATTTTGTGGGAGAAAAGAGGGTTCAAACTTTTTGATCCATTTTTTTTTTATTTTCTTGAGGCTGCCTACTTTGACCGATGAAGGTCGACCGGAGGCAGTGGACGTTGACCTAGTCAGCAAGCAAGATTCTAATCAAAATAACCGCGTCTACTGAGTTTTCTAGTTGCTTAAATTATAATTAAGAAGAGAAGGAAAAGTTAACAGGTGATAAAATAAATATGTTTGATCAAAGTCAAGGAGGATGACTCTTTAGTAGATGGTATTCCTAAGATTGGAATGCGCCGCACTTATCCAACCTAATACACGAGATGGATTACTAAAATGTGCTCCCATGACCACAAATACATTGGATGAGGCAAAGATACATCATTCGATATGAAGCTTAATCTAAAAATAAAGATGCTCAACACATGTTCAATTATGTCAATAATAAAAAATTATAAAAATAGATAGAACATTCTCGCATGTAAATCTAATAATCTCAGAGAATGTGTGATCTATGATGAAAAGAAGAGAATTGTTACATTGCATGTAATAAAAGAGTTAAATAACCGATTATGCTTATTCTCATTATTCTTTACCTTGATATCATTAATGAGTTAAGCTTACCATCTAATTAAAAACTAATAATATAGTTTTTAAGTACTCTTGTTTATACATGTGAGCATGTATTCTTTTAAATAAATAAAATAATTTTTTTTATTCATTATAAAAAATAAATTATTTTAATATAATTACACATCTTCTAGAAATAATAAAAATAATAAGAAAGAATGTATTGCTACAAGAACTAATACGTCATAAATTAAATATAAAATAATAATTTTTTTTTATTTTATTCTTATTTAGCATAGTAAAATTTTTATCATCACACAATTACTTAAATTAAGTTAGAATTAGGCAGAGAAAAATTATTTGAGTTTTGAACTATAACATATCCTTCAATTTTACCATCCTAATTTAATCAGATAAAATTAGCTCATACTTGCATTGAATTAGCTTATACTTGTCAAAAATTATAAATATAAAAAACTATAACATATAAAATAGCAAGCTGGAGTTAGCTTTAGATATCTTAATCTAATGCCCTTTTTGACATCAATTTATTACCATTTTTAAGTTGAAAAATTCTTACTTCTTCAATAAAAATTAACATTAAAATTTTATATATTTAAAAAATCTTTTGGGTGCTACGTTGGCCTCCAGAAGCCCTCAAATTTCATAATTAAATTTTATATCTGATTCTATTACACTAAAAAAATAAACTAAATAATAATAAATTGTGATAGTAAGAAATATACTCCATCGTTTTGGTTTAGTAAATAACCGATGGTTTTTTTAAAAAAAATAAAAAATCCCTACCGTGTAATATTTTGTAAAGTATATATTATCTTAAAAGGATCGACGGAGTCGGGTTCGGATCGGGTCAGTTTACATCTTCTACGACGCAATCCGACAGCATCTCGATCATAATAATTTAATTTAAAGGTTGGATTCAATTTTTTTTTTTAAAAGGAAGCAAATTCAAGCACTGGAATAATTTCTACATTTATGAATAAAAAATAATATCCTACACGTGCGAGAAAACTCCAGAAGCAATCGATCGCCACGTCGATTGCATGTCGAAAAGATTCCCCACCGGAGACGCGTGGCGGCGCCGCCCGCTTCTCCGACCGCGGCTTCGCTGGGTCAAAATTAAAGTCAAAGTCAAACGGCCATCTTCAGCGCCAGCGCTGTGTATTATAAATATGTAATTATTTCCTACCGGTGGAATTCCATACCCATCTTATACCTGCTTTCAAGAAGGATCCTGCAGCGGGGCCCCGATCCGTCATCCACTAATGACGAGGTAAAACTTTAGGGAATGCTTCGACGTTCGTTATATAAACTTTGGAAGGGGCTCGCAAAGTTACGTGTATTAAGTTATATATCTATCGAGGGCTTAAATGCAAAGAATAATAGAAAAGTTTGGTTAGTTCGGTGACTTCGGTTCAACTCCTCTGCTTCCTTTTTTTTCCTTTTCTTTTCTTCCGATCGCGTTATTTTACTGCCGTCGTCGTCGTCGTCTTCGGATCTCGCTCTTCAACCCTAACCCTAGCAATTTCGCAATTTATTTCCATGGATTTCGTCCCGCTCCTCTCCCCCCGCGGGATGAGCTCGCTGATCCGCTGTTGACCCCCGCGGGTCTCCCTCCCTCGGTCAATCGCCTGTTGACCTCGCCGTCCCTGTTGATTCCGCCGTATAATGTGCGACCTTTTCCCCCTCCTTTCATTTTCTCATGCTTTCTTTTTGCTGCTCGCAATCTCGCTCTTTTTGCGTAGCAGTTGGTCTCTATGGGATGGTTCGTTGATTTGGTTTCTGCTGCTTTTTTTTGGGTGATTGGTGATAGATCGGAGTAACAAATGCTGGAAGAGGATCAGGTCGAGCTCAAGTTCCGGCTCTGCGATGGATCGGATATCGGTCCGATCCGCTACTCTTGTTCCTCCACCGTTGCCATGCTCAAGGAGAGGATAATTTCGGAGTGGCCGCGAGGTAGGAGTTCTCGTGTCACTTTAAGCATTTTGTTCGGAGATCAATGAATCGGGGATTTTTTTTTTTTGGCGATTCCCGTGGTAGGAGGACCTTTGTTGTTTCTTTTTTAAATCTTGGGAACGAATCAAAAGATCTTTTTTATGCGCTTTTAAATCTTATTTTTTGCTTATTTCCAATCTCGTTGTTACTTTCTCTTACTTTGGAGGGCTTGTCACAGGACTTATTTTTATGAATTATATGTTTAAATAAATACGAGGCTCTGTGTTAAGCAAAATTTATCTCTTTGTTCCTCAGAGATTGATTTATTTTAGGCATCTTTCTTTCTATTTGTTTGGATTTGCAGTGGTGTTTGTACTGTTATCTGCCTCAAATCATCACTGCGAGATTTTCATGTTGCGTGCTGTTGAAGCCAAGACTATGAGATATATTCTTTCTTATGAGCTTGGTATTCCCATCATCAATTATTTAGTGCCAACTGTAGCAGGTTGATGATTTGACGTCATTAGTATTTTTTGTAGAGAGACTTGGAACTGAGTAAACAAGTGGAGAACAGGCTTTATTTATTCTCGAGTGAACAAAAGTGCAAAACATGATATTCTTAAATCTGAATCACCTAGACAGCATATGTAAAGAGGAATAGGAGTACCTTTTACCTAAGCTATGAGTTGTAGAACTGTCGGAGAATCAAAAGTTTAATCATTCTGTAAAGTTGTTCTGAAACCTCTGGAATTGATCCAGAGAATATGGTGTGGTTTGCCCACATGTTTTCTTTAGGAAAAGGAAGCAACTCAGTAAGGACTGCTGCCTGCTTCTATTGAAGTAATGTGTGGTACAAATGATACAAGCAGAAACTGGAACAATCAGTAAAAAGAGTTGCATTCTTCTATCTAAAAAACAGTAATAATACGGTATGGTCTGCCCACTGTACTTTTGATTATTTAAAAATCGTTATTGACCACAAGTTGTTGTTGTGAGTATTTGCAATGGACAGTAAACTATGAAACATGTAACATTTGGCTCTCTGCTGGAATGGATTTGCATATATTTTTCATTTATCTACTCTATAGAAAGATTCTTGTAGGGAAGGGGAACAAATCCAAAGTTCAGTTTTAGTGAAGCAAAATATGCCTCAGAACAAACTTTGGCATATTGAAATACATGATTTCTAATTGTCTACATAGATATGCCTTCCATTAGTGACCAGTATTCGTTCGTAGACCCTCTTTCTACAACTAGAGTAGGAATATTTTTTTTGAGAAATAGGAAATCTAGACGTCATTTAAGTTGCCCTCCTTTATTGCTATTTACCACCATATACAAAAGTGCTGTGTTAGAGTATCACTGTTATCGGAAATCTTGCTATTGGATGTGAAGATTAGCAAAATAAACATATGCGACACATGTTATAGTGGTACCAGGTGCATTGGTCTATTTAAATTGGAGAATGAAAATGTAAATAATATAGTTAAATTTTAGCAATGAGAAATTCACTCAATGCTTAATAATTTCCTTTACATTGTTAGATATTCTTATTCATTGTTTATGCTTCAGTCACGTATCTGTCTCTGTGACATGCATGGCCTGTGCTTTTGTGTCTTTGCTGTTTAGAAGCCTTTTATTATTTTCAATGGGGGCTCATTCATATACCATTCCTTCTTGCTGTAGATAAGAAGTTGGTTCCGAAGGTGGCTAATGATGTCAAACTGATAAGTGCGGGGAAAATACTGGAGAACAACAAGACGATTGCTCAGTGCAGATCACCTTTTGCTGAGCTTCCTACTGGGGTTGTCACCATGCATGTTGTTGTACAACCGTCAACAACTAAAACAAAAACAGGTAAGTTAAACTGTTGCTACTTCTTTCTCGTGGCATGAGTTTTCATATTGTTTTTGATGAAAAGGGAATGCATGTGATTTTTTTAGAACTTAATGAGTCTTGAACCCAAGATCTCATGATCCTCCTGTATAGAGCTCAATTACTCTCACCAGAGGAATGTATAAGGGAATGTATGTGATATGTAATACATACATAATAGTTATAAAATTAATGTACTTCTCTTCCTTGGTATGCCTATTAAGGATACAGGTAATGAATTTAAGGTATCCTGCAAGAGGAAAAATATATATATATAAAGAATGCACACCGAAAAGGTTTTCAGATTTTTTGATCATAAATAGTTGTATGGATCAACAAGAGTTCAATTTGGCTCTTTTAACATCATGTTAGATATTTTATGCTGGTGCATTACTTAGCTTTGTTCAGTTTCATATCTGGTGCTAATGTTATGATTGATTCAGATCAACAAGTAGTTGCAAGCTCCAAGATATGTTGAGAAAAAAAAACATTTTTGGTTGATTTTTTAGTCAATTATCTGTGTTTTCTACTATATTTGGTAGCTACTGAATATTCTTCTGTGCTTTATTGAGGACTAGGAATTACATTATAAGAACTAAATTAACTGTTAATTTTAGTTCTTTCTCAGTTTTGCTTAAGTGAGTATGTGGTAAACTACATCTTTTGATAACCTAAAAGTTTTATGTATCAGTTAACACCAAAAGCTGACGATCAATTAAGTACTTTAATACACTTCATATATGCTAAGATGGAATGTAACCATAACATGTTTGTTTATACATCACATAAATCAATAGTTTATTCTTTATTAAATGGCTTTTTTTTGCACAAAGTATGCATCCCCCTGATTAGAACAATTGAGTTTTATACGGGAGATTGTGGTTCAATACTCATTTAGTTCTTAAAAAAAAAAGCTTTTTCTGAAATTGGGATCACCTGTATTCATTTTTAGAAAATTGTACGAGCTAAGATATGGCTTCAAGTTGAAGACATTAGAGAAGAGAAGATAAAAGAAATAAAGAAAAATAAAGCTTACATTGTAAAATCGGTTCTGAATCATTTATATGCAGCAAAATTTTCTAAACCTCTTGCTTTTATTTTGCACCAGAAAAGAAGATTGAGGAGTTGCCAAAGAAGACACCCTGTTCCTGCTCGATATTGTAGAGTGAAATTAGCCACCCATATCGTCTACCGCGGTGCAGTAGTATTATTTGTCTGCTCTTGGTGCTAAGCAGAACCCTAGAGAGCAGAATGTTGTTTTCTTAGAAGAGGCTGCCATCCCTGCTTTCTGTATGCTGTTCCACGATTCATGTTGGCGTGTGCGTGCGCGCGCCCAATGGAAGCAGGTTGATCCCTGACATGGAAAGAGTGTGTCATATAGCAATGAGAGTCATACATATGTAATAGATTACTTCCACGGATCTCATACAGATACAGTTTTCCTAGAACCCTACGTTGTATATTGGATTAATCAACTGCAAAATTAATTTGATATTCTCATCAGTGCCACCTTTCTCAGTATTGGTCGTGATGTCAGATGTGTTGATAAAAAAAACTACAAAGGAGGAACTTGCCGATTTAAACACCACCTTAAAGTGGATAGCTGCACAAATAATTGGCAAACACAAAGCATCTTATATTTCTGTAATAGCTTCCATCGTCATCAGGTCAATCTCCACCTGTGCTTGAGCTCTTTTCTCGAATCCCACCTCCACCCTGTACTAGAGTTCTTTTCTTGAATCCACCATCATCAGGTCAACCTCCACCTCCGCTCGAGTTCTTTTCTTGAATCCTTTCACCTATTGACTTGCATTTGTTCACCTCTTATATCATCATGCTCTCCATCGATCACTTTCTGGATTCCATCAGAATCTAATAGCACGTCCATCTACTATTTCATCAGGCTGTTAATACATTTTGCTTTGTTACTTTGACAACTTTATGCTTTGATTTCATGTACAGTTTACTTGCAATTTTATCCGTAACTTTTATCTATCTATTTATTTGTTCATCCAAGTAGGGTTTAATTAACTTTCTGATTTCCCAACAGGTTCTTAATCATTGATCTTTTCCTTTTTCTATTTCTAGCTTTTTAACTCATAACCTTTACAATCACAACCTGCTGTATGTGAACAAATCATCTTATCACATGATCTTTTTAGAGCTCGGAGACAGGATCGAATCCGGATAAAGCAGCTCCTTGATCCCCTTCATGTTCAGGATCTTCTTCCCCAGCGGCACCCCGCTGGAATTCTCTCCAACCTTGCCGCCGGCGTAGTAGCACTGCGAGAACACCTCCATGAGCTCCGGTGCCAAACTCGCCAGAGCGATGAACGGCTTGTACCAGCCGGGCCAGGTGATGTACTTGTCGCCGCTGCACGCGCCGCCGACGATGACCTCCGCGCACCTCTCCGTGCTCCCCACTGGGAAAGCCCCGATCTGTATCTGCCGACCGAGCCACTCTCACCGTCAGACGGAGCAAGTTCATAGCAGCAGCATAAGTTAATTAATCAATCACCAGGCCTTGGCTGCCGGCCAAAACTTACATCTCTGTTGTCTTCATCGACCTTCAACTCGCCGTTGGCCTGCACGGCCTTCCCTCTCGTGAGCTCCGACGCGACGTAGCCGAGCGTCACCATGGTGATCCCGACCCCGCCGCCGCCGAGCTCCGAGCGCAGCGACTCGAAGAACATGATGGTGGCCGCCTTGCTCGCCTGATGACAATTGATCAGACAACAACAACAACCACAGCAACGGATCAGTGCGTGGATGCTGAATTAAAACGAGCCGCAGAGGAGAAGCCGCGGCGGCGGCTGCTGGACGTACGTTGTAGAAGGTCATTCTTGCGGTCGGAAGGCGGCCGGCGAGCGACGCGTTGACGACGATCCTTCCGCGGCTCTTCTTGATGTGGGGAACGGCGTAATACGTCGGGTAGACGGAGCCCCAGAAGTTGACGTCCTGCGATAGAACGATCGAGAGCAGTGTTCGTATTGAGATCGACATCAAGTTTTCCACCTCAAAAATTAATGGAAGAGCAACGCGGAAACAATCCATCTCACCATGACTTGATTGAAATCTGCGGGGCTGGCGATCTCCTCGAACAGGCAAGTGCTCCATACTCCGGCATTGACCACCAGGTGATCCACTGCATCAAAGAGTCAGCGAGGGTGAGCAACAGCAATTAGGAAACACGGGAAACCGAAGTCGTCGGCGGCGGCAGCAGCAGCAGCGCCTTACGTCGGCCGAAGTGGGAGATGGTCTCGTCGACGGCTCGCTTGGAGTCTTCGAGGACGGTGACGTCGGCGACGACGACGAGGACGTCGGGCGCGCCACGGTCGCGGGCCTTCCTGGCGACGGCGCGCAGGGCGTCGGCTCTCCTGGCGGTGACGGCCAGCGACGCTCCTCTCCGGGCGTACTGATAGGCCACTTGCTGCGAAGGTAATCAATTTAGATTACGGGGCACGAACACGATCATGATCGGTAGTCAATTACTGCCCAAACCTAACTTTTAATGCATCATTTGGAGACGCATCGTGCATTTAATTTGAGTCTTTTTCAAAATTTTTGATTCTGGGGGACGAAACAAAACTGCGTCTATTTCAAACTGTTTGATTAGATTAGATCAGATGATACGGGTGCTTAATCGAGTACTTACTCCTTTTAGGATTTTGATTGAGAAAGATAAGGATGCTTTGTTTGAGCAGAAGATGGACGGTAACGGAGCGGGCACTGACCTCGCCGATGCCGGAGGAGGCGCCGGTGATGAGCACCACCTTCCCCCTCATGTCCTCCTGGGAGAAGGGCCGCAGGAGGAGCCTCCACAGGAGCCTGCACGCAAGGGAGACGGGCACGTACAGGATGAGGAGCAGGGCGATGAGCAGGTGCGTCGCAGCAGAAAGAAGGAAAGAGGCGAAGAGATCCATCTTTCTTTCTTCTTTCCCCACTCTCTTAATTTTTGATGTCCGAGGTGTTGAGGAAGTTTATAGGGAGGGGAGGGAGGGAGGGAGTTGACAGAAGTTTGAGGAGTGCAGAAGTGGGAGGGGTTTGCCTACTCCCAACTACCAGCTCTAAATTATTCAATTAATTTGGTGAGAAAGAAAGGGAGAAAGAGAGAGGGGGATGTTGAGTGCAAGTGCTCTCTTCTGCATGGAGGATCGTGTTTTGTTCAATATAATTTTTTTATTTATTTTAAATAATAAAATCACATTTATTACTATTATTTATCATTAAGAAGAAATAGCGATTATTATTATTATTTTAACAAGATCAAGATGAAATAATTATAATAACCTGTCATCATTCTATTAGCAATTATACATCCTGGCCGATGTACTGTTCAGTCAAAAGGGCAGGCTACTAACAGATGTTAAACAAATTTTACATTTCTTTTTCATCATTGCGTGCTAAGATGATTAGGAGAATATAAAATAATAATTCATCATATTTTAAGCTTTAAAATTATTTTTAAAAACTTATTAAGTATTAAGTCTACAGAAAAATTATTAAAGTAATAAATTCAAAAAAAGTACTTCGACATATTAAGACAATTATTTTTATTAGACTAGATAATCATAAAATAAGAAATTTTATTGTATTATGTTTGAGTGCTATCGCTAATTTATATAGTGATATTTTTTTTTTGTTATATTTATTTTCTTTATAACTTGATATAGTAATGATGCTCAAATAATATTATTAAAAGTTGAGTTATGAATTAATGATAGTACAAAGTTATAATCATACTGAGATAATATATTATTAAGAACTATGCTGATTGTATATTTAAGATAATAAAGAGAGGAATTACACTAATCATTTGGTATTTCTTGCGTAAAAAAATTAAAAAATTTGATAATATTAATATTCTACAAAGTCTGCCGAGATGACACTGGAGAGAGAGAGAGAGAGGTTGGATATAAAAAAGGATTAAAAAAAAAGGTCAATGAATGGAAACGTGTTAAAAGATGGAAGTAGTTGATAGGGAGGTGTATCGGAGTTTTGATTCGGGATGTTGGAATGGAAACAAATCCAATCGGCATTTGATTGGGGAGCAATTTAATTCAATTGGGGAGGGGAAAGAGATGGTCGTCAGTTTGGTTTGTGTTAAATTTAATACCATAAAACAAAGAAGAAGAGGAAGAAGAAGATTTAACGTTATTAGGTAGACTGCCTCCATCCAATTACTCCTTTATATTTATTTATCTCCCCATTTAAACTGATCTTTCAGACTCAACTCTTTTCGTTTTTTGGTATTATTACCTACTTATACTTTTTTAACCCTATATATTTATTAATAAGAGAAACTCAAAGTTATCCACATTATATATATATATATATATAATACAATTTAATACATAAAACAAAAAAATAAAAGTTAGGTAGACTGCCTCCATCCCATTACTCCTCAATATTTATTATACTCTTTTAACCCTTCTTTCAATATATATATATATATATATATATATATATAATCAGATAAATTCAAAGTTATTCACATATATATAATAAAATAGGAATATATTGGATTTACCATCCATGCAATTTACCCTATTGGGTTTTTTTATTATAATATTTAATACTGTGTTATTTTAAAACTTAAAAAGAATCTATCTATTCCATTCCATTATAATTAATGAGGAAGATGGACTCCATTGGATTTTAATCCGCACAGATGATCTCAAAACTTATCTCCATCCTATTTATTTAGGGATTGTGATAACTTAGCGAACTATATCACCGAGCATGATTGTTAAGTGGTATAGGAGTGTTGATTGTGATCCAAAAAATAAATAAATACATAATCAATTTGATCCGATGCCAACCACTAAGCTGGTCGGATTTTGTGTGAGTTGTAGTGGTGCAATCCAACTACATTTGTTTTTCTTAAAAAAGAAGGAGTAAAAGCTCAATGAAAATAGATTAATTAATATGGGAAGTACCATCAACGAGGCAGAGTTATTAATTGAACATTTATAATTGATCTGATCGATTTCCATTAAGAAGGAGCGTCGATGATTAGACTAGTTCATATATAATGAAGACAATAAATTGCACGGTAGATGACCGTAAATTGCACAATTAAAACGAGATGATGAATACATATGAAGAGTCCCAAATTATTTTTCTCCCTTCAATTATCTCGCTTTCATATAATTAATTGAAAATGCATGCACAGCCATTCCTGAGGGTTGAGAGTTCCAATTAATTATGGAAGTAACTGGTGGTACATGCTACTTGGATTTATTTTTTTCTTTTAAATGCATGCATGCATATGGTTGGTTGACCGGTGAGAGATTTTTTTTCTTTTCTAGATTTTGATGGGCATACGTTATAATGTTTGAGTTAGGATGCCGAGTTTTACAAAAAAAAATTTCATAGGATTTGCTAAAAACTAAATAAGGTTGAGTAACTTTATGTATTCTAACCTAGCCTAACAATAATATATTTACTATTCTGACCTTTTAATAAATAGGATTTCTTTTTTATTCATAGGTTACACTTACTTTGGAGGATGAAAATGCATCCAAGGTAGGCATATTATAGCACCAAAGAGGGTATGATCAATAATCATGAAGACTCCATATGAGCAAAATTTATCATAAATACCACATGAGGAACACTTATTGAAAAACACAATCTAAATGAAGAATCGTACCTTATTGAATTCTTATGAATTGAACGACTATATAAAATCTTAAGAAGGATTGATAACTCATCCAATAAATATCGAATAAGAATCTATTTCGGTATTTCAGGCTTGTGTCAACTTTCTTGCGTCACATGCTAATTTCATTCATTACAATTTTGGACGTAAAAATATTAGGTTATGAAAATATTATTACTTAGGTTTTCACTATTGGACATTAATCATATTTAACCTATTTCTTATCTTTTCCTATTTATATTTGACCTTAATGCTAAGAAAAGTCCATAATACTCTCAGAACATGGAAGAACAAAGCTAGTAAAAAGAGATGGTCTTCTCATGATTTTTTTATCAACTTGAATTTTACTAAATCTCACCGGTTAACATATATTTTACCATATAAACCTCATCAAATGATTAAGAATTCTAAAATATACACTCATCACTAGAACCCAACTTAATAAATCCATAAAAATGTCAATTGTAGTGGCAGCTAGAGACCCATCACAATGAGTTGCGTAGAAATAAATCTAGATGGATAGAATTTGAAGTCTAACTGAGATGTTGACGAATAAAAGTAGAGAGCATTGAATAATTTGAATTCGTTATGGGCTCATCCTTAAGTGGAAAATGATGGATAAAGGGACCTTTATTTTTTTATAAAAAAATTATTATTACTGAAGTTGGGCGTTGTTGGATTGAAGACTTTCCTGTGGTCCTCAAAAGAGAATTTAAGTAAACTCAATCAATGCAAAGTTTTCTTCTATTCAGATGATCAACTCTACATTTATGATTAACAAGTAACTAATTGTTTATATATCTAGTTTTTTTTCCAATTAATTTTATCTCAGATTGTATTATTAGATAGTTCATCTAATTCATAGTAAAAAAAAAAAAAAACCTAAGAGGATATTGGCCATAAGATATATATCATGTGTTTGCCTACTTATATGATTGACAAAATAAATTTCTAAAAAACTTTACCTACATCATTTCATTTTTTCATTGAAAAAAGAAAAAAAAAACTTCACTTAAGCAATAGACTATGATGTGCATTAGCTGGTGCTTAATTCATAAAGATAGCATCATATCATGCTAAACTAGGTTCATGTTATATCCAGCATGGATCACATAATAAGTGACTCACCTGAACACAACATATGACCGAGAATGTTAATAAATTCTATACAGAAGATTACAGGTTCAATATTAGAAATTGCATGCATAAAATCAACAAAATATGCTCAAGGGCACATGAGGTGCATAATGGGACCAGAAGGATATCTAACATGAGATACATGCAACATGTGTTTCTTTTTCTCAGCATTTCTCAGCCTCCAGATATGTTTTATAAATAGTGATAAGAGATAAAGCGAATTAATTACTAAGGATTTTAAAATTGCAATAAACATTAAAATGCACATGCAATCAGCAAAATAATTTTTTCAAGGAAAAAAAGGACATCACATAAACACATCACGTGCCACATGATATGACAGCTCAATTGATTTAGATACCTTTTTCAAAAATTTAAAACAAACTATTCATCTACTGTATGGGTAGAAGTCCAGATGAATGGACAAAAGCTTATACGGCCTATATGTATGTATCTATATGTAAGCTTTATTAACAAACAACAAGAGAGAAAAATTAAATTTATCAAATTCGATAACATCTACAAATTCACATTTTGCATGCTATTCAAGGAAATTTTAAGCCACGTACTGAGAATTTACTTTTTAAAAAAAAAAAAATCTAAAGAAGGAACTAAAGTCTTGATATCCCATCTATTCCGCACTCCAGACCAAGTATGTAAAACGAGCAGCAGAAGCAGTAGAAATGGCTTATCAAACCTCAGTGATCTAATTTTCCGTGAGTATTGCTTAGCATTATTGACACAAGTACCGATCATACCAAAAGATTGATGCAGAATAACTTTATGTAAAAAATATCATCTCCTGATATAGACTGATCATCTTTCTTGCAAAAGGAAAAAGTAAATATGTAGGGGCCATTTCCTAGAACAAAGTAGTCAAGTCAGACACCACAAACCTTTTAATTCCTTATGAGAAGAAATTTGAAACGATCGCCTCATTGCACCAAGTCCAGCCCCCCTGTTTTACATTATTCTTACATGCTACACACAACTTTTTTTTTTCTTCAATGATTAAGGCAAATAGCAGGTAACAAGTACAAAACTAGTTGGGAAAAGCGCATTTAATTCTCAAAAGATCAGCTGACCTCGTAACATATTGCAAGTTACATCACCGGCTAAACACCTGTTGTCTCTTGGATGAAAAGATTTAGTATGCACCAACGAAAACACCAATTCTTACAGAGAAACAAGCATAAACTCACTCAAAGTCTAAGAGCTACCACACTACATTTCTCGTGTTTGAAAGTTAAAATTATTAGTGAAATGAAGGTACCAGTCAACGACTGTAACCAACTACTCAGAATTACATAGTTAAACAAAAGCAAGCTGTAGTTGAAGAATCCCCAAACCATTGGATGCAAAACACTTTCCGTTGTTAAAAAGTTTGAAACTATATAAAATCTGCCAATTGCATCAAATGAAAAGTTGGGAAATAGAGATACATAACCACT
Organism: Thalia dealbata; assembly: GCA_030544415.1. Classification (NCBI taxonomy): domain Eukaryota; kingdom Viridiplantae; phylum Streptophyta; class Magnoliopsida; order Zingiberales; family Marantaceae; genus Thalia; species Thalia dealbata. Next base: position 5,411,792 of record CM060454.1, read on the forward strand.
GAAAACATATATTTCGTATGGAGCTAATACTAAAAACTTTTGAGTAGTTCAAGAAAAAAAAGAAGAAACAAACAAGCACAGTGCATTGCTGTCAAATCATAACCTAGTAGATTGGATGAGAAGCTCTAGATAGTTCCAAAAAAGAAACAAGCACAGTGCATTGCTGTCAAATGATAACCTAGTAAAAAGCATGAGAGGCTATTGCTAATGGGTAACCGTATACATGAAAGGAATATTGTAGAACAGGTTAAGAGTACTACCAACTATTTTCCTGCTTAACTAATTTGAAGCACGAAGAGGAATCTATATCATATCATTAAGTGGTACAACAAGAAAACAGAAGAAAAGCACAGCTGCAGGTAAATGCACATATTCATAACCAACCTAACCAAAGGCCTCCATCTAAAGTTAGATGAAAGTGAGAGACTAAATTAACAAAGCAACCGCTTCTTACGGTTGTACAAGGCTATCAGTTGCAATTGTAATAAATCGTACACGTGAAATCAGTCTCAACAATGATAGTGAAGCTAAACACCTGTGAAAGCACCTCAAAGAACTACATGAAAATCTATCCTACGTAAAGAAACATAGAAGACAGAAATATAAGTAGGTAGCTTAGGATCTTCTAGCAATCAATTAGATGAAACTATTACTTTAGAACCTCACTCACCTTTAAGGACATTGGAAGTTTTGACCTTCAAAGGTAAGATGGATTCCAGATTCTATCATTAAACATGGTCTCAAGAAACTGATTGCTTTGTCTGCTATCCGGCAATCTCCATGCAGAATGAGTTAAATGTTAGATATTCCCAACAGTGCTACCGTAGAAGGCATGCCATCTGATCATCTCCCCAATATCCTAGTCCATGTCATCAAAAGAAAAAAATGGATGATGAAATGGAGAATAGAATCTTAAAGGGATTTGATTTGTACCGACCATTATATTACATGCCAAAGTTTCCTCCAAAGCCCCTAAAAGATTCTGAATCAATTAATTCATTGTTTACTTGTCTCCATCTCAGTATCATCCTTAACTTCTGTAATTACTTGAAGAAGTTCAACAGGAGTTGCCGCTGGGTCCAGTTCAAGGCAGCCCTTTAGAGCATTATGAGCTTCTTCACCGGTGAGCAAATAAGAAGGAACCTGATGTGAAAAACGAAACATTTCATCCCTGGCAATCCTCTTGACCTCTGTCTGGTCCATGTGTCGATGAAAAACTGATTTGAAACCTGCAACTTTTACCAATGGTATGACAGACACACCATTTTCATCAGTATAATCATCAATTATTTCCACCATTTCATACTTGTATATCACATCATCAGTTGTAAGCTCATTCCAATCAGCAGACCAATTTCTGTACAAGGCCCAGGTATCTCCTCTCTTTGGGACAATTCTAATGATTCCCCTCGGACCCTTGTCCCATCTAACTTTATGTGAGAATATATTAACTGTATCAATTATTTGATATCTACTCACCCTGAAATCTCCACATGTCTTGGCAAATCCAGAAGCCAGCCAGTTCATTGGTCCCAATTCACTGTTGGACTTTGTGCTAAGAAAACTCATGCGTATTCTAAAGGGATTCCGAGAGAGAACTTTTTGAACCATGGCATAGAGCCGAGGCATACCATCCTCACTGTCATATGTAGCCCATACCTGATCACCTTTAAAAGTTCTCTCTAGGCGGTCCTTGTCAAAGTCATAGAAATCGGGATCAGGTACATCAATAGATACAGGTTTAAGAACTTTCTTCTCCAAATTGTCATTCTGATCATTGGTTGAATCCTTGATGCTGGAATTATTTACACAGGTTTTACCTTGATCTCTATCCATGGCAGATTCTTCTCGCCTCCTTTTTGGCTTCAGATACCTTTTCTCTATCAACTTGGCTGCTTGAGGCACATTCCATTCTTCTAGCTTTTTACCAACTGTTTCCCTGACATTTTCTATTAGCATTTGACGGACATTAATTTGTGAAAACTCTTTGATAAAGTTGTTCTGTCTGACAGTCATTCTAGTTCTGGGAATATCCTCAAAAGCACCAACTCTTTGAACTTCAGCTTCAAAAGCCTTTTTTGAGTTTGTAGGCATATTCTCAGAATCTCTGCCACGACAAGTGCTGCTCAGATCACCAAGCTTTCTTTTTGGTGGTCTACCTAGCTTAGGAGTAGGTCGATCATAGCCTGTGGTGGTGCTACCTGCATGATAACTACCAGTATATCCATTTGTATTCTTATAGACATGAGAATCTGTCTGCAAAGATTCTTCCCTTTGAGCTGCTGCTTGTGCCTTCTCATGTTTTCTTCTCATTTTCTCAAATTTCTTATGGAGTGAACTTGCGGACTGAAAAGTAGAATCTCCTACACTAGCAGTCCCAGTTGTTCCAGTGAAAGAGTTCCACTGGAAGTTTTGGTGGCTATAGGAATCAAAACTTCCCCCATTGTGGAATTCCATAGTTCCTGTTCCAGGAAATGTGGAGGTGCTGAAACCAGAACTATAACCATTCTTATGTGTATAACCATGGTTTGAATTCTGCAGGTGCTGCTTGGATGACCAAGCACTAGAAGAATTGGCTGCATTAGCTGGAATTCCTATTTCAACAGCCAAGAAGGCTTGATGGCAGTTTGGACACAAAAGATTGTGATTAAGGTAAATCCTAAGGTATTCATACTGCATACGGCATTGTTTGCATGAAGTCCAAAAGGTGTTCAGATTTACCGCATGAGATTGAGGAGCATTGTTATTTTTTCGAGCTCTTTTCTTGGACGTGGTGTTGTTGGAAAACGAGTAGAAGCTATTTGCAGAATTATGAACAGAATCATCTCCATGTGGTTGAGAAGACTGAAAGCCATTGATATTTCTACTATTGTCATACGCTGATTTCCTGTTCTTATCAGACAACACACTCCAGGCTTCGGAAATGAGCTTGAAGGCACCTTCAGCCCCTACAGACTTGTTCTTGTCAGGGTGTAGCTGAAGGGCTAACTTCCTGTAATGCTTCTTTAGAGACTCTTCATCCGTTAAGCAATCCACAGAAAGGATCGCGTACCAATCAATCTCCCCATTGATCCTCTTGTCTGCTGCAAGATGAACATCCAGGGTGGAGATCATTTGGCTTATACCCTCTAGTGATGGAAAGAGTTTTTGGGCCTTCAGAGCATACTTTCTAGCACCTTTTATGTCCTTAGCGTTGAACTTCCTTTCAGCAATTTGCTTTGCCTTGAGGGCCTCATCAATATTGCAATCCATTCCCTACTCTATCCTCTTCAAGTTCACAATGCTCTGGTGTACAAGGACAGATCGAACTCAAAGAAGACACCTTCTACAGTTCTACCAACAGCAAAGCAAAAAATTCAGATTCTCTGCAGAATGGTCCCATGTCCACAACTGAAACAAGAAGACCAAAACGAGAATTTAGCCATACTGAGGTGAGGTGAAACCTTGAACACAAAACGAACAATCCATTGCCCCGCTTTAGAGGAAACAAAAACCTATCTATAATAAACTGCAATGTCGAACATGAACAAACAGAAACATCAATGAATGCTCGTCTCTGGATCATTGCCATGCAGATCCTAAACCCCAAAGGACAGGCGAAAGCCCCAAGGAACGAAACAACGACAGTTCAATCACATTTCTTTCCTATTTAAAAATGGTGCCTTTCAGACGAGAAATCGACAAACGGAAGCAAATTCATTTTCTACTCCGAACTCAAAGTCTTAAATTTTCCCAAGATCTCGACTTCCCAAAAAAAAAGAAAAATACACGGACACAAAGAGGACTAAGCCAACAAAATTAACAGACTTATAAGCTCATCCGGAGCATGAACTATCAAACAGTGCCACCGTGCCGGACCAAGATTCCGTTTCTTCAGTGGACTCAAGGCCTAGAAACTCTAAGATGCGGTGATCGCCGCCTCCATCAGACGGGAGCCGGCGGTAGAAGTGGAAAAAAAGTAAGCGAAAAAGGATTAAAAACACCATGTAGAGGAAATCAGGCGAAGGAGAGATCACCAAATTCGGAGGAAATCCGCACGGATGACACAATTTTTAGATCTGGACGGCGGCCATGAGGAGCAGCTCCTGTCGCCGAAATTTCCCCCTTAATTCTTCAAAAAAATTAGGGGGAAATTGAGCTCCTTCAGTCAAACCCCTTCTCAGACCTAAAACTATTAATTCCCAAATACCAAAATGTTTATGCAATAAAATGGAAAATAAAAAGGAAAAAGGTCTCACAGCCTTTTTGTATATTCTAATAACTTCTTAACCCTAACCAAACTATTATTATTATTACTATTTGTTTCATCATTATCATTATAAATAATTCCACAGTCCCCCTAACCATGGTTAATTTTTTTCATCAGAGGTTTGATTTATTTTTGATGGGGGTAATTTATTTAATTATGAAAATTAAGTTTACTGTAATAAATATAGTAGTGACAATATATTTATTTATTTCTAATTCCTTCTTGAAACCAGCTAAAGTTAATTATTCCATTCATCAAATCAAGCCCCTTATCACCTTAACCAGGGTTAATTTTTGATCCAAGGTTTGATTTGCCAATTTTTTAATTATGGAAATTAAATTACTGAGAATAGTAAAAATTCAGTGTTGTTATTGCATGGTTGCTTATTTTATTATTATTGGTTTATTGTGGTTATAAATAAATAATTATTTTTTCTAAAGATAAATATTGATCAGAAGCAGCAGCACATGTGAAGGCATTTTTAAGCTAATAAATATTCCATGTGGAGCCCCACTTAATTATGGTTGCTTTGAAGCTTTGGGGAGTTCATTAGAGTAAAGGCAACTCAGGGCATTAAATATATTTAGTTAGCTTGGATATTTCTTCATCAAAGAAGAAATAAGCTTTTACTCAATCACCAATGAAGAAACAATAGTGTCCCTAAAATCCCTTTCTTGCTGTTTTAGTAATGATGATAAGGTTTAATATGAAATCTTGGAACTGACAGTTGATATGTTACTTGGAAGCAAAAACTTTGTAGAAGTGGAAAATAGGAATTTTTTTTGGAGAATTTGGTGATGCAGATGATTTTTATTTTTTAGGGCAGGAGGTGGGCATGGCAGAAAGTCCCCACAGTTCCTTCTCTGGTGAGTGTCTCATCTTTGCTTTTGGCAGGAGAAATGGCTTTACAATGTCCTGCAGTAACCATGAAAAAGCCTATGTTTCAGCCCTCAGCATTTATTATTCCCCAAAATTTTGATGACTGAGATTGTAAATGAACAAAGGTCTGATCAATGAAGGGATATGAAACTGCATTAGTCCTTAGACAGAAGAGGAGCTTAAGGCTATGAGATCAAAGAAATGGATACTTCATTGCTTGATCAGCTAACTATGCAGAAGAATCCTAAACTTGTCTCAAAAATAAATGACAAAATGATTGTTGTAACCCTAATGTTATACAAGGGGTCACCTTTTGTGAAAGGATGTCAGAGTGCTACGAGTACCTGAACATTGACTTCTTTTTAACACTCAAAGGCAATTTTAATTTAATAATATTGACCCATGGCCAATTTTACCTTTGCTTTTATTTTCTTGCAATGCTTTGCAAGGGCCTTCTGCAACTAAAAAACAAGGCAAGCCCCCCCCCCCCCCCCCCCCAAGGAAAAGAACAAGAGTAAAAAAAAAAGAGCCCTCGAGTGAATTAACCAAAATGAACAAGAAACTTGGTGGGTCCAGTAAAGAGTTCTCTTTTCCTTTTGGGTTTACAGATATAACTTATTGTTTGCTGATTACTTTATATTGCTGAAGCAAGTTATACGTGAGCAAGGTAGTGGCATTAATTACTTTCACCAATTCACCAAGTGGAGCAATAAGTTCTCCAGGGTGACCTCAAGCAAACCAGTAAATGCTTTCCTACAGTAAAGATGGTATTTTGGTGTAGAGACGGCAAGTCCTTTACCTTTTCTTATCTTACATTTGAATCAAAACCAAATGTGTTGAATCAGTATTAAATCGTCATGTCATCTTCCTGTACCTGCATTACCTCCTGCAAATATATTACATACAATGCAAAGAGTTTGATGCCTGCAAAGTTGAGTGTCATCTTCATTTCACTTGGTGTGCTGATACATTCGACTCATTCAATCAAAATCAATCTGGATTTTAGTTTGAACCATGTTCTGTCCAAAAGCCAGCTGGGTTCTTCAAGAATGAATCAAACATAATGGAAGTCCATCAAATATCTAGTATGAGGTTTGGTAGATGATAATGTTTCAAGCAATTTCTTATTTCCATTTCTGTTTCAGATATCAGATATTAACCAAACATTGGAATTAATTCTGTAAATGCAGCTTGACAAGCAACTGTAAGCAGGAACTACAAATAAGTAAAGAAGAAACATGTAAGTTCATCAAAATTCTGGTTAAAAGGAGGACAAGAAAACACTTTATTACTCCATCATTGTTGTGCAATTAGCTTACTGGATGTAGAAGTACACAGATGAACTGAGACAGGAACAGATTTACAGATACCAGCCTGATTAATCCATCAATTCAAAGTTCGGAGCATACCAACCCAATTCTTCCCTTATTCTGTTGACTCGTTCGATCTGGCCTTTCGAATCACCTATAGCAGTCGTAAACGGGTATATGTATGTGACTTTTCTTGCCATTAATCTGAAAGCGACTATATCTCTTTTAACCAGGAATTCCATGACATCACGCCCAAATACCCCATCAACCTCCACTTGTAAATATTTGCCTGATATTTGTCAAGAATGTCACACTGCCTTTTCTTTTGGTGAAATTGAAAAGAATGAGATAGTTGTAGTTTGTAGCATGTACTTTAAGATTCTTTTTTGGAAATAGAAGAATATATTCATTTCACCATTCAAAAACGACACAATATACAATCCAAAAAGGAAGAAAAAAGAAGAAGCACGGAACAACAACAAAACAAAACAACTTCATGTACTTAAGGTCTCAACAATGCATTGCACCATATACTTTATAGTTCCTTAATACTTAGTATTGAACAAAAGTGAGTTGGCTACCTACTCGAACATACAAATCCTTGTTAAACATGGTAATCCTCAAACAGCACTTTGAGGCTTTGATTATCCAATCATTTAAGCATCCACAAATAGTAATTGAAATCAAGTTTTTCCTTATAAGAAAAGATCTGCTACTTACATCATCTGAACTACCTTAACAAATAACTAGTTAATATTCAAGTATTGAACTGAGATTACCACATGAAAGGAATAAATGATCAATGCTCAAAAGAAGGATTTACAGTATGCTAAAACTTTAGCTAACTGGAAGCAATCTTTCAGCAGAAACTCAATATTGTGCTTACAAGTGAGATTTAGATCTGCATCTAAAAAATAGTATGCAACTAAGTTTCGGAATAACAAATTATATATCTTAAAAGTGGCACCATCTACGGACAACAGATATTTGAAACTTGATACAAGACAATGATTTTTGGAGGAAGTGTTAGTATTCTATATATCAGTGGAAATAATCATATGATTTGTTAAAAGCAAATCATATATTTGCATGTGCTGGATTGCTGACACCAAAGCAAGAGGTGCTTACCAAGATAGAGTTTAATGTGAGAAATTTTCTTTTCTTTTTTTATCTGCAGCCCCGTTAAATATTTTTCTCTTTTATGTTCATTATAATACACAAGAAGTAGTTATGTGTGTCGACTTACAACATACGGCATGTACTAATTATTTACTTCTACTTGACAAAAGAACATTCCTTGATAATTGTTGACAAAATGAATACTGCGTTACCACAAAAAAAATAAAAATAAAGGAACACTTTCTAGTATCCACTACTCATTGCTTTTTTCTGCATAGAAAAAGCATAAGCTGCTTGTCAAATGTATAATACTCTTATATTTTCAGTGCATCATAACACATGTTTTTGTTTATCTCAAGAATGGAATGAGATGGGTATGCTTTCTTAGAAAAGCACAGGATGCATGGCTTTTCAATAAAGTGATATTATTTTGCATTAGAGACACCCATTCGGTATAATATTCAGGAAGAAAGCAAAAATATACATCGAACCAACGTAGCTGTCTAGATGACTAAAAAGAAGTTTGTAACTCTCTTCTAGTATAACACTTATTGAAAACATAAAATGTAAATGCATTTTTGTCTTAGCAATTATCTCCATGGACTCTAAGCAAAAACGAAATTTAGCAATACGACAACAGCTTTTTACCAAAAGACAGATGGAAGCAGCAAGGAACAACCGATCGAAAGGTTACGATTTATTAAAGAAATAAAACTTTTTCCATATGCTGCATAAATAAATTACTTCAGAGAGTTAACAATACAACTTAAATGAATTACCATCAGGAGTTTCTTCATCTACCCTGAACACCACGTTTCTTTGTGTCTTCAAGATTGCATCTCGCAAGTTCTGTTGGAAGACGAGAAAAATGTATGCTAAAGACCAGAAGAAAAAAAATCACATTTTTCTCGAAAAATTAACTCCATGCAAGCAAAATCTTGTACACCTGAACGACATCCCCTGAGTAATTATCAGGAATCATCCAAGGAAAGGTGAAGGACGACGAATTGGGGTTCGTTGAAACGCAACCAGGATTCGCGGACGGGCAAGGTCTAATTTTTCTGCACCAAAACACTTCAAAATCGAAAAAAAATACCATCCTTCGGCAGAAGCAATTCATGACAAAGAACCGAGTAAAAGAAGGGTACTTTAGGGACTCACCCATTCTCCAGCCCTAGCTGGAGAATCTGAGACTCTGTATAGGGGGTGGAGGAAGGGAAGGTGGCTGCTGCCAAGGAGGGCAGGGGCGAGGGAAAGCTGAGGGTCACGGCAAGAGCCAGAGGAGCCAAGGAGGACAGGAGGATGGATTTGGATTGCAGCATGAGAGGAGGAGGGGTTGGAGATTGAGGCTTGCAGATGGAGAAGGGAACTGGAGGAGGGCAGTGAAGGGGAGCTCGAGGCATGTCATCTAAATCTGCTGGTAATCTGCTTCCCTCGGATTTATTAATATATATATGGGAAATATTCAATATATATATTAATTTCAGTATTTTTACTATTTAATTATCTCCTAAAAAATAGCTAAACAGGTGTACTTAATTTCTCAACCAAATATTAATTAACAGAAAATATATATTATTTGAACTAAATTTTTTAAAAAATATATTTATTAATAGGTTAACATTGAAAGATATTAACATCTTCAAAGTAAAAAAATAAATAAATCAACTAAATCAACAGCGGCTTGTATTACTATATTAATAGCATGATGAATTCGATAAAATTCTAATTAAATTAATATAGGATAAAATTCTATTAAATCAATTATATAAGGTGTTGATACACACGACATAAAATGAAAGTTTATATGAATAATTTTTTTAGAATTTAGTCTTGAATCCAAGACCTAGTGATCCTTCCGTATCAGATTCAATTACTCTAATTAGAAAATGTAAACTTTATGTACGGATAGTTATTACAAAATTTTACTTATCATATTTTTAAAAAAATAGTCTTTCTATATTAAAATAGTAATATTTATTTCCTGAAGTCACGGTGAGTTCATGTAAGTTGAGCTAATAATATATGATTTGAACTAAAATAAAATATAAATTTAATAATTAAGGTAAATTTCAGGTGTTGTATTGACTATCGAGAGGATAAATTTGTGGGCTAAACTCAAGTTCAGGAGAAATCAATTTCAAAGTTAGGTAAAAATAATTATATTCCTAATTATATATATTTTTTAAAATTAATATTATAATAATATTAAGGTGAAAAAAAGGGAGATTCATTCAAGGCGAAAAATTACTTTATAAGAAAAGTCAAAGTCACAGCAAAAATGTCAAAGTTAATTCAAAAAAGAAAAGAAAAGTCAAACTGAACGCAAAAAGTAAAGCCGTCACAGCCGAGCCGAGCATCGTCTCATTGTCGAATTGAGCAAAGCATGGTTGTAGTCCGAGACTTCGTAGCAGACCATGAAGCCAACACGATTCCCTGCTTCGACCATCCTCCCTCTCCTCCTCCTCCTCCTCACAATCTCCTCCTCTTCGCAAGCAGCACCACCCACCGCAGAGGCGGCGGCGGCGGCAGCAGCAGCAGCTCTTCTCCAATGGAAGTCAACCTTGTTCCAGCCGGAGGCCATCAGCTCATGGAAGCCTCTCTCCAACTCCAGCACGAGCCCCTGCACCTGGTTCGGCGTCGTCTGCGACGACTCCACCGGACGCGACGGCGTCACGCAGCTCAATCTCCCGTCTTCCAGCCTCAACGGTACCCTCCTCGGCCTCGACTTCTCCGCTCTTCCCAACCTCACCCACCTCGACCTCCATGGCAACAATCTCGTCGGCGGCATACCGCCCGCCATCTCCCTCCTCTCCCGGCTCGTCTCCTTGGACTTGAGCTTCAACAAGTTCAGCAGAACACCGCCTGAGGAGATTGCGCAGCTCTCGCGGCTGGTCAACGTGAGTCTCTCCGGCAACAGCCTCATCGGCCCGTTCCCTTATCAGATCACGAGCTGCTCCGAGCTCCTGCGCTTGGATATTTCTCACAACCAGTTCGCCGGCGTTCTGCCTTCGTCTTTGTCGCGATTGACTCGTCTATTGTCGTTCGACGCGTCGAGCAATCTGTTCACCGAGCTGACGCCGGAAGCGCTCGCGAATTGGACGCGGCTGCTCTCCCTTCAGTTGTATCACAATCCACTTTTGAGCGGACGAATCCCGAATGAGATTGGGAGGCTGAGAGAGCTGAGAAGCCTCAACCTCGGCCAGACCAACCTAACGGGAAGAATCCCGGAAGAGATAGGGAACTTGACGAACCTGCAGGATCTGGAGCTCTCGCAGAACCAATTCACAGGTCCAATTCCTCCACAGATAGGCGGACTCACTCGGCTCACCGTATTGGAGCTCTCGGAAAACAGGTTGACCGGCGCAATTCCAGCAGAGGTCGGGAACATGGTGGCTCTGGAGGTCCTCGACGTCAGTCAAAACCAACTCTCTGGCGAGCTACCGAGTACCATCTCTGGGCTCCAAAGGCTTACATCTCTATCAGTTGCAAACAACAAGCTTGCAGGTAGCGTCCCCTGGGACCTTGGCCGGAATGGCCTCTTGGGCACACTGGACCTCAGCAACAACAGCTTCTCCGGCGAGCTACCGCTGCTGCTGTGCGATAACAGCTCGGCTCTTCAGTACTTATATGCATATAACAACAACTTCACAGGTGGACTGCCGTCTTGGTTGAAGAACTGCAGAGTAGTGAAGGAGATTGGTTTGGGGTGGAACCGCTTCAGTGGTGATGTATCAGGAGCCTTCGGTGTTCATCCTGATCTTGAGGTGTTGAAGCTACCAGGGAACCAGCTAACCGGCGTGCTTTCGCCGGATTGGGCTCAGTGGAGAGGCCTCACCAACCTGCGATTAGATGACAATCGGATGTCAGGTTCTATTCCGGCAGAATTTGGAAACATGAGCAACCTCTACTACTTGAGTTTATCTACGAACAATCTGACAGGAAGCATTCCTCTGGAGCTGGGGCATTTGGTGTCACTGTCTTGGCTTAACTTGAGCCACAATGCCATATCAGGAGCAGTCCCTTCCACATTTGGCGATCTGTTGGGTCTTCAAACTCTGGATTTGTCCAGTAACAATCTCTCTGGTGAAGTATCAGAATTGCTCCTCCAACATCCTTATCTTAGCTACATGGATCTCTCTGGGAATCAGCTCGCGGGCATGCTTCCAGTGAATTGGGACGAAGGGATAGATCTAAGTAACTTACCATATGTGCAGTATCTACTGCTTGCAGACAACCTCATTGACAGCAGCATCCTCCCCCTAATCTGCAAATTTAATGGGTTGCAAGTCCTGGACCTGTCAAACAACAAACTATCAGGGGAACTACCTGACTGTTTGCTGAACATTGAAGCCATGCAGTATGTTGATCTAGCAAACAATCACCTGCAGGGTAGCATTTCACGCTCAGTGGCCTCCAATGCATCACTGATATCATTGCACTTGAACAACAACAGTTTCAGCGGCGAATTCCCCTCACCCCTGATGCATTGCAAGCATCTAGTCGCACTTGATCTCGGCGAAAATGGATTCTACGGAGGTATCCCAGCATGGGTAGGTGACAGCTTTCCATCACTGAGAGTTCTCAGGTTGCGATCAAACACATTTAGCGGCAGCATTCCTCCGCAGCTATCACATCTCAGTTCGCTGCAAGTGTTGGACCTTGCAAACAACGGTCTCACAGGAAGTATACCACGGAGCTTCTCCAATCTTACTGCTATGGCGACAAGGCAACAAGGAAGAGCCATTGAGTTTAGTGCATTGGGATACTCCGAGAGCATTCAAATGATATGGAAAGGAAGAGAGCTCATGTTCCATAAAACGCTATCACTTTTAACAGGGATTGACCTATCCAGCAATTCTCTATCTGAAGAGATACCTGCAGAATTAACAAATCTGCTAGGGTTGCTTTTCCTGAATTTATCAAGGAATCACTTTACCGGGGGAATTCCAGAGGAGATTGGCAATTTAAAATGGCTAGAATTCCTTGACCTGTCCATGAATCAACTATCAGGTCCTATTCCTCCTAGCATTGCTGGCTTATCATTCCTGAGCATGTTAAACCTCTCAAACAACAACTTCTCAGGGAGGATTCCATCAGGTAATCAGATACAAACTCTTAGTGATCCATCCGTCTATGGTGGCAATCCTGGGCTATGTGGACTTCCGTTAAGCAAACCATGTTCAGGTGACAAGGGGACAAGCAGGATGCATGAGCAAGATCCTGATGAAGAAATCATTTGGGTTTCTCTCAGCATAATACTTGGCTTCATCTTTGGGTTCTGGACAATCTGGGGCATTTTATTATTCAAAAGGCCATGGAGAGTTTCCTATTTCCTCTACATTGATCATGTTCTTGAGAAGCTATACAGGAAGTTGGAGAAGTGAATTGCTCTGACTGCCTTCTGTGTATGGTCAAACGCACATTCCCAGGCCACCTCTGTTAAAATTGTTTAGACTTGAATAGAAAACTTTGCTTACAAGTTAGGAGGATATCGAGACTCCATCGCATCAAACAAACGTCGATAAGATCAACCGCCGACCAGGAAGAAGAATCCATCAAAGCAGCTCCAACTTCCAAAAACAAGAGTTTGGACGCAAGAAGTCTTAACACCGACAAGAACAAGCACGAACTCATCAACTCACGTGGCCCCTCATACGGTGCCCCGTCCTTCGAGGGCAAGTAATTTCTAATAACATCAAGGCTCTCCTCAAAACAGGAAGACGATGACACGGAGAAAGAGAACAAGCATGCGTTAAGAACACTTACCCCGTTGCAGCCGTGGACGAGCGCCAGGAGTTTGCACGTCGATCTCCGGAACCACCCACCCCGCTACGAGGCAAAACTTGCCTTGCTTTCTCCACCCCTTTCCCTTTGCCATTTTTAAATTATATCTCCAGCTCCGGGGCCTTCTTCTAAGTCCTTCCTCCCCCTTCCACGGAGCGCTGCAGACTGGTTTTGACTTTTGACATAGAGGAATAGGAAGATGGCGGACTGGGGGCCGGTGGTGATAGCGGTGGTGCTGTTCGTGCTGCTGTCGCCGGGGCTGCTGTTTCAGCTGCCGGGGAGGCACAGGGTGGTCGAGTTCGGCAACTTTCAGACCAGCGGCATCGCCATACTCGTCCACGCCATCATCTTCTTCGGCATCATCACCATCCTCCTCATCGCCGTCGGCGTCCACATCTACACCGGCTGAAGCAGCGGCAGTTGGGAAGGACATTCTTGGTTTATTTCGGCTCTGTAATGGCGTGTTTTGCTCCACCGCCTCTCTGCAGGCATTCTTAGTTTAATTGCTTGTCTGTATAAAATACTTGGACATCGGTAGCTTTGTGTTTCCATCTATGTAGCAGTTGGTTCGTTCCTTGTTTGATCTCGCAGTCTCAGATGATTTCTAGCTTCCTGTTCCAATCTTGGGAGGACCTGCAGTTATCAAAGAGAGGGTTAAATATATGCAAAACATTGCTGCTTAGCCATTATAATAGTGTCTGCAAATTTCATCAAGAAGAGAAATAGTGTCTGCAAATCCATTGCTGTTATTTGTTTTGAAAACGGAGATGATCTCAGTTCTCTGTTCTAAGCAAGATTAAGCACATTGCTCATGGCCAAATGTAGACGTTTCAAGATGATTTAAAACACCCATTAAAGCTTTGGAAGCAAACAGGATGTAAGAACAATTCTGTGTAGCCCTAGATGAACCCGAGCATAATTCATAGACACTCTTTTTGGGGGACTAGGTAGATTCTTCCAATATGCGTTCTGGTTCTTCAATCATCCATATCATGTCTACAAAAATTGAACTAATCCACACAGACCCTGCAGCATTCAATTTACAAGTCCAACTGGAAAAGTGCGCAAGTGATAATAAAGTTCACCATGGATGATAAAAGAACCGAATCTTGAAAGGTTGAGATAGATATGAAGCTTTTGAAAGATTCGGATAAATTTAGAAAAAGTTGACAAGAGTACAATTTTCATAAACTTCATATGATCACCAGTGCTTATAGCAGCTCATGCCTGTTCTGAAGCAAAAGGAGAAAGTAAGAAACAGAAGAAAAAAACAAAAAAGAGCCATATAAAGCAAAAGATTTATGTGCGGAAAAAGAAACCGCTTCAAGAACTTCTCTTCCCATGAGTCATTCCCCACTTTAGGAATCCAAATACTGAAATGAAGCAGCTGCATTTTCCAATAGGGAAGTAAAAAATTAGAGAATTTAAGTTCTGATGGATTTAAAATAATCTTAAAAATGGCATGTATTCACTGTCAACAAAGAGATCTCCTGAGTTTAAACAATTCTAGCCTACAAACCACAAATTTTATTTCTTGTAAAATTAACTGCTTAATGAAAGGTGGTTATCACTATGGATAGGATCACAAGACCAGAACAATCTTATTCTCTGACAAGGTGATCATGAATGGAGATAGAGATATGGTTTGTGACTCCAGTCTTAAAAAGGTTTAAACCCACCAACCAGGCAACCACTACAAGATCCACTTTCCGCTACAAGTTGATGCTTGCAGAGAAAGGATCCCCTTGACCCACTAGATAAAAAGTGCAACTTACATTCTCTGGTTTTACATGCTATTGAAAAAGAACACTGGATGGCGTCACCAAGGAATAATCTATATATGAAGTGATGACGGTATATGTTGGCACTTGCCAGCGGTGTGTACTACGTGGCATGGAGATTGGACAGAACGCCCTCATTGATTGTCCTTATTCCTGCAAGAAAAATCAGGAAGATATCAGAATGAGTTCAAAGCAATCCGAAGATTTGGGGGCAAGTGGAGGGAATTCTCATCATAAAGAGATTCAACCTTTACACATCAAAAGAGGCGAGTAAAGGAATTGCTTCACTTCAATCTGTCAGCCATAAACCACCAACTTGTAGCAAATGGCTGGTAGTAATCTTATCGGGATACATACGAATGATGAATACTTTATAACGACAGAGAAATTTGGTACAAGTCCCAGAATACTTCAAGCAATAGATAGAGCAAGAAAGAAAATAAGAGGAAGGGCGGGCCAAGCTTTGGAATGATCCAGAGTTTATTCGTAAAGCAATCGGGGCATTTGTGTCAAAATAAGAAAAAGATACTGGAGCTCTTTACTGAATTATTCTACAAGGAAAAAGACATTAGTCTTATCTGTTCAAAAACTATGAATTACTTAAATATTTGGAATTCGAGATAACAAGACCGACCAATAGTGAACAAAGGCGATCAATTATTAACCAGAAGATCTTTTCAAAAAAATTATTAACCAGAAGATATTCCTGCTTCAAAAGCACTATTGGAGACCACTAAATACTCAATGCAAAAACTCATAAGAGTATGAGCAAGGATAGTAAAAGACACAAAAGTGAAACAAGCTAGTGCAACTGGCATCTCATTGGTATCTAAGAACAGCTCTGATTACAGGCTGTCCACCCAGCAACCCTATCAGAAAAGATTGTATGATTTTTATGTAAAAGGAATACTCTTTCATTAAAATATTTCTCTGTGGGAAATACCTTCTTTTTCTTTATCATACTTGATATCTTCCCCTCTTTTTCTTTATCATGCTTAGATATTTTCCTCTTTTTGATTTTTTGTACACTAGCTTCTGACTGTACACCTTATCAGAAACGTGTAAGTTTCTATAGGCATGCTACTATAAATAGCACTCGTTCAGAAGATACAAACCCACAGTGAAGAGTTTAGGATCTCCTCAAGGGAAAGAAGAGCACAGTCAGGAAATGGAGTCTGTCTTCAAGCGTAAAGGGTCCAAAGGTAAGTTAGCTGTATCCTACTATAGAGCACCAAAGCCCTCAGTACAGTATACTAATATGGCTAACGCTGCTCCAACTCCTCCAGCTGCCTCGATGGGTTTTCTTGTGCAAGATGAGCATATGATGCCCTCACCTAAGCCCAAAGCATCCACCTTGATTCAAAAGGGAGGAGTAGGCAACTTAGGTAGCCATGACGATGGAGCTAATGGCAGTGAAGTAGATAGAAGAGCTGCAAGATTTATCTCCTATGTCCAAGAGCGATTCAGGCTTGAGCTAAATGGTGATGACTGGAGAAACTACTCTTAAGTGCGAATAGAAGGTTGCTTGCTACTTTATGCAGTTATAGTGTACGCCTTCAATTATCCTATTAGAAGTTGTGAGACTATATATGCAGTATGCAGCAGTTGCAGAAAGAAGCAAAATGCTCTGTTTATATTTATCTTAACAGCCCTCTTTCAATCATAGTAAAATCTCATGTAGCCTCAGCACATAATAATTACGGCATCTTGCAAGTAGTCATTCCCATCCACTGAATCATTACCATTGATCGCCAGTTCTACTTTGTCAAACTGTGCCGGTACCTGAAAGCCTTTTCTTTCTTTCGCTGGATATGGCCATAGTTGAAGACTAACGATATGTTGAAATCCTTTTAGCTAAATATGGGCGTCTCAAAGCAATCATATCAGATAATGATTTTGAATACTTGCAGGCAGCATAGCAATTAATTTATACTGCCAGTGTCACAAAAACAAAAATGAAAATAAATCAGTAGTTCAGTAGTGAGCTATACGTTCCAATACTAATCTGTGGTCTGATTCACAACATCACTACCCTAACAGTCATTAAAACCATAATCCCTGACTTCCTTAAGTTTTCACTCGGTGACTATTGACCAACACAAAGAACACAACAATCCGGCAGAAAGAAAGCTATTCTGCAAGTTCCACCGTTTCAAAAAATAGAATATTGATAAAAATTTCTTTAATTATTTTAATGATCTTCAATGTTCCAACTAAATGACTATACCTAATATCCTTCAGATATCTGATCACGAGTTGCATAAATCTAAAACATAGCGCACAGAAGCTATCGAATGTAACTCTTACCCAATATATCTTCATACGATGGCAAGCATGGTTTACACATACTTAGAATGCTAGAGATGCACACTTACTAGAAGATCTATAGGACTTTTCCTGGAGATTATTCACCAGCTTCATGAACTTCCTCCTCACTACATAACCTCTAGATAATGAAAGAACTGTGCAGAAAGAAATATATTACCAATATTAGGTGGATAGTTTTCTTAGATGATTTCCAGAATAAACCATAACTAGTGGTGATACATATTCAGCTCTATATTTTCTAGAGAAATATATTCAGCCTTATATGGAAAGTTATTCTATTCACATAGCCAGATGCATCGTCGCTGAAACTTCATATCCACAACAAAAGGGAAAATAGAGAGAAATTCCCCTTTATACAACCAAGTCTTACAAAGCAGAAGATAAAGTAGTCCTCTCCCTTGACCATTCAAACTGTAGAACTACAGTACCACAATTTTCGAAGTTAATTGAGAGGTTATTGTTTTCCAACAAGCCTTAAGTGGGAATCAAAGAACCATTTTCCTGACCCCAAAGAGGACATCGCCTGTCCTCTAAACCAAAAGGACCTCTTGGATCTTCTATCAAACCCTAAACAATAAAGAAGCAGGTTGCAACTCGAAACATAATACTACTCCCATGTTCTAGCAACAAAACTTTTACATGAATCATGGCATCCTCCAATCTTCTCAAACCCTAGGCAAGTCAAACAAGAGTAAGGCCAAGGATATATAGGAATTCAAAATTTAAAGATGGATACACATTAAAATTTTTGGAACTGACCCTGTAGGAGATGCTGCGACCAGCGTCGGTGGATGAGGACGGCAACGAAGGCGTTGAAACGGCTGCATAGAGCGAGGGAGTTGGCCGGCTTGATGAGCTATCGGTGTGGCGCACCCGATTCACCTTCTAGAATGTGTTTTACATGCACGGTCCAAAGTTTCACCTTCTACAGCGTGTTTACATGCACAGCCCAAAGCTAACGTAGGCGGCTCGTGCCATAATCACTGCTTAGGCTATGTGAATAACTTTATGCTTAAAACAATTTTTTTTTTTTAAAGTTTATCTTTACAGTTCTTCGTATCTGCTTTTAATGTATCACTCAAAACTTTTAACAATGATTTAGATAAATAATATGACCCTGAATTTTTAAAATAAACAATATGATACAACCAGTATAACTTTAATATAAATAGACAAATCTCACTCATAATATTAATTTAGTTTTTTATTTTTATTTTTAAAATTAATAATATATATTTTAAAAAAAATCTAAGCCATGAACAGATGATAAAGTAAGATGTTGCCGTCCCTCTACTCTCTTGCAATTAAAACATTTCCGTTGATCAAATATTTTTATGGTGCCCATATGCTCAGATGTTCAAGTTGTGCCTATATAGCATGATTTCAACAGGTAAAGAACTACCTTCAGCAGCTTATCAGAGAGTAGTGTCTTTTCTTTAAGTTTTAAATTGTACAAGTAACTTCTTTGTCCATATGGTTATGGACAAAAAGATGTTCTGTTTCGATACTGAACATATCTATCTATTTGTTGAGAAAAATCTATAAATATACAAAAATGCAGAAGCCCAGTTTGATGGTGATGTTTATAGCAGTATTCTTGCCTTGAAGCTCTTTAATGGACAGGGAACTTGCATAATTTCGTGGAGCAAGTCACAAGACCGATCATTAGGTAGCGTTACTGCGGCTCCTTGAGAGAATACCTACACGTGGGAACTTCCATGCGGACCAAGCTGACACAGGTGCAGCAGTATCAGTGGTTGCTGGATCTGTAGTTCCATTTGATACAGTATTGCTTGGTTCAGCAGTTTCATTTGATACAGTATAGTTTGGTTTTGATGCAGTGTAGCTTGGTTCAGCAGTTCTATTTGACATTGTATAGTTTGGTTCAGCAGTTACATTTGGTGCACTTCTTGAGGTCATGCTTGGCTTCGAGACTCCAAATTTTGTTGTACAAGAAATCTCCTGCAAATCCTGAAAAAGATATGATGTCCAATGCGATGATGAGTATCTTTTCATGCATTGCACGCATGTAGCACAAACTCAGGGATCCTATATGACCGTTTGTCCTAATCCAGGGTAGTAATGCAATTTTAGATATAAAATTAAATACAGAAGGTATTGCATTTGTGCAACTGGACATTTATGCAATCTTTATCTTTTTTTTCTGCTTGTCGACTGTCCTACACCACATTTGATGGGATGCGCTTTTACTAAAGAAATCAGAATTCAACTTATGATGTAAATTACCGAAACATCTGGGTTATATAGATCTAGCTATTGCAGTTATACAAAAACGCATGATAAATAGATACCTTTGCAATTTTTCCTTAAAGGACTTAGAAAGACAAATCATGAATAAATGTGGATTTCACAAACCTTTAGGCCATGAGCTGATAAAGCAATTGATGATCGCAGAACCTGAGAACGATAAAGTTGTTTACCACCATATTGTTACTACTTGCAAATGGAAACAGAATCAGACAGTTATTACCAAATATCCTTACCCCCGGACTTGCATGAGCAGTGGCTGTTGATGTTGACAAAGATGGGGATACTACAGATGATGAACATGGCAAGGATGCTGATTCTACTGATAAAGGTGGGAGGGAAATTGCCTGTATGGGAGTAAGCGTCAAAAATAGAAAAAACAATCCAAAAACACAGAAGATAACAAGCATACCCTTGAAACTATTGGAGATGTTTGTGGAAGTTCAATAGCATGCTGGGAACTGGATGGCGAACCCTGCAAGTCAAATAATTTGTTTAAATTGCTTTTAGGCAAGCAATCCAAAAGCCAAATGGTTTGTTTAGATTACTTTTGAAAATTACATTTCAACTAGACTTACCTATGCATGATGTAAACACCGCAGAAGGTATTATTCACTAAATAACCAAGAGAAAAAGTTCCATATGTTCCCACCATGTTAAGCATTTTGGCTTGAACCATATATTCAATATTTTGAAAGAAAATATCAACCCGCTAATTTTTTTTTTTTGAACTTAGTGAGTATTGATCCCATAACCTCCGTATAAAACTCAATTGTTCTAACCAGTGGAGCATACACTTTGTATACAATAATATTGTTCTAACCCGCTAATTGATAGTAACAATGACAAAATGAGTAGCAAATTGTTATAGATGCTAGGCTATGGGACAATGATATTGGCCAACACAAAAGGCACACAAAGTTGAATTTTCCTTACCTGAATAAGTTCCTTTTTTCTTGGTTGTTCCATTTTCTCAACACTCTGGCAAAGATGATATATTCCTCTGGTTGTGTAGTCCTAATATGAAGTAAAATATATGATCATAAGACTCATTCTGATGAAGGAAAAAAACACAAGGATGAAACGTGGATGAAAAAATATACAGACTTGAGCTCCTTCTAATCGATCAATCTTTGTCTCCTGATGGATGGAAAAGGTCAGAATTAGTGCATGATCCCATAAAATATCTACTTTCCTATATATATAAAGTTATATAGTAATGCTGCAATTAAATTATAAATCACCAGAGTCTGCACAGCACGATGAACAGATTCAACATCAGTACAGATTGCGCTTACATCCCCATGTAAATGTGAGACCTACATGAGCATTTAAAATAATCATAACTTGGTTATTGGTCCAAGTCTTTGGTAGATAACAAGATACAGAAATGTGATGCCTCACATCACATCTGGTGGCAGCAGCAAGCTCCATACACTCATCTAAATTACTATCCACCCGATCAATCCTTGATGATAACTGACGCTTAGCAACCTGAAAATTATCAGAGCAACATTTTACAAAGTCGACCAAAAAGAAGGAAGAAAACTGAAAAAAAAAGGAAAAAGGTCATGATTTTTAGGTAATTACTGTGTCAGTACTAGAAAAAACAGTTAGTAAGCACAAATAAATTAGAAGACGCAGTAATGTGGTCACTGCTTAAGTGAATAGATAGTATGCTGAAGAAAATATCTCAAGAGTAATGTTGAATGAAAATTAATTCAAAAAATCTTTTATATTAAGACTAAAATTGAAACTTTTCTAAGGGAAAAAGAAAATATACTGATGAAGAATGTTGACTATCTATAAGTTAAACATAATGTTCAAACCATAAAAGAAACATCAAATAAAGAATAAGAAAAAAGTTCACTATTCTTCATTAGTACAGATATGTGAGCTATCAATAATTAGAACAGATGCTGATGCCCGGTTGCAGAACAGGGCAGATATCCAACTGCTGATGCTCATTGTACATGCTTATCCATTGATTAGCTCTGATAAACTTAAGTTAAACACCATCTTCTTTAGTTGTAACCTGCAACTACATACTACTTAAAGAGAGATGCTAAAGTTTGCAAGCAGGTGATATGGACAAAAATAATAAGCATGACTTTGGGAAAAGCTGCCTTAAATCCTTTTTTGATGAAACTCTTCCCTTCATTGGACCTTTTTTAAGAAAAGACAGATATAGCTAATGAACAATATATTGAGGGCATCAAATATCTGTTCCTAATTCTTATAGTTAGAGAAAGACAGGATGAGAAACTTGTGATTAAGAATCGTCTACTAGATGCTAAGAAATAACTTGCAAATATGTATAATAACAAAAAAAATCTACCTTTAGAGATGAAGAGACTAGATCTACTTTCTTGCCAACTTGGTTGCAAGTATCAGAGAAGCCACGCCGTGTCACAAACATCATATCTGAAATTTTCCATCCCTACAAGTTACAAATATTAGCATGTGTTTTGCAACGTCACATATTTTATTATCTACCCATATACATATGTAATCTTGTGAAGAGTTACTACTGTCAGCAAAGTAAATCAAACAGCCACTACTAAGAGAAACATGAAAGACGCTCAATAAGATAAAATTTTCACAGCAATACTGACACATACGAAAAAAAGAGTCACCAAATGCAGTGTTTTCCAAAGCTCCATAAACATTCCTTGCCAGTAGATTTCCCTAGAATTCTTAATTCTCATACTTTTGGGGCATTTGTAATATCAGAGAGAAAAATAAGAGTAATTATGAAAATCAGCTAGAAACCCAATATTTTTTAGCAGATAATACTAATTAAAATACCCATGAAAGTTTGCACATCATTCAGCTAATTCTATTTAGCATCCTAGAACGAGCAACTTCCAGGGAACGGTTCTATTTTGGCTAGTCCATCTGTACTTCTCCAGGAAATTCAACATATATTTGTCTTTGACTTGGTAAAAGTCAAAGCCTTCCCAGGATCTACTGACATTGACACACTTCCTCTTTCTATGTCATTTGGAAAATAATTCTTTAACATGCATTTTCATTAACTATCTGCCACTAGCTCCCTACTCTGCTAGTCAATAATTATAGTAGTAGCCACATCATGCATATGAATTCAATGCATTGGGGATAAACTCAACCATCCTGCAACCTAACCAGGTGAGTGGAGAAAACAACACTACTCTGTGATGCACCTTGGCATGCCAAACTGATGGAGGTTAGGTGATCCATCATTTCCAAAGCATGTGACTGACAAATAATAATGTTTATAGTATTGCATTCAAGACATCCTTGGGAAAGCACAGTGATACTGTAACAAATGAATTTGTTGATTTTGATCTTTAAATCAAAACCTTAAACTAGCAAGTTCTACAGTTGAATGTGACACTACCTTCCACCATATATACATATATCCAAGAGTTCCAACAATAATTACTGCTGTTAAATGATATTTTCCAGAACCTGCAATTTAAATTGGAAATCTTAAATAAAAAATTTATTGAAGATACAATGTGCCAAAAAAGGACTTACCATAATATACAGCAGAAAACAGCATTATACATAACTTTAAGAAAGATCCTGATAGTTACAGCAGAATAAATTCTGGACCAGAAAGAAACTAAATGTGACAACTTCCCAAGAGAAGAAAAATTCCCTTTCTATCTTACTTCTAGCATAAACATGACTAAGACCAATCTGCTGACATTAAAACTCCAGGGACTACCCTATCATCAAATCTGCTAAGATCAATCTGTCAATTTAACCTTAGATTTGGTTCTCAGTAGTGGCCACCAATACCAGTTGGTTGTACATCTCAAATAAATCCCATTGAGATTTCTTATGCTGGGTAACTAAAAAAACATTAATTGCTCGATAATAGATGCACTATTTAATGGTGTGGTTAAGTGGCCAGGTCATGGATGCTAACCTTACTATATGGCACATGTGCTTCCTAGATGTCCAATTTTTGCTACTCCAGAAACAAATGAAAAACTAGCAACCAGCACAATGATACTGATCCAAACAAGCGAAAGTGCTTGGACAGTATACATTGATCCAATCAAGGACAAGTAGTGTGTCATTCCATATGGAATGGAAAACTAGCAACCAGCATAATGACAATGGACATGAACTGGATGAAGATAGAGATTGGTGCAAGCCTAAAGAGAAGCTTTCACTGAGATTATATTAGGAAACCAATGACCCAACAGTTTTTCCATCAAAACCTTAGAATGTGAACAACTTGGAGACAAAGCAGTGTTCTCGTTGGAGGTTATATCAGGAAACCAATCAAGACAATTTCACCCATCATAACCTTAAAATGTAAACAACTTGCAGAATGGAGCAGTGTTCTCTCAGAAGAACATAGTGCATTTAGTTACAGGTTAAAGTTGTAATTATGAGAGATGAAGGAGTATCTCAAAACCTGAACCTGCACCAGTTATAATTGTAATTGGTCTTGACGATGCCAAGAGTTGCAGCTCCTCTCGAAGAGAATTAACCTGAAACAGTAATTAGCATTTAACACAGATGTAGCTTTCATGCAAAGGGGGAAAAGTCACAGTTACAGAAATCAGTAAGAATGATAATGGTCATTGGACATGATCCAACTTCAAAAATTTCCTAAACTAAGATGATACGATTAAGCAGAATACTAGATTAATATCAATAGCATGTTATCCTCTATCACAACTAGGAACAGCATTAACACTAAAAGTACTCAGATGCAAGTATTCATTATGGATTTAAGTAGCAGAAAATTGAACCAACTAAGAAAAATATATATATGTCTGACCACCCTTCTTATTGCAAAACCAGCCTTACAGATTAGACTGGTTTAACTAGTTGGATTGGTAGCAGAATACCAATGAGAACTCAGTTTAATAGCTTGTCTTCTGGAAACTTGGCAACTCTTGATTTACCAGTGACAAATTGAATATAAATATATATATATGACAGTTGCACTTGCTTGGCCAGAGGCTGCTCATGAGAATATGATCAAGTATCAACATCTGCTCAAATGTATCATAAAGATATGGCATTGCAATCCCAGAACAGCATTGCATCTAAAAACTTCTGAGATGAGACTGCAACATCCAACACCAGGAAAGATGACAACAATCTAATTTTATCAATTTTTAAGGCTCATAGGGAGGTGAGAAGCACACTCACAACCTCTTTCCCATTAATTAATTATTTGGTTTCACTGAAGACTTGATAAAGTAAAACATCAACTAGGGGATACACACATCTGCTGTTTCAGGTTAGATGATTAGATTTATCTTCTACAAGCTCACATCATCAATAGGGTTCCCAATAGCACATTCGTGTAATGCTACTTTGGTGATTTAAGCTACGAGAGTCCATAGTGTTAACTTCAAGACTTACAAGCAACAAGACCCATATTTCTACCAATAATGGATATCCATACACGATAGGTTTACCAAATTTTGAAGCCTTCCAGGGATCTAATATGAAGTCCTTTTTGAGGCTTTCTCTGACCACTTCCTATAACTAATACAATTCACGATGATATAATAACATATCTTATTGAATTTGACCGCAACCACTAAGCTGGTAAACAAGGCAATGTTGGATTCCCTGCAAAATGCCAAACTTATTTTCTTCTCACACCACTACTAATCAAAACAAGTTGCAGAGAATTTTGCCAAGTTAAGTTGTATGTCTTGGTACTTCTTATAGTAAGACTATGAACTTGTCAGGTGTACTTCTCAAATTCCTAGCATTAGTTCTTTATGTTGCAAATATCCATAGTCAAGAAGACGGTTCGTAAACAAGTTAACTCAGCAGAAGAATGTTCAAGTAGAAACCTTTACTGAAAAGATGCAATAGTAGAATGTCACTAAAGCTAAATACAAAGAAGATTCTACAAAAAAGACTGAGTTAGCATGCAACCTGAGCCAACAGATAATCTTTTTGAGTTTTGCCATTAGATTGACTGCTGTCCCTATCTTGTCGTAGGTGTTTTGTGACAATCTGTAAAGAAAAGTATCAGTATGTCAGAAAGGACCGATAATAGAAGAAGTGAATATATCAGTAATAAGAAAAATATAGACAAATTCAGGAAGGATACCCTGAAAGCACCAGAAAAAAGACGTGTAACATCAAAAAAATCCCCATCCTTTGTTAGTACGGTTCCAATCATGCCTGAAAAAAAACAGTTTGTATCACTTCATACTAAAAAAGAAATGAAACTTAGTCTTGATTGCTAAGAATTAAAGTCGGGTGGCTCTTATGAGATGAAAATTAGTTAGTTAGAAACTTCCTAGAACCCCAAAAAAAAAAATCTTGCAGAAAGAATAGATCTCCGGAGCGAATCCAGAAGCAGAATCTTTTGGAGGACAGAAAAAATCCGATAATCCACGGCGAGCGAGTGAGACGACAAGGAGCGATAGAGGTACCCGCTCCGATGATGATGGTGAGCTTGGAAAGCGCCATGGAGGAGCGATCGAAGTCCCCACGATACCTCAGTGGACTCTTTCAAGCATCGCTGGCTACCTCTCTATACATCGCCGCTTACAGTGCGGAATTTGAGGGTTTAATTAGGGCTTTTCGCTGAAGTCGTTTACTGCGCCCCCCGCGAGCCCAAAACTTCGGAAGTCTAAATTGAAGTTTGCCAATAAAATACCGGAAGGTTCGCATAGAGAATGACGAAAATGCCACGGACGTCGCACGAGATTTGATGCCTCCTGGACTAATGTGGGCCGTCGGTTTGCTAAGGGTGCCAAATGTTTAATGTAATGAGTTTTAAAATTACACATTCTAATCACCCAGATAATTACCTTTATGAGTAAATTATTTTATCTACAAAATTAAGTAGGGACGATGACATCAAAATTATTCATTAACTCTATAAACCCTCATTACGTAGAATTAAAATTGGCACTTGACTCGTACAACTGGGGGAATGGACGTTGAGAGAGCCTGTGAAGAAATAAACGTTTTCGTGTCTTCACTCTTTAACAAGCATTGAGATGCTTCTTTCTTCAACCAGAACTTATCCCCAGAAGCCAGAGCTAAAACTTGCACCTCACGCGTGTCACCTACTCACCTGGCCACCTCGATGCTCAAGCAAGAGCTCTGCAATTGGCACCTACTGCAAAACTATTGACTTGCTTCTCTGGAAAAAAAGGAGTTTTTGACTAAACCCAATTAGGGAGGTTAAGTTTTCTTTTTCAGACAGTAAAATATCTAAACATGTAAAAATGTCACTTGGATTCTCTTCAGCTCCCAATTTACACTTGCAGAAAAGTTCTGATCACATGTATCAGTAGCAGAATGATGAATTACAAACTGGGTTTACCCCTATTTTACAAAATCTACAACTGGTCAATTCAAATAAACAAGATTAAAGTAAAAGAATTGAATGAGAACCAACCTCTGGCAAATCCATCACAGTCTAGACAGCTCGTGTGGTTTCTGACATCCCCAAAAAGATGCACGTGTATCTAAAGTTTTATCTTTTAGAAGCTATTATGTGAGGAATCAGTATCATAAAAGAGCACCAAAATCACCACAAGAGCATCTGCCATCCCTGAACCTGTGGAGTCTCTTGCTATCCTTGACAATGATTTCCCTTTTTGTCACCGTTGAAAAGAACTTCACGGCATTATGGCAGTCCTTGCACATTGAGATGTTTTTGACAATTCTGATGGTTGAACCCTCACTAGTGTTGATCAGGCCAAAGACAACGGCCAATCTTTCACTATGGTGTTTAGTGGTGGAAGTAAGTGAATCTTCTTCATCCTCCTTGTCTGAAAATTCAACATTTTTATAAGGTGCATACCCCAAACCTACTGCTTTTTGCAGCAAATCCTTCAATAATTCGTACATTTCAGCACTCTGAGGATGTGATCTATCATTAGCTCTGAAGAAATGAACTTTTTCTTTAATGCTTATCCAGCTCCGGTCTCTGATGTTTCCAATCTTCTCATCGTTCATCAGCTTTCGTATTCGAGAAACATCCTGCCATCTCTCTGCAGATATGTACATATTCAGCAGCAATACATAAGTCTCAACCCCTTTAGGTTTCAGCTCCAGCAACCTCTCAGCAGCATAAAATCCAAGATCCATGTTGCCATGGCTTCGACATCCAGCAATCAGGATTGACCATATGACCTCACTTGGTTCAAAATCCATCTTATTAACGAAAGCAAAAGCATCATCCAATCTACCCTGCCTCACAAGCATATCAACCATACAAGCGTAGTGGTCCATGACAGGCTTGATGCCATACTCATTAATCATCATGTTGAAGTAGTACTCAGCCTCATCAACCATGCCTGCATGGCTGCAAGCAGAGAGCACACCAACAAACGTGACCTGATTAGGCCTTACTCCAGCAAACCTCATGTCCTCAAAAAGCTGTATTGCTTCCCTAGAACGACCATGCTGGGAGTAGCCAGTGAGCATAGAAGTCCAAGATATCAAGGTTCTTGTAGGCATTTCAACGAACGCTTTGGCTGCATTCTCGATACAACCACACTTGTTATACATATTCACTAATGCGCTGCTCACTACTACATCGGACAGATACCCACTTTTGATAGTCTGAGCATGAATCTGCTCCCCCTGTTCTAAGGCAAGAAGACCACTGCAAACAGTTAAAATACTTGAGAAGGTGAAGAGATCAGCTTTCTTTCCTGACCGATTAAGCTTCCGAAACACTCTTAGTGCTTCAACCCCACTACTATGAACTGCTAAATCATCCTTTTCCAGATTCATCATTTGAGCATGGCCTGCAATCATCGCATTCCAAGTAATAAGACTGATCGTGTCCATGTCATTAAACAATCTCCTCGCCTCATCGATCTTCCCACACCTCAGATACAAGTACATGATTGAGTTCTTCACAGGAACTTCTTGTTCACATCCAAATTTGATGCAGAAAGAATGAATTTGCCTTCCAAGACCAAGATCCTGCACCATGCAGCACAAGCTCAACGCACTGGTCAATGTGTACTCATTTGGTTCAACAAATTGTGAAAGCATATCCACAAACAACGTCAGGCCCAGATCTGTGTCTCCATTATCACCGCAAGCAGATATGATCGTTGTCCAAGATATCACATTCTTGCTGGGGATTCTTCTAAATGTCTTCTCTGAATGGTCTAGACTGCCGCATTTAGAGTACAAGCTGCAGAGCGAGTTCCCCATGCTTGTTTCGGATTCCACTCCGTACTTGATCATGTACCCATGAACTTGTTTCCCAAGCTCAATCGAGCGAAGGACACAGCATGCACTCAGAACAGCTCCTAGAGTATAGTTAGTAGGATAACGCCCGGATTCCAGCAACCGGATAAATACTAGGACTGCATCCTCAGGCTGCGAATTATGCACATATCCAGTGATCAACGAAGTCCAAGTGACAACGTTTCTCTGGGACAACTTATCGAACAGTTTACGAGCATACTCCGGCGCGCCACATTTCATATAAACATTGACAAGAGACGTCGATATAAAGGCATCTTTATCAGTGCCCGTCTTGATAATGTGAGCGTGAATAATTTCGGCATGAGGGAGAGATTTGGCGTCGACGCATTGTTGTAGAAGAGGAACGTAGAGGGCGGAATCAACGCCAGTTCCCTCTCTCAGCCGAGAAAAAGCTTCTTGCGATTCGAGAGGCTGCAAAGAGGCCTCCAAGCTACCTTCCGGTGTCGGCGGAATTCTGTGATACGGCAACCTCTGCACCCAAAAAACAAAAAATTCTTTGAGCTAGATATTATGAGCTGCAAAACGGAAGGTAGGATCAGATATGGTACCTTTTCGAGGAGAGGGGATGCCGGGGAGAGCTTGCGGGCGTCCGGGTCGAGCTTGTGGAGGGTTCCGCCCATGGCGAGAGAAGGCAGAGACGCCATGGAGCGGAGGAGAAGGTGGAGGAGGGGAGGAAGGTTGGCAATGGCGATGGCATTGTGAATGCTTCGTTTTGTGGTCTGCGGAGGGCCGAGATCGCCAGTGCGGGATAAGGGAAAGGGATGCGTTTGTGGTGTGGAGTGAAGGGATCGAAGTCCAAACAGGTCCGACTCGAACCGGCGCGGCCCAAATGACGCAAGAAAGTTCTGAACAGGTCCGACTCGAACTGGCGCGGCCCAGATGACGCAAGAAAGTTCTGAACTACGACGTAAGAAACGAATCAAGTCGCGTAACAATGACGTGGCGAGATGGAGCCCGAAAGCATTTCCCGATGTCTCCGCCATCGCCGTCCGTTTTGTCGTGTCTTACGTCGTTGGAATGTCTGCAATGATGGCTAAGGGCAACTTTGGACTACGAAAGAGTGACGTGCACTCGAAGCTTTATCCAAACCTTGGCTTTAATGAATAAGGAGCCCTTGATGACAACAGACAACGCAGGAAGTATTATTTTGATTCATAAAATTTCCTTTTTTTATTCAAATTCAACTCTTTTTGATCGTTTACCCTGCCGCGGCGAAGGCAGAGTCGGAGGAACGAGGAAGAGGGGAGGAATGCTGGGTTTTGCTACCGTCCGTGGGCTCCTCGCCGCTCTTGCCGCGGTGACGCTGTGGGCGGCGGCTTCGGCCGCCTTCTTCGAGCCCTTCAACGTCAGCTATGACCACCGGGCAATCGTCATCGGCGGCAAGCGCCGGATGCTCATATCGGCTGGGATCCACTATCCCCGTGCGACGCCAGATGTATGAATATGGACCATGGTTCTTTGCTGAGTTTTTTCTCTTTTTTTTGAAAGTTCTGCCTTGAATTAATCGAGTTGAGGGTGTTTGGCGTTCTCTCTTTCTTATATTGTTTATTCGAATTTAGTTAAGCAAGACGTTGTGGAGTAGATATTGGTAGGTGATTATGATGAATAACTTTGCTCTTGCGTTAGCTTGTATGTTGATCGACTTGAACTGATATGCTCGGATGCTCATATATAATCTATTTATATATGTTTAAATGGTACTCTAAGCATTTTATCTCTAGTCTTTCCTTGGAAGAAAGGAGATATTTTTTTTAATACACTGGGGTATATTTTTTTTAATACACTGGGGTATACAGTGGGCCATGCTACATAAACACTGCCCATCCAGAGTAGTGAAATAACTTGATTTCCATAGGTACTGAAGTTGTACAGGATGATCTATAAAGTAGCATAAAGCATAGACCACCTACTTCACTCTCAAGTGAAATCGAGAGACGGGCAGAAGCATAAATTGAGTCAAACCTCATTTGAATTGTGATTCTTGTCTGACATTCGGAATCTTTGTATGCACTTGTGTATGCTCTTCCATTTTCCTTCTTAATAGCCTTATAAATCTAGTTTGTTGAAAATCAATTACTATTCAGTAGCACTGAACTAAAAACTAAATTTTTTTCCCTTTTTCTGATGAAAAAAATGATGTCTTTTTTTAGAACTTGATGAGTATTGAACCCACAATTTTTCATATAGAACCCAATTGCTCTAACCAGATGGACGTATACTTTTTATGTACGAAAAAAATGATATATCTTGATTTTACTGATCTAGTGTCTTTTACTAGGTTGGTTGATTATCTAATAAGATTCTTATGAGTTGTCCTTTTTGAAATATGGGCTAGTTATTTATCTTGTTGATGACGCATGCCATATTAAGTTTTGTTGTCTACATTTCAAATTAAGTAGTCATGTTGCATTGTGTCTATTTTCATCAAAGCAGTTTGTATTATGGAAACGAAGATGCTATTCACCAGTGTTTCTCAACTTTATCAGGCGCAAGCTTGTTAAAAGGGAAAGAAATGATATATTTTCTTTGTTAGTTGTGTGATGCAGGATTTTGTATGCAGGTTTGTAAAATATTCGATTAGCTGTATAATCTGATCTTGGAAATTTTCATTCTAAACTATTAGATGTGGCCTGGGTTGATAGCTAAAAGCAAAGAAGGGGGTGCTGATTTGATACAATCATATGTGTTTTGGAATGGGCATGAACCAATCAGAGGACAGGTATTGGAATTCTGCAACAGAAAATTTTGGTCGCCTCTTTATCACACGATTATCCTGGCTAGTTATTACAATTCTGACCTTCTGTTACAGTATAATTTTGAAGGAAGATATGATCTCGTGAAGTTTGTGAAGTTGATTGGTTCACAAGGGCTTTATCTTCATCTTCGTATTGGTCCTTATGTGTGTGCTGAGTGGAATTTTGGGTCTCTCCTTTTCTCTTTTGCACTCATTATGTTCCCTAAAGATGTCTGCAGTTTTAAGATTATTCTTTCTATCATTTTCCATCTTGAACATCTATTATCTACAATTTTGAATGAATTACAATGAACTATCCTCATAAAATCTTATTTAAAGCTTTTGAGTTCCTGGCGACATTTTATTCACTAATGATGTTTGGTTTTATGATTATTCTTGCTATCATTTCCATCTTGTAATTCTAAAAACTTGTTTCGAACTTGTCAAAAAGCCATAAGATTTAAAAAATTACAAGGACTATCCTTATTTATCCAGCATTGAAGTTCATTATTTTTTAACAAAAAAGAGAGCAATAGAAAGAATGTTCCCTATTTACTGGGGAACTGCATGCTCAAGCAAGACAAAAGACAAGAAAATGCAGATGTACTGACTTACTGAGCCTACATATGTCCCTTGAAAACAATGAGATGTGACCTCAGGTTCTGAGTGGAAACTAGACAGAGTGATCGATAAATGAATATTTTGGCAGTGGGAGTACTCAAATTCTATTCCATCAAGCTCCAGTCCCTTAATAACTACATCAAAATCTGGAGGGAGCAAAATATAGTTTATATATTGTTTTTCTATTGCATGTGCAGATGGCAGGAATCTGGTGACCTCTCACTCTTTTGCTGATGTTGCTTCTGTTTATTCTTTTCTCTAGGGGTTTTCCAGTTTGGTTACGTGACATTCCCGGCATTGTTTTCCGAACAGAAAATAAACCATTTCAGGTATCATTGTTTTATAGTATACTCTGGGATGTGAGACATCTCTTTTCATTTTTACTATACCATACTGTCTTCACACCTTCTGATAGTAATTTTTTTGGTGATTTATGCTGATTCATACTCAAATGATTTTCCTAAATCTTGATCCAATGGGGAAAAAAGAATCTTCACTGCTTCAATTGAAAAGCAAAAAAAAAAAGAAGCTTTTTCCTCACTTCTAGGAAGGAAAGATGTAGAAATTACTCATTATGAGCTTGCAGTATATTACTTGCCACATCAGGACTTATTCTTACTTCTGAAAATAAGTTGGTTTTGGTATCTTCTATGCATATTCTCATAGGTCTTATCTTTTGCAGGATGAGATGGAAAAATTTGTCAATTTGATTGTTGATTTGATGAAAAAAGAAATGCTTTTTTCATGGCAAGGTGGTCCAATCATTTTATTGCAGGTTGTATGAAATTCTGAAAATTTCATTTTGATGCCAGTCTTTGAAGAGAATTTCACATAATAGTACTGCATTATCTTTCTCATGAAGCATAATATAAGTACTCAAAATAAGAAAACCTACTAGACTTCAGTGAAGGATAGAGTTTTAAGTGTATTCTCTTAGCTCTTAAAATTATCAAAATAGAATTTCAAGCTTGTTCTCTTAGCCTTTAAAATTATCACAGTCAAGCATTGTTTCACATAAGATATCAATCAGTTAATGGTGAAGCAATGGATTAGTGGAAAGTGCTGGAGGTGCCTAAGCAGAGATGTAGAGTAGCGGCTGTGGCATGCCTGTGGATTTGACAATTGCTAGCAGATGATCATCCACATTTACCTCTTCTGCAATAAGTCAACAATAGCTTGGTGCAATGGTAAACCCAGAATGGAGAAAAGGTTTAGAGGTTTAGTGTGATCATCATGTGCTCTTTGGTTGAAAGAGAATTTTGATGAAAAATGAAAAAGAAAGGTCATTGTTTATGAACAATCAAGTGTAACCCCAATATGCAAATAAAACAGAAGATAATTAACTTTAAATGGACATTATCATGTTCTATGAAAGGGGTTAGATGAGATGAATTGATGATTAATAATGTGAGGTGGGGTAAAAAGAAGATCTAGGAAATTTACGAGAGGTAATTACCTAAGTTAGAAATCCCTGACTAGCAAATGGTTTCATGTAAGAAACAATTATCTGGCCCTTGAATGTTTCATAACATTGTCAAGAATTCCAAAGTAAACTTGCATCCATTGATTCCTAGTTAATGTTGTGTGGTCAAATAACTTGTCACCCAAGTCATCCTGACTTTAGTTTCTATACAGTTATTTAGTTGTAAAAGAATCACCTGTTACTTTTCCTGCATTAGAATTTATCTGGAAAGTATCTGCACATGTTATGCATTTTCTTAGCAAAAGAAGTAATATGGTAAATTGGTTGACTTTGTAGATACTTTATGCTGTAGGATCTTGTTATCATCTTGTTGCCTCATTGATCACAACAATTAATCAAATATTCAAATGACAGATTGAGAATGAATATGGAAATGTTGAAGGTCAATTTGGACAAGGTGGCAGAGAATATGTTAAATGGGCTGCTGAGATGGCTCTTAGCCTTGATGCCGGTGTACCATGGGTTATGTGCAGGCAAACTGATGCTCCTGAAACTATTGTAAGAATATATATAATAGCTTCTACTTTCTTAATCTGCTGAAACAACAGCTTTGTTTTTCTTTAAAAATTCATTGCATGGGTTTTCCGTGATTTTTTAAGAAATAACTCTACCTTAGATTCGGTAACTTCTCTCAACTTTGGTTTGATTTCCCAGATTGATGCCTGCAATGCTTTCTATTGTGATGGTTTTAGACCAAACTCTAAAAAGAAGCCAGTTCTTTGGACTGAGGACTGGAATGGATGGTATGATATTGCCTTTTGTTGTCGTTCTCTTTCTATTATTTTTGTGTGTATTAGTATTTTGCCAGCAAGTTGTTACTTTATAATTATTGGATAAAGTCAATGTATCATCTTGAATTTGTTTACCCACATTCCGTACTTATAATTTGCATATCTTCTTTTATGCTTCAGAATCTCAAATTTCTCAACTAAATAAGATATATGGGAAGCTTTCAATTTAATACAAAAGAAAGCCCTACTCTTGTTTTACTGATGCTGAGGGTTGTCTCTTCTTAATCTGCATCTTATTGTTATATAGTTTTACTATGCTGGCCAGTATAATCTTTTATCATTTGGGATTTGTTGGTGAATCTGTGATGACATTTCTCTTTTGGAATATGATTCTAATATATTTTATATGCATATATATTGATATATTTGTATGCTTAACCTGGTTACGTTTTAGGTTTGCCGCTTGGGGTGGAAGGGTACCTCATAGACCTGTTGAAGACAATGCGTTTGCAATTGCTCGTTTCTTCCAAAGGGGAGGAAGCTTCCATAACTATTACATGGTAATATGATTCAAATAAGTGTTTTTCTGCAAGATCACTGAACTTATGTATTTCTGATGTTATTGTGCTCCAGTTGTGATAGCCTGATAGGCATTACTGGTTACCATGAATACACATATTATGCATTTTATATTCATTTTTTCAAATCCTGTATTTCCATGAATTCACATTAGAAACAGCTTACCAATTCAAAGAGAACGCTTTCCCATTAATGAATCTTTTGACACTGGAAATGATTTCAGTATTTTGGTGGAACAAATTTTGGCCGGACAGCTGGTGGTCCCTTACAAACAACTAGCTATGATTATGATGCTCCAATTGATGAATATGGTATGTGGAACATATTCTAGTATTGAGTTACTAATAGAATTCTTTATTGCCTACTAGTTAGGATTTACTTGTCACGCTGTTCAATTCAAATATTGACTTGTCCCTTATGAGATACCACATTTAAATTATCTTTATTTCTATTGTTCCAACCTAACAGATTCCACATTTATCAGGCCTTTTAACTCAACCTAAGTGGGGGCATCTGAAGGATCTGCATGCATCTATTAAACTTTGTGAACCAGCTCTTGTTGCTGTTAATGATGCACCACAATATGTAAAGCTGGGCCCAATGCAAGAAGTATGCCATCCAATCCTATACAACAGCAATCTGCATTCTGATATTGCACTTGAAGCATTTTGCATATTTGTCCTTTTTCCTTATTTAAAAATATATGCAATGATCATCCCATCAGCAAAACTGGAATTACCTGCACTAGAGACAGACACCACATCTACACATACATATACCAGTACATTTGTAGATATAGAGCATAACAAACCACAAGGATAAGGCAGAAATTACCTGTCTGATAGTCGCTCCCTCCTACATATTATTCACACCAATTACTATGCTTCTTGCCTCTAAGCATAAACATACAAGTTAGTAAGTGTTGGCAACACTGAGAGAATGAGTATCTTCAGATGTTTTCAATATGCTGTGATGCATAAATAATTTCAACCAGCGAGCTTCTAATATTACTTATGTGCAGCTGGACATAAGTGTCATTCATTTTTTCATTTTTAATAGGGTATCATGCTTCAGTTCATTGAAGTAATTTTTTCTTTTCTAATGACTGCAGGCACATATATATTCCAGTGACTTTGTAGACACTAGTAAAAGCCTTCCCGGGAATTTGAGCATTTGCTCTGCATTTCTTGCAAATATTGATGCACAAAAAACAGTAAGTGTGAACATTTTTGGTCAGACCTATTATTTGCCACCCTGGTCTGTGAGCATCTTGCCGGATTGCAAACATGTGGTTTTCAACACTGCAAAGGTCAGATTTCCTCATCCTAATAGTTAGATATTTGCTTCTGCAAACCACTTTTGAAGTCAAATTTGTTAGTTTTTGTATGTATAACTAGACATAAGTTATTTTTAAAAAAAAAACTACACGTAAGGTGCAACTTTTTTATAAAAAACTAGAAATAAGGTATCTTTAAAAAAAAACTAGAAATAAGGTATCTTTTTAAAAAAAACTAGACATAACGTATGACTTTTCAAAAGAAACGAGACATAAGGTACCAGTCAAATCAAGGTCCCAAGATTTTGATCTCAAGTTGGTATAATATCAGGCACTCATGTGACCCTTTTTGGTAGTTATTTGAATTACTGGTATAAGTGGTAAATGGTTTCATGGTGGCAGAAAATCTAAATTAACTGGTCATTGATGAGTCACAATAAAAAGATAGCACAAAAGCTTGGTCTTGTTACTGATGTAATTGTGTATTGGTATTTATATTATATTTTAATTAAATGGTGGTCACTCCAGATCAAGGCATCAAGAGTTTTGGATTTTCTTATCAAGTATAGAGCTCATTACTAAAGTTATAGAAGTTTAGGAGTAGGACTGGAGAAAGACTTGTTGTCCAAACTCATCCATTTGGGTGCACGTGATCCTTATGCTCCTTATTGTCTCAGTTGGGACATAGAAAAATAAGCCAACTCCTGCACAATGCCATCAAAATGCTTGGAATTTTAAAACAACAATCCTGAATTTTCTTTCAGATAATGTAATGGATGCATTAAAAATAACAAAGATTCATGGTTGCAAAATTCATTATCTTTTTGTTGTACAAATTGATTCCTCGTATATAGGTCAAATAATTAGAGATATGTGCTAAACCAGAATCTAAAAGCAATCATAAGATTTGGATTCGGTAGAACTCCTTTCTGACATTTATGTTCTTATTGAGCCAATGAATAACTTGCCGTTCTTGTTTTTACTAATCTTGCATGGTTTGATGAAGGGAAACTCAAACTTATACTCCATCTTTGCCACCCTACTGCTGCCCCTCAAACATGTCATGACTAGGATGTGCCAAATTTCAGGGTTTTAAATCTTGATACCAAGAGGAATACCAATCTTTTACTTGACTGGTATAATGCCAATGGCATATTGGGGGCTATGCTTATTTTGAAAGATAACATTGCATTCATTTCACCAATTTGAAATGATACAATATATCACCCAAAAGGGATGAAAGAAAAACAGAAGCAAAACATGTAAAACAGAAAATAAGGGGGAAAATAGATGATAAGAGCAACACAAAGGAGCAGAAAAGTTACAGAAAAAAAAACAGTTTAAAAAAGTCCAGCTGTGCTCATGGGTGTAGATGTTTGATGAAGAAAACAAGGGCTGCAGCTGTTTGTGTGGCTAGGTCCCTTGCTGATTTGGTGTTCCATCAAAGCATCTCCTTTTTTTCCTCCCCAAGCATTCCAATGCCACAGCCAATTGTTTCATCATGAGCATTTTATCTTGGCCTACCTGATGAAGAAAATTTATTTATCCAATGCTGCACCATTGAAAAAGAAAGGAAAGATGATGATCAGAAAAGAAAGAACTGGAGGAGGAGAAAATAGAAGTCATATCGAATAAAAAGGAATATGCATACCTAGCAGGAAAGCCGCTGGTGGCAATCCTTCTGGAGATAAAGGTGAAGGTGGCGCATGAGGGTGGAAAGTTTTGTCAAGCTAATAAAAAGTGGATGAAAGAAGCAGGGAAGAGTTCTTGATACTAAGCAAGGCACTTGAAAATCAAACATTTTGTGTACCAGTCCCTCCTGGAATAGTACAAACTGGACTTTACCAATCTAGAAGTACCCATTTTGTATTCCTTGCCACATGCGTTTGTATCTTCTTTGCACTTTCTACATTTGAAGCTAACCCAGAAATGTGAGGCTGTCTTCTAGCCAGCTAAATATTACATTTCTCTTGGAATCAACTTTGACAATAGACTCAGAGTAAAAAGAACTTCGACAGGATACCAATCTCAAAATATTACAAAAAACAACAATAATTTGGTAAAATATTGGGATTCTATATGATGTCATAAAATTTTGATGAGTTATTGAGCACTGCTAAGTTTCATTACCTAGGCTCTATAGGATTTCAGATAATTGCAATTGGTAGACTAAATACTTGTCAAGTACATGCAAGCTTAAAATATGATAAAGTGTTGAAAAATAAAGTTGATACAGTTGTGTTGCATCTCACACCATTTATGTTTCTTATTATCTGAAAGCAACAAAATTACTTAAAGGGAAAAAACATCTACTTTTTATTTCTCTTTGGTGGTCAAGCTTTGTCTACCTTGAATTATTGCCAGGTAACTACTCAAGTTTCAGTCAAATCAGTTGAATTTTCTTCTCCTAGCAGTTCAAACAGTATAGGACCTGGTGATATAATTCTATATGGTAGTGAAGATGCCCATATTTCAAAAAAGTGGATGACTTTTCAAGAAACATTCGGTGTCTGGGATGATAACAGCTTCACATCTCAGGGCATATTAGAGCATTTAAATGTTACAAAGGATATCTCTGATTATTTATGGTACTCTACAAGGTAGATCACAGCCAGAAACTTTTATCCTGTATTTTCTTGCTACTTGTATGATAGATTAACAAGATATTGAAATTTCTTTGTGTGAGATGAGCTGTTTTCATACCTTCTACATATGTGTGGTTTTATGATAGGTCTTACTGTATTTCTCTAGGGTCCTAGTTTGTGTGGGAGGTGATATTAGCTAAGTTTCTTTAGCTCACTGACTTTAGATTCATTTTACATTGTTGATGTTGGACCATGTGGTTGTGGTTCCTAAATTTGTGATACGTAATTCAGGGAGTTCAATATAACTAACAGCATGATAGTGATTGCAATGACTTGTTGGTTCAGTTTCACTTGAAAAATAAAAACTTGGTTGGTTCAGTGCAGTCTGTCTATCTAGCATTATAATGATCTGAAGAAGTATAGGATCAACATCAAACAAACAAAGTATACGCCCATCTGGTTAGAGAAATTGGGCTCTATACGGGAGATTGTAGGTTCGATACTCACCAAGTTCCAAAAAAAACATCAAATAAACAAAAATATAAATATAAATAGTTATCAGTCCTTGATGAGCTGATAAAAACCAGCCAATTAGCACCAGAATGGCATTATTTGCAATCACATAAAGTTATGTTAAGATTAGTTCGATGAGGTATTGATATACTCTTGCCTGACAGAAAAATGCTGTAAGTATATTTTTGGTACAGTGTGAAGTGAATTATATCTCAAATTTTCCTTTATATTGTCATCCATGCAGGCTTTTGGGTCTCCTATCTGATATAAAAAGATTGCATTTTTGAGTTGGTGGTCTTGATAGCTGCCCCTCTAGGTTGTGCAACCTCTAAGGATTCCTAACCTTAGTTATTTTCAGAGTTAGATACTGATCGTATCGATGAATTCTTGGTAATTTTGCTTGCTGGTTCTTGTTAAGATTTACTATCATATAAGATGGAAAATGGTTGGTCTGCCATCATTTTGGCAAGTACAACGTTCAATATCTCAAGGCCAATTCATTTTTTACCCCTTTTTTTGTTGTCAAGACAAGTGATGAATATGAATTTTTGAACTCTAGGTTGGTTTGACGGTTTATTTTAAAGAAGTGTCAAGCAAGTATTAGATACCATATTTACTTTACTAATTTTTCCATGGGCCATTTGCAATTCATTGGAAATTTGAGCATACTGGAGCGTTGTAGTGACTATATGAGAAATGCTAATTTGGGATGTGTTGTTTAGTATGTAGTTATTACTTGAGCTCTATTGATGTAGCAATTTTGACTACTTTCCAGAATAAATATATCTGAGGAAGATGTTGCCTTCTGGGAGGAAAAGAGCATTCTGCCGGTGCTTAAAATTAACAAAACACGTGATGTGGTTCGGATATATGTGAATGGCCAACTTTCAGGTATCTATTTTGGAGGAAAAAATATTTTTTCATGCCAACCTTTTTTTTTTAAGAGCGGTGGTTCTTTACCATTTTATCATTATGGATTTGGATTAATGATAATCATGCACTCAATACGTTCCGGTTTTTTTTTTCCAAAAAATAACACTTTTATCTCTCTCCCATTCGCCTAACAAGCCAGTCAAGTTGGTCAATGGGTCCCGGTGGAGCAGCCTATTCATCTGGTTCAGGGTTCAAATGATTTGGTTCTATTGACAGAAACTGTTGGCTTGCAGGTACTATTCAGTTGTGATAAACCCTACTTATAATCTCCTTAATGCCATTTTCTACAAGTACCTGGAAGACAATGATTGAAGTAATTTTCCATATCAAATATTATGTGTATCCAGAATTCAGACAAGCAGCATTCCTAATGTGTATTGCTGCCAAGAAATTGCATTTTTTAAATACTCGAGTCTATAGAGAACTGGGATTAATTTAATTATTTTTTTAGGAATAACTAAAACATTAATAAGTAACATCCAAGATTGTAATCACCCTTCAGTAACCAATATCTCTTTGTTGTCAGATTTCTTTTTCACATATAAATAAATAGATCAGACTTTTTTCAAAGGTTTGTGCTCTGGGGTGTAATCTCCAATCAAGTTTATCAAAGGATGAATCCTACTAAAGTTGTGTATATTAAGAAAAAGGTTTTTGAAAAAGCGAAGTAAATTAAGACAGCCTATGCGTTGGGATTGGATCTGACAAGTCAATAAATGTTTAGTCTATAAATAAATATACTGTGCTATTCTCCGACAACTTGAGCTTTTGGAAGGATTATCCAATTAAAATTAATATAAATTAATAGGGTTCACATCTGTATTAATCACCTTGAGAACATCAACTAAAACTGTATATCTTTTCTTATAGAATTATGGTGCTTTCCTTGAGAAGGATGGAGCAGGATTTAGAGGAGAAATAAAACTCAGTGGCTTGAAAAATGGTGATATTGACCTTTCTAATTTCTTGTGGACATATCAGGTATGCTTAATGTCGTTAATAATTAAATATTTGTTCCAGTATTTTCCTATGAAACACCTTTCACTAAGTCCAGGATCGTCTCTTATCTGAAGGGTTGGTCTTGCAAAAGATTATTTTATCTTGTGTTCTTTTGTAGCTTTATTGCAACGTGTTCATGCAATATTTCCCTCAGACCCACCATCCCATATGACTTCTTTTTTTATAAGTTTATTTCTATTTTTTTTCTGTGAGTCTGATACTGTGGGTATATGTTTAGGATCCAAACAAATGAACATCGAGGAATCTCAATTACAAGAAAGCACGTTATTTTTATGTTTGATCATTTTCTTTCCTGAGCTTTTCTTTCTGGAGAAGGCTTGTGTTAGTAAGCACTTTTCCTGTAGGTTGTGTTAGATCAGCTGCGCGCTTATGTCAGTTTTTGGTGGATCACTAAAAATTAATCAACAATATGAATTCCACTGTAATATAAACAGTTCTCAATGTTCATAGTCATATATATCGGTGTTGGTTATTTTCATATAGTTTCATCTTTAAGATACCTGAATCGTTGATGCTTAACATAGTGTTCCTTTTTTTAAAAATATAGGTTGGACTGAAGGGAGAGCATGCAAAGCTATATTCTCCTGAGGATCAAGATTGTGCAGATTGGACCGACTTACAGCTTGACTCAATTCCATCTCCCTTTACATGGTACAAGGTAATCAAATTTTCATTTTTCCTATTTGAGGAAACAATGACAAAGTAGTGATGTTTGTTACAATAGAATGAAGAACTCATGGTTACATGACTTTATTTTATATAGTTAATTATACGATTGCTTCTGATTCCAATTCTGAATATCGTAATATCTCTGATCTGGAAGAGACATTTATGAGGCCTGGAAAATTCAAATAGTTGTCATATTTTGTTGTATACCCAATATCGAATGTCCCTATAATACAAAGTTTGCACGCCTTGAGCCCTTTGAGTACCATAGAATCATTAGTTGATTGGAAAATTGCACGTCACTCTCAAACTTTTTCCTATTGCTCAAACAAGGAAGATGATGCCACATTCTCTTTTCTCAGCCTGAATGTTTGCTGAAGAGCTAATTCCTATATTACCACCCAATACTGATGACATTTTTTTCTTTTATACAGACAACGTTTGATGCGCCCATAGGTGATGATCCTGTTGCTCTTGATTTAGGGAGCATGGGAAAAGGCCAAGTTTGGGTCAATGGTCATGGAATTGGACGGTATTGGACACTTGTAGCTCCAAAAGGAGGATGTCCAACATATTGCAACTACCGTGGAACTTTTAGTGAGCACAAATGTGATACCAACTGTGGCCAGACCACACAAAGCTGGTATGCTCATGCTTCTTAAAAAGATATAGCTTAGTATCTGCAATTCAGATATTCTTGGCTAGTTTGGCAAGTTTGCAATAAGTTTAACTACATTTTCCAATATTCGCAAAGTAATCATGCCTAATTCTCTGCTGGCTACAAGTGTTTCCAGTTTAGAGAAATTGATCCTGTTAACAGCTGGAATCAATTTCACCATCTTGAAATAACTTCATCCTTGTGTATGTTAATTACGATGATTTAAATGTATGTTGTACCCACAGGATGAGTCAACTCCTAGTAACTCAAGTTGTTAAGAAATAAATCAATCAATGTTTTAATATTATCAAGTACCGTTCCAGCTTAAGTCTGGATGCTGACCAACATTTATCCTAAATGTTCTAAGCCATTAAGAAAGTTTATGTTTTTGCATTCTTAATAACATTCAACGTTGTGCTTCAGGTACCATATCCCTAGAGGATGGTTACAGGCTAGAGACAATCTACTGGTGATACTTGAAGAAACAGGCGGAAATCCCTTGATGATCTCTCTCAAGCTCCACTTCACTGAAACAATCTGTGCAGGAGTGTCGGAGTCTGACTATCCACCTCCCTCAACTTGTTCATCTCATCCAAATTCTGTGAACAACAACAAACTGATGGATACTGCGGCACCACAGATGCGCCTAAGGTGTGATGAGGGGCACCTGATCTCTAATATCACTTTTGCAAGCTATGGAACGCCCTCCGGGAGTTGCAAAAGTTTCTCAGTTGGTAACTGCCATGCAGAAAGTTCACTTCGCGTGGTGAAAGAGGTCGGGAACAGGAAGTTCCTTTCCCTGCTTTAATATCATTATATCTGCTATTGGAAAAGAGTATCATAGATCTTAATTCACATCCTTTTTCCTCATTCTTTTGTACAGGCATGCGAGGGAAGAAATAGTTGCACAATTGATGTTTCAAACTTGACATTTGGTGATCCATGCCCATACGTAGTTAAGTCTTTGGTGGTTGAAGCAAAATGCACATCCAAAATCCTCTCCAGATCTCAGAAACAAAAGAACCCAGCTACTGCAGATATTTGAAAGGTCCATTTGCAATTCAGTGGATTAGTGTGTGTATATATGTATTGCATTTATTATGTTCTTCAAATAAAAGTGTTTGAAAAACTACAAAACTGAAAGTTGGCACTGATCCTGAGGTCACCATTGTTGGAATTGTCAACTTATTTTCTATGGTACAGTTCCCTACTTGCTATTGTTGTGCTTGAGGGGACAAATAAAAGGAAAATCCAGGTTTTTGCATTATAATTTGGATGAATGTGTTGATCGATGAATGTTGAAGGCCTCAAGTTAAGATGAGTATATTTTCAGCCAACAAAAGCAATTTTACTCAACAACGACATCAAAAGGATACTCCATCAACTAAAGGCACAATATGTAGCATTCACAATGATTAGGAAA
Organism: Thalia dealbata; assembly: GCA_030544415.1. Lineage (NCBI taxonomy): Eukaryota > Viridiplantae > Streptophyta > Magnoliopsida > Zingiberales > Marantaceae > Thalia > Thalia dealbata. The sequence continues at coordinate 5,455,960 of CM060454.1, forward strand.
GAGGAGAAAACAAAAGTTAAATCAGAAACACAAGTAAGAACAACAGGGAGATGGGTTCTCTCCATTTGACCGTCTCATCTGTAATTATTTTCAAGTTTAACCTTGCACATGTTCTTTACCGGCAAGATTTGTATTCTACACAAAGCAAACTCAGTGATGAGCGGACTTACACTCATAGATAACAGAAAAAACACTCACTTTTTTTAAAATTGAATGATCCAGCACACTTTGGAAGCACATACAAATCTTCTCTGTATTTGTAGGTATGTACATATGTAAAAAACACTTGGCAATTCCTTTTCCAGCAGTATTCTCACTGGAAAAGACAGCTGAAGCATCTACATCCCTGCAACAAGAAACATTTACTTCAAAACTTCATGGTGTCCATCTGAACTATCATCACAAAAACATAATTTCCATGGTATTATATGCATACAATAAGATCTCAATTTATAACAAAGATGCAGCTGACTCACTTTGCCTCCAGTGTCTTGCTTAGTTTCTGGTTCCACTGAAATCTTAATGGGAGTTCCAGGAGTTTTTCTACTATCACTGATTATTTGAAAGACGCCGGTGTACTTGTCTGCGGATTCCGGATTTTTCTCCCAGTCGTTGAATGGCGGCACGATGATATCTTTTTCGAGCTAAAGATCCAGAGAGAAACATCATTCCATTAACACATCGCATGTAGCAGTAATTTACAATCACACCAACTGACTACAAGCACTTAAAAATCAGTGAAAGAGATTGCGAGAAAGTACAGTTTCATAGCGGTGGTTTCTTGGTTTCCGTCTTTTTATTATTGTACTGCTGCCTGATGAAGTTCTTCCTGCCTCCTGTAAAGAAGTATTTGAACCAATTACGGAATGTTTTGTTTCATCTTCGTGCTGTGGATCAGTCGGATCTTTGGTCGATCCTTTTGCTGCGTTCTTATCATGGACAGGATGTGGGGCAGTTTGAGGGATGTCATCCTTTTTTCTCACCGGTTTGAAATCGTTGAGCTTAGGGGCCTCAGAAGTACGAGCTTGCTGCAGCTACAGAATTAGTCAAGAGGTTGAAAAATATCACCAAAGATTGAAGATTTTAATGTGGACTCCTATAAATCACCGCATGTCTGCAATCCAAAGTCTCATGCATTCTGATTCACAACCATCCCCAAGATTTACATCAACTATCATCCTAGAGATAATAAATCCAAGTAGAAGATATAGCAGTTTTGAGAAGACTCTTACTCGGTTCAATCGAGATCAATAATCGACAAAAGGAACTAAAAAAACATGAACTGAATCCATCAGCTGATACTGAAGACTAAAGCAACAAAAAAGCCACAAACTTTGATAAATCATAGGCAATGAATAGAAAGGCCAAAAAAAAATCATCTCTTCCTCAACCTCTACGCCCAAGAAAAAGATTCGACCTTGTTCTCAATGGCAGTGGTCATGCCCGGCATCCACAAACATAAGGAAAAAGGTCTCTACCAACTCACCGCCATGATAAGCCGGGATTCCTCCAACCCTGGAGCAAAGGCGCCGCCTTTGCACCTTCCTCGGCCGCTGCGAGAGAGAGGAAGACGATTGGAATGCAGAACAAGATGGAGTAGAGAGAGGGGAGGAAGGAGTGAATAAAATTTTTGCCAACGACCGCTAATTTGGTAGTAGAGGGCATTTGAAGTCTTCTCTCGATGGCATTTTTTAATTATAAAATAAGAATCAAGCTGAGAGAGCCAGATTTGTGTATATATATATTGAATTAGGAGTTGCAAGGTGATGGTCTGATGGGATGAACAGAACAGCAAATAGAGAAGAAAATGAGCAGGACGAATCATACTAAAATTTTCATTTAGTCTCGTTCGATGTACTTTCACTAAAATATAAAACTTTAAACTTGTTGACCTATCTAGAATGAGTTGTTTTTAGCTGATTTGACTTTTTCTTGAGCGTATTGAATTTTATAACAATTTTTAGTCTCATTCAATTGATAGGGGCATCAATTTAAATTGGATCCTCACTCAATCAAAGACTGGTTGGATTGTTCTAATTTTGAATTCATTTGCAGTATATATAATAGAATTATTGCCGTTGACCTTGTAAGTTTTTATGTTTCTAAGTGAATTTAATCTTATGCGATTAATTTTAACTAAATAAAATTTAAGAAAATAAGAATTTGGACTGAAGATGTTTTGATGGTAATCAGTTGTATGTTTCATGGAAGTCAACAATTGCATTTCTACATCAACTCCCCTCACATATTATAATTCAATGGAATAAAACATATATACAAATCGACAGAAAGACAAACACGAATAACTTGCCATTAATTTTAAAGCATGATTAATATTAATATATATGTATATGTATAGAATAATGAATCATAATAAAAATAGTTTGAACTGTTAAAATTGCTGGGTAGTGGTTGAAATTGCGTTCCCACCCCCAGTATCTACATGGCTTGAAGTGGTTTTTTAAAAATATTTCTAGGTTAATTACTGAACAAAGTGGTGGTGTTGGGCAGGCAGATTTCAAAACTGAACGTTGAAACATAAAAACTGGTGTCCCTAATTAAATTATCTGGTCAATTATGGTGGGATAATAAGATGTTGAAAGAGATCTTCATGAACGGCTTATTCAATTTCTTGATGATTGTATATTATAAATGTTTCCCCTGCATATATAAAACCAGGTTGTGTTTGGTAAAAAAAATTCATTCTTTTGCATCCTGCTGAAATAGGAATTTGATGCACAAATCTGCTCAAAAGGGGGGAAAAAACTATTCTTAGATCATACTTAATAATGATAATTTAATTAGGGATCCAAGTTTGTTTTCCTGATCCAAAGTAGTGAGATAGATTATAATGAATATTCAGCTTTAGTTGAATGTGGGTTGCCATGCAGTGCACAACTAACCGTACTTTGTTTTGATTTTACAGACAAACAAAGAAACTATTATCACTCTAGTAGAGTCTTTAGATTAGTTTGTTGGATATTTTGCTTAAAAGAAGATTTTGCCTACTGGCATCGATGACTAAATTGTGATGAGTACTATTTCAATTGGAACAGTATCAGATTGCAGTCCTGAGATGAGAATGCCAAGCTTCTGATCGGCCAGTTGCAAGTTTAGATACTTCTGATTGTTCTTTTGTTAGCATGGTAGGTATCTTATTAGCTGTGTTGTTGTTTCTAAAGATCTATTACTAGCAAACTGCTTGCTGTATGATTGATGCTAAGTACATCTTTTTGCTTGTTTGATCTATCAGCAGTCAAAGGGAAGATGAGCATTGATGGCAAAGAGTTCCTCAAGCAGGCACTGAGCTAGCTGTGGTACCATTTTTGTCTTTTGCCCTTTTTGATCTCAAGTCACTTCCATGTTGCCCCTATTTCTCATTCTCATTATTGAATCACTGGATGTAGCACATTATAATTTATCGGAAGCATATCATTAGATTATTGATGAAACATTCTGTATTGAATGCTAATTTTTAATTAAATATTTACTAATTACTTGGGCACTCGTAAGTATTAAATATTTTAAATTTTTTATCTTTTAAAATAATTAAATATTTGCTAAAATATTATAATTTGTTTTGTTACTTTTCCTACATTAACTAATTTTATATTATATTATATTAGATAATTTTTTTATTATTTTATTGAATAGTATATTTTATTTTTTAAGCAATGTGGAGTCCACCATATACAACATTGATATGATATAGAAGGACATTTGTCGAGGAATAATTATCTAAATGACATAGTCCAAATAAAAAGTCATGCCCCTTAGAACCTTATGGGTTGAGAGGCTATATAAAGCTCCAAAGGGAATTAACAAATTATCCAATAATAATTCAATAAGAATCCAGGAGAGATAGAAGAGAGATCTAGGAGGATAGAAGAATGATCCAAGAAGAATTAATGAGTATCTAGAAATAATCAAGAGAGTGTATATTATAATTAGATAGAGTAACTGATATTTAGATTGTGAATGATTCGTATTCATAGTTTCACCGATGCTTGAACAAAAGTTACCTTTCACTCATTTTCTACTATTCAGTATTTTTTTCTTACTTTTGCACTTCATTTATATCATCAGTATTTTTCCTCAAAGTTACACGACATATCTCTTCACATCTTCACATCCGTTCTATGATATTTGGTAAAGTTAGTGATATATGTGTGAGTCATTTTATACTGATATTTGATAAAATTAGTGATATATGTGTGAGTCATTTTATAGTTTTTCTTAGATTAATTAATTTTAAATTATGTTATATTAGATAAATATCTGAATTGTATTTTTTTTTGTTAGAAAAAGAACTGAATTACCTACCGGCGTACGCTTCTAAAATATCATCAAAATATAATTGTTTCAGAAAAAGAAAAAAAGAGGACAAAACTAACGGCGTTAGAATCGTTATGCACTCCACAATTATTTAGCACGTGCAAGTGGAGACCGAAGTCGTCTCTCCGGCGTCGTCCTCTCGTTAATAAATGCATGCAATTAGAAATCAAAGAACACGATAAATTAAATTATTAGCTCCATGGACGGCAATTGAGAAATTAAAACTAAAATATATACGTATAAAAATTAAGTCACAGTTAAAAGGAGAAATAAAATTAAAAGAATCTCTCTCTCTCTCTCTCTCTCTCTCGGTTTCGCTTGCTTGCTCTCTCTTCCTCCTCCCAGATCCGAAGCCTCAAACCCTAGAAAAGGAACCCGGCCGAGGGACACCGCCTCACGCAAGCGCAGGCCTCCTCCTCCGCCGCAGATCCCTCGCCGGAGTCCCTCCTGATCCGCCGCAACCCCCCTCCCCTCCCTCCGCCTTCTCCCACCTCGCGTCCATCTCTCCGGCCGCCGGCCCCCCTCTTCCTAGTGCTTCAGCTGACTTCGCCTCCGAAAATGGCCGCCCAGCCGTCGAGTGCCGCCCCCGCTTCCGCTGCGCCAGCCGCTCCGCCTTCGGCTCAAGAGGTGCGGGTTTCGCCTCTTTACGTTTCTCTTTGGTCTTGCCTTAACTTTCTTTGTCCTGATTGTTGGCTGCGATCTGGTGGTTGGTGGATCAGGTGGGGAACGTGTTTGTGCAGCAGTATTATCTTATTCTCCAGCAGTCGCCCGAGCTGGTGCACCGGTTCTACCAGGAAAGCAGCAAGCTCAGCCGGCCGGATTCCCATGGCACCATGTGCTTGGTCACCACCACCGACGTGAGTGTTCGGGGCAAGCCTGATTTTTTTTTCCTTTTTTATAAATCTGCTTGCTTCGGTATTTCGTGAAGCTGGAACCTTGGTGATTCCGATGCAGGCGATCAATGAGAAGATATTGTCGATGGGACTTGTTAGAGCGGAGATGAAGACGGTGGATGCACAGGAGTCCCTTGGTGGTGGGGTGATTGTGCTTGTGACTGGGTACCTCACAGGGGAGGACAATGTTAAGAGGGACTTCACCCAGTCTTTCTTTCTCGCTCCACAAGGCAAGGGATTCTCGTTCTACGTCTTGAACGATGTATTCAGGTTTGTCGAGGAGGCTGATCACCAACAAGGGAACCAGGGTTTTGCCAATGGTGTCAGTACGCCTTCTGGGCCTGAGCATGGTTTGTCTTGCAGAAACCAAAAAGATTACTCTGGACTTTTATTGTCTCTATTTGGAAATATCACGGTTATTGATCTTGACATGCAGATACACCTCCTCAACAAGAGCAACATGCTCCAGATGAAACGGTCTCATTGCCAGTGGAAGACGACGGGATGAGCAAGGAGGAAGTTTATAATCCTTCAGAAAATGGAGAGGTTGTGGTGGAGGAAGAACCCGTAGCGGAAGTGATAAATGAAGTTCCTAACAATTTTCAGGTGGAGGTGGTTGAATCAAACGTGGCTACTGTCCAAGAGGAGATGCCAAAGAAATCATATGCCTCAATAGTGAGTCGCTTATGAACAAATATGGCTATAATTCCTTTTTCTACTCTTCTTTCCATTAAGATCACAGCGTTTGTTAAAGAGTTCATTCATATGTTGCTGATTTTGTCTTTATAATTTAAATTTCTACCAGAAAACTTATATTGCTAACTGATACTATCCACTGCATTTACCAGTGTTTGATGTGGGTTAATGTATTTATTTATGCAATATTCACATTAGCAAGAAACTCATTGGATAATCTATCTCTATGCTAATTTGGTAACTGTGGAATTGCCATTATATGAAAAAAATCCACCGATCTATCTATCTTGGTCCGATTAGTCCTCAAGTCAAACTGGCAATATTTTTTTTTATTAACTACAACACCAGATACTGATGGAAATTGACATTTATTTTGTACCTTATGATTCAACATATTGGAATCCTAGTCTTGATATATAACAGGTATTCCTCTTATCTGCAAATAGATAATGCATTGCCTATTGTTAACATTATGTGATGAAATTCTATATTTCAAGGCCATGCACTATTTTACTTCATTCTACAACTAAAAATAGAGTTTCTAATATGATTTTTCTATGAAAATTTCCCTTTGGAAGTATCGGTATTTGTTAATAACTGTTATGATCTAGAAAATGGTAGATAATGTGTATGTGTGAGCAATACCAAAATATATATACTCTTTTAACTCATTGTCCTAGACACATAGGTTGTCATTAAGTTTACCAGGGACATGTAACCAAGCAACCCTCCGATAGATACAGCTTCCTCTGATTAGAACAATTAGTATGAGAATTTAGTGTCATTAACCTGGTTCGATCATGGTTGCAGGTCAAAGTCATGAAAGAGAATGTCTTTGCACCGGTTCCAGCACGTGCTCCTCCTAAGCCAGTTCCAGTTAAAGCAGAACCACAAGCAGTTCCTCCTCCTGCTGCAGCTCCGGCATCTGAGATCCCTGTAGCCAGTTCTAATCCTGCAGAAAGCAGCAATGTGCAAGAGGCAGAATGTAATAGTGATTCTTTATTCAAATGAAATTGACATTTTTCAACTTCTTTTGAACTGTGCCTTGATTTTCATTCTTTCTATGCTTTTTTTCAGCTGATGGTTATTCCATTTATGTGAAAAGCCTACCTTTGGATGCAACACCTGCCCAACTTGAAGAGGAGTTCAAAAAATTTGGTCCTATCAAACCAGGCGGCATTCAAGTTAGAAGCCATAAGGTTCTTTATCAACCACTGGTTTTGCATTAGTTCCCATTCAAGTATCATCTTTTTTTGGTAGTCTAAAAGTATGTTGTTTTTACTTATCTACAGGTGCAAGGTTTCTGTTATGGATTTGTAGAGTTTGAGGTGGCTAGTGCTGTACAAAGTGCAATAGAGGTAAATCTAATTATGCTTTCACTAACTTTTATTTTCTATAATCTTTTTAGGTTGCTCAAACTGTGTCAGACTAATGATGTTTTCATCAACATTCATCTTGTCTCATATTAAGTCTGTGTTGTTCAAACTGTGTTTGGTTTTCAAGTTGGATAATGCTCGTTATTGAAACCAAATTTTAATTAAAGAAAGCCCGATTTTGTCCAATCTGAACCTGGTTAGGCTAAATTTGTCGGTTTCTGAGTGCATAATGAATAACTAACCACTCTTGAAATTTCTTTTCTATTTTTCATGCTTATATTGCATGCCAATAAATATGCTAAAACATATCTATTACTCAAGGCTGTCTTTTATCGATCACATTCTGTGGATCCATGCCTGAGGAATCAGATTGGAATTAGGTTGTTGATTTTGGCATTCTTCTATAGAATTCAATTGAGATGCCCAAATGCGTGTTGACCTAGTGTAGAAAAGGAAGCTTGTTGCCTCTGATGAGTTCTGAGTTTCTCACCAGTTGCTTTTGGATAAAAGTCTCAAAGTAGAAATTTGCATTGATTATATTGTCAATGCATATACTATTTTCCTTGTGATTTTTGTATGCTTGCTAATGGGGTTTACCTACATGGTGCATATTGTTTGAGATTTAACTTCGTATCATAGTTTGCTATCGTGTGATTGTCTGTTGTATTTTTTATCCAATCGGTGTGGTTATAATGACTTATGGATGGCTCTCTCCTGATACTCCCGGCTTTCTTGCTTTTATGTTCATTACGATTTTCTGGTTGTTTGGCGAGTATATCAATGCAACTTCTTGTGGGGTATTTTTGTGTTCAATGCTACATTTTCATAGTTTCTCACATTCTCAGGGCTTGCTTAACCAACTAATGACAACTAATCTTGGTCCCAGAAAAACTAATGGCAACTAATATGATCTAGGTCATCAATTAAGCTTGGATTTTTTTTTATAAAAATTTTATGAATGTCTTTTAGCTTGTTTTTGTAGTTGAACTAGATTTACTAAACTGGATTTTTTTTAGGAAACTGATTGAATCTGGTCAGTATTAACTGACAATTCCACAGTCACAGACTCCACATGGTTCTCTAAACTTAGGAATTTATTTTTTTCCACAAGAAGTTCTTATCCTTCAAAAATTGCAGGCATCGCCCGTAATGATTGGTGGTCGCCCAGCATATGTTGAGGAAAAACGGGCAACAGGTTCACGAGGCAAGTGCTGTAGTGCTGTAGTATAGCTCGCTTAATTTTTTTGTCATCAGTAGAAATATTTACATATTCCAAGTTTATTACTGCAGTTGGCAACAGAGGAAGATATACACCAGGTAGAGGAGGTGGATTCCGTGGTGACGGTAGAGGGCGCGGTAACTATGGGGGTGGGAGGGGTTATGGTAGAGGGGATTTCAATGCTAGGCCCGAATTTGGAGGGAGAGGTGGTGGTAGGGGAAGATCTTCAAATCGTGATGTTGGATACCAAAGGGTTGATCATTTGGACCAAAGTGGTGGTCGCGGAAGCAGCGCAGCTTCATCAGCCATTGGAGCATCCGTCAAGAATTGAATAAACAGAGCTTTCATTGGAATTGTGGTCTAGAGTTTCACGGTCATCTGGTTCTTCAATTGGTCATCATATACGCGCAACCGAGCATCTTCTTCCCTATCATTGATTTAGCAAACAGTTTAAGAGGTTTTATACTGAGTTGGAGGTTTTGTTTCGTTTTTTTTTTTTGGCGAACCTTTTTTCTTCCTTCCCTAGCAAGGCAAGGTGCAATTTTTCACTACGACTGTGGAATCTGGATGTCTTGAGAATGTTGTTTTGACCAAGATAAGTAGCTGTAATAGGCTCTTCTTCTTTTTTACTTTTTTGTAGTTTTTAATTATCCTTGTAACTTTAATTAGGAATTCTGTTTCTCTTTTTAATTCTGTGTCTGTAGGACTCAGTATGACTGAGCTTAATTTTAAATCATTGGTGTAGCTGAAGAGATATCACAATGTTGTTAATCTGCTGCACTCCCTGTTTTTTGTTGTCTGGTATTCATTTCTCCTCGTTGTGTCCCCATGAGTTCACTATGTCACTGTACATTTACTCGGATTCTGAAGACCACTGCAAGTCTGCCCACAATATTTGCATGGAAAGTCTCCTCACCATGAGGATGCATGAATTTGCAATCCTCCTTCCTCCCAAATTAATTCTTCATCAACTTTGTGGTGCCCCCCACCAGCCACGGTTTTCTTGCCCCATTATTTCAACTTAAACCTGCCCATAATAATTAGGAGGAATTAAATTGCATATGATATAACAACAATACACCACTTGATTTAAAATAATTAAATAGATTATCTAAACTAGTTTAGAGGGTTGTTCCTATAAATTAATCTGAGTTGCTCTCTACCTCGGTCACTGCCGGGGACTCAAACTGCGACGTGGAGGAATCCATCTCTTTCCTCCGTGGAGACTGCTTTAGAGCAAAAAACCTCAATTAATTACTCGATTAGAAACCAAAAAAAAAACACTAAATGTATATATCATCGAAAAATGAGAACCATTTTGGTTTCGGTGTTATTCTTGCAAGCCCTGTCGAGCTCTCCGACGAGGTCGCTGATCCTGGGGCGGCCTTTGCTCGACCCGGACACGCACAGCACCGCCACGCGCAGGATCGACCTGAAGTCCTCCAGGTTGACTTCCCCCCTCATCCGAGCGTCGACGAAGTCGGCCAGCGGCCTCTTCCCTGCTGCCACATCCTTCGCCTGCTTCGAGCATCAGCAGAGCTAATCAAAACCCCATATCCGAAGCGACCAAGCAACAGGAGGAGACGCGTGCATTACCGATCTCATCAGGGTGTCGCGCGCCTGGGTGTTGAGCTCGATGACCTTGCGGCCGGAGAGGACCTGCAGGATGACGATGCCGAAGCTGTAGATGTCGCTGGCGCAGGTGAGGTTGCCGTTCGTCATGTACTCGGGGTCCATGTAGCCGATGGTTCCTCTGATGTCCGTGAAGCACTGCGTCTCCTTCAACCCCACCATCTTCGCCAGCCCGAAGTCCGACAGCTTCGCCCGCATCTCCTCCGTCAGCAGGATGTTCGTCAGCTGATGCATCGCGACTCCTTCCATCGATCGATCAATATATCCAACAAGGAATGCAGAGAGCAAAAAGGTAGCAGGCGATCGAATCGTCACCTTGATGTCCCTGTGAACGATGCAGCCATCAGGATGAGTGTGGAGAAACCGCAAAGCAACCGAGCAATCCCTCAATATCTCAACCCTCTTCTCCCACGGAAGAACGCCACCCCCTGATCGAGTTGACAATTACTGATTAGAACTTAAACGAAGTGGTAGTTTTCGTCTCAGCTGTTGAATCACGCACTCAGTATCTCCGACAGGTTTCCATTGGAGCAGAACTCGTAGACGAGGTACTTGTCGCCGTCCTCGTCGCAGAAGCCAAGGAGGGAGACCAGGCTGTGGTGGCGCACCTTGGAGAGGCCCTCCACCTCCCTGGTGAAGGCCTTGTTGTTCACGGCGGTCTCGTAGATGTGCTTGACGGCGACGAGCTGCCCGCTGGGAAGGACGCCCTTGTACACTCGCCCGGCGCTGCCGGCGCCCAGGAAGACCCGGCTACTGCTGCTGCTACCACCGCCGCCGCCGCTCCCACCGTAGTTTATGGCCTTCTCGACCTCGGCCTTGGAGAACCTGTAGAGCCCGGACCATGCGCTCACCGTCTTCTCCCCATCTGCGGTGCGCGTGCCCAATTCATTAATTCCTCAAAAGGAGACAACTTTAAACCAAAACTCCACCTTTTTTGCGACCGAGGACTCGCCCCATCTTGAACTTGAAGAAAACAACGATGAGCGCAAAACACATCACTCCCAGGATTACAAAAAGCGCAGCTTTTGTGCCGTCAACTGGTCGTAAAGTCGCAAGAGTATTTTATTTGCGAAGAACGCGCACAAGTTTAGATTTATAATCAAGAAGAAGAAAAAGTTTTTAGCGTTGATTACCCTTTTTGCACCGGCAGCCGAGATCTGAGAAGCATCATCAGGTACAAATAACTCAAAATTAATCAGCATAAGTAAACATATGCATCTAACGATGTGATCAGAATAATGCTCATTCTTTACCTTGTGAATCAATGGCCGCCAAGCATCTGTAGAAGTCGGCAGTCCAAGTATCATTCCCACTCTTCTTCGAAGCAATCGCAGTGACGGCAGCGACGCTGCAGATCGCCCTCTCGACCTCATCGCTCTCGACGCCCCTGGCCGCGACAACTCCATCGATGAAGGCCGAGATCTTCTCCGTGCAGCTGGAGCAGACATCCACGAAGCTCGGCTCGTTGAACTCCGAGCAGGACGAGAGGATGGAGTCGAAGAGGGAGGCGTTCGCGGCCCGGAGCGAAGAGACCCCGAGGCCGGAGCAATTGCCGTCGTTGTCGCGGCGCAGGGCGGAGAAGTCGCAGGAGCGCAGGGCGGCGAAGTCCTGGAGGAGGAGGGACGTGCAGGTCGCCCATTCCTGTTGGTGGGGGAGGAGGAGGGGTTGGTTGTCGTCCTGCGCAGAGGAGTGGCGATCCGCTAGGGCTCTTGAGAGGAGGTCGAGGCCATTTCTGCAGCATCGCGTGCTGTCGACGTTCTTCCAGATCGTGAATTGGGGTTGTTGATCGGGAGGAAGAACGCACTCGCCGGCAGGGTTGTATGCATATTTCCTGTAATCCAAACTGCACTCTGGAGGCAGCAGCAGCAGCAGCGAACTTTAACTATTAATTCATCCATTATTTCCTAACATTACCTCAACCTTACACCACTACTTCAAACATCACCTTATCTAAATGCAACCAAAATAAAGAAAAATTGCAGCAGCAGAAGAAGAAAAAAATCAACACTAAAATTAACCTGTTGATGAATTGGTTGGAGGCTGCGTTTGAGATCCAAGTAATCTGAACTGTGACGAGATCAGGATTACAAGAAGAACTGGGACGACGATCACCACCTTCTTCTTCATCATCATCTCTTCCTCCTCCTCCTCCTCCTCCTTCAAATGCCAGTTTTAGATATATATATCATTCTCGAAGAATATGTGGCATCTCGAAACGATCGAACATATGGACAAAAACCAGGATCAACTGCATGCATAAACCCTTTTTTTTTTTTCCTCTTCCTGGAGGTGTTGACGGTTTCTCTGCGTGCGTACGTAATACATATTTTTTTTAAGTATCATTGGCTCTTCGAAATCAACAATCGATGATTTTATGGAAGGGAGGTTTTTTTTTATTTTGCATTTTGTTTTCTTCCGGCGGCCTGGTTAGCTTTAAATTGGCTACTGAATACCTCATCAACTGGCCGGCTTCCTAGTGCTTGTGTTGTTGATTTAGATTGAATCGAATCGATTTCTTTAAGGTTTATTTTCCAGGAAAAAGAAAAGTAGAATTGAAAGAGAATCAATTTGGTACCATTTTTTAATTTAGATTGCTCAAATTATATTTTATATGTATAAGCCTGATCTTATTTGTTACTGTGAATCAAATCCCACCCAAACAATAATTGTCAATATATAATAATTCAGCATCCACGACTCATTTGCCAAAGATTGATTGATTAATTAATTAATTAGCACAGTTTAAGCATGTCCCTGTCACAAACTTTTTAGCCCCTTTTTTTTTGAAAAAAAATAGTTTTAAATAATAATATATATTTAAATGTTATGAACCACACCATCTTACTAACTTTGGATTGCCCTCCTTTCTCAAGCTGCTCCTATGCATCATCAATCAAGAAATGCTTCATACTTTGTAAAGAGAACCTCTACCTTCCTACTCTTCTATCTGCTGTACTGCTCCCAACTCATTTATCTAATAATTCACAACTATTTTTTTAACTAATCTTTTAAACTTAATTATGTAAGGTTTAATATTTATTGTTATTCTATTCTAATATATATATATATATATATATATATATATATATATATATATATATATTAATATCTTACCTAAATTATTATTTAAAAAAATTCTCCCTATATATTTCAAGTATTTACTTGTACTTTTTCACTAATAAATTTACTGGTTTGATAATTTATTTAATATCACTAAATATTATTAAAAATAGTAGAGTATTAGGGTAGATTTCTATTATTTTAAAATTTTAAAAAACTGAATATAATTAGATATGTTAAAATGGAATTCTTTGAAAAAAGCACAACTTGTCTTTAAATAATAATTAAAAAATTAATATAAATCTATCGATGAAGAAAACGGTAAGGGGTCAAATTAATCACTTTATAATAATCTAACATATTATATATAATAACTTTAAATTATAAACCTATAAAATAATGTATATTATTATAAATATAAAATTATTTTATTTATAAAATAATATATTTATTAATTTATTTATTTATGCTAGTCTTTTAAATTTTGGTTACGGTGGATTAAAAGAAGAGGTTAATCAATCATATAAATATATAGAGAGAGGTACATGCACCACAAAATTATCTTCTTGAATAAATTTAACTTAAATATAATTTATTTTTATATGTAATTTTATATTTATTTTTTCAAAAATAAAGAAAGAAAATAATATTTTGAGTTAAATTTGAAATAATATATCTAGTGTGTGTATATATATATATAAAAGGTAAGAATTATATTTGGATAATCATGCCTTATTCATTATGCTCCAAGTATTTTATTTAAAAAAAGAAAAAGAATTCAAGTCTCTAATGATTAAAACTTCTGCCGCAATGATTCTTTTGCCACAGCCTTTCTTGAGCACAAGTATCATCATCATCATCATCATCAATCACATTCAGATTTCTTCATTTTTTTTTCCTCTCTGCACCAATAATTAGAACCCTAGAAGGACTCCAACCAACCAGGAAGTGCCAAGTTTTCTTCCCCTCTCATCTCTTGCCTCCTTGGATTATATATATATTTATTTATAAAGCTACACAACACATGGGTGCCCTATATTTTCAATGGTCTACTTCACCGTACAAATAACATATAGGAAAAATATATATTTTCAATGATTGAACTCCATGTTATCCATGTGGATTTATTTTAGGACATTCATGCACCTAAAAAGGAGCATCTTTGATTTTGTTTCTTTTTTATAAAAAAAATATGGAGCTTGTACTAAATAGATTTGCATGGACCATTAATTAATTTGCACACAAAATAGAAGGGGGGAGGGGATGGGTTAGCATTTCTTCATATATGATTATTAATAGTTAAGGTTGAGGCATGATCAAGTGTGGTGGTTAGATCTTGACCAGATTCTCTCTCTCTCCATTTTTCTTTTTTATTTTATTTTGGACAAGAAGCATATATTTATCCCCCCTGATTAATTCATACTTTACTATAAAATAATTCACCTATATATATTAAGTTCTTAAAAAATAATTCACCTATGAATTTTGAATCTAATGATCCATTAATATTAGGTTCAAATCTAAACTCATGTTTTTTTCAATTAACTAACTCAAAGTATTCTTTATATACAAAGTGTACGCTCAAGAAATTAAATTAAAAATCTCAACACATATTTCATGCGTACACAGTGTATATTCTTTTAGTTTGAGTTTTATATCAAAAGTTATGAATTTAATACTTACCAACTTAAAAAAATACATTCTTCGTAGAAAGTTTTATCTATTTAAATCGTTATCCATGTATAATTATATTTTTTCTGGTTACCTAATAATTATAAGCTCATTAAAATTATATAAGTTATAAAATATTTTAGATAAAGTATTCCTATGTTTGGTGTTGACCGCTTCACATACAATATTTTTAATTAAAAATATATTAAAATTTAGGACTAGTAAATTAAACCCAAATAAATAGCAATAAGCTCATGAATAATCAATCTTATTTGCAATATTGGATTAAGATACTGACTATATTGAAATTTAAATTTTTATTATTTAAAACTTTAGCAAAAAATAAAAAATATTTTGAAAGCTACCTTCATGTGCCAATGGATATATGGGAATTAAAGAGGGGGCATGATGAGTAGTTTGGTGTGAAAGGATCAAAGCAACCTCTTCATATATATATATATATATATATATTTATTTATTTATTTTAGTATTTTGTTAGTGCCATATTGGACAGAAAGCAATGATAACAAAATACAATTTTATTTAATCAAGTTGCTGTTTTTATTTTTTATTTAAAAAAATATGATTGACAAATAAATTTAAAATTTTGTGAAAAAATACAGCATAAATATTTTTAATCTTTTTCTTCCTTCCTTTCTTTCTTTTTTACCCTCTGAAACATTTCCCATCTAGGAAAAGGCAACAAAAACATATAACAAGCCCAAAAGCCTATCAAAATCAAATTCCACACATTAAGTAAATAACAAACAAATAGAAATTAATGTTTCCCTATCACATTAAAAAAATGAATTATTTTTTTTTAAAAAGGGCTAGCAATCAAGCAGAACATGATGCATTGTCTTTTGGTGCATAGCATTTCACCATGTCCATGTGTAGTTCACATCATCCCAAGATCAAGCATGAAATGTCTCACTTGAAAAGAAATTAAATTGCCAGATGAGATTAATGTGGCGGTACCCCTTTAGTATTAAATATAATTAAAAATTATTATCTATAAATTTTATCATGCTTTAGTCCTTTAATAATTTGTAATTATTTATTAATAATAAGAAATACCTCCACTATATAACAACAATATCAATAACTTATAAGATATTGCTTACTTGTAATCATTTGTATATTTAACATATCTATTGGATGCATTGCTTATGCTGCAGATTTCCATTCCATAGAAAAATTAGCCTTAAAATGGGCATGATCTCATTCCATAAAAAATTAGCAACATCACTAGGTTGGGCATGTCCTTTGAGGAGATAATAATTATATATATATATATGTATGTATTAAAGTCTACTTTTTGCTAATTAATTGGCGCCGTATTTAATGGACGTGTCTTTTAAGAGAATTTTATTTTATTATATTAAAACGTATTTGTTTCCCTTTGTCGTTCTTGAATTATTTTATCATTTGCTTTCTTACGGTGGGCAAAAAGGGAGATTGAAATAAAATAAAACTATCAGCTTAAATAATAGAATTTTATTTTTTTTAACTAATCTAATATTAAACTTATAGCCAATAATTAGGTAACGTAAATTATATTTTATTTTTTATATAATTAACTTAAAGTAGACAATTTATTCGAATTGTTAAACGGCTTTTATGGGATGATGTGACCTAAAATGTTATCTTACATTTTTTTTAATAAAAAAAATAAAACTCTGGCTGGTCCAAATGCATGCAATGAGTCTGAAGCTTTGACTTGTGATTAATCGGTCAGAGATTTTTACCCAAATTTAATTTAATTATCCACAAAACCCTCCATGATCGTAGCAAATTCAACGGTCAACTATTCAGCCTCATCAGCGGTGGTTAATTATGAACTCAATTTTTTTTTTTTTTGTGTGGACTTTGTAGTTAAATATCATGAGTTGCAGTTAATTAATTAAATATCTCGTTTCACTTCGGTTGATGTGACGAGTAGTTTAAGGAGCAAGTCTTGGGATACTTTTCTTTTTTAATTAATCTCCAAAGTGAGTAAAGTAAATATATCATCTAATTGTTAGGTTTGAAATCTATAATTCACCTTTTTCAAAAAAAAATTTAACAATACGGTGCAAAAAAAAATTAAATTTTTTATTTCATTTTTTAAGTTTTTATATATAAAACTCTCTCTCCCTTTGCAGTCCGCAGAGGTGGAAGAAAAAAAAAAGGTTGAAGGCAGAGAGCATCATCATCGTCATCATCACCGCCCTCACCGCCGCTGCTACCAGTCATCACCTTCTCACCAACCTTGTCCTCTTCCGCTCTCTCTTCATAAAAAGCCATTTTTGAGCCCAATTCTCTCTTAAAAATCCTTCCTTTCGTCTCCCTATTAGCTTTTCGACTCCGTTCGCCCACTTGGAAATGGAAAAGGAGGCCTTTTGGTGGCATTCCGCCGACTCCAAACCACCGCCGGAGTTCAGTTCCGCCGCCGACCTGTTGCTGCCTCACTGCTTGCTTAACCTCAATTGGAAGAAGCAGCAGCAGCCGATGACCCACGACGCGGACCTGGAGTCGGCGCTCAGCTCCCTCGTCTCGTCGCCGTCCTCCCACCCGGCCGCTCCCACCGACGGCGCGGTCATCGGAGAGCTCATCGGCCGGCTGGGGACCATCTGCAACCCCGGAGATATCTCGCCGGCTTCCCAGCACCGTAGCGCGAACACTTCCTGCTACAGCACTCCTCTGAATTCCCCTCAAAAGCTCAATCTTTCCGCCATGGACCACCGGCAGCACGGTGGGGCGGGGCTCCCGATGCCGGCGAATCCAATGCCCGGTGCCCAGTTCGTGCCGTTCTCGGTCGACCCTTGGCTCGCGGAGGCCGCCGCGAGGCTCTCCCGCGGCGGAGGAATGAGCCCCTCCGCCTTCGCGGGACAATTCGGGCTCCCGGAGACCCCCGGGAAGCTCTCGAGGGTCTCGAGCAGCAAATCGATGAAGGCGTGTGTTGGATCTCGCATGGGAGCGCCGGAGAACAGGAACGAGGTTGGGTCCGTGCCTCTCGCCGCCCAATTGGAAATGGAGATGAGGTCAAATTTTGGGGGTTCCTCCACCCCGGAGGACTCGGAGTTCGGCAACGGCCAGGAGGAATCCTCGGTGTCCGACCGGATCACGGCGGAGGCGTCGTCCTTGGGAGGCATCTCCGACGCCAATGCAAGGAAAAGGAAGGTCGCCGCGAAGGGGAAGGTAAAGGAAGCACCTTTCTCATATTCCGCCACCAATCTTCCAAATGTACGATTTAAATCGACTCTCTCCGCTGCTTAATTCGCCGATTGCGGTGCCAATCCAGCATTCCTGTATTGAGAATTTTCAAATCGCAGGCGTCAGCCGAGAACTCCGCCGCAAAAAGATGCAGACCAGCCGATCCCAAGAATGACGCAGAGAAGACGACGAAGACCGAGCAAAATGGAGACACCGGTCGGGATCAAGGTAAGGATTCCGGCACCAAGCTGCCGGAGCCGCCGAAGGACTACATCCATGTGAGGGCGAGGAGAGGACAAGCCACTGACGCTCACAGCCTTGCCGAGAGAGTAAGACGCAGCAAGAACCCTCACTGCTCTTGTTCATGGATCTTTGCTTCAGAATCTGATACCGTGATTGACCTCTAAATCTCACCAGGTTAGAAGAGAGAAGATTAGCAAGAGGATGAAGTTCCTGCAAGATCTTGTTCCTGGTTGCAACAAGGTGACCGGAAAAGCTGTAATGCTTGATGAGATCATAAACTATGTGCAGTCATTGCAGCGGCAAGTCGAGGTATTGACATTGCGGAAGGATCTAATTCTCCGTTGTTTATAAGATGGAATTGAATTATATCTGAATTCTGCACTTTTGGTTTCAGTTCTTATCCATGAAATTAGCTACACTGAATCCACACCTTGACTACGTGGAAAACATCATCCCAAAAGAGGTGAGCCTTCACCAACTTCCGACCGTTCTATCTCAGCTTCAGCTCAATCACTAATCAGGGTTTTGCTTGGCTGAATTCAGATGTATCAAGCACACGCAACGCGGCCACAGTCAGTTTACACAGGGAGCAATGGCTTCTCATGCCCTCAGGCAACCCCCCTTCAAAGCATTGTTAGTTCGGGCCTCGAAGCGCAGTTCTCCCAGAATGTGCAACTGGCTCAATTAGATGCATTCACAGAAGCTACCTCTCAGGTATACAAAAAAACAATTCAGCAGCCATGAATACTCAGCACTGCCTTTTTTTTTTAGAACTTAATGAGTTTTGAACCCAATACCTTATAATCCTCCCGTATAGAGTCCAATTACTCTAATCAGAGGGATGTACACTTTGTGTACATACCCAGCACTGCCTTGAAACTGAATGCTTATACCTTTTCAGCTCGGGGAATTTTGGGAGGATGACATGCAGAGTGTGGCTCAAATTGGCTATGCACAGAACCAGGAGACTGCATTGTCCTCGCAAAGTTTTCGTGGTATGTTTATCGGCAATAGAACGATTAGCCATGTGAAGATCCAACTATAAGGCTGTATCTGAAACGTCATTCTTTGGTGCAGGACAAATGCAAGCAAACCATATGAAAGTTGAACTCTGATTGCCGTGGGATCTCAGGCTATAGGTGAGAGAAAAGAAGACCTCTGTACATAACCGAGGAATCAAGGCAAAAGAAACAATATTACAAACTTTTAACACCAATGACCGATAGGTCTGAGCTCATAATTTATGTGAAGGTTTCTTGTATCAATCAAAATCTGAGAGAAGAGGGAGGGAGGGAGAGGAGGTGGGGGAGGGGTGGAGGGGGGGGGGGAGAGGAGTAGAGGAACTCATTATGATGATGTGGTTTTGTACTATCAAAAGAATTACCATTGATCATGTATATCATTGAAGTATTATTCTGGATGACATTTTGATTCAATGAGTACTAGTTCAGAAAAGAGGTAGAGAGCTTCTTTACCTTGTTTAACGGTTTCCAGAGTTTTGTTTGCTGATGTGTTTGGGGTTTCCTTCTTTTATCTTGTACAAGACTTGGCTGGGCCATGAAAAATAGTAAATGCAGGGCATGACTGTCCCTTATTTATTCCCCTGGAAGAACACGCATCGGAATGACCAGGTTGGCAAATCGAAACTCTTTTTGAGTTTGACAAGGAAGGCTTCCAAAAAGTCATTGTTCGGAAGTCTACTTCAATATCCCTTTACAGTTCATTGAAGGAGGAAAAGGATGAGGGGATGGGAGTGTGACTGCCTGAGTGGATTAGGTTCAATTCAGCAAAAGTTAGAGGGGCATCTGCTGGAAAATTATTTCCACAAAACATTCCCCCTATCCCCCCTCTGCACATCATTGTAATACTTTTATCAGAAACAGTGATCTCCTGCATTGATGAGGGAGCATTGTGCATGTATCATCTTCCACTTTCACTGCTTTCTCAATCTCCTTACTTCATGTCTTAACTCTTGTTATTGTTAGTTTCCAAAGTTGAACTAGACCAAGTTGTTTCTGGATCCTACTCTCCTTTCTATCACAATGCTCTCATTCTTGTAGTAGGCTAGTTGATTCAAGCATAGAGGTAAAACAATAGGATGGATGTTTGCATTGGGCATTGATGAAACTGGAGCTTAAATTTGCCCAGGCAAGGTTGGTGGCAAGTCTTTATAATCAACTTGGGTGGTGTGGGCAGTGATGTGATGCCAATTGAGGCAGCCATCATTGCATTCGGTTCGATTCTTGAGTGAAACCCAAGATACAAACACAGCCTTGTGGTGCTTTTTCTTTGGCT
Source organism: Thalia dealbata (assembly GCA_030544415.1). NCBI lineage: Eukaryota > Viridiplantae > Streptophyta > Magnoliopsida > Zingiberales > Marantaceae > Thalia > Thalia dealbata. The sequence goes on from CM060454.1 coordinate 5,476,575, forward strand.
GTGGAGGGGGAGTTAACCAGTCCAACCAAACTTGGTGGGCAAAAACTTAAGAGGGGGCTTCAATTCATTAATTAGCAATGGCAGCGTCCATGGTGGTCCAAATCAAACAGGAAGGAATTGGTGTTGTTGGGTACTACAACCATGTTTTAGATGGTCCAGTGCCTCATTGCCCCCCTTCCTCCTCCGGTGGATGATGAGTGCACATCAGGCTCTCCCTCTCAAAGTGAGGGGAGGAAATTGAAAGGTTTCACCAACCTACACCTAATCAGTAATCAGTGAAAAAGTTTCACCTTTTGGTAGGTAACATATCAGCTGCTACCTAAAGGGGGAAAAAACAACAACTGCAACAATACCCTTTCTTCTCTTTTATCCTAATTGCATGTTCACTCTTATTCTATTTTTAAAATCAATGCCAAGTAGCTATTATCAGTTTGTTAATAAGTTTTAAAACCTATGTACTACATTTATACATTAGTATGTAGGGTTATTATGTTTAAAGTAGGGTTAACATCAGTATAATTTTAAAATGACAAAGGTAAAATAAAATAAAAAGGAGTATCCATGCAATTATCCTTGAAAAAAAAATATTTTTAGGGTGAAAGCAGATATGTTTCTCTCAATTCCCCCGTCATATCCATCCAAATCATGTGTCAGTATCACCCCCCGCCCCCCCCCAATACCTGGCATTTGCATGTTACTTTTCTTTATGAAAGGAAATTTTGCATGTTACTGTTTTACTTAGAAGAAATGCTTGATGGGATGTGGAAATCAATTCAGGGCTATTAAGGAAGACTAATTTGTGTCATAATCATAAGAAAATAGAGGTAGAAGTCCTCTCCCTTTCTTTTTCTTCTCTCTCTTAATAAGCACATATATAAGATGATTAAGGTACAGGGGTCTTGATTAAGATATCTTTTTTAAGCAATGTTTAATTGTGAGAAAAATGCAGCTATAAAGTTAATTAGCATGAGAATGTCACATCACAAAATAATAATAATAATTCTTCTATATTTTAAAAAAAGTAAAATTACAAATTTTTATATTAGATTAGGTTGGGCTGGCCCAACTTTTAATTGGGTTTTGTTATGTCTGTTCTGATGATGATATTTAAATAAATAAATATATATAGGTAGTTAATTTTTTATTTTAGCAAGTCTTAAATATCAAATCACTATTTTAAGAATATAAATATAATAAAATATAAAATATGAGTGTTATATTAAGCATTTCCATTTGGCTACATGCAGTTTCAATACCTATTCAAGCAAGTAAAAAATTGAGGTGATTAAGAAAAAAAAGAAGACACTACTAATTATACTGCCTAAGTAATCATTAAACAAACTAATTAATTCTCTACTGCAAAAACTATTAGTTGAATTATTTAATTCACAGTTCACACTCATCTACCACCGTGCTCAAGGTGGAGCGCCGCCACCGGCATTTGAATGGCGCCTGCTGCTGCGGCGGCCGCCCTCTTCGACAGTCTCTGGATTGTGCTCCTCGCTCGGCGACCTTGCCCCACCTGCTCCGTGTTGCCCGCCGCCTCCAGCGACCGGTTTCGGCCCAGCGCGCCGCCCAAGTACTGGTGCACCACCAACACCGACACCGTCATAGCGAAGTCCGCCGTCGCCAGAAGGTCCCCTATCGGTCCCAGCTCCGGGTTCTCAGCCCACGCTGCGAGCCCCCCCGTCAGCTCCGCCGTCGCCGTCGCCGCCGCCCGCTGGCTCCTCCCCACCACGTACAGGCCGTGGGTGCTCCCCATCGATCTGATGGCCGCCACCATCTCCTCGGTGTTCCGCACCTCCCGCTCCGTGAACACCAGCGACGCGTTCCCCGAGTTCCGGTCTAGGAACTCGTTTATGTACTCATCGTCGATTTGCTTCTCCCGGGCGTCCTCCTCGGTCACGATAGTGATGACGCTGGCCTCGGACGCCGGCGGTTCCTGCGGCGGCGGCGGATCTCCCCCGCGGATGGGCAGAAAGCGGATGAGGGTGAGGTTGACCTCCGGGTGCTCGGCCATGCGCCAGGCGTAGGCGAGCGCCTCGCGGTCATCTGGTCCGCCGAAGAAGAGGAGAGCGACCTCATGGGACTGGTTCTGCCCTTGGCAAGAGCGGCTCTTCCTGCTGAGTCCGCGGTCGATGAGGATTCCGACGGAGCACGGCGACGCCTCGATCACCTTCTCGTTGAGCATCTTGATGGATGGATTGATGGGCTCCATGCCGCCGTCCACCGTCTGCTGCTTGTGGAAGGGGAGGATGATGAGGGTTACGTGCTTGTCCTCGGCGACACCGCAGATGTCCTCGTGCATGGTAGGGTAGGGCGAGAGGATGGTCAGCGTCTGCACGGAGACGCCGCCGGCCTTCTGGTCGTAGTTCTCGAACGCGCGGAAGATGTTGTTGGACTGCGCCTGCGGGCCGGTGACCGCAGGATGCCGCATCTTGCTCTGGCGGGCGCAGCGGAGGTTGTCAGGGTTGTGGACGATAAGCATGGCGGAGGCGCTGTCGGTGAGCTCGAGGAGGTGCAGGGCGTAGACGAAGATGTTGGAGCTCCGACCGGTGCTGCTGGGGTTGGAGATGGTGAGGAGGCTGATGATGGAGGGCACGTTGCGGGTGTTGTGGACGCAGGCGAGCACCCGGAGCTCGGTATCAGGCTTCGCGCGCTGCAGGTTGCGCCGCTTCTTGTAGCCCATGAGGCGCCGCGGCGGCCGGTGTAAGTACGACACCGCCGGCGTCGCGATTGAGGTCATGATCAACGAGGACACGACCAGCACGGCGAAGGATTCATCACCCAGCACCTAATGGCAACTAGCAGAACCAATAGTTACAGACAGTTCCGTGAAATGAACATTAGAAAGAAAAATCATGAGGAAAGATGAAGAATACCTGCGCTTCTCTGCCGATGTTAAGGACGATGATCTCCACCAGCCCTCTCGTGTTCATGAGAATACCGAGCGAGATGCCGTCGCGCAGTGGCATGGAGTAGAAGATAGAGACGGCGATGATGCCGACGACCTTGCCAACGCCCGACAGAACAATTACCACGAAGAGGAAGGCGGTTGTTTTCGGGTCGGGAAACTTGGTCAGATCCGTCCGTAGCCCGCTGACGACGAAGTAGAGCGGCAGCAACATGCTGGTGACGACGTCCTCCAGCTTGTCAACCAGTGCCGCTCCGATCGGGTCATTGGGTATCACGAGACCGAACATGAAGGCGCCGAAGATGGTGTACGCTCCGATGGCGTCGGAGGTCACCGCCGCCATCAGCATTAGACTGAGGATGAGGCAGACGTGGAGGTTGCTCACCGCCTGGCCCTCCGGTATCCGCTGCAGGAACCAGTACAGCACCGGGCGGCCGCAGAAGAAGCAGAAGAGCGTGAACGCCATGGTGGAGAGGAAGACCCAGAGGGCGGAGATCGGATTGGGGTGAGGCGTCGAGAGGGAGATGGCAATGGCCAGAAGGACCCACGAGGACATGTCGCTGATGACGGCGGCGGACATGGAGATGCGACCGACCTCCGAGTGGAGCAGCTTAAGCTCGGCGAGGATGCGGGCGAGGATGGGGAAGGCGGTGACGGAGAGCACGACGCCCAGCAGGATGGCGAACGCCCCGCCCCGCATGTTCTCGTGGACCATGTAGTCTCGCAGGACGAAGAGCGAGGTGGTGCTCACGGCGAAGGGGATCACCACGCCCACGGCGGCGATGACCAGCGCCTTCTGCCTCGCCCACCGCATCACCTGGACGTCCATCTCGACGCCGACGAGGAAGAGGAAGAAGAGGAGGCCGATGTTCGCGACGGTGTCCAGGGTGAAGAGACTCCTTGCCGGGAAGACATTCCGGCGGAAGGACTCCATTCGGCCCATCACCGACGGCCCCAGGACGATGCCGCCCTGCGCAGAAACAGAGAAAAATATCGCACCACCACCACATAAAAACAAAATTAACGAAGACGAAATTAGCCGGAGAAAAGATGAAGGGGATACGATGATCTCGGCCACGGCGCGAGGCTGGTGGAAGGGCCTCATGAGGAAGGCGAGGAAGCGGGTGGTGATGATGATGAGGAGTATTTGGAAGATGAAGAGGGGAAACGAGAGGGTGAGCGGACTGACGCCTTGCCAGATGCCGTCGCTGCTCGACACCACCGTGGTGAAGCAGACGATGCCGTTTTTGCCTCCGGGTAGCGAGGAGTTGTTGGTTCCGTTCGTCGCCATGGTTGCATGATCACGGCATTAATCCGGCAAGCCTGAAGCCTTCGGTTCTCCAAGGAGGGGAGGACGAGGGAGGAGGAGGAGGAGGAGGAGGAGGACGAGGAAGAAAAGGTGGAGAGCGAGGAGTCAATTGGGTCAAAATACCCAAATGCGAGTAATAATAATATACGGTATAACTTTTTGACCAAATATTGCATTGGTGGAACGATGTTTGCGTTGCATGCCTCGTTTTAACAGGAGAATGAGATGGGGAAGGAAGAGGAAGGTCGTGCCACTTTATACTATAAATGGTTTTTAATTTGACTTACTTGATAATTATAATATATATATAATAATAATTAAATAGGCTATAAAATAATTTTTAATTTTTTTAAAAAAAACATATAATTAAATAATTGAGATAAAAAAATTCTCAATGGCGGTTTAAAAAATTTGAGCTTGTGGGACCCGCTGCCCGCACCAGATGTCGCCCTATAAGAACTTCTCGCGCCGGAGAGGGATGACGGGATTAGGGTTTTCGCCTGTCGATTCGAAGCGCGCGGGGTAGGCCGGCGCTCACTTCCTCTTCCCCCTCCCATTTCTAGGGTTTGGATTCTGTGTACTGTCCATGTTTCGTCCGTTTTGATCTTTTCTCCGTGCAGCTCGTCGCGTGATCCGGTGGTGCTCTAACTGTTCGAAGGTGGATCAGCATGGCACTGCTGTCTTCTTGCTTAATGTCGATAGTGGTCGTGTTTCTTATTTTTTCTTCACTCTTGTCCTGTGATGCAGAAATGGCGCTCCCATTGCTCTCAAAGCGGATCGTCGAGAAGCGCGTCAAGAAGTTTAAGAGGGTCTCAGAGCGACCGCAAGATCTGTGTCAAGGTGAGAGTGGATGAGTTTTTTGCTGTAAGCCGTGGATGCGCTTAAATTGATGCTTCTGTCTGCGTTTATAGTAATTTTTTGTAGAGAAAAATATCTGAAAGGCTTTGAAGAAATATTGCAGAGCGCTTTTTTCTGTATCGAAGGAAATGTTCGTTCCTCTGTTAGCTCTTGATTATTCATGACTAACAAGGAATTATTGGCTTAGTTGTTTTAGAATTGTCTCCGGTTGCTATCTTTTCTGCTAATCTCTGTTATTTATGTGCATGGATTACTCATTATTCCTTGCAAATTAACCAAGTTAACCAATATATTTTCTCAGTAGATCTGTTAGTTCCATAACTTAAATTTTGTCATTCTATTTTTTAAAAAAAGGAACAATGAAAAGAACTCAATCTACTTCAACTTAAGATTTCAGTACGAACGCTGAACAAACTTACCTAGGGATATATCTTGTATGTGATAGATAATAGCATTATATAGGATACTCATAAACGAAATGTATTGTCTTTTATATTAAAGATGGTTGGATGTTTTTATGGTGATGGAATTCTGGTTACATGTAGCCGTCCATGTCAAACTGCAGTCTTATTGCTTGTCTAGGCTTTTTGGAAGATGTGATTTTTTTTTCTTTTTCTTTTATTGCTAATTTCTGGTCAAGATTCTGATTTCATACAGTTCCTAGTCTGTGTATTTGATGATAGTCATCCTTAATAGAGCTGGTTTACTTTGATCTCTTCGATTGATTCATCATTGTCTCAAAACTGAAATGGTTGTTGTGGAAAATGTGCTTTCGCAACTTCACCGAGCAGTTCCGAGTTGGTTGTTCTTTAGCAGATATTGTCTAACCAAGTTCCATATGGCAAAATGAGATTTTGTTTCTCATGACTCGTTATGTTTTGTCGTATCTCTCTATCCTTCTCTCCAGTGCTGGCGTTGCCAGTGCCACAAAATCCAATAGAGGTTTCGATATGGGTGACAATACTGTTTATAAATCTTTGCTCTATTGGCATGCGAACGTAAATTTTTTTGTTATGCTTTGCTTATTTGAAGGAAAATATGGTCGTTATATTAACTGATGAGATTTCTCATCATTTGAATGTCGTGATGATAGCCAAGCTGGCGAAGGCCCAAGGGTATTGATTCACGGGTAAGGAGAGTTTAAGGGATGGACGTCGGTGCCTAACATTGGATATGGTTCCGACAAGAAGACCCGACACTACTTGCCAGATGGATCTAAAAAGTTTACAGTCCACAATGTTTCCGTCTTGGGGTTGCTGATGATACACAGCAGGTCCCTGTCTCGTTCCTTTTCTTCTTCTTTTTTCTTTACTAAAACCTTGCATCATTCTTTGATCAATACTTTTTGCTCCGCCCTGGTTTTCTTAAAATCTGCTGTTTATCTCTCTCAGGACTTAATTGTGCTGAAATTGCTCATGACGTCTCAGCGTGGAAGAGGAAGTTGACATTGCTGATACCGACGAAGCTTGCAGGGGTCACGCAGTCAGGAGGATGAGCGAACCACTTGGAACAGATAGCATGGAAAATCTACTCCCATGCAGCTTAAAGCTTAGGCGTCGCCTTCATTTTAATCAAAATTTGTTCATTACTCTGTGTGAATAATCAACATATCATCCGTTCATTCGATTTTTTATTATTGATTTTTGTAATTCGCACGTGAGGCAGCTGTGGTGTATAAAATGTTATGCGAGGAGGACGGCTCGCTATATATTGGGCCTGGATATGGGCCTCGGAAGGCCCTCCTTTTTAAGGCTTAAAATCAAAAATAATTGGCACGTTTGATCGTCAAAACATTTTAATTTTCTTGAAAATAAATATATATTCATATCGCATGATCCGAATCAAATTGCATCAAACGGCATAAAACATGTGATTAGAACGAAAAACATGCTCAGAATGGAAATATTTAATACTGATTTTATAAATAAAAAAATGACCGGACAGATTGAAGAATCTTCATATAATAATGCACCTAGAAGAACTTACTCTTCTGACACCGTTGCAGTTGGTTCGGATCAATCTTCTTTGAACAAAAAATCAAACTATTTTTTTTATATATTTTTAGTAATGATATAGTAAAAAAATTAATTAACTTAAAATTTAAAAATGTATATTTGTTTTTTTTTTTTAAAGTAAAAGATGATGGGAAGAAGAAATGGGATAAATGATTGAATGAGAAATATTGGACGGCCGGCAAGAGAACGCAGGAGATGATGGGTGGGGTGGGGTGGGTGGGTGCGGCATCATTAATTAATCGATTAGGGTTTGAGAAGTGAATGCGCGGTCAACCCACACCGCATCCATTCACGCGATGATGATGGCCGTCTGACTTCACATGCTCCCATTTAATTTTCAAATCTCAAAGCCCTCGTCACCACCATTCCATTCATTCGGCAATCTCCTATTCATCCATCCCCTTCTTCTTCTTCTTATTATTATTTATTTTATTTTACTTGCAAAAATCAACTCCAAACTCAATCAAACGTTAAAGATGTGAGCCCTGCCAATTTAAATTTTGACCCCTTTTTATATATATTAAAAAAAAGAGGGAATCCCATATCCCCAACATGAAGTACTGGTGAGCATAAATACACCATAAATAAGGCTTGTCAGCTTGATAGATTGCAATCCACATACGCTCTCCCTCCCCCCCTCTGATGCATCATTCACCCAATCAATTCCATCAGTGCCTTTATGCTGCCGCCATTAAACCCCTCCCTCCCCCCCCCCCCATATCTGCCGCACACTGATCCTGAAACCCATTTTTATTTTTATTTTTCTTTCATATTCGACGTCAAAAGTTTGGTGGCTCTTTCTTCCTTTTAAAAATTACTCAGCATGCAGTATTGATTTTAAAAAGGTGATAAGAAGAAGGAGGAGGAGATGCTGGTTTTATTTATGGATTGCTTGCAGAGAGATGTAATGCGCACAAATATTATTGAGCTCCGAATCTGGCAATAAGGAATAAGCATGACTGAGAGAAAAATATTATGTAAATATTCGATGAGGAGCGAGTAAATAAATAGAAAAAGGCATTTAATTACTGGCACGGAGGACCCACGGTTTTTATCTCGATTCCATCCTTTTATGACAAAAATGGAATCCATTTGATTCCTTTCCCTCCAATTCTTTTTATTTTTTTCCTTTTAATCAGATGGGTACGAAGTTTCAATCCGGTTGAATGATTCGGTCCTTCCCGACTTAATTAGTCGCAGCAGTATGAGTTATTAATTAACTCGCAGCGACATCCTTTTTCTTTTCTCGTATATATTAAAAATAATATATATAATAAAAAATTTAAATATATTATGATTTTTTTTAAAAAAAATAATAATAATGATAAAGAATGAGATTGAATTATATATATATTTAGGCTTATAGGATGATAATAATAGCATTTTAAATCGGTAGGAGCGATGATTTAATTAATTCCGCGGAAGAACTCCGCTCACGTGCATGGCGTGGGACTTGATGCCCTAATTAATCAACGCGACGTGGGTCCTTCCTCTTCTTCTTCTTCTTCTTCATGTGATGCTTTTAAATTTAACTTGATATGGGACTTGGTAGGGTCCCTTTTTGGTTTTACTGCCCTAACCTAATCATACTTCTTCTTCTTCTTCTTTTACTATTTACCTTGTCTGATGTAAACATGATATATATAAATTAAAAATTAATTAATGGTATGGATTAAGAACAAAAAAAAAAGTATGGATTGGGGAAATTAGGAGTAAATCAGGTGCATGCATGTTGGCATACTGCATGGGGTGGGGGTGAGAGAGGGAGGGGGGCATTCAGTAAACAAAATTTAACCCCCAATCTTCTTCCTTCTCTCTGCATGCCCGCCTCACAAAACGCCTGCCCCTAAACCCACAAGGAGACCGGCCCTTAACCTCTCCCACGTACTCTGTATCCACTGTTGCATGAGATTTGGCCTTCCTTCCCTTTCCTCGCCCGCTCACGTGAGGAACTACGGATTGGAGATAACAAGTACCACGCTGTGGTCTTCAGTTCATAAAGATTGCCTTCTCTTTGAATCCCTCCTGCATACTTTATACCGCAATTCTATTCTACTCTCTTATATATACATATATATTAACTGGGAGTTGTACTCTCTCTCGAGCTTGGGAGTTGACCTTGGGATATAGTCGAGAGGCCGGTTGAATCGATCGAGTAAAAGAAAAAAATTAGTCGGTGAACTAGAACTGTAGAAGGAAGGAAGGAAGGAGGAGGAGAAGAAGATAACGTATGGTTTTCTTTTTTTTTGAAAAGAAAGAGAGAGGGGTGTTGGCGTTGGTGAAGTTTTAGATGCACTCAGAGTCCCGAGCTACGGACAAATCAAGGAAGGAAAGCACCCCCAACCCACCAAAAATGGAGGTCCTACGAAGTATAAGAGGGAAGAGAAAAAGGAGTAGGAGAGAAGAGTCTTCCAACAAGTAACAGCAACCACCACCCCCTTCGCTTCACCTTCACCTTCACCTTCACCTTCACCTTCACCTTCCTTCCTCCCTCACTCTCTATCGTCCTTGCAGTACTCCGCAAAGGATTTGCTTGCTTTCTGTCTTCTTCTTCTTCTCCTCCTCTGTGCAGAGGATGATGGGGAGGCGGCACATTCCGGCCTTTGGCAACTGGGACTACTCCGACGAGCTCCCCATAACCCAGTATTTTGAGTCCGCAGCCCACGCCGGCCTCCTCCGCGGCCCCTACTTCGGCGACGGCGCGGAGCTCCTCAAGGTCGCCTCCGCCCCCGTTAAGCCCGTCGTCTACCGCAAGGTCACCCTCTCCTCCCTCTCTCCCTCTCCCTCGTGTACTCCGAGCTCTGCGCCCGCTCAAAAAGTTGCGATTTTTAGCTGATTCCAGGTGAAGTCGCGGAGCGGCGGGGCGGACGCGCGGAAGCCGGTCGACGAGATGCCGCAGAGGAAGAGGCAGGAGAGGAGGGACGTGCGGGAAGTGGCGGCAGCGCGGCACTCGCCGCAGAGGCGGCGCCCCGGACGGGCTCCCAAGGCCGTGGACGAGGACCTGTACAAGATCCCGCCCGAGATGCTCTGCCAAAAGCCGAAGAGGGTAGGCAATTAAAACCGAACATTTCTTGATCTCTGGGTCTCAGGTTATTACTTGTGATGTTCGACATTGTTATCTTGCTGCTCCACATTGCGATTGCAGAATTGGTTCTTGAGGAGCGTCTGGCCGGCATGCCTGGGGATCAACTGCGTAGCCTGAGGAGGCAGCAGCTGCTGCAGGAAAGGAGTTCCTCCTAATGATTGTGGAAATGCTTGAGGGGAGTGACAGGAGCGAGAGAGTGTAATAATTGTACCCGTTGTGGTAGTTCTGTAACTTGTATTTTTCCATGCTGTGGTGGATTGATTTGGGGGATAGTTGTTGTGTCATTTCACATCAACAGTGGTAGGAGGGAGGGAGGGAGGGAGAGGAAGGGAACATCTGAAGCTGATGGGTTAATTTTCTGTAGTGGTACTTGGACTTTTATGATGGGGGAGGGACTTGTGTGCTAGTGTGCTTCCTTGGGAAAGGAAGAGCAGGGAGGGAAGGAAAAGACCCTTTTGTCATCTCCTTGATGAATCATAAAAAATTTTGATGCACGATTTGATCTCTCTTTCTTTTTGTTCCCCCTCGACTGCTCAAGTGGCAAATTGTTCAGTTTGTTTGGAGGTCATCATGGTGATTGCAGTTTTTGTGGGAGATGATGATGGGCTTATTAATTGAAAAGACCCTGTTGTTCATTTCCTTGATTCATCAAAAAAATTGATGGAAGATGGCTCTTTTACTCTTTTTTTCCCCTCCTTCCTCAATTCCTGCAGAGACAAATAGTTAAGTTGGTTACAGATAGAAATAAGGCATCATGGTGATTGCAGTTTTGTGGGAGGATGATGATGGGCTTATTGATTAATTGTTAGAACATTGGAACCAGCAAAGAGAGGCATTGTGGAAATTACAATTAGAAGGGTGGATGTAATTTAATTATTTGTGTGCAGATGCATGTGAATGTTGGAAATGCTGCTTGCTTGGAGTTGAGTTTTTCTTTTTTAAACCATTTATTAATCATGGGAGGCACCTTTTTACTTGGAGTAGAGTTTATCTGGATGTTGACAGGTGTGTATACTTTTTAAATTGTGAAATTAGTTAACATCTCAATGAGAAACTCGAGCAATAAAATCTAAATTATTCAAAGTTCAGCCTCAAAAAATAATACTTATAATACAAAGGGAAAAACAAATCACAATAATGATAGGAATATATCATAAATGATTAAAAAAATGACATGTAAAGATAATTAAAACTATATTTAGGCACTAATTAGAATAGAAATATCTAAGTAAGCTACCATGAGTGTGAAATTTATTGATAGTATATAGGTAAGTGTTTTATCTTTATTTTATCACAATAGTTTTAATCAGAGTGAAGTTGTAATCCCCTGAAGAATCTTTATGAGCATGTTCGGAGATGTATGAGAGATGAGCTCAACTTTTTACATGAAGGTACAGATATGGATAAAATGCCTCCACCGGTTCTAAAATAAGAAAACTTCCTCTAAAGTGGACCCTTCACTTCACCCCTTCTTTGAATTGCACTATTTTTTTATTTCTTTTTGTCAGTGAAGGCTGGCAAACATAATTCGGACTAGATTTTTTTTAATTTTATCATTCGGGTTCAGAATTGTAGGTGACTTAAAAAAATAGGTCTCTGCCATCTACAAATCAATGCAAGTTAAAGTAGTTTTTTAGTTTGTGAAGGTTCTTTCTTTAAAAGAATAGAATCTCAGGACCCCCACCCACTTAAAAAGGTGTCTTTTTTATGTCAAAAAGCCTCATAATTTTATTTCTTTTTAGTCCACCGGCAATCTTTACTTTGTTCCTACCATCCATCCATCCTCTTTCTCTCATCTTGTCTGCTAAGTACTAAACAATAACAATACAACTTCTTAAACTTTTGATTATTTAGTGGTTTAATTGATGCACTGTCCCAAAAAAAAGTACAGTCGTAAAGAATATCTTAAAGGGGAATAATAATGTAGAAATCTTATCAACAGATTTCTCTTAGGCTCTATCAAATTTGTAGCAAACTTCCTGTGTATAATAATTCAAAGTACTATTTTACTTGCTACATATGTAATAAGTAATCTTAGCTAACTGAGGTGGAACGGAGTCGGTGAATTAAAATGAGATGGTTGGGACAATTGCCTAAAAATTGGAGCATCTTCATGGAACAATTGGGCCACGTTCTGGACACACATAAATGACATATGGAAACATAAATGTGTGATTTATTTTATAATTACGATGTAAACTTTTCTAGACCAACAAATTAAACTAGAAAAAGTTGGCAATCACTTATTGTGTAACAAAGAGTTTACATACACAAGCCAGCCAATAAAACATTCTCTCTAATTCGTTCAAGATATCCCTAGCACTACAACATCAAGAACAATAACAGCAATTGAAAACTGAAACGAAGTGTTACACCGCATCTACAGGAACAACAAACCAGAAATGCCTCCTGCAGTGTGACCTGAATAGCAAGCTCAAACGACAGTTCAAAAAATTTTACGGCCGAGATTTCCCAAGGTTCAAAAAATTGTATCGCTAATCTTTCTTCTCCTGCTAAGAACAAGAGATTGTTGAAATGGGTATGCTGGTCTTCTCTACATGTTTTTCTTGAACAAATTACTCAAATGGGGGCTCCAGATGTGTAGCAATCCGGACATACTTGAAATGTGGTCTTCAGACACGTAGTCGTGGTGCTAAGACTCTTTTCTCCCTACTCTCTTTAGGGGACCCTTAATCTTCCAGAAGAATCCAAACCAGCAAAGATCGATCATTAGATAAAATTAGGCGGATTCCATCTTGATACACCATCTCTAGGTCCACTGTGAGTGCCCTAGGATGAGCTATGAGATACATGGATTGAATGAGTTCTGCTCTTAGTAGAATAGTCACCCGTGATGCTCACTTTCACTACTGCTTCTTTGTCCCCAGAATCCTCATTCAGCCTATTTTGCTGCATTCTATAGCTCCTGTTAGAGTTTTGGGAGGTGATATATAAGTCCTGATGCCGCATAAGCAGTTCTACTGTTTCACCAGGCTTGATTATCCCAGTCATGGGAGTGACCTGCATGATATAGTAAATATAAACACATTTCAAGGCAATGCCCCAACTAGACTCAAGAAACTCAAAGGTAACAATTGATAATCGAAAAGAGTATTCATCATGGTCTATGAGTTTATCTTTCAAATGCATGATGATAGATATTTTGCATCTTTATTGACTATTAGTTTATGAAGTTGACTTAACCTAAATTGCCTAATCTATCAACAAACTCCTGCACTTTTAGATTGTACTTCCAAAAAGTTCGTAGTGCTGGTCCTTTTTTATGAAGAAAGCATACATAAGAGAAAGACGCTAACATCTCTTGTTCTTAAACTGACGTTATACATGCACAAGCAAATGTATGCAAGACTCTCAACACTAATATGCTATGCAAACATCCAGATATAAATTCCTCCTTGATGTTCCTGAAGTTATCTTCTCTATTTATATTTTTGTTTTTCTCTTGAACAATCACATGCATCTGCACACATTCTAAATATACGCTAACATCTGTGACGGCTGGGACCATGATGATATGTGTCCAGTGAAGTGGAACCTAACAGAGGACGTGGAAATGGGTTCAAATTTCAGGATATATGGAAACAAACCTCAAGCCAATCAGGAAAACGAAATGAATCTGCTGAACAAAGTTCAGATGCTTGTTCACTCTCCTTGACACTGGCCTGAGTTTCATTGAAGATTTCAAATGTAGCTATATATCTCCGGCATTTATTAGTTATTCTTAAGACAGTCACGTCTTTGCCTTGCAGAGCTATGTTGCTGCTGCTAAATGTAGTTTCTGGAATATTGCCAGATTCTTCTATCAACCTCCTGATTTTTTCATCGGAAAAAATTATCTGCTCAAACACTTGCCTCCTGGTCGGTTCATTTATGTGCGCAATATTTACAGAAAGCATGCACTTAATAGGTTTATGATCACTTCCTGTCACATCCATGCAAGAATCATACCTGTGAGACCGCTGACATGTTAGGTCATGAAAATATCATATTATCATAACCAAAAAAAATTGCTACGGAGGTCTATAAAAGCAACTTACATATGGATAGAAGAAACTACTGGACAAGTCAATGAGCATTCCTTCCGTGAATCACCACAGCTGTCACGATATAGTATCCTGTCGCACCAAGCAGGAATACGCTTCTTTTCACTAGAATCATATCCTATAGAAACAAATTTAACTTCAATACCAATGTTATAAGTAAATAACAAGATGCAAAGAACAATTCTGGTTAAGTCGGTTTCTCAAACAGGCATCCAACATTAGCTGCAGAAACATGTATAAAGTGGCCACATGATTAAACAATTTGTAGTTCACCTGAAAGGCCTGCTTGGTCTTTTTCAAATTTATATGTTGGAGGGAACCTGATTTCCCCTTCACGAAATCCCTGAAAAACCCTTCCTGCCTTCATTTCAGCTTTAAGTTGATCTTTTCCAGTGAGCAAGTCAAAGCGCCTTTGCAATATCAAGTACCTTGCTTCTTCATAAGTTATGCCATCAAGCCTATAGTTGAAATCACCGAGAAAAACTATCATGTCTCCTTCCGATAACTCAGGTATCCTATCGTCATTGACCTGTGAAACCAAGGTTCTGGATTCTCTTAACATACTACTATTTTAAAAACAAAATACTACAAGGGCCATTCATACATTTGTTCCACGTTGCATATGAACAGAAGAAGCACCACCTGTATGGTTAAAATCAAACATCAGATTTACAAATTTCGTTGTAGCAATTAAGCAACAACTTCAATGCACATGCAAATTATTAAGGAATGGTCAATAAGCCAAGTCAAGCACAGGCGCAAGTACTGAACCTGAAGCAGCATTTAGTCCACCAGAACTCCGGCTGAAAGCCATAGTACGGAAAACATGGTCAAAATCAGCATTCCGCCGGTTCACTGCTTCCAAATGTGCAGCAAAATGACAGTTAATAAAGCATATTTTCTGATCATAGATTCTCATCCTCAAAGCTACAGCTCCCTGTCAGCAATTAATTTACACATCCTCTAATTAGTTGCACCAACCTATAACCTAAACCTTGGAAGTTAGAAAACAATGCACCCAAGAATTCACTTTATAATGAAGAGACCAGAGCATACAAATATAGCTATTATTTCATGATGTTTTGGATCCCAAAAGACAATATTTCAAGGATAATCTTCTAGCAGAGTACCAGATCAATTTACCATACCATATCCAATGGTTAAAGCTTTTAGATGGAAAGGCATTGAATAAGAAATTAAGATAGTGCAATGATTTCTAAGTCCGAATCCTGGTTTCTTTTCCATTTAGTTTCCAGCCGCAGGCCATATTTTGATATAGTCGTTCCATCTTTAATTTGCACGTTCTTGGTTATGACAATAAGAATAATCCTACTCCAGTTTACCCATGAGGGATGTTAGACCATTAGCCCCTTTCCTCCGTTTCTTCCAGCTTAAAGTTTTAGGATGTAATCTATCAGTCAAATCTTTAGAAGGTTATTACAGAATAAGGTCGTGGGTTAGAATCTTGTAAGTATTATTCATGCTAGAACCAATACATTGATTGCTGGTCACCAGAACATTAATGTAATATTATGCATTTGTATGAGACAAAAAAAAACGAAGAAACGTTTGTATTCAATTAGCCATAATCAAGCACATGTAACAGGCGGGTCTATGACCGTGGTTTACAAAAGATCAGATTGCGTCTATCCACTTATTTCATAATTCCTACCTTTCCGGTAAAAGGGATCATAATGCATGTAAGAGTATAACCCGTTCCTACAGAAATATTATGCAATGAACTAACCAACTTAAAACTAACTTCACTAAGTGCCTTTGCTAACTCCAAAACTAGTTTTATCAACATCACGTCAACTTGGAGATCTAGAATATTCTATTATAATCACTTCCTGTTATCCTTCTTTTGCAGTAATATGCAAACATCAGATGCAGCTACTATTTTCTTATGCAAGTATTCATTCAAAAATTATCCAATATCCTTAATATGAACTCTCATCATATGCTCCTTATGGTCTATTAATTTCAATTCACCAAAGAATTATAGGACCCTGCTACAGCATCCAATTTTCCTTCCAAATAAAATAGACAGTTCTTCATAAAGAAGTGTTGGTATTTTCCAAGAAGGTACCTTATTTCCAATTGCACGCCCCAACCCACATGGTACGGCTGCTGCATCAACATCTCCAATATATGGTTTAACACTCTTTTTAGCCCTGAGAAAAGGTATGCATGATACAAAAACATAGCCATTGTCTGAATAACAACATTGCATTTATCAGTTGACCAAAATATAAAAGACATGATTATGCTGCAAGCACTTACCATGCAGCAACAAGTAACCCAGCAAGCTGCCTTGAACCAACAAGCTCAAAAATTGTTCCTTCATGTAAGATCTGCCCAATAGCCTCCAACCACCATTGTCCATTAGAACTGCCCTCAAGTCCTACCTAAAATACCTAAATAGTAATTAATAACTCATAAATGTTCATCTAGTAAATTTAAAATGAAAAAGTATCTAGTTTGGGATGAAATGAAAAAAATTATTCATATAGTAAATTTATAATGAAAAAGGAATCTAATTTTAGTTGATGGAAGACAGAACCTATCTGTAATAATAGAATACAAAACCTATCTGTGACGACCATACTTGTCATTTTCAGGTAATAATAGTTCACACGACAATGCACCACCATCTTACAGTAAGCAAATACATTGTAAATCAAATACATCACACGTAAGCAAATACCAAAAATCTCCACCAGATTCAAATATGTAAATCAAAAGTATGTAAGTCAATCCTATCTGTCGGTCATGTTACTCAGATCAATTAAAAGTACGAGGGCAATAATCCAATGTCATAAGCATAAAACTGAAAAATAATATATGAGATACATTGTACAAGTGAAAAAATCCTAGTTCCAGACCACACACGAGGGCTTTGAAGCATGCAGAGTGGGGCAGAGTAGCTCTCACATCAATTAAATTCTGGATATGACTAGATATGAAGATAATTATCACCAGTCTATGTATTTCATTAAGCCTGCCATGGAAAGCTAGTGCAGCGTACTTCACCTTTCACAAGTCAATGGAGGAGGAATATGAAAACAATAGAAACAAAATGATTGCAGCAAGCTCTTGGGCAAATAGGTCAGCAGAACTGATGTATGACTTTGGTATCAAATATATGAAAATAGGCTGGTGGAACTGCTATACGCCTTTAATATTAAACATACAGTAGGACACATGGTTGAGCAGAAAAGCATGGAAGAAAAAAAATTGAAAATGGTTTGGTGCAAATATTCCCTCACAACATTAGTTGCACGTACAACCCTCAATATTTTGTATTTGCTTGGAGCCATTCAAAATATGTATTATATTACCACCTAAATACTTCCATGATGTGATTGATTAGGTTGAACAAATCTGAGTTCCATAATAGCTCGACTTCCCTGACTTTTTTACATCGGTAACCATTAGTTTAAAGAGCATTAGATGAACAAGCAGCTTAAATTCTTACATTTTTTGCTACTCATTTGCCGCCTTGAAGACAGCTGTGTTTTGTTCGGTCGAGAAGTTCTCTGCAGTGCTGTTTTGATGTTCTATGTTGTCTCCTCTCATGTTTTCCTCCGTACTCTGTTTTCTTTGTTTCTGTTTTCTTTCTTTTTTTTAATTTTCTATTTTTAGCCATCCTTTTAGATGATATATTGTATCATTTCAGATAGGTGAAATGAATGCAATATTATCTTTCAAAAAAAGTAACCAGTAGTTAATAATCTAATGAGTCAGGCATTTCTTAGAACATCTGTTGATATTTTTGAAAGCTGTTTAGCTTTACATTATCCTTTTTCAACTGAGCTTTTATTGCCTACTAATGGACTAGTGGAAGATGGGAAAATGGAGCAAACGTGAAAATGAAACATGTTTTGAAAGGTAGCACCACAGCTTCAAATGTTTTAAATGGTACACCTGCAAAACAACACAATACCAAATAATATAACTTAAGTATCTAATGACCCTCCTGCTTCTAATTCAGTGAAAATCTTCAGCGACGGCAAGAACCATAGTAGCAATTGCAATGTCATTGGCAAGTGAAACCATCAGACGATGTAAAAATGTACAGAATATGTTCTGAGGTAAGTCTTTATTATTTACTAAAAATACCAAAATGTTCGAGGACAATTCCAGGTGGATAGAAGATACCAAATAAGTAGAGTAAGAACTTGGTTTGATTGTCAATATCGTTACTTTTTTGTCAAAAAAGGTGGATAGCACTACAAAGAAAAAATTATCGGGTGAAATTGGTAAAAGTATTAACAATATTTCATGAGTATTAAAAACAAACAAATTTGCAGAAAATGCAGCATTCGAAAGAGTTCATTTCTTAAAGAAGACATGTTAAGGATGAGAGTGGAGGGTTGAACTAAGTCAAAAACCACAAAGGGTTGAAGCAAGAGGCATAATAATTGGCATATTAGAACACAGGCATCAGAAGAGTTGCCATTTTATGGTAATTAGTGAGAATAGAAGACCAATAATTGGACCAGTATTCTAATCCAAGACTTAACATATGACAGACAGTTAATACAAATACTAAATGATAAAAGTGCCGCTTACAGTTTCTTTTGCTGCAGCCATTGCAAGAAAACCAGCACCCATCTCCACCTCTTGCAAACCAACAACAAGAAGTCCAACCTCTTGAGCTGCATCACCAAGCCAACTCTTAAGCGAGTAGGCAGATGCTCTTTCTTGTCCAACATTCCAACTACCAGCCAAAATACTAAGGTTCTCTAATCTTGTGTATAAAAGCTTCTTATGAGCGAGCTCTGCTTGTAATATACTGTCAAGCGGTCCTGGAGATGACAAGTACCATCCACGAATCCCACCATGATTAGCCAATGTGAAGATATAAGAACCCAAAACAACAATCTTTATTATTGGGCTACTGTGAGCAGTCCATGCTCCAAGCAATTTTCCCTCAATATTCATAACCTGCAAAGTGCCATCCATATAGCCAACCCACATTTTTGTGCCAAATGTACAAAGACACTGAATGGAAGATGAATGATGTTGAACTTCCTGTAATCGATGACCATACCTATCCCATTGGATTAGCAAACCATTTGCACTTCCAGTCCATATCATTCCATCACCAGACATTGTTAATACTTCTGTTCTGCGATAATCATCACCAAAGCCCCCTTTGGCTGCAGCTTTCCTAACAGCATCAGCAGCTTCCAATAGTACATTCCGTGAACGCTGGAAGAAGCTAATAGCCATTCTAGAAGTGGAGAAAAAGTTTGTCTTATCACCATCTTCATATGAATCTTGGATTTGCAATGTTTCTACCTGACCATCTATATTGAAGATTTTTAGAAGCTCTTTTGTGCGAGAATCCCTGGTAAGTCAAATGAGAGAAAGATTCATTGAGAATGCCATCAATGAACTGACAATATGAGTTTTGAGTCCAATTGGTAAAAAGAAGTTTTATAAATTCATACCAAAGAGCAAATGAGAAATAGCTTGAGCTCCACATTTTTGAAGAGAATTTATCAGACAACAAATATTTAATATCTGCAGTAGGCAAGGGACACACTCCTCCAACAGTGACCAGGTTCCGAAGATCAACACAAAATCTTTCAATTAAAGCTGAGGCCCGATGCCTTTCTTCCTTCCTCAGAGAGAAGGCTTTGGAGATGCCTTCCCAAGACCAGGCAGTTATGGCTCCACCTTCAGAACCAGACCATAATTCACCTAAAATTCACAAGAAAGTTATAAACAACCACAACCATGCTTTCACTTGTTCGCTTATAACGAATTAATGGACCACAGAAATAAAATTGGAGATTCTTGAAGCATATTGGACTACATATCTACCCTTATACTGATGGAATCCCGGTGTTAACAGGTAGTCACATATTCAAGAATGTGCATGAATGTGAGGAAAAAAGTAGTTGGTTAGAAGATTCTACATTACATATATACATACAAAATACAAATGTATCTCCAATCATGTTCCCCTTCAAAACTATGTAAAGATAGAACGAAAATTATAGGCTTAGCTCCACTCTGCTCCAACATATAGGAATTAAACTCCAGTTCAACATAGGTTATATTAGGACAAAAGAAGTCTGAGCTTTTAACTGTGAAAAAATAGTTTCACTTCCTAAAGATTGGCCCATACATTTTGAGGGGAAAATTTAGTTCAATCAAGATTTTGAAAAAAAAAAGGAATTAAATTGATAGCTAGACAATAAGTACCTGAATCCTCCGTCAAGATTTTCAACTTTTAGTAATATAATGTTGGACAAGAGGTTAACGCAAGTAAAATTCACATAGGCAAGTAATATAAATAACGGAAGTCACCATGCGAGGTGATGGCCATCGAGAGAACAGGTGATCGATGGGCCTGCCACGATAGGCATTCTGCAAGATCTCCCTTTCTCTCCGGAGGCAAAATTTTCACCTGCAGCTGCTCCTCTCTCCAAATACGAATATTTCCATCCTTGTGACCACTGCAGACGAGCCCACGATCTGAATCAACCACCAAGCAAATCGTCGGAGATGTATAAGACGACTCCCTGAATGGCGCACTCTCCTCATCGCCCCTCTTCGGCTTCCATGACGAAAAGCCCCGACGTTCGAACCCTTCGAACATATCAGAAAGATCCCAGACGCGAACGCCATTCTCCAGTCCAGCCCAGAGCTTCGTCTTCGAGGCAGCAATTGTCCGGATAAAGCACCCCACCTGAGTCTCCCTAAGAGGGTGCGGCCTCAATTCGATCGACGGCGGCCGCTCGGGATGGACAGGCGCTCGGGTCGGCGGCTTGAAGATGCCATGACGGACAGGCATACCGGTGAATTCAGGGAGGCGGGCAGTGGATGGGGGACCAGAGGGAGGGTTGCCAGCTGCGTCCGGACTAGAGAAGGAACGAGCCGGAGGCGGGGAATCCTGGGGACGGATCGGAGGAGGGAGCTTTGGATTAGGGGAGGAGTAGGAGCGGCTGGTTGCCGGGGCGGCGGCGGAAAGGGGGTTTTCGAGGCTGAGACGGCGAAAGGCGGCAGGGTCGGCGGCGGGGGCGGGGGAGTCCAGGCAGGGGTCGGGTTGACCGCGAGGCTGAGGGTGAGACTGCGGAGGGGGCATTGTGGCGGACGTGGCGAAGGACTCGGTGATGAAACTCCAGTCATCGTCGTCGTCGTCGATCAAACTTGGCTCCATTTCGGAGGTCGGCGATGGCGGCGAGAGGCAGAGTGGGAGAGCACGAAGAAGAAAAGTAACAATGGCTGGTGCGATCTAATTAAAAATGGAGAACATACTTATTACTTTCTCTAAATGTTTTTATTTATTTTAATAAATCTATAATCTAGTTTTATTTTTTAAAATTAAATAAATTTATATTTTAATCTTATAATATTCTTAAATTTCTTCTGTGATATTTTAAATTTAATATTAAGTTATTATTTTAATTTTAATTGTCTTTTTTTAAAAAAAAGAAATTTTGCAAAATCGTTACGAAATTTTGAAAAGCTTTAACTTAATATAAAAATAAATTATAAATCATAATATAAGTATATAACTCCATTTTGTTAAGCAAAATTAAGACAAAAATATATGCAAATGTAGATTTAACTTAATGTAAAAACAAATTAGTCCACAGAGATAAATTAATTAATGTACATGCTGACAACATCATAAGGTAATTAAAATGCCCAACCGACGCACTCCGAGGATTCAGAGGCAGCAAAATCCCCTGAATCATCAATCACCTCCTCCTCCTGTCCTCCTCCTCCTCCTCCTCCGGCGGTCGTGCTCGAAGCAGAACCCTCGTCGACCTCTGGCCGAAGACCACCTTGGTGCAGCGATGATGACGATGACGATAACACCGACACCCTCCTCCTTTTGCTCCGCTCACGCCATCTCCTCAACGCATCGGAGAACTTATCCGACGATGACACCTCGCCGTCCTCTCCGCCGCCACTCGCCCCCGAATCCGACAGCACTCTGCTGCCACCGCGGACGCCGCCTCTCGGCCAGAGCTTGAAGCAGCAAGCCATAAGGACCAAGAGGACGAGGTAGACGTAGAGCGACGCCCAGACGTAAAGCGTCCATCGCCAGCTGTGCGCGAGCCCCTTGAGCCAGGGGAGCTGCGACCGCATGAGGAGTTCGGCTTCGTAGAGCTGCGGGAGGTCGGCAGTTCCGGCCCTCGGCTGCAGCCGCACCCTCACCACCTCGCTCCGCTGCCGCGGCTCCTTGTAGGTCAAGATCTCCATGGAGATTTCCTGGCTCTCGCCGGTGATCCCGAGCAGAATGGGGATGCCCATCAGGAAGGCCCGCATCAGCCGCACAGGGAGGCTGCGAAATCTCAGCATGCACGGTTTGCTGCTGGATGTGACTGTTTCTCCGGTGGCTCCGATGACTTCGCAGTGAACCTAATCGATCATTCTTTAATTGATTAAGAGGAGAAATCCGATACGTTTGATCGTTTGGTCCAAGTATTCGTGCGCGCACACCTGGAAGATGCCGATCCGGAGATTATGATCGGACTCCGGCAAAAGAAACTCGACGGCGACCCTCACTGTGTGCTCGGCCGGCACCGCCCTTCCCCCTTGCCACGCGCCTCTCAGAGCCACCGCCGCGCTGGGCTGGACCTCGCTGTAGTCGAAGTGCAACGGCCGGCGCAGCGCCACCGGCTCCTCCGTCCACATCCGGACCAGACCGACGCCGATGAGCACCGACGCGAGCATTACCACGAATAGGACGGCCATCACGTAGAGCGCGGCAAGGAGGCCGACCGCGAGGCGACGAGCGAGGGCGGCGACGCCGCGGGCGACGCGGGACGGGACGGCCTGCGACTGGAAGTAGATGTGGAGGAAGGGGGAGACGACGAAGAGGAAGCAGGAGGTGGCGATCTCCGCTTGCGTTACCGCAAGCCGCACCAGCCACCCGGCCGGAAGGGCGAGGAGGAGGTGTTCGCCAACGCTGTACTCTTCGTTGAATTTGGCAGGTTCCATGGCGATGTCGGCGGAGACGGCGGCCGAAGGGGTGGTAAGGGGTCGTCTTCGGAGTCGGATACGGTGGTGGGTGACGCCCTCGCCGTCCATGGCGACTCCGTCTCTCCTCTGTTGAGAACGCGCAGCTCCTCGCATCCGGCGGTAAAGAGGTGGCGGGCGCGGCGGACAAGTTGCATGCAAAGTTAGCACGTGTCAGGGTTGGAATTCTGCCACTAAGCGCAACCGGGTCCGGCCCAATTGACCCACCGATCACCCCGACCCGCTTCAAAAGAACATGCGAATGAAGACAACGCTTTTATACGTTGTAATAGGAAAAAATAAATAAAATTTTGGACTTATATTACAAAAACGATGAACGTTCAGGGTATTTTAATAATTCATTACGACAATAATAATATATATATTTTTAAAAATAAGGAGCCTCATTTGGCATGAGATGGTCAAATTGGGCTCCACGTGCGTTCAGCTGTAGCTCCCATGTTATTGTAATGAACTGGTCATTAAAGCACAACAATTTATATCCTCCTCCCTGTGGGCTGAGAGAAACTGAGAACTGAGTAGCGCCTGCGCCTGCGTGCGGAGGACCGCGACCATCTCTCTGATCAAGGAGCCAAGTCAGCGGCTGCAGTGGAAGCGGAGGCGGAGAGGCGGAGGCGGCGGAACAGGAAGGAGGATGGGGGACAAGGCGGCAGCGGTAGGAGTTCTGGACGACATGGCGGAGGGCATGCAGTGCATGGACCATCCTTACCGGAGCAACCCGGGCGGCGTGTGCGCATTCTGTCTCCAGGAGAAGCTGGGCAAGCTGGTCTCCTCCTCCAAGTCCACCCCGTTCTTTTCCCTCCACCCGCCGCCTCTTTCTTCCTCCTCCTCCTCTCCCACCTCCTTCATCTCCGACGCCGGCGCAGCGCTGGGCCTTCCGTCGGGGCGTTCTGGCCCCGGCGCGGGACGTCGATACGGCTTCCCATTTCTGGCGGCAACCCACATCAAGAAGAAGAAGAACGGCGGCGTTGTCGCCGGCGGTTATGGGAGCGCCGGAAGGAAGGTGATGGCCACTCCGTCGGCGGTGGCTAATGAGAGCAGTATTGTGATGAAGCGGAGCAAATCTGTGGTGCCGAGAACGGCCGCTTGCGGCGGCGGCGGCGGCGGCGTTGGGGACTTCGGAGTGCAGGAGAGCCCAAGGAAGAAGAGCTTCTGGTCGTTCCTCTACCTCCCCGCTGGCTCCTCAACGGGGGTCTCTTCTTCCGCTGCGATTAATAGCAGCAGCAGCATCAACAGACGGCGATCTACCTCATCCTCCACGGTCACTACGGGAAACAGAGACGTCGCCTACAATGAGCAGCAGCAGCACCCTGCCGTAGACGACGAAGCGGGCGGCGCCTCCGGGCAAGCGGAGGCGGAGAGCCCGAGCGGCTGCCAGGCCTCCTCGTCGCTCGGGCGGAAGGTGGGCAGGTCCAGATCGGTGGGCTGCGGCAGCCGGAGCTTCTCCGGCGACTTTCTCGAGCGCATCTCCACCGGGTTCGGCGACTGCACCCTCCGCAGAGTCGAGTCCCACCGCGAGCCCAAGTCCAAGATCGTCCTCCACCTCGACGCCGGCGACCAGCCGCCCCCGACGATGAAGGAGCGAGTCAAGTGCCGCGGGCTCTTCGGCGGGTTCGGGACGCCGTCCTCCACATACGCACCCGACGAGGGCTTCGACGGCGGGGGGCGCAGCAGGATGTCGTCCTCCGGCTCGGCGCACGGAGGCCGGAGCAGAACCTGGGGCTGGGCGTTCGCGAGCCCGATGAGGGCCTTCAGGCCGCACTCCTCCTCCGCGCTGGCGACCAACGACATCATCTCCTCGATCAACGCCGGCAACAAAATGGCCAGCGGCGGCGGAGGCAGAGGCAAAGTGAGCAAGGTCGACAGTAACCCATCGATTCTTACAGTGGAGAGCTAGCAAAAACAGGCTCCTCTGTTTCAAGATTTCCATTTTTATTTTTATTTTTTCCGCTTTCCTTCGTTTATTTTATCATCATCGTTAATTCATTCGGTCACCTCCACCATCTTCCGTCTAAAATCTGCAACGTTTTACCTCCTCCAGATCGAGAGAGACGGAGGACGACGAACCCGTTTCATATTTTGAGCTATCGAATCTTGATCTGATGAGTTCGGCATGTGCGGGACTGAAAAGTGAGGTGATCTTTTTCGAGAGCGCATGAGGGGAGAGACGGAGAAGAGCTTTTGTCTTCTTCCGGAGAGGAGATCGGTCAACGAGGCAGCCTGCGTTGGTACGCTGTCATCGACCACATGACCTCTACATTCCCCAACACTCCCACGCTTGTCCTCTTCCTCTTCCCCCCCCAATCCCCAGTTCGAACGGACGGCCCTCAACCACAGGCGCTACCTCGTCGGGTCTCGATCCACCGTCCTATTCCTCCAATCATACCACCCACGCTGTGCGATCAAGTGCGAGGCCCCGCCCACTTGGGCGCATGTGACGCCCGGGTCTGACCGAGTCAATTAATCCGAGTCCGAATCCGACGCGTGCTGTTCCCAATTTATTAATGGGAAGCCGGTTGGGTTGAGCCGACCCCGGCCGAGCCCAAATTGGGAAGCAGATCGATGGATACACTCTAAAATATCTTAATCCGGTCGAGGCAAAATTGGGGTCGGTTGAGCTCTCGCTTTCGCGTAAAAATGGTTGAGCCCAACTGCATCATGTTCCCGTGCAATTAATTAATGATGGACCCGTTTTGTGCTGTTTGATTCGGGCTCTGGTTGCCTCGTGCAATTAATAATGAAAAATAAAAATAGGCACATCAAGTAGGGCACATGGGAACGGCGATTGACTCGAGAGGCGGCCATTGGAAGAGCAAGGAGGCAAGCTTGGTTTGGACCTTCTCTGATTCGTCTCCATGGATAAGGCTTCGGAATCGTCGTCGATCCATCATCCGACGGCGACGCCCACGCCTCCTCCGATCCATCTCCCCAATCATTACTTTTTTATTATTCGTCGCAATCATCATATTTTAAACCTTCCCCTGTTGATAATGCCCAAAACTAAATCATCACTTTGACTGATTAGAAATCATTCCGGTTCGGCGCGGACACCCAACAGGAAATCCTCCGCTTAAAACGGCCGCCCCCGCTGATACGAGCGAACGAACCGCCCGAGACGCGTGTCCGCTGCCCCGATCCCGACGCGGGATCCTACACCCCCGCCGAGTCGGACTCGGAGCAGCGGAATCGGTGGGCCGAACCCGGGTGCGTGGGCCCGTCGGGTGGATAAACTCCTCCCGCCCACCACCGCACTGCGATACCGCGCAATTATTACGAGCGTCGCGCGAAATCTGGACGGAGTCGTGACGGCGTCAAGAGAAGGAGGGGGCGGCACGCGTCGCCACGCGCCGGGCGCCGGTTCGCTTCGGCGTCACGGAGCGAGCGGGTGGTGCGCTGTGGCTAGGGAGGCACGGGACAGGATTTTCTGCGTCTAGCCGGAGTCGTTCGGGCCGGTTTTTGCTTGTTGGTTGGGTCAGTATGC
This sequence comes from Thalia dealbata, assembly GCA_030544415.1. Taxonomy (NCBI): domain Eukaryota; kingdom Viridiplantae; phylum Streptophyta; class Magnoliopsida; order Zingiberales; family Marantaceae; genus Thalia; species Thalia dealbata. The sequence continues at coordinate 5,503,310 of CM060454.1, forward strand.
TGTTCCGTGGTCGAAGGGGGACGGGGAGGTTGACGCAGTGGGTGGGTGCCTCGGAGGAGGGAATCCCGGGCAGAGGAGGGACGGGCAGCTGCCCGCCCTCCGTCCGCCTTCTATAAAGCGGAGTTTGTGTGCGATGTAACGCAGTTTGCCGCTTTGGCTGCTCTTTCTTTTGATTGATTCGTAAGGTTCCTTTTTTCCCTTCTTTTTTTTTTTTCTTCTTCTCTTTATTTCTTTCTCCATCCTAAAACTGTGTAAAAAATTAGCAAGAATGAACTTGTTAGGAGCGATCGATCGATCGACCGACTGATCGTCGTAGAAATATCAATTTTTTCGTGGATTGTTTTTGAGAAGATTATTTTTAATTCCAGATCTGAAGCGAATCTAAAAGAAGACGAGAGAAATGGCGTCTAACTTCGTCTCTAATGCCGATGAGACCAAGGTAGAGCAGCACCCCGATCTCCACCACCACCATCACCAGGGGCCGTCGCCGCGCGGGCAGGGGCCGTCCCCGCGAGGCGTCCGGCGGACATGGTCCTCCAACTCCTCCGCGTGCGGCCAGGGCGCAATCCCCAAGTGCGTGTGCGCCCCGCCCACCCACGCGAACTCCTTCAAGTGCCGCCTCCATCGGACCAACTCCCACGGCCACTCGCCGCCGTCCCCGACCGCAGTTCCGCCTCCCCGGCCCGGCCCCGTGAACTCCTCCCCCCACCCCACAGTCGAGGCGCAGTGATCGGCGGGGGATCGGAGCAACTGAGGATGGACGTGAAAAGGGAAAATTTAAGGGAAATATTTGTCGATTCCCGATGGATTTGGAAAAAAGTAATTGTTGTTTTGGTGTCGCTGTTTATGTTTTCCACCGCTCCTCCCAAGCTGCCACCTTTTTCCTCTCTCATATATTGTATTGAGAGGAGGGTTCTCTGTGTTCTTGAAGTGAGAGAGACAAAATCTACTTGTTTTAGTAGTTCGATCTGAAGGAGATTTTGTCGTTGTTGCCGATCACTGCCCTCTTGTAAATAGATCTGTCTACTTACTAAATAAAACACTTCCTCTTTTGTGATCTGTATCTAATTACTCGTCTCATCGGCATACATACTTTGGATGCTTGGTTTGGTGTATTGGCTTGTATCTACCCAGGTCTGCAATCTGCACAAAGGAAAAGAAATCGCACTTCTTTGCATCAAGCAGCTTGATGTAAGTTCACTCATTTTTCCAGATGCATTCAGACTTGCTGCAGAGTTGTTTCTTAATTTCTTTTTTTTTTTTGCAGATTTTTTTGCGATGGAGATGATTCGTCCTCCCTGATCAATGTTGAATTGCTTTCCATCGAGCTCTTGGCTGCTGGTAAGACATCATTTCTTTGTTAGAAATTTCAATTATTTCTCGACTTACTCCTTCAAGCCTGCTGTTCGACATTGGGTTGAAAGAAAAAATCTTGTACAGCACAGAGTGTCTGGATGTGGAGCAGGTCATAGATCTGATGATATATAGCTTTTCTTTTCATGCAGAATTTTGTCCTTTTCCATGGACTGCTCCCTGTAAAAACTTTATTCGGCAAATGGTATATTTCTTTGTGACAACACAGAAGAAGTTAACCTATTCAATTTGTGATTAGAAAATTTTGACGGCAAAGCCTATTTGCTCGATCTTATCCCAAAAATTTCTTGTGATGAGACTACTGGTTGGATCTTGGAACCTAGTTCTAGAATCTGACTATGCAAGCAGGATATTGTAATATAAGATCTGTCATTATCAAAGCTTGTGCTTGTGGACCATGGTTTGCTGGTGGGATAACATCAGCCACCATCACTACTTGGAACTTGGTTGGTGGGTTTTGCTGTCATGAGAGTGACTGGGGGAACATAGTAGTGGATATTTGTGTGCATATATATTCCTACTGAACAGTATTCTACAAAGTGAAAGACTCAACTTTATTCCTCCAGCAACGTCTGTATGTTCCAGAGTATTAATTGTCTAGGTTTCACATGCAGAAACTTCTACGTTTATCTCTGTTGATTCTCATTCCAGAAGCAAACTTTGTGTCTTCAGTTTGCCATATTCCTTTCTCTTTGAACTTTAGATCGGCAGATACATTTTGATGGAATGTGAAATTGTCTGGTACACTTTATCTCTATCTTTCCTTTCCCTTCTTTGTGTGAATATAAGATTCTTTCTTTTCATGTTTAAAGCTTAACGTCAACCATGTTCCTAGGTTTCGTCATTGTGAATGTTTTTCCATCGGCAGCTCAGCCTCATATGCTGATGTCTTTGTTGATCTTGTAGAGAAATTCTTTTTGTGATTAACTGGGACTGGCCTTTTTTGAAAAGTTGGAAAGCTCTCACTCTGCATACTAAATTAGTTCAATTCTATGATGGATTTTTGTCCTAAATAAAGTTGATCTGCTTTTCTGACATTGCAAGTTTAGAAATTTGGTTTACATTTTCAAAGTTGTATTGTAAATATTTGGGCTTGTTACTTTGCAAAATTGGATGTTCAAATAAGAACTTAAAACACCTAAAACAGTAGATCATCATGTTCATCAGTGTTTATATGGATGTTGGCCCATCTGTTCCATGTACATCTACAGTAGCGAGCTGGCCCAGCTCAAAATGAAATGAGCTTTTATTGATAAAAATTATTTATTATTAAGTCAAATTTCTATTATATATGCAGATAGTAGATACATCAAGTATTAGAATGTCTCCTGCTTGGTATTATTATTAAATAATGCACATAATTTATATGTAGACTTGTATTCTGCCTTGTATCATCAGCAATCTCGATGTTACTGTATAAACAAAATCAAAATTATAATCTATTACTGTGTGATACGTCATTCTGCTGTGGGTCAACTTAATAACAATAAATTGGCGTCCAATTAAAAAACTAAAAAGTAGGGCATATTTCATATTAGTTAGAATATTATTCGAATTAAATTTAAGCCCATTCAAGTTTAAGAATAAAATTAAAATGCAAGGAAAGTGGTCCATCTATGATATCCAAACTGTTTAATAAAAAGATAAACATCCAAAATATACTCTCTCTTTTTCTCAAAATAATATATCATCGTTCCCCCGAGCATCTCAGAGTAAAAAAATAATTAGATCGTAAAGTTTTTAAGATGCTTCTAGGGTAACAAATAATTAGATTGTAAAATTTTTAAGATTAGCTGTGAAGAATGCATTGTAACTGCTTGTATGATTAAGATTCTTATCAATTTTGATTTGTTCATAAAACATCTCCTATTTTTTCATCTCATATGAAATTTATTTTTCCATATAGCTAATTAAAGAAATAACCTAGAATATATATTTTTTCCATCTTTACGGAATTTATTTATTTCCTTCGTAGATAAATAATTATATTTTAGTCACCCACTACCTTAATTAATTAAGGAGACAGGAGGTAACCACTTGGGTTCCTTCCACACGAATATTTAAATCCGAACAAAATACATCGTTGGATCTTGAATTAATCGTATGACAGCATATAATTAAGACCGTATGCCCCACAGGATGGTGGCAGGCTATCTATTCAAATTCAAGCACATTTCACTGCAACTGCGGAGCATGCCGTCCCAAACATGGGGAATTTATTTCCTGGAAAGGACAAACCAACATATCACCATCGTTGACTACCATCTCAATCTCAATCTAATCTTTCGGTAGATATCTATTTCTCGAGTTACTTCCGGTGGGAGAAAAGAAATCGTCTCCATCTCATACTGCTAAAAATGTGAAATCTTTCTCAGTCAGATCAAGAAGTTTCTTCATGTACATATAATAATAAATAAAACCATGGTTTAGGTTATGTGAATGGAGGAGGAGGTGGCAAGCAATTTCACGTTAACTTTCTCTTTCTTTTTTTATTAATTAATGGTGTGCTTCACATTCGGTGGACATTCTTGAAGGGCATACCCACCACCTGCCCCTCATCTCAAAGCGCATCTTTTTTAATTTTTTAAAGTTTGACAATTTATAAGCTCGACCACGACCATATTGCATCGTTGAAGACCACGTTTTCCCACATTTATATTTTTCTTCGGTAGTCTCTCGTTCGCATCTCGATCGGAGGAAATAACCAGGAATTAAACAAAGTCGATGACGATGACCTCCGAATTCGAAGCGATTGATTGGAGATGTGGACACGGCGTTCTTCCTTAACCATCGAATAAAGTTCCTATCTACATAGCCAGCCTTAGTTGTGTCGTTGCTTAGGAAGGGGAAGAAGAGTAGGAGAAAAAAAAATGCAACTTTTGATTTCAAAGTCTAGAAGCAAGATTCAACCACAATTTTATTTATATATGTGCATGTAAAAGTACGAATTTTAAAAACAAGCGGAGAATTGAATTCATCCGTGTCTTCAAAAAATTTTTATTTTCGTACGAGAAAACTGTGAGTTGACCCAAGGAAGGGGTCGATGGATTTCCAGAATTCAACTCTCTCTCTCTCTCTGTTTTTTCTTCTCGTTTTTGTTGCTTAACGAAGGATTTCTTTCACGTCGTTTTAGGTTCTGGAGGAAGAAGAAGAAGAAGAAGAAGAACTGCAGACTAATTAGTTAGATTTCTGAAATCATCGTCAGCTCATGGGAATGCGAGACCACTGCCCATGGAGGTGGTGGAGTTAGGCGAGCCATGTCAGCGAAGAAGAAGAGCTCTGTCATCGCGAGACGACGACCCAAACGCCGTGTCTCGCATGACACGCCCGGCTTCCGTCACCGTCGTACCCAAGTAAAAGAGGGGAAATAGTTCTGCAATCAAAGCAGGGCAAATGGACTGGAGATGATGTTGACAAAAGCTCGAGCACGCTTCCCCCCCTCACCAACTCCTCTCGCTGTGCGCGCGACACACGCAATTATGGCGAGGACTCCCTTGACGCAGACGTCTCCTGCCCGCTTCGACCCCGCGGAGCGGGACGCGGACTGACCACGGTTTCGTTCGACGAGATGGAGGACGCGGGCGGCTCTCGGAGGGGGCGAGGGAGGTTGACCAGCGAGGAGGCCGGCCCTCGACGGCGAAAGGTGGAAGTTCTCTGCGGGGCATTTGGTCGAACGGGTCTGTGAGGGTTGGATGAAATAAAAATTACAGCAGCAGCGCGGGCGGTGGTGGAAATTATTGAGGCGATTAATGAATGCGGAAGAAGACCGCACCGAGACTGACACCAGGCACTGACACTGTGCGTGCCCTCCGCGCGGTGGCCCGCGACGACGAGATCCCCTTTTCGAAAGCAGCGGCCGTAGCGAACGCTACAGGGTACGGCGGCGACGACGACGACGACGACGACGGAGGTGGGGCACACGGCGGGCCACGGGCGCTGCTGGCGTCCCCACTCCCCTAACTCCGCCGCTGCCACCGCCATTGATTGCTCATGCCAAAAGCGAGAAGAAGAAGAAGAAAGCAGCGTGAATGTGCCGTGCCGGCCAGCATCTAACGAATGAGAACGAGGGGTGATGGGCAGACTGCTGCTGTCCGCCATTTCCCTTTCGCTTTTTCCAAGCGACCTCCTCCCACCATCGAGAAGGAAGGAGGGAGGTGTGGCTCGGCCACCTCGATGGCGCAGGCGAGGCGTTCGACGGGTTGCCCCACCGAGATTTATTGTCGCCGTCGTACCGTCGGTGACGGGTGCCCGCTCTGTGTGCGTACGTGCGTTGGTGTTTAATGCCGGGTCTGTGAGCGGTCACGTTACTCCCATGGGAGGAAGGGGAGGAGGGGGGAGTGCGTCAGGCTGCTGCGCCTGAGACGGGACGCAGTGCCCACTCCGGGAATCGGTGTGGTCCGGCGCGGGAGCGAGGGAGGTGATGGTGGTGGTGGTGGTGGTGATGGTGATGATGACGACGACGACGACGACGATGGAAATGGAAATAATACGACGTGAAAGTGGAGCCCCGGTCACGGTCATGCACAGCAAAGCGTGAGAGCAGCAATGGCGGACATCGGCTCTCTCGAAGGACTCATTTATTAGATACAGTGCAGGAGGACGGAGGAGGATTGATTGCAGGGAAGGGATGATCCATCTTCTAAATAATGAGCAGTAAAGATTAGATTGGAAATTTGGAACGGAGGAGAAGGATTAACCGCAGCAGCGCAGGAGTCAATTGATGGAAACCTGCAACTAAATAAGGGAAAAAGTACACATTCTGCTCTGTTGTCTCAATTATTCATTGCTTTCAGAGCACCTTTTTTTGAGTGCGAATGATTTTTATGGCTAACTAAGTAAATCAAAACTCTTGTCTGTATATTATTCATCTTTTATTAATACCATTGATTATGATACTATTGTAATTATCTATATTATGACACTACACTATCTATTTATATTAGATGATAAGTACTAGGCTTATCACACGAAGCCAGGATGGAGCTAAATAAATGAAAAGTATAAATATAAATAATATACAAAGTGTATATTTATTTGATTAAAATATTAAAGATTTATATATTTATTAAGCTTTTAAAAATATAAATATAATAATCATAATATTTTGGTATTTTATTTGACTATCTGTCCAGTAATATTTGAAGGAAAATAAATAGTTAATAATTATTAATTATATACTCAAGTTCTATTAGAATATTTTATATACAAATGCGTTCTTTAATCCTCTGGACTACAAATATTTTTTTAAAGAGTTTGTTTCTATCCACAGCGGCTATTGCATCATAAAAAAAAAGATTGAATTCTTCACATGCATATAATCTTAATCCCAAAACACCAAATATCATATCATATTACCATGCAAGCAACCAAATATAGCAGAGAAACAATTGATAATTACTATAACTAAAGCAATCCTTCGTTTAAAAATTTTAAAGATAATTAGCACTTCAAAGAAAAGAAAACCATTCATTTATAATCTTTATCTTCCAGAGAGTCTCCTGAGCACCCACCTAATATAATATTAGCTAAATCTGACAATATATACATAATTTAATGATCTATTATTATGAAAATAATATACCTATTTTTGGGGGGTAAAAAGGATAATATATATCAAGTAAAAGTCTACGACCCGGTCCACCGTAGCAAAATTAGACCGCGACGGACCGAAACCCTAAATAATAATAATAATAGTCAAATTAGAAAAAAAGAAAAGAGGGAAAAAAATCGTCACCGCTCCGATTCGTGCGGCGCGCATGAGGATGAATCCCCCGGTCGCCAACAGCGACGCAGGTGGCGGTGGTGGTGGCGGACTTCACAGCCTCCCCACTCTTATCTCGTGCGGCCCTCCGCCCTGCCGTCCCCTCCTTCCGCCACGCTCCGCCCGCTGCAGCGGCGAGTTTGACCGCCCCACGCCCCGCATTTATTTTACCCATCTCCTCCACACTCTCTACATAGCAAATGAATAAATAAATAGAAGATATAGATAGAGAGGGCCACTGTGTGCCCTTTGTCTTTTCCCTGCTCCCCCCCTTTCCTCGCTCCTACGTGTGATCGTTATATATATCCAAACCCCTCCCTCCCCAATTTTTATTAGCTCCATCGCTCGTCGTCATCTTCCATTCATCAATCTCGGAGGAAGAGGAAGATTTGCCATGACAGTGCAAGCTCAGTTCCCCTATCAAGTTTTTTCGCCTGATTTCTGCGACCAGGACGCTTTCAACGCCCAGATGATGCAGGACTCCCGCGGCCGCGGCCAACTGCAGCTCCACGTCCGACTCGGCGTCTGCTTCGACGGAGCCACCGCCGGAGAGCAGCAGCAGAAGCAGCAGATGTTGAATAACGGCACGGTGTTCAGCGACCCGCAGAGCGAGCTCACCTGCAACAATGGCTCGGGTGGCGCCGCCGCCAGGAAGCGGCCTCGGGATGAGTCCGTCCCTCTGCCGACAGGCCACCGCGGCCCCGCGCTCGCCGCGACGACGCTGCTATCCGGTGCTGGCATGGCGGGCGCACCGGCGAACCCCGCCGGCGTCCTTCCCGGCCAGAGCCGGCTGCTCGAGTCCGGCGCCGCGTCCACCAGCGGCCGGGTCGCTTCCACCAGCGGCCGGGTCGCTTCGTCGTGTTCCCGTGGCGTGGCGCCCCTCTCTAATGAACTCTTCGGCCTTTTCTATCAGCAGAGCCTGGAAATCGACACCCTCTGCCGCTTGGAGGTAATCTTAATCCTTCCGCCCGTGCCGGTGTTTTTTTTCTCGTGATCGATTTTTTAGTTGTTTTTTATGAATTAATGGGGGGCGTTTTCAACAGACGGAGAGACTGCTGGGCGGACTGCAGGAGGCCCGGAAGAGGCACTGCCGGGGCATCCTGTCGGCACTTGAGCAGCAGGCGGCGAGGCGGCTGATGGAGAAGGAGGCCGAGCTGGAGAACGCGAGACGACGGAACGCGGAGCTCGAGGAGAAGCTCCGGCAGGCGGCGGAGGAGAGCCAGATCTGGTTCGGCATGGCCAAGAACAACGAGGCCGTCGTCTGCAGCCTCCGCGCGAGCCTCGAGCAGGCCCTCCTCCACAGCACCGTCGCCGGCGCCTGCGAGGGTTACGGCGACAGCGACGGCGCCGCCGCCGCTGCGGAGTCGTGCTGCTTCGAGCCGGACGAGGCGCCCGCCCGGCGGGGGGCGTGCCGGCGGTGCGGCGACGCGGACGTCAGCGTGCTGCTGCTCCCGTGCAAGCACCTGTGCCTGTGCAAGGACTGCGAGCCGGCGGCCGAGGCGTGCCCGGTCTGCGGCGAGGCCAAGAGTGCGTGCCTCCAGGTCTTCATTTGCTGAACCCACCTTTCACCGCCGGCCGTCCTGCTGGCTTTGTTGATATCTTTTGTTTAACGTTGTAAGCAGCGAATCATTTTGGTCTCAGAAACAAAAAAGTACTGATCGAGAGGAAAAAAAAGTTGAGCTTTCAATAAATTGGTTGGATATCTTGTTCTTTTTTCTTCAATGCCAATTGGGATGGCACGGCATCGTATAAATTATCATCAGTCGCACCTGTAAAGCTTGGTCGGATTAAATATATTCGATGCCTGAATGAATCAGAGGTTGCTTTCTTCGGCCAACCAGATGCTACTTTTGGGTTGAGGGGTGGGCGGGGCATGTGAAGAGGTGAAAGCTGAATCCGACCCACTTGGGGTCCTCTTCCCATTGTCTGCTGGTGGTGGTGGTGGTGGTGGTGGAGATGGTGGAGGAGAAGGAGGAGGAGGTAGAGCAGACATGGACAAAACAACAGCCTCCAGATTTCTCTCTTTCTTTCTTTCTTTATATGCCCATCCGCAACAGTTAGATTAACTTTTTCATCTGACTGTTGAAGTATATCTATTGATCTGATGAAAAAGAAGCGAAGGAAACAAAAGCTGCTCCCTCTAAACAAGTAAAATGCTCCATCTACCGATGCAGAATATGTTATTTTTCTCTGGATATGTTTGCTGATAGCATGATGATGGGTTGACTTGTCAAAACCTCTTTCCAAAGGACAATTTTTTTATTTCTGATAAGGTAACAGGAATTTGCCCTAATATATACTTACCGTGTGGAAAATTAGGTGGTGGTCTTTTATAGGGAGGATGGCAGCAACTCCAGCATTCATTCAATTAAACCTACATAAAGAATCCACTACTGGCCCACATAAAAAGAGAGAAAGAAAGAAAAAGGAGTAGAAAGAAAAGACCTTTCAGCTTTGAAGTCAGGTCCTTAACTCATAGCACTGTTTCTTAGTACTATTAGACTAAGTTTTATTAACTTACTATTCTTTTTATCAAAAGTTCCGATCATTAAACAAAATTACTTGGCAATACAAAATGAACTGACTGATCCAACTAATCTGCTAATATTAAGAATCTTTAAATCATATACGGTGACTTCTGACCATGCTCCTGTGCAACCCCCCCATCCCTTTCTCTTCGCCCTTAATTAATAATGCAGGGGGAACTGCAGGCAGGCAGGCATGCAGGAATAGTTAAACCATCAATCTCATTAGCCTGCAGTAAGAGAACCACCGGCAAGGGCTCACAGTGAATCAGAAACAGGAAGAGGAAGGAGCATGCATGCATCACTTAACGTGCATGCATTGCAGTTCCAAACTCCCTGCCCGCCTGTCTGCCTGCCTCTGCCTGCTGTGTATGTAAATTTAGAAAAAGTTAATGGGTTTGTATGGGACTGATCAAGAATGGCAGATGACATCATCAGCAACAGTGCTAATGAAGGAGGCACTGAAAGCATGGCCAGTTAAATAGTACTCAAATATATAGATATAATACTTCATGTGCAGTGGTGGTGGTGTGATGAATGATATGATGCTTGATCTCCTCGCTGTGGCGTTCCTGGAGATTGATGAGAGACATGAGCATGGAAAAGTGGGGACGGCCATGTGCTTGGTGTTTTTGTCTTGCGTAGCTTTTCCTGTGAAGAGGTCTCCTTGAAGTTTCTTACCAACAAGAAGAACACCTCAGAGACTGATATCAATAATAATAACTCAAAATATATCCTCAAAAAATTATATAAGCTTATATTATAATAAGATATAAGTAAAACTCTACAATATTAATAACAAACATTCTTTATCATAATAATCGATAATATCAGACTATTTAATTACATATTTTTCAAATCTCAAGATGTGCTATAAAATAATATATGTATTAATTTTCTCTTGTCAACCTCTCCTTGTTTGTAGGCTTTTTATTAATAAGCTGTACCTGGTCTTATTAAATACAATATGGGTGCTTAATCAAGTAGAATTAGGTTTCCTTGAGCCAATATTTTGTACAAAGTTGCTGTCAAGTACTATTTCATTATTGCAGATATGAAGATGGAAAATAACAATCTAGAGTTGTATGGTTCCTCTGATTTTTTTTTCTCTGACCTAATCAATTAACAAATAATAGTATTTAGGAATGTAGAAGCCTCCACATCTCCATCACATATACAGTTGATACATCAAATGGTCTATTTTAATCTGAATTCTGTCTCTCTCGACTGACAAAACAAAACAGAAAGAAAAAAAAAGATCTAGTCGTATCGATCACATTCGTTTGAGTTCCTGACAGACTTTTCACTTCCAATTCACAGACGAAATGGACTCCACGAAGAATACGACCTGTGAGAGTTTTTTTCCGCTCCCATATCGATCAATCGGTTCGAAGTTGGAAATTTGTTTAACTGTGGCCATAATTGTCAACCCACTGAAACCTGCTTGCATCCCCTCTCTGTGGTCCTTCATATTGGGGCATTCCCACCTTGACAAGGATGGATGATGAAAGGCCATGGCCACCGCTTCACATTATTCTACAAGAACATGAAATGGACTCACAACAGCCGGCATCTTCTCAGTCCCCCCATTCTTGTTGTTTCCTTTGCAAAGAACGTCCACATCTTTGAGAGCTGAGGGCTTGCAAAGAGCTCAGGGGACAAGTGTCTTGTAACGTGGAAATAAACATGCACATACACACAAAAAGTTAGGGTTCATGCACCTTAATTAATTTTTAGGATATTGATGAATATAAATATGGATTATCCATTTATTGATGATTTTATATTAGTTAATTTTCCTACTGCTAACGAGGAGTATTACAATCATGGGGAAACCTGGTAAAAAAGAGTGATCTTTAAAGTAAGCTAAGAGAGATCAAGATTTATTATTATTTTCTCTTAGATATGGATGTGTATTAAATCGAATCACTGAATATTCTGCGTCTTAGTATTTTTTTTATTTTTATTCTGAATTTATATGGATCTACTAAAATTAAGGTCTTGCAAAATATCCCCCTCTTAACAATTACTCCAAAATAGCTATGACTTTTGCTGGAATAATGTTTCCAATTCAAATGTCTTAATCATCTCAATAGAGAGAGAGAGAGAGAGAGATTCCTATTAACCTGCTAAGTTATTTTTAGAATAAAATATATCGTAAAAATTTACTTTTTTAAAAAAAGAGGAACTTTGTATGTGCAATTTCCACCAAAAAGGGGGAAAGAAAAGAATGTAAAAAAGAGAGGCTCATTGATGCTCCTATTGATGCTTTGTTTCTAAGCTTTTTGGAAGAAGAATCCTCTTCCCCATTTCCCCACAACCTTTTCTCTTTTCCCCCTTTCCAATTCCTTTCCTCTTTTCTCATTCTTCTTCTATTTCAACTTTGGATTTGATTCAAAGCTCCCAAATCTCTTCCACTGTGAGGCTGCATCATCAATCAGGACAAAGTAAACTAAACCTGTATGCCCCAGCCTTTTGGCTTTTTTGGTTGGAGTCCGAGGTGATTCATCATCTCACGCATCTTAATTACTTAACTCAGCTGAATACAGTGAAAAAAACTAATCTTGCAGTAGCTATAGATTTGAAACTGACCACTATAACATGAACCTCTCTCTGATTCCCTACTTCATGAAAATAATATTCCCTCCAGTGTTATTGTTCCTACTTTTGCAGCTACAGGTTTGCATTTCCACTGCTCATTTGACTCAATTCTAAGATCACAAAAATAACTTTTGGACTCAGATGTAAATACCATCTCCCTCAGCTAGTCTGACTGCTCCTAGTTGATGTTATAAAGTTTATACCTAATTGATACAGAAGGGTCTCTCCTCTGTAGTTACTATCATAGTATACCTGTGCTCTTAGAATTATTAACTATATGTTTTTTGTTTCTTTTAGGAAAAAAAAGAAGGATATGTGGTCATCTCAACAACACACAGTTTGCATTGACATACATTCATATATGTTTGGAAGGCAGGCCAAAAGAATGATGTGTAAAGTTAAAGAGTGGTTGCTGGGGATTGTGAGGTGGGACTCTGGGAGACTTGTAGCCAGTGGATGCAAAGAACCAAATGGATGGTGAAAAACCTAAAAGTGGGCTTGGCATTTAATTGCTGATGGCTTGCTTTGACAACATCAACTCTCATGCCCAACTCCATTTCAGCATTCATTATCACACCCCCACCACCTCTGCTCATCAAACACTAACAACAACATCAGCAACAGCAGCCATGAAAAGGAAAAAGTAGCGTATGCTGTTCCAGTGTGGAAGGTATATGAAGCAAGGTGACAATTTATATGACACCAAAATTTTGAGTTGATAAGCATGTTAGTAGGTGAGAGGAAGTTTTGCTGAAGTTTCATGTGCACTTTCCTTATGAAGCATCTCAAATCCTCCACACAGGGAGGAGCAAAGTCAAGTCAATGATATCACTCTTCTTTTGTTGATTAATTTTTGACCTTAAAAAAAAAGCATCGAAACCTTTATTCCTAATATATAATTTAATTCTCAATAATTATAGTGTCTTCATCTTGCTCTAACTTGTTAAGAGAATATAAGTTTAGAATCTAAATAGATAAATAAATATAAAATTCACTATAAAAAATTATTTTTATATTTTTTATTTAATATTATTTGCTGACCTTTATTTTTTTAAAAATAAAGTAACAAGAAAAATATTGAGATATTTTGTAAATAAATGACACAATTTTCAACAATTGGGTTTGAGATGGAGGCCCCACGATGGATTAGGGCTCAGATGATTATATGGGCTCAGTTTATCAATAGGCCCAAATTTAGCATGAGCTTGTAGATTCAAAAAGTATTAATCAATTATATCAACCTGATAGTCCTCGAGTACAAGCTTACAAATCCAGTTCCTTAGTAATCATTACAGTGGACTATTCTCAGGATAGGATAATTTAAGAAGGTAAATATTTTAACTTCTTTGGAATTTAATGTTTCTTTAATCATAATCCAACGTCAGTATAATAAAATATGCATACTATGTTCTTTTATATCAGGAATGTGACGTGCCTATAAATTTATCTGTGTTACTTTTGCATCTAAAGTTACTTTCATATTTATATTACTTATATTAAAAGATGAAATCTAAAGAGAAAATGTTAAAAAGATATCTTATCTTAAATGACAAATAAAATAAAAAAATCAAATAATTATAACAAAACTTATATTAAAAGATGGAGTGTTTTAAGTAACTTCTTTCTTAAAATAAGATGACTCTCATTTTTACCTATCAAAGTATAAAACTTATACTTTTATTGGGCTTCTCGATCTAAAATTTTGTACTCGTTATTGATCAAAAAATTCTGAAAAATAAACTAACAAAGAACGTGATTTTGATACCACTTGTTAGAAAAATTAGATTCATAATGAATGATAAATAAAATAAAGAAGGGAAGATCAAATTATTATAACAAAACTTAAAAATATGAAGAGAGGAAACAGAGTTGTTATGTGAGCCTCGAGGAGAGAAGAAAATTGAATTGATTAAGGTCATATAAACAAAGCATCTCGAATCGAGGATTCATTTATCTTTACTTTTTGAATAGTTCGTATGGGTTATAATAACATCCTCTGATTCGGGATGCTCTGTTTATATGACTCTACATCGGAGTTAGTTCTCTACTTATAACTCAATTAATCAATTCAGTTTTCTTCTCTCTCCGAAGGATCACAGGACTCTATTTCCTCTCTTCATGTTGTTAAATTTTGTTATAATTATTTGATTTTTTCTTCTTCATTTTATTTGTCATTTATTCTGAATCTAATTTTTCTAAAAGTGGTATCAAAGCTACATTCTTTGTTAATTTATTTTTAAGAATTTTTTAATTAATGACAAGTACAAGATTTGAGATTGAAAAGCTCGATAGAAATATAAGTTTTACACTTTGACAGATGAAGATGAAAGTCATCTTAGAAAAGAAGAAGTTACATAAAACACTCCATCTATCTCTCTTAACATATTTTGGGACACCACAATTTTATCCTCCGATTCGTTCTCTTGTTCTGCATAGGAGGCTTCAAATATTTTATTGTAACATTTCTTAATCCTCTTTTTCTAAGAAGGTGGAAGTAAACACAAAAAACTATAATAAAATCTGAAACAAACTTTGACTCTGATACCACTTGTTAGAAATTAGAGATAATCACATATACATAAAGAGAATAAACTAAATAGATGATCTTTACTTAGGGCAAAATATCTCAAATGTCTGTCTCTCTTAATATTTTCCTTCTACAAGACCTCTTTATTTCACTCCATTTAATACCTCTAACAAGGATACTACTTATAATGAATCCACAATTCTAATTATAGTTATAGAGAGTTATGATCCACTAATTAACTACTAATTATTATAAAAATATGAGCCATAAGTTATTAAATTATTTAACTGAAAAATTATAACATTGTTCTCTTATTTTTACATCCTGATACTCTAAAAAGATCGTTATCTCTGCTCTTTTCACAGATAAATATATGAACCCTGATGAAGCATGATTAGTTCATAGAGAGAATGATTTAGAGGGGATGTTAAAATAATAATAGCTTCAACTGGCTGTGAAGTTTTCAGTGTGAGGAGGGGATGCATTCTACTGTTGGATCACCGTGGAGATCCACCGTCCACTACAAAACCTTGTTCGTCGTTTGTATAAACTCGTCATCGATTCCCCTGCTCGACGACCTCCCGCCGGTGCTTCTCCTCCTCTGCAGGATATCGAACAACCCAATCGCCATGACGGTCGGCGGAATCATGAAGCCTCACTTCGTCCTCGTCCCGCTCTTCGCCCAGGGCCACATGATCCCCATGATCGATCTCGCCCGCCTCCTCGCCCTTCGCGGCGTGCTCGTCACCGTCGTCACCACTCCCGTCAACACCGCCCGCTTCAAGGCCGCCGTCGACCGCGCCAACGCCGCCGGCCTGCTCGTCCGCCTCGCCGAGCTGCGCTTTCCCAGCGCCGAGGCGGGGCTGCCGGAGGGCTGCGAGAACATCGACCTCGTCGACATGTCGTCCGACTCTTTAAGCAGGTTCTTCGTGGCCCTGAGCATGCTGCGGGAGCCGCTGCTGCGGTACCTCCACGACCAGCGGCCGGCGCCGAGCTGCCTCCTCTGCGACTGGTGCCTGCCGTGGACGCGGGACGTCGGGCGCGAGCTGGGGATTCCTCGGTTCGTGTTCCACGGGCCGTCCTGCTTCTTCCTCCTGGCGAGCCTGAAGGCGAGCGCGCTGAAGCCGGACGACCCCTTCGAGCCCTTCCTCGTCCCCCACTTCCCCCATGAACTGGAGGTCGTTAAAGCCCAGGCGTTGCGGTTCCTCGAAATCCCAGGGTGGGAGCAGCTGTATCGCGAGGCGGAGGAGGCCGAGGAGACGGCCGACGGGATGGTGATCAATACCTTTCGAGAACTGGAAGCGCCCTACCTCGACTGCTACTCGAAGGCGTTCGCGAACAAGAAGATTTGGGCCGTCGGACCGGTGTGCCTCGTCAACAGGAACACCGGCGACATGGTCTCAAGAGGGAACAGGATGTGCACCGACGAGAAGTACATCTTGAGCTGGCTCGACGGCAGGAATCCCAAGTCGGTGATCTACGTGAGCTTCGGCACCGTCGCCAGAAACAGCTCCTCGCACCTCATGGAGGTGGGGCTCGGCCTGGAGGGGTCGCAGCAAGCGTTCGTCTGGGTGGTCAAGCAGGCGGAGATGACGCCGGCGGTGGAGCAATGGCTGGCGGAGTTCGAGGAGAGGACGAGGGCGAGGGGGCTGCTACTGAAGGGGTGGGCGCCGCAGATGCTGATACTGGCGCACTCGGCGGTGGGCGGCTTCCTGACGCACAGCGGGTGGAATTCGACGCTGGAGGGGATAACGGCGGGGCTGCCGATGGCGACATGGCCGCACCTGGCCGACCAATTCCTCAACGAGAAGCTGGCGACGGAGGTGCTCAAGACGGGGGTGGCGCTGAAGCCTAGGATGAACGTCCTGTACATCTCACAGGAGAGCGACGGTCTGATCGCGAGGGAGGACGTGGAGGCGGCGGTGAGGAAGGTGATGGACGGAGGAGGCGAAGGGGAGGAGCGGAGGAAGCGGGCGGAGGAGATGGGGAAGAAGGCGAGGAGGGCGATGGAAGAGGGAGGCTCCTCGCACGAGAGCCTGACGCTGTTCATCCAGCACGTCTTGCACATCGCTAGCTCGAAGGTCGCCGCCGGTGATCATCGACGGCCGTCGGAGAAGTGATGATCGATTAACTAGAGTATGCTGCTATCAATTTTTTTAAGAAAAACTAAATCATGCTGCTCTCTTGTTGAATTGTAATTAGGCAGGAGGTAAAGGTTGAGCCTGTCAATTAATGTAAGAAAACTGATGCAGACTCGTCCAAAGAGACGACGACGACGATGATGATCCATATATGTATATACACGTCAGATTGGAGAATTTTTACATGCCACGACATCTTCTCATGGACGAGAGAGAGAGAGAGATGTACACTCATTAATATATATATATATATTAAATGGTTATTGAAAATAGATATATATGGACTCTCATTTCTACAAAATTATGGGGTTTGGTGGAGACACGTGTCCAAAATTTGTTCTTGAATTATGATGCTGGAAAAACAAAACACTTCGAATCCAGACAAAAATCTCCGATGTACGGAGCCACTAAAATAATTCTATTTTTAATAAATAAAATGTTTATTTCTGATTTATATTACACCCTCGTAACTTATCGGATAACATTTAAAATATTTTAATAAGAGTATTTAAGTTATATTATGTATAAATATATCACTACACAGTAAGCTAAATATAATATAATAAACTCTATTATTTTATTCTTTTCTAACTTAGTAAAGATTACTATTTTAATATATTATTTCATCTATAATTTATTTCTTAAGTAATTTTTATTTTTTTTACCCGATGATGTTAATTATAAGAGTATAATAGGGATAATTCTTTTTGAATTTGATAAGTACTGAATAGACATTTTATGTATTATAAGGGAGATAATTTTATAATGTCAGGGTTTACTTTCTTTTTATATAAATATTACTTATAAAATTATTATTATTTATAATTTTAGTTCATATTAAATTTATAATCATTTGTATATAGTTCAGTATTTAAGTCGCTACACTATGCGCACACAATTAAATTAGTTTAAATAATCGTTATTTATTTTTTTTAAAATAAAAGAAAAATAAGCTACAGTATCTATAACTATATAAGAGTTGGTCTAAAACTAAAAAATAAAATAAAATAGAAGCCCGTTGACCTAATAGTCAATGACACAGATGGATGAAGTATAAAATTTTAGGGGGAATCGAGCCTTTGAACACCGAAGCAAGGTTAAGAATAGAATAATTTTAGATGGTGGATTTGGGGAGGAGTAAAAATAAAACCCCATATATCTGAAACAACGTACTGAATGAGAGAAAAAAAAACAAATAATAAATCTAAAAATATCGTTGAGTGAAAAGAAAAAAAAAACAAAATAAATCTAAAATCTAAAAATTTCCGTTCCGTCCCGCCCAACGCCAGCGCGGCTGCGTTGGCGACTCGCCGCTTACCGTTAGGTTTGCAGAGGTCAAAATCCCGTCCTTTGACTCGCCTCCTCCTCCTCCTCCTCCTCCGATCGCCACCCCACTCTCGTCGTATAAAGAGCAAGGCCGTTTCCCTCAGCCGTCGCCAATTGCTCCCTTCATTCTCTTCCCGCCCCCCTCCCCTCCTCGCTCTCTCCGTCGGAGACCTCGAATGCCAGCTTGAGGTAGAAAAGATGACGGCACCCATCGATGGTCGCTCTTCGTCCGACGACGTCGTCGAGACAGAGAGCGGCCACCGCGTCGGCTTCAGCGGCCCCCTCGTCAAGCGCAGCGGCAGCGTCAGCAGAAGCGCCCACTTCAACCTCCCTGCCTCCACCATCGCCCCAGCTCCCATCCCCACCCCCGCTCCCGCCCCCGCCCCCGTCCCCGCTGCTATCCGCGCGGCCGATGAGAGCTACGTCGAGATCACCCTGGACATGCGCGACGACACGGTGGCGGTGCAAAGCGTCAAGCCGGTCGCGGCGCCGGGGGGCGGAGGCGGGGCGGGGGACCCCGACGTGACGCAGCTGGCGCAGAAGCTGGAGCGGGGCCGGTCGACGTCGTCGGTGATCCGCACCGCCTCTTCGAAGATCCGGCAGGTGTCGCAGGAGCTCCGGCGTATCGCGTCGCGGACCAAGCGTCCGGGTCCGGGGCCCATCGACCGGACCAAGTCCGCCGCCGCCCACGCCCTCAAGGGGCTCAAGTTCATCACCAAGACCACTGGCGCCGCTGGCTGGTCGGCCGTCGAGAAGCGCTTCGACGAGCTCGCCGTCGACGGCGCCCTCCACCGCTCCCTCTTTGCCCAGTGCGTAGGTGATTAACCAACCAACCGCCCCTTGCTCACGATTACTTTTTCCCCCCTCACTGACCATTAATTACGCCTCCGTCTCGGTGCTGAAGGGATGAAGGAGTCGAAGGAGTTCGCCGGCGAGCTGTTCAACGCATTGGCGAGGAGAAGAAACATCAAAGGAGACACGATCACGAAGGAGGAGTTGAGAGGATTCTGGGAACAAATGTCCAACCACAGCTTTGATTCGAGGCTGCAAACCTTCTTCGACATGTACGATATCAACGAATCAATTAATTAATCAGTGCTCTACATATATATATATATACATAATGCATTCATGTTCATCACAGAGTGGACAAGGACTTGGACGGAAGGATCACAGAAGAAGAGATCAGAGAGGTAATCGATCAACTGATCTTGATCATGATAGCTGTTGACCTGATTTATTTTTTTGTTAATCAATGGTTCGATCATTTTCGCAGATCATCATGCTGAGTGCTTCAGCCAACAAGCTCTCGAAGATTCAGGAACAGGCGGCGGAGTACGCCGCACTCATCATGGAGGAGCTCGATCCAGACAATGTCGGCTATATCAAGGTCGGCGACCTGCTTGCTCGAAGCGCTGCAGTTTAATTTACTGAGGAATTATTGACGAGATCATGATTTAAAAGTAGTGCGATTGCATGCTTAGATATATAACTTGGAGATGCTGCTTCTGCAAGCGCCGAGCGAGGCGATGTACATGGGAACGACGAACAATAAGAATCTGAGCCAGATGCTGAGCCAGAATCTCCGGCCGACGAAGGAGCCGAACCCGCTCCGGCGGTGGTGGCAGGGGACGAAGTACTTCCTGGAGGACAACTGGCAGCGGGTGTGGGTGCTGGCGCTGTGGTTCTCCATCTGCGCCGCCCTCTTCACCTACAAGTTCATCCAGTACCGCCACCGCGCCGTCTTCGACGTCATGGGCTACTGCGTCTGCATCGCCAAGGGCGGCGCCGAGACGCTCAAGTTCAACATGGCCATCATCCTCCTCCCCGTCTGCCGCAACACCATCACCTGGCTCCGCTCCAACACCAACCTCGGCAAAGTTCTCCCTTTCAACGACAACCTCAACTTCCATAAGGTGTGTGCGTATATCTTCATTACGAACGAACACGGCTGGGAGACTAATTAGGTGGAGTCCGCCGGCGGCGATGGCACAGGTGATCGCCGGAGGCATCGTCGTCGGCGCGGGGCTGCACGCCCTGTCGCACCTGGCGTGCGACTTCCCGCGCCTGCTGTACGCCACCGAGGAGGAGTACCAGCCGATGAAGCGCTTCTTCGGGGAGAGGCAGCCGGACAGCTACTGGTGGTTCGTGAAGGGAACAGAGGGGTGGACAGGGATCACGATGGTGGTGCTGATGACCGTCGCCTTCACCTTGGCGTCGCCGTGGTTCCGGCGCGGCCAAATCAGCCTGCCGAAGCCCCTGAACAAGTTCACCGGCTACGATGCCTTCTGGTACTCGCACCACCTGTTCGTCGTCGTCTACGCCCTCCTCGTAGCTCACGGCTACTTCCTCTACCTCACCAAGGAATGGTACAAGAAGACGGTACGCCCCCTCCAACCGCCGCAAAACTCGAGCACACATTTCTTCTTCCGCCATTGACGCAGCGGTTGACCTTTTCTTCGCAGACCTGGATGTACTTGGCGTTTCCGCTGGTTCTCTACGCGAGCGAGCGCCTGATAAGGGCCTTCCGGTCGACCATTTGGGCGGTGAAGATTCAGCAGGTGATGGTGTATTCCGGCAACGTGCTGAGTCTCCAATTCGCGAAGCCGCAGGGCTTCAGGTACGAGAGCGGGCAATATATCTTCGTCAACTGCGCCGCCATCTCCCCCTTTCAATGGTGAGGGGCTCTCGACTTCTTGTCCATCTCGTTCCACCGATATCGATCGCCGTCGGCTATTTCTGATTGAAATGGGGTACTCGAATTGACAGGCATCCTTTCTCGATCACATCTGCGCCGCAAGACGATTACGTAAGCGTCCACATCCGGACGCTCGGAGACTGGACGAGGCAGCTCAAGGCGGTGTTCTCGCAGGTGTGCCAGCCGCCGGCCGCCGGTATGAGTGGCCTTCTCAGAGGAGATTTCAGCGGCGCAACTGCGAGCCAGATCCCTCAGAGGTGTGTTCTTCGTTCTTCGTCGTTGTTCTTCATTTGCAGATTATGCTCAATGCCCGAGTTCAACTCCGTCTGATGGCGTGCAGTTTGCCGAGGGTGCTAATCGACGGGCCTTACGGCGCGCCGGCGCAGGACTACAAGGAGTACGAGGTGGTGCTCCTGGTGGGGCTGGGCATCGGCGCCACCCCCTTCATCAGCATCGTCAAGGACATCGTCAACAACCTGAAGGAGCTTGAGTCCTTGGACCGGCTCGAACGCGCCGCCGCCTCCGATTGCACGCTCGCAGACCAGGCGACGGCGGCGTCGTTCAAGACGCGTCGGGCGTACTTCTACTGGGTGACGAGGGAGCAGGGGTCGTTCGAGTGGTTCCGGGGAGTGATGAACGAGGTGGCGGAGATGGACAAGAACGGGGCGATCGAGCTCCACAACTACTGCACCAGCGTGTACGAGGAGGGCGACGCACGCTCCGCGCTCATCGCCATGCTCCAGCAGCTCAACCACGCCAAGCACGGCGTCGACGTCGTCTCCGGCACCCGCGTCAGGACACACTTCGCCCGTCCCAACTGGCGGAGAGTCTACAAGCGCATCGCCGTCAACCACAGCGGCCAACGCATCGGCGTGTTCTACTGCGGAGCTCCGGTGCTGACGGCGGAGCTGCGGCAGCTCGCGCAGGATTTCTCCCACAAGACCACCACGAAGTTCGACTTCAACAAGGAGAACTTTTGAACAATCAAATCAAAGCAGCATGTTATGAAC
The DNA here is from genome assembly GCA_030544415.1 of Thalia dealbata. Classification (NCBI taxonomy): domain Eukaryota; kingdom Viridiplantae; phylum Streptophyta; class Magnoliopsida; order Zingiberales; family Marantaceae; genus Thalia; species Thalia dealbata. The sequence continues at coordinate 5,525,273 of CM060454.1, forward strand.
ACGTCAAAATCAATGATGATATGCATGCAGTCTTTTTTTTTTTACAAAAAAATTGTTTTCACACGGAGATGGATTAAAATAGATTTTATTTTAAAGTCGAGCATTGCAGTTGGTCATCTTCCACCAAAACAATTCAATTAATTAACCAAGATGCAAACAGTGATTTCTCGAATTCCAAGTCATCAGGGCCTTGACAGGTACAGACAAATTGCAATTTTTTTCAACCTTAGAGGGAAACTTTTGCTCTTCGATCATCTGGGCCTTGACGTCTTCCCTAAATCTGCCACCGTTTCTAAGATAATTTACTGGACATCTGCAAAACAACAGAGAATAATAGATTCACTGGACATCTTTCAAGGTCAAAGGTAAACACACTATGCGTCTGATCAAATGGAGAAATCAGCGGCACTTTTAGACCCACCAGTTCAGTTGATGAAAATTTTCCTTCAGTGAGATCAGCATCAAATCGGACCTCATGTTTTAGCACCACCCTTTTGACGTCACAGTGAACATTAAGGGCAACCAAGGTGCAGGATAAAACGCTTCCAAATTTTCCAAAGCAGACAGACCTCTTCAAGAATTGTTGAGGGAAGGAAACGCCTTGTTCCAGCTTGAGCTTCACAGCTATTGGATATGACCTCATATCATGGATATCTAAATTGAGAATCATCAGCAGCATTACATAGACATGTCAACTGAAGTATTTTCTAAGTCGATAAAAATGCTAGCCTATCTTACGGATAGTTTTCTAGCTGTAATTTGTTGCGATAACGAGAGCAGGATGTCTGCTGTAAATAGAATAGATCAACAATCAGAGAAAGCATACATTGCAGAAGAAAAGAATTAAGAAATCAGGCATTGTAATTAAAAAAATCATGCTAACGCTGAAATAACCATGTTAAAGCCAACTTATCTTAATAATCCTGCAAATTTGCCATATATCAAGAATCAGAGAAGGCAAAAAGGCATCTATAACTAGAAATTAGCACAGAACTATAAATATTTATTTAGGAAAAAGAACATCTACTTTGTGTGCATACTAACCTAATCAGCAGTGATGGATCAATTAATAACTTGAGCCTGACCAAAGAACGCCAAGCCAAGGCACTAGAGAGTCTTAATGGCACAGATAGACACAGGAAGGTGACTTGATCAGTCTATTAGTGGCTATGGTAGCGGTTCAACATCCTATCAAGTGGCTGTTAAACGCCAACTTGATACGGGAGAATGGCTGCCAAGCCTATTAGGTAAGTTATGGGCAACCATTTGCTGACCCAACTGAAGGGCCATATAACATTTGAATCTTTAATGGAAGCACAAATATTTATGTTTGCCAAGTTAGACCGATAATGTAGGATTCATTAGGAAGAAAACAAAATACAAGTCCTAATCATGTAAGTAAATTGAATTGCAAAAATTTCATACCAACGTGAAAAACGAAACATTCATACTTGGGAACTGTTGCAAGTAGGAATAGCACGTTTAGAGATTCAGCTCCACAAGTGGCAGCATCGACATGGTTCATCCTGTGGTAATTGGTCGAAGTTTGTGCCAAATCTAGTTGCATATGACCTCATATCATAAGCATCAAGTCCTTTTCTGGTCCCAAATGTTAGGCTTATCCATTCAGTGTCCATTAGCTGCAGGGTTTCGGTGACACTGCAACCAACATACTTCAATGTTCAAATCGTTAGAAAAACAATAGATTTGGCAGGTATGGAATCAGCTGATTAGGAGACTATACCTGAAAGAAAATCCCAAGTCAAAGGAGGTCTGAGCCAGCATAAAAGTTTTACAGGAGAATTATGTGTTGGAGTCTCAGTGATGTACAATATGTGATCAAACATTCAGAGGAGAAATAGAAAATCTGTGGACCATGTCATAAAATGATTGGCCAATATCAGACTATTAAGTTTTCTTGATTGTAAAGGGAACCTCAGCAGTAAAAGGCAATAGACTCCAATAAGTTCCATTTTCGTCAATGCAACATCCATGCCACTTGATTCGATATGAGCCTTCGGAGAATGCAGAAACATCTAACAAACAAGATGAAAACCCCTGACCATTTTTAATTGGTTCAAAAGAGAGACATGAAGTCACCCAGCCATCACCATTTTCATCGATCGTCCTCATTTTGTTGGCCCTCCTTGTGTTACCCTTTACAAACGCCAATAGCATATTGTTAAGCTCGACCATTTCATCTACCTTCCCAGCATCAAAATGGCCTTCCTGCCTTTTGTCAGTTGGTAATTGCTTAGATTGTATAGCAGCAAGAATGCAATACATCACAGTAATTTGAGGGCATGGGACTCTCGACGGGTTTTTCAGTTGAATGCAAATATTTAGTGACATCTGAAAACCTTGTGAGACGGATATTTCGTTTCTGTTTCTGTAATCAGCATTCAGAATGAAGATCTGAGCACCAACATGAGGCCTGTAGAAGCAAATACGCTTTAGCATAAGCTGGGTCAACAGAAAGAGATGCACTACCATCCAAGACAAAGCACGTCAGTAAAACAATGGATCATTTTCATTCTTTTGTTAAACAAAAATGTACTAGTGGGAACCCGGCATGTTCATTCTCATTGACAATAAAGACACATGCCTATCCAACAAATTGCAATGCAAATGGCTTTATGTCAATCAAACCTCTGAAAAATAAATTGAATCCAAATGTAACACCAGGAGAGACATGTGACAATGCATGTATAATATAAACAGCAAGGTATTTGCAATAGGAGTTAGAAAGGCAGTTGGTGGAAGAGTTTAGAGACTATTCAACTTTAGCTTATTTCTCTACCATTGTTTGTATAGGCTTCTGCAAGTGGACATAAAATTTTACGTAATCCAAAAATTATGTAAAGTGAGTTTCTCCTAGATTTTCTTATTGACGTCTCATTAAAATGTGTAGCTTAAACATGCACACCTCACTATAAAGAAATACTTGGGTATCTGGAAAGGTATTTCCATCCATCTTCTGATGATATCAGAGAGAAGTTGAAGACCACGCAATAACAGCAGAACCAGATCTTCATCATTTTTCACTCCCTTTGCATCTTCTTGGATGGAAAGAACACCTGATATAGCAAAGTTATAGACATCCAAAGTAGATCTCTCTATATGACCAGAAACACTTGCACATGATCCAGGACATGAGCAGCCCTCGTCTTTGCAAAAGGCAGCCAGAATCTTCTTTAGTTTTTCAAAAATCTTCTCATCTATGGTCCAAAAACGCTCAATAAGATCTTGTAAGATCATATCGCATGAAAAATTTGGAACCTTTCCTAAGATACCAGATAAAAGATTCATGCAAAAAGATGAGCAAGGGAAGTGCAGAGCAAAAGCAGTACAAAAGGACAACAAAGAGCAGCCAAGTGCTATTGTTGAAATTCTCCTTGAACTATGATTGTCGATATCCAAGAAAGATGAAGCAAGAAGATCGTAACTTTTAGCTATATTATGCAACGCCAAAGACTGGTAGGCAAAAACAGACATTATATTACTGATATTTTGCATAAATTCTCTGCTATAGATGTTTGTTTTTCCTTTATCGGTCTCATTATTTACATGAGTAAGTTTATGGGAATTGAGTAATCCAAGTGTATCTGCCAAGATTTCAAGAAGTTTGGCTCTAAGATGGAGGAACCATCTCTGAAAATAATGAATATGATGAGAAATTCCGGTTGTTGCTAATGTTTCCTCTGCAGAGCATATTCTAACATAAATTCTAGCAAACTTCTCTTCCCATCCTCTCAAATCTGTGTCTGTGAGATTATCCTCAACATTAGAGTTGACAGTTTTGTCACAGCAGTCGACAGCCTGCAACCCATTGACCAATGTTGTGGCCACTTTAGGAAAAAGCAGCAGTTTAATTTCACTTTCACTACCGGCCAACAGCATTAAACATTTCAACCAGCATCTTATGCAGACTGATTCTACAAGATCTATCAATTTCCTGAAAGTAAAAGTTGCTGCAAACCACAGGCCTTCAAGACAACAGTATTTACCAGCTCTATAAGCAGCCCAGTAATTTCCATTTTGCAGCATACCTCTAATGAAATTAAGGGATTTCCATTCCTGATTGGCCCAGCAAAATTTATAATGGGAACCGTCAGTGATAAAAGACTCTGTTTCACCTGAATCTTGTGCTGGGCTATTAGTTATTCCATCTAACAAGCATGAAATATTTGGATTCATGCAGAGAGAGAAGAGTACATAAGTAACACAATTAGAATGCTTCCTCTGCTGTAAGCACGCAACTAGAAGCTTCACTGTCTGACAAACTTCACCACTGAGATGACCAATATCATGTAGTTTCTTAATGCAGGCAATCATGAATCTGAGTATACAAATTGCAATTTCTGAGACAATAGAATCTTGCTTATCACACACTTGAAAAACCCAACTCTTCTCACCAGATGCTTTCTGAGAAGTTTCTGCATTAATACCACATGATGTGGAGGTATCATATACATTGTCTAGGGACTGTAGTATATGATGTCTCATCCTGTCTAGAAACACCAAAGATGCTAGAGGATATTTCATTACAAGACGCTGAATAAGGTTAAGTTTGTTTTTGACTTCTTGTTTGGCCTCAGTACATGATATCACAGTCTTCATGCTTATGTCTCCCCCTATGAAATTAGCCACTGTTTGATTGATCAGAAATGTCACATGATCCACAATAGCAGATGTAACTTGACATGCAATTCCAGAAGCATCTATTTCAGGACCCAAAACTTGAGTTGTTGGATCTTTTTGCAATTCGGAGAATCTATAACACCACTTAGCACAACTATGACCACTTTCTACCCTATTAAGACTGCACAAGATATGAACAGGAAGTTGAAAAAGGAGAGTTGTCTTCATCAAGGAGGAATATTGTTCTGCAATCACCAGTACCCTCTTGACAAGCACAAGTAGTTCCATGTAAGATATATCTGGTAGCATACTGCTAAACACCTGGAGAAAAAGCATATGTAGTTAAAGTAGGAATACAATAAAGACCAGAGAATAAATATTTAAAGTAGGAATACAAGAAAGATTAATTCCACAATAGTATTTCAAAATATTACCTTGCATAGAATCCTAATCGCATCACACTGAACACTAACATGCTCCTCTTTGGCATCCACAATATGGAAAATTTTAAGAATGATACCCTCATTAACAGTAGAGTGGCAGGTACGATGAACAAAAAGAAAATATAAGCATTTCAATGCTCTCGCCTTCACAGGTGATGAAGCATCATTGCTGAGAAAAGATGAGAGTAACTCAACCTGCAAGCATAAATGATTCAAAGTAATTTATAGTTTATATTCCATACTGTGAAATATCACCCAAATGATGTACCATCACAGCAAATATATGATTCCTTGGGAATCTAAATGCAGTAAGGTTGTACAGGTCAGGGAAGAAGTATGAACACATTCAATGATATTAAGTATAACAAGTTACAAGAGCACCAGGTTCAAGCCCATCTAGAATTCTAGTGTCAAGGTGGGGGCATTCATGAATATTTAAAACATTACTGTGCAACACTGCCAGGACATTCCATTTAAAATTTTCTCACAAAATTAACTTCATGTCTATTGAAACTACGAATATACACACAATCCATAAGTTCTAAAACTAGCCATTAAATATTACCTTCCAATACAAGCAAGATTAGGGCAGAGACCATTAAATTTCAGTCTGAATGTAAAGAAAGCCAAGATGTGCATATTAAGGAATTGAACTCAACAAATGCTTGTCAAGAATCATCCGTTTCATTTTAAAATAGGAAGTCTTTTAAGTATACAAAGATACCTGTTCAACAGCCAAAGTAGTTGATCCAAAGGCTAGTTTTGAAAGTGAAGACAGCATCTCAGCTTTAAACTCATCACGTAAAGGGCCTAATAATAGTTTCTTCCCGGCCTGAAACAAAAGATGATTCGTAGAAACATCACATAACTGATCAACAGAGGTCTCTTTACTAAAAGGTTATCACGCAGACATAAAACAAGGCACTATTACTTTGATGTCGGTTTTTTGATATTTTTTATCATTAAGCTTCTGGCTTCAAATATTTCACCCATTTAAAATTTTTAATCATTTCAATTTTTTGTTTTTAATAAATTAGATTCACTTTTTTTTCCCAAGTCATGATTGTATAAGCAATCTTCATTTAAAATTCGGCTTGGAACCATTTTCTTATTCATCATCAATGACACATACAGAGACACACACATATCTCAATCTACGGAAAAGGTCATGATGAAATGATTTCGCAACCAAATTTGTTATTCACACATAAAGTAAATATCTATAGCACCTGATAACTTAACAAAATAATACCAAAACGGATTTCTGACCCTTTTTTGGTTTTAGAGTACTAACAGAAAGTCCACGATTCCAAGATGATAAGTTAATACTATTAATCTGGAATGCACATATGAATAGTTATACTACTTGATAATCTTATATATATATCTTAAAGATATTTTTTGAATAATTACATATCTTAAAAAATTAATGATAAATTAGAAAAGTTTGGTGAGAAGAATGATGCACCTTGTATGCTCTGGATGCAACAACTGGTGAGCATTTCATTCTAGAAATGGCACGAATTGCTGCAATCGAGACATCAGAAGGCAACGGTGATGAACAAGGAATTTTCAGCAACATTTCCAAAGTGATATATGCAAAATCCTCGGATAAAAGGGACAAGCATCCAGCAGCAAACAAAGATGCCTTTACCTGCAAGAACATAAATCAGATCACATATTACATCACTGTAACTGATCTATCACATATCCTGGAGCATAACTTACAGCATGCAAACAAACAACACTTAAAGGGAGTATTTGGTGATTAAATGAATCATTTTCTTTCATTATACATTTGATTGCAGATAGGAAGATACATGTTTGTAATATCTGAATAACTGAAAGTAAATAGATGATACAAATAGATGAGACGATAACACGTGAAAAAAAATATAATATCTAAGAGATGCCGCCTTCACCTCAGATACATTGGATGATTGCAAGCTCAAAAGTATAATGTAGCGTACATGAGCACTGTCCTTGGTAAGATCAGCCCAACAACCAAAAATCCGTAAAGCCAAACTCTTAGCCTCAGTATCACCTGTGTCATAAACTACTTTCACTCTTTTAAGCATCTCTACATAATTGGGTACTCTTGACTTTGCTAGAATACCATTATACCTTTTGCCCTCCTTGCTAATGCGGGGAAGTTCCAAGAGGAAAACTTTCAAGATACATCTCCTTGTATAGTTGTCCCCACACTTGAATTCACTGGAAAGCCGAAGAAGAATTGTGTTGGCAAATGTTCGGTCCTCACCTGGAACCAAACCATACATGTCAGCGATTGCCCTTGAAATGTTTGACTCAGAGCTCCAAGTTTGGAGTATTGGACCCATCTGTTCAATCGCCTTAATGCGTTTATCTGAAATACAGTTGAAGAAAGTCCAGTGAGTTCACGAAATAAGAAAAAAAAGGTGAATATAGGTAAACATCGTGTTGGAACAGCAGGAAGAACAGATCAGCTTGGAATGGTGACATCTTTTTTGACAAAAGCCTATCAATTCCTTTTTTGGTGTTCGCTTTGTTGCTTCAAAATTCTTCGATCACAAGGTCAAACAAAGTTTTGCCATTATATATTCCCATGTTCCCATGATCTCTGTGCAAATTAACAAACAAACTAAGGTAGAGAAGATAAATCCTCCAAAAATGTGCCCGTGTCAGGAAAAGCTTACGCCCCGCACTCGTCACTTGTCATTATTAAATCATAACACAACTTTCAGACAGAGAAAAGAGTGATCATCTTTGCAAAAACAGAAATCCTAATTTTATTCATTTTTCCATCGAATTGACAACCAGAGCGTGATGGTCATTATTAATCATGACACAACTTCAGACAGAGAAAAGAGTGCTCATCTTTGCAAAAACAGAAATCCTAATCTTATTCAACTTTCCATCGGATTGGCAACCAGGGCGTGATGGTAGCAGGGACGACTGACCTGGGCACTTGGAGCGGAGGCCTTTCTCGAGCTCGATGCTCCACTCCTTGGCGCAAGCAGCCGGGATCTTCTCCATCTGGTCCACAGCGGCCGCCGTCATATAGGTGATATACAAAGGTAAATCGGTGTTTCGGATGTCTGGAATTAGCTCTATCCAAACTTCCAGCGGACAGGAAACGTGGAAGATAACCGAGAGCCGGAGAAGCGAGGGATCCACGGCCGGCGGTCAGTGATCAGACGGGGGCGCTGCAGAGCCGGGCCGGCGCACCGCTAGGTGAAGGAAGCGGCAGGAGCGGGGAGACGAGGGAGGGCTCGAATCGCCAAAGCGGTCTTTATCGTCGTGTCGTGGCGTAAAGTGTAGTGGATATCGGGTTGAGGGTCGGGTTCCAAAGAACGAATCCATTTGATATTAATACAATTATTTATCTGTTATTCAAAATTTTATATTTACAACCTTAAACATGTTATTAGTTACCAAATATATATACATACATATTACATAGCCTTACATATATTACATAATCGTTAGAACCCTAACGTAATTATACAACAAACAAGCTCGTCCTCAGAAACAGAGACAATGAGATGGCGCAGTTTGGCAACAATTTATTAGCCAGCGGCGAACCGCCGGCTCGGCCCACCCCTTCACTTGAGCCCAACCTGGTCGACCCCGACCGACTTCAACGTCTCGACCTTCTTCGGCATCTCCCTGTCGCACATCAACTGCACATATTATTGCAGAGTCCATGGAAGAAGCTGGAAGTATTAAGAGGAGGAGGAGGAGGAGGTAGCTCACATGGTGTTTCCGTGGGTGGGATCAGTGATGCCGGCCCGGACGGCGTCGAAGTCCTGGAGGTGCGCGACCCGGCGGAACAGGGAGCCGCCGATGAAGCGCTCCGCCTCCGCCGCCGCCCAGTCCGGGTCCACCACCTCCGGTATCGTCTCCCGCTTCTTCTTGCTCACCAGCACGTTCGGCGCGTGCCGGAGCTGCTGCTTCGCCGTGTGGAGGCCGAACGAGACCGACATCAGGATCAGCCCCAGCGAGACGTACACCGGCGTGAACTCCCCCCTGTTCACATCACACGAGCACATGCACAAGCACCCTCAGCGCACGCAGAAGGGCAGAGTTCGAAAGAGAAAAAATAAAGGAAATGATCAATGTCAACAACCACTTCGGCTTTGATTTAGGGAGGGCATGCTGGGCGACGAGGTCATCGGCCGTCAAGGTTGAGAAGCGCCTGGCGCCGGCGAAGGACCGCCATAAACCCTAGGGCATGGATTTAATCAGGGACCGCGACCGAGTGTAGGACGCCATGCTCTTTGCAAAATACACTAGCAGTGGGCACTTACCGGAGCTCTGGAAGCCATGTCGAGATGCCGGAGAAGCAATTGAGGATGCTGCAAACAGGGGCAGTGAGAGATACTTAGAGTGCTCCTTGGAGCCGGGAGCGGTGGGGGGGTTCAATAAATAGGGGGAGGGAAGGACATTGGGTGTGACTCGACGAGAGGGGTGGCAGCGAGGCGAAGGATGGGGGGAACCGTGGAGGGGGGGAGGGGGGCCACGTGAGAGGGATGAAGAAGGTGCCAGAAGCGGAACGAAGAAGCCAAAAGGTTCGGAGTCGGTGTCTGGTTCCGTGAGCAAAGAGATTGGGCTCGGGATTTGCTTTGCAGAAAGGAGCCCAGCCAAGTGATCGGGCCCAAGATTTGATATTAAGGAGGGAGCCCAACTGGGTTCTTAAACCAAGTGCATGCTCTGGAGTGAACTGATCTACCGCATTGCGTACAGTGGGGTTGAAAGAAAATTTTCCAACAAAAAATATCACATTTTGAAAGGAAATTACAGTAATCTAAAAAACGGAGCTGTAAGAATTATCCATGACTAGTCAAAAAAATAATTGAATATAGCATTTTATATAACCTAATGGCACTATTACGATATAAATAAACAAGCAGGACAGGCAGAAACTGGGAAGACGAGCTTGATCTTCTTATAGACTTACATATGCCAGTTTCAGACATAGAAAATGGGTACAAAAAGGTTGTATTTACAATGAAACATCTTACTGCATAATGCTGGCGATAGTTTCCAGCTTGGAAGTGCAACATGGATTCTATAGCTCTTAATGATTAATACCTCGGATATTTACAGAACCAAACTCTCCTTGAGACTGGCGTTTCGGCAGCTTCAACAGCTGGAATCACTACGCGAAGGCAAGTGAGGTAGAAAGTAGCATGACGGACTGCTGATACAACGAGGATGAATTTACAACATCGGATGCCGCAACAAGGTCAGAATTAGATGATCATGCTAAAGCCGGGGTAACGCAGCGCTTATCGGAGCTGCCACAAGCAAATCCTTCGACCCTCATCTTAGGACTTCCACCGAAAGAAGACCTGCAGGTCGGAGATCCTCCCCTTTCGACTCTTCCGGCTGACTTCATGCCAGGAGAGTTGCCAAGAGGAGAAGACAAGGATTGGGCTTGTTTGGCAAACTGTACATCGTGGATGACTGGATTGTTAGTGCGAACGGGAGGAGAGCCACAGAAGAAGCTCACTTGGTTGCTGAAGTCCGGATCACTATCCGAGTCATCCTGCCAATAGGAATTTTGTGGAGATTTAGTTTAGTGCGAGTAAAAACATATTAAAACCATGCTGTATAAGCTCACAGAATAAATACCTGGTTCAGGATGAGATCAAGAATCTCAGGAGAACAATCAACTCTATACAGAGGCAAAATGCTGTAAAAAAGATGGGCAGTAGCATTAGTGGATGATATAGCCATGCAAGGAAATCATTGGTGTGAGGAGAGATTAATCCTCTACTTTCCAGCATATAAAGTAATAACCATAAGATGACACCATTACTTATGATGAATAAGGGACAGACGCGGGAACTAAAGAGGAAAGACACCATCTACATGTTGGCATAAGAAAACAAGAGGAGAAATAGAGCCCGAAGACACGTAACGTTCACATGATTAGTATAAAAACAAGTTCCACAATGACATCGTATGATCAAATCAAAAGATGTACTCGTTATTTATTTGTATGACACCACCATAGCAGCTTGACTATAATTCGTACTCACCCCTTTGGTTTGGAAGGGACCCTACTGAGAGAATTAATAAAATAAGGAACTCTTGTAGCTCGGCGAGGTTGAGGACAAATGACTTCCGACCTGGGGATTGGTTGATTATCAATTTGCCAAAACCGTGATTTCCTATCAGACATGCAATCTGGATAAATTTGTCCAATAGTATTAACTCTCATCGGGCAGTTCTCCATTTTGAATGCTTCCTACAACACAAAATAAAGCAATATTAAAATAACGCACAAACATTCTCATGTCTTCAGAACTAAAAGGTACAAAGATTTTCGTTTTTCAAAGAAATTTGTCATCATATAAAGGTACTACTAAAGGCCTTAAGTGATTGCAGCATGCCAGCCGTGGCATTTTCACCCGATCATGGAGAAGGTCTGGAAGAGAAAGGAATGAAAAGTAGTACATGCTGAACAAAAGACCATAACAAGACAAGGTTCTGACATGCAAACTACAATAAATAGAAGTTTTATTCATGTTCAAGATATAAAATTCAAAGAGAATGAATTCTAGTCCTACCCTAAACCTCCTAAGCTATTCTCATCAGAATTAATCAACCATGAATCTCGAAAGGATCGAGTTCGTCTTGAAACATAAGTATCTGTATCTGAACAAATTTTCTTTATATATGGCTACAATTGAAATATAAGTATCTGTATCTGAAAAGTTAGAGAAGCGAAGAGAACAGCACAACTCAAAACCAAATCGCTTTTAATTCAAATCGCTACCAAATAGAAAAAATCGAATTGCAATATCATACCTAGATACATGTCAAAAGATTATACTCCATCAAAGTTAGATATTATTATTACGATTGTTTGCTGAAGAACCCAGCGAAATGACCCTTATTTTAATTAACAATGCTATAAAGAGCTTATGCCAACAAAAGGCATATGAAAACATCTGGAAAGATTCCAACTGGCAACTTAAATTTCCGGACAAGCTACATTGGTTAAAGGAGGGAAAATTCTTTCTTCCATCAAGCAAAGTTAAAGCATAATGCTGCTATATAGATTCCTCGTACAATTTACGGAACTTAGCTAGTTAGCTTCACTAAAACACTGTACCATAGAAAACCAGCAAGAACACCAAACAGATTGACCTGATAACCAGACATAAAAAGGAAAGTTCGTTATCATCGTACACAGAATTTTTGACATAATAACCTATCTGGAGCCTCGCACGGTAATTTCAAAATGAAAGATAAATTCCTAATTAAGTAAGGACAGGGGCAACCTAAAAATAAAAAAAATTATCTCATGCGAGTTAGAAAACTCAAAACAGGCAGGCGCAGATCTTAGATGGTAAAACGCAAAAGTAAAAAAAAAACAATTTTCCCTGTTTATCAAAAGTTATGGAACGAGCAGTAAGATCTGCAGAAGAGGAACGGCTGATATTATTGAAACCCTTTTGGAATTGAGCGGGGAAAAGCCAATAAACCGATAGCAGCCAACAGCTGACGTGTCAACCACTGCATCATGGCCATACAGCACAAAATATCGGCCCTTTTAGGATGAAGATCGCGATAAAATTAGCTTACAATGCGTTACAGACCATTTAATTGAAAAGCACATCGTAAAGAAATGAGCCAGACGGCAAAAAGTAGCTTATCATCCACCAAAATTCATGGTATTCAAACAAATCAGACAACTTCACAGGAACTCGCCAGAAATCTTCTCACGGTCAAATTTCAAATCGGAAAAGCTCGAAAATGGCTACCAAATGAAAACGAAAACAGCAACCCTAACCCAACAAGCATCATCACCTGGTAAAAATCGCCGATCCCTTCCTATATCTAAAGATCGAAGCCGACAGGCTACGAAACGCCAGATCCAACCCCTATTTCACATCAAACGGCCGGATCTCCCGCCGCGCTCGGAGATCCCATCAAGATCAGCCCAATCGAGCCACGAAGGACCCGAATCCCTTCATCCGCCACGCCCTTCGAAACGCCAACCTCGGCGCGAGCGAGGAGCGAGAGGAGCAGCAGCCGCCAAGGCGCGAAGGAAGGAGGGAGAAAAAAAAAACGAGCGAGCTCCGGCCCCCTTCTCCTCCTCCCCTTCTCTCCCTCCTTCGTCGCCTCCGCCGCGAGAGACGTCGAGGTGGAGGAGGCCGCGCTCCGCTCTCGCGGCCTTTTTAACACCACCCGTCGAGCCCTCGCCCCTCGCTCCTCGATTAATCCCCCAAACTAAGAGGAGGTTACGGTTCTCTTAATCGGACTTAATCCCCCGTCCGTTTCCTCCTATTTATTAAGTAAACGGTAAACACCCCGCGTTAGACGGCCCATCCGAACCCACAACCCGTTTGAATCTCACCACCGCCCTACCCGCTTCCCAATTGGTCAAACCCTTGGGACCCACCGGTTCTGCTCCCTCCCCCGGAATCCGGGTCTGGATACAGCGCTCTCCACGTGATGACGAGAACCGTCCCAAGTACTCGTTCCAGACGTACCCGGCGCAGGAGAGAACGGGGCCCGCAGGAGGGGCCGGCTGATCCACGAATCGGCTGGCGGGTCGATTCTGGGTGTCGGGAGGAAAAGCTCGTCCGTAGGGCCTCGATTTACGAGAGCGCCACGCGCGCGTGACCGCAGTACTTATGATTCCGTCCCCCCGCCATCTCTTTGTCGCCTTCTTTTAACCTAAACGGCCGTCATCTCGGAGGCCGCGCTAACGGAAAGCGAACTACTCCCGGAGCAGAGAAAAAAAAAGTCGAATTAAAAGTGGTTGCAGCCGTTGGATGGGAATCGGACGGAGGGGAATTTCCGGGTGAGTTGGAAAAGGCGCTCCTTTTTTATTATTTATTTTCCTCTGCGTCCGAGGGATATATACGCATTCAATGTGGAAGGAGGGGGACACGTCATACGTACACCTAATTTATTTCAGAAGCCGCTTTTAATATATCACTTATTTAATGTGCTTTTCTGTAATTATAATTATTATTATTATACGGTAAAAGAAGGGAGAATCTTTGGCTGCCTGTTGGAGTCAGAGAGCGCTGACTCAGCGTTGACCATTTCTGACTAATACTCTTGAGATTATAATACTCTCAAAAGGTATTTAGTATTTAGTGAAAAAAAATATTATCTCTTTGATTATTTTGCATCTAATTTAGGATGAATTGAGATAAGAATAGCTAATTATTTGATGAGTAATAAGGTTAAGTGGGATGAATATTATTAGAAGATGTGGAATGTCAACGGGACATGTGTCGAGTTTATGATTTAAAAAATTAGAACAATATTCTCAAAGAAAGGGTATAAATTATCCCATCAACAAAAAAATAGTGAGATCAGGAGTTATTCTCACAGATATATTTTTAAAAAGAGGGGGAGATGCGGGGCATGTTCTAATTGCACTCCTCCAATGGAAAGTGGAAGAAGATTACAAATCCCTCCTCCTCTTCCACGCCGCCGCCGCCGCCGCCACCACCACCACCGCCACCGTGGGAATCTCAAAAAGCTTTCACTGATGATGATGCTTATTATTTATCTCTTCCGTCCATCTCTTCTCTTCAGAAATGGAGGCCATTCATATTGAGGGGTTTGGTCAGTGAAATCTATAATTGGGCATCTTTAAGTTTGAGAGAGGGGGGGACAGGTGATAGGTAGCTGATCCCATCAAAAAAACTCAATTTGACTCATCATCACCTAAATCGAATAAATTTGATAGCATCAAAACACTCAATTTGACTCATCATTGCTTGGATGGAATAATTTCAATACTGAAACAAAAATATGCATACTGATCTTGATATATACATATATACACGAGTAGTTGTCATCTTAATTAATATAATTTAACTTAAATTTATTTATTTTTCATCTATTTTAAGGTTAGATGGTGTCAATGGAATCCTACAGGAGAATCAATCCTAATATTTAATAAATAATTTCAAATTTTTAATCAGTCTATAGTATTATTCATGTACAGTAAATATACTCATCTAGTTAAAGCTATAGATCTATATAAACGATTATAAGTTTAATACTCATTATTTTTTTAAATATTATAATTTAATATTAATAATAGTGGTAACTTATTTTATGCGACAAGTGCATACTTTATTTACTAAAGTCTTAATATTTTAACTTATTTAATTTTTTTAAATTCAAATAAAATATATAATTTACTATTTGTCAATCAATACTACTGTGCTCTAAGATTAATAATGATGAATGATCATATTTACTATTATTACTGTAAGATAATTCTATTATTATATCAATTTCCATATAATTTTTTTTAAAAAAACTCAGTTCTCTTTAGGCTTTTAACTTGAATCCTCTAGCATTAATTTAAGTATATGATTCTATGATACAGTACTATTTTTTAAAGTACACAAAAGCAATTGTGCTTAATGCTCATGAAGTTTAAAAAAATAATTTTTTTAAAGAAAATAACTTTTAGCTTAAGTCTTCAATGATGATAACTAAAACCAGACCAGTGAGTGAGCGAGCAGGTATACATATGCAATGATGCTGGATGGATTGCTCATCTGCCCACCATGATCTCTTTCGATGTCATGCAGCGTCACCTTGTCATCAGGCAAGCCATATTTCAGGAAGGATGAGGGTGGGGAGAGGGCAACGCATTCACTCATCATCATTGTAGGTGAAGCTCCCCCTTAACAAGAAGAGAAAGGAACAAAAAAAGGAGAAGAAAGAATGTTGTCTTCTTGGTGGGTTTGGAGGAGTTAGATGTGCATGATCGATTGATTGCTAGCTATTTGCTTGCTGCGTCTTCCTAACTTTTTTTGGCCTCCATCAACTTCACAAAATGGAAGGACATCCGCAGCCTTTTCTTTTTTTTCACCCTTTGCGATTGATTGCTGTAAGGAAGAAGGCAGGCCTAACTTTTGATTTCTGTGTGAGTTTGACTGAAGAGTCATCAATGGGTATTTTTCTGATAACGCACCAAGTAATTCCTCTATCAGTACTAATAATCTAAATAGCCATGAGCGGTTGCAGATGCGATGATGTTAAGTTTCCCTAACTTTGTTATCAGAAATAATTTTTTATTTCTGAAGTTATAGAAGCTGAACCATTCACCTTATCCATTCTATTTGGGCTTTCCTTTTGGGTTTTCTAAGATTTTTTTATATTTTACATGGGATTTTAATTTTCTTAAATCTTAAATTACTTGATTGATAACTTAATAGTGAAAACATTCATATTATTTATTACATTAAACGATCACAGCAAGTTTATTTAGTACATCACAAACAGTTCCATGGCGGAAAATGAGTAGTACTAGTTTACATATAATATAATTATGGAAGAAGGTCTTCTTCCTTTTTTATCTTTTAATCTTAAGCACACTTTTTAGACTCTATTTTGCTCCATGCAGTATATATATGGCAACTCCCTCCCTCGTCCGGTAATCTCCAAGTGCAGATCATGGATGGCTCTTATAGTTGGCGGCGGCGCCGTCGCCGTCGCCGTCATCCTTGGCCAGGCGTCTGCTGCTGAGGTGGATGTGCACGCCTGGGCTTCCCACGCGGCACGACGAACTCAGGAGCAAGGAATTGTTGACGCTCTGCACGTTGCTGTTCACCAGCGTCATCATCGCCTTCTCCTCCTCCGCCGCCGCCGCTAGCTTCTTATTACCTTCGGTAGTGCCGTCAATGGCGCCGTTCTCGCCGCGTGCGCGCTGGACCTGCTGCTTCTTGCCCTGAGGACCGTAGGTTGGAGGAGATCCCAAATCCATGACCGCCCCGAGGTTCTGCCCTGCGATGGTTATGGCCCTCGTCTCGTTCTCCTCCTCCTTCGCCGCTGCCGTGCTGGATGCCCTACCATTGACGCCGCTGCCGACCGGCGGTATTTTCCATTCTTCCCTGTCGGGAGAAGGGGAGGGTGCCCTCGTTTTGATCGTATTGTTCTTCTCGTACGTGCTCTTGGGCTGCGTTTCCGCGGGTGGCCTCGATTCGGGCTCTGGATGAGGCATCAGTGGGGAAGCAGAGACCGGCGTTGTCGTCACTGTCATCTTCAGCCTCGGCGATGGCGGTGGTGTCGGCGATGACGAGGTCTTGATAACCTTAGGCGACTGCGGAGGAGTGGGAGACCACCTCGCCGCCGCTGCAGGCTTCAGTGTTGGCGTCGCCATCGCTGTAGTTTCCGTGCTTGCTACCGGGGGCTCCACAGGCCTCGGCGTGGGCGAGCGGGGGCGCGTGGGCGCTGCATCTATCGGCATTGGCGACGACGAGGGTAGGGTTGCCGCCGCCTCCACCTGCATCGGCGACGGCGAGGGCAGGGCGGGCGCCACCTCCACCGGCGTCGGCGACGGCAAGGTCGCCGACACCTCCACAGGGGTCGGCGACGGCGAGTGCAGCCGCTCGGGCGCCGCATCTTCCTGCCCCAGCGAAGGTGAGGGCAGGGCAGGCGCAGCCTTTTCCGGCGTCGGCGACAGCAGGGTCGCCGACACCTCCACAGGCATCGGCGACGGCGAGCGCAGGCGCGGGGGCGCCGCATCTACCTGCACTGGAGACGGCAAGCCTGAGCTAGTAGGAGCCAACTCCACCGGCATCAGCGACGGCGAAGGCGGGCGCGTGGGCTCCGCATTCACCTCCATCCGCCCCGGCGTGGTTTCCTGTACCGGAGACGGCGAGGGTTGGCGCGCTGAGGTTGTTGTTTCCTGCATCGGTGTCGGGGCGGCCACTGGTTCGGAGACCTCAGCAGCAGAACCAGCCTCGCCGTCGGTCGTCCTCGGCGCAGCAGGAGAAGGCGATCTTTCTCGAGGCAGCGTTGCTGGTGCAGGCGGGGGAGCCGCTGCTTGGGCTACTGGTGCAGGTGAAGTTGACGCCTCAATCAACGTCGTCCGGGCAAGCGGCAGCCCTCGTGGAGGCTGCGGCACCGGAGCAGGCTGCGGTGCTGGAGCTGCCTGGGTCGGCTGTGGAGCAGGCGCCGTCGGAAGCTCCATCCGGGCTTGGGAGGCAAGGCGGAGCAACCACGGACGGCCGGACGCGGGCGGCTGGTTCGCCATTTCTTGCGCACCGAAGGTATCAGTGGAAGAAGAAGAAGCTTGGAGAGGAGATGAGACGGAGGCGGTGTTCCCCATCTGGGTATATGTAGGAAGTTTGCAGAGAGGGGACAATTAATGGAGTTGGAGTGCCAAAACGACAATTATTAATAAAGGGCAAAGGGAAGGGATCGGATACGAGGAATGGCCAAGGAAGCCGGATGGCGATCGATGTCGAGCTCCTCGAGGAGGAGGAGGAGGAGGAAGCAGGCAGAAGCTTGGCATCTGATTTCCAAAAAAAAGGCGAGGGGAATCCTTACTTTGCCGGGCAAAAACCATGGAGCAAATAAAGTTACTACTTCTGGAGATCTCAATTTTGATCCTTGGATTGGGCTCCCTGTCGTTTTTTTTTGGGGGGGCGGGGGCATTGCTTGAGCTCCTAAAAGATCAGAGGATGCCTCTAATTGTGCTTCTCTCAAATGGGGCATTTGGATCTCACGTCCTTGTTTGATTTGATGCTCCAATTGACCTTGTAAAGCAATTTAATTGGATTCAAATATGTGCCGTTTTGGTTTTCCACTTCTCGAGCATCAGCAGACTATATAACATACAGTTGGAGACAACCTCAGGATTCAATTTAAGCACTAGAGAACATTCATTACTGTAGTTTACCTCCTCCACATGACATGACCTTCTGTAGGCCTAAAGGCCATTTAAGCATTCAATTAACTGCACAGCACTTACGTACAACTAATATATTTAAGGATCACAAAACACACATCTCATTGATCTCGGACATGCAAACTCGACGACTGGGATTCAAAAGATCTGGAAACGGAGGTCTCAGGTCAGCCCTCACGTTGGGTTTTTATTCCTCGGACATAACCAGATTGGAAAACGGAGACGCTGAAAGAAATAACGCAACGGCGCATGGTGAGAGAACGCCACGGCACGATCGGCCACCGGCGGGCGCGCAGTTTACCGCCTTTGATCAGTAGTAGTAGGAGGAAGAGGAGCCGCCGAGTTGGAACCCGTCGGCGGCCGCATCGTCTACCGTCGGCATCGGCCCGAACAATGGGCTGTGCACGTAGCCTTCCTCGAAGAATATCCCGTGCGCGGGCGGGGAGCTGCCGCTGGCCCCGCCGCCGTAGCCGCCAAACTCCCCCGCCGCGCACCACTCACCCAGCCCCCTCAAATCCTCCTCCGCCAGAACCGGGCCGCTGCAATCTTTCCACGGCGACTCCGCCGCCTGCATCGTCGCCGTCGGCGGCGGAGGCAGCGACGGTATCGTCGAAGCAGCGTACTGCAGCCCCTGATCCTGCTGCTGCTGGTCGTAGTAATGCATCGACGTCGTCCCGCTGTTTAAGATCGTACCGGCGAGAGTGGCGTAGAAGCCACCGCCCTGACCTCCCGCGGAGGCGGGAAAGGCCGCCGCGCGGTGGGCTGCCTCCTGGGGCTGCGCCAGCGCCGGCGCCGGCGCTGGTGGGGAGAGGAGGAAGGAGGAGGGCGGCGGGTGGATGTCGGGGGAGAGGAAGGGAGTGAGGGAGGAGCCCGGCGGGAGGTCCGGGTAGGCGAAGTTGGTGCGGGCGCGGGCGCCGCGGAGGGTCCGTGCGGCGCGGTCGTACGCGACGGCCGCCTCCTCCGCCGTGTCGAACGTCCCCAGCCAGTGCCGCTCCTTAGTCGCCGGGTCTCGTATCTCTGCGGCGTACCGGCCCCACGGTCTGCGGCGCACGCCCAGGTACCTCATGCCGCCCTCCGCTGCCGCGCCGGCGCTCTCGTCGCTGTTGTCCTGCTGCTGCTGCTGCTGCCTGCGTTTGGTCTTCTTTTGTTGGGGGACGTCGACGGAGCTGGCAGCGGCGGAGGACGAGGAAGAAGAGGGGAAGAAGAAGGAAAACCCCATTAAATTAGGACTCGATAGATTAATCTCTATATACAAAGACAGAGAGTGAAAGAAGAGATGGGAAAGAGCTCTGAGTTGAACTGAATTGATACTGGGGCTTTATATACCTGTAGAGAGATGGATAGAGCAATATTTATGTGGAGGTTGGGCCATATTGTGACCAGTTAATTAATTGATGGGAATTATATTCTAAGTGGACTCCACAGTCAATTAGTCAACCTAATGATTTGGAGGGGTGGATTGAAGAATATTTATTTTATTTACAACAAATATATCTCAAATCATGATGATTTTTATTTTTTATATAAAGAAACTTAGGTCTTGAACTCTAAACCCTCCCTACATACACTGTATTGCATACACTTTGCTTCTCATAAAAGGGGTGGATTTTAATATGCAAATTAGTGCAAGTACAAATTAAGTCACAAGGGAAAGTATATCTTCAAAGTCATACATATATATATATAAAAGAATTGGAGGCAATGTATTGTCTGGGTCTTAGTTCCAAAGAGTGTACCTTGTGAAGGAATAGCTAAATGCATGAAATTGATAGGGGTTTGGGTAGACTCTACAAGTTAAAGTGAATGACAAAATGCACTGCCTCCCCCCCTCCTCTTTGAAAAGTTGCACCTTTCTAGTTCCTTTGACTTCCTGACTTCCCCTTGCATCATGTCCCATGCATGGAAGAACAGCCCTTCAAGGTATTATTACCATTAAACATAAACCTATACATAGATTTTTAAAAAAGTACTTCAATTTAAAAGTGCCGCATTAGGGTTTTTTTTTAATATCCTATTAGGGGTTATTTATCATCTTAATTTTAATGATTATAAGTTTGAGATCTATTATTTGATCTATTTATTACCGTATAGTTAGTTAAATTTCAATTACTTACAAAGGTCATTATCACTAATAATTTGTATGGTTCTTAAATTTATAATTATCTATTTCTTAAATTATTATTATTATTATTTTTTAAAAATTGACGGTATATTTTATTAGCTATCGTCATGAATATTTTATAAAAATATTCATTATTTTAAATAAAATATGTATAAATATAAACATTTTCTTTAAAATACTAATTTTAGATTATATAAAAATCAAAATAGGATTGTAAAAAGCATTCAAATTTCATAATTTAAACGAGAGTTGAATATTATAATTAAGAGTTCCGGGTCTTTCGCTTGGATTAGGAACGACAGATGTTGAGGATTGATACTTAAAAAGAAATTGCATTTGCCTTATTTGCTGTTGTTTAATGTTCTTTCTTGTATTTTAGGTTTGTATCGTCTATACTTTTTTCTATGATATTATATCCTAGGCTTATTCTTATTCATCTATGTTAAGCCCTCTACAATAATAGAATGAAATAAAATATGATATAATATATTATAACACCGAATCAAGTAGTAAAATTGTAAGAGATCTCATCATATAAAGTACTAAAATGTATATGATTGCAAGACATGTTTATTAACTAACTAAATAATTAATATTCGGACCAAATAATTAATCCATCAATTAATTAAGTTTGGGCATGCAATTAGGAAACCCCACAGTGCACATGCTCATAATATAAGTTCATATTAATTGTATATATATATATATATATATGAAGAATAATATCCAATATGCAATCTAGAAAGAACACTTTCTCATATATATATATTAAACTGACATAGAAAATCTATGACACTCACTGGATCATTAAATCCAAGGGCTGGTCCCTGAGGTTTTATCAATATATATAAATGGAATGGAGTTGCTTATGATGAGGAGATCACATGACCTGATACATGATTCAAAAGACATTATGCATAAGCATGTGCCATCACTTTTATTTTTTCCTTTTCTGATGCTTCAAATAATTAATTAATTTTGAGTATGCACAATGCATGCATACTTGATTATAATCTTGCTCTCGATTTCAATTATTGAGGATCTCCGGTGGCCCTTCAAAAATAAGATATTATATATATATATATTGAGATTGAAAAATCATTTCTATATTTTGTTTTTTAAAAATATTTATTATGATGATATGAGATAAAAATCCTCACAAATATAATATATCATACTTACTTATATACATTAAAAATATATAGAAATTAATCTAAATTATAAAGATCATAATTAATATTTTAGAGGTCTGGAAATCTCAGTCATTAATTTTTTTTTTTAAAAAAAGTTAGGCAAGGCCATTCTCCATCATTATTTTACTTTCTTGTGGGATTTGGAAGAGTTCATGTTCTTGAATCACACACACTTGAGTTTTTAATTAGAGGGGTAAAAAGTTGGAAAATATTAAAAAGGTTTATGATTGATTGCTCATCCATGTGCAAGCAAGTTAAGCAAATCCAATGATCAGCTCCACAATCCAGAATGCCTCATGTGAAGGCCAAATCTCCTTCCTTTCCAATCCAATGTTAGGAGGTGCTGCATGCTTATTGCTGGAGTTTTAATTAAATTTCAACCAGATGAGTCAAAAGTCTTGTTGGGATGCATGTGAAGAGAAAGCTTCTAGATTTTGATTACCTTTGCTTTAAGACGGTCCTAATTAATTAAGATAGAAAGAAAAAAAAAAGATAATGCAAACATATGTTAATCTTTTTTTTTTTAACACAATTTTTGTACATAGTAAGAGCCTTTTCTGATCTTAAAAATAAAATAATTCTTTTAGCCTTCTTCGAAGATGCTTGCTTCAAAGAAAGGGCTTTCTTTTCTGGGATCTGATGCACACATTATATCTTAAATTACATAAGTTTAGGGCGCATCCAGATTTAGGCAAAACGGCATTAGAAACGAGTGAGAGGAAGAATCTATTGATTCAGAAGCAATGGATGAGAACATCATTATTACTGATTCCAGTTCTATTAGGGAGAGGACAGAAACAAGCAAGTGAGAGGGGATTCACATAGTAGGTAATGTACAGTAATAAGATTAAACCTTGTGTATGTATCAAGGATTTGGATGTTCTTCTTCATGAGTATTTTTTAATTATGTTAGATAGGAGATTATTATGCACAGACTCTTCCTTTGTTAACCTTCACATTTTAACTTGTCCCTAGCTAGCTATATATATATATATATGTTTGAGGATGTAAATGTTTGAGCAATAAGACAAATATTTGGGATTAAACTAGTTTATGAGCACAACTAGAAATAGGATAAAAAATGACCTAATAATATTGCATTGCATATGCACACGAGGGCTCACAAGATCCTGCAGCATCCACTGTGCTCTCATCTACTAATCTACTCAGTAGTTTAGTTAGCCTCTTGACCTTCAATGCAGGTATATAAATCAAGCTCTAAAGCAAGCTTGATTTGACTTAATTCATTTGTTACTATTATCACGCTAAACAATAGTCATAACTATCTATATCAAATATTATCAGAAACCTGTAGGATGCTTTCATGGGAGATAGGGCTAATTCTTTTTAGTTAGGGCATAGGCATGTGGAGGGCTTTTAATTAAGGGGATATGCAAATAGTTAATGGCTTCACTTCCATTCAACTGTGACCCTAACAACTCTAGCTAAATTATTTAAATAGCCTGACATTTAGGTTTGAACTTTAATTTGTCCATTGTGGTTTATTATGCTGATGACCAACCATGGTGATTCATAATTAATTAATTGACCCCCTCACTCTTTCCATTAGATAGATGGTATGCTTTTATCTTGAATGAACTTGAATTAAAAAACAAAATCTAGGTCTATAGTTTCAAATCTATATGTTTCACAATATATATTTCTCATTTTAGATGTTATTATTATAAAGATAATGATATTTCGATCTAGTCATACTATCTTTGGTACGTTGTGTGGACTAGTAGACCTTAAGAATACTATTATGAGGGGTCAAACATGGTCTAAATAGTTGAAGCTCTCGCTGTTGATTTACTTCATAAAAGGACTCATTTTACCTTCCAACAGAAGAAAGAAAGAAAGAAAGAAGAAGAAGAAGACCCAGGAAGGACAAGCAATCCTTGGGTTGGAACCACTAAACTTAGGATGCATAGAATATTAGCTGACATGATGGAGTATATTTTCAATGTCCCTAATGAGTTACCATTTCCTAGTCTAAGGAACACTATGAAAAGATGTGCATGCCATGGAAGTCTTAAGTCAAAAGGAGCCACCTAAATCCCTAATTCCCACTATAGGGAGCAAAAGGCTCCAAAGCCACAATGGAACTCAGTGGACCCTCCTCCCACATGTGCTGCTGATGGCAAGAAATGCCAAAGGATGGTGACTCGGAAGGAGGCCACTCCCTTGTGGGATTGATGTGTGTAGGACTAGCAAACAAGGGTACCAAAATAATTAAAAAGGTGAAAGGCAAGAAGAAGAAGAAGAAGAAGAAGTAGTAGTAGTAAAGGAGAGCTAGCAGCTCCATTTTCCATGAACTCTTTGTATTATCTCAAGGAATGACTTGAGTTGCTCTCCATTCGCACTTGGAAGTGGCAATAAGACATGGTTTCCTGAATACATGGGGAGGTAATTATGGTGTGTGTTTGTGCTTCACTTTTCTTCCTCCTCTCCCAAGCGAGAGAGCACTCCATTTTTTTCCCCCTCTCGTTATGTGATCACGTTTTTAGTTTTTCTGGACTGGATGATACAAAGTTAATGACCCAATTTGTTGTTTAAGGTGTGTCCCAATTCTATTGTGAGAGACAGAGAAAGAGAGGGATGGAGGAAGATTTGGTTTGGGTTTAGAGAAAGAGTTGCATGTGGCTGGAAGATGACAGCAAGACTTCATAGAATAGATAGATTTAATACCAAAGAAAAAGAAATAGTGTATTCATATATACACATATGGACATACAGAAGTAAATTTAATCAGTAATATGAATTTTCTTAATACAAATTTAAATTTTTTCATTAATACTAGTACATCAATCTTTTCCTGTGCACAGCCAATCACAAAAGTTATGATAGAATAATTTGATCAAATCATCCTCCTCACTCTTATCATTTGATATTTTATGATTGTGAAAGACTTTTTCACGAACTCTAATTTTGAAAAACTATTTCGTATGCTGGTATTTACAGTGGTAGAACCAAACTACCATGATCAGAATCAAGACAACGTTCACCGACCAACAAGGCTATATAGGTGGTTTAATTAGAGTATGAACAAGAATGAAGAAGTTTGGGGATTTGGATACTACAATGACAGATAATCAAGACTTAGAGCAAAGAGATCCTGTTCACGAACGAGTTAAGGGCTTCGCGCATCCAATCGTATCGACAAACTTCGAACGCCTCTGCTACAGTCACCTGATTTAAGAATGAAAACTCAGTATTCAATTTCTACATGGATTTGATCCACAAGAGAGATAGAGTGCAAGGAAATACTGACCCACTTCCTTTCATGTATTTTGTGCTCCGGCCAACAGTCGAGTTCCTCACTAACCTCCAAGGAAAACATATAGCCTTTACAACATCCTTGCAAGAAACAAGTGCTCTGACTGCTCTTGCTTCTAAACACCCAATGACCCAGTTCAGTTTCCTACACATGGTGTGCAAACGATCAGCATAATATTTTTAAACTGGATTTATGTCCATGCAACAGTAGAAGAATCAAGGAGGTGACTTGCAGCAAAGTTAACAAAAAAGCAGAAAAAGTTATTCACAAACCGATGAAACAAATCTGAAAAGGTATCATCTTTCAAAGAATATAAGAAATAAATAGTTGTGTGTGTTGAGATGAAGCTCTAAAAGGACACAGTACTCGTACTGTTTGTGTGGAGATGAAAAGGACATACAGTTTGTTAGCTAAGAATAATGACGGTATGAGATATTAAAATGATGGCAATTTCATGATGGGTGACATCGCACAAACCAAGCCAGACAAGTCAAAAGTTGATCTTTTCCTAAAAGATGGAAGATCCAGGATATACATGCCATTGGAGAGTCAACATGGTGATGTGGAATTACAATTCAGCAGCTAATTCCCCTTCAAACTATCTATGATGGGCAAGTTAACCACATTATCTATCTGATGAAGGACAGAAACAGACAAAGTTCTGGTATCAGTAATCATACAACTTGCAAAAATTTTCTTGTACTTGATATATATGGATTTGGAATACTGTGATGCTTACATTTATTGTTCCCCTCACTCCCGCTTCCTCCAGGGCTTCTCGGCGTGCTGCTTCACATACAGTTTCATCTGCCTCCCAACCACCCTACACCATGTTCTTAACAGTTCAGTAAGCTTTACTGCACATATTGTAGACCTGATGACAAGCAGATCTGACCTTTGGGAAGATAAGGTCATGTCGACCCGGAGAACTGATCATGAGCACTTCCAATTCGCTCATCAAGTCACTGGAGTTATTGTCGGACTTCAGATTAATCTTGTAAGGGATGCATCTGATCAATGCAGATGATACAGCCGAAGAAAAGTTATTTGCAGAAAAATATTAAGGGTAAAAAGAACGTATTCCAAATAATCAATACATCATTGGGACAAATCACCAACACCTAGTAGACATTACAGCAAGGGTATCCATCATGTCGCATTTGATGATAAATGGAAAGGAAAAGGAACATACCCTGCAACAAGCCGGAGCTTGTTCTCGTAACGCTGTAGCTGTCGGCCGGTCCGTGATACCAGAGCGGAAGACATGAATGCCAAAAGTTAGTAACTTCTCTGTGGGAGTAGAAAGATCCTAGATTGTTAGGGCAAAAAGGTAAAGGCTTGATTCGGGAGAACAACGCAAGCGAGGAATTTAAAGGTTCTTATCACCTGGGACAATATCCAAGCTTCAGAAACAACGGGCATCGCTCTCAAAACCCTTGTGCCGCTGTCGTCAGCTTCATTTCTTCAGCAGGGACCAATTCAAACTCCCAACTCTCTATAACACATGCGCAGTGTGCAAGTCTCCTTTTTCTGCTCAATGGCTATAACCACCTCCACCGCGATTGCATTCAATGTAACCAAAAGAAAAACGAGCAGGAGAGTGGGAAGAGGAGAAGAACAAGAAGAAAAGGCATTCCAGTAAGGTAAGAGAACTGCTTATACCTTGTCCTGCCCATAGTATGCAATATCTCCACGGTCAAACGGCAGCAACATACGCGAGTCTTTTGCCGTACTAACTCATTTAAAATAATAATTTCCGAAAACCACCCAGTAAAAATATTTTTTCCGGAAGTGACCCGTCAACTCGACACGTCATAAAGTAGACTCATTTTTTAATCATAAAAATTCGAGCATCCCGTCGAACGCTCGCCCGCTCGCTCGGTCCGCCCTCGCCGGTTCATGCTCATCCTGTCCACCAGTTCGACCGGCGCTCGCCCGCACCACTTCGACCGGCGCTCCTCTTCCGCTTCCACCTCCCTAGTCCTCCCGCCTCCGCCGGATTCGTCGCCCTCTACTACTCCGCCGCGCTCCTCCTCTTTCTCTCCGCCGCCGCCGCCGTCTCCAGCAGTGTCCACCGGGGGTTCTACGGTCGCCCCGTCAAGCTCATCCTGGCCCTTCGCACCGTGCCCTCTCCCCTGGCTCGCCTCCTCCTCACCCTCGTCGCCGCGCTGCTACCCATCGCTGCCCTCCTCCTCCTCCTCGCCTCCCTCCTCGTCCTCTCCCTCAAAGCCCTAGCCTTTCTCGATCCACCCCCTTTCTCCTCCCCGTTCATCTGCTCCCTCTTCGCCGCCGTCGCCGTCCTCAGTGACGTGCAGCAGCTGGCCATGTCCGAGCGATCGCGAAAGCTGACCGAGCAGTGGTTGTTCGAGGTGGTGCGTCTTGATAAACAACTGTTCATTGATATTCTGGAGACATACTTTGTCGATGGTAGAAGAATCTTAAATAACCTTTGTGAGGTAAAACCTCGTACATAATTGTGCGAGAATCTCTCTCTTGTTTTCATAGCTCGAACAACAATTTTCCAGAATATATCTTCGGACGAAATATATCCGTTATTAATTGACACAATATATTTTATTTATGGAAGGGGCATGAGTCTAGCATCTCAATCAAACATCTGGAATCTGATATCAAATTTGATATTGAGAAGCATGAAGCCGAGCTTGCTTCAAGGGTTAACAATGCTTCTTATTATGGAGATCTGGATCGCCTGCAAGGTTTGATCAAAGCAGGAGCTGATCCCAAGAAGACAGATTACGATGGGCGTTCACCTCTGGTATGAAATAATTAAAATCAGTTGGAATCTAGTTTTCACTTGAGTATGGGTTACCAAAATTCTCGTTTCGTTGAATTGTAATCAGTTCTAGTTCATCGATTCTTGTGATAAAATGCTGAACAAGGATTTCCAGATGTTTGGTGAATATAGTCGATAAGAATGTTTGATAAGAAGATCATAAGTTATAAAAGGAAAGGAAACGTTGCAATTTGAAATTCAACTCTAACTAGAATCATCCAGTTCCATATTCCGT
Organism: Thalia dealbata; assembly: GCA_030544415.1. Lineage (NCBI taxonomy): Eukaryota > Viridiplantae > Streptophyta > Magnoliopsida > Zingiberales > Marantaceae > Thalia > Thalia dealbata. Next base: position 5,553,650 of record CM060454.1, read on the forward strand.
TGATTTCATCTTTTAGAAAGGCCCTAGCATCTTGATGAAGCTTTCCGATGGAAAAGAAAAAATGAAACACCATATGAATATACCTTGTATTTGAAGTGGACAAGTCGTAGACTTTGACCACATTACTCAACCTCCCTAAAACTTAGTAATCAGGCCTATTGCTTAATTGGCCTTGACTTATTGTTCACCCGATATGCAGCATTCCTTTACTAACTGGGATGTGCATCATAAGCATTATCCAATTGTTTTATACGATTCCTTTTGCATAGATACTTCATAAATGCTATCCACATGATGAGCTAGTTGTAGGAGGTTAAAGTAGTAAAGTAGCAATGGATTACTTCCTTTCAGATCTAACTGAAACTAGTACTTCCAGCATCTTTCAGCTTCAAGAGGGCATGAAGATATTACTATATTCCTCATTAAAGAAGGTGCTGATGTCAACCTTTCAGGTACATTTCTTTGAGGTGTTGGCACAACAGGTCAATCTACTTAGTGAAATAAGATGTCCTGCTGTTATAACTGTAATAACCTATATCATGTCCATTTCAACCAGACAAATTTGGAAACACGCCATTGTTAGAAGCTGTAATGCAGGGCCATGATCGTGTAGCTTCTTTACTCTTCAGTAATGGGGCCAAGCTAAATCTTAAAGATTCAGGTAGCATTCTTTGTGGAGCTGTTGCAAGGGGAGACTCGGATTTTATGAGACGGATGTTGACTTATGGAATAGATCCAAACGCAAAAGATTATGACCTCCGTACACCGCTCCACATTGCAGCTGCTGAAGGGTTATATTCAATCGCGAAAATGCTTTTAGAAGCTGGGGCAAGTGTCTTTTCTACTGATAGGTATATACTTGATTAATATTTCAGTCATTCTTTTTCTTTTTTTTCAAGGAACTCATTTTGAATTTTTTGATTTGCTATGTTTGGCATAACTACAACATATATGCTAAGAGAACGGAGTACATCTGAAACCTGTTATTATTGGCTATTAGTACTAAAGACGGTCATACTGTTATTGGAGAAATCCTACAAAATTTACAAGGCATGAAAGTTACAATTACAATCAACGTTACCAGTACTTGATAATTTTGTTTCGTCATCAGATCCTTTATTGTTGTGGAATCCAATGCCCTTATTGTTGTGGATTCCATGATGGTCCAAATCGTAGGAATCTGTAACCTTAGGACCAGAGCCTGATTCCTACACACCAAACACATCCTAAAACTTGAAAATGGAGGTCACTGCAATGATAAAACTTAAGGGGAGGTCTCTGCAATATCAAAACTTGAGAGTGGAATGTTTTTGTGATACTAAAGCATATAGGGGAGGTCTCTGTAATTAGGGATAAATAGAAGGAAGGTTAATATAATTATCCCTTGATAATTATATTTATGTGCACGAAATGTTCCTTCAAAGGATTATTAAATTGCAGATGGGGAACTACTCCATTGGATGAAGGTGTAAAAGCTGGTAACAGATCCATGATGTTATTGTTGGAAGATGCTAAATCCAAACAACTCTCCGTTTTCCCTGGGCGTCTTCAAGAAGTTCAAGGTATTTATGCATCGCAGCTTTCAACCTCTCCAACTCTTTCCACATTACTTGATCTTTACGCTCAAGGTTATTACTTAAATTTGGTGATGTTCTTTAAGATGATTTTTCCTTTTTTCAATCCTCCAGTTTTAGCTTGAAGCGAATTGAACTAATGGCCAATGTTTGGGCGCATATATTATTGTTTCAGAATCTTACAACAACAGTATATTAGTCCATATCTTTCATAAACATTGACCTAATGGTTTATAACAGCAGCTGGAGAACTGCATCTGGTTTTTATGTAACCCACAGGTGGTTAGAGAAGCGAATAACTCGATCTTATTATTATTATTTTTTACAGAAAAAATACAACCCCGAAGAAGATGCATCGTGTTTCCTTTTCACCCATGGGATCAAAAGGAGACAAGAAGAGAGGGAGTGGTGCTGTGGGTTCCTCACACAATGGTTCAGCAGCAGGCTCTCTCTGATCACTTTCTTGATGACCTCCTCATTGCAGCTCCGCCATGAACGACTGCTGCTGAAGCTCGTACTGCCTTTTCCAGCTGCGAGTCCTCGTGGTCGACCTACTTCATCATCATCTACCGACTTTGCGTTCACGACCTCCTTCATCCTGGCGGTCTGCATTGGCTCCTTCACGTCCTGAGCATCTCTCGGAAGGCCATTGCTGATGAACCTTGATCTACGATGGAGGTCTGCCACCTCGAACAATCACTGCTCGGTCAGCTTTCGCGATCGCTCGGACATGGCCAGCTGCTGCACGTCACTGAGGACGGCGATGGCGGCGAAGAGGGAGCAGATGAACGGGGAGGAGAAAGGGGGTGGATTGAGAAAGGCTAGGGCTTTGAGGGAGAGGACGAGGAGGGAGGCGAGGAGGAGGAGGAGGGCAGCGATGGGTAGCAGCGCGGCGACGAGGGTGAGGAGGAGGCGAGCCAGGGGAGAGGGCACGGTGCGAAGGGCCAGGATGAGCTTGACGGGGCGACCGTAGAACCCCCGGTGGACACTGCTGGAGACGGCGGCGGCGGCGGAGAGAAAGAGGAGGAGCGCGGCGGAGTAGTAGAGGGCGACGAATCCGACGGAGGCGGGAGGACTAGGGAGGTGGAAGCGGAAGAGGAGCGCCGGTCGAAGTGGTGCGGGCGAGCGCCGGTCGAACTGGTGGACAGGATGAGCATGGACCGGCTAGGGCGACCGAGAGAGCGGGCGAGCGTTCGACGGGATGCTCAAATTTTTATGATTAAAAAATAAGTCTACTAGGTGGTTTTTAAAAATTATTATTTTAAATGAGTTAGTACGGCAAAAGACTCCAACATACGCCATTGATGAAGGAAGAAACATTTTTTCCAATACAAGCCATTGCTTTCTAGAAAGAAGCTCTGGCGAGCACAAATCCCAAAACAAAAGATCGAGGACGGACGAGCGAGGAGTCGCAGCGACATGCACAAGATTATTTTACCGTACTAAGCAACTCAAAATAATAATTTTCAAAAACAACAAACATTCTTTTTCCCAAAGTAATTAGTCAACTCACCACGTGAGAAAATTCACCTATTTTATATTCATAAAAATTACCATTGCTCGTCTAGTTCATGCTCGCCCGATCCCTGTTCGCACCAGTTCGACCGACATCATCTTTCTCCTCACGCTGGCAACGCTCGCTATTCCCTTGTTCCGACCTTCCCTGCGAAGATCTCCTCACTAGCTGTTGTGCCTTTATTTCGGAACTTCTATGCAAATCCACCCAGTGGCACCTCCTCTATTTCTCCTTGCGTCGACTGCCTCCTCCTCCCTTGCTGCTGCCTGCAACTAGGGATGGGAGATAGGAGGCGTAGGAAGAAGTAGAGGAGATGGGGCGTGGGAAGAAAAACATTGCAGGGATGAGTGATGGGGGCCGGGGGTATCATCTTTGGACGAACGATGAGCTCTTCTTATCTGCCCTATACCTTCGCACCGTGCATCGACGCCGACTACGATGGATCGTTTCTCCCGAATCCAAGCGAAGCAAATGCGACCACCAATTGATCTGGCTGAGCTCGCCATAAATGTTTGATCTTCCACGACCGTCGGTGTCGAATTCGAACTAACGACGACGAGCTTGATTTGATATCTGCCCCGTTCCTTGGCATGGAACAACGATGCTTACAATGATGTGTTAGGATTTTTTGGTTAGTGAACCACAACTCTCTGTGACTATAATTAGAGTTGTGGATCCATTATAAGTAGTGCCCTTTTGAGAGGTATCAAAAAAATATTAAGAGAGATAGAGATTTTTTTGGTGTCATATAAGGGCGTTTGAGATATTTTGCCCTTAGTAAAGATTCTCTGTTTGGTTTACTCTCTGTAATCATTTTTCTTCTTTGTTTATTATTCACTTTTGTTATACCATGACTTATAATTAGATATCTATCTCTAATTTTTAATAAGTGGTATCAGAGCCAAAGTTTGTTTGAGGTTTTATCATTAATTTTGTGTTCACTCCCTTCCCAAAACATGAAATATGGGGATTAAGGAAGGTTATAATATTTGAAGCCTCCTATGCAGAACAAGAGAGTGAATCAAAGGATAAAAGTTGTGGTATCCTAAAATATGTAAAAAAAAAGTTCATTGAAGGAGAGACTTGAAGGAGGTGCGTATGACCACTGAGAAAAAGACACATGAAGATCGTAGTTAAGTCATGAAAAATAGTTGAACTAGATCAGCTTGTTCAGTGCACAAGGCCTAAATCACCCTCATGGGAATAGATCCGAAACATTTCCAGATATTGAGAATTTATCAATTCGTAGAGTAGGCCTAGAACACTTTCAGATGAGAATTTATCAATTCAGGTGGAGCATATCTGGAATACTTCCAGATATTGAGAATTTATCAACTCAGATGAAGCATTGGAGCATTATTAGATTCTTTACCGAGTTGGAGATTGTTAGAATTTTTTGATTAATTAGTGAACCACAACTCTCTATGATTATAATTAGAGTTGTGGATCCATTATAAGTAGTGCCCTTTTGAGAGATATCAAACGGAGTGAAATGAAGAGGTCAATAAAATTAATATAGAAGAAAAATATTAAGAAAGATAGAGATCTTTTTGGTGTCATACAAGGGTGTTTGAGATATTTTACCCTTAGTAAAGATTCGTTTACTCTTTTTATATTCGTAACCATTTTTTTTCTTTGTTTATTATTCAATTTTGTTATTTTATATGATTATCTTCTATACTAAATATCCTGATAATTAGAGATCTATCTCTAATTTCTAACATGATGGATAGTTTCTCCCAGCTCCAAGCGAAAGTGATGACGATGAAGATCATGGGTGATGATGGAGAGCTTGGTTGGAGCAAGTGATGGTCGTAGTCGCTTTGGCGGAGTCAGAAGAAAGGAAGGAGCATCGTCGACTACGCAAGACGAAGGAATAGAAGATTATGAAATCGAGCTTACGCGTCAGACGAAGGAATAAAGGAAGGTGTGAATTGTGCTCGGGAGGCACCGGTGTGGGCGGGAGAAGAGGTGTTGTGTCGTCTCCCAGCTCCAGCGAAGGCGAGCTCAATTTCGCCCAACACCAGCGATATTGAAGACACGAGCACCTCTCCTGGAATGTGATACCGGCTCCGGACAATCTCTCTATCACATTCTGGATGTCTCCAGGCTCCGGTGCCTCCTCTCTTTCTCATTGCGTCTTCGCAGGGAGCCGAGTGTCACGGGCAGCAGCAGAAGAGGAGGAAGCGGTCGACCAAAGGAGGAATAGAGGAGGTGCTGTTGGGTAGATTTACATAGAGGTGCCTGAATAGAGGAGGGCACAATGGCCAGTGAGGAGATCTTCACCGCCAGCGTAGGGAGGAGGAAGACTATGACGGTTGAACTTATGCTGACGAGGGATCAGTCGAGCCTAGACCTGGCGTTACACCCTTGAAGGCACAGGTGCGAGGGGCGTGCACGGGAGATGAAGCGCGCCCGACTTGGGGAGCAGGAACCCCGCATCCAAGTCCAACCGCACCACCATGGAGCCGCAGGAGGCGGCGAATACTTGCGAAGCTTGCAACGTTCGAAGGTGCAGCCACCAACACACGCGAAAGCAGCTGCTGCGTTTGCTGATCAGCAGGGACGCCACCTCACACGCCATCTCAGCAAGGAGGCCAAGACGGGCGAAGATTAGAGGGCAGTGATGGGCGAGATTACGCCCCATCCCTCTTAATGAGGGATGGACGTCTCCCCTGTTTCAGGCATGCGCGATGGGGCCGGACAACGCCCCATCTGCTCGTCCGATGATGCCGCGACTTCCGGGGGAGAGAAGAGAAGGCTCCTTCGTGGGCGACGAAGGAGGAGGAGGCGGATTCGATTGAAGCATCTCCACTCGGTGAGCGAGAGCAGCGAAAGAGAAGGCGACTGCAGAGTCCCCTGTTCCGGTGAGAGCAGAGGAGCGCAGCAGGCGATCCAGATTGCAGCGGGCGAGTGTGGGGAGACCGCTCGTGCAAGGAGGCCGCGAAGTAGAGGGGCAGCGGCGAGTTGGCGGCGAGGCTGCAGGGCAAGGAACAGGAGGCGGGTTGTGTCTTCTGCTCGGTGATTCCGGTCGTCGGAGGGAACTGTCCCCGGCGGCCCTCTTGCTGTAAAAACTGTGCATAATAGAATGGTTGGAGGGGTTTTAACGGTGCAGCTTTCGCTGCATACCTTTCCCCCTCACATTGAAGAATTTGGTGTTCCCGTTCGACTCCGAACCTAGCATCTGTGTTCGATCAAGTTATCCACAGCGTGCGCAGAGGAAGAAGAAGACGTCCGCAAGGCGCACGTGAGGCTCACAACGCAGCAGCAGCATTGTGCCGCACCTTCGAATCCCTTTTCGCAGTAGAAAATTGGGACTATTCTATCGAGGGTGTAACAACTGGTATCAGAGCTTGATTCGGTGCTATGGCGGATGATCGAGAGGGGAACCACATGCTCGCTGAACGACTTCAAGCGCTCGAGAGATGGATGGGCGCACCGGCGACACCAGGAAGCGGTCCCTCTACGCAGACGACGATGCGTGACCATCTCGAAGAGCTCTACGGATCGGTGGAAACGCTGGCTACGGAGGTGGATTTCCTCCATGCAGAATTGGAGGTAGCTGTTACCACGGCAGAACAAGCGGCCGCAGCAGTAGAACAGGCAGCCGCAGCACAATAGCAGCGGGAGCGCGAGATGGAGGATCTGCGTTCCCTCCGCCGCGAGTTCGATGCTTTGCGTGCGGGGCTTCTCCATGCTCCAAGCGCCCAAGCTCCACCGCGACCGACGTTGCGCGTCCCTGAGCCTTCCACGTTCTTAGGAACTCGCGATGCGAAGAAGTTGAATAATTACATATGGGATATGGAGCAGTACTTCACCTTCGCCCGCATTGATCCAGCCGACCAAGTTCCCATTGCCGCTGCTTATTTGATTGGCGATGCAAAGCTATGGTGGCGTCTCGAGACTGATCCAAATGCCTCAGAGACTGCCAAGCCCATCAAAGAGTGGGCTGCCATGAAGGAAGCTCTGCAACGACAATTCTTCCCGATGAACGCAGCCCGAACAGCTCGCCATCGGCTGCGTCAACTCCGACAGACGCGATCCATCCGGGAATACATCCAAGACTTCAACAACGTCATCTTGGATCTTCGCGATATGGCTGAAGCCGACAAGCTCTACGCTTTCCTCAACGGCTTTCAACCATGGGCATGTGAGGAGCTGGAGCGGGGAGATGTCGCAACGTTAAAGGAAGCGCAGCTGATCGCTGAAGGGTTGATGGACAAGCGGGCGGCCTCTTCTTCCCGACCCGCAGAGATAGAGTGTCCGCCGCATTAACACAGCCCGCCGCAGTATCAAGCACAGAGACCTCCATGTCCGCGAGGCAGAGGTGGAGCTGCACGTGGACGGGGTCGTGGGCGTGGACAATTCGCCTACAGACAAGGCTCGGGCCCTGCTCAATGGGGACCCGTGCAGGGACTTCGGTGTGAGATATGCAAGGGACCGCACTTCACGAGGAGATGCCCTCATCGAGACCGTGCAGCGGCGGCGATTCAGGTGCAGCGCGATGAACCTGCAGCTGCACCCGCGCCGGCGACGGACTGCAACACCTTGGCCCGTGTTGCACCCCTGCAGCGACTTAACGCTGCACAAGCTGCAGTCGCACATCCACAACAGCGGCTGATGTACGTTGCCATGGAGCTCAACGGGCGACCATGCAAAGCGATGGTCGACACCGGCGTAACCCATAACTTCATCAGCTTGGATCTTGCCCGAGAGTTGCAGCTACGCGTGGTGGACAGCCCCACGCGCGTGAAGATGGTGAATGCGCAACCAGTAGGAGTCACCGGCATCGTGCGCCATGTGCCCGCGACCATAGGACATTGGCACGACACCATCGACTTCACCGCCATCCCGCTAGATGACTTCGGACTGATTCTTGGGTCCGAATTCTTGATGCAGACCCGCGCAATGGTGGCGCCTTACCTCGGAGGTATAATGCTCCTTGAAGCTCCAAATGCATGATTCATTAAGGCGTGCCAAAAGGAGGAGACGGTGGATGTTACGACCTCCGGCGGATCTGCATCGCAGAAAACTGTTCTTCTCTTGGGGATGCAGCTGGTCCGAGGTCTCAAACAAGGGGAGGCGACCTTCTTAGCCTCCGTTCGTGATGATCCCGCACCCCATCAGCAGGAACGAGGCCTTCCGGCTCCGGCGCAGGCTGTCATTGAGGAGTTTGCGGATCGCATGCCCGACCAACTACCAAGGGCGCTACCTCCTCGACGGCCAACAGATCATCGCATCGAGTTATTCCCGGGGACGAAGGCGCCTGCTCAAGCGCCTTATCGTATGGCTCCTGCGGAGTTGGACGAGCTGAAGCAGCAGCTCGATGATCTTTTTGAGGCCGGATTGATCCGTCCATCGAAGGCACCCTTCGGTGCACCTGTCCTATTTCAGAAAAAGAAGGACGGCACATTGCGTATGTGCGTGGACTACCGTGCGCTAAACAAAGTCACGGTGAAGAACATGTATCCCATCCCTCTCATTGCCGACTTATTTGATCGGCTAACCCGTGCTCGAGTTTTCTCCAAGCTCGACTTGAGATCAGGGTATTGGCAAGTGCGCATTGCCGAAGGGGATGAAGCGAAGACCACCTGCGTGACGAGATACGGATCATACGAGTTCCTAGTGATGCCATTCGGCCTCACTAACGCACCAGCGACGTTCTCCAACTTGATGACGGATGTCTTTCGTGAGTATCTCGATCACTTTGTTGTCGTTTATTTAGATGACATCGTGGTGTATTCCAGGGATATGGAGGAGCACTTGCAGCATCTAAGAGCAGTCTTCAACAAGCTCCGACAGCAGCAGTTGTACCTGCGCAAAGATAAATGTGAGTTTGCCCAAGAGGAGATTGTATTCTTGGGGTATCGCATCGGAGGCGGCACTGTCCGAATGGAGTTGGACAAGATCAAGGCCATCTGCGAGTGGCCTGCGCCGACGAACCCATCGGAGCTGCAATCATTCTTGGGGTTGGCAAACTACTACCAGAAATTTATCCGGGGGTTTGCACAGCTAGCAGCACCACTCACCGATTTGCTGCGGAAAGAATGTGATTGGGCGTGGACAGAACAGCAGCAGGCGGATATGGATGAGTTGAAGCGTAGACTTAGCACAGAGCCCGTGTTGAAGCTACCGGACTTCAACCAGCCGTTTGAAGTCATCACCGATGCATCCGAGAGGGCTCTCGGTGGAGTGCTCGTTCAAGGAGGTCACTCGGTAGCATATGAGAGCCGCAAGCTCAACCCAGCGGAGCAGCATTACAGTGCGCACGAGCGAGAGATGCTCGCCGTGGTGCACTGCCTTCGCATATAGAGAGTCTACTTGCTCAGCAACCCGTTCGTGGTGCGAACGGACAACATCGCCAACACATTCTTCACCACTCAGAAGAAACTCTCGGCGAAGCAGGCTCGTTGGCAAGAGCTATTAGCGGAGTTTGACTTCTAGTGGGAGCACCGACCGGGCCGGCACAACCAGGCGGCGGATGCTCTTAGCTAGAGGCTCAGCGCGATCAGCACCCGCGCTGTGAGCGATCTGATGCAGCAGATCCAGGTGGCTGCAGAAAAGGACAAGGCGTATCAAGCCTTGTTGGCGCAGGCGCGCGATGGCAGCACCCATCGTTTTTGGGTTGACGAAGCTGGGCTGCTGCAGACCACAGGTGGACGCCAAGTCATTCCAGCTTCCACCCAGCTTCGACGGATTTTAATATTCGAGTGCCACGACTCGGCTTGGGTGGGTTATCCCGGGGTCGAGCGGACGTGCAGCTTGTTGGCACGTTCGTATTATTGGGCGCGCATGGAACGCAATGTAGAAGCATTCGTGAAGACGTGCGGCATCTGCCAGAAGGACAAGATGGAGCGTAGTCGACCGGCGGGACTGCTGCAACCTCTTCCTATTCCCAACCGGCCATGGACATCTATTTCGATGGATTTTGTAAAGTCCTTTCCTAAAGTTCACGGACTTTCTGCTGTTTTTGTCGTTGTTGACAGGTTTAGTAAGTTCGTGGTGTTTATTCCGACGACAGAGCAGGCGACGGTCGAGGATACGGCCACCCTTTTCTTCCGACATGTAGTGCGCTACTTCGGACTACCGGAGAACATTGTGAGCGACAGAGATTCACAATTCACAGGGCGGTTTTGGACCGCGTTGTTCGAGCAGCTGGGGACGAGACTTAAGTTCTCAACGGCAAACCATCCGCAGAAGGACGGCCAAACCGAGTGGATTAATGCCTTGTTGGAGGAGTACCTCCGACACTTCGTGACAGCATCGCAGCAGAACTGGGTAACACTCTTAGACGCCGCCCAGTTTTCTTACAATACTCACCGTTCCTCCACTACAGGCAAATCTCCGTTCGAGATTGTGTATGAGCAGCAACCACTTTTTCCAGCCGAGCTAGCCCGGACGACTAGTGAAGGAAGGTGCCCATCTGCCTCCCGTTTCATTCGGGATAGGGGCGAGCAGATTGCTGAGGCGTGGAGCAGCCTCGAGCGAGCCGCGCATCGTATGAAGAAACGTGCGGACAAATACCGGACGCCTCGCGAATTCAAGGAAGGCAATCTGGTGCTGTTAAAGTTGACGCCCCAGATGTGGAAGAAGGCCCGTGGAACCAAACTGCATAAAGGTTTGATTCCGAAGTTTGACGGTCCTTTTCCGGTGGTGCGCAGGGTCGGCGAAGTTGCCTACCAACTTCAGCTTCCGACGAGGCTGCGTCTCCACCCCACGTTCCATGTCTCCTTCCTCAAAGTCTTCCATGAGGATGCTGATCCAGACCGGGAGCAGGTCGTTCGACCTCACCCGGCGGTGACGACGGAGTTTCGCAGAAAGGCGGAGAAGATTGTGGGGAGGCGCACAACCCCGCAAGGCAATACCAAATATTTAGTTCAATGGAAGGATCAGCCGGAGGAGGAAGCGAGCTGGGAGCGTGATGCCACGTTGTGGCAATTTGAGAGGTTGATCAAGGCCTACCTCGAGGGAGAGTCGACGAGGGCGTCGACGTCTTCAAGAGGGGGAGCCTTGTTACACCCTTGAAGGCGCAAGTGCGAGGGGCGTGCACGGGAGATGAAGCGCGCCCGACTTGGGGAGCAGGAACCCCGCATCCAAGTCCAACCGCACCACCATGGAGCCGCAGGAGGCGGCAAATACTTGCGAAGCTTGTAGCGTTCAAAGGTGCAGCCACCAACACACGCGAACGCAGCTGCTACGTTTGCTGGTCAGCAGGGACGCCACCTCACACGCCATCTCAGCAAGGAGGCCAAGACGGGCGAAGATTAGAGGGCAGTGATGGGCGAGATTACGCCCCATCCCTCTTAATGAGGGATGGACGTCTCCCCTGTTTCAGGCATGCGCGATGGGGCCGGACAACGCCCCATCTGCTCGTCCGATGATGCCGCGACTTCCGGGGGAGAGAAGAGAAGGCTCCTTCGTGGGCGACGAAGGAGGACGAGGCGGATTCGATTGAAGCATCTCCACTCGGTGAGCGAGAGTAGCGAAAGAGAAGGCGACTGCAGAGTCCCCTGTTCCGGCGAGAGCAGAGGAGCTCAGCAGGCGATCCAGATTGCAGCGGGCGAGTGTGGGGAGACCGCTCGTGCAAGGAGGCCGCGAAGCAGAGGGGCAGCGGCGAGTTGGCGGCGAGGCTGTAGGGCAAGGAGCAGGAGGCGGGTTGTGTCTTCTGCTCGGTGATTCCGGTCGTCGGAGGGAACTGTTCCCGGCGGCCCTCTTGCTGTAAAAACTGTGCATAATAGAGTGGTTGGAGGGGGTTTTAACGGTGCAGCTTTCGCTGCATACCTTTCCCCCTCACATTGAAGAATTTGGTGTTCCCGTTCGACTCCGAACCTAGCATCTGTGTTCGATCAAGTTATCCGCAGCGTGCGCAGAGGAAGAAGAAGACGTCCGCAAGGCGCACGTGAGGCTCACAACGCAGCAGCAGCGTTGTGCCACACCTTCGAATCCCTTTTCGCAGCAGAAAATTGGGATTGTTCTATCGGGGGTGTAACACCTGGCCAGCATTGGGTGGGAGTTTGAATTTTTTATGAATAAAAATAGGTTAGCTTTCTGATATGGCGAGTTGACTGTTTACTTTAGGAAAATTTCTTTTTTCTTTATTATTTTTAAAAATTATTATTTTGAGTTGCTTTGTACGGTAAAACACTCGACATGCCCAAACTCGAAGGTTGGGATCCGTTTATTACATTACCAAATAAATAAATTAAAACAATCCGACCCGCTTTAAAACTAAAAGTTCTCACACATGTTCAGCATTTGAATCTGGTAATGTTTTTGTTTCTCTTGTTTCTTCACGGATTAATGGCTGCATCCTTCCATATAAACATTCGCCGCACGCAATCTCAAAAATCAAACTACAAGAAAGAGAAATATATGTAGACATCACTACATCACAAGCATTAGAAATTACCTCAACATCAACTGTGTTCATACTAGCTAGCATTTCTGGTGATACAAATATTTGTTCTTTCAAGGTCTATTTTGTTACCAGATTCTGATATAACAATCTTGGACAAGTTTATCATGGAAGCCTTCCAAGGAGTATGAGTTTCCATCTAAACTCAACGGTAAGATTTATGTCTCAAGGAAAAGGTCTGATGTCCTCCAAGTAGCATGCCATTTTTAACCAAAAGAACTTCTTGCACCTACGAGTTTGACCTATTTTGATGTTAACCCTTTTAAAAAAAAAACCATACTGTACAACTTGATCACAATCTCATCTTTTTCTGTTGGGCACACTAGGAAAATATAGGTTAAATCAACTAATTAACCTGCATGATTGTGCTTTGTAGTATGTCTTATGGTTTTATATTGTATAAAGGTACATATGATTTAGTTATTTTGCGATTCAACCAAACTAATTGCTTTCTACTTGATGAACTTTGATGCAGGTGCAATTAATCGGGTATTGTGTTCATAGTTCATTGTTCCTCGTTTATGAATATATTGAAAATGGAAACTTAAGCCAGCATTTGCGTGGTTCAGGTAAGAAATTGCAACCCATTTGATGGCCAACCTCAGTTGATCAACCCAACAAGATAATAATAAAGTTAGATGTTATGTAGCAGTAACAAAAATGTTAAACCTATAAACCTAGTTGCAAGTGGACAATTTTATTGCTACCGATACGGTTTCTTTTAGCTGGGAATGTTTTGCCTTGGCCTACGAGGGTGCAAATAGCACTTGATCAACAAGAGTCTTGGAGTACATCCATGAGCATACAGTGCCTGTATACATTCACCGTGATATCAAATCAGATAACATTTTAATTGATAGGAATTTTTGTGGAAAGGTTGTGGTTTCATCATCATTATGCAAGCTTGGCATGTACTTTTCCAGGATAACACTGTTTTTCTAGTCATAGGTTGCAGTTTTGGACTTACCAAGCTTAACCAAGTTGGGATTGCATCAACCCCCACAGATCTTGTTGGAACATTCAAATATATGCCTCCCGAGTAAGAGTGCTCTAACCTTTTAATATGAACTCTGATTATAATAGTGAACTTGATTTTTATGGACCATAAACCCTATCTACACATATCAAATTGGCCAAACTATTTGCTTACCTGAATATTTCTTCTCTTGTTGTTGATACTTTTTCCTTTCATTATGTCTATAACGACATCTTTCTTTTTTTCATGAAAGGAAGTGAATGGTACCCACTGTTGGCTTTTGTTTAGTGTACGAGCATGTATTTGAACAGACCTCAACCACAGTTGTCAGAAAGAGAGGATATGATCTACTCCACTTGCCTAGCATTCCTTGCATCCTACACCAAAGGTTGTCAGCAGCGATCAAATGTTTAACATTCCTCAATATTGCTGAATATTAAATCAACAATGTTCAGGATTTGCTGATTCAGAATGAATGTGCAAGAAAAATAACTGATTTTTGCATACTAGAGATACTTGAAATATTTCTGCCCATTCTAGAGCATTGCAGAACTCACAAAGGAGTAATTGGCCACCCCTTGGTAGTTTTGTGCCAGATGAAAGAGCTGTTCATCAATCAGCCTTCGACAAAATTTTTCTAAAAGCCACAAAAGCTTAATCTTCAGTTTGTCCCACTATTATTCTTCTTAATTATCAATATTGTTCCTTAAAATCCACATGAGGGCTCAAATGTAGAAGTTAAGAGCTTAGCGCATCTGTTAGTATTAACAAAATTTGAATGCCTCTGCCACGGTTCACCTAATTTAAGAAAAATTATTGAAGAAGATAGAGAAGTGAGGTAGAGTGCAAAGAAATACTGACCCACTTCCTATTACCATAGCAACAACACTGTAAATAATACTGATCCAGGATCTACATGGCGGTGGAGAGTAAACACTGTAAATAACTCCAGTTGCTTTAGATGTAGTTTCATCTGCCTCCCAACCAACCTGCACCATGTTCTTAACAGTTCAGGAGGCTTGTTACACCTTGTAGACCTAATATGATAACAGGCAGATCTGACCTTTGAGAAGATAATGCCATGTCGACCTAAAGAAGTGATGATGAGGACTTCCACTTCACTTATCAAGGAGTTATTTTGGAAGGGACGCATCTAATCAATGCAGGTGACACAACAGAAAAGAAATTAGGCAGAGTAATGTTAGAGGGATCACAAATCCAAATCCCAAAGAATTAAAATAGGCCACCGGGGCAAAACAACAAACCACTAGTAGACACCACAGCCAGGATCCCCAACATTTTGCATTTGATGATAAAAGAGGAAGCAAACAGTGATCTGTGGCCACTGCATGTCACCAAAATCATCCAAGGGGTCATACGGAGAACGAAAAGCCAGGGTCCCCCTATCATGTTTCATTTGATGATAAAAGTGGTAGCGAACAATGAACTGTAGCTACTACACAAAGAAGGAAGGGAGAAAAATATCCTGTAACTAGCCGGAAGTTGTCGACGAAAAAAGAAGAAAATAATGCACCAACCTGGAATCGAACCCAGGTCTGTACCGTGGCAGGGTACTATTCTACCACTAGACCACTGGTGCCAAGTTGAATAATCTAAAAGTCAACCAAAAGCATCGTCGGTTCCCTTTTTTTAATGGAAGGAAATGGATAATATCCACTGCTGGCCTTTGGAAAGAGAGCTTTAGCACAAGGTAATTGGAAGGAGCATTCTAAGAATTGAACTCGGGACCTCTCACACCCTAAGCGAGAATCATACCACTGGACGAAATGCCCTTTGTTTTCTTTTTTTTTTTCTTGCCTTAATGCGTAGGCCGTATTTATGCATATCATAATCACAATAATCATGTTGCTGTAGCTACTGCACAGAGAAAGAAGGGGGAAAGTATCCTGCAACCAGTCGGAAGATTTTACATATAGTTGTACGAAATGCCCTCTGCTTTCTATTTTTTTTCTTGCCTTAATGCATAGGCCGTATTTATCCATGTCATAATCACAATATAAAAAACTTTCAATATAGAACCTTCTTGATTAGGCCTTATTTATGCATGTCATAATCACAACAACACCTCCATCATGTTGCATTTGATGATAAAAGTGGCAGCGAACAATGAACTGTAGCTACTGCACAGAGAAGGAAGGGGGAAAAATATCCTGCAACCAGCCGAAAGTTTTTACATGAAGCTGTAGCTATCGATGAAAAAAGAAGAAAATAATGCACCAGCCAAGAATCAAACCCAAGTCTATATCGTGGCAAGGTACTATTCTTCCAGTAGACCACTAGTGCAAAGTTAATTATTTTATAAGTCAACCGAGAGCATTGTCAGTTCCCTTTTTCTTAATGGAAGGAAATGGATAATACTCGCTGCTGGCCTTTAATTAGCGTTAGGATATGTATTCGAACATACCTCAACCACAGTAGTCGGAAAGAGATGATAGAATCGACTCCACTTGCCTAGCGTTCCCAGAATACTACTCCAGAAGCTGTCAGCAGCGATCAAATGTTCCACATTCCTGAATATCAGGATTTGATGATTCAGAATGAATGGGCATGAACAATAATTGAGAGATGCCTAAAAAATTTCTGTCCATTCTAGAGCACTGCAGACCTCATGAAGGACTAATTAACCACCCCCTAGTAGCTTTATGCCAGATGCAAGAGCTCCTCATCAATCGGTCGTCGATAAAATTATGCCATAGGAGCTTAATCTTCAATAGCGATGCCGTGCACCTTTAGCACAAGGTAATTAGAAGGAGTATTCCGAGAATTTAACTCAGGACCTCTCACACCCTAAGCGAGAATCATACCACTAGACAAAATGCCCTTAGCTCTCTATTCTTTTTCTTGCCTTAATGCGTAGGCCGTATTTATGCATGTCATAATCACAATATCGAAAACCTCCATCATGTCACATTTGATGATAAAAGTGGTAGCGAACAATGAACTGTAGCTACTGCACATAGAAGGAAGGGTGAAAAATATCCTACAACCAGTTGTAGCTGTCGACGAAAAAAGAAGAAAATAATGCACCAACAAGGAATCAAACCCCGGTCTATACTGTGGCAGGATACTATTCTTCAACTAGACCACTAGTGCCAAGTTGACTATTTTATAAGTCAACCGAGAGCATCATCAATTTTCTTTTTTTTAATGGAAGGAAATGGAAAGTACCCGCTGCTGGCCTTTAGTTAGCGTAAGGGTATGTATTTGAATAGACCTCAACCACAATAGCCGGAAAAGAGAGGATATGATCGACTCCACTTGCCTAGCGTTCCCTAGATACTACTCCAGAAGCTGTTAGCAGCGATCAAATGTTCCACATTCCTGAATATCAGGATTTGATGATTTATAATGAATGTGCAGGAACAATAACTTAGAGATGCCTGAAAAATTCCCGTCCATTCTAGAGCATTGCAGACCTAAGGAAGGAGTAATTGACCACCCCCTGGTAGCTTTGTGCCAGATGCAAGAGCTCCTTATCAATCGGCCGTTGATAAAATTTGTACCAGGATTTGAGTTTTGAATAGCGTAGGAGCTTAATCTTCAGTTTGTCCTACTATTCTTCTTTGAAATCAAAATTGTATCTTGAAATCCACAGGAGGTTCAGTTTGTCTCACTATTCTTCTTTGAAATCAAAATTGTATCTTGAAATCCAAACCTTTGTTACAAGGTATTTAGAAGGGGCATTCATAGAATTAAACTCGGGACCTCTTGCACCCAAAACTAGAATCATACCACTAGACCAAATGACCTTTGTTTTCTATTTTTTTCTTACCTTAATGCGTAGGCCATATTTATGCATGTCATAACCACAATATCGAAAACCTCTAATATAGAACCTTCTTGATTAGGCCATAGTTTTTACATGAAGCTGTAGTTGTCGACGAAAAAAGAAGAAAATAATGCACCAGTCGGGAATCGAACTTAGGTCTGTACTATGGCAGGGTACTATTCTACCACTAGACCACTGGTGCCAAGTTGATTATTTTATAAGTCAACCAAGAGCATCGTCGGTTTCCTTTTTTTTAATGGAAGGAAATGAATAGTACCCGATGCTGGCATTTAGTTAGCGTAAGGGTATGTATTTGAAATACCTCAACCACAGTAGCCGAAAAGAGAGGATTAGATCGACTTCACTTGCCTAGCATTTCCTGAATACTACTCCAGAATCTGTTAGCAGCGATCAAATGTTCCACATTCCTGAATATCAGGATTTGATGATTTATAATGAATGTGCAGGAACAATAACTTAGAGATGCCTGAAAAATTCCCGTCCATTCTAGAGCATTGCAGACCTAAGGAAGGAGTAATTGACCACCCCCTGGTAGCTTTGTGCCAGATGCAAGAGCTCCTTATCAATCGGCCGTTGATAAAATTTGTACCAGGATTTGAGTTTTGAATAGCGTAGGAGCTTAATCTTCAGTTTGTCCTACTATTCTTCTTTGAAATCAAAATTGTATCTTGAAATCCACAGGAGGTTCAGTTTGTCTCACTATTCTTCTTTGAAATCAAAATTGTATCTTGAAATCCAAACCTTTGTTACAAGGTATTTAGAAGGGGCATTCATAGAATTAAACTCGGGACCTCTTGCACCCAAAACTAGAATCATACCACTAGACCAAATGACCTTTGTTTTCTATTTTTTTCTTACCTTAATGCGTAGGCCATATTTATGCATGTCATAACCACAATATCGAAAACCTCTAATATAGAACCTTCTTGATTAGGCCATAGTTTTTACATGAAGCTGTAGCTGTCAACAAAAAAAGAAGCACCGGCCGGGAATCAAACCCAGGTCTGTACCGTGGCAGGATACTATTCTTCCACTAGACCACTGGTGCTAAGTTAATTATTCAATAAGTCAACTGAGAACATTGTCAGTTCCCTTTTTTTAATGGAAGGAAATGAATAGTACCCACTGCTGGCCATTAGTTAGCGTTAGGATATGTATTTGAACATACCTTGTCACACCCCGACCCGCAGGACGACACGTGGCAACCGCCGTAAGGGTCCTACGACCCATACCAGGCATATATATAAATATCGCAATACACCCACCAACATTTCCAAATAATATTTTAGTACAGTCCCAATATATCCTAATACAATTCTAAGACCGACATTAGCGACATATGAAACTCATAACGACGACCGTATACCTTTCGCACTGAACCCTCCGTCAATAACCTCGACTGATGCGTCTACACCTGCACACACATTGAACGTGGTGTACTCAGCCTTGCGGCCTAGTGCGAAATTACGGCTTTAAATCGAATAAGGAAATCAAATGCTAGGAGGAGTACTTTAGGATGCCTTTGTTTGTTAATCATCAATTTTTGTTTAATTTGTGTAAATTAGTTCATAAAAAGTAGTAAAGCAGCATAAATAAATATAGACGTGAAATTCACTAAATATCACCTAAGTTATATCTAGTGTCAATGTCATCAACATATGTCACTATGGTATAATAAGACATTGAAATCTCAAGACTCGGGCTGCCAGCCTATGCTTAATGAATACCTAAGCTAAGGGCATCCGTAAGCCCATCAATGCTCTTCTGTCTCTTTCTCTACCTATGCCCGCTACACTGATATTGGCGGAGAGGACGGGTGACCCTTGATCACTCTCCACTGTCTCGCTAGTCGCCCTCAATGCCTCCCCTAGCGAAACTGCCATGTCCTTACATCCTCCCCGGACTCCATCGATTTCCTTTTTTTTAATGGAAGGAAATGGATAGTACCCGTTGCTGGCCTTTAATTAGCGTTAGGGTATGTATTTGAACATACCTCAACCACAGTAGCCGGAAAGAGAGGATATGATCGACTCCACTTGCCTAGCATTCCCTGAATACTACTCCAGAAGCTGTCAGCAGCGATCAAATATTCCACATTCCTAAATATCAGGATTTGATGATTCAGAATGAATGTGCAAGAACAAAAATTGAGAGATGCCTAAAAAATTCCTACCTATTCTAGAGCATTGCAGACCTCAGGAAGGAGTAATTGACCACCCCTTGTTAGCTTTGTGCCAGATGCCCGAGCTCCTCATCAATCGACCGTCGATAAAATTGGTACCAAGATTTGAGTTCTGAATGTCGTAGGAGCTTAATCTTCAGTTTGTCCCACTATTCTTCTTTGAAATCAAAATTGTGCCTTGAAATCCATAAGACCATATCTGCTCCACACACTTTCTTTGGAAATATAGCTTGCAAGGGTAATTTTAAGTGAACATATGGTGGGGCTAATTGAGAGTCAAGAGTGCATCCTTGAATATTCTGGCACCTACCAATTGGCATCCCTTTCTTATGCAAATTTGCTCTGATTTATGAGAGTAAAAAATAAACATTGATTTCTTCTTCACAAAGAGTAGCAATGCCATGAACCTTTAGTAAAAGGTAATTAGATGGGGCATTTCGAGAATTGCACTCGGGACCTCTCGTACCCGAAGCAAGAATCATACCACTAGACCAAATGCTCTTTATTTTTTATTTTTTGCCATATTTATGCATGTTATAACCACAATATCAAAAACCTCCAAAATAAAACCTTCTTGATTAGGTCATATTTATGCATGTCATAACCACGACAACACCACCATCATGTCGCATTTGATGATAAAAGTAGTAGCGAACAATGAAATGTAGCTACTGCACAGAGAAAGAAGGGGGAAAAATATCCTGCAACTAGCTAGAAGTTTTTACATGAAGCTGTAGCTGTCGACGAAAAAAGAAGAAAATAATGAACCAGCCGAGAATCAAACCCAAGTGTGTACCATGGCAAGGTACTATTCTTCCACTAAACCACTGGTGCCAAATTGATTATTCTATAAGTCAACCGAGAGCATCGTCGATTCTCTTTTTTTTAATAGAAGGAAATAGATAGTACCCGCTGCTGGCCTTTAGTTAGCATAAGGATATGTATTTGAACATACCTCAACCACAGTAGCTGGAAAAATAGGATTGGATCGACTCCACTTGCCTAGCATTTCCTGAATACTACTCCAGAAGCTGTCAGCAGGGATCAAATGTTCCACATTCCTGAATATCAGGATTTGATGATTCAGAATGAATGGGCAGGAACAATAACAGAGAGATGCTTGAAAAATTTCTACCCATTCTAGAGCATTGTAGACCTCAGGAAGGAGTAATTGACCACTCCCTGGTAGCTTTGAGCCAGATGCAAGAGCTCTATATCAATCGGTCGTCGATAAAATTTGTACCAAGATTTGAGTTCTGAATGTCGTAGGAGCTTAATCTTCAGTTTGTCTCACTATTCTTCTTTGCTCTATATCAATCGGTCGTCGATAAAATTTGTACCAAGATTTGAGTTCTGAATATCGTAGAAGCTTAATCTTTAGTTTGTCTCACTATTCTTCTTTGAAATAAAAATTGCACCTTGAAATCCACAGGACCATATCTACTCCACACACTTTCTTTGGAAATGTAGCTTGCAAGGCAGTTTCAAGTGAACATATGGTGGGGCTAATTGAGAGTCCCAAATGACTCCTTGAATATTTTGGACATATGGTGGGGCTAATTGAGAGTCCCAAATGACTCCTTGAATATTTTGGCACCTGCCAATTGGCAACCCTTTCTTATGCAAATTTGCTCTGCTTTATAAGAGTTAAAAATAAACATTGATTTCTTCTTCATAAAGAGTAGCAATGCCATTAACCTTTAGTACAAGGTAATTAGATGGGGCATTCCGAGAATTGAATTCGGGACCTCTCGCACACAATGCGAGAATCATACCACTAGACCAAATGCTCTTTGCTTCCTATTCTTTTTCTTGCCTTAATGCGTAAGCCGTATTTATGCATGTCATAATCACAATATAAAAAACCTCCAATATAGAACCTTCTCGATTAGGCCTTATTTATGAATGTAATAATCACAACAACACCTCCATCATATTGCATTTGATGATAAAAGTGGTAGCAAACAATGAACTGCGAGAAGTTTTTACATGGAGCTGTAGTTGTCGATGAAAAAAAGAAGAAAATAATGCACCAGCCAGGAATCGAACCCGGGTCTATACCGTGGTAGGGTACTATTCTTCCACTAAACCACTGGTGCCAAGTTAATTTTTCAATAAGTCAACCGAGAGCATCGTCGGTGCCCTTTTTTTAATAGAAGGAATTGGATAGTACCCGCTGCTGGCCATTAGTTAGCGTTAGGATATGTATTTGAACATACCTCAACCACAGTAACCGAAAAGAGAGGATAAGATCGACTCCACTTGCCTAGCGTTTCCTGAATACTACTCCAGAAGCTGTCGGCAGCGATCAAATGTTCCACATTCCTGAATATCAGGATTTGACGATTCAAAATAAATGTGCAAAAATAATAATTAAGAGATGCCTGAAAAATTCATGCCCATTGTAGAGCATTGCAGACCTCAGGAAGGAGTAATCGACCACCCCCGGTAGCTTTGTGCCAGATGCCCGAGCTCCTCATCAATCGGCCGTTGATAAAATTTGTACCAAGAATTGAGTTCTCATTGTCGTAAGAGCTTAAACTTCAGTTTGCGTTGAAATCCATAGGACCATATCTGCTCCATACAATTTCTTTAGAAATGTAGCTTACAAGGACAGTTTCGAATATTCTAGCACCTGCAATTGGCATCCCCTTCTTATGCAAATTTTCTCTGCTTTATTAGAGTTAAAAATAAACATTGATTTCTTCTTCACAAAGAGTTGCAATGCCATAAACCTTTGGTACAAGGTAATTAGATGGGGCATTCCGAGAATTGAATTCGGGACCTCTTGCACCCTATGTGAGAATCATACCACTAGACCAAATGCCCTCTGCATCCTATTCATTTTCTTGCCTTAATGCGTAGGCCGTATTTATGCATGTCATAATCACAATATGAAAATCCTCTAATATAGAACCTTCTTGATTAGATCTTATTTATGCATATCATAATCACAACAACACCTCCATCATGTTGCATTTGATGATAAAAGCGGTAGCAAACAATGAACTGTAGTTGTAGCACAAAGAACAACGGGAAGTTTTTACACTAAGCTGTAGCTGTCGATAAAAAAAGACCCGCTGCTGGCCATTAGTTAGCATTAGGATATGTATGTGAACATACCTCATCCACAGTAGCCGGAAAGAGAGGATAGGATCGACTCCACTTGCCTAACGTTTCTTGAATACTACCAGAAACTGTCAGCAGCGATCAAATATTCCAAATTCCTGAATATCAGGATTTGACGATCCAAAATGAATGTGCAGGAACAATAATTCTGAGATGCCTGAAAAATTCCTGCCCATTCTAGAGCATTGCAGACCTCAGGAAGGAGTAATCGACAACACCTGGTAGCTTTGTGCCAGATGCCCGAGCTCCTCATCAATCGGCCATCGATAAAATTTGTACCAAGAATTGAGTTCTGAATGTCGTAAGAGCTTAATCTTCAGTTTGCCTTGAAATCCATAGGACCATATCTGCTCCACACAATTTCTTTGCAAATGTAGCTTACAAGGGCAATTTCAAATATTCTAGCACCTGCAATTGGCATCCCCTTCTTATGCAAATTTGCTCTGCTTTATGAGAGTTAAAAATAAACATTGATTTCTTCTTCACAAAGAGTATCAATGCCATGAACCTTTAGTACAAGGTAATTAGATGAGGCATTCCGAGAATTGAATTCGGGACCTCTCGCACCCTATGAGAGAATTATACCACTAGACCAAATGCCCTCTACTTCCTATTTATTTTCTTGCCTTAATGTGTAGGTCGTATTTATGCATGTCATAATCATAATATGAAAAACCTCTAATATAGAACCTTCTTGATTAGATCTTATTTATGCATGTCATAATCACAACAACACCTCCATCATGTTGCATTTGATGATAAAAGTGGTAGCAAACAATGAACAGAAGTTTTTACATGGAGCTGTAGTTATCGATAAAAAAAAGAAGAAAATAATGCACCAGCCAAGAATTGAACTCGAGTGTGTACCATGGTAGGGTACTATTCTTCCACTAAACCACTAGTGCCAAGTTAATTTTTCAATAAGTCAACCGAGAGCATCGTCGATGCCCTTTTTTAAATGGAAGGAAATGGATAGTACCTGCTGCTGGCCATTAGTTAGCATTAGGGTATGAATTTGAACATACCTCAACCACAGTAGCCGGAAAGAGAGGATATGATTGACTCCACTTGCCTAGCATTTCCTGAATACTACTCCAAAAGTTGTCAGCAGCGATCAAATGTTCCAAATTCCTGAATATCAGGATTTGACGATTCAAAATCAAGAATCATACCACTAGACCAACTGCCCTATGCTTCCTATTCATTTTCTTGCCTTAATGTGTAGGCCGTATTTATGCATGTCATAATCACAATATGAAAAACTTCCAATATAGAACTTTCTTGATTAGGCCTTATTTATGCGTGTCATAATCACAACAACACCTCCATCATGTTGCATTTGAAGATAAAAGTTGTTGCAAACAATGAACTGTAGCTACTGCACAGAGAAGCAAGGGGGAAAAATATCTTGCAACCAGCGGGAAGGTTTTAAATGAAGCTGTAGCTGTCGACGAAAAAAAGAAGAAAATAATGCACTAGCCAGGAATCGAACCCGGGTCTGTACCGTGGTAGGGTACTATTCTTCCACTAAACCACTAGTGCTAAGTTAATAATTCAATAAGTCAACCAAAAGCATCGTAGGTTCCCTTTTTTTAATGGAAGGAAATGGATAGTACCCGCTGCTGGCCATTAGTTAACGTTAGGATATGTATTTGAACATACCTCATCCATAGTAGCCGGAAAGAGAAGATAGGATCAACTCCACTTGCCTAGTGTTTCCTGAATACTACTCCAAAAGTTGTCAGCAGTGATCAAATGTTCCACATTCCTGAATATCAGGATTTGATAATTCAAAATGAATG
The DNA here is from genome assembly GCA_030544415.1 of Thalia dealbata. Lineage (NCBI taxonomy): Eukaryota > Viridiplantae > Streptophyta > Magnoliopsida > Zingiberales > Marantaceae > Thalia > Thalia dealbata. Next base: position 5,578,055 of record CM060454.1, read on the forward strand.
TGCAGGAACAATAATTGATAGATGCCTGAAAAATTCCTACCCATTCTAGAGCATTGCACACCTCAAGAATGAGTAATTGACCACCCCGGGTAGCTCTGTGCTAGATGCTCAAGCTCATCACAATTTCTTTGGAAATGTAGCTTATAAGAGCAGTTTTAGGTGATCGTGGAGCTAATTGAGAGTCCCAAGTGTCTTTTCGAATATTCTGCCAACTGTCAATTGGCATCCCCTTCTTATGCAAATTTGCTCTCCTTTTTGAGAGTTAAAAATAAACATTGATTTCTTCTTCACAAAGAGTAGTAATGCAATGAACCTTTAGTACAAGGTAATTAGATGGGGCATTCCGAGAATTGAATTTGGTACCTCTCGCACCCTAAGCAAAAATCATACCACTAGACCAAATGCCCCATGCCTCCTATTTATTTTCTTGCCTTAATGTGAAGGTCGTATTTATGCATGTCATAATCATAATATGAAAAACCTCTAATATAGAACCTTCTTGATTAGGCCTTATTTATGCGTGTCATAATCACAACAACACCTCCATCATGTTGCATTTGATGATAAAATTGGTAGCAAACAATGAACTGTAGCTACTGCACAGAGAATGAAGGGGGAAAAATATCCTGCAACCAGCGGGAAGGTTTTAAATAAAGCTGTAACTGTCGATGAATAAAAAAAAAAATAATGCACCTGCCGGACATCGAACCCAGGTTTGTTCCGTGGCAGGGTACTATTCTTCACTATACCAATGGTGCCACGTTAATTATTTAATAAGTCAATTGAGAGCATCATCGGTTCTCTTTTTTTAATGGAAGGAAATGGATAGTACCCGCTGCTGGCCATTAGTTAACGTTAGGATATGTACTTGAACATACATCATCCATAGTAGCCGGAAAGAGAGGATAGGATCGACTCTACTTGCCTAGCGTTTCCTGAATACTACTCCAGAAGCTGTCAGCAACGATCAAATGTTCCACCTTCCTGAATATAAGGATTTGACGATTTAAAATGAAAGTGCAGGAACAATAATTGATAGATGCCTGAAATTTTTTTTTCCCATTCTAGAGCATTGCACAGAGAAGGAAAGGTGAAAAATATCCTCCAACTAGTGGGAAGGTTTTAAATGAAGTTGTAGCTGTCGTCGAAAAAAGAAGAAAATAATGCACCAGCCGGGAAACGAACCCAGGTCTGTACCGTGGCAGGGTACTATACTTCCACTAGACCACTGATGGCAAGTTACTTATTAAAGGATATGTATTTGAACTGCGTTTCCTGAATACTACTCCAGAAGCTGTCAGCAACCGGGTAGCTCTATGCCAGATGCCCGAGCTCCTCACAATTTTTTTGGAAATGTAGCTTATAAGGGTAGTTTTAGGTGAACGTCGAGCTAATTGAGAGTCCCAAGTACCTTGTCGAATTAGATGGGGCATTCCGAGAATCAAACTTGGTACCTCTCGCACCCTAAGCGAGAATCATACCACTAGACCAAATGCCCTCTGCCTCCTATTTATTTTCTTGCCTTAATGTGTAGGCCGTATATATGCATGTCATAATCATAATATGAAAAACCTCTAATATAGTACCTTCTTGATTAGGCCTTATTTATGCGTGTCATAATCACAACAACACCTCCATCATGTTGCATTTGATGATAAAATTGGTAGCAAACAGGGAAAAATATCCTGCAACCAGTGGGAAGGTTTTAAATGAAGCTGTAGCTGTCGATGAAAAAATAATAATAATGCACCAGCCGGGAATCAAACTCGAGTCTGTACCGTGGCAGGTTACTATTCTTCCATTAGTCCACTTGTGCCAAGTTAATTATTTAATAAGTCCACTGAGAGCATCGTCGGTTCCCTTTTTTTAATGGAAGGAAATGGATAGTACACGCTGCTGGCCCTTAGTTAGCGTTAGGATAAGTACTTGAACATACATCATCCACAGTAGCCGGAAAGAGAGGATAGGATCGACTCCACTTGCCTAGCGTTTCCTGAATACTTCTCCAGAAGCTGTTAGCAACGATCAAATGTTCCACCTTCCTGAATATCAGGATTTGACGATTCAAAATAAATGTGCAGGAACAATAATTGATAGATGCCTGAAAAATTCCAACTCATTCTAGAGCATTGCATAGAGAAGGAAGGATGGTTTTAAATGAAGTTGTAGCTGTCGACGAAAAAAGAAGAAAATAATGCACCAGTCGGGAATCAAACCTGGGTCTGTACCGTGGCAGGGTACTATTCTTTCACTAGACCACTGGTGGCAAGTTAATTATTCAATAAGTCAACTAAGACATCGTCGGTTCCCTTTTTCCAATGGAAGGAAATGTATAGTACCCGCTGCTGGCCAATAGTTAGCGTTAGGATATGTATTTGAACATACCTCATCCACAGTACCCGGAAAGAGAGGATAGGATCAACTCCACTTGCCTAGCGTTTCCTGAATACCACTCCAGAAGCTGTCAGCAGCGATCAAATATTCCACATTCCTGAATATCTGGATTTGATGATTCAAAATGAATGTACACGAACAATAATTGATAGATGCCTGAAAAATTCCTGCCCATTCTAGAGCATTGCAGACCTCAAGAAGGAGTAATTGACCACCCCGGGTAGCTCTGTGCCTGATGCCCGAGCTCCTCACAATTTCTTTGGAAATGTAGCTTATAAGGGCAGTTTTAGGAAAACGTGGAGCTAATTGAGAGTCCTAAGTGTCTTCTCGAATATTCTGGCAACTGTGAATTGGCATCCCCTTCTTCTACAAATTTGCTCTATTTTTTGAGGGTTAAAAATAAACATTGATTTCTTATTGACAAAGAGTAGCAATGCAATAAACCTTTAGTACAAGGTAATTAGATGTGGCATTCCGAGAATTTAACTCGGGACCTCTCGCACCTTAAGCGAGAATCATACCACTAGACCAAATGCCCTCTACCTCCTATTCATTTTCATGCCTTAATGTGTAGGCCGTATTTATGCATGTCATAATCACAATAAGAAAAACCTCCAATATAGAACCTTCTTAATTAGGCTTTATTTATGCATGTCATAATCACAACAACACCTCCATCATGTTGCATTTGATGATAAAATTGGTAGCAAACAATGAACTATAGCTACTGCACATAGAATGAAGGGGGAAACATATCCTGCAACCAGCGGGAAGGTTTTAAATAAAGCTGTAACTGTCGATGAAAAAAAAAGAAAATAATACACCATCCGGGAATTGAACCCGAGTCTGTACCGTGGCAGTGTACTATTCTTCCACTAAACACTGGTGCCAAGTTAATTATTTAATAACTCCACTGAGCACATCGTCGGTTATCTTTTGTTAATGGAAGGAAATGGATAGTACCCGCTGCTGGCCATTCGTTAGCGTTAGGATATGTACTTGAACATACATCATCCACAGTAGCCGGAAAGAGAGGATAGGATCTACTCCACTTGCCTAGCATTTCGTGAGTACTACTCCAGAAGTTGTCAGCAATGATCAAATGTTCCACCTTCTTGAATATCAGGATTTGATGATTCAAAATGAATGTGTAGGAACAATAATTGATAGATGCCTGAAAAATTCCTGCCCATTCTAGAGCATTGCACAGAGAAGGAAGGGTGAAAAATATCCTCCAACAAGTGGGAAGGTTTTAAATGAAGTTGTAGCTGTCGACGAAAAAAGAAGAAAATAATGCACCATCCGGGAATCGAACCCGGGTCTGTACCGTGGCAGGGTACTATTCTTCCACTAGACCACTGGTGCCAAGTTAATTATTCAATAAGCCCTCTAAGAGCAACGTCGGTTCCCTTTTTTTAATGGAAGGAAATGCATAGTACCCGCTGCTGGCCAATAGTTAGCGTTAGGATATGTATTTGAACATACCTCATCCACAGTATCCGGAAAGAGAAGATATGATCAACTCTACTTGCCTAGCGTTTCCTGAATACTACTCCAGTAGGATTTGATGATTCAAAATGAATGTACAGGTGCCTGATGCCCGAACTCCTCACAATTGGCATCCCCTTCTTCTGCAAATTTGCTCTGTTTTTTGAGAGTTAAAAATAAACATTGATTTCTTCTTCACAAAGAGTAGCAATGCAATGAACCTTTAGTACTAGGTAATTAGATGGGGCATTTCGAGAATTGAGCTCGGGACCTCTCGCACCCTAAGCGAGAATCATACCACTAGACCAAATGCCCTCTGCCTCCTATTCATTTTCTTGCCTTAATGTGTAGGCCCTATTTATGTATGTCATAATAACAATATAAAAAACCTCTAATATAGAACCTTCTTGATTAGGCTTTATTTATGCGTGTTATAATCACAACAACACCTCCATCATGTTGCATTTGATAATAAAATTGGTAGCAAACAATGAACTGTAGCTACTGCATGGAGAATGAAGGGGGAAAAATATTCTGCAACTAGCGTGAAGGTTTTAAATAAAGCTGTAACTGTCGATGAAAAAAATAAATAAATTAATGTACTAGCCAAGAATCAAACCCAGGTCTATACCGTGGCAGGGTACTATTCTTCTACTAAACCACTAGTGCCAAGTTAATTTTTTAATAACTCCACTGAGAGCATCGTCGGTTCCTTTTTTTTAATGGAAGGAAATGGATAGTACCCACTGCTGGCCATTCGTTAGCGTTAGGATATGTACTTGAACATACATCATCCACAGTAGCCGGAAAGAGAGGATAGGATCTACTCCACTTGCCTAGCGTTTCCTGAATACTACTCCAGAAGCTATCAGCAACGATCAAATGTTCCACCTTCCTGAATATCAGGATTTGACGATTCAAAATGAATGTGCAGGAATAATAATTGATAGATGTCTGAAAAATTCCTGCCCATTCTAAAGCATTGCACAGAGAAGGAACGGTGAAAAATATCCTCCAACCAGTGGGAAGGTTTTAAATGAAGTTGTAGCTTTCGACGAAAAAAGAAGAAAATAATGCACCAGCCGGGAATCGAACCCAGGTCTGTACCGTGGGAGGGTACTATTCTGCCACTAAACCACTGGTACCAAGTTAATTATTTAATAAGTCAACTGAGAGCATCGTCGGTTCTCTTTTTTTAATGGAAGGAAATGGATAGTAGCCGGAAAGAGAGGATATGAACGACTCCACTTGCCTAGCGTTTCCTGAATACTACTCCAGAAGCTGTCAGCAACGATTAGACGATTCAAAATGAATGTGCGAATATCAGGATTTGACGATTCAAAATGAATGTGCAGGAACAATAATTGACCACCCCGGGTAGCTCTGTGCCAGATGCCCGAGCTCCTCACAATTTCTCTGGAAATGTAGCTTAGTCCCAAGTGCCTTCTCGAATATTCTGGCAAGGTAATTAGATGGGGCATTCCGAGAATTGAACTCGGGACCACTCGCACCCTAAGCGAGAATCATACCACTAGACTAAATGCCCTCAGCCTTATATTCAATTTCTTGCCTTAATGTTAAGGCCGTAGTTATGCATGTGATAATCACAATATGAAAAACCTCCAATATAGAACCTTCTTGGTTAGGCCTTATTTATGCGTGTCATAATCAGAACAACACCTCCATCATGTTGCATTTGATGATAAAATTGGTAGCAAACAATGAACTGTAGCTAGTGCACAAAGAAGGAAGGGGGAAAAATATCCTGCAACCTTAATGAACTGTAGCTAGTGCACAAAGAAGGAAGGGGGAAAAATATCCTGCAACCAGCGGGAAGGTTTTAAATGAAGCTGTAGCTGTCGATGAAAAAAAAAGAAAATAATGCACTAGCCTGGAATTGAAGCCGGGTCTGTACCGTAGCAGCGTACTATTCCTCCACAAGACCACTGGTGCCAAGTTAATTATTTAATAAGTCCACCGATAGCATCGTCAGCTCCCTTTTTCTAATGGAAGGAAATGGATAGTACCCGCTGCTGGCCCTTAGTTAGCATTAGGATATGTACTTGAACATAAATCATCCACAGTAGCCGGAAAGAGAGGATAAGATCGACTCCACTTGCCTAGCGTTTCCTGAATACTACTCCAGAAACTGTCAGCAACGATCAAATGTTCCACCTTCCTGAATATCAGGATTTGACGATTCAAAATGAAAGTGCAGGAACAATAATTGATAGATGCCTGAAAAATTCCTGCCCATTCTAGAGCATTGCACAGAGAAGGAAGGGGGAAAATATCCTGCAACGAGCGGGATGGTTTTAAATAAAGTTGTAGCTGTCCATGAAAAAAATAAGAAAATAATACACTAGCCGGGAATCGAACCCGGGTCTATACCGTGGCAGGGTACTATTCTTCCACTTGACCACTGGTGCCAAGTTAATTATTTAATAGGTCCACTGAGACTATCGTTGGTTTCCTTTTTTTAATAGAAGGAAATGGATAGTACCCGCTGCTGGCCCTTAGTTAGCATTAGGATATGTACTTGAACATACATCATCCACAGTAGCTGGACAGAGAGGATAGGATCGACTCCACTTGCCTAGCGTTTCCTGAATACTACTCCAGAAGCTGTCAGCAACGATCAAATGTTCCACCTTCCTGAATATCAGGATTTGACGATTCAAAATGAATGTGCAGGAACAATAATTGATAGATGCCTGAAAAATTCCTGCTCATTCTAGAGCACTGCGCAGAGAAGGAAGGGTGAAAAATATCCTCAAACCAGTGGGAAGATTTTAAATAAAGTTGTAGCTGTCGATAAAAAAAGAAGAAAATAATGCACCAGTCGGGAATCGAACCCGGGTCTGTACCGTGGCAGGGTTCTATCTTCCACTAGACCACTGGTGCCAATTTAATTTTTTAATAAGTCAACAAAGAGCAACGTCGGTTCCCTTTTTTTAATGGAAGGAAATGGATAGTACCCGCTGCTGGCCATTAGTTAGCGTTAGGATATGTATTTAAACATACCTCATCCACAATAACCGGAAAGAGAGGATAAGATCGACTCCACTTGCCTAGCGTTTCCTGAATACTACTCCAGAAGCTTTCGGCAACGATCAAATGTTCCACATTCCTGAATATCAGGATTTGACGATTCAAAATGAATGTGCAGGAACAATAATTGATAGATGCCTGAAAAATTCCTGCCCATTCTAGAGCGTTGCAGACCTCAGGAAGGAGTAATTGACCACCCCGAGTACTTTATGCCAGATGCCCGAGCTCCGCACAATTGTCAATTGAGAGTCCCAAGTGCTAATTCAGAGTCCCAAGTGCCTTCTCGAATATTCTGGCAACTGTCAATTGGCATTCCCTTCTTCTGCATATTTGCTCTGCTTTTTGAGAGTTAAAAATAAACATTGATTTCTTCTTCACAAAGAGTAGCAATGCAATGAACATTTAGTACAAGTTAATTAGATGGGGTTAATTAAATGGGGCATTTCGAGAATTGAACTCGGGACCTCTCGCACCCTAAGCGAGAATCATACCAATAGACCAAATGCCCTCTGCATCCTATTTATTTTCTTGCCTTAATGTGAAGGCCGTATTTATGCATGTCATAATCACAATATGAAAAACCTCCAATATAGAATCTTCTTGATTAGGCCTTATTTATGCGTGTCATAATCACAACAACACCTCCATCATGTTGCATTTGATGATAAAATTGGTAGCAAACAATGAACTGTAGCTACTGCACAGAGAATGAAGGGGGAATAATATCCTGCAACCAGCGGGAAGGTTTTAAATGAAGCTCGATCAAAAAAAAGAAAATAATGCACCAGTCGAGAATCAAACCCGAGTCTGTACCATGGCAAGGTACTATTCTTCCACTAAACCACTAGTGCCACTGAGAGCGTCGTCGGTTCCCTTTTTTTAATGGATGGAAATGGACTTCTCGAATATTCTGGCAACTATCAATCGGCATCCCCTTCTTATGCAAATTTGCTCTGCTTTTTGAGAGTTAAAAATAAACATTGATTTCTTCATCACAAAGAGTAGCAATGCAATGAACCTTTAGTACAAGGTAATTAGATGGGGCTTTCCGAGAATTGAACTCTGGGACCTCTCACACCCTAAGCGAGAATCATACCACTAGACCAAATACCCTGTGCATCCTATTCATTTTCTTGCCTTAATGTGTTGGCCGTATTTATGCATGTCATAATCACAATATGTAAAACCTCCAATATAGAACCTTCTTGATTAGGCCTTATTTATTCGTGTCATAACCACAACAACACCTCCATCATATTGCATTTGATTATAAAAGTGGTAGCAAAAAATGAATTGTAGCTACTGCCAAGAGAAGGAAGGAGGAAAAATATCCTGCAACGAGAGGAAAGGTTTTAAATGAAGCTGTAGCTGTCGACAAAAAAAGAAAAAAATAATGCATCAGCCGGGAATCGAATCCGGGTCTGTACCGTGGCAGGGTACTATTCTTCCACTAAACCACTGGTGCCAAATTAATTATTTAATAAGTCAACTGAGAGCAGTGTCGTTTCCCTTTTTTTAATGGAAGGAAATGGATAGTACCCGCTGCTGGTCATTAGTTATCGTTAGGATATATATTTGAACATACCTCATGCACAGTAGCCAGAAAGAGATGATAGGATCGACTCCACTTGCCTAACATTTCCTGAACACTACTCTAGAAGCTGGTAGCAGCGATCAAATGTTCCAAATTCCTAAATATCAGGATTTGACGATTTAAAATGAATGTGCAGGAACAATAATTGAGAGATACCTGAAAAATTCATGCCCATTCTAGAGCATTTCAGATCTCAGGAAGGAGTAATTGACCACCCTCTAGTAGCTCTATGCTAGATGCCCGAGCTCCTCACAATTTCATTGGAAATGTAGTTTACAATGGCAATTTCAGGTAACGTGGAGCTAATTGAGAGTTAAAAATAAACATTAATTTCTTCTTCACAAAGAGTAGCAATGCAATGAACGTTTAGTTCAAGATAATTAGATGGGGCATTCCAAGAATTGAACTCGGGACCTCTCGCACCCTAAGCGAGAATCATACCACTAGACCAAATGCCCTCTGCCTCCTATTCATTTTCTTGCCTTAATGTGTAGGCCGTAGTTATGCATGTCATAATCACAATATGAAAAACCACCAATATAGAACCTTCTTGATCAGGCCTTATTTATTCGTTTCATAACCACAACAACACCTCCATCATATTGCATTTGATGATAAAAGTGGTAGCAAAAAATGAACTGTAGCTAATGCCCACAGAAGGAAGGAGGAAAAATATCCTGCAATGCTAGTAACCGGGAATCGAACCCGGGTGTGTACCGTGGCAGGGTACTATTCTTCCACTAGACCACTGGTGCCAATTTAATTATTCAATAAGTCAACTAAGAGCAACGTCGGTTCTCTTTTTTTAATGGAAGGAAATGCATAGTACCCACTGCTGGCCAATAGTTAGCGTTAGAATATGTATTTGAACATACCTCATCCACAGTAACCGGAAAGAGAGGATATGATCCACTCCACTTGCCTAGTGTTTCCTGAATACTACTCCAGAAGCTGTCAGCAGCAATCAAATGTTCACATTCCTGAATATCAGGATTTGATGATTCAAAATGAATGTGCAGGAACAATAATTGATAGATACCTGAAAAATTCCTGCCCATTCTAGAGCATTCCTGCCCATTCTAGAGCATTGCCCTCCTATTCATTTTCATGATAATGTGAGTTCTTTGTTTTCATGAATATATGAGTATGTGGTGGTTTAAATGTTGCTTTGATGGATGAGTTGATGATGTTGGTTGTGGGCTTTTGACGAGGCTTTGATGAATATAAATTGGTGTGTTTATGTGATGAATGTGGTGGTTTTCAACGAAGATGATTTTTTTGTGAGTTGTTGCAATGGTGACGTTTTGAATTGTTGTTATTTGTGATATGATGATTTTGCATGTGTTGGTATATTGATGTGAGGATTTGGTTTCTTCCTTTTTCTCACCCATTATAACCTCCTTCTCATTTCCCTATTTCCTCTCATTCTCCTTGTTATCCTTCCCTACTTGAGATTATGCATAGGGTACAATAATTGGGGATGTAAAGAGAATAAGGGAAGGTTGGCACTAAGGAAAGGTTGATGGAGGGTTATTAGTGATGTGTATAGATTGCGAGTTATTAGTGACTAAATAATTCATATCATTTAGATTATGAAGATTTTATTTTAAATAAATTTTTTATTGTTTTAGGGATCTTATTCCATCTTGAGAGCTGTGTATTGATATATCTGGATTGGTTCTGAAGTTCAGATCCCCATACAAGTGTGTTAGTTCACTGAATGTAGGATTTATTCAAGCTAGGGAATTTCTGCCGAGGTTTTCTTAGGAAAACTCTCGGATGCCTCAAATATAATAAAATGGAATGCTTGTCATCATTATGTATATATGGATAGATGCATGTTATGCTTACTATGATATTATCTAAATGCATGTTCGAATGATTTACCTTGTCTACATGCATGATCATGTCATGTTTACCATGCTATTTATTTAACATGTCTATGAATCCTATCCTGCATGCTATGTTATTTATCTTTGCTATGATAGCACGATTACCATGCAGTTATATTTAAGAATGATGACATGTTAGAAACTCTTAGGAGACATCACTAGGAATCAGACAGGAAGGGGTACTGCTTGCATACCCCGTCTGACCACGGCATACTGCCGATGGTCAGAATGGTGATACTCCACCACACACCACTCCTGAGGCTACACATAGCTTGGATACTAGGAGCTGGTGGGGAAAGGGACTGTACACCCTCAAAGGTCACATTAGACCGGATATATGGAGCAAGTCCCTACCCGATGATTTCTACCCGCACGAGTATCATTTCAGGGGCCTCGTGATAGTCCTGAGATGGCTAGTCGGGACGAACCAGAACAAGAACCTAGCAAACATGTCGTCGATGTTGTAGCATTCCGGCGACAGCTAGTCTGCACACCTCTTGGCAGGCATCGCTGCTCGGGGATTGGAATGGTGACATCCCTCCGCATAGCCTTGGACAGTGGATCCGTAGACCACACGGCTACCATTCTTGACAATCTGCAGACGATCGGTTGGTGTCCGGATCCTAGGGTTGTATTATATCGACCGAGACCGTAGTGGATGGATTTTATTGACGGTGACCCTGTCTTCGGACGGTGTTGTAGTACTACACGATTGTCGTTGTCCTTACTGCATCCGGGGAGGATGTAAGGGCACGACGGGTTCGCTAGGAGAGGCATGGCAGGCGACTAGCGACACCGAGGAGAGTGATCAAGGGTCACCCGTCACCTCCGCCAACATCAGTGCAGCGGGCATAAGAAGGGACAAAGATAAAAGCACTGATGGGCTTGGTGATGCTCTTTGCCTGGAGTATTCACTCAGCATAGGCTGGCAGCCCGAGTCTTGAGACTGATAGCTACTATGAGTACACCATAGATGACATTCTGGTGATATCGACGACATAGCTACATTAGTACACCGTAGATGACATTCCGGTGACATCGATGATATAGCTACATAGTACACCGTACATGATATTCCGGTGACATCGATGATATAGCTACATAGTACACCGTAGATGACATTCCGGTGATATCGATGACATCGCTACATAGTACACCGTAGATGACATTCCAGCTACATCGATGACATAGCTACTAGAGACACCGTAGGTGATATCTAGTGCTACACATGTGGTATATGCTTACACAGTTATTTTGCGATTATGATATGCTTCACATGTATTACCGAAATGACTTTTAATAAACCCAAGGCATCCTAGATTAATCCTCCTAGCCTTTGATTTCCTTATTCGGTTTCGAGCCGTAATTTCGCACTAAGCCGCAAGGCTGAGCACACCGCTTTTCCCCGTGTGTGCAGGTGAGTTAAATGATCATACGAGACTAAATGATGTGTTTGGATTCTATGTATCACTTGATACCTTGTGTGGGTCCGTTAGGCTAATACGGCGGTTGCCACGTGGAAGGAGTAATTGACCACCCCGAGTAGCTCTGTGCGAGATGCCTGAGCTCCTCACAATTTCTTTGGAAATTTAGCTTACAATGGCAGTTTCAGTTGAACGTGGAGCTAATTGAGAGTCTTGAGAGTCCTAAGTGTCTTCTCGAATATTCTGGCAACTATCAATTGGCATCCTTTTCTTATGCAAATTTGCTATGCTTTTTGAGAGTTAAAAATAAACATTGATTTCTTCTTCACAAAGAGTGGCAATGCAATGAACCTTTAGTACAAGGTAATTAAATGGGGCATTCCGAGAATTGAACTCGGGACCTCTCACACCCAAAGCGAAAATCATACCACTAGACCAAATGCCCTCTGCCTCTTTTTCATTTTCTTGCCTTAATGCGTATGCCGTATTTATGCATGTCATAATCACAATATGAAAAACCTCCAATATAGAACCTCTTTTATTAGGCCTTATTTATGCGTGTCATAATCACAACAACACCTCCATCATGTTGTATTTGATGATAAAAGTGGTAGTAAATAATGAACTGTAGCTACTGCACAGAGAAGGAAGGGGGAAAAAATATCCTGCAACCATCAGTTAGCGTTAGGATATGTACTTGAATATATATCAACCACAGTAGCCGGAAAGAGAGGATAGGATCGACTCCACTTGCCTAGCGTTTCCTGAATACTACTCCAGAAGCTGTCAGCAACGATCAAATGTTCCACCTTCCTGAATATCAGGATTTGACGATTCAAAATGAATGTGCAGGAACAATAATTGATAGATACCTAAAAAATTCCTGCCCATTCTAGAGCATTGCACAGAGAAGGAAGGGTGAAAAATATCCTCCAACCAGTGGGAAGGTTTTTAATGAAGTTATAGCTGTCGACGAAAAAAGAGGAAAATAATACACCAGCCGAGAATCGAACCCGGGTCTGTACAGTGGCAGGGTACTATTCTTCCACTAGACCACTGGTGCGAAGATAATTATTCAATAAGTCAACTAAGAGCATTGTCGGTTCCCTTTTTTGAATGGAAGGAAATGCATAGTACTCGCTGCTGGCCAATAGTTAGCGTTAGGATATGTATTTGAACATACCTCATCCACAGTAACCGAAAAGAGAGGATAGGATCCACTCCACTTGCCTAGCGTTTCCTGAATACTACTCCAGAAGCTGTCAGCAGCGATCAAATGTTCCACATTCCTGAATATCAGGATTTGATGATTCAAAATGAATGTGTAGGAACAATAATTGATAGATGCCTCAAAAATTCCTGCCCATTCTAGAGCATTGCAGACCTCAAGAAGGAGTAATTGACCACCCCGGGTAGCTCTGTGCCAGATGCCCGAGCTCCTCACAATTTCTTTGGAAATGTAGCTTAGAAGGGCAATTTTAGGTGAACGTGGAGCTAATTGAGAGTCCCAAGTGCCTTCTCGAATATTCTGGCAACTGTCAATTGGCATCCCCTTCTTATGCAAATTTACTCTACTTTTTTAGAGTTAAAAATAAACAAGACCTCACGCACCCTAAGCAAACAATGAACTGTAGCTACTGCAGGGAAAAATATCCTGCAATCAGCGGGAAGGTTTTAAATAACGCACAAATCGGAAATCAAACCCGGGTCTGTACCGTGGCAGGGTACTATTCTTCCACTATACCACTAGTGCCAACTTAATTATTTAATAAGCCAACCGAAAAAATCGTCGGTTCTCTTTTTTTAATGGAAGGAAATGGATAGTACCCGCTGCTGGACATTAGTTAGCGTTTGGATATGTATTTGAACATACCTCATCCACAGTAGCCGAAAAGAGAGGAGAAGATCGACTCCTCTTGCCTAGCGTTTCCTGAATACTACTCCAAAAGGTGTCAGCAGCGATCAAATGTTCCACATTCCTGAATATCAAGATTTTACGATTCAAAATGAATGTGCAGGAACATTAATCGATAGATGCCTGAAAAATTCGTGCCCATTCTAGAGCATTGCAGACCTCAGGAAAGAGTAATTGACCACCTCGGGTAGCACTGTGCCAGATGCCCGAGCTCCTCACAATTTCTTTGCAAATTTAGCTTACAATGGTAGTTTTAGGTGAACGTGGAGCTAATTGACAGTCCCAAGTGCCTTCTCGAATATTTTGGCAACTGTCAATTGGCATCCTCTACTTATGCAAATTTGCACTACTTTTTGAGAGTTAAAAATAAACATTGATTTCTTCTTCACAAAGAGTAGCAATGCAATGATCCTTTAGTACAAGGAAATTAGATGGGGCATTCCGAGAATTAAACTTGGGACCTCTCGCTCCCTAAGCGAGAATTATACCACTAGACAAAATGCCCTCGGCTTCCTATTCATTTTCTTGCCTTAATGTGTAAGCCGTATTTATGCATGTCATAATCACAATATGAAAAACCTCCAATATAGAACCTTCTTGATTAGGCCTTATTTATGCGTGTCATAATAACAACAACACCTCCATCATGTTGCATTTAATGATAAAAGTGGTAACAAACAATAAACTGTAGCTATTGCACAAAAAAGGAAGGGGAAAAAATATCCTGCAACCAGTGGGAAGGTTTTAAATGAAGATGTAGGTGTCGACGAAAAAAAAAGAAAATAATGCATCAACCAAGAATCAAACCCGGGTTTGTACCATGGCAGGGTACTATTTTTCCACTAGACCACTAGTGCCAACTTAATTATTGAGTAAGTCAACCGAAACAATCGTCGGTTCCCTTTTTTTAATGGAAGAAAATAGATAGTACCCGCTGCTGGACATTAGTTAGCGTTTGGATATGTATTTGAACATACCTCATCCACAGTAGCCGAAAAGAGAGGATAAGATCGACTCCACTTGCCTAGCGTTTCCTGAATACTACTCCAAAAGGTGTCAGCAGCGATCAAATGTTCCACATTCCTGAATATCAGGATTTTACGATTCAAAATGAATGTGCAGGAACATTAATTGATAGATGCCTGAAAAATTTGTGCCCATTCTAGAGCATTGCAGACCTCAGGAAGTAGTAATTGACCACCTCGGGTAGCACCGTGCCAGATGCCCGAGCTCCGCACAATTTCTTTGGAAATTTAGCTTACAATGGCAGTTTTAGGTGAAATTTAGCTTACAATGGAAATTTAGCTTCTCGAATATTCTGACAACTGTCAATTGGCATCCTTTACTTATGCAAATTTGCACTGCTTTTTGAGAGTTAAAAATAAACATTGATTTCTTCTTCACAAAGAGTAGCAATGCAATGATACTTTAGTACAAGGAAATTAGATGGGGCATTCCGAGAATTAAACTCGGGACCTCTCGCTCCATAAGCGAGAATTATACCACTAGACCAAATGCCCTCTGCTTCCTATTCATTTTCTTGCCTTAATGTGTAAGTCGTATTTATGCATGTCATAATCACAATATGAAAAACCTCCAATATAGAACATTCTTGATTAGGCCTTATTTATGCGTGTCATAATAACAACAACACCTCCATCATGTTGTATTTAATGATAAAAGTGGTAACAAACAATGAACTGTAGCTATTGCACAAAGAAGGAAGGGGAAAAAATATTCTGCAACCAGTGGGAAGGTTTTAAATGAAGCTGTAGCTGTCGACGAAAAACAAAGAAAATAATACAACAACCGTGAATCGAACCCGGGTCTGTACCGTGGCAGGGTACTATTCTTCCACTAGACCACTAGTGCCAACTTAATTATTGAGTAAGTCAACCGAAACAATCGTCGGTTCCCTTTTTTTAATGGAAGGAAATGGATAGTACCCGCTGCTGGACATTAGTTAGCGTTTGGATATGTATTTGAACATACCTCATCCACAGTAGCCGAAAAGAGAGGATATGATCGACTCCACTTGCCTAACGTTTCCTGAATACTACTCCAAAAGGTGTCAGCAGCGATCAAATGTTCCACATTCCTGAATATCAGGATTTTACGATTCAAAATGAATGTGCAGGAACATTAATTGATAGATGCCTGAAAAATTCGTGCCCATTCTAGAGCATTGCAGACCTCAGGAAGTAGTAATTGACCACCTCGGGTAGCACCGTGCCAGATGCCCGAGCTCCTCACAATTTCTTTGGAAATTTAGCTTATAATGGCAGTTTTAGGTGAAATTTAGCTTACAATGGAAATTTAGCTTCACGAATATTCTGGCAATTGTCAATTGGCATCCTCTACTTATGCAAATTTGCACTACTTTTTGAGAGTTAAAAATAAACATTGATTTCTTCTTTACAAAGAGTAGCAATGCAATTATCCTTTAGTACAAGGAATCAAACCCGGGATTGTACCGTGGCAGGGTACTATTCTTCCACTAAACCACTAGTGCCAACTTAATTATTTAATAAGTCAACCGAAAATAACGTCGGTTCTCTTTTTTTAATGGAAGGAAATGGATAGTACCCGCTGCTGGACATTAGTTAGCGTTTGGATATGTATTTGAACATACCTCAACCACAGTAGCCGGAAAGAGAGGATAGGATCGACTCCACTTGCCTAGCGTTCCTTGAATACTACTCCAGAAGCTGTCAGCAGGGATCAAATGTTCCACATTCATGAATATCAGGATCTGATGATTCAGAATGAATGTGCAGGAATAATAATTGAGAGATGTCTGAAAAATTTCTGCCCATTCTAGAGCATTGCAGACCTCAGGAAGGAGTAATTGACCACCCCCTTGTAGAACCTTCTTGATTAGGTCTTATTTATGCGTGTCATAATCAGAACAACACCTCCATCATGTTGAATTGATGATAAAATTGGTAGCAAACAATGAACTGTGGCTACTGTAGGGAAAAATATCCTGCAACCAGCGGGAAGGTTTTAAATAACGCACCAACCAAAAATCGAACTCGGGTCTGTACCGTGGCAGGGTACTATTCTTCCACTAGACCACTAGTGCCAACTTAATTATTTAATAAGCCAATCGAAAAATTCGTCGGTTCTCTTTTTTTAATGGAAGGAAATGGATAGTACCCGCTGCTGGACATTAGTTAGCGTTTGGATATGTATTTGAACATACCTCATCCACAGTAGTCGAAAAGAGAGGATAAGATCGACTCCACTTGCCTAGCGTTTCCTGAATACTACTCCAAAAGGTGTCAGCAGCGATCAAATGTTCCACATTCCTGAATATCAGGATTTTACGATTCAAAATAAATGTGCAGGAACATTAATTGATAGATGCCTGAAAAATTCGTGCCCATTCTAGAGCATTGCAGACCTCAGGAAAGAGTAATTGACCACCTCGGGTAGCACTGTGCCAGATGCCCGAGCTCCTCACAATTTCTTTGCAAATTTAGCTTACAATGGCAGTTTTAGGTGAACGTGGAGCTAATTGACAGTCCCAAGTGCCTTCTCGAATATTTTGGCAACTGTCAATTGGCATCCTCTACTTATGCAAATTTGCACTGCTTTTTCAGAGTTAAAAATAAACATTGATTTCTTCTTCACAAAGAGTAGCAATGCAATGATCCTTTAGTACAAGGAAATTAGATGGGGCATTCCGAGAATTAAACTCGGGACCTCTCGCTCCCTAAGCGAGAATTATACCACTAGACAAAATGCCCTCTACTTCCTATTCATTTTCTTTCCTTAATGTGTAAGCCGTATTTATGCATGTCATAATCACAATATTAAAAACCTCCAATATAGAACCTTCTTGATTAGGCCTTATTTATGCGTGTCATAATAACAACAACACCTCCATCATGTTGCATTTAATGATAAAAGTGGTAACAAACAATGAACTGTAGCTATTACACAAAGAAGGAAGGGGAAAAAATATCCTGCAACCAGTGGGAAGGTTTTAAATGAAGCTGTAGCTGTTGACGAAAAAAAAAGAAAATAATGCACCAACGGGGAATCGAACCCGAGTCTGTACCGTGGTAGGGTACTATTCTTCCACTATACCACTAGTGCCAACTTAATTATTGAGAAAGTCAACCGACACAATCGTCGGTTCCCTTTTTTTAATGGAAGGAAATGGATAGTACCTGCTGCTGGACATTAGTTAGCGTTTGGATATATATTTGAACATACCTCATCCACAGTAGCCGAAAAGAGAGGATAGGATCGACTCCACTTGCCTAGCATTTCCTGAATACTACTCCAAAAGGTGTCAGCAGCGATCAAATGTTCCACATTCCTGAATATCAGGATTTTACGATTCAAAATGAATGTGCAGGAACATTAATTGATAGATGCCTGAAAAATTCGTGCCCATTCTAGAGCATTGCAGACCTCAGGAAGTAGTAATTGACCACCTCGGGTAGCACAGTGCCAGATGCCCGAGCTCCTCACAATTTGTTTGGAAATTTAGCTTACAATGACAATTTTAGGTGAAATTTAGCTTCTCGAATATTCTGGCAATTGTCAATTGGCATCCTCTACTTATGCAAATTTGCACTGCTTTTTGAGAGTTAAAAATAAACATTGATTTCTTCTTCACAAAGAGTAGCAATGCAATGATACTTTAGTACAAGGAATCAAACCCGGGTCTGTACCGTGGCAGGGTACTATTCTTCCACTAGACCACTAGTGCCAACTTAATTATTTAATAAGTCAACCGAAAATAACGTCGGTTCTCTTTTTTTAATGGAAGGAAATGGATAGTACCCGCTGCTGGACATTAGTTAGCGTTTGGATATGTATTTGAACATACCTCAACCACAGTAGCCGGAAAGAGAGGATAGGATCGACTCCACTTGCCTAGCGTTCCTTGAATACTACTCCAGTAGCTGTCAGCAGGGATCAAATGTTCCACATTCCTGAATATCAGGATCTGATGATTCAAAATTTCTGCCCATTCTAGAGCATTGCAGACCTCAGGAAGGAGTAATTGACCACCCCCTTGTAGAACCTTCTTGATTAGGTCTTATTTATGCGTGTCATAATCACAACAACACCTCTATCATGTTGCATTTGATGATAAAATTGGTAGCAAACAATGAACTGTAGCTACTGTAGGGAAAAATATCCTGCAACCAGCGGGAAGGTTTTAAATAACGCACCAACCGGAAATCGAACCCGGGTCTGTACCGTGGCAGGGTACTATTCTTCCACTAGACCACTAGTGCCAACTTAATTATTTAATAAGCCAACCGAAAAAATCGTCGGTTCTCTTTTTTTAATGGAAGGAAATGGATAGTACCCGCTGCTGGACATTAGTTAGCGTTTTGATATGTATTTGAACATACCTCATCCACAGTAGCCGAAAAGAGAGGATAAGATCGACTCCACTTGCCTAGCGTTTCCTGAATACTACTCCAAAAGGTGTCAGCAGCGATCAAATATTCCACATTCCTGAATATCAGGATTTTACGATTCAAAATGAATGTGCAGGAACATTAATTGATTGATGCCTGAAAAATTCGTGCCCATTCTAGAGCATTGAAGACCTCAGGAAAGAGTAATTGACCACCTCGGGTAGCACTGTGCCAGATGCCCGAGCTCCTCACAATTTCTTTGCAAATTTAGCTTACAATGGCAGTTTTAGGTGAACGTGGAGCTAATTGACAGTCCCAAGTGCCTTCTCGAATATTTTGGCAACTGTCAATTGGCATCCTCTACTTATGCAAATTTGCACTGCTTTTTCAGAGTTAAAAATAAACATTGATTTCTTCTTCACAAAGAGTAGCAATGCAATGATCCTTTAGTACAATGAAATTAGATGGGGCATTCCGAGAATTAAACTCGGGACCTCTCGCTCCCTAAGCGAGAATTATACCACTAGACAAAATGCCCTCTGCTTCCTATTCATTTTCTTTCCTTAATGTGTAAGCCGTATTTATGCATGTCATAATCACAATATGAAAAATCTCCAATATAGAACCTTCTTGATTAGACCTTATTTATGCGTGTCACAATAACAACAACACCTCCATCATGTTGCATTTAATGATAAAAGTGGTAACAAACAATGAACTGTAGCTATTGCACAAAGAAGGAAGGGGAAAAAATATCCTGCAACCAGTGGGAAAGTTTTAAATGAAGCTGTAGCTGTCGACGAAAAAAAAAGAAAATAATGCACCAACGGGAAATCGAACCCAAGTCTGTACCATGGTAGGGTACTATTCTTCCACTATACCACTAGTGCCAACTTAATTATTGAGTAAGTCATCCGACAGAATCGTCGGTTCCCTTTTTTTAATGGAAGGAAATGGATAGTACCCGCTGCTGGACATTAGTTAGCGTTTGGATATGTATTTGAACATACCTCATCCACAGTAGCCGAAAAGAGAGGATAGGATCGACTCCACTTGCCTAGCATTTCCTGAATACTACTCCAAAAGGTGTCAGCAGCGATCAAATGTTCCACATTCCTGAATATCAGGATTTTACGATTCAAAATGAATGTGCAGGAACATTAATTGATAGATGCCTGAAAAATTCGTGCCCATTCTAGAGCATTGCAGACCTCAGGAAGTAGTAATTGACCACCTTGGGTAGCACCGTGCCAGATGCCCGAGCTCCTCACAATTTCTTTGGAAATTTAGCTTACAATGACAGTTTTAGGTGAAATTTAGCTTACAATGGAAATTTAGCTTCTTGAATATTCTGGCAATTGTCAATTGGCATCCTCTACTTATGCAAATTTGCACTGCTTTTTGAGAGTTAAAAATAAACATTGATTTCTTCTTCACAAAGAGTAACAATGCAATGATCCTTTAGTACAAGGAATCGAACCCGGGTCTGTACCGTGGCAGGGTACTATTCTTCCACTAGATTATTAGTGCCAACTTAATTATTGAGTAAGTCAACCGAAACAATCGTCGGCTCCCTTTTTTTAATGGAAGGAAATAGATAGTACCCGCTGCTGGACATTAGTTAGCGTTTGGATATGTATTTGAACATACCTCATCCACAGTAGCCGAAAAGAGAGGATAGGATCGACTCCACTTGCCTAGCATTTCCTGAATACTACTACAAAAGGTGTCAGCAGCGATCAAATGTTCCACATTCCTGAATATCATGATTTTACGATTCAAAATGAATGTGCAGGAACATTAATTGATAGATGCCTAAAAAATTCGTGCCCATTCTAGAGCATTCCAGACCTCAGGAAGTAGTAATTGACCACCTCGGGTAGCACCGTGCCAGATGCCCGAGCTCCTCACAATTTCATTGGAAATTTAGCTTACAATGGCAGTTTTAGGTGAAATTTAGCTTACAATGGAAATTTAGCTTCTCGAATATTCTGGCAACTGTCAATTGGCATCCTCTACTTATGCAAATTTGCACTGCTTTTTGAGAGTTAAAAATAAGCATTGATTTCTTCTTCACAAAGAGTAGTAATGCAATGATCCTTTAGTACAAGGAAATTAGATGGGGCATTCCGAGAATTAAACTCGGGACCTCTCGCTCCCTAAGCGAGAATTATACCACTAGACCAAATGCCCTCTGCTTCCTATTCATTTTTTTGCCTTAATGTGTAAGCCGTATTTATGCATGTCATAATCACAATATGAAAAACCTCCAATATAGAACCTTCTTGATTAGGCCTTATTTATGCGTGTCATAATAACAACAACACCTCCATCATGTTGCATTTAATGATAAAAGTGGTAACAAACAATGAACTGTAGCTATTGCACCAAGAAGGAAGGGGAAAAAATATCCTGCAACCAGTGGGAAGGTTTTAAATGAAGCTGTAGCTGTCGACGAAAAAAAAAGAAAATAATGCACCAACGGGGAATCGAACCCGAGTCTGTACCATGGCAGGGTACTATTCTTCCACTAGACCACTAGTGCCAACTTAATTATTGAGTAAGTCAACCGACACAATCGTCGGTTCCCTTTTTTTAATGGAAGGAAATGGATAGTACCCGCTGCTGGACATTAGTTAGCATTTGGATATGTATTTGAACATACCTCATCCACAGTAGCCGAAAAGAGAGGATAGGATCGACTCCACTTGCCTAGCATTTCCTGAATACTACTCCAAAAGGTGTCAGCAGCGATCAAATGTTCCACATTCCTGAATATCTGGATTTTACGATTCAAAATGAATGTGCAGGAACATTAATTGATAGATGCCTGAAAAATTTGTGCCCATTCTAGAGCATTGCAGACCTCAGGAAGTAGTAATTGACCACCTCGGGTAGCACCGTGCCAGATGCCCGAGCTCCTCACAATTTCTTTGGAAATTTAGCTTACAATGACAGTTTTAGGTGAAATTTAGCTTACAATGGAAATTTAGCTTCTTGAATATTCTGGCAATTGTCAATTGGCATCCTCTACTTATGCAAATTTGCACTACTTTTTGAGAGTTAAAAATAAACATTGATTTCTTCTTCACAAAGAGTAGCAATGCAATGATCCTTTAGTACAAGGAATCGAACCCGGGTCTGTACCATGGCAGGGTACTATTCTTCCACTAGACCACTAATGCCAACTTAATTATTTAATAAGTCAACCGAATAAATCGTCGGTTCTCTTTTTTTAATGGAAGGAAATGGATAGTACCCGCTGCTGGACATAAGTTAGCGTTTGGATATGTATTTGAACATACCTCAACCACAGTAGCCGGAAAGAGAGGATAAGATCGACTCCACTTGCCTAGCGTTCCTTGAATACTACTCCAGAAGCTGTCAGCAGGGATCAAATGTTCCACATTCCTGAATATCAGGATCTGATGATTCAGAATGAATGTGTAGGAACAATAATTGAGAGATGTCTGAAAAATTTCTGCCCATTCTAGAGCATTGCAGACCTCAGGAAGAAGTAATTGACCACCCTCATGTAGCTCTGTGCTAGATGCCCGAGCTCCTCACAATTTCTTTAGAAATGTAGCTTACAATGGCAGTTTCAGGAAAACGTGTCAGCAGCGATCAAATGTTCCACATTCCTGAATATCAGGATTTTACGATTCAAAATGAATGTGCAGGAACATTAATTGATAGAATGTGCAACAATCGTCGGTTCCCTTTTTTTAATGGAAGGAAATGGATAGTACCCGCTGCTGGACATTAGTTAGCGTTTGGATATGTATTTGAACATACCTCATCCACAGTAGCCGAAAAGAGAGGATAGGATCGACTCCACTTGCCTAGCGTTTCCTGAATACTACTCCAAAAGGTGTCAGCAGCGATCAAATGTTCCACATTCCTGAATATCAGGATTTTACGATTCAAAATGAATGTGCAGGAACATTAATTGATAGATGCCTGAAAAATTCATGCCCATTCTAGAGCATTGTAGACCTCAGGAAGTAGTAATTGACCACCTCGGGTAGTACCGTGCCAGATGCCCGAGCTCCTCACAATTTCTTTGGAAATTTAGCTTACAATGGCAGTTTTAGGTGAAATTTAGCTTACAATGGAAATTTAGCTTCTCGAATATTCTGGCAATTGTCAATTGGCATCCTCTACTTATGCAAATTTGCACTACTTTTTGAGAGTTAAAAATAAACATTGATTTCTTCTTCACAAAGAGTAACAAGGAAATTAGATGGGGCATTCCGAGAATTAAACTCGGGACCTCTCGCTCCCTAAGCGAGAATTATACCACTAGACCAAATGCCCTCTGCTTCCTATTCATTTTCTTGCCTTAATGTGTAAGCCGTATTTATGCATGTCATAATCACAATATGAAAAACCTCCAATATAGAACCTTCTTGATTAGGCCTTATTTATGCGTGTCATAATAACAACAACACCTCCATCATGTTGCATTTAATAATAAAAGTGACCTCCATCATGTTGCATTTAATAATAAAAGTGGTAGCAAACAATGAACTGTAGCTACTGCACAGAGAAGGAAGGGGAAAAAATATCCTGCAACCAGCGGGAAGGTTTTAAATGCAGCTGTAGCTGTCGATGAAAAAGAAGAAAATAATGCACCGGCCGGAATCAAACCCGAGTCTGTACCATGGCAGGGTACTATTCTTCCACTAGACCACTGGTGTCAACTTAATTATTCAATAAGTCAACAAACACCATCATCAGTTCCCTTCTTTTAATAGAAGGAAATGGATAGTACCCGCTGCTCGCCATTAGTTAGCGTTAGGATATGTATTTGAATATACCTCATCCACAGTAGCCGGAAAGAGAGGATAGGATCAACTCCACTTGCCTAGCGTTTCCTGAATACTATTCTAGAAGCTGTCAGCAGCGATCAAATGTTCCACATTCCTGAATATCAGGATTTCAGGATTCAAAATGAATGTGCAGGAACAATAATTGATAGATGCCTGAAAAATTCCTGCCCATTCTAGAGCATTGCATACCTCAAGAAGGAGTAATTGACCACCCCGGGTAGCTCTGTGCCAGATGCCCGAGCTCCTCACAATTTCTTTGGAAATGTAGCTTACAAGGGCAATTTCAGGTGAACGTGGAGCTAATTGAGAGTCCCAAGTGCCTTCTCGAATATTCTGGCAACTGTCAATTGGCATCCCCTTCTTATGCAAATTTGCTCTGCTTTTTGAGAGTTAAAAATAAACATTGATTTCTTCTTCACAAAGGTACAAGGTAATTAGTTGGGTCATTCTGAGAATTAAATTCAGGACCTCTCGCACCCTAAGCGAGAATCATACCACTATACCAAATGCCCTTTGTTTTCTATTCTTTTTCTTGCCTTAATGTGTAGGCCGTATTTATGCATGTCATAATCACAATATGAAAAACCACCAGTATAGAACCTTCTTGATTAGGCCTTATTTATGCATGTTATAATCACAACAACACCTCCATCATGTTGCATTTTATGATAAAAGTGGTAGCAAATAATGAACTGTAGCTACTGCATAGAGAAGGAAGGGGGAAAAATATATTGCAATTAGAAGTTTTTACATGAAGCTGTAGCTGTCGACGAAAAAAGAAGAAATTATACACCAGTCGGGAATCGAACCCAGGTCTATATCGTAGCAGGGTACCATTCTTCCACTAGACCACTGGTGCAAAGTTGATTATTTTATAAGTCAACCGAGAGCATCGTCGGTTCCCTTTTTTTTAATGGACGAAAATGGATAGTACCCACTGCTGGCCTTTAGTTAGCGTTAGGGTATGTATTTGAACATTCCTCAACCACAGTAGATGGAAAGAGAGGATCCTGCAGGAACAATAAATGAGAGATGCCTGAAAAATTCCTGCCCATTCTACTTAGGAAGGAGTAATTGATCACCCTTTGTGCGAGATGCAAGAGCTCCTCATCAATCAGCCATCGATAAAATTTGTACCAAGATTTGAGTTCCGAATGCAATAGGAGCTTAATCTTCAGTTTGTCCCACTCCCCTTCTTATGCAAATTTGCTTTCGAGCAAGGTGATTAGAAGGCTTTAGCACAAGGTAATTAGAAGGAGAATTGAACTCAATGCCCTTTGTTTTCTATTCTTTTTCTTGTCTTAATACGTAGGCCGTATTTATGCATGTTATAATCACAACAACACCTCCATCATATCGCATTTGATGATAAAAGTTGTAGTCGGGAATCAAACCCGAGTCTGTACCGTAGAAAGGTACTATTCTACCACTAGACCACCGGTGCTAAGTTAATTATTCTATAAGTCAACCGAGAGCATTGTCGCTTCCCTTTTTTTTAATGGAAGGAAATGGATAGTACCCGCTGCTGGCCATTAGTTAGCATTAGGATATGTATTTGAACATACCTCAACCACAGTAGCCAGAAAGAGAGGATAGGATCGACTCCACTTGCCTAGCGTTCCTTGAATACTACTCCAGAAGCTATCAGCAGGGATCAAATGTTCCACATTCCTGAATATCAGCATCTGATGATTCAGAATGAATGTGCAGGAACAATAATTGAGAGATGTCTGAAAAATTTCTGCCCATTCTAGAGCATTGCAGACCTCAGGAAGGAGCAATTGACCGCCCCCTGGTAGCTTTATGCCAGATGCAATAGCTCCTCATCAATCATCCATCGACAAAATTTGTACCAAGATTTGAGTTCTGAATGCCATAGGAGATTAATATTCTTTGAAATCAAAATTAGCACCTAGACTGCCAATTGGCACCCCCTTATGCAAATTTGCTCTAGTTTATGAGATTTAAAAATGTCGTACACTTTGTGTACAAAAGAATTAGAAAGGACATTCCGAGAATTAAACTCAAATCCTCTCCCACCTTAAGAAAGAATCATACCACTAGACCAAATGTCCTTTGTTTTATTTTTTTTTTCTTGACGTAATTTTTGGGTTTAGTTTTAGCTGACAAGAACTGTGAAGCCATTGCACTGTGCATTTATAGACTAATTACATCATTGAATTATTAAAATTTGGTTAATTTGTGACCATTTTGTTCTTGTTGTAAAATCCTTTGAGCTAATTTGGGGAAGACTCCTCCTATTAAGGGCTCCATTTGTGGGACAGATCAGACAAGTGTTTTACAAACCTCAGAGCTGTGAGGTTTAAGAGTGGCAATTTTAGGTGAACGTGGAGCTAATTGAGAGTCCCAAGTGCCTTCTCGAATATTCTGGCAACTGTCAATTGGCATCCCCTTCTTATGCAAATTTGCTCTGCTTTTTGAGAGTTAAAAATAAACAATGATTTCTTCATCACAAAGAGTAGCAATGCAACGAACATTTAGTATAAGGTAATTAGATGGGGCTTTCCGAGAATTGAACTCTGGGACCTCTCACACCCTAAGCGAGAATCAAACCACTAGACCAAATACCATGTGCCTCCTATTCATTTTCTTGCCTTAATGTGTTGGCCGTATTTATGCATGTCATAATCATAATATGAAAAACATCCAATATAAAACCTTCTTGATTAGGCCTTATTTATTCGTGTCATAACTACAACAACACCTCCATCATGTTGCATTTGATGATAAAATTGGTAGCAAACAATGAACTGTAGCTACTGCACAGAGAATCAAGGGGGAAAAATATCCTGCAACCAGCGGAAAGGTTTTAAATGAAGCTGTAACTGTCGATGAAAAAAAAAAGAAAATAATGCACCAGCCGGGAATCGAACCCGGGTCTGTACCGTGGCAAGGTACTATTCTTCCACTAGACCACTGGTGCTAAGATAATTATTTATTAAGTCCACTGAGAGCGTCGTCGGTTCCCTTTTTTTAATGGAAGGAAATGGATAGTACCCGTTGCTCGCTCTTAGTTAGCGTTAGGATATGTACTTGAACATACATCATCCACAGTAGCCGAAAAGAGAGGATACGATCGACTCCACTTGCCTAGCGTTTCCTGAATACTACTCCAGAAGCTGTCAGCAACGATCAAATGTTCCACCTTCCTGAATATCAGGATTTGACGATTCAAAATGAATATGCAGGAACAATAATTAATAGATCCCTGAAAAATTTCTGCCCATTCTAGAGTATTGCACAGAGAAGGAAGGGGGAAAATATCCTGCAACCATCCCGCTGTCGACGAAAAAAGATGAAAATAATGCATTAGTCGGGAATCGAACCCGAGTCTGTACCGTGGCAGGGTACTATTCTTCCACTAGACCACTGGTGCCAACTTAATTATTTAATAAGTCAACCAAGAGTATCGTCGGTTCCCTTTTTTTAATGAAAGGAAATGGATAGTACCCGCTGCTGGCCATTAGTTGGATATGTATTTAAACATACCTCATCCACAGTAGCCGAAAAGAGAGGATAGGAACCTCAGGAAGGAGTAATTGACCACCCCGAGTAGATCTAAGCTAGATGCCCGAGCTCCAATTTGCTCTGTTTTTTTAGAGTTAAAAATAAACATTGATTTCTTCTTAATTAGATGGGGCATTCCGAGAATTGAACTCAGGACCTCTCGCACCCTAAGCGAGAATCATACCACTAGACCAAATGCCCTCTGCCTCCTATTCATTTTCTTGCCTTAATGTGTAGGCCGTTTTTATGCATGTCATAATCACAATATGAAAAACCTCCAATATAGAAACTTCTTGATTAGGCCTTATTTATGCGCGTCATAATCACAACAACACCTCCA
Source organism: Thalia dealbata (assembly GCA_030544415.1). Lineage (NCBI taxonomy): Eukaryota > Viridiplantae > Streptophyta > Magnoliopsida > Zingiberales > Marantaceae > Thalia > Thalia dealbata. The sequence continues at coordinate 5,605,903 of CM060454.1, forward strand.
TCATGTTGCATTTGATGATAAAATTGGTAGCATACAATGAACTGTAACTACTGCACAGAGAATGAAGGGGGAAAAATATCCTGCAACCAGCGGGAAGGTTTTAAATGAAGCTGTAACTGTCGATGAAAAAAAAAGAAAATAATGCACCAGCCGAGAATCGAACACCAGTCTGTACCGCTGCTGGCCATTAGTTAGCGTTAGGATATATACTTGAACATACATCATTCATAGTAGCCGGAAAGAGAGGATAGGATCGACTCCACTTGCCTAGCGTTTCCTAAATACTACTCCAAAATGTGTCAGCAGCCTCAGGAAGGAGTAATTGACCACCTCGGGTAGCACTGTGCCAGATGCCCGAGCTCCTCACAATTTCTTTGGAAATTTAGCTTACAAGATTTCTTCTTCACAAAGAGTAGCAATGCAATGATCCTTTAGTACAAGGAAATTAGATAGGGCATTCCGAGAATTAAACTCGGGACCTCTCGCTCCCTAAGCGAGAATTATACCACTAGACCAAATTGCCCTCTACTTCCTATTCATTTTCTTGCCTTAATGTGTAAGCCGTATTTATGCATGTCATAATCACAATATGAAAAACCTCCAATATAGAACCTTCTTGATTAGACCTTATTTATGCGTGTCATAATCACAACAACACCTCCATCATGTTGCATTTGATGATAAAATTGGTAGCAAACAATGAACTGTAGCTACTGCACAGAGAAGGAAGGGGGAAAAATATCCTGCAACCAGCGGGAAGGTTTTAAATAATGCACCATTCGGGAATCAAACCCAGTTCTGTAATCAAACCCAGTTCTGTATCGTGGCAGGGTACTATTCTTCCACTAGACCACTAGTGCCAACTTAATTATTTAATAAGTCAACCGAAAGAATCGTCGGTTCCCTTTTCTTAATGGAAGGAAATGGATAGTACCCGCTGGTGGACATTAGTTAGCGTTTGGATATGTATTTGAACATACCTCATCCACAGTAGCCGAAAAGAGAGGATAGGATCGACTCCACTTGCCTAGCATTTCCTGAATACTACTCCAAAAGGTGTCAGCAGCAATCAAATGTTCCATATTCCTGAATATCAGAATTTTACGATTCAAAATGAATGTGCAGGAACATTAATTGATAGATGCCTGAAAAATTCGTGCCCATTCTAGAGCATTGCAGACCTCACGAAGGAGTAATTGACCACCTCGGGTAGCACTGTGCCAGATGCCCGAGCTCCTCACAATTTCTTTGGAAATTTAGCTTACAATGGCAGTTTTAGGTGAACGTGGTGCTAATTGAGAGTCCCAAGTGCCTTCTCGAATATTCTGGCAACTGTCAATTGGCATCCTCTACTTATGCAAATTTGCACTGCTTTTTGAGAGTTAAAAATAAACATTGATTTCTTCTTCACAAAGAGTAGCAATGCAATGAACCTTTAGTACAAGGAAATTAGATGGGGCATTCCGAGAATTAAACTCGGGACCTCTTGCTCCCTAAGCGATAATTATACCACTAGACCAAATACCCTCTACTTCTTATTCATTTTCTTGCCTTAATGTGTAAGCCATATTTATGCATGTCATAATCACAATATGAAAAACCTCCAATATAGAACCTTCTTGATTAGGCATTATTTATGTGTGTCATAATAACAACACCTCCCTCATGTTGCATTTAATGATAAAAGTGGTAACAAACAATGAACTGTAGCTACTGCACAAAGAAGGAAGGGGAAAAAATATCCTGCAACCAGTGGGAAGGTTTTAAATGAAGCTGTAGCTGTCGACGAAAAAAAAAGAAAATAATGCACCAGCCGGGAATCGAACCCGGGTCTGTACCGTGGCAGGGTACTATTCTTCCACTAGACCACTGGTGCCAAGTTATTTATTTAATAAGTCTACGGAGAGCATCGTCGGTTCCCTTTTTTTAATGGAAGGAAATGGATAGTATTCGCTGCTGGCCCTTAGTTAGCGTTAGGATATGTACTTGAACATACATCATCCACAGTAGCCGGAAAGAGAGGATAGAATCGACTCCACTTGCCTAGCATTTCCTGAATACTACTCCAGAAGCTGTCAGTAACGATCAACTGTTCCATCTTCCTGAATATCAGGATTTGACGTTTCAAAATGAATGTGCAAGAACAATAATTGATAGATGCCTGAAAAATTCCTGCCCATTCTAGAGCATTGCACAGAGAAGGAAGGGGGAAAATATCCTGCAAGCAGCGGGATGGTTTTAAATGAAGTTGTAGCTGTCGATGAAAAAAGAAGAAAATAATACACCAGCCGGGAATCGAACCAAGGTCTGTACCGTGGCAAGGTACTATTCTTCCACTAGACCACTAGTGCCAACTTAATTATTTAATAAGTCAACCGAAAGAATCGTCGGTTCCCTTTTCTTAATGGAAGGAAATGGATAGTACCCGCTGGTGGACATTAGTTAGCGTTTGGATATGTATTTGAACATACCTCATCCACAGTAGCCGAAAAGAGAGGATAGGATCGACTCCACTTGCCTAGCGTTTCCTGAATACTACTCCAAAAGGTGTCAGCAGCAATCAAATGTTCCACATTCCTGAATATCAGAATTTTACGATTCAAAATGAATGTGCAGGAACATTAATTGATAGATGCCTGAAAAATTCGTGCCCATTCTAGAGCATTGCAGACCTCACGAAGGAGTAATTGACCACCTCGGGTAGCACTGTGCCAGATGCCCGAGCTCCTCACAATTTCTTTGGAAATTTAGCTTACAATGGCAGTTTTAGGTGAACGTGGTGCTAATTGAGAGTCCCAAGTGCCTTCTCGAATATTCTGGCAACTGTCAATTGGCATCCTCTACTTATGCAAATTTGCACTGCTTTTTGAGAGTTAAAAATAAACATTGATTTCTTCTTCACAAAGAGTAGCAATGCAATGAACCTTTAGTACAAGGAAATTAGATGGGGCATTCCGAGAATTAAACTCGGGACCTCTTGCTCCCTAAGCGAGAATTATACCACTAGACCAAATACCCTCTACTTCTTATTCATTTTCTTGCCTTAATGTGTAAGCCATATTTATGCATGTCATAATCACAATATGAAAAACCTCCAATATAGAACCTTCTTGATTAGGCATTATTTATGTGTGTCATAATAACAACACCTCCCTCATGTTGCATTTAATGATAAAAGTGGTAACAAACAATGAACTGTAGCTACTGCACAAAGAAGGAAGGGGAAAAAATATCCTGCAACCAGTGGGAAGGTTTTAAATGAAGCTGTAGCTGTCGACGAAAAAAAAAGAAAATAATGCACCAGCCGGGAATCGAACCCGGGTCTGTACCGTGGCAGGGTACTATTCTTCCACTAGACCACTGGTGCCAAGTTATTTATTTAATAAGTCTACGGAGAGCATCGTCGGTTCCCTTTTTTTAATGGAAGGAAATGGATAGTATTCGCTGCTGGCCCTTAGTTAGCGTTAGGATATGTACTTGAACATACATCATCCACAGTAGCCGGAAAGAGAGGATAGAATCGACTCCACTTGCCTAGCATTTCCTGAATACTACTCCAGAAGCTGTCAGTAACGATCAACTGTTCCATCTTCCTGAATATCAGGATTTGACGTTTCAAAATGAATGTGCAAGAACAATAATTGATAGATGCCTGAAAAATTCCTGCCCATTCTAGAGCATTGCACAGAGAAGGAAGGGGGAAAATATCCTGCAAGCAGCGGGATGGTTTTAAATGAAGTTGTAGCTGTCGATGAAAAAAGAAGAAAATAATACACCAGCCGGGAATCGAACCAAGGTCTGTACCTTGGCAAGGTACTATTCTTCCACTAGACCACTAGTGCCAACTTAATTATTTAATAAGTCAACCGAACAAATCGTCAGTTCCCTTTTTTTAATGGAAGGAAATGGATAGTACCCGCTGCTGGACATTAGTTAGCGTTTGGATATGTATTTGAACATACCTCATCCACAGTAGCCGAAAAGAGAGGATAGGTTCGACTCCACTTGCCTAGCGTTTCCGATGCCCGAGCTCCTCACAATTTCTTTGGAAATTTAGCTTACAAGATTTCTTCTTCACAAAGAGTAGCATTGCAATGATCCTTTAGTACAAGGAAATTAGATGGGGCATTCCGAGAATTAAACTCGGGACCTCTCGCTCCCTAAGCGAGAATTATACCACTAGACCAAATTGCCCTCTGCTTCCTATTCATTTTCTTGCCTTAATGTGTAAGCCGTATTTATGCATGTCATAATCACAATATAAAAAACCTCCAATATAGAACCTTCTTGATTAGGCCTTATTTATGCGTGTCATAATAACAACAACACCTCCATCATGTTGCTTTTAATGATAAAAGTGGTAACAAACAATGAACTGTAGCTACTGCATAGAGAAGGAAGGGGAAAAAATATCCTGCAACTAGTGGGAAGGTTTTAAATGAAGTTGTAGCCGTCGACGAAAAAAAAAGAAAATAATGCACCAGCCGGGAATCGAACCCGGGTCTGTACCGTGGCAGGGTACTATTCTTCCACTAGATCACTGGTGCCAAGTTAATTATTCAATAAGTCAATAAAAAGCATCATGAGTTCTCTTTTTTTAATGGAAGGAAATGGATAGTATCCGCTGGTGGCCATTAGTTAGCGTTAGGATATGTATTTGTACATACCTCATCCACAGTAGACGGAAAGAGAGGATAAGATCAACTCCACTTGCCTAGCGTTTCCTGAATACTACCCTAGAAGCTGTCAGTAGCGATCAAATGTTCCACATTGCTGAATATCAGGATTTGATGATTCAAAATGAATGTGCTGGAACAATAATTGATAGATGCCTTGTAAACCTCAAAAAAAAAAAACTAAATATATAAATATAAATAAAAAAGGGGGCAACTTGGAAAGTTGCCACCCCTTCTGTGATGAGCCCCTCCATACGAGGGTTAACAAAAAGGGCTTTGCCCTTTTTGCCGAGGGATCACCGAAGCCTCTCCCTCTCGTCCCTCTCTGCCGACGCCACCTCTTCTCTCCTTTTTCCCCCTTCTGCCGAGCCCTCGCCAAAGGTTCACCGCCTCTTCACCGCCCTCGTCGCCAAGGACGCCTCCTCTCTCGCGCCATCGAAGGACCAGCAGGGAGCCGAGCAAAGCACCGTTGGTCCGAGACTACGCGAGGGCATGCAGCGAGCGTGAAGCGTAGGAGCGAACGGGAAGACAGGAAGGCGCCGACGAAGCTCCGACCAAGTCGGATTTCGTCTCTAGGTTGGTTCCCCCATTTCTTCCTTACGATTCTGACAAAGAAAAGTCCAAACATTGGGGATTGGGTAGCTTAATCCATAAGAAGACTTTTTGACAATATAATCGCTTATTATGGCATTGTTGGATTGACACCGTGTGCATAGCTTGCGAATAATGTTGTTAAGTTCTTCTACGTTAGGCTTGTATACACCGATGACGTTAAAACATGAAATCCTATGTTCTGTTATTTTCTTCACCTGCTGTGCACGGGAAAATAGATGGATGTTAGTGGTATTTTGTGTTCGCATTTGCTGTTGCTTTGATGCTATTATCCCTAAAATTTATTTGATGGTTTAAGAAATTGTTAATGATGGCTGGAGAATATTTTTACTGATGAATGATAGTTAAAGCTACTGTTGGAAACTTGTCTTGTGACGAAATGGTTCATGGACATAACTGATGGATTCTGACTTTTGTGAATTTATTTCGGTAATCTGGATTATTGATTTTAGTGGTGGATAGGTTGCTAGCGTGTTTGGCAGCAACCCATAGGATTGCGTGGGAATGATGTGACTATGAGTTTTTATCGCTTTTGCGACGATATTGTTGGTTTCATTTTACTTTTACTAGTGACGTTGTTGTGGGCTTCCTTGTGTGAATATTTGGTTTCCATGCTGAGGTATTGTCTTGGTAGTTGTAGTTATGTCGTCGGAAATTGTTATGTGATTGTGCTAGTTGGATATGAAGGGTTCTTCTATTTTGTTACTATGATTGTTCTGTATAGTTGTGGTATGCTCTCTTGTTGTATGGTTTTAAGTGGACATATTTAATTGATAGGAAACATATTGCAGAGATGTATGTATATGTGCTTAAATATCGTTTGAAATCACTCGAGCTATTATCTCTTAGATTTGATTGAATGTTTCATTCAAGGTATCGCAATATTTCCTACATTAAATCGAAACACCCTGCACACTAACTTAGGACATAGGAAGGGAAAGGGGTAGTACCTAATTAAACAAAAAGGGTAGAAAGTAAAACCTTGCTTGTGTTGTAGGAGCACTCTTAAGTCTGCAACAACGGTGAAACACGAAACACGGCAAGCTCGTGAAATTTCTGATAAGCTTATCTAAAGGATTCAGGTGCGTTGTCATTCGGCTAGTTTACAACCGCTGAAGTAGATATCCCAAGTGGGCAAGTTGTTGTAAATATTTTATTACTGTCCGTGATGTGCATTGATTTTTGATGTCTTGTATAATGTTAATGTGAATTAGTTGCAATTGATATAGTATGTGCTTGTGTTCTGTAATTATAAGAGTGTATGGCACTAGGGAGAATCTAGAACACATAGCGATATATGAACATCTAGGTGGCAAACAAAACTAGTTAGGTGACATATTCACATGATAACCTAAGCTAGTTTGGACACCTAGAGACATAGACCTGAACTTCCTAGGGACATAAAACCTCTAGGGATCTTATAGGTCTATATAACACTGTATTTCTCTCACAAATGGTAGATATTATTTGTGTTAGTCTAAAGAGGGGCGGCGGCGGCGTCACCCGACCCATCCCTTAGCGTTCGGTGAGTACCAACAAGGGGGTTCTCGCCAACGGCCAGATATTCCCATAGCATGTATCCGAAACTAAGGCGCTGGGAGCCGGGGAGCTCACTTTAGCCGCTGTCCTGAGGACTAAGGTGTCTGTTGACGCTGACATACTCCAACTGAGTCCTGCAGGCTTAGGGGGTAGTCCGGACAACCAGAGTTATACGTAAGTATTGGGTCCGGCAGGTCAGGCCGTGAGTATATATGTCAGTCGGTGACCCTATTGTAAGGCAGAAGTGTAGTGCTACACGGTGTCTCGTATCCTAGGGTCCATGGGGGACGTACGATACGATAGTCTCGGAGTGCGGTCTGGGTAAACGACTCGCGAGACTGGAAGGAGAAGGAACCGCGATCACTCGCCTTCTCCGCCAACGTCAGTGCAACGGGCCTAGGCAGAGACTTAGTCTAGCACTGACGGGCTTGCGGTAGTCCCCGGCCAGAGCTTACCTTAAGCATAGGCAGGCAGCCCTAGGAGGTAGTGTTGGAACTAGAACCTTAGAAATCGCTAGACACAAACACGTAATTAGACTTTTAATATTTAATTGATTTATCGTGTGCATGCTTTCTTTCATTATTAATTTATGATCTCATTGCTGCTCATTCGGACATGTATTTGTTAGCCCATTCTTTTGCTTGGAGTGGTCTCTTTCTGTAGGCACTAAGTCGCAAGACTTAGCGCATGCAAATTTTCCCCCGCGCGCAGGTATCCAAACGTTGCTTAGGAGACGGCGAGGAGCGATGGGTAGCGGGAGTGAGAGCTATAGAAGAACATTTTTTTGAATAAGTTATGTTGCTATGGTGTATGCAAACCATATATAGACGGACTGTATCAGTTTGTAAGAACCCATGAGTTGGCTATAAACTTATTGTGTGATCCTAACTATAGAACTTTTTTTTACATATGTTTGAGTTATATCACGTTGTTAGCCTGGTATGAGTGGGACATCGCTCATACGGTGGTTATCATGTGCTCCACAGTGAGTCGGGGCGTGACATGCCTGAAAAATTCCTGCCCATTCTAGACCATTGCATACCTCAAGGAGTAATTGACCACCCCGGGTAGCTCTGTGCCAGATGCCCGAGCTCCTCACAATTTCCCTGGAAATGTAGCTTACAATGGCAGTTTCAGGTGAACGTGGAGCTAATTGAGAGTCCCAAGTGCCTTCTCGAATATTCTGGCAACTGTCAATTGGCATCCCCTTCTTATGCAAATTTGCTCTGCTTTTTGAGAGTTAAAAATAAACATTGATTTCTTCATCACAAAGAGTAGCAATGCAATGTTCCTTTAGTACAAGGTAATTAGATGGGGCATTCCGAGAATTGAACTCTGGGACATCTCGCACCCTAAGGAGAATCATACCACTAGACCAAATACTCTATGCCTCCTATTCATTTTCTTGTCTTAATGTGTAGGCTGTATTTATGCATGTCATAATCACAATATGAAAAACCTCCAATATAGAACCTTCTTGATTAGGCATTATTTATTCGTGTCATAATCACAACAACACCTCCATCATATTGCATTTCATGATAAAAGTGGTAGCAAAAAATGAACTGTAGCTACTGTCCAGAGAAGGAAGGAGGAAAAATATCCTGCAACCAGTGGGAAGGTTTTAAATGAAGCTGTAACTATCGACAAAAAAAGAAGAAAATAATGTACCAGCCGGGAATCGAACCCGGGTCTGTACCGTGGCAGGGTACTATTCTTCCACTAGACCACTGGTGCTAAGTTAATTATTTAATAAGTCAACCGAGAGCAGCGTCGTTTCCCTTTTTTTAATAGAAGGAAATGGATAGTACCCGCTGCTGGCCATTAGTTAGCGTTAGGATATGTATTTGAACATACCTCAACCACAGTAGCCGGAAAGAGAGGATAGGATCGACTCCACTTGCCTAGTGTTCCTTGAATATACTCCAGAAGCTGTCAGCAGGGATCAAATGTTCCACATTCCTGAATATCAGGATCTGATGATTCAGAATGAATGTGCAGGAACAATAATTGAGAGATATCTGAATAATTTCTGCCCATTCTAGAGCATTGCAGACCTCAGGAAGGAGTAATTGACCACCCCCTGGTAGCTCTGTGCTAGATGCCCGAGCTCCTCACAATTTTTTTGGAAATGTAGCTTACAATGGCAGTTTCAGGTAAACGTGGAACTAATTGAGAGTCTCAAGTGCCTTCTCGAATATTCTGGCAACTGTCAATTGGCATCCCCTTCTTCTGCAAATTTACTCTGCTTTTTGAGAGTTAAAAATAAAAATTGATTTCTTCTTCACAAAGAGTAGCAATGCAATGAACCTTTAGTACAAGGTAATTAGATGGGGCATTCCGAGAATTGAACTCGGGACCTCTCGCACCCTAAGCGAGAATCATACCACTAGACCAAATGCCCTCTGCCTCCAATTCATTTTCTTGCCTTAATGTGTAGGCTGATTTTATGCATGTCATAATCACAATATGAAAAACCTCCAATATAGAACCTTCTTGATTAGGCCTTATTTATTCGTGTCATAACTACAACAACACCTCCATCATGATGCATTTGATGATAAAATTGGTAGCAAACAATGAACTGTAGCTACTGCACAGAGAAGGAAGGAGGAAAATATCCTGCAACCAGTGGGAAGGTTATAAATAAAGCTGTAGCTGTCAACCAAGGTTTTAAATAAATGTAGCAGGGTACTATTCTTCCACTAGACCACTGGTGCCAATTTAATTATTCAATAAGTCAACCAAGAGCATCGTCGGTTCTCTTTTTTTAATGGAAGAAAATGGATAGTACTCGCTGCTGGCCATTAGTTAGCGTTAGGATATGTATTTGAACATACCTCATCTATAGTAGCCGGAAAGAGAGGATAGGATCGACTCCACTTGCCTAGCGTTTCCTGAATACTACTCCAGAAGCTGTCAGCAGCAATCAAATGTTCCGCATTCCTGAATATCAGGATTTGATGATTCAAAATGAATGTGCAGGAACAATAATTGATAGATGCTTGAAAAATTCCTGCCTATTCTAGAGCATTGCAGACCTCAAGAAGGAGTAATTGACCACCCCGGGTAGCTCTGTGCTAGATACCCGAGCTCCTCACAATTTCTTTAGAAATGTAGCTTACAAGGGCAGTTTCAGGTGAACGTGGAGTTAATTGAGTGTCCCAAGTGCCTTCTCGAATATTCTGGCAACTGTCAATTGGCATCCCTTTCTTATGCAAATTTGCTCTATTTTTTTAGAATTAAAAATAAACATTGATTTCTTCTTCAAAATGAATGTGCAGGAACAATAATTGAGAGATGTCTGAAAAATTTCTGCCCATTCTAGAGCATTGCAGACCTCAGGAAGGAGCAATTGACCACCCCCTGGTAGCTTTATGCCAGATGCAATAGCTCCTCATCAATCATCCATCGACAAAATTTGTACCAAGATTTGAGTTCTGAATGCCATAGGAGATTAATATTCTTTGAAATCAAAATTAGCACCTAGACTGCCAATTGGCACCCCCTTATGCAAATTTGCTCTAGTTTATGAGATTTAAAAATGTCGTACACTTTGTGTACAAAAGAATTAGAAAGGACATTCCGAGAATTAAACTTAAATCCTCTCCCACCTTAAGAAAGAATCATACCACTAAACCAAATGTCCTTTTTTTTTTTTTTTTTGACGTAATTTTTGGGTTTAGTTTTAGCTGACAAGAACTGTGAAGCCATTGCACTGTGCATTTATAAACTAATTACATCATTGAATTATTAAAATTCGGTTAATGCAAATTTGCTCTGCTTTTTGAGAGTTAAAAATAAACATTGATTTCTTCATCACAAAGAGTAGCAATGCAATGAACCTTTAGTACAAGGTAATTAGATGGGGCTTTCCGAGAATTGAACTCTGGGACCTCTCACACCCTAAGCGAGAATCAAACCACTAGACCAAATACCATGTGCCTCTTATTCATTTTCTTGCCTTAATGTGTTGGTCGTATTTATGCATGTCATAATCACAATATGAAAAACCGCCAATATAGAACCTTCTTGATTATACCTTATTTATTCGTGTCATAACCACAACAACACCTCCATCATGTTGCATTTGATGATAAAATTGGTGGCAAACAATGAACTGTAGCTACTGCACAGAGAATCAAGGGGGAAAAATATCCTGCAACCAGCGGGAAGGTTTTAAATGAAGCTGTAACTGTCGATGAAAAAAAAAAGAAAATAATGGACCAGCCGGGAATCGAACCCGGGTCTGTACCGTGGCAAGGTACTATTCTTCCACTAGACCACTGGTGATAAGATAATTATTTATTAAGTCTACTGAGAGTGTCGTCGGTTCTCTTTTTTTAATGGAAGGAAATGGATAGTACCCGCTGCTGGCTTTTAGTTAGCGTTAGGATATGTACTTGAACATACATCATCCACAGTAGCCGGAAAGAGAGAATACGATCGACTCCACTTGCCTAGTGTTTCCTGAATACTACTCCAGAAGCTGTCAGCAACGATCAAATGTTCCACCTTCCTGAATATCAGGATTTGACGATTCAAAATGAATATGCAGGAACAATAATTAATAGATCCCTGAAAAATTCCTACCCATTCTAGAGCATTGCACAGAGAAGGAAGGGTGAAAATATCCTGCAACCAGCGGGATGGTTTTAAATGAAGTTGTAGCTGTCGACGAAAAAAGAAGAAAATAATGCACTAGCCGGGAATCGAACCCGAGTCTGTACCGTGGCAGGGTACTATTCTTCCACTAGACCACTGGTGCCAACTTAATTATTTAATAAGTCAACCGAGAGCATCGTCGGTTCTCTTTTTTTAATGGAAGAAAATGGATAGTACTCGCTGCTGGTCATTAGTTAGCGTTAGGATATGTATTTGAACATACCTCATCCACAGTAGCCGGAAAGAGAGGATAGGATCGACTCCACTTGCCTAGCGTTTCCTGAATACTACTCCAGAAGCTATCAGCAGCAATCAAATGTTCTGCATTCCTGAATATCAGGATTTGATGATTCAAAATGAATGTGCAGGAATAATAATTGATAGATGCCTGAAAAATTCCTGCCTATTCTAGAGCATTGCAGACCTCAAGAAGATAGTACCCGCTGCTGGCCATTAGTTGGATATGTATTTAAACATACCTCATCCACAGTAGCCGGAAAGAGAGGATAGGAACATAAGGAAGGAGTAATTGACCACCCCGAGTAGCTCTAAGCTAGATGCCCGAGCTCCTCACAATTGTCAATTGAGAGTCCCAAGTGCCTTCTGGAATATTCTGGCAACTGTCAATTGGCATCCCCTTCTTATGCAAATTTGCTCTGTTTTTTGAGAGTTAAAAATAAACATTGATTTCTCCTTAATTAGATGGGGCATTCCGAGAATTGAACTCGGGACCTCTCGCACCCTAAGCGAGAATCATACCACTAGAGCAAATGCCCTCTACCTTCTATTCATTTTCTTGCCTTAATGTGTAGGCCGTTGTTATGCATGTCATAATCACAATATGAAAAACCTCCAATATAGAAACTTCTTGATTAGGCCTTATTTATGCGTGTCATAATAACAACAACACCTCCATCATGTTGCATTTGATGATAAAATTGGTAGCATACAATGAACTGTAGCTACTGCACAGAGAATGAAGGGGGAAAAATATCCTGCAACCAGCGGGAAGGTTTTAAATGAAGCTGTAACTGTCGATGAAAAAAAAAGAAAATAATGCACCAGCCGAGAATCGAACACCAGTCTGTACCGTGGCAGGGTACTATTCTTCCACTAGACAACTAGTGCCAAGTTAATTATTTAATAAGTCCACTGAGAGCATCGTCGGTTCCCTTTTTTTAATGGAAGTAAATGGTTAGTACCCGCTGCTGGCCATTAGTTAGCGTTAGGATATGTACTTGAACATACATCATTCACAGTAGCCGGAAAGAGAGGATAGGATCGACTCCACTTGCCTAGCGTTTCCTGAATACTACTCCAGAAGCTGTCAGCAACGATCAAATATTCCGCCTTCCTGAATATCAGGATTTGACGATTCAAAATGAATGTGCAGGAATAATAATTGATAGATGCCTGAAAAATTCCTGTCCATTCTAGAGCATTGCACAGAGAAGGAAGGGAGAAAAATATCCGCCAACCAGTGAGAAGGTTTTAAATGAAGTTGTAGCTGTCGACGAAAAAAGAAGAAAATAATGCATCAACCGGGAATCGAACCCGGATGTGTAACGTGGCAAGGTACTATTCTTCCACTAGACCACTGGTGCCAAGTTAATTATTCAATAAGTCAACTAAGAGCAACGTCGGTTCCCTTTTTTTAATGGAAGGAAATGCATAGTACTCGCTGCTGGCCAATAGTTAGCGTTAGGATATGTATTTAAACATACCTCATCCACAGTAACTGAAAAGAGAGGATAGGATCCACTCCACTTGCCTAGCGTTTCCTGAATACTACTCCAGACGCTGTCAGCAGCGATCAGAAGTTCCACATTCCTGAATATCAGGATTTGATGATTCAAAATGAATGTGCAGGAACAATAATTGATAGATGCCTGAAAAATTTCTGCCCATTCTAGAGCATTGCAGACCTCAAGAAGGAGTAATTGACCACCCCGGGTAGCTCTGTGCCTGATGCCCGAGCTCCTCACAATTTCTTTGGAAATGTAGCTTAGAAGGGCAATTTTAGGTGAACGTGGAGCTAATTGAGAGTCCCAAGTGCCTTCTCGAATATTCTAGCAACTGTCAATTGGCATCCCCTTCTTATGCAAATTTGCTCTGCTTTTTTAGAGTTAAAAATAAACATTTTCTTATTCACAAAGAGTAGGAATGCAATGAACCTTTAATACAAGGTAATTAGATGGGGCATTCCGAGAATTGAACTCGAGACCTCTCGCACCCTAAGCGAGAATCATATCACTTGACCAAATGTCCTCTGCCTCATTTTCATTTTCTTGCCTTAATGTGAAGGCCATATTTATGCATGTCATAATCACAATATGAAAAACCTCCAATATAGAACCTTCTTGATTAGGCCTTCTTTATGCGTGTCATAATCACAACAACACCTCCATCATGTTGCATTTGATGATAAAATTGATAGCAAACAATGAACCACAGAGAAGGAAGGGGGGAAAATATCCTGCAACCCGGGACCTCTCGGACCTCTCGCTCCCTAAGCGAGAATTATACCACTAGACCAAATTGCCCTCTGCTTCCTATTCATTTTCTTGCCTTAATGTGTAAGCCGTATTTATGCATGTCATAATCACAATATGAAAAACCTCCAATATAGAACCTTCTTGATTAGGCCTTATTTATGCGTGTCATAATCACAACAACACCTCCATCATGTTGCATTTGATGATAAAATTGGTAGCAAACAATGAACTGTAGCTACTGCACAGAGAAGGAATGGGGAAAAATATCCTGCAACCAGCGAGAAGGTTTTAAATAATGCACCAACCGAAAATCAAACCCAGGTCTGTACCGTGGTAGGGTACTATTCTTCCACTAGACCACTAGTGCCAACTTAATTATTTAATAAGTCAACCGAAAGAATCGTCGGTTCCCTTTTCTTAATGGAAGGAAATGGATAGTACCCGCTGGTGGACATTAGTTAGCGTTTGGATATGTATTTGAACATACCTCATCCACAGTAGCCGAAAAGAGAGGATAGGATCGACTCCACTTGCCTAGCGTTTCCTGAATACTACTCCAAAAGGTGTCAGCAGCGATCAAATGTTCCACATTCCTGAATATCAGGATTTTACGATTCAAAATGAATGTGCAGGAACATTAATTGATAGATGCCTGAAAAATTCGTGCCCATTCTAGAGCATTGCAGACCTCACGAAGGAGTAATTGACCACCTCGGGTAGCACTGTGCCAGATGCCCGAGCTCCTCACAATTTCTTTGGAAATTTAGCTTACAATGACAGTTTTAGGTGAACGTGGAGCTAATTGAGAGTCCCAAGTGCCTTCTCGAATATTCTGGCAACTGTCAATTGGCATCCTCTACTTATGCAAATTTGCACTGCTTTTTGAGAGTTAAAAATAAACAATGATTTCTTCTTCAAAAAGAGTAGCAATGCAATGATCCTTTAGCACAAAGAAATTAGATGGGGCATTCCGAGAATTCAACTCGGGACCTCTTGCTCCCTAAGCGAGAATTATACCACTAGACCAAATACCCTCTACTTCCTATTCATTTTCTTGCCTTAATGTGTAAGCCATATTTATGCATGTCATAATCACAATATGAAAAACCTCCAATATAGAACCTTCTTCATTAGGCCTTATTTATGTGTGTCATAATAACAACAACACCTCTATCATATTGCATTTAATGATAAAAGTGGTAACAAACAATGAACTGTAGCTACTGCACAAAGAAGGAAGGGGAAAAAATATCCTGCAACAAACAAAGAAAATAATGCACCAGCCGAGAATCGAACCCGGGTCTGTACCGTGGCAGGGTACTATTCTTCCACTAGACCACTGGTGCCAAGTTAATTATTTAATAAGTCTACTGAGAGCATCGTCGGTTCCCTTTTTTTAATGGAAGGAAATGGATAGTACCCGCTGCTGGCCCTTAGTTAGCGTTAGGATATGTACTTGAACATACATCATCCACAGTAGCCGGAAAGAGAGGATAGAATCGACTCCACTTGCCTAGCATTTCCTGAATACTACTCCAGAAGCTGTCAGCAACGATCAACTGTTCCACCTTCCTGAATATCAGGATTTGACGTTTCAAAATGAATGTGCAAGAATAATAATTGATAGATGCCTGAAAAATTCCTGCCCATTCTAGAGCATTGCACAGAGAAGGAAGGGGGAAAATATCCTGCAAGCAGCGGGATGGGCAGCGGGATGGTTTTAAATGAAGTTGTAGCTGTCGATGAAAAAAGAAGAAAATAATGCACCAGCCGGGAATCGAACCCGGGTCTGTACCGTGGCAGGGTACTATTCTTCCACTAGACCACTAGTGCCAACTTAATTATTTAATAAGTCAACCGAAAAAATCGTCGGTTCCCTTTTTTTAATGGAAGGAAATGGATAGTACCCGCTGCTGGACATTAGTTAGCGTTTGGATATGTATTTGAACATACCTCATCCACAGTAGCCGAAAAGTGAGGATAGGGTGTCAGCAGCAATCAAATGTTCCACATTCCTGGCCAGATGCCCGAGCTCCTCACAATTTCTTTGGAAATTTAGCTTACAAGATTTCTTCTTCACAAAGAGTAGCAATGCAATGATCCTTTAGTACAAGGAAATTAGATGGGGCATTCCGAGAATTAAACTCGGGACCTCTCGCTCCCTAAGCGAGAATTATACCACTAAACCAAATTGCCCTCTGCTTCCTATTCATTTTCTTGCCTTAATGTGTAAGGCGTATTTATCCATGTCATAATCACAATATGAAAAACCTCCAATATAGAACCTTCTTGATTAGGCCTTATTTATGCGTGTCATAATAACAACAACACCTCCATCATGTTGCATTTAATGATAAAAGTGGTAACAAATAATGAACTGTAGCTACTGCATAGAGAAGGAAGGGGAAAATATATCCTGCAACCAATGGGAAGGTTTTAAATGAAGTTGTAGCTGTCGACGAAAAAAAAGAAAATAACCCGGGTCTGTACCGTGGCAGGGTACTATTCTTCCACTAGACCACTGGTGCCAATTTAATTATTCAATAAGTCAATAAAAAGCATCATCAGTTCTCTTTTTTTAATGGAAGGAAATGGATAGTACCCGCTGGTGGCCATTAGTTAGCGTTAGGATATGTATTTGTACATACCTCATCCACAGTAGCCGGAAAGAGAGGATAAGATCAACTCCACTTGCCTAGCGTTTCTTACCCTAGAAGCTGTCAGCAGCGATCAAATGTTCCACATTCCTGAATATCAGGATTTGATGATTCAAAATGAATGTGCTGGAACAATAATTGATAGATGCCTTGTAAACCTCAAAAAAAAAACTAAATATATAAATATAAATAAAAAAGGGGGCAACTTGGAAAGTTGCCACCCCTTCTGTGATGAGCCCCTCCACACGAGGGTTAACAAAAAGGGCTTTGCCCTTTTTGCCGAGGGATCACCGAAGCCTCTCCCTCTCGTCCCTCTCTGCCGACGCCACCTCTTCTCTCCTTTTTCCCCCTTCTGTCGAGCCCTCGCCAAAGGTTCACCGCCTCTTCACCGCCCTCGTCGCCAAGGACGCCTCCTCTCTCGCGCCATCGAAGGACCAGCAGGGAGCCGAGCAAAGCACCGTTGGCCCGAGACTACGCGAGGGCATGCAGCGAGCGTGAAGCGTAGGAGCGAACGGGAAGACAGGAAGGCGCCGACGAAGCTCCGACCAAGTCGGATTTCGTCTCTAGGTTGGTTCCCCCATTTCTTCCTTACGATTCTGACCAAGAAAAGTCCAAACATTGGGGATTGGGTAGCTTAATCCATAAGAAGACTTTTTGACAATATAATCGCTTATTATGGCATTGTTGGATTGACACCGTGTGCATAGCTTGCGAATAATGTTGTTAAGTTCTTCTACGTTAGGCTTGTATACACCGATGACGTTAAAACATGAAATCCTATGTTCTGTTATTTTCTTCACCTGCTGTGCACGGGAAAATAGATGGATGTTAGTGGTATTTTGTGTTCGCATTTGCTGTTGCTTTGATGCTACTATCCCTAAAATTTATTTGATGGTTTAAGAAATTGTTAATGATGGCTGGAGAATATTTTTACTGATGAATGATAGTTAAAGCTACTGTTGGAAACTTGTCTTGTGACGAAATGGTTCATGGACATAACTGATGGATTCTGACTTTTGTGAATTTATTTCGGTAATCTGGATTATTGATTTTAGTGGTGGATAGGTTGCTAGCGTGTTTGGCAGCAACCCATAGGATTGCGTGGGAATGATGTGACTATGAGTTTTTATCGCTTTTGCGACGATATTGTTGGTTTCATTTTACTTTTACTAGTGACGTTGTTGTGGGCTTCCTTGTGTGAATATTTGGTTTCCATGCTGAGGTATTGTCTTGGTAGTTGTAGTTATGTCGTCGGAAATTGTTATGTGATTGTGCTAGTTGGATATGAAGGGTTCTTCTATTTTGTTACTATGATTATTCTGTGTAGTTGTGGTATGCTCTCTTGTTGTATGATTTTAAGTGGACACATTTAATTGATAGGAAACATATTGCAGAGATGTATGTATATGTGCTTAAATATCGTTTGAAATCACTCGAGCTATTATCTCTTAGATTTGATTGAATGTTTCATTCAAGGTATCGCAATATTTCCTACATTAAATCGAAACACCCTGCACACTAACTTAGGACATAGGAAGGGAAAGGGGTAGTACCTAATTAAATAAAAAGGGTAGAAAGTAAACCTTGCTTGTGTTGTAGGAGTACTCTTAAGTCTGCAACAACGGTGAAACACGAAACACGGCAAGCTCGTGAAATTTCTGATAAGCTTATCTAAAGGATTCAGGTGCGTTGTCATTCGGCTAGTTTACAACCGCTGCAGTAGATATCCCAAGTGGGCAAGTTGTTGTAAATATTTTATTACTGTCCGTGATGTGCATTGATTTTTGATATCTTGTATAATGTTAATGTGAATTAGTTGCAATTGATATAGTATGTGCTTGTGTTCTGTAATTATAAGAGTGTATGACACTAGGGAGAATCTAGAACACATAACGATATATGAACATCTAGGTGGCAAACAAAACTAGTTAGGTGACATATTCACATGATAACCTAAGCTAGTTTGGACACCTAGAGACATAGACCTGAACTTCCTAGGGACATAAAACCTTTAGGGATCTTATAGGTCTATATAACATTGTATTTCTCTCACAAATGGTAGATATTATTTGTGTTAGTCTAAAGAGGGGCGGCGGCGGCGTCACCCGACCCATCCCTTAGCGTTCGGTGAGTACCAACAAGGGGGTTCTCGCCAACGGCCAGATATCCTCATGGCATGTATCCGAAACTAAGGCGCTGGGAGCCAGGGAGCTCACTTTAGCTGCTGTCCTGAGGACTAAGGTGTCTGTTGACGCTGACATACTCCAACTGAGTCCTGCAGGCTTAGGGGGTAGTCCGGACAACCAGAGTTATACGTAAGTGTTGGGTCCGGCAGGTCAGGCCGTGAGTATATATGTCAGTCGGTGACCCTGCTGTAAGGCAGAAGTGTAGTGCTACACGGTGTCTCGTATCCTAGGGTCCATGGGGGACGTACGATACGATAGTCTCGGAGTGCGGTCTGGGTAAACGACTCGCGAGACTGGAAGGAGAAGGAACCGCGGTCACTCGCCTTCTCCGCCAACGTCGGTGCAACGGGCCTAGGCAGAGACTTAGTCTGGCACTGACGGACTTGCGGTAGTCCCCGGCCAGGGCTTACCTTAAGCATAGGCAGGCAGCCCTAGGAGGTAGTGTTGGAACTAGAACCTTAGAAATCGCTAGACACAAACACGTAATTAGACTTTTAATATTTAATTGATTTATCGTGTGCACGCTTTCTTTCATTATTAATTTATGATCTCATTGCTGCTCATTCGGACATGTATTTGTTAGCCTATTCTTTTGCTTGGAGTGGTCTCTTTCTGTAGGCACTAAGTCGCAAGACTTAGCGCATGCAAATTTTCCCCCGCGCGCAGGTATCCAAACATTGCTTAGGAGACGGCGAGGAGCGATGGGTAGCGGGAGTGAGAGCTATAGAAGAACATTTTTTTGAATAAGTTATGTTGCTATGGTGTATGCAAACCATATATAGACGGACTGTATCAGTTTTGTAAGAACCCATGAGTTGGCTGTAAACTTATTGGGTGATCCTAACTATAGAACTTTTTTTTACATATGTTTGAGTTATATCACGTTGTTAGCCTGGTATGAGTGGGACATCGCTCATACGGTGGTTATCATGTGCTCCACAGTGGGTCGGGGCGTGACATGCCTGAAAAATTCCTGCCCATTCTAGACCATTGCATACCTCAAGAAGGAGTAATTGACCACCCCGGGTAGCTCTGTGCCAGATGCCCGAGCTCCTCACAATTTCTCTGGAAATGTAGCTTACAATGGCAGTTTCAGGTGAACGTGGAGCTAATTGAGAGTCCCAAGTGCCTTCTCGAATATTCTGGCAACTGTCAATTGGCATCCCCTTCTTATGCAAATTTGCTCTGCTTTTTGAGAGTTAAAAATAAACATTGATTTCTTCATCACAAAGAGTAGCAATGCAATGTTCCTTTAGTACAAGGTAATTAGATGGGGCATTCCGAGAATTAAACTCTGGGACCTCTCGCACCCTAAGGAGAATCATACCACTAGACCAAATACTCTATGCCTCCTATTCATTTTCTTGTCTTAATGTGTAGGCCGTATTTATGCATGTCATAATCACAATATGAAAAACCTCCAATATAGAACCTTCTTGATTAGGCATTATTTATTCGTGTCATAATCACAACAACACCTCCATCATATTGCATTTGATGATAAAAGTGGTAGCAAAAAATGAACTGTAGCTACTGCCCAGAGAAGGAAGGAGGAAAAATATCCTGCAACCAGTGGGAAGGTTTTAAATGAAGCTGTAACTATCGATAAAAAAACAAGAAAATAATGCACCAGCCGGGAATCGAACCCGGGTCTGTACCGTGGCAGGGTACTATTCTTCCACTAGACCACTGGTGCTAAGTTAATTATTTAATAAGTCAACCGAGAGCAGCGTCGTGTCCCTTTTTTTAATGGAAGGAAATGGATAGTACCCGCTGCTGGCCATTAGTTAGCGTTAGGATATGTATTTGAACATACCTCAACCACAGTAGCCGGAAAGAGAGGATAGGATCGACTCCACTTGCCTAGCGTTCCTTGAATATACTCCAGAAGCTGTCAGCAGGGATCAAATGTTCCACATTCCTGAATATCAGGATCTGATGATTCAGAATGAATGTGCAGGAACAATAATTGAGAGATGTCTGAATAATTTCTGCCCATTCTAGAGCATTGCAGACCTCAGGACGGAATAATTGACCACCCCCTGGTAGCTCTGTGCTAGATGCCCGAGCTCCTCACAATTTCTTTGGAAATGTAGCTTACAATGGCAGTTTCAGGTAAACGTGGAGCTAATTGAGAGTCTCAAGTGCCTTCTCGAATATTCTGGCAACTGTCAATTGGCATCCCCTTCTTCTGCAAATTTACTCTGCTTTTTGAGAGTTAAAAATAAAAATTGATTTCTTCTTCACAAAGAGTAGCAATGCAATGAACCTTTAGTACAAGGTAATTAGATGGGGCATTCCGAGAATTGAACTCGGGACCTCTAGCACCCTAAGCGAGAATCATACCACTAGACCAAATGCCCTCTGCCTCCAATTCATTTTCTTGCCTTAATGTGTAGGCTGTTTTTATGCATGTCATAATCACAATATGAAAAACCTCCAATATAGAACCTTCTTGATTAGGCCTTATTTATTCGTGTCATAATCACAACAACACCTCCATCATATTGCATTTGATGATAAAAGTGATAGCAAACAATGAACTGTAGCTACTGCACAGAGAAGGAAGGAGGAAAATATCCTGCAACCAGTGGGAAGGTTTTAAATAAAGCTGTAGCTGTCGACGAAAAAAGAAGAAAATAATGCACCAGCCGGGAATCGAACCCGAGTCTATACCGTAGCAGGGTACTATTCTTCCACTGGACCACTGGTGCCAATTTAATTATTCAATAAGTCAACCAAGCGCATCGTCGGTTCTCTTTTTTTAATGGAAGAAAATGGATAGTACTCGCTGCTGGCCATTAGTTAGCGTTAGGATATGTATTTGAACATACCTCATCCACAGTAGCCGGAAAGAGAGGATAGGATCGACTCCACTTGCCTAGCGTTTCCTGAATACTACTCCAGAAGCTATCAGCAGCAATCAAATGTTCTGCATTCCTGAATATCAGGATTTGATGATTCAAAATGAATGTGCAGGAACAATAATTGATAGATGCCTGAAAAATTCCTGCCTATTCTAAAGCATTGCAGACCTCAAGAAGGAGTAATTGACCACCCCGGGTAGCTCTGTGCTAGATGCCCGAGCTCCTCACAATTTCTCTGGAAATGTAGCTTACAATGGCAGTTTCAGGTGAACGTGGAGCTAATTGAGAGTCCCAAGTGCCTTCTCGAATATTCTGGCAACTGTCAATTGGCATCCCCTTCTTATGCAAATTTGCTCTGCTTTTTGAGAGTTAAAAATAAACATTGATTTCTTCATCACAAAGAGTAGCAATGCAATGTTCCTTTAGTACAAGGTAATTAGATGGGGCATTCCGAGAATTAAACTCTGGGACCTCTCGCACCCTAAGGAGAATCATACCACTAGACCAAATACTCTATGCCTCCTATTCATTTTCTTGTCTTAATGTGTAGGCCGTATTTATGCATGTCATAATCACAATATGAAAAACCTCCAATATAGAACCTTCTTGATTAGGCATTATTTATTCGTGTCATAATCACAACAACACCTCCATCATATTGCATTTGATGATAAAAGTGGTAGCAAAAAATGAACTGTAGCTACTGCCCAGAGAAGGAAGGAGGAAAAATATCCTGCAACCAGTGGGAAGGTTTTAAATGAAGCTGTAACTATCGATAAAAAAACAAGAAAATAATGCACCAGCCGGGAATCGAACCCGGGTCTGTACCGTGGCAGGGTACTATTCTTCCACTAGACCACTGGTGCTAAGTTAATTATTTAATAAGTCAACCGAGAGCAGCGTCGTGTCCCTTTTTTTAATGGAAGGAAATGGATAGTACCCGCTGCTGGCCATTAGTTAGCGTTAGGATATGTATTTGAACATACCTCAACCACAGTAGCCGGAAAGAGAGGATAGGATCGACTCCACTTGCCTAGCGTTTCCTGAATACTACTCCAGAAGCTATCAGCAGCAATCAAATGTTCTGCATTCCTGAATATCAGGATTACAATAATTGATAGATGCCTGAAAAATTCCTGCCTATTCTAGAGCATTGCAGACCTCAAGAAGGAGTAATTGACCACCCCGGGTAGCTCTGTGCTAGATACCCGAGCTCCTCACAATTTCTTTAGAAATGTAGCTTACAAGGGCAGTTTCAGGTGAACGTGGAGTTAATTGAGTGTCCCAAGTGCCTTCTCGAATATTCTGGCAACTGTCAATTGGCATCCCCTTCTAATGCAAATTTGCTCTGTTTTTTTAGAGTTAAAAATAAACATTGATTTCTTCTTCACAAAGAGTAGCAATGCAATGAACCTTTAGTACAAGGTAATTAGATGGGGCATTCCGAGAATTGAACTCGGGACCTCTCGCACCCTAAGCGAGAATCATACCACTAAACCAAATGCCCTCTGCCTCCAATTCATTTTCTTGCCTTAATGTGAAGGCCGTATTTATGCATGTCATAATCACAATATGAAAAACCTCCAATATAGAACCTTCTTGATTAGGCCTTATTTATTCGTGTCATAATCACAACAACACCTCCATCATATTGCATTTGATGATAAAAGTGATAGCAAACAATGAACGTAGCTACTGCACAGAGAAGGAAGGAGGAAAATATCCTGCAACCAGTGGGAAGGTTTTAAATAAAGCTGTAGCTGTCGACGAAAAAAGAAGAAAATAATGCACCAGCCGGGAATCAAACCCGAGTCTATACCGTAGCAGGGTACTATTCTTCCACTAGACCACTGGTGCCAATTTAATTATTCAATAAGTCAACCAAGAGCATCGTCGGTTCTCTTTTTTTAATGGAAGAAAATGGATAGTACTCGCTGCTGGCCATTAGTTAGCGTTAGGATATGTATTTGAACATACCTCATCCACAGTAGCCGGAAAGAGAGGATAGGATCGACTCCACTTGCCTAGCGTTTCCTGAATACTACTCCAGAAGCTATCAGCAGCAATCAAATGTTCTGCATTCCTGAATATCAGGATTTGATGATTCAAAATGAATGTGCAGGAACAATAATTGATAGATGCCTGAAAAATTCCTGCCTATTCTAAAGCATTGCAGACCTCAAGAAGGAGTAATTGACCACCCCGGGTAGCTTTGTGCTAGATACCCGAGCTCCTCACAATTTCTTTAGAAATGTAGCTTACAAGGGCAGTTTCAGGTGAACGTGGAGTTAATTGAGTGTCCCAAGTTCTTATGCAAATTTGCTCTGTTTTTTTAGAGTTAAAAATAAACATTGATTTCTTCTTCACAAAGAGTAGCAATGCAATGAACCTTTAGTACAAGGTAATTAGATGGGGCATTCCGAGAATTGAACTCGGAACCTCTCGCACCCTAAGCGAGAATCATACCACTAGACCAAATGCCCTCTACCTCATATTCATTTTCTTGCCTTAATGTGAAGGCCGTATTTATGCATGTCATAATCACAATATGAAAAACCTTTTAAATAAAGTTGTAGTTGTCGACAAAAAAAGAAGAAAATAATGCAACAGCCGGGAATCAAACCCGAGTCTGTACCGTGGCAGGGTACTATTCTTCCATTAGACCATTGGTGCCAAGTTAATTATTTAATAAGTCAACGGAGAGCAGCGTCGATTCCCTTTTTTTAATGGAAGGAAATGGATAGTACCCGCTGCTGGCCATTAGTTAGCGTTAGGATATGTATTTGAACATACCTCATCCACAGTAGCCGGAAAGAGAGGATAGGATCGACTCCACTTGCCTAGCATTTCCTGAATACTACTCCAGAAGCTGTCAGAAGCAATCAAATGTTCCACATTCCTGAATATCAGGATTTGACGATTCAAAATGAATGTGCAGGAACAATAATTGATAGATGCCTGAAAAATTCCTGCCCATTCTAGAGCATTGCGGACCTCAGGAAGGAGTAATTGACCACCTCGGGTAGCTCTGTGCTAGATCCCCGAGCTCCTCATCAATCAACCATCGATAAAATTTGTACCAAGATTTGAGTTCTGAATGTCGTAAGAGCTTAATCTTCAGTTTGCCATGAAATCCATAGGACCATATCTGCTCCACACAATTTCTTTGGAAATGTAGCTTACAAGGGTAGTTTCAAGTGAATGTTGAGCTAATTGAGAGTTCCAAGTGCCTCCTGGCACCTGCCAATTGGCATCCCCTTCTTATGCAAATTTGCTCTGCTTTTTGAGAGTTAAAAATAAACATTGATTTCTTCTTCACAAAGGTACAAGGTAATTAGATGGGTCATTCTGAGAATTAAATTCAGGACCTCTCGCACCCTAAGCAAGAATCATACCACTAGACCAAATGCCCTTTGTTTTCTATTCTTTTTTTTGCCTTAATGTGTAGGCCGTATTTATGCATGTCATAATCACAATATGAAAAACCTCCAATATAGAACCTTCTTGATTAGGCCTTATTTATGCATGTCATAATCACAACAACACCTCTATCATGTTGCATTTTATGATAAAAGTGGTAGCAAATAATGAACTGTAGCTACTGCATAGAGAAGGAAGGGGGAAAAATATATTGCAACTAGAAGTTTTTACATGAAGCTGTAGCTGTCGACGAAAAAAGAAGAAATTATACACCAGTCGGGAATCGAATCCAGGTCTATATCGTGGCAGGGTACCATTCTTCCACTAGACCACTGGTGCGAAGTTGATTATTTTATAAGTCAACCGAGAGCATCGTCGGTTCCCTTTTTTTTAATGGACGGAAATGGATAGTACCCACTGCTGACCTTTAGTTAGCGTTAGGGTATGTATTTGAGGAAAGAGAGGATCCTGCAGGAACAATAAATGAGAGATGCCTGAAAAATTCCTGCCCATTCTACTTAGGAAGGAGTAATTGATCACCCTCTGTTAGCTTTGTGCCTGTTAGCTTTGTGCGAGATGCAAGAGCACCCTCTGTTAGCTTTGTGCGAGATGCAAGAGCTCCTCATCAATCAGCCATCGATAAAATCACTCCCCTTCTTATGCAAATTTACTTTAGAGCAAGGTAATTAGAAGGCTTTAGCACAAGGTAATTAGAAGGAGCATCTGAAAATTGAACTCGGGACCTCTCGCACCCTAAGCGAGAATCATACCACTGGACAAAATGCCCTTTGTTTTCTATTCTTTTTCTTGCCTTAATGCGTAGGCCGTATTTATGCATGTTATAATCACAACAACACCTCCATCATATCGCATTTGATGATAAAAGTTGTAGTCGGGAATCGAACCCGAGTCTGTACCGTAGAAAGGTATTATTCTACCACTAGACCACCGGTGCTAAGTCAATTATTCTATAAGTCAACCGAGAGCATTGTCGCTTCCCTTTTTTTTAATGGAAGGAAATGGATAGTACCCGCTGCTGGCCATTAGTTAGCATTAGGATATGTATTTGAACATACCTCAACCACAGTAGCCAGAAAGAGAGGATAGGATCGACTCCACTTGCCTAGCGTTCCTTGAATACTACTCCAGAAGCTATCAGCAGGGATCAAATGTTCCACATTCCTGAATATCAGCATCTGATGATTCAGAATGAATGTGCAGGAACAATAATTGAGAGATGTCTGAAAAATTTCTGCCCATTCTAGAGCATTGCAGACCTCAGGAAGGAGCAATTGACCGCCCCCTGGTAGCTTTATGCCAGATGCAATAGCTCCTCATCAATCATCCATCGACAAAATTTGTACCAAGATTTGAGTTCTGAATGCCATAGGAGATTAATATTCTTTGAAATCAAAATTAGCACCTAGACTGCCAATTGGCACCCCCTTATGCAAATTTGCTCTAGTTTATGAGATTTAAAAATGTCGTACACTTTGTGTACAAAAGAATTAGAAAGGACATTCCGAGAATTAAACTCAAATCCTCTCCCACCTTAAGAAAGAATCATACCACTAGACCAAATGTCCTTTGTTTTATTTTTTTTTTCTTGACGTAATTTTTGGGTTTAGTTTTAGCTGACAAGAACTGTGAAGCCATTGCACTGTGCATTTATAGACTAATTACATCATTGAATTATTAAAATTCGGTTAATTTGTGACCATTTTGTTCTTGTTGTAAAATCCTTTGAGCTAATTTGGGGAAGACTCCTCCTATTAAGGGCTCCATTTGTGGGACAGATCAGACAAGTGTTTTACAAACCTCAGAGCTGTGAGGTTTAAGTGCCTGAACATTACAATGCAGCACAGTTGGCCTGAATATTATTAAATGTTTCCCAAAGATAACTCATTATATACCTTTTAACGATGCCATAAAAAGGCATAATGGACTTCAACCTCTAACTCAACATATCATTGTTATCATTAAGATACTACATTTTGACAAAACCATATCAAATGGCAGGTTCATCAAAAATATTCAGCTTAGAAATATCTTTTTGAGAACCTTGGACCTCTAGGAATTTGCTTCATAACATCTTAAAGCTCAAAAGAGTAATTAGTTGTATCCTAATGCAAAAATGAACAAAAAAAACTTTTTCAATACCAAGAAACTTTTTTCAGAGAAAAAAAAGGACGCCTGAGGACAATAAGATATCACTATATTTGATGACTTAAGCAAGTATGGGAGTTATCTTGATTTGAAGGGTGATAAAGTAAAAAACTCTTAAACTTTACAGGCTTAATTCACTTGTAACTTCTTAGTCTATTAAAACTTAATAAGAGGTACTAGGTTTTATAGAAATGTTTGTATGGTTTCAAATTATTTAAAAATCAGGGAGAAAGATATATTCCTTATGTATAATATAATCAACCACCTTGTTTTATTCTAAGTGAATAGAGATGATATGACTATATAGTTGAGAACTTTTTAATTGAAAACTGGGCACATAGAGAACTCTTTTGGGTTCTTCAAAATCTAGTTCACAAACAAGTTAAGTGCTTTGTGCATCTGATCATACCGACATACTATAGTTAGTACTATTCGTGTGGAGATGAAGAGGGTGAATTTTTGGCTAAGAACAATAATATCATAAATATGACAACTAAGGTAATTTCATGATACATCCCCCCAACCAAGTCAGGCAAGTTAAAAAAGTTAATTTTTTTCTTCAAAGATGGAAGATCTAGGATTTACATACCAGGCAACAGCATTGTAAATAATGGTGATTAAATCAAATTGTTTATGATGGATAATTTAACCATGTTATCTGATGCAGGAGAAGACAAGAACAAGCTTCTAGTATCAGTAATCATACGACTTATAAAAGTTTTCTTCTACTAGATATATATGGATTTGGATTATTGTGACGCTTACATTTATTGTCCCCTCGCTCTGGCTTCATCAAGGGCTTCTGGGCGTGCTGCTTCAGATGCAGTGTCATCTGCCTCCCAACCACCCTACACCATGTTCTTAATAGTTCAGAAGCCTTGTTACACTTTTGAGACCGGATATGATAAGAGGCAAATCTCACCTTTGGAAAGATAAGGTCATGTTGACCTGGTGAGCTGATCACGAGGATTTCCACTTCACTCATCAAGCGACTGGAGTTATCTTAGAAGGGACGCATCTGATCAATGCAAGTGATACAACATAAAAGAAATTAGGCAGTGAGATGTTAAAGGGATCATAAATCCTATTCCAAAGAATTAAAATACGCCACTGGGGCAAAACAACAAACATCTAGCAGGCACGACAGCCAGAGTCCCCATCATGTCGCGTTGATGATGGAAGAGGAAGTGAACAATGATGAGTTGCTACTGCATCTCACCAAAATTTTCCAAGGGGTCAGACAGAGAAGGAAAGGGGACCAAAATCCACGGAGAAGGAAAAAGAAAAAATATCTTGCAACGAGTCGGAACTAGTTCTCATAATGGTATCATGACATGTATTATTCTACAACTAGTCGATGTTATTTACGTAAGTAAAATCTAGGCAATTCTGTATACCTTAAATATATTTTCAAAATATTTTACTAAAAAACAAAGACTTAAACAAATCAGTATCTTGAACTTAACCTGCTCGTATTATACCGTAGTAGTCTATGATTTTAAGACCCTAAGTTAGGCATAAATGGCATCGATAATTAGATTAATTAAGCATTGAGCAGGCATAAAAATAGTGACCATTGCGGTAAAAGGATCGTGTTATAAAATAAAAACTTCTCTATAATTATATTAGATTTTGGGTGTTGGCAACCAATAGATGGTTGGCTTGCTAGACCTTGCACTGATGAGACCCCAAGGCCAGGCCAAGTAGCATTCAGTTGTTGTTCATCTGGCAATATTTTTATCCATGACTGAGGACTTAGGAATTTGTAATTTCTATGCAAACCAAATCTTTATGAGATTAACGTTTGATAGAGAAATATAGCTTGTAATAATCTCAACATTGATTAAAATATTAGTTTCCATTTTCTTTATGAGATTAACGTTTGATAGAGAAATATAGCTTGTAATAATCACAACATTGATTAAAATATTAATTTCCATTTTCTTTCTTGAATTGACTTTTGGTCTTATCATTTTAGTTGATGAACTGTAAAGTCACTGCATAATGCGTTTGTGCATTGTTTATGCCTGGATGATAGAATTGATTAATATGCCACCATTTGTTCTTCTCTTCTCAAATGCTTTGTGCTAATTCGGGACAGAGTTCTATTGAGAACTAATTCTATTTGACAGACAGATCCGACAAATTTTACAAACCCCACAGCTGTGAGGTTGGCCCCTGAACAATAAATTGCAGCGGAGTTGGCCTGAAGAAATAATGGTTCCCTCAAGGCAGCTCATGGAGTACATCTTAACAATATCACAAATAGAAAAGAGTTGACAAAAGTCACAAATGGACTTCATCCTCGAACTCAACATTTCATCATTATCATCAAGATTCTACATTGAGTTGAGCAAATCAGATCCAAACAGGACTTTTTCATTCACAAGACATCAGGAATTTTACATCTAACAACTACTGCTACAATTCCAACTCTGTCAAACCTTCTACATGGCAACTCAAAGTGCTCAAAATTTACTGTTGGCCTTGGCCCCTGATGATGTGCTCAAAATCAAATGCCCCAAGTGATCCAGGTTAGTAGAGTCAAAGTGAAGTTAGTAGTCACTTGCTACCAGAAGTTTGCTGCTGGGAGATATATGCGATGAGTGTTGCCCAAAGAGAGCTTCTCCTGGCAGGTTGGGCATCGCTCCTGAGCCCGGATGGCATCGGCGATGCAGCCATTGCAGAAAAGATGTCCACAAGTAGTGGATGTCTCCTCCCTCATCGTGTCCATGCAAATAGAACATTTTAACTTTACCTCGTTGAAATCGCACAGGCATTCGCTGCAAGAAGCCTGCCATGTCTAACAGTATCAGAGCAGGGTAACTGAGTAGTTCCAATATTGACATGATTAGAAAACACAAGATACCTAAAACAAATGGTTACACGATATTATTTTTTGCATTTGCTTCTTAGGCACACATTATTTTTTTACCCTAGTTTCTGATCCAAAAACAATTATCAAAATTTGGTTGAAAGCAACAATATGCATAGAGGTGTGATGTAGATCAACCTGTTTTTGGTCATGGAAAATTTGGTAGTCAACCATAGGTCATGGCCCATGAGTCCGTGTTATGAACCCATTCCTGCTCTGGTAAGCTGTTCCGGCTCCTGGTGGATGCACCTTCCCTACCCATTGATCAAAACCCAGTGGCAGAAGGCATGTGAGAAAGGAGGGTTGGAGAAGGATGGAGAATAATAGGGCAATCAGAAACGGGAGTGAGCCAGATGTTATAAGGAGAATGACAAAGTTAGGACAAGTTCGAGCTTGGTCATGTTGTAGTGATTGTTAGTGTCAGAGTAGCATATGGCCTAGGTAACAGAAGCTTCTGCAGCCTAGGTATAAACAGACTAGGAATCTGGTCATGCTTGGCCCAATCAATATAACACTAATAAGCATGGTAATCCAATCCATAAATAAATCACTCAGGACAACCAAAATCCAGCAGTTATATGACTTCACTCTATTTGGATTGTCATTCTTATCTTTTTTTTTGCTTTTTTTTTTCCCCTTGGAATGATTGTCATTCTTATCTGATCCAAACTTGGAAAACCTTTACAAGAAATGGAGGACTAAACTCTGAAATATACGTAAAAGAAACTAGTACGACGACTTAGGAACTGGAAGAAAGACATCAAGCTAAGTAAACTCTAATATGAGGAGTTTAATTAGTAAAATGTTCAGGCACTCAAGTAAAAGTATCATGCTATTTCTCATTCAGTTCTTGGATTTATAATTCCATGACTGAGTTAGTTTTTTTAAAATTACAAGAACATAAACTTTGGGAGAAACAAAATTAAAGGAAGAATTGTACCTTGCCGGATTTGTCAACAGTTGGTTTTTTGGATTTAACTTCAAAGTTGTTAGCCCCATGACTAGAATGCCCATGGCACATATGAGAGGCTGCAAGAACAACAAAGGCATGTGGAAACTGTTAGGTGCCAGCAAATACATGGAAGTTCAGTTACCGGTGGTCATGAATGAGATGCATCTAGAAAGTGGTCATATTATTAGAATATATTGCCAGCACCATATTAGCAAGCAACAGAACTGAGAAAATCTAGATTTCTTCCATTCAACTACCATAAGAAAAAATTATGTTCCATGGCAGACGTGGGAATACATATTCAGTATGTTATGATTTTGTTATATACTGATTGGGCATGACCTTGTGCAAATATAGGTCAACAATATATAAGTTAGGCACAGGTGAAACTGAAAAATGATGTATTTTGGGTACAGTAGGTTCCAAACTATTTTGACATGTGCTAATGGATACAGAAGTCCTTGGTCAAAACAGTTGTTATCATACATGTTGACAGTGCCTAATGACACGTGCACAGAACTAGTGCTTAAACCCTGAAAGGTGGTAATTGACAAAGAAAATCAACAGAAAATCACACAACATGACAACCTAATTACGAACTCATTTTTTCATGGGCCAAAACTCAGTTTTACATTTCCCAACATCAAAGAGCAGAGCCAGCATTGACAAAGACACTATTTGTGGTTGAGTAATCCTACAAAAGATAAATGGTCTAAAGATGCATTTGAGTGAGAGAGAGAGATCAATATGCATATCCAAAAGTAGTTTTCAAAAATTGCTGGTAAAGGCCGGCACATAAAAACAGTCAAATTACTCAGAGATATTGAGATGAGGAACTCTTATCCCATTTAGACAACTAAATAGACTTTTATTTTTATGATCTAACTTAGTTACCAAAAAATGGAAAATTGTGAAATATTGCATCATTGACTGTGATCAACCAATGTTAGATACTTGGATCCTGAAAGAGAAACAGCGATGATAAGTAAATAGTACATATCTAAATTTTTGATACAGATGTAAGTTTTAAAAATTTTCCAATCGGCAATAAAGGACTACAATAGATTTGTTTAATTCATGTTTTGAAAGAGGAAGAGAGATAAGGCACCATAAATTTCCCGTATAATTTTTTTAATGGACACAAGACCTCTATTATAACTACAAATATCCTTATCAGCTGAGCTAGCTAACACCAAATTGAATGTGCCAACCTTGGAGCTAAACTAACTAAACTTGATAATCTGGCACTATGTTGTGGAAAGATACTTCAGCCCATTAGTAATCTTGTTATTAATATGTCACCCCATCCTAAAAGGAAAACATAACCCATGGATGACTTATGACACTCATATTGCAAATAAAGAAGCCATTGCTAAGATATAGATCCTGTCAAGCCAAGTTGCAAAGGAGCAATCTCGACATGATACTAAGGTTCATCATGACTCCACCCTTCTTTCAGCAATATTGATTATTATTTGGATATAATTGTATTGCCTCCCCTTATAAACTGGGTTAATCTGAACCTTTGCACAGAACCCAAGATTATGGTTTTCTAATAGTTGGTTTGTTAACCACTCAATTACCAAACAAGATTATCATTCAATGCTCAACTTCCCGTCATATGGTAATTGGGTGGCATATATTATCTGATGAAAACAGAAAAGTGAAAAGCAGAAAACTGTATCACATGATGTGCATTTACCTCCAACTCCAAGATGAAGTTCTAAGTCCTCTTCTCTAATTACATTTTCCTGTGAACTTGAATATGAGTAGGACATAAATGCCTGCATAAAATAATACAATCCAAATGAATCCCCATAAAGCAACAGAAAAATTACTGAAGGCCATGAAAAAATAAATCCAATCAACTAGAATCCAACAAACACACCCAACGTTGAGGTTCTACTCAAGTACCTCTCCTGGAGGGGCAGGAGGGTATATTTGCAGGTCATTGTCATCATCATCGTCATCCTCAATCAATATTATCTCAGGACAGTTCCTTAAACTAACAGAAGGAAGCATTCCTGCTTTAGAAATACAAGAGGGACCAAGTCTCAACTCAAGATCTTGCATTAATGCTCCGTTCGAACTTGATGTATTCATGGCCACTCAGTGTTCTTTATCTGCCACGCATAGCTAGAAGTAGTATCTGATGCACTTGCAAAATAGACAGAGAAGGAAACAAAATAGAAGTTATCAAAAAAATTTCAATTTCAGAGAGCCGGTGCTAACTTCCACAAAATTTAACAAAAGGAGGAACTTCCATGCGAGGAGCAATCAACACTGACGAGAGTTCAAAATCCAAGTAGCGATTTTGTATTTCGCACAGTAAAAGAATAACTTTTAACTTCGATCTTTTACTCGAAAAACATTAACTCCCATCATCACGGATCCGTGACTGCTTCGAACAAGATTCAGTTAATATACTTAAAGAGGGAAACTTTTGCAAACAGTCCGAGAAAATATCTATAAAAAGGCACTAAAATTTCGAATTATTCTATGCAGCAAAGGTCCAAACAAGACCATCGATGCATCCGACCAAAAAAAAGTACTCTTAGAGACCGGAATCGAGCAAGAAATATCAAACCAAGAAAAAAAGTGAGACCTTTGAATTCAAATCTTACTTATCGGAGCAGCATCGATGAATTCGACGAAGCAATTGGCAGCTTAAGGGAGATCCTGCAGTGCCCCGAATGGATCGAGGGGACGGTCGAAACAGAGGACAGGGGTGATGGATAAGCGAGCCCTAACCCTTGAAAGCATCCGGCGGAGATAACAACAGTGGGAAGAAGAATGGGGAGATTGACCACTGATTAAAACATGTACCAGATTTTTATGACAAGAAGAGAGTAAAAGATGATGGAAAAAAGTTGCAGCTTTTTCCAGTTATAAATATAAATCGGTCCAATTATTATTAATCTTAATACGAAATATTTATGTTATGAATAAATAATACAATTAACGAAAATCATTTTTTAATAAAGCAGAAATAATAAAAAAAAATCTGAAAATTTAACTGAATAAGGAAATTAAAGTAGGATTTTTTCATCCTTTTTTAATCTCAGTATGAACATTTTAAACAATTATTAGAAAACAAAAATGAAAAAAAATGTGATTATTATTCCGCATTACAGCAGAAGTAAGAAATAAATTAGGGAAATAATGGAGACACGTGGCTCTACTTGGTATCTCAAAATGCTTTATATTCTCACCCCACTTTCTGTCAGATCTTGAATAATAATTTAATAGCAGCGTCCCTAAACGGCCAAACGGAGCGATTTGGATGAAAACTCGAGGGTGGTGATATCAAGCTCAGTCCCATTTTAAAGCAGCGGCGGACTTGGGAAGACGACGAGCCCCTCCGTCTTCGATCGAGGTCGCGTCGACGCCCATGGCGGCCCTGAGGAGACTCCTCCGCCTCCGTGAACCCTTGCTGCTAACCGCCAAGCGTTCTCCTAACACTCTCCTCAGGTACCACTTGCGATGAATTCACTCAATCCGAGCGGTTCCCGTCTTATTCTATCTTTTTTCCTCGATTTAGGAGGTCTCAGGTCGGACCCGTTTCATGGTTTTCGTCCGATCATGGATCGGTTAACGCCAACCTCTCCGATGAAGAACGGAAGCGCCGCCTTCATAATAGGTATTTCTTTCTTCTTAATCTGCCTCAGAGCTAGTCGAATGGATCTGTTTATGGTTTCTCTTTTCTGCGGGTTGTAGGTTGTTGTATAGGAGCAAGCAAAGGGGGTTCCTTGAATTGGATTTGGTTCTGGGAACGTGGGTAGAGGAGAATATTCGAGGGATGGATGAGCTCCATATTCGAGCCCTCGTTGACGTTCTTGATCTGGTGAGTTCTTCGGTTTAATATTCATAAAATAAGCACTGTGTTTGCGATATTAGGTCACGGGCATCACCAGATTCTTGAGTAGGGTCTCTTAAGGTCTTATAATCTTACATGTAGAATACCAACCAACTCAGGATGAAAAGAAAGTTGCCAGTGTAGAAGGAAGATTTATGATTAGATAACATCAGTTTCCTCTATGGTCGATGTGGTTGATCAGTTCTATGGACCATGCCATTTGGATGTTTGTGTAGCCTAGGTCTAGTAGATTGACACGTAAAATACTACAGCTCACTACATCAATGCCAAGGCTTTCAGGTGAATAATTGGGGTTGAATACGCACCAAGTTTAATCCAATGTTATAGGATGCTATTGTTCCTCGACATGTATGTTGCCTGTATTTATTTCTGAGTGACTGATATAAATCTAGTTTATTTGTAAAAGCTAGATTTTCATAATGAAGATGTGGAATGAGAGGTGTCTACTTAAAAGAGGAGTACAAGAGTACTGTATGGATTTCCCGTTTGACCCAACAATTTGGTGTTATACTGGTTTCCTCATGATCTGTGGTTAAACAGTTTTTGACTGTCTATTCCGATTCACAAATCATCTTTGCTTTTTGTCCAATATCTTTCTACTGTCGATACTATCTTTAGAGGTATGCTTATTGGGTCATGATAAAATTAGTAACATTATTCATATCTCAGTTGCATTGGAATTTAACAATCATGCTTGCGAATATATCATTTTTCCTGTTCCCTTCATGTGCAGACTTAGATTTAGTTTAATTACTGAAATTCCTGATATATAATTTCCTAGACACGGTGTTCCATGTAGGAACCTTTTAAGTACGGTGTTCCATGTAGGAACCTTTTAAGTATGATACTCATGCTATAATTTTTCTGCTGATTTGGATATAGCATGAATAGGATTATTGCACTCTAGTAATCACGTCAAACAGAATGATGGCTCATAGCAACATTGTTTTGGTGAATTCATGTGATGTGGGCGTATAAACCTTATTGTTTTGCGAGAGAAAATTTAAAATATATAAGCTATAACAATACGTGATGCGTGAAATACTAGTCTCTGTTTGTTGTAACTATCTGACGATTTATAGTCCGACAAATGAGATCAATTTTTTACTTCCAAGTTTTACTACAAATGAGATCTATTGTCGGAAAGTTCTTGAAAAAAACAAATGCATTGGATGATTTTCTTGCACATTGCTGAGGCCTCTAATCACCTCATATTTTGATTGATCCTTCAGGAAAACCCAGACTTATGGAAGTGGCTGATTGGCCAAGAGCAACCACCAGAAGCTGTCAGTAGAAACCCTGTACGGCACTTAGACCACAAAATGTCTCTCTTGATTTCAATGTGTTTTTTTTTTCTCATCTTGGTTTTTCTAGGTATTCGTTGCTATTCAATCCAAGGTTATGGGAAATCTCAATAGCCATTCTGCTCCAGAGACGCGAGCATCTCCTGGCCAACCATGGGTAAGAGGATGGGATGATAAAAGGGGAATGCAAAATAGTCCATACGGCAACCAATGATGTGGATTGCTACTAATACATTGCATTTGTTCCTGGTAGCAAGTAGTATGATGTCTAATAATTAGTAAACGTGAACTTGCTGAATGATTGAAAATGCAAGTGCTATACCAGAGGCCGATGGCTGTTTCTTGTTGCAAGTGATGCAAGGGAAAAACCCAGAGAATATAATTGGTTGGAGAGCAGTAATCTCCAACTATTTTTATGGTTGTCACAGCATATGTTTGGTAGATTTGTTGGTCACTGAAAGCTATATTTTGTCATGCATATATTTTCCAGTCTTGGCTGCAGTTAATCAATCACTTTGTTAGATCATTCTTTTCTTACATTGTGATTGATGAATTATTTTGTTCAAGTTCATGATCATTTCATCTTGAGTTTTTTACCTCTAAGAAACAGTTGCTCTCTTTTCTAGAGTTTTCTTCAGCATTTACTATTTTTTCTAGAATTTTCTTCTTTCTTCGCTTTACTAGAGCCTTCAATCTTACACCAGTGTAAAAGAAGCCTTAGTACATTCTTAGGAGGAATTATCTGGCACAAAGAAGCCAATTAAACTAGACTTCTCAATAACAAATAATGACTCGTATACTTTATTATTCTCCAGTCTTTTTCCGGCAGCCAAAAGAAACCAGTTAAAAATAAATGTTAAATATAGAACATACGATTGCTCGCAAACAATGAAGTAATGACGACAGAACTTTTATGATTATTTAAGTGATCAACTGAACAAGTTCAGTTCCAGAGTTTGTTTCATCATTAGCATCTACGTAGTTGATATGCTTTGAGTCCTTCACTTGCTGCATCTTACTACAAGAGGATCGGCAGTAAATTTTCATCATCAACCTTCTGCGCTTTCACCACTAGTTCCTCCGTAGTGGTGCCAATGAGATCATTTGCATCCTTCAAGTTGACATGCCGGATTCTTCCATTTTCCTGCACAACTAAGATCGTCATTTTACTCGTACAAAGCTGCGATAACTATAAAAGGTATTAAGAGATTATATCTGCAATTTTTCCATGTCTCAAGAGTGAATTAGTATTATCATATTATCAACCTACAAAAACTTCCATAGTGGTGCCTTGACAGGTATGGAGTTGCATCTCCCACAGGATGCAACGCTTTGATACAATCTACATCGACTTACATGGACATTTGCCACAGCTGCTTTGAAGTTCAAGTTAATTAAATTTTCACTCCCCGGCATATGGAATTAGCTAATGGTTCAAGCTCAGCATGTAATTCTAAAACTAAATGAGGTAACATTCAGCTTTGAGACCACATTCAAACTCTTACCACTGCCAACTAGTTAAAACCTTAGCTCAGAGAGGGTTTCCATATAAACCAGACTGTTCATATCTGCTGTGCACAGTTCTTTGATGTTCTAGTTAAGACATTTACTGTGAAATTTTAGGAACTGATGGAAACCATGCAATTGCAACATATTCGAGTCTCGTAGTATGTATGCATACTCACAACCCTTTATGTTGCACCTCTCAAGTATTCCCTTCGTACAAGAAAGTTAACATATATGGAGTATATTAAGATAAGAGTGAAGAAGAATTATATGAACTTACTTGCGTAACAATGCCAAGTTTCACCAACTTTTGGACAGCATCCTCAACTTCAAAATTGCATGTTTTGTCAAACTTTTCTTTGATAAGTTGTTCACATTGATAGTCAAGTTCCTGTATTTACTTTGTACAGAGTTAGGAGTGATTCACCACCATGAATACTAATAAGAGATAGATAGGAAAGCAAGAAATTTATTACTTTGGTTTCTAGTTCCCCTTGTGTCATCAAAATAAAGTAGGAAATTATCACCTCTTTCACCTGCACATTCGGATCGTAAATACTAAATGTTTCCCAAAAATTCACTTGAAAATGGTGCAAGAAATCCTGTCAGTCTGGAACCTACTTCTTGTTGAATTACATCATCACACAAATGTAGAAGTGTGCCTTTGCCACTGTCAAGTTGTTTGTCATACATTGCTTTGATGATTAGGTTTTGGTAACTTGCAAGGTTTTGCTGAAACCTGCATGATTTTTTAAGTTTGACCATCAAAAAGAAACATATTTATCAAATCATCATGACTATTACAATTTTCAATATGTGCAAATTGGCTGAACTCTGAAAGGAGAACTAGAGGTTAGGAAGAAAAGAACACATGAGTATAGATTGAAGACAATTGGGAGGGCTTATCATGACAGTCAGTGAGGTGACCACAGTTACTGATTTTCCTACCTGAAATTATTGATAAGGATTACTGGTACTCAAATGTGGGACTAAGAATGGCCCAGAAATCAATATATATTATGTTTAATGCATTGAAAAAGTAGAAAATTGTCGAACTATCCAAACTGAATAACAATTTCGTTCCATGTAATTAAATCCTGCTCATAACCACCCCTCCTAAGGATTAAAATCTCGTTAAATTAGTAATTATTTTATTCTCATCCCCATGTAACCAAACATTAAAATAAGACTCATGAGTATATGCAACTCCAACCAAGTTGCCTAATGAGATTGCTTTCTAATAATACTCACATGAAGTACATATTAGCACAATAGACGATGAGACCAAAAAGAACAGCTAGGACAACCCTGACGTCAGCTGTAGGTATTTCGAGAGAGCTAACAAGGGTAACCTGAAACAATATGTAAAATTACCAAGGGAAGAGAGGAAAGAACATAAAAAAGCTAAACAAGTTTAAGTCTTCCAGAAACTTACAAGACCAATGATAACGTAACGGAGGAAGTTGACCCAGTCGGTAGGTGTTAAACTTGGGTTTTTCTTTTCAGGCTGCAAAGTCAGTGATTCAAACTCTGAATGAATCAAACATAATTATTACGCAAAATCTTCTGTTTCTTTCCTGGAGTTTTACGTTTCGAAGCTCACCAAAACCAATTCCATATCGGCCATTGGAATATGTTTGAAATGTTTTACATAGATTCCCCGATCTATCTTCTCAGTTGTGCTAGCCCGCCTGTAAGGTTACAGAAGATAGGTAGCAACAGTAGGGTCTTATATTGTATTTATAAGGAATCTCAAACATCAGCTCTTTGACTAATTGAAGAATATCCTAAGTGTGGCACATATATCTACCTGTACACAACAATCATCCTGTCAAACGTTGGTTCTTTAATTTCGACTCTGCTTATTAGTTCTCTGGCACTGAAATAAAATAAAAATGCACAGACTATCAGGTCACATAACATTAACATATACAGGCTTTCCGAGGTCAGATAAGTATTCGAGACCTCAGTTCCATGTTCTCGATTCGTCTTCGTTTAAAAATATCCTTGTCCGAATCACTGGTAATTTCATCAGTTCCTTTTGTATCTCTGTCAGGCATAATGCTTTGACTTGATGAGAAGAATCTTTGAAGCCTAGAGTCATACAGACATCAAGACATACGTGATGTAATTTTTAAAATTATATGACACTTAGGCAATAAAGTACACTGTCATTTGTTTACCTAGTAACTTCTAGAAACCTCGCCCATGTACGAGCTATGATCACATTCAATTTCTCCGTAAAAAAGAAACCTGTTGTATAGTCATTTCCTCTTCCCCGATGGAAAATTATGTACTTCCAGAACAAGAAGGACCAAATTTTAAAAAAAAAAAACATAATCTTGAAAAGAGAATAACAGCATGCTTTTATTTTGCAATGTAATAGACGATATAAGAAGAATGGTATTGAAAAATAATCAACATTATGAAAATAATTTATAAATAATATTCATAATAGTGAAAATAAATTATAAGCTCTCGTCTTTAAATAACCCAGAAAAAAGGTACCAAAAGGTGATACATTCAGAAAATTTACATAGCTAAATAGTTGATAATCTTCTTAGGTTTTTAACATACTAGTACTAGTTTACTTTACTACAAAGAATCTGAAATTATGGGATATTCCAGAGGAATCATGACCCACCACCCTAATTCTCAATTATGATAGTCGATATTGCAATTAAGAAAAAACTTTTTAAAAGAGATTTTATGAAGAAAGTGATGGTTGAACACTATCACCAATAAAATGGTTAACAAAAAAATCAACCTGACATTCTATTTAGACTTGATTTATTCCATAATGTTCTTCACTACCTATATTTATTCATGATAGATATTTGGAGGAAGGCATGGATGATAGGAAACACCAAAGCCATCATCATTGTGATCCATATGTGAAGATCTCTGAATACATGGAAAAATGAATTATCTTGAAGTGTTTCCTATATATCTTCGATTGTGGCTGCACTCACAAGATTTAACAAGTTGTCTTCTTCTCTCACCCCAGTGCTCCGTAGAATCATACCAAGTTGGTCAGACAGATGTAAAGAAGCAATTGCTACTTGGCAGCATCTTAGTCTGTTGATGAGCAAGTTGTTCAGGGGGGTTGTATAGGATCATATGCCGGTGTTAAAGCAAAATGTGTCCAAAAGTGTGGATATTCCTATTTCCTAGGTTACATATATATGCAGGTGGACAAACAAAATGTACGTATCCCTAGGAAGGTCATGCAGATTGTGTACAGGAAAGAAAAGCACATTGGAATTGCAAGGAGTCACATACAGAGCGAGAATCATTTGCACTATAAGATTTTGTCACACAAGGTTGCAGACGTACTAAGGTAACATATAAATGCACATGAAATATGATTGTACAAGGTTGTATAGGAGGCAACAAGTTTCTATTAAACAAATATTCCATAAGATTTTGATTAACGAAGTAGAAAGATTGCGCTTAAAAAATTATTGCATAAGGTTGGGTATAATGAGGTAATATATTTGCACCTCACGTTATATTGCACTGTGAATGAATGAAGCATGTGGAGTTTAATTATTATTTAAAAGAAAATATGGAATTAGGAGAAATCTATTTTTGTTCATTCTCCCACTAAGAGTTATATATGTTTTTCGAGCGATTTTTTTTGAGAGAGAAGATAATTATATATGTTGTGAAGAAGTCGACTAAATCATGACTTTCTTACACTTCCAGGTTATTTACTACTAAATCCCTGATTAGCAATAGGCAGAGCTTTGAAAAGATGCATTTAATATTCACTCGAGGCAAAGGTTCTTTTTTCATTTATGAGACAAGTTATGCTTTTATAGGCTGAAGTGTTGGGTGATTATGAAAGAAGACAGGTAAAAATTTAATGAACCTGAGACAAGGTTGTTAATTAAGAGGGATGATTCAAGGAATTCGAAGAGTTAACTATTGAAGAACCAAGCCTACAAGGGTTATATATGCTCCCTCCAGTTAAATTTCTTGTATAATTTTATTGGAAGAAAGCATAAGAATTACAAATTAGAAATAAGTATTCTACAAAATATCTCCAGCTAAAGTGAGACTTATTAAGTTTACTTCATAGACCTATGCTAGCAGAATTCATGTATCTAAATAGTGATTTGGAACACAAACGAAAGCATGAATTACTTTAACTTATTGATAGAAGAGTTCAAAATTTTGCAAAAGATGAACTGAAAAGCACGATAGCGTAGGCTTACTGAGAATACCTTATCCGTAAATGCAGGAAGTTTTGAATCAGAACCCCGCAGGACCACATCAGAAACCTTTGACAGAAGCCTTTTGTCGAGCTACGTCCCCATAGAAGAATCAAGTCAAGCTAATATGAAATTCTCATAAGCTTCAAGTATAAATAGATGGATCATTCTTCAACCTTAGACTCATCCACTTC
This sequence comes from Thalia dealbata, assembly GCA_030544415.1. Classification (NCBI taxonomy): domain Eukaryota; kingdom Viridiplantae; phylum Streptophyta; class Magnoliopsida; order Zingiberales; family Marantaceae; genus Thalia; species Thalia dealbata. Next base: position 5,648,111 of record CM060454.1, read on the forward strand.
AATGGGAAGATTTAAGAGATATTGCTCAGATTTTGCAAGTTCAATCTCCTCATCAGTCACTAGTTTGAAATTGCTCTTTCCCATCATCTGCTTCATCAAAACAAGGAAATCTATTGACCTTATGGATGCTTTTAGCATGGCATACCAATCAAAAAAGATAAATATAGACGGCATGTACTATGGTTCCCCTTTATCAACTGATCCAGGAAATCATGCGTATAGCCACACCAGCTCTAGCGGAGGTGATGCAACTAGTGGATCAACAGGAGTCAAACAGGCCCAGGGGGGACCAAGTTTATCCCTGTTAGACTCATGGGAAGTGCAAAGTGCACAAATGATGGCGTGGGAAGGAGTGGCCAGGTCTTGCAGAGAACTAGAGAAGTGGGCATGTCTTGCAGGTAGTCAGGTCTATTTTCCTTCCATCACCAATTTGTATTGGAATGTCTACTTAGTCCATGTTGCACAGTGGCATTAGCAATTGCATAAGTGTTGAATTTATCTTCTTTCCTGATTCCAATGTATGCAATGAATGTTGTAACCGTTCCATTTATTTTACCAATGAAAAAAGGAATACAGTTTCTCAAAATTACGTGTGGCGAGGTGTTCTTGAGTTCCCTCTTTTCAGGGCTTATAGTGTTCTTGGATTGAAAAAATATATCAGGTGAGCTCTGTTTTGAGGTCATGTCATGCCATGATGAGTTTTAGAAGGAATTCTTCAGACGCGGTTCAGTTTAAAATTTCTTTTTAAAAAATGAAAATGAGGACTTTCAGTAAGTTATCACTTTCTTGTTTGCTTAAGTTGAACAAACGCAGATGATCTGTAGATTTTATCAATACCAATCTAACTCGTTAATTCTCATCTAATCAAAGATTGTTGGTGATGTTATTGTCCCTCCTTTCTAAACTTACAAATTACAGAAACATTCAAAAGTATATGAAATTAAACAAAACTATATTCTGTAAGTAAGAAGCTGATTTCATGTATACATTTTTCCTATAAAGATTGAGGAGATACCCTAAAACGTTATATTAGCAAGAACATGTTTGTTTACTTAATTTTCCTTTTTCTTTTACCTTTGTTAGTTTATTTCTTTTCATAAAATCAAAAGACCTCAACTGCCTTAAAAAACTTCAACCCAGCTGTCTGCTAAAACTAAAGAAGATTAAGATGCACATTAGTTACTAGGAAGTCAAACCTTGAAAAAAGATTTTAGGAAATTCTCTTCCAGAACATTTATCTCTTCATCTGGTAACTTCAGCTCTTCCAATCTCTGATTGCCGTAAATAGGATCAAACAGCGAGTAAAGTTGCTGCAGGTACAGATTGTAAAAATCAAGAAGGAACCCCGGATCAATTTTTCACTTGCATAAGCACAAAAGACAAATGCAAAGTAATCAAGAATAGTTGCTCCATCAGTATATGTAGTTAAAATGTAAGATGGATATCTTGACTTTTCCTATAATTGGTTTTATAAAATGTAATTAGACGTTGTTATATCTAACTGGCGTAATTCTTATTCCCAAATATTTAACGATTTAAACATGTATCCTATCGATGTTTTGAACGAGAGAACAATACCATCAAATCTTCAAACTGTAGAAGGTACCAAGCACGAATAGTGTACTCAACTCTCTTGCATAGCTTAAGAAACTCAACTCTTTCGGAAGGGTGCCCTATAAAGAAAAGGCAAAAAGTTTCAAATCCACGAGCACAAACATGCATTAAATTGTTATTGACTGTTAAAAGCTAAGGTACGGGAAGCAGGTAATCTAATGAAGTTTTTTTTTTCTTGAATCTGTAATTTCAGCCAAGTATTAGAACAGATTAAATTAGGAAAGTATGTATTTGATTGGACACAAAACATGAGTGCCAACTTTTAAGCTTGCAAAGTGAATCCTCGAGGAACATTTTTTAATCTTTTCTGCAATCTAAACATAATTCTCAAACGTAAACGCGGATCTTGAAGTATAATTGATCTAGATAACTTCCTAAGAAATTAATCTTATCAAACTTGCATTTCACTTTCTCGATCAAATAATTCCCTAGAATTCTTCAATACGGCCTTCATCTTCCCTTTGTCCTCGAGAAACGTATTTGGCCGACCGCACACTGATTGGCGAACTCCTAAGACGATCATCTACTTCGTTCGGGTCTGCCACAACCAATTCCTCAAAATTCTCTCTTTTTTTCTCTTACTGTACTAAATAGAAAGAAAGGAGAGTTCTTAGGAACTACATTGTGAAAAATGTTTAACTCCAAAACGGGAATCAACTAGAAGAGGACAACGAAATAAATATGAAAAACACATAGAAAACCCAACGCTACCGATGAGATCGATCAGCTTCAGGACGATTTTGGACTTCGCCACCTGAATGAATGGCTCCCGCTGCAACCGTATCACATCCTCCATCTTCGCCTTCCCCTTCTCCTTCCTCGCCATTGCCATCCCCTACTCCAAGAGCTCGATTGCGGGCACAATGCGAAGGAGTACCAGAAGCAAAGAAGCATTTTATACGGAAGCCAGATGGGACACAAAGGTTTCGTGCGAGGGGAGCGGAATGGATTCGAAGAGGCGAAACGGAGGAAGCTTTCGAGATTTGCCGGAGGATTTAACCGATGGCTTTAAAAAACTTCTCTCTTCGTCACTCCTTCCCGACGGCGCCGACGAGGCGGCTTCGACCGAGCCCCATATTTCCTCTTACTCTCCTCACTTCCGACTTCGGACTCGAGAATCGTACCAGACTTTTCACTGGCGGACAATCATTGGGGCCCACTACGATGCCTTTGATAAGGACGCAATTCGCCGGAGGCGTGCGTATAATGGGATTGTATGATGAAGGAGTACGTGTATTTATGGCCTTGGTGTTTGGGCTGTCTATTTATTTAATATATTTCAAATGTATTATGTCGAGCTTTTGACGGCAGTGACTTATTAAAAAAATTTAATGCCATAAATAACAAAGTAAAATTAGTTTTGCCGAAACTAACGGGTCAACGTGCCAACATGGCACATTGACCGATTTTTATCAATAAAAAAATAAAAAACTCACCGACCGTCGACCGCTCGTTCACTCATTAGCCGACCCAACCGGGTTTTTTTTTACTAAGGACGATGCTCTTGCTTCTTCCGACTCCAGCGACGATCGTCTGCTCCGACTAAGCTTGTAATCGTCATCGTCTCGCCAAAACTCCTCCTCCTCCTCTGTTCTCTTGCTTTCCTCCCACTCCACCCCCTCTCCTCTCCTTTCTCCCCTCCACTGCTGCAATGCTTCCCCCATCTCAGCCCTTCAAACATCTCCTCTGTTGCGAGGAGGTGAGAATAATGAGGCGATGGGAGAGGCAAGACGAACAGAGGACCCACCCTCTACCGCCGTCGGAAAAGCTCCCAACCTCTTCAAAACGCCGGTGCAGCAGGGTTCCCACCGCACCACACGCTTTCCGCCGGCGGCCGGCTCCCAGCGCCCAACGCCACTGTCTCCGCCCCCTATCGATCCTTCTGGCGTCGAACCAACGTCAAACACTTCATCACGAAGAGGGGAGACGATCCCCGCGCCCTTCGCTGGTGAGATCGACGGAAAGCAGAGCTTCCCTCACGACCCCCACCCTGCTTCCGCCTTCCCCAGCGGATTTCTGCTCGTCGGAACCGCCGCCACACGTCGTCGGCCCCGAATCCGCCACCCAGCATCAGGCCAACCCTTCCTCTGGACGTTCCAACCTCTCACCGGAGTTCTTCGGCCTCCCCCACCGTAGCAACGGCCGGAACAGGGCGCCGTTCCGCGGGTAAACTTTCGCTGGTGCCCCTTCCCCTCGCAACTCGTCGGCGCCGCCTCTGCGCACTACCGGCACCGACGTCGTTGCCTCATCTCCGGGCGCGCCTTCTTCGCTGTTGGGAACGACGGCCGCCGGAGCGTTGAGCTCCGTCGCTTGCCGCCCTCTTCCTCCCCCAAAAACAGAGGAGGGTTCAAAAACCGTCTCCCTGATCATCTGCCTCGCCGCCTGGGTCTTCCTCTACTTCCTCCGTGATGATGCGCAATCGATGTTGTCGGATCGAGATGACGCGATGAGATTCGATCCGGGAGTCCCGAGCGTGCTGGAAGAACCTCGGGTGGGGTGGGGGGAGAATGGCAGAGGGGGAAGAGGGGGCGGGGTGGGAGGAAAAAACAGAGGAGAAAGAAGAAACGGAGGGGCGGGGCGGGGGAGAGTGGGGAGGACGAGGTGCACGGTCTCGTTCTTCCTCGCCGGCACCCGTGGCCTCGTCCGCACTCATGCTGCTATGCACGCCCTCGCTCCGGAGAGCACCGCCTCGATGATGAGGAGCCGGCAACAGAGGAGATGTTTGAAGGACTGAGGTAGGGGAAGCATTGCAGCAGTGGAGGGGAGAGAGGAGAGGAGAGGAGAGGGGGTGGAGTGGGAGGAAAGCAGGAGAACTGAGGAGGAGAAGGAGCTTGGCGAGATGATGACGCGGATGATGGCCAGTTTAGCTCTGGCGTTGCCGGAGCGAGACGAAGGTTGATTCACGAGCTTGGTCGTAGCAGCTGGAGTCGGAAGAAGCAAGAGCGTCGTCCTTAGTAAAAAACCCGGTTGGGTTGGCTAATGGGTGAACCGGTCGGTGAGTTTTTTATTTTTTTATTAATAAAAATCGGTCAATGTGCCATGTTGGCACGTTGATCCGTCAGTTTCGGCAAAACTAATTTTACCTTGTTATTTATGGCATTAAGAAATTTTAATAAGTCACTGCCGTCAAAAGCTCGTATTATGTCGTATAACTTCAAAATATTATATTCTTTTCCTAAAAAAAATATAATGAAGTAATTGCCCGACATCATGAAGGGCATTTACCTAATTGACTTTTAAATATTTTTTTAGTCTGGTAAATATCTATTTACTTAATCCTAAATTTTATATTCTAACTTCTTTCATCGTTATATTCCCCCCTCTAAAAATGATATTTGGATATTTTTATTTATCTTATAGCAGTGACAATTCGAGATTATAAATTATTATAAGAATCTTCACTCTATTGATATTGTAAAAACTTTTTCTAATATTATCATAATAAATATTATTTATAAAATAACAAAAATAAAGAATAACATTTTTGTGTTTTAGTTAAACTCACTTTTAGGAAATTGACCCAAAAAAAGTCATTCAACCGACTAGTTTTCATTGTCGTTAGAAAATTCTAAATAAAAATTTATGAGCAAATTCCAAAACATATAGCCAGGAGTAGCTTACTGGAAACAGAAACCAGAACATGGGGAAAATTTGTGCATTTTGACTTCTAGCTCTTCAGCTACAAAAGCAGCTGGTTTAATTATAATTATAACTGTGAATTAACCTGATTAGTGATTATTTTGTTTAAAATATAGATATACATGTAAATATAGCAACGCATATATAATTACAACTTACAAACAATGAAATAATGATACAAACAGTGTGATTTTGTTTTACATGATGCATCGACTGAAAAAAAAAAAAAGAATCAAACTTTTAACCACAATGAACCCCGCTTCAGTGCTCCAGTGTGTGAGTGTTGGACAAATTGCAGAAAGAATCCACTCCAAACTTGGGCCTCATCATCTAGAAGCTGATGATTGTTGCTGTGCCTTCATCACCAGTTCTTCAGTGGTAGTGCCGATGATATCGTTTGCACGCTTCAGGGGAACGCAGTAGATTCTTCCGGCAGAATCCTGGATACATTTTATAAAGCCATTTTATATAACCATGCATGCAAGATGCACTATTTCCTCATGTTTAGGACTTCATTTGAAACTTGTCCTTGATAATATATTTCATGGAAATGCTGAATCTATCATTATCTTTCACCTTGGTAAATCTTGAGAATATATTAGAATTTCTTAAGAGATATGCAACTACTAATGGAAAGTACTGAGCTTGCAGTATGCATTCGAGAGGTATGCAAGCTTACTCTTGAAACGATGCCAAGTTTCTCCAACTTTTGGACCGCATCCTCAACTTCAAAATTGCACACCTCCTCAAATTCATCTTTAATAAGTTGTTCGCATTGAGCGTCAAGATCCTGAATTTTACATCGCATATATCATGAGGTTAAGAAAAAATATGCATATATGAATGATGGATGAGCTAAAAGAAAGATTCATACAGCTATGGTCAACTTCCCTTGCTCCATCAAAATGAAGTAAGAAATTATCACCTCTTTGACCTGCACATTAAGCGTGTGACACAATAGAACATCTTATGCATAAACCCACCCAATATGATGCAAACATGTTTAGAAGCATGGAACCTACTTCTTGTTGAATCACATCATCACACAAGTGTAGGAGTGTGCCTTTCCCACTATCAAGTTGTTTGTCGTACATTGATTTGGTAATTAGGTTTTGGTAAGCTGCCATGTTTGCCTGAAACCTGCATGATTCATTAGCATTAAGATTAAGATTACCCATCCTCACTCATAAGCATCAACAAGCTGTCGTGATCCTGTTCAGATAAAACATGTATATTTATCATGCATCCACAAAAATACTTGATGTGATGCATTTCAGAAGCAATTTCCAAGTTGCTTAAACTGCATACGTCGATATAAGCAATTTACTTCTTACGGAGAAAAATAAAAAGGGAGATATTCAAACATTTAATTAATGGGAGTTATTACCCCTTTCTAACCATGCGCATGAGTTGGTAAATTACTACAAAGAATAACAATCACATGAATCTGCAGATTAAAACCTGGTTGAACAGAAAAGATTGTTTAGAAAAAATATACTTACGAGAAATAGATCTTAGCACAATAGCCCATGAGACCAGAGAGGATAGCTATGGCAACCCAGATGTCATCCTTAGGACTTTCAAGGGAGCCAACAAGCGTAACCTGAAAATAAAAATTATTTAGGTGACGAGAAATAAGAAAGCTACATCAGTCATATGACGTTGTTCTGAAACTTACAAGACCAACTACTACAGATATTAGGAACTTGACCCAGTCCATAGGAGTCAAACTTGGGTTCTTCTTTTTGGGCTGCAAGTGATTCCAAGTTAAGATATAAGTCAAACATGAATGTTTTTCAGAAGTTTGTGTTTTCCTGGAATTTAGACTTGGAAATCTCACCAAAACAATCTCCATATCAGCCATAGGAATATTTTTAAAATGTTTTATATAGATTCCTCGATCTATCTTGTTGTTAGTGCTGGCCTGCCTGTAAGGTTAGACAGCATTGATTATTAAGACTTTTCATTCATGAATCATGAATGAAAGAGAACCCAAAAAAAATGATCAGTGCAATAACTCAAGTGTTCAATCTATGCACATTTCTAGAGAGAGTCCTAATTAAGTCTGTCATATCTACCTGTAAACAACAATCATCCTGTCAAAAGATGGTTCTTGGATTGTGATTTTGTTGATTAAATTTTGAAAGCTGCAATAAACACAAACCGTGAACTATCAGATGATATAATGTTGTTAGACAAGCTTCAAGGTAATTTCATCAAAGATCTTGGTACCTGAGTTTCATGTTCTCAATTCGGATGCGTTCAACAAGTATATCATTCTGTTCAGTATCAGCAGTAATTTCATCAGTTTTCTTCTTGGATATCACAGTAGGATTTTTCGAGAACAATAGTTGAAGCCTAAAGTCATACAACGTAAGGTTAATTTTTTTCTTTCATCTACAATGAACATCAAACAAAATTCCTATAAATTATTTACCTGGTGATTCTCATAAACCACTTCCAAAGACGAGAAATGATCATATCCAATTTCTCCGTAATAAAGTAATCAGTTGTTTTATCAACTCCCATTCCCCGACGAAATATTACGTACTTCCAGATTAAAAGGACCAGGATCAGATTATTATACACAATGAAATATTAGAATATTATCACTAACAGGTATTTTGCATTGTGTAATTATAAGAAGAATGGCATTTAGATAGCCAATATTTGTAAAAAGTTCACCACTGTGTTGGCATGTTGTAACTAAAGGACCTTTTCTCTTGCAAAAATAGCTGAAGATAATATTCAGAGAAAACAAGAATCATGACCCAATCTTGACCAACAATCTTGAAATGTGTCTAGACTCTTTAAGTTGAGCTATAACATGGGAAATATCAATCGCTCAACCAAACATTTGTATCACCAAATTCCCCAAGGATAAGAAATTCCAGAGGAATCATGACCCACAGTCCGTCCACATTGCCACCATTACTAAAGCAAGATTCACCGCTGGTGATTGTACTCTTCGGATTACATTTGTCCTCTGCACATTGTTTCATTAGTATATAACAACATAATGGTTTTACTGTGGGATAATACAGTGAGAATAAGTTTTCAGCCCAAATACTCAATAACCACAACGTCAAATAGGTTTTAGTATGACCATATTGTACGGGTGGTTGTTAGGGCTGAAAGGTTATTTAACATTGTCAGTGGAAATGGGTGATAACACATACTTTTTCACTTATGATGCATTTTCCTAAGCACATAAGGGTGAGAATAAGTTTTCAGTCCAAGTTCTGTTTTGAGTGCATAAAATGATCTAAAAAGAGTAAGTATATTATAAACAGAAATAGAAAACAAAAAATTTCCAGCAAAAGATAATACTTTTTGACTTCACTTCGAAGAACCAAGGTTCAAAACATTAGTATTGGCCCCAAAATGGTTTCAGGACAAGCAGGTACCAATCCATGTATCAGGTTGTGCTGAGTGTCGGTATGCTCAAAATGTGGTCAACCATGCCAACAATACTCGCTAAATTTTAAAAAAGAACTGATTTCTTTTTAAATTTTGAAATTATTATTATTAAATGAGCATGGAATTCTTTTTAAAAAATAAATAAATTTCAAAAAATATTGGATGTTAAGAGTTAAATGTAAACATATGGAAACTTTAAGGCACTAGAAGAAAAGTTAAAATTAATCGATGAAAATATTTATAGGTAATCAAGGATATAAATGAAATTAGAAAAAAATCATAAACTCTAGTTTTCTATAAAATTTCAGGCTACATGCTGGCCAATACACACCCCATGTCCGACCGTGTATCGGTTCTATGCTGATACCATGCACCTGGCAGTCCACATACTGATTCAAGGCTAAACCCCATAAATGCGAAGCATACTGGAACACTTGATCTTTAAAAACCCTACACAGATCTATGACAAAGTTGGAGGATACAGTTAAATGAGGATGATAAGACCAACGGTTGCTAGCAAGAATAAAATGATGGGTAATTATAGAAAAAATTTAAAGATGTAGGAACTCGGAAAATATGGCTATTCCAAAAGATGGGTTGCAATACAGAATGAGATAAAATCTCAAAAGATTGCATTTAGTGCTTCTGTGAGCTGGGGAAATTGGAGGGGGTGGGAATATAGTTTCCTCTGTTTGGTGAGTAAATTAGAGGGGAGATGAAACGGAGTAAGGGCTCGTTCGTTCTCTTAGTCTCCTCCATTCTATACGTTTTCATTCCTAATTTGGGGAAATTATTTTTCCAATCCCTCTCATCCCTATTCTTTCTTCTCCTTCTTTGTTCCCTTAAATAGCTACCAACAAGGCTGGAAATTTTGCAAGCTCCATGAAAGAGTAGGATATTCATAGTATTTCTATGCAGTTAAGTGGAACATTGTCGGTAGATGACTGAAAAAGCAAAGAAGTGGAGGAAGAGACGATACCTTATCAGAAAAACCTGGGAGATTTTCATGAGGATGGTCCTTAAAATACCTTGATAAAAGCTTCTTGTCCAGCTACATTTCGAAGTAGTTATCATGTTAAACAAATATTATATAGGAAGTTTTCAAGTAATGGACAGATAGATTATCATTTGGACCTTAGACTCATCCACTTTGATTGGAAGGTTTAAAAGATATTGCCCAGATTGTGCAACTTCGATTTCCTCGTCAGTAACTAGTTTGAAGTTGCTCTTTTCCATTACCTGCCTCAATCAGAGAAGAAAAATTATGATTGTCACTAGACGAGAAATTTGAGGATGATCAGATAAGTTACAAGAAAAATTACAAACCTGGAAAAAGTAACTTAGAAAATTCATTTCCAGAACATCTATCTCTTCAGCTGATAACTCCTGCTGTTGCAATCTTGTATTACCATGGATAGGATCAAACAGTGAATAAAGTTGCTGCAGATACAACGGAATAACGATCAAAGAAATCCTTGGTCAAAATTTCACTTATAGAAAAAATAAAAAACCAATAAATATATCATATCATTATATACTTCTGCATGTCCTAGTAAATTCATGACAGACATTTCACTTCTTTTCTATAACTGAATATATAATTATAATTATGCACAGATCATTTAAACATTCATCGATTTATAACATATTTCATAAATTTCATAAAAATTTGTGAGAAATGTACCATCAAATCTTCAAATTGGAGAAGGTACCAAGCACGAATGGTGTACTCAACTCTCTTGCATAGCTTAAGAAACTCAGCCCGATCGTGAGCAAGCTCTGAAAAAGAATAAAGATAAAATATTTGAAGTCATCAAACTAGAATAAACAATCAATCATCTTCGAAAAAATAGAATAAACAATCAGTACCGTATTGACTGCAAAAGCTAAGAGACCTAGCACAGATATTCCACAAACATTGGAATCATTTCTTGATTCCATCATTACTTAATATGTTCTAAGTATATCAGGACAAATAAATTAGAAAATGATATTTAACTCTTGCCTTGACAGTAAGGTGAAATCATTACCATCATTAGTTATAAGCTTGCAAAGATATCGTAATACTATAGCCAAACTTTTTTTTTCTTTTATGGAAGCACGGTTGCCAAATACTAAAGAATAAATATGAAAGCAAGTATCTCTACTTAAAGTGGCTCCGCAATCTTTTTATTTGATCAGTATGGCAGCTTTTACTTCCTAGCTATATCATCTTTAATTGAGTTCATTGTAGTTGACTTTAGCTGAATTATCGTCTAACTAAAGCATTCCAGACTCTTCTAGATAGTCGGATATCCAGAGTCGCAAGATACAGTAACCTAGTCTTCGATATGATGGCCACCTATGGAGCCAAATTCCACCCAAAAGCAGAGCAAGGGCGAAATAATAAAGATTCCTTCAGGCCGTGCCTGAAATTCAATACAGGCCAAACATGGTATATTTCTTAGTCATTCCTTTATACTGTGCTTTCAATTTTAAGACATTATAATCCTAAAGAGATAAAAGAGATTAATTCTGGTATCAAGTTGGTGAAATAGACATGCCCTTCCGCCAAGTACGATGAGAGACAAGTCAGACCTATCCCTCCTACTTCTCTATTCATTCTCCCAGTTCCCAGCATCAAGTTTGTTAAAGCTTTCCTCTGTCAGAAGAAGATGAAGGAGCTGCAAACAATGCTAAATCCCACAACAAGCCAACATGAACCAGACAAGGAGCAAACCCCAGGTCAAAGCATTCAAAAGCAACACCAAGTTTCCAATACCAGCGATAGGCAGCAAAATATGAAAATATGATAAACCAGCGCTGATCCATCAGAAATTAACCCTCCAAAACAAGTGCTGGGTTACCTATGAGATCGGTCAGTTTCACGATGAGCTTTGGCTTCATCACCGGAATGACCGACTCCCGTTCCAGTCTTATCACATCCTTCCCCTTCTCCGTGCCCATGCCCCCCGACTCCAAGAGCTCGATTGAAGACCACGAGAACAGCAACACAGCAGCACAAGAAGAAGAAGGCAGAATCGCGTGCTGTGGAGTCTTGGCGACAAAGGTTCGAGCTTTCCGTGGGAAGAGAGGAAGGGGATGGATTCGAGGAGGGAAGGCGGAATTCAGAGAGGCCTTGTAGACGATTCGAGTCCGCCGCAGTGATCATAATATTAATAATTGATGCAACGCCTGCCGCTTCTTATGACGTGCGGATGCGGTCGATGAGGGAGCCGACTCGGGAGCACGCATATATTTCTACCTTGCCCTCTCATTGGCTGCAACGACGGAGCCCAGCCTGGTCCCGAGGATTTAGTAGGCGCGTGGAAATCGCGACCTGGGAAATCAAGGTATCTTAATTTGTGGACGTAATCAAGCATGTAATATTTGTATTTGGATGTCTTGCCGACAATTATAGTTATAGACATTATGAAGCAAAAAAAAAAGGCCCTCGAGTCTTTTTCTTTTTTATTTACAAAATATGATCGCACTAATTATTAGACATTTAATTATAATTATTTTTTAAAAAAAAATAAAGAGTTACAGTTAGGAAATAGCATTTATCACCATGCAGGTGCCACCTCTGTTGTTAGCACCTGCTCGTCTGCTAAGTGTTATGCTTTCTTGTGCTCGTACAGTCATGCTATCCATGGACTGTGCTTGTGCCCATTGACTGCCTAAAAACAAGTTTCAGGTATCGTATCACAAAGACGCACATGCAGTTTATCATCTCAATCCTTTACTTACCTGCAAATACATTTATTCTCAAATTGCAATTCTTTCTCAAGACAAGCTAGTTAAGTACATAGTTCCCATTGATCCACAGACACAATTTTCGAGTAACAACAAGAAGAAGATAGGGAGAGAGTTCGAACTTAGATTTAACTAACAAACTAGGGAAGCCACCTAAAACTCTACGCCAAGCCAGCTTTTATTTAGTTTCTCCCATCTGCGATGGAAAGAGGGGCAAATTGCACACTAACTGTTCTACAGGCTCACGGTCTTCAGAGAATCACCCTTTTGCTTCAGGCTAACCAGCAGGCTGTCGAAACTCTTTTTGAAGGACTCAACACCCTCCGCTTCGAGCTGATCCCCAACTTCATTCCAGTCGATCCCCAGCTTCTCGAGTGCGCTGTAGATCCCCTCGGCCTCTGAGATGTTTGCGTCAATGGTTCTTGAGACGGTGCCATGATCAACGAACGCTTGCAGAGCCTGATCAGGCATCGTTGATACCTGAAACCATAGAACAACTTTAGCGTGTGCACAGAGATTTTTCTATTTTCATCTTTCGTGGTTTCAGAAATAAGTCGATGTAACTCACCGTGTCGGGTCCAATTAGCGGATCCACATAAAGGGTGTCGGGATATGCAGGATTCTTCACGCTGGTTGAGGCCCAGAGCAACCTCTGTTTTTTGGCACCCTTCTTCACTAAGGCCTCCCAACGTGGACCAGAGAATTTCTTTTGATATAGCTTATATGCTAAAGTTGCTTGAGCTACTGCAGCCTGCAGGATTTCAAAACACAAAAAAGTTTAGCATCCTTAACAAACGCTTTCCTAATGCACAAAAGATGTAATTTTTACCTTTCCTCGGAGATCAAGGGCTTCCGGTGTCCCAATCTTTTCCAGCATTTTATCGATGAGTGTGTCAACACGGCTGACAAAGAAGGAGGCTACACTTGTAACCTTGGACAGGTCACTCAGCCCTGAAGACTCAAGACCATCCAAATAAGCATCAATGACGGCCTCATATCTGGGTAGTGAGAAGATCAACTGCAGAATTTACAAGTATAATCAGCAAGAGCTATGACGAACATAATATACCAACCATTCACAAATGTGCAACTAGAAGGTAGCCTATATTAATGGCTTTGAAGTAGTGATAGTTCTAAACAAACGTTGATAGGTCTTCAACTGAAGGCAGCTTAGTCATCGTATTGTGAAGGAAGACTAGAAAAATGATGGCATATTTACAGACTCAACCTAAAGCCAAAACTGTGAAAGTTTTATGCCATTAGGAAGTTTTCTTTTGGTTTTTGACAACGGTGGATTAGATTCAGTTCCAGCAGCCAAAGGTATTGGATATTTAAGTGTCAGCTTTAGGAGAATCATCTGCTCTTATTTAATGCGTTATATGTATATATACTGGTATAGTTTTTTGGGGTTCCTAGACGCTTACCTATTTACGTATTTGATAGGTTTTATTCGACAACAGCTACATAAACATTTTCAAGTGGTTTAAATCCAAGCACTATTGATAGAGAATCAATGACCAAAGCAACGAACCTTAAGCACCAATAACATCAAGAGTTGTAAAATTTTTTGCTCTATCCACCTTTTTCCATTTCTAAACACAATCGTTGAATTGTTTGGTAATAAGTCCAAACCATAAATCTAATTTTAAGAATGATTTGGGTTCAACTAATAGATATTGTAGGATGCATAAAGGAAAATGTTTCTAGTTAAAGTGAACTAGGCTAAAATGAATTCTAGATATAGCAATGGTTAATCATATAGTAGAAACAATAAAGCAACGTTATCTAGATTGGTATCATGCATGTACGAATTTCAAGAAGGGTGACATATAGCCTATGCGTTATGTCAATCAAATAACAGAATAAAGCCACTAAACTTACAGTGACATTAACACTTATGCCAAGGGAAATGACTTGTTCAACAGAAGGAACACATTCTGCTGTAGCTGGGATCTTTATGTACACATTGCGACGGTCAACCACTTTGTGCAACCATTTAGCAGCTTCAACAGTGCCATTAGTGTCATTTGCAAGTTTAGGAGAGACTTCGACAGAAACATAACCATCACCGCCATCTGTTTGATCATAAATGTGTTCGAAGAGGTTGCAAGCATCTTGAATATCCTTTACAACAAGCTCCCAGTATGCACTTTCTGTGTCCTTCCCTGCTGTTACAAGATGCCTGCATAACAATATTACACTTGGTTTGAGAAAATATATTGCAGACAGATTAGCATGTTGAGAATATATGGCAGATAGATTAGTATTAACAACGCAAGACATTATTTAATTAATACAGCAAATTCCTTGTCCAAAACAAGGCATCTTCCTCAGAAATTTCTGAAAAGGAAAAGAAATCTCTCACAAACCTTGTGTTAAGTCCACTTCTCTTGTCCTAGCAAACAACATAATTAAAAAAAACAAGCATATACTTGAAAAGGTTCCAGTTACAATGAGAAGATAGAAGATTATCATAAAGATCATAATAATAAAAAAGCTCAAGTAGATACTGGAAAATTCCACTTACTAAGTAATAAGAAGTTCTATTATGGAGTTAGTATGATCCATTAAATTAGAAGTAAGGTAGTATGCGGTAGGTCATTCAACTAATATCTATAGCAACAGGAGCTGGAATTTAGCATAGTTTGCGATCAACAGAGAAATGTTAACAACTGAATACCTGAACTGGTCATCATAGGCACTAGAAGACGATATAGCTTTCTGAAAAATCTGCAGCAATGTGGAAATCCAAATAAGCTCAAAGTATTCACTTATCCAAAAAATGCAATATAAATTTCGGAGTTCATTTGAACTACAAAGGAAAAGTTACCGTAGGATTGCTGGTAACACCCCTAACACCACTGGCAATCAGCGGTAGCAAGTCTGTTACAGGGCGACAGAGATTATCATACCACGGGGACTGTCCTTGCTGCTCATAAAGATCATGAAGGGTAGTCCTCTTCACTGGGACACCATTTCCGTCTTGCGTTGAGCACTTAACTCTGGATATCCATCAAGTAAAATTCAGAGGAACTTATAAGAAAATGTCTCAATTAATGGAGCAAATATCAGGAGTATCAGTTAGAAAATAAAAGCTCAATCCTAAGGAAAATAAACCAAGTATACACATTGAAGTAGAGATACACCATGAACCTCGTGGGCAAATACAAAAAATTAGCCATCTTCCTGTCCTGTTTATTATCAAGTAGTCTTTCCAATACAGGTTAGTGGATTGATTTCTACAGGACCGATGGTGACCTTAGCTAAAATGACAAATCATCTTTTGCATTTCTAGCTATGATAGAATGTAAGATCAAGGGCAATAACTTTCTAAAATCGTTCAAAAAAAATTATCACACGGGGGAAGAAATATAAATCTGAAAACCACAATTAGCAAAAACATATCCGACCAATCCTCAACAAGATCCCCATATCGCGGCTGCTTCATCACGATCGGAAGTAGTAAGAAGAAAAAGGTGATGATATTTCACAAGAACAAGGCGCAAGGGAGTGGAGAAGCATACACCCAGGAGCCCCTGCGGGCGCAATCGGGCCGGATCCGGAGGCGGGAAGGAGCGATCCGGCTGCGGACCAGGCAGCCTCCCCCGCTGCGGAGGTCGGCAGCGAGCCTCGGCTCGACACGGAGCGGCGGAGCGGCGAGGGCCGGGTTGGTGAGCTTCGAGATCGACGCCATGGCCCGCGGCGCCGGAGGAGGTTTGGTGCACGGAGGAGGAGGAGAGCAAGGTGGACTTATTTTTAAGGGTGACGGCCGCCTACCGAGAGAGTAGTTGGAGAAAAGTTGATGTGGGAAGCCGGTGGGGCTAAAATGGTAAATTAATTTCCTTAAAAATGGCAGCCAACAACTGTGGGACCGGGAGAGATCTCCTGTCCTCGCAAAACAGGCGACACGGTCTTAATCGCATCCAACTCATGCCAACGTCGGAGTGACGCGGTCAACTTGAAGGGCAAGTAGGAGAGCCCTGTACGGGGAAAACAGGCGATCTCACGTAGGGTTAGCTTCATGGTTAAAATGGGCAATTTAGATAAAATGGGTTATCCATTTTTCTAAGTTTCGTTGTCCTTTGGGAGCTGAAAGGGATAACTATTCGTAATTTGACCGTATACCCGGGTCGCAGTTTTGAAGGGACCGGTCTCCTTCAGAGGCCAAGCTCGATTTGGGTTGCCCCTTTTTGAAGGGATCAGTTTCACCGTCTATGGATGATATAATAAATTTCTATGATGATATTTATCATTTTATGCAACTATTTTTTTTGAAAAAAAGGACGTGTCAGGAGCATGCATCGAAGATATTAAAATTTTGTTAAAAAATAAATAAATCCTTAGCATGGCGGTCTTTATAGTTTTGATATTATAATAAATACTTTAAAATAGGAGAGTTAAAGTTAGATGTTAATATTATTGTAATAAAGATTTTTTTAAACTACAGTTATAATCTTTCGTATATAATTATTTTAACCAAATAAGTATAGACTTCATGCATTATTAGAATAAAAATATATGTGATTAGGTTGGAGTTTCAAATTTAATTTTTAATTAATTTTAAAATAATATATCCATCATGTATGTTTAGCACCTTAGTATTTGAATTAAAAACTTAGAATCAAAAGGTCTACTATTATTAGTACCTGCAAGCTCATCGCATTTAAAATGATATCTTAATTTATTTAATTAATGTATAGTAACAGAATAGATATGAGTTTGAGCCGTAAGGGTTCTATGGTGTAGTGGTTAGCACTCTGGACTTTGAATCCAGCGACCTGGGTTCGAATCCCGGTAGGACCTTCTTCTTAAGTTTTAATCGATTTAAAGATATGGGCTTTACCCATCCCGGCAGGACCTCCTTAAGTTTTAATGGATTCAAAGATATGGGCTTTACCCCGGCCCAAATGCCGTTCATTACGGATCCATTTTAATTTAAGAGGTTACATTTTTATCTTATTATGTTGTACAAATTAATTCTAAAGCAAATAGTTATCGTCTATAGAATATTAATTTTGATCTAAAACGTAGCACGCATCAATCTGCCATGTACTCGGCCAATACGTGCAGATATAGAATTAGAACTTTTTTTATATATAAGAAAAAAGGATGAAGAGTATCACGCCCCCTGCATCATCTTCTTATTCACACTCACCTAACAAGGAATAAAGAGGTCCATGTGCTCTGCATTCGAGAATCAACCACTACTATCTATACAATTAAAGGACAAAAGGAATTTAAGGCCCCCCTCCCCCATCAAGAACAAAGGGAACAAGGAACTTGGATTTAAAACAAAAAAGGCATGTCCTAAGATAAATAAGAAGAGCCGAAAAGGGAGAGAGGAGGAGATAAGTTCACACAATCAAAAAAGCACGTCCTCATCCATCCCTCCCTCCCTCCTCAGGGGGGTCCCCCTAGTGGGAGAAGGGAAAAGGGAAGGGGAAGGGTGGGCTACAGGTGGGCTAAATGGCACCCCCAAGATCGATGATGGGACCTTGCACTTGTGGGGCGTGTGAGCAGATGATAGGTAGGGGAGGGGGAGCTGCAGAGTGCGAGAGAGAGGGAGAGGAGATTTCAAGAATCAAGGGTGAATAAGCCAATGTCCCTTTCTACTTGTCCTACTGAATACTGATAGCAATCGATCGGTATTCACTGGGGGCATTTTATTCCCTATTCTTTTGGGTGGAGTCGTGTGTCATTCTACTTCCAGTTAAGTATCACAGCATGCGTTTAGATTGATAGAGGAACCCATAAGATGAGTTATCATTAAATATTACTCTCCCTGCTTATAATTTTTGTAAGGCTAACTCGATGCATAAGATACACATGCGGTAGCTATGAATAAAATATAATAATAAAAAATAGCGATAAAATATTAAATGCGTATCGCTCCTCCTGTGCCCGCGGCCCCACATTTAAATTAAATATTTAAACTACGATAATTCCGCAAATCCGCGTAATTAAATTATTCTCTCGCTTTCCACCATCGAGTTAAGTTAATTAAGAATCTTATCGCCTAACTCTGCGTACTTGCATCGCGCGATTTCGATGCCACAAAATAATTAAAATACTGTCAATATTCTTCTTGCGTGCGTCGTGTGTTTTTTAGATATTTTTAGAGATGGAGGAGGAGAAAGGAAGGGAGCAGAAGTCAGCTTGAGCCGCAAAGATTGACGTGGACGCCGAAAGCACCGTCCTTTTCCCATGCAGCACGAATTAATCATCGAACCAAAACCGAAGGAAAAAAAAAAGGGTCAAACTGTTTGACTCCATAAAAAAAAACAAATAAACAAAGTGGCAAAGAAGAAGACGCAATCACGCGCGCGAAGCCACCCTCGCTTTCCTCAAAGAGCGCGCCACGTACTCTCCCTTCCTTTTTTACCTCTCTTTTCTCCTCAGAGGGAAGGAATGCACAGCCCCACCTGCCTGATTGATTGATTCATCCCCACCCATAAAACATATATCCCTTATCTTCCTTTTTTTTATAAATATATATATATAATCTATACTCATGTTTAAACTTAATCTATATATATATACTTTATACATATATATATCATAAAAATTTATTAATTAATATATGGATTATTTATTTTAATATTAATATATCAAATAGTTTAAGGAGTTACTTAGAATTTTAGTTAAATCTACTGGTTAATTAGTATTGAGTATTATTATCTACCGCTGATGATTCAGTAGGAATTTAGTATTTTATTTAGTTCTGTTATTTTTGACTGGGCTTAATTCAGTAGCTCGATGTCATATGATGCTGTCCCCGTCTCTTTCACAGATAAATGTGTTCGTCTCAGGAAAAAAAATAGAAGGAAAAAAAAAACTTAACGACCAAATTAATATGCGTCCGTATTATATTAATTTTGAGATCCGCACATTTATAAATATATTTCGTCCGCGGACATGTTTGACCGAGCGCAGATTAAGTCGCAAGGCGGTGATGATGATGGATGGATGGAGGCACACTTACCGACATTGATTAATTCCTATTCCGATTCCGTCGTGCCGATATATGATTTTATGAAAGGTTAGGTAGGAGTAAAATGGACATTAATTCCTCATTTTTAGTGTACGTATTAGTTAGCAGAAATAAGAAGAAATTATTAAACAAAAAAGGAATTAATTCCTTAATCCCCCACCCGATCATCTTTATCTCTGCACGATTAGATTCACTTAATTATATATATACGTTAATTGTAACGTGATCGATCGACACTCCAAAAAAAAAACAATACACGGTAATATTAATTAAATTATATTTTGAGATAGAATATGCTCTCTTCCAATGAGAGTTTTCTTTAATATTCGACTCCGGCGCCGCTCCTGCACTACTTAATTTATAAAATATATAGAATGCATAAAACTCTTCTTTTATTAAAAAAAAATAGAATAACAAGTTCGTCACATCAAATAAGAGGAAGTTACTTTTTCTGAAAAAAAAGAGAATGAATTAATTAGGAGTTCGCCGTCTAGAAGTGTGAATTCAACCATACTATATTTACATTTACTCATTGAATTCAATTATAATAAAATTATATTGCAGTAGTTTTATTAAAATAGAATAAAAAATTAGTAATACATATTTGGCTGAAAAAAGATAATCAACACGACTACTAAAATAGTCAAAAAGAAATTATGCATCAAATTTAAAAGTAGAAAATGACTGTTGTTTAAGCTATAAGTCAAGAAGCAAACTTTCTTTTGTTAAATAATGATAAAATAAATTTTTTTATTATTTTATATTTAGCTTAGAGTATTACTGTTATAATATACTAGTTTGGTCGTGCAGTGTATGTTATGTTTTCTGTGCGATGTAATTAGGTTAAAATAATACATTATCTTAAGGTGAATATAACGTCTATTTGAGATTTTTTTAATACATATAGACATGGAAGCAGTCAGTTCTTTTTTTGAAAATTATAACAAGTGCGGCTGCATATATAAATAAAAAAATATTCCCCGGTCCCCTCTCTCTTGTTGATGTGCAATTGAAGATTACAGACATACATTCGATGTACCAAAACAAGAAGCAATACAGCGACCGATTAGATGAGATCATAAATTCTCAACTTCCAAAAACAACACCGAAATCCCCGGCCAAATAAAAAACTGCAACAGGCCCAGAAAGAAACAAACGATCAAATTAAGCCGGCGGCGGCTTTCACTTCCATCCTGCACTGCGTTAATTTCTGCGCACCTCGCTACGTGCACAATCGCCGGGCCTCTCAACCTTCAATCCACGCTCGCATACTCGTCTTTCCCTCCTCCTCCCCCATGCACCACCACCGGCGCCCAGAGTCTCAGCTTCCGGTCATCGACAGCGCAGCATTCACGCTCCCCCGGGCGGCGCCGGTGGCTGCTGCCACCGCCGCCCCTCGTCCTCCTCCTTCCTCCGCTCCCCGGCTCCTCCCCGGCGCCGTGGACCCTGCGGCCGAGTCGAGAAATCGATCATCGAGGACGACGACGTCGTCGTCCTCGTGGAGCCGCCCGCGCCGTAGAGGCCGACGGCCGCGCGGTGGAAGTCCTCGTGGTCTCCGCTCTGGAGCAGCTGAGCGTACTGAAGCAGGTCCGGGTACGCCCCCGTCGGCGGGGGGTGCGGCTGAGGATTCTGGGAGGGGACTGCGCCGCGGGGGCTCAGCAGGAAGCCGGCGTCGGTGCGGCCCTGGACGCGCTCCGGGAAGTTGAGCTTGGCCTTGGTGCCCTTGAACCGGAGGGCGGCCTCGTCGTAGGCAATGGCCGCGCCCTCGGCGGTGTCGAAGGTGCCCAGCCACACGCGGGCGGCCTTCTTGGGGTCCCTGATCTCCGCCGCCCACTTCCCCCACGGCCTTTGCCTCACTCCTCGATAGTGCCTCTTCCCGCTCGCACTCTCTTCAATCAATCATGTCGATCGCACAAGCGTTAGTTAGATTCTCATACATCTGATCACGAGTGTAATTAGGGTTTTGATCGGTAGCTCGTTAAATGAACAGTACCTTGTTCGTCGGAGGGCTGCGGCGCTGCGATCTCCATCGAGGAGGAAGCGGCGGGTCCGGCCGCCGGGCCGACTACATCGGCGGCGGTCGGTTTCATCTCGTCACCTCCTCCGCCGGGCGGCGAGCTGATGACGTGGGCTAAAGCGGAGACCATGGCCGACAGATCGTGCTCGGCTCGAGTGGGGATGTAGAGGGAGAAGAAGCCGGAGTCGGCTCCTTCCTTCTCGTCCGGTGCCTCATCGGGAGGAAGCGGCCGCTTCCCGTGCCTTCGATCCACCTTATAGAGCTTAATTGGGTCTCCTCCTATATATCGATCCCCATAAGTTAAAAAAGTAAAGAAACGATAAGAAGAAGAAGAAGAAGAACAAAGGGAAAAAAAAGAAAAAAAGGGAGGAAAGGGAGTAGAAGAGGGAGTATATATATGGAGTTGGGATGGAGAGGAAGGAAAGAGATGGGGGGAGGAGACGAGGGCAGCAGGACGGGGAGGAAGAAAACGAAGAAGAAGAAACAGTGGAAAAGAGAGGGTGGGGGAAGGTGGTGATAAGAACAACAGCAGCAGGTTTAGCTTTGGGATTGGGTGGGATGCTTTTTATTGGCTATTTGGGGAGGGGGGAGGGGGGAGGAGTGAGTGACTCTGACTCCTCCTTTGTCTCTCTTCCCCTTCCCCTTCCCCTTTCCTTTTTTTTTTTTTTTCCTTTTCCCAATTAGTTCTCCAATTCCCTTTGATTCCTTGCTAACATATACTTTTGGATATGCATGAGACCTACATATATACTAAATCAATAGCCATGAACATGGTGCAGTTTAGAAAGAAAAAAAAAATGTAAAAAAGATGAACTATCAGATTACTTGTATTTTAGCACGAGCAAAAGCTTTGTTGACCCAGTGACTCATTGAAGAATAATTATTCTCAAAGGAAATGTTTTTGGGCCAGGTCATTAATTAAGGTCTAGTTAGGTATACATGCATTCTTGAAATTAAAAATGTAGGACTTAAAAGTTCAGATTTGACTGACATTTATTTAGCTTCTTAAGTACGAGAAGCAGTGTATTTTAGTTGGATGTTGATCGGTAGACAATTAACATTATCTATTATTTACCACGTGAAAATTGCCACTTTTTATATAAAAAATTTATATGGAACAAAATAAGAATGGATAAAACTTTTCCTGTTTAAATAATTGAGAGGATGATAAGATAAACTTATAATATGTAATCAATTAATTATAGATTTGAGGGTCTTTATCTATTATTGTTGTATTTGTAATGAGTTTTATTCTACTACCCTATTCTCATAATTAACATAATAAATACTATATAAATCAATATAACATTTTTAATAGCACATCTAAACAAGGATTCAATAATGGTGATATTATGGGGTTTTTATTGATAATGATAAATCTAGAAAAATAAACCAGGCATATAAGTTGCTGTCATCAGATTAAACATATACATATATAATTAAAGAGCACACATCACCCACCATGTGAAGACCAAGCACTATTGATGAGTCATATGATTTCCATATTTAATGACTCCATATGATCATGCTTGCGTCCACAATTATATATATATAAAGACTTGACCTCCTCCTCCTCTAAATTATGTGCTGTTATTGGTCCTCTTGACGAGTTATTTATATACACTCTTCATGCATTGCATACATAGATATATACAGAGAAGACGTTAATTAATCAGCAGTACTCGTAGCTGACACATGCAAAGACGCACAACAAACAGGAAGAAGAAGAAGGTGGAGTCGTCGAGCTGCGTCTCCTCTTTTTTTTCCCTCCTCCGCAGTGCTCAGTGGCCGACGGCCGGCGGGGATCATGGAGATGAAGTAGCAGCAGCAACTAAGTACTGGTCCCTATTAATTTGACTTCGCATGCATCGGTAATTAAAAAGACGTTGGCGTTGCAGTATTGAAGTGTGTGTATGTGTATAAATAATTGGGAGACAGAGACGACATCCCGGCCTGCCGCCGCTGCATGCCGTCGCGATCGCTTTCCTTGTCAAACTTGTCTGCTATCCTGAAGACCTCGAGAGCTCCTCCTTAATTCGCCCCCCCCACCACCACCACGCAGCCACATGCCGCACGCAGGGCATGGGCGCGCACACTGATGAGGGCATTCCGATTCCCCTCCTCCTCTTCTTCTTCATCTTCTTCTTCTTCCTCCTCCTCCAATGTGTAGATATATATATATTGTCAATGTCCTGGTACAGTGTGGAGGTCAGGCCGTGCCTGATGATGACGACGGTGGTGGTGGCGGCCTACGTTGTCAGTGGCCAGTGGGTTGGCACCGTCGCCTTAAATTGTAGGACTCCTCCTACAGCGGCAGGTGCATTGAATTTTCTTCACACTCCTTCCTTTCGGGTTTGAGGAGAGGATATATATATATATATATATAGAGAGAGAGAGAGAGGTTTGAATTAATAGATTGATTGAATTGAAGGGATTGATGAAGGTGAGTGGGTGGGGGGTGGGGCTGATGATTAGCCTCTGATTTGAAGGCGGCCATGGAATATGAGGAAAGAGGGAGGAGGGGCACCTTCCTGCCATGTCTTCCCGACACCTGTTGATGCGCCCTTCGTTCTCATGGATAGGAAGAGACGCCACTGCCTGCTGTTTTGCGCTCTCCTTTACCTGCTGCTGCATGCGTTTCTGGTTTCTGAACACCGAACACCGAACACTTGTTCAATCTTTGTTTCCACCGGAGGACGATGAGCGAACTGGAGATGCTAATGACTGCATGTAAACGAGGGAGGGAGGGTCCAAAGCTGGCTGAAATATGACGTGTCCTTGGATTTCAATGCATGGTTTGCAGTCCAGCTCATCCAAGTATTTATTTAGATGGCATGCTTCGCTGTACTTCGTGCATGCAGATGTAGGGATGTCAAATCACAAAACCATCCACTGCTATACGCATACTATTTTTTTTTCATGCTATTATTGGTGTGCGCTTATAATTATAGATAATGGACTGTAGAAAGTAAGAAAAAAAAGGAGATAAATATGTTTCAGCATTACAGACAATAGCCCAGAAGGTAAAATAATTTTTCATCAGTACTCGTTTATAAGAGTATTGAAAAATCCTGTGTCCTTGTTTTTTTTTGGGCTCATTTTAAAGGCACTTGACTTTAATAACGCTTTGGGGGCATTCAAACATATACCTAAACCTTCACTATCACTTAACATTGACTGATTAATTTCTTGCAGAACATGCTAATTTTGCATATGAATAGCATAAATCCCGCACTTTTTTTTTAAAAAAAAAACTTTTTTAGTCGAAATAAGAGAGAGAGGTTGGATATAAAAGGGAGACTTGATGAAACTTAAGAATCAAGAAAACATGCCTAGGGCTAGTGATACATACCTTTGATTTAATTATGGGTTTCAACAAGCTAATATAATATGATGGTTGACTTTGACCATGATTGATATTCATCACCACGAATTATTATTATTATTATTGTAATATGATGATTGATTTTGACCACAATGAGTACTTATCATATAAATTATTATATTTCATTTATTTGTTTTATTTGCCATGTTTCCACATCTCAATTTCTTTTAACGTGGTCAACAAGATGCTATTCAATATTTAAAATTCATTAAATATGTATTAAGGGATGAAGTAAAATTTCCGTCAATGATCGAACTTCATTTTCGATCAACAACTTTTTTTTTAAAAAAAAGTCAAAATACTATTTTTTTTTAAAAAAAGGCTCAACTAATCTGATGTAAAGTGTAATTTAAGTTCTTAGAAGTCAATTTTAATGTACCTTATTTTTAAAAATAAATTATATATGTCTAGGTTAGTCAACTGAATTATCTGGCAATATAATATATCAATTGAACAGTATGTTTTTAAAAGATTTAATAAAAATAAAGTTCTTAATCTAAAGAAAGTTTATATATAATTTTAAAAGACTGTTTTAAATTTTGAAGTCTAAAAAAGGAAGTATATTTATAAATAAATAAAGTTAACCAAATTCATCCCTACCTTGTCGGCATCAGCATATCAATTTGACCTTTGACTTGAATTATGATAATAAATATTACATTAATTTGCAATTATTTAATGGCTCCATCAGTTTGATTTGGGTGGTGATACAGGGAAATTTTATTATATTTTTTAAATATCAATGATTTAGTTAAATATATTTTTATATTAGACTTTAAATCATACTGCTAATATTAAAATTTATTATTCTAATCAACTAATAACTCAATAAGTAGTTAGTTCGCTTTATGGATTTATGTGCCTATATGATGCTTTATTAGGTAAGTCAAAGGAGGAGGTAGGAATTCCAAGCTTCTACTTCAATGCAGGCAGATGCCGTGAAAATTGCAAGCCAAATTCAACCTCCTGTTGGAAAAAGTCAAAATTGCAAAAAGTCAACGAATCCTCCATGACCAAAATGTGTGAGTCGAGTAGCAAAACACATTACAGCAACGGCAGAAAAATCTAGTTTCACACGGTCAAAAGTTGCGTGGTTTTGTTTGCAACTCAACCAAGAATTAATTTGGACAAGACAACAAAAGATAGCAAGAAACAAAATAAATTTTATGCTATATATATAATTTACATTCACATATCTGCATAGACAAGATGAACAGAACATTAGACACAAGAAAAGTCTAGATATGGAGTAGAAGAGATAAAGTGAAAGAAAAAAAAGAGAGTCTAATGGGTGCAAAATTCATAATATAAATTGGTATGAAGATTTATATGAGACAGATGATCTCAACACAGCCAAACTAAAGTTATGAAACAAACAGAACCCTGTACAACAAATGTGCTCCCGACACTCAACGAAATGGAAAGAAAAGGGGAGAAGATGTTGGGTAAAGCCTTGTGCAAAGGCAGGATTAATTAAATCCTCTTTCCTCTTGAAATTTCTGTACATAGTTCATCTTTTTTTTCTTTTTTCTTTTTCCTTGTCGTGGAAGTACAAAATCTTGGGTGACCGATTGAATAGTTGGATGCCCTTTTTCTTACCGAGGTCAGGCTCTCCACATTATAAAACAAGAGAGATGAGATGATGATATGTTTCAAGTTTTTGTCCAAGTTAGTGCCCCAAGAACAAGTGGCATTGTGTCATTCTGAATCTTTTGATGAACAAGGAGGAGAGGAAGGCGTAGCATCAGAAGAAGCTTCTCCGTTTGAGGAGGTGGACGAGTCTGCCTGATGATTCTCTTCGCTGCCGCAGGCAGCCCTTGATCTGCCTGATCTTGGCTTTATACTTGTGCTCACAGGGAAAGGCTCCTGCAATCAAGAACCAAAAATGAAATGAAGATGATGTGCCATATAGTTAAGAATTCATGGCGTGATATCATCTAAACATCACAGGAATATATTAAAAAGCATCAGACGGATCTAGCATTTGTAATGCCTGTAAACGACTGAACAGTGCAAATTGCAACAAATTTTGCATTTTTAAACTTTGGGACTCTGGACAGTTGAAAACCCAGAGAAGACGAAAAGAAGAGGGCCACATCTCAAGGTAAACCAAACCCCTTCTTCCCTTGATCATCCTTCGTTGGTTACAACTAAGTAATTTATGTTTGATAGAATCTGACGTGGTTATTCTCATAGGTAAGAAAATAGTTGTTGAAATCTGAAAGAATTGAAAGGCGGTGAGAGAAAGAAATCGGATAGTTAATGGAGCCTCATACCTGATCCCCAGCATTAGGACCATCCGTGTGGAAGAGGATAGGACGGCAACGTTTATCTTCATTCATCAAACTTGAGTTCTGGAAATGAGCGATAAGAGCAGCTTTCCCTTGAATTCTGGCATATGCAAGTGACGCCACCTTTTCGCTGTTGAACTTCTCCCACTTCTTACCATTAAATGACTGCAGAAGATAACAATATTTTAACACATGATATCTGATCACAGCTAAAAAGTAGAAATTTAATAAGCCAGGCAATACAGAAGCAAATCTTTCATAAAGAGGCAAGCAATAACATGGAATATTATGTTCGAAACAGCAGAAGAGACAGAGAATCAAGCCAACGAGATGTGTACCAAACCTGATAAAACGCAATGATATGATCGGGATTGATCATGTTTATAAAGGCGTAACCAACATTGCATTTATTCTGAAAGTAGAAGTGTTGGCGAATCCAGTTAGCCAGTCGATAGAGAATAACTTGTAAATAATATGTTACTTCAAAGGGTGCCCTAGTTACCTTAAAATCAATTGGCAAATAGATAAAATCATAAGTTCCTCGATGATTTTCATCAATAGCTGCCAACAACATCTTCGAGGTGTACCTAAACAAACAAGGATAAATCAGTTTAAAGGGAAAGAAGAACAAGCAAGGGACGCACTTATAATTAAGAAATCAGCATACTTGTTGGGGATGTTTTTAATCATAAGTGTTGTTCGAGAATCTTCACCACGTATAATGCGCTCAATATCAAGTTCAAATTGCTTTTTGTTATCACTCTGACTAGCATTTGCATCGTTTCTTCGGCTCCTGAAACGCTCATTAGGACTATCAAATGAACCAGAAATAGGGAACATTGGATTCCTTCCATGGAACATCTGCCCCCTTTGCTGAGGTGAAGGGATCCCAATATGTGGAGATATACAAGGGTCCATACAGTTTCCACTGGTGCGAGAAAAGATGTTAGGAGAAGTATGGTCTAGCCAATGGAACTGAGAAATTGGAGAAAGCCCCATGCTTCCAAGAGATCTCAGGTCCATGGAATCAGAAGCATAGGCATGCTTTCTGTCCCATAGTGATGGGTTGACAGCAGGTGCAGAACCAACATGATGGTGTAAAGGAAGAACTGTATTTAGTATATGAGATTGTGCCCTAGGAATACCGTGCATATGAGATGGATGATGGGTATGAGAAATATTGTTTATAATTGATGGCGCATTTGCCCATAACATGGGATTAGGGGGTTTATTGTGGAGTGGATTTGCATTATTCCAAGCATCCTGATGCCCCTGAAAAGAGCAGCTTCCATTTGCAGGAACTCCAAAACCTGTAAGTAATTAAATGCTTTTGAAATAATCAAGCAAAAAAGAAAGGAAGAATTCTTGGACATATATCTCTAGAAAAGAAATAAAGCTCAACTAGAACTCAGATGTACCAGAATTTTAAATCTCATAGCTACTTTTGATCTGAAGTTAAAACAAAAAGGTAGATTATATATGCAACATGATTGATGATAAATTATTTTCATAACTAAATAAAATATGGTTATATATATTCATGGCAATAACAAGTGATGGTAGTTTGTCAGAAAGAATATTCCATAGTACCTTCATTTGAACCAATAGAATGTCCGCTGAAGCTACCACAGACTAGTCTTTGCAGGTTCTTTTTGTCATTTCCATCAGCAGGTCTGGAGATAACACCAACACCCATGGAACGTATGGTACTTGACTTGATGCCATTTGTTAGTCCATTGTGATAATCTGGAAGAGAGTGAGGATGGAAAGCAGGCATGTCCTGAAATCCAAAACTCATCTGGCCCAGAGAATGGCTGATATCAGCATGGGCAGTTTGATTGGCGTTGTTACCAAACGATGCAATCGTTACAGGCGAAGATAAATTCTGGGGCACCGTAGATGATATTCTATGGAATTTAGCCTCCATAGCTGGGATGAATGGTGCTCGAACTGTACGTTTGAAATCCTGAACAGCTCCATCTTCAACACTGTTCGATGTGATTGCTCCAAAAGAGGATGATCCTAATAATGTTGGCATGTAGGTAAGCCATATTGCGCACAGCTAACCTCATGTCATTTAAATAATAAAGCTTAAATAACATACCAAAGCACCCAGGGCATGCAGATATAGCTGTATTAGGGCTTCCCAGGCAAAGTGCATTTAATTCTTTATGCTCTTGTTCTGGAAATAACTGTTGCGTCATGCTGTTGCAAAAAGAATCTCTCAGTAGATGACAAGGCAACACACAAATGTAATCTTCAGAAAAACTTTAAGACTTTTAGTAAGGTGTCAACTAAAGATGTGAAAACCCAATTAAGAACATAAAAAAGAAAACAATGGTTGCAGTTCTGGAATATTAGGAATCGCAAAAATTAATATCAGATCAACAAGCAGAGAAAAGAACCAGAACAAAGGCCATGAAGTGAACTCTGAAGCACAAAGATTGACGCTCAAAGAAACTTGGTCCTAGAACTGAAAAATAGAGTTCATTTATCCATATCCACACACCAGGAAAAAGTGGATTATAAGATGACCGACCCTTTTCATAAGATCAAACAAAGATGAAAATCTAACACTAAACGAGACTTCAGGACCCTTGACCAAAATCTTTTTATCCCGCTACGACATATAGACTTCAATGCCCTCGGTTTGCCAATTAGAAATAAAGCATAACTTTCTATACTCCCAAATGAGATTTCAGTGATCTTGACTTGCCAATTAGCTATAAAACATGATTATCTTATTTAGAAAATACATGAATGTAACTGATAGAAATGATTTCTATTGTGCATATGATGCATATGGTACTATGAAATAGTATTTCCATTCCTCAACTAATGATCCCATCATTCCTCTAGAAAAACTAATGACCCTATTTTCATGGAATAAAAGATGTAAGAAGCATTCTACATCCTGAGAAAAAAATACTACTTTTCAGTATTGAACTTACTAGACAACATACATATGCTTATTCAAGTTTTACAGTTAGGAATTATCCTTGACCAGGCCAAAAGTTATATGCAAACTAGTAAATGACATTTAGAAAATCATTATAAATATTATCTGTCAGAAAAAAAAGCATTAAAAGAGGCTGTCCAGAAACAAAAAAGTCATTAGAAGGATAAAGTTACTGCAGGAGCATGTCTAGAGATATGGAAGAAAAAATGAGTGCTTGGATAGTACCACTGTCTAGCACCTCCAGGGCAGATATGTTCAAGCTTAATTTTCTTGCCAGCAATCTCACTCATAGTTAAGGCACGAATTGCAGCTTCAGCAGCTCTAACGTCATAATATTCTATGGATTTGTGATGATGCGTATGCAGGGTCTCACATATCTATAGAATTAAATTCATACTTGTGTCAATATTATCTTTATTAAAGAACAAAAAGAACCTGTAGAGACACAAGCTAGAACTAGTTACCTCTTTGATTTCACCATAAACACCAAATATCTGATGAAGATCATCGTTAGTAACAGAGGAATCAAGGTTGGATACCATTAGCATGCCCTGATTTGAGTCCTTCTCAGAAGGATTATCCTAATAAGCACAAGTGCACATTAGCACAGGAATTATTCGAAACAATTGTATCTACTGCAATGTCACAGGAACTTGTTGAAATAAACTGACACCGTGTACATGAGACCTTCGCTACTCAGCATACAGTTGAAGCTCTTCCATGGATACAAGGATATATAATTTTATTGTACAAAAATCAATGTGGAAAGAGTGATATCCCTAGTGAGAACATGAATAAAGGTAGCAAGTAGTACCATGAAAAAAGTAGGATTATTTCCATTTATCCTAAGGTGAGTAAATTGATAATTTCACATGATTCTCAAATCAACATAAAATCTGTTGCCAGAGGTTGTTATGGAATTATATGCTTAGATACGTTAGGTGGACCATAAACAAAAGAATTTATATTTCATATGATGCAATCTTGCATAAAAAATGAAGTCTGATTGCGATTGCAAAAACCCACTTCTTTTATTAAAACATTACTTTCAGAGGATTCCTCAATGCACAAGGTAATGCATTGGCACAACTTGATAGAGAAATCGTGCTAAATCATACCATAATATCCTTTCAAACATTTAGGCGTTGTTCATACCAAACAAGGCCTTAGATTATTAACAGTTTCAAATGTTAAGCAATTTAGTGAATTTCTTGTAGAGAAAATGGAAAATTTTCTTGAAGGGATGGAATACAGGACCGGATAACTTCCTGATCATATAATGAGCAGAATAAACCAGTTAAAAAGGAAGGAAGGAAGTTGTTACCTTCGGAATAGAGAAATGGATGTCCAACTTCCGACGCCTCAATGGCTTAGTTTGAAGTGCTACCATTGCATTTCGGGCTGCCCTTATATCATAGTAAGATATCATAACAAAACCACGATGCTTGCAAGCAGTATATAGTGTACGTATGTCCCCATATTGCTGAGGAAGAGGGAAAGTAAAAAAGGAAATGAGAAATCGATGGACACTACTGAAACCACTCAATCTAAGAACTTCCAAGCAAGAATGATCAGTTGGATTAAAATAATACCTCAAAAAGTGCCCTCAGCTCAGCATCCTCAACATTGCTATTTATATTTCTAACAAAAAGAGTTCTAGAGGGATGTTCACCAAATGGGTGCTCACTGGAAAACAAACCAATTAGTCCTCCTTGTTGACCATTAGAGGTTCCTCCAGCGAATCCAGATGCAACATGTCCATTAAGATCATCATCAGTCTCTAGTTCCATACCACCACCGCTACAAAACAAGTCATCATCAATGTCATTTCCTTCGTTGGTTTGGCAAATACTTCCAATATCATCGATAACACCAGACAGCAAATCATCATCATCAGGAAGGAGGTTCCCAATAGTTTGAGCTTCAATCTCCTCCATTGACTCGAGAGCCTCATCTTCACCAAAGTTTGAGTTAGCTGAATCAATAGATTGACCCAAAGGAATAACGTTTGATGACAATCTCACTGCAAGATTTAATCGAAATACACATCATCATCTAAAACATAATATAACCCGCATTAAGGGACTATATGAGAATAGAACTAAATAGTTAAATAGAGATATCTTAATACTACCTAATAGTGCATAGTCCTCTGATTAGAGTATTAAGGCTCTATACGGGAGGTTGAGTTCAATACTCACTAAATTTTGAAAAAAACTATCTAATAGAAATTAGATTAAGAAGAAAAAACAATTATCTCGCACTATCTTTGGTTCTCACAGTGATAAAATAAATAGCGTCAAATTATAAAGTGGGAAGAGGAAAACGCACATTTTTTGTCAAAAATATCTGAAAAAGAGCTTGAGAAAAGTCCATTCTCATAATTTGACCCATTATGATTTGTGATGCCTTCACCAAATAACGAAGTTGGAAGAGCCATCAGATCAGTTCGTGATCTAGAAACGTAGTCTGCAACTCTTGGATTTGTAGAAAAGCTGCTCATCCTTTGTGGCTCCATCAGATTATGTCCAACACTAGATTTAGTCTTCTGGTTATTCATAATGCAAGACTTGGAAAGTTCTGAATAATCCATGGGGCTTGATCCAGGCTTATGAAGCATATCTAGTGAAGAAGATAATACAGACTTGCTCCCTGGTGTTAATTGCCTTCTCTCAGCAGAATATGAATTGGAATACACATTACATTTCTGCCCTAGATTAAACGTGGAAATATATAAATTACCAGTTTAATATAAAAAACTTTTTATATAAAATTGGCAAAGATGCAAACGATATACACCGAATTTAATTAAATTCTCAATCATTCCTGAGAAACAGCATTCACTGTTGGCATGATTATTTCCAAACTGCACTTGTCTATATTTTTAACTTTTGGAATATTGTAGGACCAACTTGGACTTTGAAAATTCAGTTAAAGGGGGACCAAAACATCCTGGACTTTTGGAGATTGATTGCTCAGATATATTGAGAGTGATAAGGAAGAACATGAACAAACAAACAGAAGCCTCTTTCACTTAGAAGCAGTCGCCAGAATTATCTCTGAAAGAAAAATATGCATGAATGGAGTTGCAAGAAACTAGATCTTAGCCATGATCAACATGGACACAAACGAGGTCTGAATATTTTTTTCTTAGCACCCCAGTAGATAGTTAAGAAGGAAAAATAATTTACGTAATTATACAAATGTTTGAAACAAAACAAACTACTAATTTTTCTTTGTTTGCGGTATGAGCGAAAATAAATATTATATATATAATATATGTGATGCAATTTAGATTAAAAATAGCCCCAAGCATAACTAACATACTCCTCCTCACCAATATGATCAGAAACAGGAGCTGACTTGTTTCTGCTGACACCAAAAAGAAACATACAAAGACAAAATATTAAACATGACTTAGCTTTCACCAAGAAAAACCATTGTATAGATATCAAACTTTAGAGAATTGAGTAACGACAAACCCAGTCATTTTGTGAAAAATGTTGCCCTGTAATAACTGCCTTCTAAAAGTTTAACAAATAGGGTGCTCTTATGAGACAAAAAACTAAAAGGAAAAAAAAAGTTATTTTCTTAATAAAGTCAGGTGCTTTGACGCTATTGGATCTAAGCGAACTTCTCAATGTGCAAAAAAGGTGGTAGTTAGCGGTGAAGTTTACGTGAGTTGTTACCATTTTTTTTTTGAAAGATAACATTGCATTCATTTCACCAATTTGAAATGATACAAAATATCATCCAAAGAGATGTAAGAAAAAAAAAGTATAAAAAAAAGGAAAGTATAAGTATATAGTAATTATAAACAGTATCACTATTCACCACCAAAATCAAAAGACTAAAAGATCCTACTATAAGCCTCTTCGAGGTGGCTTATGAGTAGTAAAAAGAGTGAAAGCTACAACTGGTTGTGTAGCTAAGACCCTTAATGCATTGGCCTAGAGGTTGGATCCAGTTTGGGGTCATCCTCATGATGAAAAGGTTCAACTATATTACCTGGGTAGTTATCCAGTTTGGGGTCATCCTTTTCTGT
This sequence comes from Thalia dealbata, assembly GCA_030544415.1. Taxonomy (NCBI): domain Eukaryota; kingdom Viridiplantae; phylum Streptophyta; class Magnoliopsida; order Zingiberales; family Marantaceae; genus Thalia; species Thalia dealbata. The sequence goes on from CM060454.1 coordinate 5,682,207, forward strand.
TCTCAAAGAAAAAAGAAAAGAACAAGGCAATTTGTGTTACCTCAGAAGCTACCTGCAGCTCTTCAGAGAAAAATGATGTCTCGGAGTGCAGGCCAAATGGAGATAGTGGCCCCTGATCAAGGATTTTAATAGGCATCCTACCACTCCAAAACCACAGACACGACCGGTACTCAAATTTAGAACCACGGACCTTCTTCAGATGACCCTACCTTCTTTCCCCACGCTCTACAAAAACAAGAAAGAAGAAAACCAGAAAGGTAAGTTTGAGAAAGGCGTTTCATTTCCGTCTCAGGCAATCGTGAATGAGATAGATATTTGAGAAAAAAAAAGGAGCGAGAACTCTTTTTGGCGCTGTTAAGATTCCGAAAAGGTAGTATAAAAAGAGTAAAAAAAGAACTAAATCCAGAGAAATAGCTCGATCGAACTCTAAAGCACCTCAGCTGAAGCTCTCAATTACATTGCAGACGAAAAGACCCGATCTTTCAAGGAAATTCCGGGCAGATCATAGTTGGAAACCAGAATTTTAAGGAATAAATCCAGAAAACGAAGTGAAACAGCTGAAGAAAGCAAGAGGGGGCTCCTCACCGGATCGCTCGACCTTCTTCCTCCTCTGGCCAGGAAAACTCCGCAAGCAGCACGGGATAAGGGAGAAGCGAGTCCGAGACGAATATAAAAACCAGCGATCCGCAAGGGAAGGGGAGGAATAGATTACGCCATAAGGCAAGGAGGCGGCTAGCAGGGGGAATCCCCTACGGTATCACCTCGGCATCCGTGCCGTGCGCGAGCGTCCAACCCCCCTCCTCCGCTGCCCCCGCTTCCCTTCTCCCTTTCCCCTCCAATGCAAGCAAGAACGCCACGCCCCCTTCCCGCCCGCCGCGATCGAATAAAATAGTATTTCCTCTCCCCCCCCCACTGCCTCTCCCTCTCGAACTCCACAGATTCCAAGCGTGCGCCTCCGACCGCGTGCTCAGTCTACGGACGGCGGGTGCTGGCGGTGGGAGCCGGAAGCTGCGGCGATCCGGCCTCCCTCCGACCGGCGAACGGAGGAAGGAACAGAGGACGAGGAGGAGGAGGGAGAAGCATCGATATTTAAAGCTTCATAGAGAGCGAGGAAGAAATGAATCGGAGAGTTTGGGGGTTAAACGGCGGTGGAGGAAGACACGGAGGCGGAGGAGGAGACGGCCACTCTGCGCGGTTACGCAGCTGCAAACGGCGTCAGCGCAGCGAGCTTCCGGTTACCAAAATTACCCTTCCATTTGCTACCAAATTACGGAAGCATCCCCCGTGGCTCTTTCCGATGATACGCGGCGTCTTCTGCGGGGCGTGAGCGAACCCCGTCTCGTGTCCTGCGGATAACACGCGATCTTCGGGCAATTCAAATCCTGGATGCGCCAATAATTAATCTTCTTATTAATTAATCAGGATATTATATTTAATCCCGGAGTAAATACCCAGTGCTTCATATTTATTACTTCCAAGTAAAACTGCAATTTAAAATTCATCAATCTTGATATTATAAGATTTTTCAACAATTCAAATTATACTTTCAAAATCTAGGAAATTGAATTTTTTTTAAAAAAAAGATACATTTTACCTGATCAATTAATTTGAATAAATAAAAAAGTGATTTTTCCTTCCCGCTCATGCTCAGATATTAAATAAATAAATTATCTGTTCAGCATAAAAGAGCTGACACGTTGGCACGCACGTGGCATCCACATGGTGGTGGTGTTAATATTCCTGATATGTCATTAAAGGGTTTCATATCTCCTGGAGACAAATAATATAATTAGATCCACTAATTATTAGCTTGCCGTAAGGCATATCAATTTATACAGGCACTAAATTAGTTATTATTGATGACATGTGCCTCAGATTAAAAATAGCAGGCGTATTGATGCAGAGTAATATGGAGTTGATATTTATACGGATTCAATTCTTTAGTAGTTTTTATATAAAGAAATTAGTTTAAGTAAGTACTCTCAAAGTCTAATGATTTATTTGATCCAAAAGGTAGATTGAGGATGATTTAATTCTAACCGAACACAGGGTCATTGTAAGCCTGTGCTTGCAATGAGGGTACATGCCGAACACTTTTAGAGCCTGAAAGCTATTCCCTACCTTTATGACGAGGACGAGATAAATGCAGGGGTGGCATTTTTAGTTTGCATGTATTGGGCAACCATTTTGAAATTATTCCCCCACCACAACCTTCTTCAATTAATCTTATATATATATATATATATATACATGGGAATATTTTATCATATCAGGATGACGGATGGGTGACCATTGACAGAACCAGGAACTAACTCGATCAATAATCCAAGAACAATAAAAAGTTATTTGACCACTTGTGTGGACGATGAGTTGAGAAGAAATGAGGTAAAAAGTACTGAGGGGAAAAGGAGAACAAAATAAAATAGATCAACTATTTTATTATCCAACTTTCCAAATATTTTTCTTATAAATAAAATAGAAATTTTATTAATGATAAAAATATATTATATTTTTTAGATACAATTGCATGATCACACATAAAACTTTAACTCTATATAAATAATCTCCTATTTGAATATCACTATTTTATCATGATAAATATATTTAAAAAGAATCGAATTAAGTGCTAAATATATTATTTAAATAAAATAAATTTAATTTAATTTAATTTTGTTAGTTCGTCTATATTTTATAAAAATAAGGATTAATTGCATAATTTATACTTTTTAAAAAAATTATGCACATCATACTATGTCAGTGGTCCATATTAGTATTTAGCATAATATTTTTTTTAGAACGCTGTGGTTTAGAAATTATAAAGGTAGATGATGATGACTACAACCTCATCATATTTTGCTACAATGAATAAAATAGTCAATTAATTACCCTTTGGAAAAGGAGCCTTTTCACATCAACAGGCAAAAGCTGACGACTGTCTTGATGAAAGAAAGATGGATAGATAGAGAAAGACCCCCTCCCACTGCATAACATTTGCATTGCTATCTTCTTCCTCTTCCTCAAAGACAGCAGCAGAGGAGTGAATGATGGAAAAAAAAGAGAGAGAAAATGATGATAGGCAGATGTATTTATTTATCGAGTTAGGGTTTGAGCACCCTTTTTGGTCACCAGTGACCGTGCTCTCCATTTTTCCTTTTTTTTTTCTTTACTGTAGGTGGGGAGACTGCAGAAGAAGAGCAGCTTTTGGCAGCTGAATCATTCATTTCGTACCCTGCTTCTTTCTCTGCACGTACTCCCTCCCTCTTCCTCGACCAGCCTCAGCAATTTGACATTGCTATGTATGAAGACAAGACAGAGAGAAGATGAAGATGGGACTGAGCCTAAGAAGTTTGGTGTCATTTTTTTTGTTTGCCCTTCTTACCTGAAAACAATCTTTCTGCTTGCTTAGGATTTAGTGTAAAACGACGCTTTCTCTTGATTTATCCATTAACGATGCCATGGGGATAAATAATAATAAAATCATCTGAAGTTTCTACATGGACTATCTCTGCTCTATCTAGTTACTATTTAATAAGATATAAAATCATATAAATTACTCATATTTACTGGATACCTATTAGACAATGAAAAAAGTAGTTTCTATAATTTAAAAGTGCTATCAGAGAGGTTCTTATGATTTTTAATTTTTGAGAAGTCAGTTTATTCATGAGTGAGCATCCTTTTAGGGGCCCCTAAAAGAACATCAGGGACAACACTTTTGTCATCTTCTATTTTTTTATTACTATAGTAAATGCTCGATGAAAAAATTATTGAGCCCATAACAAAAATATAATAGAATAGTAATATCGTTTGGCTGACTCTGAGGTAGATATTACATATTATATTTAGGTAGAGTGTAGGTATCCTAGTTTTTTGCTCTGAAGTGATTGTTTTGTATTGTATTCTTGCAGGTAGAGGGTTAGCTTGTGCGTCATAAATGAATTGGTGACCCAAGAAGAATAAAGAAAGTTCATTATTTTATTAATAAACAGTGCTGGAAAAAAAAATCTAGGGTTGCAATCTGTCAAGTTGCTCAACTTTGTCCTTTTTATTATTTTAAAACACCATCCTTCTGTATTTAACTATTTTTTACTGTTGACAAAGATATATTATCTACAAAGCTATCATTCAAGAAAAAGTTGATTCAGACATACTATTTGGCCCTTGTTGCCTGTAAGCTTTCATTCCTCAAAAACCACATTTCTACTTGTTTCATCCACTGCAAGTACTACTAGTATCAGTTACTTAAAAGCTATTGAATGAAACACGGTAAGAACAAATGAGATTAAAGCAAAAGCAAGGGGAGAAAGAGACATCCATCTTTGTAATATTTCTTTGTTCAAATCCCACATTCTCTAGTAGAAACGTAAAGAGAGCACCTTTGTTTAAGTGCGGAAAGAGACATTAGGAACACTTGAATTGGTACTTTTTTCATGAAGTGTGTAATGTGCCTTCCGAAACAGATGCTAATTTTGATGATTTTGTTTTCTCCTAAACTTACAAAACATCAACAGACAATTGGATCACGTGCTCGATCTATGGATCAATTAATCCAATAACTCATACTAATTAATCAAGTATTTACCAAACATGAGCAGAGAAGACAGTTAATCTCTACAGCAATTGATCTGTATCTAACTAGCAACCTCAGATTTCTGCTGAACAAGCTTCTCTATCAGATCTGCTGCCTCTTGAACTGTGTTTATGTTCTGGGAATTGTCTTCATCAACACTGATGCCAAACTCCTCCTCCAGGCACATCACAATCTCCACCTGCAACCCCAGATTAGTTTATGGTTGAGTAAGAACAGCATAATTGTCAACAGGATTCCTTAAAGGTTCTGAAATCAGGAAAGCTTAACTGAAGGATCAAGCATTACAGGAAAAAAAACCTCACAGTGCAAATCAAACCCTACTTTCTTTGAATGAAAAAAATAACTGAGCTGGTTTGATCAAGTTTGAATCATAATCCTAAAGTCATTCTTTTCAAATCTATAAATTGATGAAAAATATCACAAGTTCAGTTTTCCGATTCGCTAACCAGTCGAAGATGATGAAACTCTTATGAAAGAGCTGAACTGAACTGAAAATTTGGATTTTATCTAGATTCTGGCACCCATAACACTTTCAAGAAAATGAGGACGCATACAACCTGGTGAATAATAGAATACCGTGTCTAGTGAATCAGCTCCTAGTTCGGAAAACTTTGACCCTGGAATGAGGTTTGTATCATCTGAGAGTGCCAATTGCCTCTTCACGATATCTAAGACTTTGTTCACTGTCTCAGGTTTGGCCTGCAATCAGCAAGTGTAGCCAAAGATTTTCTGAGTCGAATTTTTTCAGTACCAGTGCTGCAGATGGATAGCAACAAAACTAAAAATTTAGGAGCAAGAACAAGAGAAGAACTCACCAAGCAACTAACGCGAAGATGCGAGGATCTCAAGGAGGGAAAGTTGAGCTTCGGTGCGCCAAAAGATACGAGCCTCACTTTGGAGATCAGTCCATTTGGCTGCATTACTCAGAGTGGTTAAATACAAGTTATAAGAGGTAACAAGTTCTGTAACTAAACCTCTCTCTCTCCTTGAACACACTGTATCATTTCAGCAATTTGAATGCAATTTTCTGATCGTTCAAAAAAAATTCAGAACCAGTGTAAATGTGGGGGTTTACGAGAAAGATAAAATGAAAATTAGGCATATGATGAGCTGCTCGTGCAGAAATGAGGGAGGATTGAGTTTTAATGCTCTGCTTGATTTCTGGATGAACTCAGTTCGAACAATGCAAAACATGACGTATGTATTGTCCAAATTTAGTCATAAAATTCATCAAAATTATTTAAACCTGAGCCTTATCGCCTTGTTTGCAGGGTAAGTATTTGGGCTCTGAGCTTAATTTTTACTAGATTGCGCAAGCTTCAGCAAGCAAACGCTCAGCTTGCGTCTTTCATAGCCCCAACGCAAACAGAAGGTTGACACAGCAGTATCCAAGGAGACCACTAAATGCTAAGATAGAGGTGTAAAAGTTGGCAGGAGAGGTAAAGGAAGAAGACGTGCACAAAAATTTGTGATCTAAAAGTCCAAGCTATAGCTAAAGATATTGCATTGCGCGTTGCTTATCACCTGAATAAACCCAAAAAAAATTAACTTTTTATACCTACCATGGTCAAGAAACTTTCGAACATCGCACAAGAGAACAACAACAGAACCAGATAAAAACGACTCTCTTTCTTTACATTTTCACTTCCACTGAAGAAGGGCAGTCCAAGAACAAGATGTTGAAATCATCCAAACTAATTAACAAACAAGCAAAAGGTAACCTTTTTTTTTAAATATAGCTCAAGGAGGACAAGAGTCCAAGAAAAAGAGATTAACCTTGTTGCTCCAGCTTGGCGGCTTCAGGGAAGCAAATGCAGCAGATACCGTCGCCATTGGAGAAGCGGATTGAAGAGGGGAGTGTGACAGTGAGGAGGCAAAAAGATGGAGAGAGTGAGGAAGGCTACATTTTATCTTATCCGCAATTTGAAAAGGGTTTTGGGTGGCGGAAACGCCTTCGCTCATCCGCTTCTATCCGCTGCCCTGCGTCCTACTCACTCTTTGACGTGGCGTTTCTAATAGAACTATTAATCCGACACATACATAATATAAAGTAGATTTAGATTGAATATAATCATGTTTCTGCTTAAGTTCAAATTGACTTGATATGATATGTCTTCCCAGGTACAAGTTCTCTTAGTCAAATTGAAAATTACTCATCAATGTATTATATCTGATTGTATAAAGGTATACTCTTGTTAAAATAAGTTCTATATGAAAGATTATGAGTTTAATACTTTAAATATTCTTACAGTTAGAGTAATTAAGATTATGAGTTGAATGCTAAAAATAATCAACACTAAAAGCTATTGGTATTAATGGGCTACAAAGCAGCAGGCCCACAACTACAGATAACTCCCAAAGATTTACGTTGGAAGTAAATGCTTCCCGTAACTAGCTCCAAATCTCATTAACTCTCTATTTGGAGTAACAACTCATATATAATATGTCAAACCCTGAGTTTTTCTGCCTATACTTACACATACAAAATAACATTATTCTTCGTGTATTTATGTTAGATTCATGATCTCATCATGCTTTGCATTGAATGGGCTGCTGTACTGGGAGGACATAGGAAGGCTGAGACAAGTGCACACCCATCCTTTCTGCCAAATTCCACAGCAGTATTAACTTTTGGTACAAGACAATCTCATCTGTGCTAAGATTATCCTTCTTATCTCAGCAAATAAAACAATAAGATGAGACACCTGCTGGGGTCCCCCAACTTGGCAATTTAAAGTACTAATCATCATAAAAAAAGGAAAAATGCCAATTCATGCAAGCAGTGCCCTCCATTTCAGTCAACTCAACTCAGTGTCCACTTTTTTCCAACTGTTATTAGAACCATTAAGTTAAGGGGCATCATGCATCTCTGCTTCCTTGTCTCATCCTGTTTACATGCATGTAGCAGATACCTTCCTAACTGAGAGAAAAAGGAAAACCAGTAACCACCATTAGGCAAAACCATACAGTTGGAGCATCCCCCCAAAATTAGGGTTCAATAGGATCCAGTTAATGCATTCAATGCATGTGCTCCAATTAATAAAGATCTATTTTGTCAAACAGTTGTTTAATTTTGCCACCCCGTCCTACAACAACTGACCACAAATTGCACGCACCATGTTCAGAGATAGAGAGAGCTCAGAGAGGGAGAGAGCAAGCCGTTCATGGAATTGGGTCTCAAATGCGTGCTGTGGCACCATCACTTCCGTCATGAAAGAAAGATCTATAACCACATTCACAGATATTATGTTGAGATCAAAATTTCTGGATAAGCTCTGTTAAAAAAAAATAGTGTTACTGTAAAGACATTGTTGATTACATACAACCTCAAGCTCTCCTGAATGCAGTCCCCACAATTCTCTGCTGCGCGCATTACCCCATCAACCTCTCCCGTGCGACCCCTCAAGATCATACCCTGTTCTGGCCCTCTCCTTTCACCGGGGGGCGGCCGGCCGGGGAGGAGCTCTTCCTGAATGATGCCATGATCATGCCCCCCTTTGCAGGCCCGGACAACGCAGTATGTAGATATATATATATATAAACATACAAGGGGAAATCAAACACAGTAAAGAGCTGACCATGTGGGGGATGAGTCGCCCATCCATCTCATCTCATCTCATCCCAAGGACGTAACCGGGTAACCCCCCCATGGCCTTAACATGCGGACACCGCCTGCCACCATTTAATTCCATTGGCAGCTTCTCCCCTCCGGCCATCCATCGGCCGGGCCCCGGACAAGGCCGGCCTGCCACGCTGCATTCACGCACCCCACCACCACGCACGCCTGTATGCGTCCTGATGACGACGGCGGCGATCGTTACGTATGTAGCTGCACGGCCGGCTGTGGTGCGGGAACGAGGGCTCGGGCCAGGTAGATCGTCGGGCGCCGGGGGCCGAGCAGGTGGTGGCCACGGGTGTCGTGTGGGGATCCGACCGCGAGATCTGGAGTTATATATGCAGACATATGAGCTGTGCATGGGGGGGAGGGAGGGACCATGTAAATTTGCAGGGAGGGTGAAAGAGAGAGGGGCCGGCCGGGGGGACATGCAGCTCCGCGGTGCATGGCATGGAGTGTTCGCCGTTGGTTTGGCAGCAATTACGGCTTCAAGAGCATGGCGTGAGAGAAGAAGAAGAAGAAGAAGAGGGAGAGGGAATTGGGACACTTGACCGTCATTGTCATCCATCTATACTTTCTTTCATTCAGAACAATAAAAATACTAGTTTTCTTACCAATATTTTTATGCAGTCAGCTGCCACACATACTGAAGTTTTATACTCTGGTGTTTATATAGATACCCACACAAAAAAAAGGTGACATATGTATGAAAAAAATTTGTTAAGTAGTTATTTGGGGTGCTGTAAGTCTGATGAATAATATTTAAAAAATTAGTTTTTTTTACTTTTCCATTATTTCTGACAAGTAGCACTATTTTTTCCTATTTAAGAAATTTATGTAGCAGAATTTTGATAGGTAAATTTTAAAAAAAAAATCACTAGCTTGAGTAGGAACAGCTAGGTAGGAGCCCAACGTGTGTTGAAAGATTTTAGAGATCTTGTAAGTACCACCTTGAGACAAAAAAACTTAAAAAGATGTGTTTCTTGTATATATATGCATGCATCCTAAATGCCTCTTTTATATATTTGTATATAGCTAGCAAGTTGAAGAAGGGAACAAATATTGAGGTTATAATATTTTAATTCGAATCAATTAGGTGCATAGTATATATTGATTAATTAGTTAGAGTAATTGAGTTGGGCTCAATGCTAGTAAGTTTTATACATATTTAGGTTGAATCCTAAACTAAGCTTTAAGATTAGTACTAACTAGTGTGAATGGTTCATTAAAAAAAAAGACATGGTAACTTTTTTCTTTAGATAATTGTACTGTTGTTGAAGGACAGTAGATCAATTAATTAGTTATATATCATATATTTGTAAGGGTTCTTATATAAAAAGTACTATCAATTGCAATCCTACTATAAAAAAAAGAGGGAAAAATAAATTAAATATTAAAATTTATAATAACAAAATAAGATAGAATATTATAACAGGAACTTGGAATTAATTAATCAGTTTCACAGCACTACAAGTGATGGGGGTGATTTCTTAACCCACTGGAATACAATCCAAGCATATTAATAGTTAATACATGATTTAGGGATACATATCGATTTTGATCAGCGCTAGACTTTTAATCAATGATCTTAATTCCCCCACCTCCCTCTCCCTCTTAATTGACGCAACACTCAGTACATATAAACCTCAGCAATTGTTAATTAATCTGTTCATTTGATCAGTATCGCTGGTCCTGCATGCAGATCTGAGATCTGGAAGCCAAAATGCTCCATGTAGATCCCTCTTCCTCCCATGCACAGTTTCTTCATGATCTGCATGCTCTCCTCTTAAGAACAGCCAAAAGAAACAATTTTTTTTTTACATAAGAAAAAAAGAATCTCGTATCAATGGAATTCAAAGTTTTAAATTTAATTCAGTACCTGGGTGTTGGTACTGCTGCGCACCCCAGCGGCGTACCACCGGCATTAATTTCCTCTACTGAAACGAGCACATGTTGATAAACCCTAGCTGATCCAAGAACCCTACTCGCTGTCCGTCAACCTGGAAAAGGAAGAGGTTAATTAATTTTTCTTGACATATGTGTGTATATACACACAAACACAGATGAAATCAAAACCTGTGAGATGGCTGTGGGCCCTTGCAGTACTTGAACTGGTGAACTCTCCATCACTTGGTAATTTGCTTCCCCATGCTCAAAAGCTTTGTTTGCTTGCTCCAAAGAGGGCAGTATTGTTTGGGGCATGTTGCTCCTTATCATTTTCTAGAACCAACCTCCGGTTAATGGTGGCAAGTGATTGTTGATTGATGAAGCTAGCTATATATCTACCTGATGATGATGGTGCTGGTTTATGCGATCTTCTAGGTCCACATTGAAATCATACAACATTGGACTCAAAGAAGCAATCCTCATGGAGAGAAACTGCACTCTTATGATACGCAAAGATCAATATATATATTTATGATCCCTACATAGATTTGAAAGTTTTTGATTAGTTATATTACCTCAACTTGATTCTGCAGCGACTGCACATAGTTGATGATCTCATCCAACATGAGTGCCTTCCCAGTGACCTTCTCACAGCCAGGAACAAGGCCTTGCAGCATCTTCATCCTTTCACTTATCTTCTCCCTTCTCACCTGATAATTTAATTACACGAGTTAATGTTTAGTAGTCGACAGATTAAAAACATATGTATATATATATATATGCTGAGCTATTACCCTTTCTGCAAGACTGTGGCTATCAGTAGCTTGACCTCTTCTTGCTCTCACATGGATGTATCCTCCACCGGTGGGATCGGAAGAAGCCTTGCAGCTTGAATCTTTCTTGGTCTCATCATCAGCATTGGCCTTCTTTTTAGCTCTCTTTTGCCGTGCTGATGCGTCTCCGCCGTCCTTCAGCGCCCGCCATTTGTATCAGCACGGAGAAAAAAGTTTGGAAGTAAAGAAGAAGAAGAAGAAGAATGTATTCTTACAGATATACCTTGTAATCTTCACCGGAGACGAGGCTTTCCTCATCGCCGCTCTTTCTCTTTCTCTTCGAGCAATTTGCAAGCAGGTGGGCGTCGGAGGGGGAGTAGGGGAAAGCGGCGGCGGCGGCGTCGGCGGCGATGGCGTGGATGAAGCAAGAGGAGGAGGAGGCGTCGGCTGCTGCGGTGGTGCTGAGGTGGGGCTCGACGATGGGGAGATCGAAAGGATGTTGAGGCGCATGGTACGAGAAAGCCATGGAGAGAGGAGGAAGAAGAAGAGGGGCGAAGTGGGCGAGGGATGAAGAAGAAGACTTGTTATTAATAAAGAGGAGAGAGAAGGAGAGATGCCGAAGGGGGTGAAGCGCGCGTCAAACTGTTTGTTTTTGGAATTTTTCCATCTCTCTTTTTTTTTTACATGTCGACGGCCTTCTTCTTTGCTTCCTTCTTCCTCTCGCTCGTCGTCGTCGTCGTCGTCGTCGTCGTCGTCATCACCATCGTCGTCTTCTTCTTCTTCTTCTTCTCCTTTCTCTTGGTGATCTCTTTCTAGGGGCTGGGCCATGCAAGGGGGGGCTTAGCGTACGCAGGAGAGGTCAGCGTCAAGGGGGTGCAGTGGCCGCAGCTGGGAGGAGACATGGAGGGGCTCGCTCGCCCATCTCTGAGGTGGTACGCGCAGCGCAGGACGGGTCTTATCACAACGCTGCCTGCTGCCTGCCGCCTGCTGCTGCTGCTGCTGCTGCTGCTGCGAGAGAGAGAGAGAGACGTAGTGAACAGGTCTACTGCTGCTGGCCGGCCGGCCCTTCTCCACCACCTTTTCACCCTCCTCCACTCCTCCCTATTTTGTTTCAGTACCACCTTCTACCTCGCCGGCTCTTACTACCACCATCTATCTATCTATCTATTTTACCATGTAGCAATGCTGTCCCTGCACTCACAGGCCCTTACTACTACCAGGTGCTATATATATTCATAGAGGGTAAATGAATTGTCCAAATTGAGATAGATAACAAACTATTTTAAGTACTTTTACAAGTTATAGGGAGGTCAAATTGAGATGAAGAAAAAATGAAACAGTAGAAAAAGGAAAAAGAAGGTTAAGCCAATCCTTTATAGATGGATATCTGGAAAGCTGGGGGTGTGGGGAAGAATTAGGCAAATTGGTGGAGCCATTTTTTTTGTTTTTAGGCAATGAACCCGGACGGGGACAATCAAATGGTTGTCTTTTGCGTCTTGCTGGTGATGAATTGATATAATTCGTCTATTTTGGTTGGGGAAGAAAAAAAGCTTTTTGGAGCTCAGTGAGTCAATATGAATCCGACCCACCTAAAACATTCTTAAAAAAATTATTCTGAACGCATATATATTTTTAAAAATTATAATGATTCTTAAGGATTAAACCAGATTTATATTCTATGATTAAAAAAGATAAAGATTAATAATTGCTTATTTAAATGATCAAATTATATATTGATAAGTTGTGTCTAATTTTAAGATTTTACATTAGATTCTAAGATTTATATAATGACTTGAATACATTAGGAAAAAAAAAGTAAGTTCAATTAAATAAAAAACTAAATAGAGAAAAAATATATAAAATTAACTACGAACTCTTGAAATTAAATGACATCCTCAGTAATATTTATTTGATTGGACATGTATAAAATAAGAGAGTTTGTTGTCTTATATTTAGCTTACAATATTATTATTACGATGCAGTAGTTCATACAATAATATGTTATTTATTACTATGTTTGTTTCTTCTATAACTTATAACATAAAATAGATAGAGTAGTTCATACAATAATATGTTATTTATTACTATGTTTATTTTTTCTATAACTTATAACATAAAATAGATAGAGTAGTGATGCTAAGTATTCTTAGTAAAATATGAGTTATGGATTATTAACATAATCATGTTAAAAATAATGTATTATTCTTATAACGAACGAAATATCAATTTTGTATAACTAAAACTAGCACTCTTCAGATCGAGCGTTTACTTTGATTAGAAAACGATGACCTGACCATTAAACGTAATTAGATGGTCCGCGGCCGACCCGGTCCGGTCCGGTCTGGCCTGGCCCAATCCGTCGTACCCTCCGCGTCAAATGGTGCCCTGACGGCGGTGCCGTGAATCGGACGGTCAAAAATTAATTCGGCGGCATCTCTCGGAAGATACCTCGTCTCGTTATCATTAGATATGCTCGCGCCTCCTCCTCCTCCCCACGCCTGGTGGCGGAAGGGGGGGATATCATTTCACACGGCCGCCTTCGGCTGCGCGCCGACCTCCTCCTCCCTGCTCTCCTAGGGTTTCCTCCCCTATCCCAGCCCATGCTGCTCCGCTCGCAGACCCTCGAAATGGCGGTCGCCGGCTTCGGAGTCGTCGCGAAGGCCCCCTTCCGGCTGCGCCGCTCGCTCGTACTTTGCGTCCGCCGCAGGAGCTCCACTCCCGCGGCCGCCACCGATACCATGGCCGCCGACCCCGACTGCCGGGTCTCCGCCGACATCCCCGGCCCCTCCCAATCGCCGCCCCCTAATCCCACTGGAAGCAGTAAGTGTCCTTTCTCCCTACACTGAGCCGCGCTTTCGATTGGTCGGCGTGAGTAACATGGTTCTGGTTCCGTGAAGGTAGTGGGGGCATGACGGGGCCAGAGTGGAAAGTTTTGTCTGCGAGGGGGCTGGGAATTAGGCATTCCATGATACCCAAGGCGACCGAGAAAGTTCTGAAGGGACTTCAGAAAAAAGGTTGGTCTTTTTCTTCCTTAACTAAGAAGTGTTAATCGATCGGAATCTCACACTAAGTTGGAATGCTGCATGCGTCACAAAACACCGATAATTGTTGCGTCAGGTTGTCTGTGCGAGCTAGTATGCTTATGGGTTTGTTCATGTGCAGGTTATGATGCGTATTTGGTTGGAGGTTGTGTACGGGATCTTCTCTTGAAAAGAATCCCAAAAGATTTTGACATTATCACGACAGCGAATCTTCATCAGGTTTATTCCAACCTTTTCTTCTCTCTGTTTACATGCCAACTGTTGTCACATTTTGACTTTGCTGTTTGTCAAGTGATTTACTAACGTTCTCTATGATTATCCTTCATTGCTGAAATCTATGTTATTTGTTATGAAAGACTCCGAATGGATGCGTGCTTTGCTAAAAAGTGCCAGGTTTCATCTACTTTTGACGATTATTTGTCAAATTTATATAGTTTCTTTTTATATTCAATGGCATCCAAGCGCAAATGCATTTTGAATGAATTGTTTGTTTCTGTGTGAAATATATTTGCTATGGGAATTTATATTGAAAAATCTGAAGTAATTGTCTTCAGTGGAACAATATGACTGAAATAGGAGAGGAACAATACAAACGTTTCACTTTATCTTCTCAGGCCATGATGGAGTTATACACTAATCCAATTGAGATGATCCAAAATGCTCTCTATTCTACCAGCTACATATGATGCAACTATGCAGTAATAATTTCTGGAAATTTTATGTTTAAGATGGAATTGTCTAGGTTTTGACAGTAGTTGTCGGAGTATGATATCATCCAATTTACACCTTCATTTGCAGGATTTTTTCCTGTAACAATTCTCTAATGGCACAATATTAAGCACCTTCGTCAGTGAGGGAAATACAAATAATTAGTACAAAGATGATGCTTTCAGGAAATCAAGAACATTAAAAGCAAAATTTGTGGTTGAACAGGAAAATATGAGCCATGTAAGTGTTTCTAGAAACCAGCATCTCAATATGTCAAACTTATGTAGGATTTTGAATTCCATGGGTGGCTTGTGATGGAAACCAATGTGGATTTTGGTGGCTTATTTAGTTCAGCAAATTTGATTGAGATCTGAAAGCAATCACTGTTTCTGCAAACTTGCTTGGTCATATTGCCTTTTGTTTTTTTCTTTTTTTGGAAGCAATAACTGTTTTCCCATCCCCTGTGTAGTGTTCAACTCCTTATGCGCTTTGTAGTTTGTCTTTAATGATATAAATGAAGTAATAGTTAATTGTAATTTTATATAACATTTGCAGGTGAAGAACGCCTTTTCCCATTGTGTAATTGTTGGAAGAAGGTTTCCGATATGCCATGTACATGTTGATGACTGCATTGTGGAGGTTAGTATTTGGATAAGGTTTACAGTTTGTGCATATGTGCATATGATACCTACATTACTCCATTCACAGCATTTGCACATACTGTTGTATCAGCCTACATACATCATAAGAAATCACATGGAACATTATAAATAACAATTGGAACAGTGTGCATGATGATATACATGTTTACAATGGATGGAATTGTTGGAGGCTTGGGTTTCTTTTACTCGGTTTTGGTCTGCCCTTTCTTTTTCCCTTTTCCCTCTAAGGAGACTGTGGGCGAAGAGTTTTTGCATCACCTATTTCTGATTCTTCCAGACAAATTTATGAGGAACTGATGATCAATTTGATTCCATGAAAATGCAGAACAAATTAAATCCTATATACTTGTAGATTCTTCATATGTTAATTTATTTATGAAGCAGGTTTCAAGTTTTAAAACCCATGGAAGAAAACAACATCATGATTCAGCATATGTTTCTCCAAAATCAGATTGTGATAACCATGATTATGCTCGCTGGGAGAACTGTCTTCATCGGGATTTTACAATTAACGGGTATCATTATTTTGCTGTTAGGAAGCTTGAATATTTGTTGTTTGTTGTGTTGATTTTTTCAAAACCATCTCTTGATCAATATTGGCCCATTTCTCCTGGTATCTATCATCACTTGGACACTTTTCTCACACTATTTTTCAGGTTAATGTTCGATCCATTTTCAGATCTGGTATATGATTACTTAGGAGGCATGGAAGACATCAAGAAAGCCAAAGTCTGCATGTAGTTCTTTATATGCAGCCATTGATTACAATCACCTTTCTACTTCAATTCCTGTTCTTATGTTCTTTTTATTTTCATTAGGTTCGAACCGTGATTCCTGCAGATACGTCCTTCCAGGAAGATTGTGGTTAGTTGTTTTATCTCTCAAATTTTAAACTTATTTGCATCGGCATACATGCAATCTTCCCTTTCAGGGCTTAGTATTGGAGCATCTGCATTAGATTGAATTGGTTATATACTTTACAGCTCGTATTCTACGTGCAATCAGAATTGCAGCTCGCTTAGGCTTCCAATTTTCAAAAAAAACAGCTTGTTCTGTAAAAGATCTCGCTGGCTTAATACTTAGACTTGACAAGGTACCATCGGATATTTTATTTAGTATAGGTTTGAGTCTGCACTTAGTTTAGTTGCTGAGCTGGACTTTGATTGGTGACCTTGTCATACCCATTCAGGGAAGAATCTTCATGGAAATGAACTATATGTTAGCCTATGGATCAGCTGAAAACTCATTCAGATTGCTTTGGAGATTTGGTGTTCTTGAATTACTATTACCTATCCAGGTTCATCTCTTTCCAATGGATTGATATTCCTCGATTTATTTTATCTCTTTACTCTTCTGTATTTTTTAAATTCAATATTTTGGTCACATACACAGGCAGCATATTTTGTTTCACAAGGTTTTCGAAGGCTGGATACACGGTCTAACATGTTACTGGTAAGATTAATCTATTTTATTATTCTTTTAGGATCATTGGGCTAGTGAACTTTGTCTGATTAATGTTTAGTTGTGACAAAGCTGCAGTTCTGTATTCATTATGTCAAATATCTTAAAGAGGAATTTTGTGAGAACGTTTGAATTAAAAAAAGGTCTATCATTCACATTCAGAATATGATCGTACTATGTTATATCCATTTTTAAGTTAGTTATTTAGGGAATGAAATTCCTACTATAATTTTTCAACTACTCATTGTGATTTCGTTTATTTGGTAATTGAATTAGAGATTCAGTTTGGTCATGACTAGAAAACATATCTCCAGTCATGATGTTAAAGTAGGAGATTTTGAATCTTAAAACATTTTTTTATAAACTCTTGGTTGGTACTCGAAGAAGTATGAAAAATCAATATTATCTAGAAACTTACAACTTTGGGGAGTCATTGAAATAGTTTATTTTACTAAAAATTATTTTGTTTTTGTTCCGGGACTGTTTACCAAAAACACAGGTCTCCGCAAAGTCGTAAGACCATGTATGGGGGCTGACGCCTGCCCAGTGCCGGAAGGTCAAGGAAGTTGGTGACCTGATGACAGGGGAGCCGGCGACCGAAGCCCCGGTGAACGGCGGCCGTAACTATAACGGTCCTAAGGTAGCGAAATTCCTTGTCGGGTAAGTTCCGACCCGCACGAAAGGCGTAACGATCTGGGCACTGTCTCGGAGAGAGGCTCGGTGAAATAGACATGTCTGTGAAGATGCGGACCCTCTCTTTTCTGTCCTCAGCTTAGTACAATAGAAAACTTTTTTACTTTCGTTGTTGGAAGCGTTTCAACATTCAACAAACGAAATATTTATCAATTGATATAAGATCTAAGACCAAAAGTATTTTATTGGAAATTTCTTGAAAACTTAAATTAAAAAAAGTAAGAAGTCAAATCAATTCTGATAGGGCAGAATACTGAGAGATTTATGTTTGGGAAAGGAAAGAAGAGAGAATGACATGTGGTTATCTGGTTATAACCCTTCTGCCTCCCATTCTGACTCATCTTTGCATGATTTTCTTGATCAGACATTTGTTTCATTGTGTTAAAATTGACCAAATTTCAGGTTCTTTTCTCAGAATAAGCCTTGTCATAGTGAAGATGAAAAGGATCTCTTCGTCTTTTTCAACCTACTGACTTGTGGATCAAATTCTCTTAACTCATTGACACTTTGCATGCAGGCTTTTTTTGCTAATTTGGACCAACTTCTTGCTCCTGACAGGCCATGCCACAGCAGCCTATGGTGAGTCGGATGTTCATTTCAGTTTTTCTAGTTGCATACATACTTCCTACAAGAAAGATAACGCACGAATAACTACAATCAGTAGGTGCTCTGGCACTTCATTGTTCGGGGAACACAATTAAAATGTCATTATTCAGATTTTTTTTAGTTGACTTATCTACTTACATGTTCAAGCCTGTCTTTCTTTATAATTTGTTTTGAGCAAATTATCTTGCTTTATAAATGACATCCTTGGATATTTGTAGAAGATAATTGGATAAATACCATTGCACTTGTTGCAGAATATGGCTAAATCTGTTCAGTCTTTCCATCTTTTACTAATAGAACGATGTAACTCTGCTAATTTGTAATTAATAGCTTAACTGCCGGCCAGGTTAGGGATTTTAGCATTTCATCAAGCATTAGTTTGCCAGCCTCGAGATCCCTTAGTGGTAGCAGCGTTCACCCTTGCTGTTCATAATGGAGGAGATTTGTCAGAAGCTATGGATATTGCAAGGAGGATTACACATTCACATGATGGCAGCTTCCCGGAATTGTTGGAACCTCAAGGATGGGATTATAATGAAGCATTTGCTGCTGAGGTTGTGGATCTTCATTCATCTGTTGTTTGCGCTTTAAGTTCGATGACGGATGAATACATTGTTTCTCAAGCGATGGCACGGTATCCGAAGGCTCCACATTCTGATTTGGTACGTGACATTATCTTATCACTAACACTAGATATAGGAGCAAAACTCTGCAGTCGTCTAACTGACCTTGTTTGACATTATGATGTTAAGCATTATATTTGATAGCCTCAGTGTTTTTTTAATTTTTGCTTGTTTAATTGACTTCTTTTTTTTCTTTTTACAGGTCTTTATACCCCTACAGTCGTATTTGAGAGTTCGCTCCATATTTGATTGTGTTAGAGTTTCGAAGAGGGACGATGGTTCACCTGCTAAAAAGGGGAGCAAAATAAATTACCGTGCACTTGCCCGAGGTGGGCTGGCTGAGGTCAGACACGTTTTCGCGAGGGTTGTTTTTGACACAGTTTTCCCCCTCAACACAGGACAAGAATAGTGTAGATCCTGCATGAAGAATTGTTTACGAAGTGAAATACCATTTAGATGGGATTTCTGGAGGGCTGCTTAATTTTACGGCATGGATTCTGGGCATGCCCTCGAGTGGCCGATGTCAAAAGCAGGATTGAAGCCACTGCTACGGAGATGTGTTCCAAGGAAAAAACTAGGTGTGATAATAAGGACCAGTGATGCTCCAGAGTAGAGAAAATTTTGCACTTTGGCATTGCTGCAAGAGTGTACTCATAGTTGCATAAATTTTGCAATGTATTTTCCACAATTAACTAAACCTTTGGTGCTAATTTAATTTGATGCAAGGTAGATTTTTAAAATTGTTGAAAGCATAATTAAATGGCTGTAAAAGCTACATTCTAAGAAATCTGAGAGAAAAAGGACGATACTCTCTACATAATTAGTTAGATCAAACGATTGCGTATCGAGCATCCATCGCGTGTTATCAGTGCTCTGATTTATTGAGTATAGTTCAAGTATAATGACAAAAGAAAAAAATGAACATGTTAAAAGAAAGTTAACACCACTGAAGCGTCCTACTGGTTCCTGGTGTGAAACTACGAGGTTGCTACATCTGATTCTGTCGACGAAAACTCAAACCTATGCCGTCGTCAGCATTATCGTAAAGATCGAGATTTTTTCACCTCTTCTTCTTGCTCGACTTTGATGGCGTCGAGATCACGTAGATGAATAGTCCCACCAATGTGAGTACTGACACCAGAGATCCATATTGAGCTAACAGCCTCTGCATTGAGTTGTTTTTTTTAAGTAGATAGCTTCACAGAATAGAAAATTTTGAGAACTATGATGAGGCATGCAGAAAGTAAGAGACTTACCTTTGCCTGAAGAAGGTTGGACCACGGATGCCGGTTCGCATAGAATGCCAGTACATTAAGTTGCAAACAGACAACAGAGATGGTGAGAGAGAATAAATAATTAGAAACGATGAAGTATGTATGACGTGTGTTACTCACCCATGCAAACCTCTTTTCAGGAAGCTTGTCAGCAAGAACATCTATGGGCAGAATGGGGGTAGAATAAGCTTCCTAAATTAGGTCAGCAAACAACAATCAGTCACTAAGAAGGAAATGAAATCGATGCCAGTGTAGATACAGATATTATATAATTTAGGTATGATTAAACTACAACAGTAATCCAGTGAAAAAAGTAAAGGAAATGAATGATGAGCAGGTTCATAAAAACTAAATTGTCGCATTCTCATTTTCAATTTCAGCAGAAAAATATATTATCTTGACAAACACGTAGACAAAGAGTATTGAATTTTTTTAATTATAACTCTTTCAGGAAAATAATTTATTTTATCAACCAGACATGGAACTAAAACACTGGACATTTTCCTTCATGTCAATCATTTTCTTGTGAACACCAAATTCTGGACAGTGAACCAAGATAAGTGACACAAAGTCCATCTCCATAGCATTTTGTAGTCACATTATTTTACAAATGAGACCAAGAAAGGTTTGATACCTGTAGTGCAGCCTTTGTGGGGACCCGGAATTTGATGACAGCAGGAGAACCATGGAACACGCCCTTCGATTTAGACTCCAGGATAAAAGTGTGAGAGGCAGATGAACCACTGAGGGTGACAGAAAACATTATTTGTTAAAAAATTGCATTGCAATCAAGAAATAAGAGTAAAAATACTCACGCATCTAGCCTTTCCCATGTCTTTGATGTGGTGCCTGAGGCAAGACCAAAGGTATCTTGGGACCAACTATCATCGTTCAGACTCACATCATATGCAGTTCTGGAAAATTATTAATTAATGTACATCATCACATACGAGATAAACAGAGTTCAACTGTTCAAGGAAATTCTCACAAGGCTAAAGTGTTCAACATTATCTTGGAGAAGATACAGTAACGTAAGAAGCTAGAGTTTAATGATAAAGTAAACACCTCATTGCTATGGCTACCCTGAAGTTAAATTATTACTCCAGCTAATTCAGTCATCAAATCTCTGGCACACAAGACACTCAAACCACTCTATTGTCTTTCCGAAAAAAGGCAAAGCCTTATGCATCTGGCAGCTTTAGGAACATAATGACTAATTAGACAATTTTTTTATTCCACAATCCATCATCAAATATCCAGAACATAAGTAATACCTCTCTGATTATTTATATAAGTTATTTCATTAAATGAGGTCAATCTATCATTATTGATCTCTTATCTAAAAAGTTATGAGTATAACAAAATGAAAACATGCAACGATCTCTTCAATAAGACCCTTTCGTAAGGCAAGCTGAGTAAAACAACAACCAGCATATAGGAGACATATATGCAAAATGATAAAATTAATTGCAACAGGAAAAGCAAAGATGCGATTATCAACAAATAGATACTTAAATCAATTCAGGGTAGCAGAAGGCTTAATACTGGGTATATAATTTGATCACAGTGTTTGGGGACCAGCCTAGAAGATAAAGACGCCTTTTATTCAGTTACTTTGCATTAGGATGGCTGTCGCGATGTGAGTTTCTAATCTGATATGAATTCTATCAACTAAATACGCACATCATTGCTAGTTATGGTGGACATAATATAGAGATAATTTTATCCGTGCTGCTACAAGTTTAGATCCAGTTGAAATTTGATCTGCTTGAATTAGATCACATCGAGGGACCAAAAAATAAATTTCATGACTGATGTTGTTCTGACCGTTTCTCATATTATTTTTGGTGTTCTGCAATTTCTTCATGACAGATATATTCCTCGGATACAAGTGATTATTCTTATGTGCAGAGATGGAAGGTCAGAAGAGTGCGAATTCTTATACTAAGCATTTCGATACGAATTTTTGTAATAAAAATTCTTAATATGAATGCTCATAATAATTGAGATCTAGTCAAGTAAAGATCAGCTTATACGGTATCACAATTCACAGGTTCACATACACCGGAAAGGCTCACTTTATGAGACCGCGAATCGTTTTTGATCAAGATCTCGATTAAAAAAAAATCAATAGACTTCGATCCGAAATGCAATGAAATGAAAAAAAATGGAATAAGAAAAAAGTAAACTATGCTTCGATCTGAAACGGGACGCACATGATCGAACTAAATCAGTAGATTTGACAAGGGTAAGTAGATCTGTGGAAGAAACTCACAAGGATCCTTCGTTGTAGAGGTCAATCGAGACGGTGACCTGCTCGACGCCGGATTTGAGCCGCATGAGGCTCACCTTCTTGTGAGCGACCATGAATGGGACGTCAGAGCTCGCCAGAGCCACCTGGGAGGCGGCGAGAAGGGCCGCCGAGAGGAGAAAGAGAAGGAAAGATCCCGATCTGAGGATCGCCATGGCTAGTGCTTCGATCACCCAGGAAGACCTCAATCAGAAAGGCGAAGAATTATGAGTTCGCCTTCAGCGCCTCCCTGTTCTTTTTTGTCCTCTTTTCTTCTCTTCGATGGATTTATGCAATTAACACCCTTTACAAAATACAAACTACATAGCAGCTCTTTTAACAGGATTTTTTTTGTTATTGATACTGTTTTTTTCTCTCTATATTAAATTTCTTAATTAGATAATATGTTTTTCTTATATTTATAGAAAAATTAGTGTGTGAGAATTTAAGTAAAATTTTTAGATTTGTATTCAACCATTACTTAGCTGCTTTGAGTTAAAACCCACTAACTTTTAAAAGAAAGTAATTATTTTAATGGACTATTAAAAAAACTTTTTCTTTCTTTTTGAAGTTAAAATTATTCAGAATTTTTAAAAGAAAAAATCACATTTCAAAAGGATAAAAAAATCCGAAACAACCTACGCGAATCTCCTAATTGACCGGTTTTTATTTAGTTCAGTTAGTAGCCTTTGATTAGCTTTGATTTAAGAGAGTTTGTCTAGTTTTTATGCATATATAAGATGAACATTACCATTCTTTTGCACTAAACGAAGAAGTAAAAGCCGATCTCATGCAACCGAGTATGCTCTTGCGAATATTCTGGGATGATGGCCATCATTTTACTCTTACTTTTTTTGATTTATTAAAATCAAGTAAAAATTTATTTATTTATCACAAATAAGGGAAAGTTTCAAAAAGGCAAAGCATTAAAGAAAATGATAATTTGAAAGATTTTAGGAGCACCCACTAATTTTTACAAAATCTAAGTTACCCTGTCAATGAGAAGCTTTGTTTCCCAAGCCACCCTCTAGTTATGTACAAGTCTTATTTGATCCTGCTCTCCAGTTATCCCATATAAATTTGGAGGGTGAATTGAAGAAACTGCTCCCTAATTCTCTTCCTATACCAAACATGGTAAGGAGGTCCAGAGAACTTAAAAAGATTGGCCCAATTGCCATTCCTACATAGCACAATTCTCATGAAACCATGGCTTTTGTAGTGAGCAACAGATTAAAGTGCAATCAATTGTTCAACTACTCCACTTCGATAACCGAAAGGAAAACATAATATGAACTTTAGGATCAAGAGCAAATCCAAATAATCGAACAAAAGCAAAGAAATGCCATATATATATAAAATACATGCACATGACTAATGAAGCAACTTTCATTAGAAATAAATCACAATTTATAATATTGTTTTTACAGGACTAAATAGTATTCCTGTGATTTGCACACTAAGAAAACAAACAAATTTCTAGTACATCTGACGTAACGAATGAGGTTGAAAAAACAAAGAACAATAGTACCTGACAAGAACGATTCCTTTGACAGGTACTGCTACCATAGCTTGCTATGATACCCTTTTTTTAACTCTTAAATATGGCTAGGTCTATCTCAACAATTTTTCATGCATCCCGCAACAAGATTACATCTCAATACAAACCCAAAGAAACAAACCTACATGACATGTAAAACTAAATTCAAAACCCCAACAAACATCGACACAAGAACCTTTATTTTCAGATTTGAATAATATGGATCTGATTTTTTTTCCCTCAGACTCCTCCCTGGTTAGCTCTACAAAACTAACTAACCCATATAATGTACTGGATATGTAAAACTCAAGGTCGTGCACCTGATTCACAAGTTTGTTCACCTACAGTCTTAATGCTGAGAAGTAACGACACCTCATGTAGCAATTCCTGCAATTAACAAGTGGAGGTCAGAATTCGCTCAGTTCAGAAGAGGAAAAGTAAAAACTAAGAGGTCAAAAATTGAAAGAATGAGATCGAAAACAAAAACTTTTCTTGGTACACACATTTTGTCTTGTGAAAATTTTGTGAACTAGTTATTACGTACAACTGAATCATGCATTGCCTATGATGGTCAATCCTGTTTTAGTATGTTCCCAAAAGTCAGATATAATTTAAAAGCTCAAAAGAGAATTATGAACTTTCAGTACGAAGTACATAAACGATGCAACATTCTTATAGAAAAAGAGAGATTCTTTCCAGCAGGACCACTCAGAATATCTTGGAGTCATATAAAAGACAGGCTAGCCACAGGATCCTACATCAACTATCACTAATTTCAGGCATTGGTGGAGACATCAAAGCAGTTGTTCTTTGTCAAAACAATATCAGTTAAGTTCCATGTTCAGTTAAGCAGTTGTTCTTTGTCAAAACATGTTCCTGGTTCAGGTACACATGTTCTCAACGGTTTGGAAGAGAACAGTATAGCATTTATGCAATCCTGATTTTACTGACTTAAATGTTTGGCAGCATTTACACTCATATTTATATAGTATACGACCACAACCCCTTGAAACTGCAACAGGACAACGTTGAGATGTAGTTCATGAAATATGAATACTAGTTTGTGGTGCATATGCCACTATCCACCTCATTGTAGGAGAAATGTAAAGGTAACTGTGCATAAATCCTTATATAGAGTATTTAGAGAAAGGCATATGCATGGATTGGAAAAAAAGAAAATAAAGAAGAAAGAATATCCATCCATCTTCAGTTGGATCCGGTAAATTTTTTTTATCCACTTATTGATGTTATATACGCAATAAGGACCAGAACAACTGCACTTAATATGTGTCAACATATGGAATTAAATCATAAACGACAAGCAATATATTTCTAAATTCATCTGAATAAATTTTGATTTATTCAGCAGTCTGTCTCCAAATAATTGGTTGTTGACTTGGTGAGATATCTGATTAAGACTGACAAACTTTGGGTCTGATTTGGAAGTACTTCACACTAAGTTTAAGAGCCTCTTCTATATCCGTAAAGATCCAAACTTTTCCATTTTAGCACTTTAAGGCTATTTGAAATAGTTTACATGCACAAGCTGTGAATTTCTTGTTCAGTACTTTTAAGGATAGATGCAAATGGTGTTGTATTGTTATCTCAAAACTTACTTGGATAACACAATAGGCATCTAATTACTACGTCTAACATATCTTCAGACGGTAGTAAACTACAATGATGTTTCAGCTATCAAATTAAATAAAACATATTGATACACAATAATGTTCATGGAAATATTCAATTAAAATTGACTCTGATCATATGATTTACTCCAAAACTGTTTTGTAGGCATATAAGAAAACATTTGAACAACAAAAATAGATCTTATTGCATTACCATTGAATAATAGTCTGAACATTTGAAAAACATTTTCTTTAGGAAAATTGAGGTGTGTTTTTTATTTAACCGGAAACTCTTAGGATTTTTTTCTGAAGTCAATGCGTTTGTCACACCAGCATATGAATAGTTATTTAGAACCATATCCTCCCAAGTAAGATTGGAAGCCATTGCACCCACTAAACAAGGGCTTAGGAGATGAGATAGTCGACTGAAATTTGGCTAAGTATTAATGAGGTCACGGTCCTAGAATTATGTGGCAGATATATTACCAGGTTGCTTCTAATTGAGCTCTTTCTATTGAACGCATAGTGTTTTTGTACCTATTTTCTGTGTGAAGATACATTTTGATAATTTCGCTGGTCTACTAGAAAGTTTATGTTGCATAGATTTTGCCTTCACTTGTTCCCGTTCATGTACAAAAGGACAAAATAAATAAATAAATGCACCATACGTGATGTAACTGAGACGAATACCATGCTATGGAGTCAGTAACTTGTGACTTTATTTTGGTCTATCTGGACTTATTGTGGCATCTTTTATGGTGTTATTTCTGACATTATTGGAGATGATGTCAAGGCCACCCCTGGTGAACTTATTTTGGTAACTCTACCTAGTCTTATAAACAGTAAATCAGCATCTTCCGGCTGGTCTTCTAAGCATTCAGATCCTTTTGATGTTTTTCCTTTCCTCCCAAAATTTTTTATTGGAATGAGGAAGAATCTGATACTCACATTATTTAAGTGTTCTTTGCTTGCAAAGATCCTACTTCTACAATTGGCAGTCATTGGACTGATCAAATAAGTTTTCTATGTGTTGATAGAGCTGTTGATATCTTCTTGATTAAGTTTAAACATATAATTTTGGTTAGAGAAGTTAGTGGACATATGGATTCAGCTGATCAATGAACTTTCATTCATCATGGCATAAAAGAAGCCAATTGAAGTTCCAAATGTATACATGTCTGGTGTATACTGTTTCTTTGAAATAAAGAATGAGAATATTGAAATATATAAATAACTGGTTAGCAGTTTAATAACATGCTTACCTCTATTTGGTTGCCTATTGGTGACATTATAATTACCAGCATAACCCGTAGAACCCTTGCCAATAATATCCAGAGGTGCATTACCAAGCCCATAAGCAAATGGACCAGTACCCTCAAGTTCTGAAGATGATGACTGCCAGGTAGCATCCCTGTAAACTGAACTGCCACCATGCAGCTCTTCAAAGGCTCCTTCAAATCCGCCACTTGATCCAGTAAGGGAAGTTTTAACAGCATTAGGACCACCATTCCTTGCAAAACTTCCACCGCCCAAATCAAAATTACTGCCTCCATCTCCATAACTTAAATTCCTAGCATAGCTTGAAGTGCTCCCTCCAACTTGAGTTGAAATAGGAGTAGCATTACCCCAATTTAGATTACCATTACCAAAGTCACCAACACTACCGGTACCAGAGGCCATATAAGCATTGGAACTTGTAGTATTTGGAGTATAATTAAGGCTTCCATTACCCCAAGAATTATGATCCATCGAGCTAAAAACTGAGCTATTATTTGTATTACCCCCACCATAACCGATGGGGTTAGTGTACCTAGTGGAGTTCCCATTGTAATATGGGCTTAAACTACGTCCATACCCGATAGTGTTGCTAAAACTTGAATTTCCTCCAAAGCTTGGGACCATATTAGGCTCAAAATTCATCCCCATTCCAAGACCAGGACCAAACGAAGGGAAGCCATTCCTTGCACTTGTAGGAAGTCCTACTCTATTATCCATCCTCGTATTATATCCACCAATTGAACCAGGATTAAATCCCTGAATGTAACCATTAAGAAAGTTGTTCACTCTGTTTGGACCATAGTTATATCCACCAACAGGAGAACGCATGTTGGGCCCTGGGGAGAGTTCTTTCGGAACAGCCCTCTTAACCTCCACCATCTTACTATTCAGCTCATGAAAGGATTTAATCAGTACCTTATCCACAGAATCCTCTAGGTCATAAGTGATGAAACCAAATCCCCTTGGTCTCTGGGTATTGTGATCATACATCACAACAACATCATTTATTGTTCCAAACTGCTCAAAGTAATTCTTGAAGTCACTCTCTGTTATGGAAGATGGCAGGCCTCCCACAAATATCTTCTTGGTACGACCCGGACCTGGAGACCCTTGCATGCTGCTGTTGGTTCTATTGAGGATCTGTTGGTCATCTCTTGGAACAGCTTTCTTCGCCTCTACCTGAGAAATCAATAAAACTTTCAGTGCCATCAAAATTTTCCTAAATCCAAAAGCTACGAAGCTGTATCCAGCAGCCATAGTTCATGGCGAATTACACAGCTAAATGCAAGAAGATAAAGATTTACAAAGTACGTTGCAACTCATTTTGTATTAGGAACAGAAGAGAGAAGGGAAAAGGAAAAAAAAAAAAAAAAGCTACACAATTACCATCCGTCCATCGATCAGGTGCTTTTCCAGGACAACCTGCTCTGCCACAGCAGGGTCAGCAAATACAACAAATCCAAAACCACGAGCACGGCCGGTGTTCCGGTCCTTCATGATCACAGCCTCCACCACCTCCCCATAGGTGCTAAAGTACTCCCTCAGACGGTCCTCTTTAGTGTCCCAGGAAATCCCACCGATGAACAGCTTCCCCGTATCCGACTGCATCCTCTTCTCTGCAAAACAAACAACCTTGAATTCCCGTTGCCAGAATCACCGGTGGATGAAACTGAATCACATCAAGCAAAGACGAACACATATAGAAATAAGATTGTCCTATACCAATAACATCCAATTCATACATGGAAGACAATCTATCCAACTTTGGAGGAGCTGATGCGAATTAGATCTGATCAGAATTAGGCAGCAATTCAAAGACCTTCCTTGTACGCTCCAACAAATCGATAGCTTAGGCGACAAGAAAAGACACCAGACCAATACCAAATACGAGACGTTAGCCATGACGTAGATCTGGTGTTAATAAAGAGAGAACGAACGCCCGAAGGCAAATCAAAGGAGATTCCGACAACAATCAACAAGGGCAAAGATCGATCGGATTCCACGGCCTCCGATCCGACCAAGGCAAAAAAAAGAGAGAGAGAGAGAGAAACGAGATAGCAAATCAAAGAGGGACTCACCGATCTGAAGCAAGCGCGCGTGCGTCTGATGGGAAGGGCGAGGGGAGATAGAGAGATCGGCTCGCGCGTCTAAGATTCGCGAAGCGGCATATGAAAGCCTCCCGCGCACGACAATCTCCAACCTCCCTCGCCTCTTTTGCTCGCGATCGACCGATCAACAGATGAATAAACAAGTTTTTTCCGTATCTTTAACACCCGCTTTATCGGCCTCCGTTTCCGCCCAGCTCATCAAGCGAACGGCGGTGGAAGGAGCGAAACGGAAGGGAGAGGAAAGGAAGGTTAGGAATGAAGGAACCGCGGAGACCTCTACATCAAACGCATCGCCAACCCATCGCCCATCTGCAGGAAGGTGAGGAGAGGGGAGGGGAGGGGAGGGGAGAGGAGGAGAGGGGATGAGCGTGGAGGAAGGATATAAATATATACACACACATATATATACATAAATATAAATATATAATATAAATAGGTGAAGCGAAGGGAAGGGAAGGGAAGGAAAGCGAAGGGTGTTGTTGTGTGTGGGAGATCTGGGGTTGGCATGTGGTGGTGTGGTGTGAAAGAAATGGAAAGGAAATGGGGAGGGGAATGGTGAGGGACAGCGGCGTTGTGCTGCCATTTCTCTTCTCTGCGTTGGATATCGAATCGTTTGGTGTTCGCTGCTCTCCGACTGGAAATATAGTGAATAGAAAAAAGTTTGGAATTTATCCTCCTTTTTCCTGAATCGGCCGCGGGCGGCCGCTTCCGGCCCGACGTCGGTCCGGTTTGAGGAGCGCGGCCCGGCGATCCGCCGGTCCTGCGCCTGCCCCACCGCGAGCGCCCCGGTTTACATGCCGGTTCGTTTTAGGCTCACCCGGAATTGGATTCCACCACCCAAACTTATTTATCTGAAGCCTTTAGGGTGTGGCAGGCCATCCATCTTTTTTTAAAAAATTACAGATTATACCCTTAAAATATAAAATGGAATAAAAAATTTATAAAAACAACTTTTTAAAAAAATGGTATTTTATATATTTAAGGGGATTGAGATTGACTAGGAAATAAATCTATCATAAAATCTAAGATTCATCCGACTTTAATTTTAATTACTTATACGATAAAAATATCTTTTAATTTTAATTACTTATACGATAAAAATATCTTTAAGAGTATCAACTTCGTACTTTTAAAATCTGATATGTGCTGAGATGATACTCATTGGACATTGATAAATGACAGAAGAATTAATAATCTACCCAATGTAGACTGCACCAGCAGTGTACATAAGATGTACATTCCTTTATTCAGAATAATTAGATTCTATATTCAATACTCTATATTCACTCTAAATTAATTGATATTAATTTTTAAAAAAAATAAGTATAATATTATCATATAAAATCTAATAATCCGATTACGGAGATCTAAATATCAAAAAATATATGATTATTTAGCATAAAATAAAAAGAGTGGTATATTATATTATATAAAAATTAAAATGAGGCCACTTAGGCATGTGTTGCAATTGGGTGTAATTTTAAACTATAAATAAATATACTTTTTTATGGCAGAAAAGGAGAAGGTGAAGGTGTGATCTTAAAATTAATATATGATTTAGCTCGCTAAATTAATATAAGAACGATGATGGTGATAAAAGTGTCAATAAAATTTTCACACCAGACTAGTAAATTTAACGATCACTTGCCATTTTTGGTGGACCCAATTTGATTTTATCCATGCCTGTTGATTCAAGCACATTGGCCTTGCAAAGTATCGAGCATTAATTCATGCATCTTTTTAGATACGTTTTATTTTTTGTTCTACTGGGAAACAAAGAAGATTTTGGATTAAATGCCTTCCGGTGGATTTAAGATAAGTCGGGCGTTGATTGATCGAGGAAAATAAGTGTGGTTAAGCAACGAATTAAAATAGATGGTTAATTAGGCGATCCACTTCGATGTTTAAGACGTGAATCTTTTTTTTTTATTACCATAAAGGTAAACTATACTGCAATTGATGGGATATCTAATTTGATATAAATAGGTCGGATGGATTTCAATCCAACGTAAGATTTTCCGGTGGGTGGTTTAAACTTGTATAATTTAATTTTGG
This sequence comes from Thalia dealbata, assembly GCA_030544415.1. Lineage (NCBI taxonomy): Eukaryota > Viridiplantae > Streptophyta > Magnoliopsida > Zingiberales > Marantaceae > Thalia > Thalia dealbata. The sequence continues at coordinate 5,713,038 of CM060454.1, forward strand.
TGGATTTCTAGTTTTCTAACCTTCTTAAGAAAAAAAAAATAGAAGACTTTAGATCTATAATATCCCTTATTAAATTAACTCAGAAGTTCTAAGATTAGAATATTAAGCTATTTAATTTCAGATAGAAGGTTAATATAATTATTATATTTTAATATAATAACTTTTTTTTTAATCTTAGTAAGTGTTAAATTTAGAATTAAAATATTTAATTTTTTTTCATTCATCTGCTATCAAGAATCATTAATTCGTGCTCTATGCCACAATTCATACATTTATTTATAAATTAATATTTAAATAATTCTTAATTTATCAAGGCTTAGTTGTTATAAAAAATTATGACCTCAACACATCGATATATTTCTATTATTTAATTAGAGCTTATAAAATGAATAAAATAATCATTATATTTTAAAAGGTATTATTAGTTTTATATTGATTCGTTTGCACTGCCAATAAAATACTATCTTAAATTATTATTTTTTAAAATACTATTAAACTCACATGTCCTCTATAAAATTTAATTATTCTAATCAGAAAGATATACATTTGTGTAAGAGGTTCCGCACAATTTTAATCTTAAATATTTATGTATTGATTAGTTGATTGTAATGACTGATGCTATAAAATTTAAAATATAAATGAACATATAATAAATATTGCTATTCCAAGTATAAAAACTACAAATAGGATAGAAAAGATGATGTAAAAAAAGTATATCTTTACAATAAAACCGGTCGATTAAGATTTTAAAAAAAATCACCTCTACTTTTACAATTACTTGAACAAAAAAAGGGAAAAAAAATTCAACATATCGACTTCCCTTCTATTTATAAATAATTGCTATTATATATATAATAGCATCGAGAATAATTATAAGTATAGCGAATAAAACGAGATTAATTAATTATAAGGGTTTACTCGATCAAACTGAGAGCGAGAGGAGGCGGCGGCAGCATCATCTTATCGATATATATATACATATAATTCCTCCTCCTCCTCCTCCTCTACACAAAGAGAGATAGAAGAAGAAGGTTTAATTTCGATCGAGAGAAGAATTAAGAGATTATTATTCTATCGTACTCAGACATGCAACTCAACGGCTGCGATCGACATCAGGGTGGTGAGCTCAATCCTAATCCTTTATTCTTATTTTTTTTACATTTTTTTCGCATTTGCTCAAACTTGGAATCTATTTCTATCTTCTAAGCATCAAGTGAATTATAAGTATACAGTTAATGTTATACACTGCGGATGATATTATGATCTCTTTTATCTTATAATTTTTTTTAGAAGATAAAATATTTAAATTATACTGCATGATTATGATATGTCTTCTGGATAATAAAAGAAAGATAAAGATAGATTGATATTTTTGTTAAAAGAAATTAGATAACTATTAAATTCAGAATCTCGAGTTTAATACTAAACATTGTATATACTTATTTGGTTAAAACCCTAAGACACTTTGTCACAGTTAATTTTTGCCTCCGTAGGTGTGAGCAGGATTAAGTTTTATATTGTAGTACTTGAGAATGCATTAAGAAGGAACACAAAATAACAATAGATGAAAGAAAATACTATTTTATTAAAGCATCAGCAAAATCCACTCAAGTATTAGCCAATTTTACTCTTAATTATAATGCTCAATCTATTGGATTATCATGAATATTTTGATGTTTTGTTCTATTCTTTATAAAGTTTTTAGATATACCCGTTGAAGAGACTTTTTTATTAGAACTTATCTCTTCAAAAAGTACTTTTTGTTTGATATTATTTTGAGTATATCTGACTTCTAGGTAGAAGAAACAAGCCTTAACATAATTTTAACTTATTATTTTTAATTCATACTTATAAAGGATATAATATTTATGAAAATAAAAGAGAGAATATATTTATCATATCTCACCGTACATAGCAGCAGCATACGTAATGCATGCCATTTAAACTAAGCTATCATATAAGAGAATATTAGAAATAGGCGAAAACTATATTTCATTATTATACGTATTCACGGTGAATTTATTCATTTAAAATAGAATCGCATTTTTTAAAAGCTTTTTGGCCTTTTTTTAAAGTTGTTTAAAAAAAAAAAAAAATTAAAAGTCGAACCGGAGAACGAGCAGGCGCCCCTGCCTCTTCTTGCTCGCCGAATGCACCCCTCGGGGCGCGGTGCGGCTTCTCGAATTCGATTCCTCCTCTTGCCCCGCCCATCTTTTTCGTTTCGGAAGAAGATCTCAAGCTCATCATCGCTCTCGCACAGTTCGATAAAATCCCCTCTTGGTTCCCGCGATCCCTCCATCGCCGATCGATGCGCTCTCCCTTTGCTTCTTCCATGAAGCCAACCGCTGCTCGGTCCTTGCTCGCCGATTTCGCACTTTTTAGGACGGTGGGTTTTCGCTTTTTGGAATACCTGGTTGGCCCTGTGGGAGGTTTTTGTTCTGAATGCGGGTTCTCTGGGATTCGGTGATTTTGATTCAAAGGTGTGTTTTTTTGCGGGTAACGAGTAATTGCAGGGAAGTAGAGATGGTTGCCCCTTTTCATGGGTAGATTGATTGATCGTTAAGTGGTTTTAGAGTTCTCCTCGGTTCTGTTCGTTTTGTTTTTTCTCTGTTCGAAGTGGTCTTATTGTTTCAGCGAGTTATTTGAAGAAAGTGTTCTCTCTTTTTCCTACCCAAATTGTGTGCTTGTGTATGTTTTGCAACTATACGGAAAAAGTAATCTATCTTTTTTCAATTGTTACATTGGATAATGGTTCCTCATTTTCAAATGCACCCAGCCTCTTCCATGATTAGAAAGTGAAATGGGAAATGGATTTTTGGATTATTTCTTTTGCTGTTGGCGTGATCACAACTTGGAAGAGCACGAGCATCCTGTTGGAAGATGCATCCTTCTCCAAAGATTGACTAAGTTCATTAAAGATTTGGTATGTTTCTATACTTCCTCTTAACGTTGCGACTTTGTTTATTTCTGGAAGCATTGAGATTGCTTTATCAGCTTTGTGCTTGAACAAACTTTAATTGATATTTCGTGCACTCTTCATTAGTTTAATAGCATCTTTCCTTTTGTTCAATTCAAGTCTTCGACCAAGTTTTCTCATCATATTAAACTGTGGAAATATGATCAGTATTGATTTTGTTATATCAGTATAAAATCAAGTGACATATATTGTTCGGCATGAAATTTCACTTACTCAGGCTCTTCTACTTGTTCAACTGCCCAATATTTATTTATATGGATTTATAAGCCTTTTTAAGTTTAAGCAAAGTCTGTGATGTCTAAGTTTACGTACTTCCATGAGTTCATAAATTGTCAGTGTATGTAATATACTGAGGTCTGAGTAAACTGATGTAAAAGAAATACTTTGTGGAGTGCTTGTTCTACATTAAGTAAGGGAGAAATTATAATGCTAACCAGTTTGCTTAGCTCAGTCCTTTGATGGGCATAAAGAAATCGTCTTGGTAGCCCAAACCAATAGAAGAAAGGTTCGCTCTGGTCAACTGGCATCTAACCTGTGTATTTTTCTGGTCTGCAGTATTATTCGATCTTCCGTGGAAGTGAAGTGGAACGTATTGTTCCTTCTGGTGAACCTGTGGCAACCACCCTACCTCCTACTTCAGCCGCAACCAACACTGTGATGCTCCATCCTCCAACCCCACTGTTAAACACTGATCCCCAGGATAATGAACCTATCACTCGGGAGGCTAAGTGTCCAATACCTCCTCAAGAGAACTCTCCGTCAACTAGAGCTGAAAATGCTTCGGATGCAGAACTGAAGGACAACAATTTGAATCTGGACGAATTGAAGTCATATGTAGAGAGTGCACATCCATCGGCAGAGTTAGCAGCTGGATCAGATAATCTCTCTTCATCCTCTGAAAATGAAGACGTATGTGCAATATGCCTCGACGGTAAGTTGGATGGACATGGATAGATAAATCATAAATATGAGCACATAATTATACACCACTTGTTTAAGTTCTATGTTGTGTACGTATTCTAGAATGTAGTCTTTCACTGACAGTCTCTAAGTTATATCGCATATAACCAGTCATAAAAATGGGAACTGATACAATTATATTAGTATTTCATAGATAATATGCAAGAAATCAATTTATCATCATTTTTCAACCTACATATCCAAGTCCTGTTAAATCGTCATCTATGTTACCTTATACGACATCCAATTGGTTAATATTCTCTTTCAATTTGACAGCCCAATTTACTAGTTTTATTGAGTAAATAATGTTTTTTTTTTCAGTTCAGCAAAAAATTACTATTGTATTTTTAAGGTATGATGGAGAGTTCTATTGTTGACAAACAACAGAACATTGTTGTGGTTATAAGATAGTTCATTGTTTAACCTTGGAACAGTCTGAATTCCTGAATCTGACAAGCTACTCCGAGTTTTCTTAAGATTGCCTCTTTGCTGCACTAAAAATATTTACCATGCAATTTTTATGCAGGGTACTCACCTGAAAATCCAAGAATTAGTTTGCAGTGCACTCATCAATACCATCTGAGCTGTGCATATGAGTGGATGGAGAGAAGTGAAAGCTGTGCAATTTGTAGCAAAGTAAGAACTTCCCTTGGTATCCCTTTAAAAAAAATTTATTCAACAAAGTTCATGTAACTTTATTTGATATTTGCTTGTATCTGTAAAATTAGTTTATAGTTTCTCAATGTAGATGGCATATAACAACTGTCGATAGATTTGGAAAATTAAGAAGGAAAAGGGTACTTGCATACAGCTTAGTCTGTGGCTAAGATCGAAGTCCTTTTATACTGAAGGAGTCACACTTAAATGTACAATAGGGTCATTATCAAGTACAACAGGCTTCCTGCTGATGAAATCACCTTTTTTCCCATTGCAAAGAGTATGGACTACGGACGGGAGAACCTTAGTTTTCTAGCTTGGCAAGAAAAGTTAGATGAAAGAAACAGATGGTGTAAACTATCAAATTTAGAAAAGTTTGTGTAGTCGAACCAATGAATACATTGCCTTAGGGCAACAGCTCAGAACAAGTGAGAATATGACTTGATCCTAAACGATAAGAATGGGTAAACAGAACCAAATGCTAGACATATCACCTTTAGGTTGGTTAATCGCTATATATAAGCTGATGACATTGAAGTCTCATGTATCTACTAGGTGGACTTCCATTGTCATTTCATCAATGCCACCGGGACCTACTTCAAGTTCCAGGCAATTAAAAACTATCCCAAACTCTACACCTCCTAATTGACAAATTCGTAAGGTGAATATCTTTGAATTTTCTGAAGGATTAATCCTAGTGGCATTAATAACATGACTGGGGCAGTCCACCTACAGCAACATGGCACTTTCAGGTTATCAAAATACTCACAAAGGTGGTCGAGAGAGTTGTCGAGAAAGCAAAGTAATTTACCAAAAAAACACCTAGGCTTTCAAAAATACCAAGCCTTCTCACTTGAACAGTGTCCACGCCACTCTTCAATCCTGGCTACTACTATTAATGGAGCTGAACTTTCTTGGGTTTCTGGTTTCTTCATCTAATTAGTGTCATTTGCTGTTCTCTGTAGGTTGCGCTTTTTGCTGAAGAAACATGATCCTCTCTATCTCGGCCTTCTCCTAAAAGGTTATATAACTTCTTTGTCAAAACGTTTGATGGCTGCCGAATTGTTGAGAACCAGAGCTACGGCTATTCAACCTTTTAGTCCTATTCATGTGTTAAAATGCTTGCTACTCTTTTGTTTTTCTATAAAACCCTAGTCAGCTATTCCGCCAGAAATAGCAATTTCATAGTTTTTTTTTTCAGAAAGCAAAATTGAGCCTTTTCCTCGGTTCAGCTTCCAGGATTGACCTGCAGTTTATGTGTATAGTTCTGTGAAGATTTAAATACTTTTAGTACTTGCTATTACTTGAATGGTTAAGGTCAATTATTCTGCCAAGTCATTGTCCTTTTAGTGTTACTGTTGGATTATTGCTTTATATATAGTTTGAGACATAGCTCTATCAGTCATTGTTTTGAGATGGCGATTTAACTTTTTCCTAGACGAGTCATCTTTCTCGTCGTCTCACTTTGCCCTGTTTATAGAAAGTGCCACGAAGATGGGATGAAACTTAGTCCAGCATATCCTCTTGCTTATCACGCACTACCCATCAAAAACTTGCTGGCTTGTTCACTTCACCCTGCCTTATTTGGACTGTGTTCATCAAAAATAGTTCTTGCCCTTTCTGTTCCTGTTTTGGTTCGGTTCATGATATAAAAGAAAATAGGAATGATTGGATAGATTCTTCCTAAATTTATCCAAACCTCTTCAAATTTTTATAATTGCATACTTCAAAACTGTAGGTAATACTTAAGTATAAAATCTCTCCTCTTAGATTAGGTACTTCTCTTTTCACGCTTAACCAATACTTAATTTATATAGGGACATTCTAAAAATAAGTACACATTCCATATCATAATCAACATTTTTATTTTCACATGTTGTGGCAGTCTAATATAATATTTTTAATATTCTTTAATTAAACTAGTGTACCACAAATTGGGATAGCATGAATTAAGTCTGCCCTGAGTGCCTTTTAGAAGCTCAAGAGAAAGCCCTTGTGATTAGGGATAAAGGCTAAGTGACCCATGCAATTATTAATTAGAGAAATAAGAGAAGAATTCTATTCTGACCCAGAAACATTTTCTTTTAAAGCATATTTGGGTTTAGTCCTTTGATAGGGTTTCAAATATCAAAGCACCAACCGGTCATTTTTAAGTAAACCTGCTTCTTTCCTGCCACTGCAAGTGGAAAATGTGAATCATCCATCACCTGAATCCTTCGCAGCTTTTCAAACGAATGCATGTAGTACAGCACATTAAATGTAAAGCAGACAACGCTTTCTTATGAGTTTGATACAATAAATAGCCATTTCAAGGTGTCCAGCATCAACCTAATAGTTCTGAGGCATAAGCCTCGATGGATAACAGGATTAGCACACCGAATGGGAAGTAGTAGTAGTGAAGAGTCGCATCATCACGATACTATGTACATGCTTCAGCACCAGCATGAACAAGACACTTATTCTTGTTCAAGGTTGCCTCACCTAAACATTGTTAGCCATTCACATGGCGGAGCATCCATGGCGGCAACAGGGTGCTGCTGCTGTTATGTGCCTGGGCTTGTTCAAGGGGTCCATCTACTACTCTGTAGGCTCTGCATCATGGTAGAAGTGATGGGGATGAGCATGTGCTCTGAGTACACTCGAGTTCCAAACCATAATTTCACTCTCTGAAATAAAGCCATCAGGCCCGAATTGGAACCAGAATGCCGAAACCAAAATTGAGCCGGTTATGGCAAAGGCTATACGCTCTTAGTTTCTTACCTATTCATCTTCGTCTACAGCGTTCTAAAAGCATGCATCTTAGTTTTTCTTGGATATTAAGTTGTAGGAATCCAACATCAGATCGATTGACAGTGAGGAAAGGCCTCGCCAGGTAGATCAGGTGTTTAATCCTAGCCACACAGGTTTTGTGGTTTCAGGTTTCTAGTGGCTGCGGTGTCCTTGAGGAGCTTTTAGGATTCAATGTGGAGGTAAGTAAAACAAACCTGAAAGAGATATAATATAATATATGATGGGATTTCATCTCAAAAGGGAGCTTAGCATCCATAGATCTCAGCCTTCTACGTGGACAGAGGTATACTTGACAGCATAAGCCAGGAAATTGATGCTTGGTCAGTAAGGGCTATGATTCTATCAGAAATATCTTTGTTTTAATAGAATGTTGCAAGGCGGTTCTAGTCCCAAATTTGAGGAACATATGCGTAGATGTTAGATTTCAAAGGTCCAAACAGGAATGCTCATTTATAACAGCATGGTGTTACTCTTAAGATGCTTGAGGGTGCATATGATAGAGGTGGGAATACCACCCAAAAATGCTCATTTATAACAAGTTGGTATTACCCTTAGGGTGTATATGATCGAGGTGGAAATGCATTTTTACTCTAATTAAGTATAAATTATTTAAAAAAATTAAGGTAAAATTTAATTCTACCTTGTTACTTGCTCACTAAACATGTTCTTAGAAAGTAAATGTAAACACAAAACTTTCCGTGCTGGTGGGGAGTACCTGATGCTTAGATCCGCGTTGGATTCCGCTATCAGGGTGGAAGCTGGTGCGGAGTGTGTTTGGAGCTGATTTTGTCGCTCCCACTGTGCTTGCTGGGTCAAAGTCTGGACACTCTGCTTCTCCATTAACTGCTTTAGAAACAAAATCAATTGATGACTCGCAAATTTTGTTTCATGGAAAAGGGAAAAAAAGAAATTTAACAATTGTGGACCTCCTTTTCCAAAATCTTGTTTTTCTCCTGTAGTGACTTCTCCTGTGTAGGAAAACACAGTTAGAATTTGAATATACAAAAGATCCGAGCGTGTTATTTTTTATTTCGTTATTTGATGGAAAATATACAATAGGAACAATCAACTGAGTTGCTTACATAGCTAAATTAAATGATTCCCATTATCAAGTTTGCTACAAATAGTTAACTGGAGATAATTCAGGAAACATTTACTGGCGCAAGCATCTTTTAGCCTATGGAGGATGTTATAAATAGTTTATCAATAAAGATACAGATGCACCTTTTTTTTTCCATACAACTTCAAATCGATTTATAACAAGTAGTTATCATTTTGATGAAGGATAAATGCAAGCTTTTTCATTTCAAAAAAGTAGTTATCCTCGTGTTTCTTCTCATTCCAAAAATAGTGATTACATGAGAAACAAGTGCTCCCACTTGATTAAAGAATTAAGGTTCAGTACACTGAGACACATGAAAACTATAAAGAGAACAGTGGTTAGGTGATAATCTTAGATGCAACATGTAGATGTTATAAAAGAAACTTTAAGCGTCCATGGCTGTGGTCGAAGAACTAAAATCGGCTCAGTGTTTATCAAGTCAGAGCCAGGGCAGCTCATGTCAGAAAATGCTGGAGATGCAGGAGGACAATATATAAAATTACAATGTACCATCAGATATAAAAATTACGAAGATTTACCTTTCTCTGTAGCTCAGTTATGGAGCTCAGCATTAAATTTATCTGCAACATTAAGAAGCTCCGTGAGGAAATGTAGAATTGCGCAAATATAAACTTTCCACGAAAGCTTCTTGTGTGATGGGAAAGTTATCGATACGCAATAGAAGTAATAAGTTGAAAACATGTAATTATAACATTTCCAATATACAATTATTGTTGTGCGGATGCACGTATCATCCGTAAAATGTAAACGTGTAAACTTATTTGTTAGGGAAGTTGTTACCACCTTTCCACTTTTTAGGTCCTCCATATTTTACAAGTGTCCTTTCCAGCGAAAGTTCCTAACACTTGATGATGAAGTCCAACTTACATAGCCTTGCTTATTTTTTAACCCACTTGATAGGTCTGCGTTAGAACATCTTTTTTCTGGAAGGTGTTACTAGTTCAGCTTTATTAAATAGTGAGCTTGTTACCTTTCTCGACCTTATTTGCTTCAAAGAAGAATCCAGCTGATGCTCTAGTTGTTGAAGTTCTCTGGCGGATAATGAGTCGAGTTTTTCTCCCATTAGATGCCTGCAAGCAAGAGCTATCAGCAAGCATGAATGTCTTCATTCATGCAACGCAAAGTACGAGATATGCAAAGAATGCGTGTTACCTTTGGCTTTTATGTAAAGCCTCAACCTTAGCCTTGAGTTTGCTAATTTCTTCGTACCAGTTGCCCTACATTCAATTGAGGATCAGTCAACTTTAACCAGCAGATGCAGGACAAAACTTTTATTATCTTAAATGCAGCAACATGGCGCATGTCTTTGATATAGATATATTATCTCTTGCACGAATGTTTTAAAACAGAGCTAGCTTTGGACGTCAATAAAAGAATTGATCAAAAATTAATGATCAGGAGGAGAAACAAAACGAAGCCTCAATAAATAATTTTTTAGAAGTTAGAAATATAATCTGACAAAAATACTATCTTTAAGACTTGAACTATTCTCAAAAAATGGCAATAACTTAAATGACCTTCTTACTAAAAGGATGTATTTTTATGCTAAAATAAATAAAACCTAAAGCAATAAGATAATGAATAAAGTAGTGCTCAAAAGTATTGAATTGTTATAATTATCAGTAGCATTCAGCGTCATCTATTAATAGTATGGTGGGTTTATTCTTTGAAAACAAGAGAACTCATGGCAAGTTCTCACTGTGAGCGGATTGTATCTTGCTTAGCTAATGGCTACATATAAACAAATTCAAATTTCTAGAACCATGGTGTACAAATCCACAAGGCACTTCTGATGCAAACAATAATTACATCACTAAACCAGCAATTAGAAAATTTTAAACTATATATGATGAATTAAGACATTTTGCTCATGCAAATGATCTAAAACAGACAACAAACCGATGAAATCTTAGCTAGCTAGCACTTGATGTTTGTCGATGCGACTTTTTCTTTCCTACCATGTCCGCTTTCAAGATTACTAGCCAGATGAAGATTTTCTATGAGGTGTAATGGTTAACACAGTTTATGAAATAAGTATGACAATTGAATGTTGATGTGAAGTGTGCTGAAGGTCTTTGGTGTATGGATCTGAGCTAAGCAGATAAATTTACTGATTGATTTTGAAAGTTAAATTACTGATGTTGAATGATATTAAAATCATAATGCTGACAGTTCAATTTAGACTGAATCTAACTAAAGAAAAATAAACTGATGCTGTAAAACAAACTTGAATACGAATTGAATTAAACCAAATTTCTTTAGTTCGGTTAGCTAGTACTTATTGATTTCTTAATATATACTATACTATAAGATATGTTTATTGAAGTATACAGCTTGTTTTGAAATTAAAAACCGAAAATTTCAGCCAAACACTTTGGTTCGGCATTGACCTGTCAAACACATACATCCGGTCATTCAAAGATTTTTTGGAAAAAAGGCACTCCCACTTTCATTTATAATGCATGAAGGTAGGGAATTATCTAGTTGGTTTGTAGCAAGTTTTGTTAAAAAAAACTAATAAGAAAAATTGAATAAATTAGGCAAATAACTGCTAAGCTTGCTTTTATTGTGTTTAACAGTCTAAATATATATAAGGTAGTCTTGCACATTATACTTTGTTTTATGTCAACACTCCTTCGTAGCATACCACATGGCAGCTGAGATTTCATATAATCAAAGTTAAAAGATCATATCTAAAACTTCTCTGGATTTTTTTGAGAATATTTAAAATATTAAGTAGTAGTCAATTTTCATTATTATAGTGTAAAAATACAAATCATAATTTTTGAAAACACAAAATGCAAGACGAAATAATGAAACCTCATGTAATTTTTGTAACTTATCCTGTAAAAATGAATAATTGTCCCTGGAGTATTCCAGTGCAGGGACCGCTACGCAAATTAAATGTAAAACTGGAATAAGTTGAAAGATCTAGATTTTACAAACATACAATACTTTGTCACCGCTACGCAAATTACTAATTCATACATAAAAATTGCTGTGCACAACCTAAATAAAATTGAGACAATATTAGTCCAAAGCAGAAACTTAGTTGTAGATTGAAGTAAGATATGTATAATGTAAATGCGAACTATGGTTAAAATATTGTGGTTACATGGAGGCAGTCCAAGTACCTGAGGTTCATGATCTGAGCAGACAACTGCCTTCTCAGCATAGCAGTAACGTTCATAACGTTCGAGGATTTTCTCCATGCTAAAAATAAAGAATGTACACAAGGTTAAATTATGTTATTATTATAAATTAGATCTAAACTTGTCCAATTGGCTCTAAATAGAACAAATTGAACTTCATCTAAGCTTGATTTGGTTTTGTTAAATTAACAATTTCTGATTTCAAAGAATCAACTTTACCCATTTATGATCCATAAAATTAATATTCTGATTATGTCAACGTTTTCAGAACATAATTATAGTTTGATGTAAAGAAATTGATAGAAAATAATCATAATAGTCTATAAAAAACGCTATGATCTAAAAAATAACCACAAAGGTTAACTTTTTCTAAAAGGAAATACACCGGTAATCTTAGGCATTCATGAGTAGTAAAAAAACAGCGAGATAAATAGAGGCGTATCTTCTTACTCTTAAACTTGTATCATGTATGGTAACTAGTCCTATGAAGTTATCGTTAAAGCTAATGGTTCGGCTCTTAAAGTCAAAGACTTATTGCAAAGAGATGTGACTGTAAATTTACTAGAAAACATTGCTAGACAAAATACATATTTGTACAGATGCTCAGAATGCTAAAGGGCATTGATTAACTATGCGAGGACCGGTGTGACTGTAAATTCACTAGAAAATATTGCTAGACAAAATACATATTTGTACAGATGCTCAGAATGGTAAGGGGCATTGATTAACTATGCGAGGACCGGGACCCGCTGTAGTGCAATTTGACAATCAAAATCCTCAACCATGTGACGGTGTAATGCAATCCCGTGCCAAAATAATAATTGCATAAATGATGATTTAACATAAGTATATTAATATGTAACAATGATGAAATTTTAAATACGTTAAGAGGATATAATGAATTGTCATTCTGTGAGTAAGAGGAATGTAAGTTTATTCTAACTAAGAGGTTATAAGTTTAAGATCATTATTACCTGTTGATGCTGTAGAGTTTTAACTCGTTTGATGCTTGTAGCTTCAATATGCTGGTACTTTAGGGATTTAATTTAATTGGGATATATGCTTATGTATCTTAAAATATTATTATTTTAAGAACAACCGTGTATATTCCTTTGGTTATAGTAAGTGAGCTCTACACAGAAGGATCATTAGGTCTTGGATTCAAGACTCATTAAATTTTAAAAAAACGGTAATGTCAGTTTTTAACACATTTGCTATTTAAGTAATTTGCGTAGCATTATTTATTTAATATGTAAAAATATTTTTTTCATTCTTTCAATATGTAAAGATATTAGCATAGCTAAATAATTATGAGTATATTCAAGTGGTTAACTTATTACATCAGTCTACTGCATTTAATATGCAAATTAACATGGACGTGACTAAAGATAGTAATTAAATTTAAGCAATTTTTTAACATGAGAATAAATTTAAAAGGATCACATATATGCTGATTTATTTTCTCTATTCCGAAAATATCTATCTGACGAGTGGGAGGGTGCTGAATGAATCTGTAAGAAGGGGTGATCGTAAAACTAATCCCTCTTACAGGGAGAATTAGGGTATGTATAGGGATGATTATTCTTTTGAGAGAAGGCAAATAATGGTGAATATAAGTTTTAAACTTAGAGCCTCTGTAGTAAGTAAAGATTTATTTTACTAGTGTGGTGTTAAGTCCTACCATTCTAACTATCATCACCTCAAAAATATTTGCTTCTCATAAAATTATAGGTAACTCGAGAGGTAGTTTCTATGTTTTTTTTCCTTTTTAGAGTAGCTCGCTATGGATTTATGTCAATAGAACCTTCTTCTTTCCAAAAAAAAAAATGCCAATACAGTTTACTCTCTTTTACAAGAGAAAACATGTAGAACCACACACAAAATTAACTAGCATCAGCTGCTGGTAATACGGGAGAATCACAAGTCATACGTATGAAGCTCAAGTCTTGAAAGTTAACGCACGTCTGTATACTACAATATCGTACAAGTTAAAACCATTGATTCAATTCTAAATTCCCTTTTAATCCGAACCATACGATCTTTTTTAAAAAAATAATGTTCTAGAACAAGGATTTGGTAAATAAAACTTATCCAACCCAATTTGGTATGTAGGGACTACCAGGATGAAGCATCACGACTTTAGTTTAATCATGAAAAGAGGTCTGTTGCGTCCTTTCCCTCCTTTTTCATAAGCCTAGAACATATTCTTCTAGGGTTTGTTCATATATTTTCTTTGACATATCATAAGTTTTGTATATACACTAAACTCCAAACTTAGATTTGGTTATATATATATGTGAAGTTTTTACGTTGTTTTATATTATTTCTATATATATTTAGATTACAATTCCCTATGATTTTTCCTATATATGAGATTGCTGTTTTATATATTAATTTCTTATGAAGGGTATCGTACATCTACTTCAGACGAAAGTAAACTACTAAATATGTCGGGTTAAAATGGCAAATATAATCAAATTTGACGTCTGTAACAAATATATTCAGATTTACTTTGTAACTGACATTTGCCGTCAGTAAATAATTACTAGTATAAGGCAATGAGCATCTCGAGAACACAGGTAAATTGAGCGAAATAGCAAGGGGTTACATTCACGTAAAAAGGAAGATAAAATTAAGTAGGGTTGGTTTTTAGTTGCAGTGAGCAGAATGCTCCGTATTCTGCTCCGTGGAAGACAGGAAAATTTGACCTGGCACGAATCTTAGATCATTGGTCTTTAATACAGTGGCATCATTCAGTGCAAAAATAGAATCGAAGTTGGTACACAACTATTAACTATTTAGTGAAAAAGGAACATCGCGAAGGACCAAAACCCTAATCAGCCTGCATTAATATACAGTAAATGACTTTCAATGCGATAGGATATAATGAAATGACCTGATTAGGAGTTCGTAAATAGGAACTAATTTTCTTGAGATTGAACCCATGTTGCAACAACAGTGTTTTTTCATTACTTTTCTCAGGCATTACGTATTTCTAGCTCTGATCTAACGTACGTACGATGAAAATCTTCTTTCTATTTTGTAATTGCACCTGTAAAGCGCATGAAGCACTATGATGCCTTTTTCTCATTCGTCCACTAAAAATGGAATCTCACATCAACCACACTCCCCCTAACACGAAAACATAAAAGCCTTGAACAAAAAGATCGCCAACTTTCCTCTAAAAAAAAGGATCGCCAACTTCGTTTTCCTCCCTAAGAAAAGTTTGGTCTCCGTGAATAGGAAACAAACTGGATTCGTTATTCTGAGCACTCAAACATATAAAAAAAACCCCGGTGTTCCTCAAGTTCGAGATGCAACCGTCGTGGCACCATCGACGACGATTTCAAAAACAAAGCATCTCAGATACGATCCGCTGCATATTATATGCGCGTACAACTACAACCTCTAAGGACCCAGTCGATCAGTGGTCGGACCGAAGCAAGCATCCGAGCACAGCAGAAGTCGAAGAACAAGCAAGCGCCGATCGAGCGATAGGAAATAAATTAACAGCGCGGAGATGAGAGACGAGGGGAGGTAGGTTTTCCGCACCTGGAGTCGGTGGAATACTCGTAGAGCTTGCCCTTGGTGGAGAAGACGATGACGGCGACCTGAGCGTCGCAGAGCACGGAGATCTCGTGCGCCTTCTTCAGCAAGCCCGATCGGCGCTTGGAGAAGGTGACCTGCCGATTGATCTTGTTCTCGATCCGCTTCAGCTGCACCCTCCCCCTCCCCATCCCTCCTCCCCCGATCTATCAGCGAGCGAGAGAGAGAGAGAGGAGAGGAGAGGAAAAGGGGGAAGAATGGAATCCGGCGAGGAGAGCGAGAGATGAGATGGGGAAGTGGGGAAGACGAAGAGAGGGGAGGAGGAGAGGAGGTGGTCTATGGAGGGGAGGGGGGAGCGCTGTGGGAGAGCACCGCGTTGTCGATTTGTGATTGCAGGAGGGGCTTCTTTTTAAGGCGTCGGGGCGGGCGCGTCCGCGGTGTCGCGAGGTCATTGGGAGGGAGGGGCAGAGATAACAGGGAAGGGAGGGGAGGGAAGCAGCGGTCGGGCCGTCGGGGCGTCGACCCTCCTCGTACCTGCGCACCTCGCCTCCCGCGGTGCATTAACAAATATGGTATCCCTCTGTGACGACCCATCATGTCACCTCGCCAGTAGCTGCCCTCACAGGGAGCAACTAACAATAAGTTTAACCGAACAGGGCGGAGCAATTTAGGGTTAGTTCCGTTTTGCTCCTTATGCTTTTTTTCTTTTTAAAGCAAGGGCGTAAATTAATATTGGGAGGTGGGCCTCGCGGTGGGATGATATTTTGAAGATGAGATGGAGACCCTGAAAAGATCCTGCTCCTAATTATGTATTTAAAATAATATCAGCACCGCCTGATTAGTGGTTACTGTTCATCGAGAAAAACAAATAGTAAAGGCCAAATTATAAATTAGGTAGGATCGACCTCACTCACGTTAACATACAATGATTGAAAACTAGGGTTAAAAAAAATTGAATGATAGTTTAACTCGTATTTTAGTTTTATATAACTTTGATATGGAAAATTAAAACAAATAAACTTAAAGAAAAGTTTTAAAAAAACAATAATAAAATATAAACTGATATGATATATCTATCAAACTAGATGAACAAGCTTAGGAGTCATGATGAATGTTAATGCTACAACTACTTCTATGATTAAGACTCTTTTTTTTAAAAAAAAAAAACTTCATAAATTTATAATCTCTCGTTGATTTAAAATTACCAATAAAGCATCTCTTATTTCGTTCAAACTTGCATCTTAATATCATATAAACTAATTATTTAATATTCTTTGTGTGAGATATGTTTACGAGATTTTAAATATAATTTAGTTTTTTTTAAAACTTAATAAATTTTGAACTCAAAACCTCATAATCCTCCCGTATAAAACTCAATTACTCTAACTAGAGGGATGTACACTTTATGTACTAAGTATAATTTAGTTGATTCATCTTTTACAAAAAATTTCTATATTTTTTTATAAAAAATTTGGTATCATTCTATGACTATTTAGGCGTGAAAACACGTTTATTTTTTTTAAAAAAATATATTTCTTATAACATAATTAATCAAACAAATTCATTAGTATAATTTTATTATATTTAAAGATCTAATCTTCCTTAAAAAGCATTTTAAAAAATTAAAATATTGAGCTGTGAAAAAAATTTCTAAGAACAAAGTCGACAAATATAATTTTTGGATTATCATCAACTATATATATGATGATAAATTTTCTCAATATATTAATTTTGGATTATAGAGAGGCCTCTACAAATCTGTTTGGGAATGGGTCACAACCCAACCAACCATTCTGGGTTGGGTCAGTTAGCCATGTGATCCAACCTTCCTCCCCGTGGACTCGCGCGCGGACCCGGTTTGCAAATGGGGATATGAGATCTGGGACTGCAGAAAGGGAAAGGGAAGCGGAAGACGGCGGAAGCGAGATGACGAGTTCTTCCGCGGCCGATCCGAGGCAGCCATCCACCGCCAAGCCCTATGTGCCCTCCACCTTGTCGCCCCAGGATCTTCCCATCGACTATTCGGGCTTCCTTGCCGTCATCTTCGGCGTCATTGGTGTCACCTTCCGTGTGCGTACTTCTTTTGTCATTCTCCCTGTCTTGTTTGCTTCGTTTTAGGACCAGATGCTATGTTTCTCGGGTTTCATTGGTAGTTCATATTGGAATTCTTTAGATCTGCTAAAGGATGTTGAAACAGGTAATTTGTTTGATGGAAACGAGTTCGGATACTGGTTTTCTGTGTTTGGATTCAAGTATTGTTTCGCATGATTGGATGAAAACGAATTTTCCCGGTTACTAGATTGTTTCTCATTTGTTGGACGATTTGATGAAAGAGAAGAAGACTTTTCTTTCGTCTGTTGGCAATCACTTCAAATAGGAATTGAAATATTGGAATTCTACTCCTTCCTCTACTGAATGAATGGGATTGAGCAACGTAGGTGAATTTTACAAGACTTTTAGTGCTTTATACTTCAGGAGAATGTATGGTAACATTTATAGATCACTTGGTTTCACATCACCATGCTTTTTTAAGAGAACATGAGATGCCTTTTGGGATTCATTACTGAACTTGCGCTGCAACGTGTTTCTCTTATTAGGATATGGGTAGTATGCTGTAGGAAATAAGATGTTTAAAACGTAGATATGTTTGAGGAATCACACTTGTGAAAGACGTGCAACACTACTATGCCGTGTATATTAATAATTGCTTTATTGGTGTTCACAGGCAAATTGTTGTATCTGAACTAATTTCTATTCTTTATTGGTGACGTGATGAACCATTTAGTTTTTGGATTTTGGGTTTTGAGAAACTTTTCATGAATGAATAGATTTTGGATTCTGAGTTTTAAAACAGGAGCTGATTTTCCATATTGTGAATGATATGGATTAAATGGATATCATTCTTTGGTTGCCTTTGGGTTTTGGTGACCCTGGAGTTACATTAAAACTTTGCAAAAATATGTATCCTGGACAACCAAAATGGATTTTATGTTTCTTTTTTAAAGTTCTTAGCATCTTTACAGTAAATAGGGGTTCATCATAGATGTTTGTCGCAAAAATCGACTTAACATTTAGATGTCTAGTTAGGCAAAGGTATTAGTATACCTTAGTTTTGTTTAGTTTGAGAATACTAAATGGTCAATGCTTTAACCATCCAAACCATGATACTAAGCAAGATGTCAAACTTTTAAATGTTAGATTAACATTTTGGTTTATCAGCAAGGTAGCATCCAGTAGATAATCGTTAAAGAGATTTCAAAAACTTTCTTTGGAAATTTAAATGTAGATATTCTTCATAGGAAATTCATGTCTGATTCATAGTAAACTATAGTCAGTGGAGTAAAAAAATTTATGTTTCATCATTCTAATATCATATTCTTTATTATATACCCTACACTTTGTTCTCTTGGAAGAAGTTTTAGTTTCTCTTTTGCTTCCTCTTCATGGATTTTTTGTTGATTAATTTACTCCTTTCTTCGACCACTTTGGTTAATTTTTTAAAGCAATCTAATTAGTCAGTTAAAAGATATTCGATTTAAGTAGATGCTTGAAATTAGTTTGTTAGTAGTTATGATTTCTGTTATCTAATTCTTACAGTAATTAATTTTGCCTTCTATGCAGTACAAGCTTTGCTCATGGTTGGCTATACTTTTCTGCGCTCAGTCCCTTGCAAACATGAAGAATTTTGAGAATGACTTGAAACAGTTATCTATGGCTTTCATGTAAGCAACATTTTGGTGCTACTACTTCTCTTATATCTATTAGTTCTTCCACAAATAGAATCCATGTTTATTGGGTTTGTGGGATGTATATCAATTTATTGAATCATATGAGAATAAACAAGCCTTTCAATAGCATATCCAAGCACTATATGGTCCAGCATATACGGTATGGTTGCTATCTAAAAACAATTTAAAGGATGCTGAAAAATAAAAGTATAGTATAAACAGTTTTTGTGGGCATAATACAAATTAAGTTAGCATAGGAAGAAATAAGGTAGAGACAGGTGGAAATTAATGTGCTTGGTGATTGATAGGTCCAGACTAAACTAATGAATTTCTACTGATTTAACTGGCTCAAGCTAGAATAATAGTTGTTGCATATCAATTATGGGGGTATGTGGCAGTCTGGGCGTTTTACTTGGATGCATATAACGTTGCTGCTTGTGCGGCTAGTCTGCATATTACTATACATGCATATGCGGTCATATGGACCCCTTTGAAACTATGGTAACATGAGCACGGATTCATGTACTGTTTTTAAAGCTATGGTGACATAGGCTTTCATGATGTTTTGCATTTTTTTAATGATTTTCTTGAATTTCGTACTCACCGCATCCGATGGCATGCCTAACCAAATAAAAAGAACTAATTCATGCATGTTTGTTTTTCGTGATGTTTTGCTGATTTCAAACATTTGAACTTTGCCAGGTTTGGAGTCATGGGATTGATTACAAACTACCTGGGCCCTGCTCGTCCTGCCAAGAAGGGTTGACATCAGGAGAGGTTATTGACCCAGTAGCTTTCATTTGGTTTGAAGAAACTCCAATTATGTGCGGGTTTTTTTAGTTTTACAATATGACACTAGACGCAGGTTGCTTATGTTGTATTCTTATCATCTTATGCATGTGGACCTGTTATCTTTTTCATGTCATTCAAAGTAAGAATTCTTGACTTATCACGGGTGGTTTATAGATTGATCATTTTATGTTTTATCTGCCTGAGTGTATTCACAGCAAGCCAGTGGCCTTTGGCACAATTTTTTATAAGAGCTTTTGGCACAATTATGCAGAATATAATGAAAATGATAATCTAACTTGATGTCATTTGGGAGGTTCATGAAACACTGGGAATACTATTCAAAATTTGGCAGCATTTGACAGAAATGCAGAGTGAAGGCGATGGTTGTCTTCTCAGTAATTGTAACTGCTGATGTTTCTCCCAACTGTCCGGAAAAACACACCCGGGTCTTAACTGTAGTGCTTCTTGTTCAAGTTAAAGTGACCAAAGTCATCACTTATGTAATTTTGTGTTTTTTCTGCTGTAGACTTGTGTCAACTTTTGGTAGCTCTTACTTTGAACTGCAGCTGTTCCTGTGTGTGCAGAACAAAAGCTGCTACGAATTATGAACTTGCTGACATTTTTTCATGGCAATCAGTCTGGCAGAATGTTCAACAAGGGATGTCTTTCATTGTACTGCAACAATTGCACATCTACCATGATGTGCATATTTAATTACGTTGCAATTAATCTATTTAGAGATACAATGAACTTGAAATATGCAGCTCTTTCTTTGAACTCTAATAATTCCCTGATGTTTACTTGAAATAACGTGTTACCTGTTGTAAAACTCAAGCATATAAAAGATGTAGAGACGAAAGATATGCAGTGTAGAACAACTCTTTATCATTCAAGAGGCAGCAATTATATAATATTATATTATGATAAACATTAAAAATCTCCAACGTATTAATAAATAAATAAATAAAGGCTCGAACATCTGCAAAAATCTTTTAATATTCATAATGCCACTGAATGAACTAACAGATACTCTCAAACCTAGAGTTTCTTGCAGAGGGTACAACAATCCAGGATTTACTTAACCCTTATTAGATGTTCTCATTGGTGGCCGGGAGACTCCCGAGGGATATATAAGGTTGTTCAGTGCTAGAGGATCTCATCAGCCAAATGCAATCTAATTCTTAATGTTCAGTATAGGATAGTAGGATAATATGATGTGAAGTCTGAGTTCCTAATGCTATGGTCTTAAATTGTAATCTTATGTAGTATAAATTTACTTAAAAATTAAGATCGAAAATATTTTAACTCCTACCAAAAATGCCTTAAGCGCTAGTGTTGGATTCGGTTATATTTTCATGAAGGATGTTGTAGATCTGCTTTACACATGTGAGTGTAATCAATGCTCTTCTGGAGGTGGCCAACCCACTGGACTCAGATCATCAAGATCAATGACTCCCAGAAGAATCATTCTGTGAACCGGTTTGTGTCCTCCATGTTCAACACGCTCTCGGGGAAAAAGACTGATGTGCCTGGAATTGCCTTCAAGAAAAACACTGGGGACACTGATAGTGACATGATGTCCCCGAGAATCTCTTGAAGGACAAACCCTCGATGAGATTGGACAAGTTTGATCTAGGCTTTGTGCTTCATTTTATCTCTTTAATGTTTTCTTTGCATTAGCCATGACGCGTGTTTTCCTTCCTGCTTCTTCCTGGATTCTTCACTGTCAAGATTTTATAATTACTTAAAAAGAACTGAGAAAAAAAGGCATGATTAATAATGAGGGTTTTTAGATGCTTTGCAAGGCAAGAAAGAAAGAATGCACTGTCCCTCTTACAGAATATATATCTTGGCTCGACTTCTGCAAGGCAAGAAAGAACGCCATACATGTCTTAGTTTTAAATCTTTGGTCCTTCCGTGAACTTAAGAGCATATATTTGCCCGTATTCCACACATTCTTTCTGCTTCATCCTTTTTTTTGTTTTGTATTAGCTGCATCATAAGATAAATCTGCTTCAGACTATACTGCTAGTGCATCTTATACACCTCTCTCTCTCTCTCCGCTTTCACAGGACGTTAATGCCAGCACATTACCCTTCTTTGTGCACTCCATTACGGATATCTATAAATCATCATCCAGCTTCACCATTAAATTACGCATGCTTCTGAGACATGAGTCCTCCTTCCCCCTCGGTTTGCATCCTCATCCTGGTGGTCATCGTCCTCTCACCCTTTCCATTGGCTCATCTTTCTGCCACAGAAGAACCGTGTGAAGCCTGCTTCCACAGATTCAATCATCCCCGCGTCGCCGGCGGTTCCCCCTCATTGCACCTAAAGCCTCCACCAAGCGGCCGGCGGCCGCCACCTCCACCTCCACCGCTGGCAGAAGAGACCGACCCACTGTTTGGTGTGGAGAAGAGGCTCGTCCCGACCGGCCCAAACCCTCTTCACAACTAGAAAACGGAGTACATATATATCCTCTCTTGTTATTCTTCCTGGCTTCCTGGGATTCATGTTGTATATAGACATTGTCTTCTCCTTCATGACTAACAGGCTGATCAAAATAGTAATATACTATATCGTCTGTTTGCAATTATGTGTTTCTTCGTGAGTGGAAGTAATTGACAATGGAGGACGTTGATTAATTAGCTGCTTTAATTATTGATTTATTGTTCTTCCACCTGTGTTCTTCCTTATCTTTATATATGTGTGTGCAGCTTCTTGACTTGATGTTAGCTTTTAGTTTCATTAATTGAATGGATAGGGAACTGTTGCTTTGCTACGTTAGTCTTTGAAGCGAAGGTGATAAGGATATCTCAACCTTTATGAGATTAACTTGAACGTCACTTTTCTTGATTAATTTCATTTTTGCCTTGCCTCATTAGGGAACATGAGGCTAGAAATTATCAAGACCTTTGCTCTCTTGCTTATTAATAATTAATTATTCATGCTTATTCTTTAATTTAAAAAATCACACCTACTGTACCTAAAATTATAGCAGATACAACTAAGAGTACTGAGTAATGTTGCTGGGAAAGGTGCTGATGATACAAGGCAAAGGAAGAACACTAAATAATATGGAACCAGAAAAATGTAACTTTATTTCAAACATTAGTAAACTCTCAATATCGATCATTTATAATTTTAACGTCGAGTACTCAACCTTCAACCTTCACTTATTATATCTTACACATTTTCTTAGTTATTCTCAAATTATTTATTGATCCTTCTTGAATCTTTTTTCGATCCATCACGAGTTTTTATTAGATAATTTATTAATTATTCTCAGAGTTTTATATTATCTTCCAACTCACGAGAATTCTAAGAATCATGACTCTTCATTTAGGTTACTTCCTTTGGATAAGTATTTCTTCATATCGCATTCATGTTATACTATGATAGGTCTCATCCTTGGACAAGTGTCCCTCCACATTGCATTTTATGTTGTGTATGATAGACTTCACCTTACTTACAAGGCTCCATAAAGTAGGTCTTACACTCATTATCTCAATGTTGTAGTAAGTCTTACCTATCTGCATTGGTGCATCTTAGGACGGATCTCTTAAGGATATTAGGATGTGTTATGGTCTAAAAGACTGCTGCTGATAATATATATCTCTAATTAAGTTTTATATAATAATAATTTTTTTAAAAAGGATTACTGTAACTGTGAATTGAGATGTTCGTGACTAAATAGACTAACGATATTATATATATATGCAATATTTATTTAATTTTTAAATCTAGGAAATAGCTGTCATACCCGAATCAATGCTATTTATTTCTAAATAGTATGCGTAATTTTTAAGTTATATCTAATTAACGATAAATAGAGGGATAATAAGCTTATGTACTAACTAACTCTGAGAGGAAAAAACTAAAATAAAAACAAACTGACGAATCTACCCGTCCACGTATAACGAACGGACGGCCATCACGAGGGCGTCGATAATGGAGATATTTATACTAAGCAAACCCTACCCTTACGATCGCGGCGGGCGTCTGATTACCTCTTTCTTTTGCCATCCTCGCCCCGAGTTCTCGCACTCATCCCGCCTATCTCCGGTATCGATCGATCTCATGTCCCATTCTGGATCTTGTGACGCTTTCGATTTTTTTGTTCTTTGATGGTGATCCGACTCCTATATCTCTTTGTTTGTTCATTTCAGCAGCTGCTATGTCGGACGAGGAGCATCACTTCGAATCCAAGGCGGACGCTGGGGCGTCCAAGACCTACCCACAGCAGGCTGGGGCGATCCGGAAGAATGGATACATTGTGATCAAGGGGAGGCCCTGCAAGGTATTTTCTTATTCCACTCTCGAACTTTTCTGTGTTTCTAGATCTGTAGTATGCCAGTCTGAACACGATTGTTTTGAATTTTCTTTCATGTTTAGGTTCTTTGTTTCATGTGTGCCGTTAGTTTCGATCTAGATTGAATGGGGTATTGGTTGCGGCTTTTGTCATCCTGTTACTTTTTTTTATTATTTTGGCTTATCCCCTTTATGCTTGTGTGGTTTAAATAATTCTTCTTCTTTTTTAATAACTTTATGATCGCTGTCGCTCAGGATTGATCTGTGTATGTTAATGGTAAACATAAAGTTGCTCCAACGATAATTTAACAAATACTCGCAGGGAGTTACAGAATTACTTCTTCTGGTGTTTAGTGGAATACAATGAATTCGTTCGATGATCTTATTTTTCCCAGTGTTGGTTTATGGCTTCTCACTTACTGAAGCTTTTAAAAAAAGTGTCAAAGAGAAAATAGTAACGGAGGATTTATTTAATCATTCAGTTGCAATTTGGGAACGGGAACATTGTTGAAATATTTGATTTATTCTGTTATTTGATATTTTGGTTGGATTATTTTGCATTAAAGATTGTTTTGACAGTAAGCTAGAATGCTTTCCTTTTTATTGTATACATTATTGTTTATTTTGATCTCTGTAGCTGTTTGCCTATGCTTGTTCCTATGTTTATAAACCTCTTTGTTCAACTTTGTACTCAGGTTGTTGAAGTTTCAACCTCCAAGACAGGGAAGCATGGACATGCCAAATGCCACTTTGTTGCTATTGATATTTTCAACGGAAAGAAGCTTGAGGATATTGTCCCATCCTCCCATAACTGTGACGTGTGTTCTCCGATATATCTTAGTATAAATTGCTCAATTGACCTTGCATGTATCTTAGTATCTAAATTTGCTTTTCTTATATCTGCAGGTTCCTCATGTTAATCGTACTGATTATCAGCTTATTGACATCTCTGAAGATGGCTTTGTATGTTTTGGTTTAGTTTCCTTGATGATGCTTTTTCTGGCTGACTAATGTTTGTTGGAATTTGTGACCTAACACTTAAGTGAATATGCCAGGTGAGCCTTCTGACTGAAAATGGAAACACAAAAGACGATTTAAGGCTTCCAACTGATGAAACCTTGCTAACTCAGGTTTGTAACGATGTATTTTATATGGAAGTTGGGATATAGTAAGCAAACACTGAATTCTTTCAAGATTTCAGTTGTATTTTTACTAATGTGTCAAAAGGTTTGACTAAGAAGATTGCAGTAGTGTTGCAACAAGAATCATATTATACTTTGCAATCAATCATGTAATGGTGCAAACAACATTCCATCGTAAATCATACATGTTAGGAAATATACCCTAATAGTAACGATGGAAACAGGACTAGAACATGGCATTGGGTCAAAAGTCCATTATTAACATGTGATAAATTATTTTAAGCTAATGCCAACAACATGAAAGAATAATTTTTTCATTACAAATTTGTGATTTGATAGACTTACATATATATTAGTGTTTAAATTTGAAAAATGTGAAGGTAGATATCATATAAATTAGTGTTCAAAATTATAATGCTTCACTAAGTCCTTTGTTATTTGGTGTTACGACTCTCTATCCATGTTACCTTATCTCAAAGCTGTGTACATTACCAATGCCTTTGAAAAATATACCTATACCATAGTACCACCTTGCTGAGGCTTTTTTAGTTTGAGTGAGAAGGATGAGGATTTGTTTGTACCGTTGTCACATGTTTGTCTCTTTGTTTTCTTGAGCTTTATCTGAATGCCTTGTAGCGTTAGTCATGTTTTAATTGAGTGCGTACCAATCTTTATTGAACTGTCTGACATTATTGTTTATCTGTTGATGTGTCTAATTTATATATACAAACTTAGCATAGTTTACACACTATTTTTCTTATTTATATAGGTAAATTCAGTTTAATTGGAACATCTAATCAATTGTGCAAATCAATGAAAAGTTGTAATTAATTGAAAAAAATAGATAATCCTTGTTATAGATTTGGAATTTAATTTATCAAATGTATATTCAAATTGGAGGATATAATTTATCAAATTTAGATTCTTGTATTAAGTCTAAATTGAATTGATTTAAATCTATTATTAGTTCAAAAACCTTATCGACAAATAATTTATCAAGTTAATTTATAGCTAGAGATGCAAAAGACATGGGAGAAACGGTCGGCTGAACTTTATCTTGGACATTGACCAATTCTCCCGGATCCCCCAAGCCTAGCAATATCCTAATTGATTTCTACTTGAGCATACATACTGGCGTTATCCTAGTTTCCCTGCTAATTTTTTTTGTTTGCTGATAACTGATTCGAACATCTGGTTGTTTGGTTTTGCACCTGTTTCATTTGTATCAACCATAATGAACTTGTACCCTTCCAGATCATATGGTTATTTTCCATTATTATAATTTGACATTTTTTAAGAAAAAAAAAACATAATCTGTCTCATCAAGCATGTTGCAGAAATTGAGCTTTAACATATTGCATGTCCATCTAGTCTTTTTTTAGCATCTTGCTTGACTTATATGTTGTCTTTTTTTTTCAGCTAACAATCAAAAATGTATTTTCCAAGTCAACTACCTTTTAATCTAACATTCTGTTCCTGTTTTTGCTCGTTGAATGCATTTCAGATCAAAGATGGTTTTGCTGAGGGGAAAGATCTGGTTGTCACTGTGATGTCTGCCATGGGTGAAGAGCAGATATGCGCTCTCAAGGATATTGGTCCCAAGAGTTAAATCTCTTGCACTCATTTTTCTCAATATCTATTGTGAAAGGTTTTATATGAGCTAATTCTTCAGACCAAGTCTTTTTGGATGTTTTCTTTGAGATTAGCCATTGGTGTCATATTCCAATTCATATCAGAAACTCATGCTGTGGTGTTTCATTTAGAATCCTATTTATGGGTTGGTATCCTCCTGTTTCGTCCCAGTTAAGTGTTCCTGAGTTTGTTCTAGAAACAATTTTTTTTTTTACCTTGTTGATGTTGATAACAACTTTGTTAACAGATATTTAGTTCAAATTAAATGCATTTATGAAGTCGATTCATATATATATATATATATATGCGCTAGATATATACAAAATCGCTTGGCTAAGAGAACAAGAAGAGAACATAGGATTATTTTTTTTTGAAGGAGAAAATTGTATTTATTTTAGATAACTGAAGTGTTACAATTTGTTAGAAGAGCTGGATCAGAGGAGAGCCGTGAATGAGAGATTACAAGATGGAGAGAAAGAAAGAAAAATAATAGAAGAATAAGAGTCTATTACAAGATGGAAGGAGGGAAACGAAGAAAAATAATAGAAGAATATGACTACAGATAATTACCTATTGGGCAAAGGTTTAACTACATTTATGTTCACTTTTCTGATGATTTTAAAATCCCTGGATGTTTAATTTTAATTTTAAGGAGATCGTTTGGATTTAGAGATTTTTTTAAAAATTTTGTAAGTTTCTCGAATGGATTGAGATTTGATAGCAACGGGGGAGGGAAATAACATAAAAATAAACAAGTTATTTAGATCCTGATGAGCCAATTTATCCCAGCCAGAGTTAACAACGCCAGCATGACTTATTGGTGGAAAAATACCCGAGGACAATATTATGTATATCTTTTGTTTCGATTTTATGGCATAACACAGCATCTGACAAAAAAACAATTACAGCTAAACATTGAAAGGGGTTGACAAATCCCTCTTTTTTATAAAAAAAGATATATCGATTAGATTGAGCGTTACAGTGAATTGAAATATGCTGGATTAAATTCTATTTTTAAAAAATAGAGGGGCGAAGGTGAAAACGCCCCGATAGCTTTCAAAGAAAAGGGCATTCGAGGTGACCTTCATTTCAAAGGAAGCACAAGCACCGTTCTCTCTCAGCTTCGTGGACCTTCTTGGATCAAAACCCTTCGTTGAAGCCCCGGAGTTCCACCCTCAGCATCTTCTTATTCGAAGCAACCGGATCGCATCCTCTTTCATGGGTATCTCACCTTCATTTTAACCAGATCGATGGTGAACCTGACGATTAAAAAGTTCGATCATTTACTTCATGGGCCATCTTCTTATTCGAAACAAAAGTGTCTTGTTATGCTCGCTATTTCACATTGTGAAATTTATCAGCAGAGTAACCTCACCTGTTGCTATATCCAGGACATGGTTGATTAACATGCATGCTCTTTCTTGGATAGCTGATATCCCCTATCTGTTAACTGAGAACATATGTAAAATTACAGAAAACACATCAAAGCATAAATCTTGTCTATCAAGCAGCATCCCTCTTGAAGGGTTCTGCTTCCTGTTCCTCTGAAAAAAGAAGAAATGTGTTTCTTGTACAGAAGGACTTAAATTTAGCATGCGTGTTATTCCAATCTATGGTAAAAATCAGTGGCCTACTTTATCAGGTATACCAGTAAAGATTGAAAAAATAACAGAGTTAACAAGAATGTTAACTTGTGTACTCCTTATTCAACTCTCAATTCTCACATTAGTTTAGGATGGAAGCATCATTTAATAAAGGCAGACTGTCAATTTGTCAGCCAATTTTCCATTTATATTAAAAATAGGTCATTCCTAACGAATAGGTCTCCAGTTATAATGAACATTCAAACTAACATTTGAGACAAGGATTCTTAACCTATCACTGCTAGTATTTTTGTTCCATTTTTCCTAATAATCTCAAAATACTCAACTTTGCTAGATTAAGCTTTTGCAAATTCTTTAACTGTCTGACATTTTTATCCATAATCCATAGTAAGTCGTACAACTTGTCTTGTAAAACTTCTAATTTAAACTACAAGGTATGCGATGATAATACGGACTCCTCAGTTGCTTTCTGCTTTAACCACCATCTTTTATACCCTTTAAACAATCTCTCTATCTATCAGTAGCTAATAGATAATAAATACAAAAGATTCCTTTAAATCAATTAGATAATGATCATGTGTAAAATGGAAGACCAATATGACTTGTAAAAGTTGAGAAAGCACCTGGAAGGGATTCAAAGTATAGTTTGAGCCATCACTGTTCAATGTTTTCAGATCTGAATAATCTACGTTGAGAATATGACCATTATGGCATCCATCTTTCAGCAGATAATTGGATGGAACAGATATATCTAATAATGCTGCTAGAGCCAGCACAAATAAACCATATAAGTGCTACGATTCATTAAAAAAGATATTCAAAGAGATAAGGCAATATTCTCTCAAATAAAATCAAGGTCCATAGAGATCCAATTTAGCTCCTATTAGTTACTACTATATTTGCATCAAAGAAAAAGACATAGAATGTCATTCAGTATTATTTTGTATCCGCAAATGAGGGTAGTTTGTACCAGTGCAATAGAGGACTGATGATGCAGGAAAATGCCCCTATCCAAAACTATTGTTTTATATTATCTTTATATATATTGATCAATACAAACTGTTACGTTATGACACCAGATTCAGATAGCTGATTTGGAATGATACCTGAAACACATCAATTGCGGAAAACAACTTGTTGGATGAGGCTCTATAATAATGGAAAAAAGAAGAATTAAAAGAGAACAAATAAGCGGCAGAAGAATCAAAAGAAGAAGAAGTAAAGAAGAAAAGGAGAGTACTGATTATTGTAGACTCAAAAAAAGAGTATTCCAGCATAAATATCTCAGCCAACTCAAATTGTCCAATTTTTGACGAGTACTGATTATTGTAGATTAGAGAATTGCACAAATGCAACCAGGTGGTTGTGTAGCTTCCACCTTTGCTTTCCTTTTTCACCATATCCACACAAAATGACTAAGATAGCCAGCTTTAAAAAAATTTAATCTAAAAAAACTACGAGCAATGAGACAGATTATTTATAATGTTCTTTGCTTATACATAGACTAATTGATGGCTATTTCACTCCAATGGTACGAATCCTCATCAGTAGATGAAGGTTTGTAAAGTATGTCTTGGGTGCACTATAACCAATTACAACTAGAAAGACCAAAAACATTGGATCAATGTAAAATTATTTTGTAGTAATTCTACAGCAACAAAAAGTAATAGGGCATGTGAAGAGGATGTGTTCACCTAACACCTCTGATAGCATCCATGCCAATCTCAGAAGTATCCCCAAGCATTGAGAACAAAAATTGCTCAGCATCGTCAATAGTATAGGTCCTCTTCATTACATCCTACTGCAAACAAATGCCATGATGCTTCCTTCTACCTCCAACACTATAACCCTTCCCAATGACATTCACCACTATTACAGTCACTATTTCTTGATGACAGACATGGATCTTCCCATGATACCGCAGGAACTCGGGCAACCCTATAGGTTGCATCCTGTCATGCTGTCGAAGTCGGAGGAGCGAACAATCTACATTACCTTCTACTACAAGATCTGCTGAACCAACAAAAGCTAACTCAGTACTTTTCAGGGTAAAGTATCAATGCAAATCCTAATTAAAAAATATCATCTTCAATTTACCTGTTAATAATTTTGCAGGAGATGGGAAAATTTCTTGGAAAGAATTGACATGAAAGCGAGGATGGTGACGACTACTCCAAGATATAGGAGAATAGCCTTCACCACTGACTCTATCATCCGTTTGATATTTCATGCAAAGCACTATGTAAAATTTTTGATAAGCGGAAGACTAGTATTTCTTGAGAGGTGGTTGTAAACCTAGTGATGTTGTAAGGATAATATCAAATGACTTTATGGAAATACTTTAGTCCAGATTCATCCTTTTAGTTTTCATGCACTAATTTAATTTTTGTATATATTTTACTCTATTATTGAATTAAAGTAAAATATATACAAAAATGAATTAAAGTGTATGAAAACTAAAAGGCTGAATCTGGACCAAGTGTTTTCATAGACTCATTTGATATTATTCTTACAGTATCACTAGGTTTACAACAACCTCTTAAAAAATACTAGTCTTCCGTTTATCATAAGTTTTATATAGTATTTTACATAAAGTATCAAACGGATGAAGGAATCAGTGATGAAGACTATTCTTACATATGTTGGAGTAGTTATCACTATCCCTGTTTGTATATCAATCATTTCCAAGCAATTTACTCATCTATTGTAAAATTATCAACAGATAAATAAAAGATGATATTTTTTAATTAGGATTTGTATTGATACTTAACCTTAAAAAGTACTAAGTTAGCTCCTGCAGGCTCAGCAAGTTCTCATAGTAGGGGTAATGAAGATAGTTCACTTCTCCTTCGGCCTACACAGCATAACAAGTACAACTTGTAGGATCCCGAACTTCCTGCAACATCATGGAGAGATCCATATCTATACTTCTTCTCCTCTACAAATTAATTTGGAGGTTGCGTTCGACTCAAGCACAAGTTCTCTCCGTTAGAACGTCTCTGCGAATTAAATAAACAAGGATCAAATCGTGTGCTTCCTCGTCGTCTCCCCACAAATCCAGAACAATTCGAAATGAAAACAGAGGAATCAAGCAGAGATCTGTGTCTTGCTTACTATTAGTGAGGATGAAGGATCTGCACTGCGCTTCCGGTCGCTGCAGCAGTGGGTTCAGAACGATTGACGCAGACGTGCTGGGCGATGACAACGGGTCGGCGGAGGGAAAAAAGGTTGGGTATCGCTTTACGATTGTGGAGGAAGGAAACCGTGGAAGTGGAAGGCGGCCTCGCTGCGACGCCTGCGGCCGACGAATGCGGAGAGAAGGACTGAGCTCGCCGACGGAAACGGCAGCTCGTGGGAATTGGGGGAGGAGTTAGGGTTAGGGGTCGAGATGCGGCCGGCTCCATCGCATGGGGTTTTGTTCGGTGGAACCGGTTCGCTTGGCCGGTTCGATCAGGTAGAAAAATGAGCCGAACACGTGAGGAGCTCTATAAAGAGCTTGAATTTGCGCCTTGAAAAGCTCACATAACTCCAACTTCAATATTTTTGGGGTACGTTCTTTAGGCTTTAGGGTCCGTTGTATTCATGGCGAAGAAATCAATTTTTGAGCCACACTCACATCGCATGGCAGAGGTACATTGTTTTCATGTGATTTCTTTAATCCATGAGTTAATTTACCCACGGTACAAACATCTTAAGTTACAATTTTACCTCTCTCCACTTTCACTTTCGGTCTTCATGTTCGTGGTATATGTTCATGTTTCATATAGTTTCTCCTAAGACAGGTATAAGTCGTTTATGATATAATTGGTCACAATCTTTTTTGTAATTGAAATAATCAATTGAATACTATACGTTAAGAAGTAGTTCTCCTTCCAGAGATGAAGAATATATTAAATGATGATAATTTTCCAACACATGGCAGCTTCATAAATAATCAACTCGGATCATTTGTAGCTAGCACTAAACAAGCTGTAAGAACATCCAACACGTATCATTCAGCAATCCATATTTATACAAATACGATGCTCCAAAAAGGATGTGAACCGTACATAGTAATGCCTAACTTTCTCTATGGAAAACTATCAAAATCTCCCTCAATATTACATTTTAGAAGAAGGGCAAAAGTATAATACCTCCTAAATCATAAAAGTTGTCAACCACCTCTGCTTCTCGCTGGTCGCAACATGATCCGAGGCTTCTCTAATTCTTAGGTACTCTACTTCTCGGGCTCATCGAAGTAATTTACAGGAATGTCAACAGGAGGAAGCAACTTTGATACACACTTGAACTGTTCCAAATAAGAGAACAAAGATGAGACAATCGGAATCAGTACAGATTTCTCTAAGCATGCAACAAAACTAAAAGGTCTAAGCCAGAAAGTAATAGCTATTTGGGATCAACTACATCAATCTCCCTCTGCTATTGCCTTGCGCGTAACTCTAAATCTTAGTTATACCATAGACCCAAGCCTTTTTCTGTGGATTCAAGTTTTCTTAATGCTACATCTACTGTCATTAATTATCCTAATCAATTCATCTTATGCAACTATTTCTATGGATAAGTTTCTACCATCTTAATTTGCTTTAATCATTATATCCTCCATTGGGTCTATACCTAGTTGTTCGTAAATAATCACATTGCTTCTTACTCTATATTTTTCTATAAATTCCACTCATCCAGCTCAATATTCTCATTTAGCTCAACATTCTCATGTAAATGGTAAAGAAAAATTTTACCCTTTGCTGCTTGTATTGTTCACTGATAAACGTCAAGTTTGATGCTCTCCTCCTCAACTGCAAGTCATGTAAAGCGTTGATGCAGTCCCTTAAGCCAACCACACTGTAACCAGTAGATTGCTTCAACTTCTTGCTCTACAGAGTACATAAAATAAAAATGACCACATTAAGGGAATCGAAGAATATAAATGATACAGTTTCAAGTATAAAAATTTGGCCAAGTAGAAAATTCATACCCAAGGATGATTTTTTGGATCAATAGTGAATCTCGCAAGAAATATTGCAGAAGCAGCAATTACTGATGGCAGGAACCGAAGACAATCATAGTCTAGTAAACTCAACTCAGCAAGGTAGCTTCCCAGGAACTCTAGTTTCAGACTCGAACACTTCATCAAGTTTAAAGAGGCAGAATGAGAAATTTAATTATCAATCTAAAGTTAATTGAATAACGAATGCAAGGAAGTTCAATAGTACCGCTAACCTTGCTGCCTTCTTGAGCATCATGTATGAATCTCCTACAATGAATGCGGTTAATCCAATTAATCACTGGATGCTTCATCCAAATAAACTTCAAACTGTTTCTGTGTATTAGGCAATGATACCTTAGGAAGGTCTTAATG
This sequence comes from Thalia dealbata, assembly GCA_030544415.1. NCBI lineage: Eukaryota > Viridiplantae > Streptophyta > Magnoliopsida > Zingiberales > Marantaceae > Thalia > Thalia dealbata. The sequence continues at coordinate 5,746,808 of CM060454.1, forward strand.
GTGGGATTGCTCACCTCAAAGTTTAGAATCTTCAGAATGTCTTTCTCCATTTTCACCACCTATATGAATGCAGGCTAGGAAATGTTCATCAGCAGCTCCAGTTTGGCAGATAGAATAAGCAAATCAAAAAAGAGATTGGGAGAAAATAAGGCTACCTCTTGTTTTGTGAATGTATTATCTGTACTTTTACAAATTTTTTCCACGTTTGGGGGACTGATCTCTTCATATTTCCTGCACACAGGAATCGTTTTCCAGAACTGCATCAAATAAACGACAGATTGGAGATATGGGGAATCATTTTTAGCATAGGGGAGCATCAAAGCATACGAGGCGATGAGCATAGAGGACGCCCCGAGAAGCTGCAGCCGCTGCTCGTTGATGGCATTGAAGGAAAGGAATCTGTCGATGCATGCTACGGTGAGGTAGAGCGTATCAGAGACCAGCTTGTATTCCTCCGCCACCTTCACCAGCCAATCCACCAGAATCCCTCGCATAGATGCCGTGACGTCGTGCTGCACGACCTCCATGTAGTTCGCCACCGGCCGCCGCTTCTCCTCCACCTAAATCCAGCAAAGGGAGCCCTAATCCGACCAATCCCAAATAGAAAAGCACGATCTTAATCCAGGAACCCGCTGCTAAAACACCTGCCTCCATCGATCTGAGGTATCGATAGACATCCGCTGCATAATCCTCGGAGCTCCCTGCCGCCCGATCTGCAGCCGGCGTCTTCTTCTTCCTCCTAGGCTTCTGACCGGGCCGGGAAGGAGAAGCGGCGGAGAAATCAGCGAAGGAAGCATGAGGTACGGCATTGGAGCGAGTGGAAAGATCGCTGAGGGCGACGCGCCTCCTCTTGGTTGGAGTCTGATTGGGGGGATCCTGGACGCCGCCGGCGGAGGCCTTCCTAGCTGCCGCCCGGGTGAGGCGAGGGGGGCGGTTCTCCTTGGCCGCCTCAGCGAAGGCAGCTGCAGCAGCGGCCCTCTTGGCTGCCGCTCGGGTGAGGCGAGGGGCTGAGTTCTCCTCCGCCATGGATCGACTCCTCTCCCTATCTAGACATGGTCGTCTTGGCATTTGTATCGGGGAAAAGGACCGCCCTTTCTTCTTGATGGGATTCGAAAACAAAAATAGAAAAATAAAAAGAGGGAAGAATGGAGGGAATGGGATTTATATGTTTGCAAGATTGTTAGAATATTACATCAAATGTGAATAATATTTTTTGGCCAATTGGTTTTTTGAAAAATATTTTACTTAATTTTAAAACTATTTTTTATTTAATACTACTACTGTAATTTTTTTTACTAATTTAAAAAATTAATTAGACTGCAAATTAAACTTTTTTTTTTGATATTGACCTAATAAAAGATTAGCTAAATTACGGAATTAGGCATGCAAATAAGAACGGTAGTTGAACTTAGCAGTCTCGCCTCCCTCTCACATCAAGGAATTGTAGCTGCTCAAACTCCACCTGAAGCTTCTCTCCTCGCCCTCTTCATCTTTAAACTGCCTCCTCTCGCTCGCTCGCTCCACCGCCGCATCAATTCCAATGCCTTCGGGCCAGGAACGACGCCGGCGCGGCCAGGCGCTCCTCCTCCTCCTCCCGTGGATGACCGGCATGTAATCGCCACAGAGTTGCTTCGTGCAAGTTGCTCCTTTTTTTTTTCCAGAAAATGAAGATGTTCTCTCACGCGCATTTTCGCAAACACCTAAAGTGCAGCTGCTCTGGGCATTCTCTACGGGTTTTACGGCGACCGCCGGCTCGTCCTGGGCCCGAACTCCTCGCGGATGATGGAGACCGCTTCGCTCTTCGTCGAGCGGCTGCACGTGAAGGGCGAATTGGAACGAGGAGCGCTGCTCTATGGATTCAACGAGAAACCGGAGCTCAGCGCGGAAACGAATTGGAGCATTTCTATTAATTTGTTTGTGGACACTTATCGTCGTCAGGTAATACCTTGTATCTTCTTTTTTTCTCGTTCCTTTTTGCTGTCTGATATCGAATTGTGTTGGATTCAGGGATTGTCCATGTGGTTGAACAAAGACTCCAGGATTTGGATGGCGTGGGAGTTTGTTGCTCATGGTGGGAAAGATTATCCAGACATGCTTGTGGTTTTGTTCAAGGGTAACTGGTTGTGTTCGTAGTCCTTTGTATTGTTCCTTCATATTTTCTGCAGAAATTTTTTTCCTTCCCTTAAGATTTAATTGATGCTTTTGAATCTTTGGTGGTAGGAGAACAGAAATTGGAGAAGGTGCATGGGTATCGCATAAGTTCCCACGATAATCTGAGCAAGCCAAGTGATGGTAAGTATGAAGCTTGTTATCAAGTGTCCCTAGTTTATTTAGAATGAATTCAGTAATCCGCATAAGACAACCGAGACTGCTGGATGAAGTTTGTAGCATTAGAGCAAGAGATTAAAAGTGTTGCCTCGAGTTATATATTTACTAGAGTATTCTTAAGGGTTTATTCATCCTTTTTGCTCTCTGCATTTTCTACTTTCATTTCATGCATAATTCAAGTTTAATCCGGCTTCACCATGAGATGAATTAAGATATAATCGAGTCTCTTCTAGTATAAGTTTGAAACTCGGCCCTGATAAATGTATTACTTGATTATTTGCATCAGCTTATTTGCCCTTTTGCTCTCTACTCTCTGTGCTTCTATGATCTGGTCCATGATGCAAACCTCTGATACAGTTTGACCTCTGAGAGGAACTAAGATACAGTTTTCTCATGCCGCAAGAGAGACTTTTCAGTTTGTAAACTACAGTAGACACCACCCAAAAGCCTAACCAAAATTTTGGATTTTCACTGTATTTAGTAACCACAAGAAGCAAGAACTTGAATACGTCAATAGCATCAGCATCGATTTTCTAGCTCAACAAGGTTTCTCCTAGTTATACTAATTATTTCCATATTACATTTTTCTTTGGGGTAAATAAAATAAAGTTCACTAGTCAGGAATCAGTAATCGCTATTTAGCAAACTGTGCCATGTACTTGATGATAGATAGAATAAAGTAAAGCTGCAAGATTCTGGGCAAAAATGAAAGAACCTGTCTTCTGAAAGCTCAGCTAGAAATACAAAATAGAAGTTACTGCAGAGAATGCGTAGTTAATATATACTGCACTTTTTGGATCAGGTTTTAACAGAGAATATGTAATTGATGAAGATAACATGTATTATCTTGGTGTCGTCAATTTAACTCCCCGAAGCATTGTTATGAACATGAATCTGAAGGTTACATCCAAAATGTATGATACCAGCAAAGCTACAAGCATATGCTCCACAGGCACTGGTGACTGCGAGCTCAAGCTTTCATTTCCCAACACTCAGTACTATGTTTTAGCAACACCCCACAGCAAGGTAATATGCCCTCAAGATATTTGCTAAAACTTGAATCATGAAATTGTTTTGAGGAAACTCGAAGTAGAACATATTAGACCATGCAACTCTTCTTCCCTTATCTAGAGTTGGAAGTTCACTTTTGGTATTTTACTTATTATTTTAGGCTACCCTGAGGGTTTGGAGAGTTCAATTGTCCTTCATTGCTCGCCTGACAGCATACCTATTAGTTGCAGGTGATTGATGTAGTTAATGTTCTCTGTCTCTCTCCCTAATTTTTTCTTTAAAAAAAAAAAACCTCTTGCAATGGTGTCTAATGTCGCATAGTATAACCAGCTGCTTTTGAACTTGTGATGTATTCCTGCAGTCTTTCTTGTCATTGTTGTTTCAATACTACTGAAGCATCTAGGAGCATTATCTTCTGAGGAAACAGTAAGGCAAGTACAAGTGGTTACAGAAGCACAGACCGAAACCGACCCGATATTGCCAGTTAAGGAGATGCCTTGCGCTTATGGAGCGACCGAAGAGGACCCTGAATCAAGCGTGTGCACATCTGCAGAAGACTTGTACGACAGGAAGATATGTGTTATTTGCTACGATGGAAGGCGTGTCTGCTTCTTCACTCCTTGTGGCCACTGCATTTGCTGTTATTCATGTGGACAGAGGTAACGAAGTGTTCGTGTTTGTTCTTCTTTTTTCCTTTTTCCCAATTGAGTTGAATTTGCAGGATCATGAAGGAGGAGAACAGAGTCTGCCCAATTTGCAGAAGGCTCATTCACAAGACTAGGAGACTGCCAAGTACATAGCATGTGTTATTTGTGTTAAATGGACATGAATGCTAGTGACCAGAGCTTTTGCTTTTCTTATAGGAGTATACACGTATCATAAGTTCTTTGTGTCACACGAACATTCTTGTAGCCCAACCAAACTTCCTTTTGAACAAAAAGAGGAATTCTGAAGCTTTGTTGCATCTCCATGTTTGGGTTACCAACTATAATACCTTGGTGATGTGCTTGGTGTATTAGAAGAAGCTCAAAGTTTATTTTTTTCCTCAAAAAGGGCAAAGAGAATCCAGAACAAGAATGAAACCAGATATCTCCCTCCCCCAGAGTTACAGCAACAGGTAGCAGCTAAATGCAACAAAACAAGATTATTTTTTGGGTCATGCCAAATAGATGTTATAAACATGCATGCATGCTAACATGTCCCGACGCACTGCCTATGACTTTTTTTAAGGGCACTTGGGGCGCCTCCTCTTACCGGCGCCGGTGAACTTGTCCCTGTAACAGGGGCACTCGTCCTTGTGCCCGTAGGTACCCGACGGCACGCACCGGCACTGCTCGCAGCACAGCTCGCAATACTTCATGCACCGCGCCTGAACTCCGGCCTTGGAGCACCTCACCTTGCACTTGCTCTCGCAGAAGGCTGTGCTCCATGCATGCAAGCAGGAGACCGTCAATTCCAGGTTAACTAAACGGAGAAAGACTAAGCAAACTAAGTGACCGATTGTCTACCTGATCCTCCTGCCACGGTGAAGTGGAGAACGGAAGCCAGGAGGATGACGATGAGGAGCAGAGTGGCCAAAGCAGAGGAAGCCTTCATTTCTGCAGCTTGGCTTGCACTTTGCAGCTCACGTACTCGGCGGTGAGGGGTCTTCTTTATACAGGGGCCAAAAAAGAGAGGAGAAGGATAAGGGCCAATTTAGTGAGACGATCGAGGGATCCAATGCATGCAGCGGGCGGAGACTGGAGAGTGGGGTGTTCTGGGGTAGGCCGTGCCGTCGTCGGGTTGTTTGATGAAATGCCACTGTGGAGGAAGAGAAGAGAGCAAGGTGGAGTTGCACGACTGGAGGGGAAGATCCCAAGAAGCGGCATGTGAATTGACTTTGCTTGCCTTCGAGTTTACCTTTTGTTTCGACTCCCGGGCCGGGAGGGAGTGGCGATCGATTCGGCAGGGCGTGCGTGCATGCATGGGGAGATTTAATCAAGCTCGGTGAATGATAATGACGGCCAATCTTGGGGGCTGGGGATTCGTTATATATGCACATAAAGCTATCAAAAGCCCACTTGAGCAATTAGGGTTTCGCTCTCGCAACGAAGACCATCGGCAAGTCCGGCAGCATTTTAATCGCCGTAAAATCTACCGACGTCGTTGACGGCAAAAAATATTAACAGCAGCAGCGCTCTTCTTGACCACCGAATGATGTGGAGCCACGTACGTTAAGAAAAAAAATAAAAAAGGAGGAGTCTTAGCTATGTTTTTAAATGTTGATTAGCTGGCTGCAGTGAAGCGGACTTGGTCCCACATTTGATCAATTAATTGATTGCTCTCTTCACAGAGCTTGGACCGTTCGGACCTCCCACGTCAGACTCATCTCGTCCCTTTAGGGGTAATTTTTTCTTATCAGTCTCCCTCGCTTAATTCGTCAAAATAGACCGAACTCTCACCTAACCCTAGTTAGATCAGTAATATTCTATATTAAATTTAAGTAAGATGGATCAAAAATATGATTTTAAGCAGTAATTAATGAAGTGAGACTAGGGATTAGCTAATTAATTATACTTATTATAAGGGTCCACCCTACAGGCTACGGGCTACAGGCAGCAGTGCAACCACCGTAACTTAATCTGCTGCATCAGTTCGTAGACTTTTTTATTTGAGAAAAAAATATATTAACTAAGATTATATTTATATATATATACGTACATATTTAGCACCAGCATATAAATAACAAGCATGGTCCATGACCTACATTTCTAGGTTATTAATTTATGCAGACTTCGGAGGACATCTTGAGATTGAAATTTATGTACTTACTCATCATATTGGTCCCAATCTTTAATTTTTCTTAGAGTAATTTGTTTTTTTTTTACATTTTTAAGGAGGAATGTGAATATATCACATCGTTATAATATGCTTTTTAATTATAAACGCGTGGATGCTATTGATATTGATAATAAAAAATTTCTAAGTAAAATAGATATATTTCATCCGTTGTGAAATTTATAATTTATTTAATAGAACATGAGAAGAAAGAGCAAATATAAAGAATATATTTTAATATTAATTTATCTCGTATTTTAATTAGATTATAATTAAATTTTTTTATAAATTTTTTTATACATTTTTAATTATCCATGTCAAACATGGTATAATCAGATTCTAAAAAAAAATCTTAATGCACTTGTAACAGTAGAAAGCATATAAAATTTAAATTATCTTGTTTTACCTTTATGATGTCAGGTAAAATAAATAGAGATGGGCTTCGTAAAAATACCTAATATTACCCAAAGTTAAAAAGAAATTGAAACGGGTTATAGAGACAAACCCGTCAGCCCGTTAACCCGTAGCGAGCGGTCACATCTTTATCTTTTCTGTTTAATTTCATCGATTTATACTTTATTTACTTTTTGGTCCCTCGCTTTTTTCTTTATTCCACCACCTCATCCCGTTCCCACCACCTTCTTCTTTTCGTCTCCCTTTTTATTTATTTATTTATTTATCGTTCCTCGTCTTCCTCATCGCCATCGCACTGTCGCACGCTCGCTCTCTCGCTCGCAGCCCTCTTCCCTTTCTTTTCCGGCCCTCCGTGGTTGAGAAAAATGTTCACATTTTAGTTCCTACCTCCGCCTCTGCCTCCGCCTTCGGCGTCGCAGCCGCTGACTCACAAGTAGACCCCTTGTTCGGAAGTTTTTCTCCCAAAGTGGTGCTCGGTTTCTCCACTTCAGGACTCCCCTCGCTAGGGCTCTTCTTTGCTCCTGCGTGTGCAAGTGTGTGTTTGTGTCTTTTGGGAAGGGGCGATGGAGAAGAAGGAGAAGCAAGGGCTCTTCGCGGCGCTGCGGGAGGAGATGGCGAAGGGCTTGTCGGCAGCGCGGTCGGAAGGCCCGCGGCGGTGGAAGCGGCCAATGTCGCGGGGGTCCCCGGCGGAGCTGCTGGTGCCGGGGTCCGGGAGCCTGGCGCCGCTGGCGGAGGGGCCGGAGGAGAGCGGCGGGGACCCGAGGAAGGAAGGGTGGGGCCGGTGGGTGAAGGGTCAGCTCTCCAGGGTCCCGTCGGCTGCCGCTTCCTGCCGCCGCTCGGACCTTCGCCTCCTTCTCGGCGTCATGGGGGCGCCGCTAGCGCCTGTCCACGTCTCCACCACCAACCCGCTGCCACATCTCGGCCTCATGGGCACTCCCATTGTGAGCACCTTCTATCTTTCCTTCCAATTTGCCTCTAATTTTTTGCAAGTCACAAGTCTATCGTCTTTGGAAACCATGTGCTCGGTGCAAATTTTGGCAAAAATTAAATTTTTATGTACTTCAAAGAAATGCCCGAAACGTGTGCATTTACGGATGCAATTTTTTTTATCTCAATGGATCACACATTGTGGCACTTTCTCATGGTTTAGTTATTTGATACGATGATTCCTTCTATTCCTGTAATAAATGCATCTCATTCTATCTACTTAGTGTGCCCTTGGATCTTTGGTTACATTGGTTATTCAATTTGGATGGGCATTGAGTCTTCGTTTTTTGTTGATTTTTTTTTGTACAATTGACTTTGATAGGAAACCTCTTCGGCTCAATACATACTACAGCAGTACACCGCAGCATCAGGTGGGTTGCAGCTGCTGAGCTCCATTAGAAATGCATACGCCATGGGGAAAGTGAAGATGGTGGCGTCAGAGTTTGAGACTGCAACTAGGGTCATCAAGAATCGCAATTCACCAAAGGACGCAGAGTCCGGTGGATTTGTCCTATGGCAAATGTCACCAAACAAGTGGTATGTCGAGCTTGCCGTGGGAGGTAGCAAGGTCCGCGCTGGTTGTGATGGCAACCTTGTATGGCGCCACACCCCCTGGCTCGGTGCCCATGCTGCGAAGGGCCCTGTTCGACCCCTCCGTCGAGCTCTCCAGGTACAACTATAAAAAGCAGCGACTGCAAGCATATAATCTACTGCCTCACTTTTGTTTGATGCAAGCTTTGTTGTGTCTGATCTTTGCTTGTCAGATAAGCAGGCTAATTATTTTTCAATTCAATTAAACTCCCCAGGGTCTTGACCCGCTGACCACAGCAAGCATGTTTGCGGATGCACAGTGCATCGGGGAGAAGAAGGTCAATGGAGAAGATTGCTTCATCCTCAAGCTCTGTGCAGATCCACGGACATTGAAGGCTAGGAGTGAAGGTCCTGCAGAGATCATCAGGCATGTCTTGTTTGGTTACTTCAGCCAGAAGACAGGGCTTCTTACTTATATGGAGGATTCACATTTGACTCGGATCCAGTCGAACGTTGGTGGTGATGCTGTTTACTGGGAGACCTCCATTAACTCCTCCATTGATGACTATCGCCCTGTTGAAGGTGTGATGATTGCCCATTCAGGGCATTCAGTGGTCACACTTTTCAGGTTTGGTGAAGTGGCAATGAGCCACACCAAGACAAGAATGGAGGAGGTGTGGGCCATTGAGGAAGTAGCTTTTGATGTTCCTGGCCTCTCAATGGACTGCTTCATTCCTCCAGCTGATGTAAATGGGGGATCGGTCAGTGAAGCCAGTGAACTGCCTCAAGCAGAGAGGGGAAGAAACACAATAGCCGGAAGTCACAGTGCTAAGGTGGCAGCTTTGGAGAAATCACATAATATTGCTGATGATAATGCCCAGTGGAGAGTGGAGGTCTAGTGCTAATACTATGTCGTATAAGAAGTGAGCAAAATTTGTTCTTTGTAATTTTTCTCTTTTATTACAGTCTAACTTAAACTATAGGTTTTTCAGAAACTAACTTTAGTTTTAGGGAAATTTGGAGCCTGCTAGTTAATAATTTCACTGTAAATAGGAGCATAATTGTTCACCACCCTTAGCGCAGAACCCTTGAAGTTTTTGGTTTGGTTTATTTGTTCTCTCATGGTCATGGAATGTAGTTAAGGTTTGTTATGCTTCTTCAAAAAAATTTCCCTCTCTCAACGGTCTCCTTCCTTCCATGAACTATCTCAAACAATCATGGGCGGCTGCTGGTCATGTTGATTGTATGTCTGTAACCAGAAATTATATTCAGATGGTATTTAGATTAAATTTTCTATTATATTTTGCTTGCGTAATGCAGTCATATTTCTTCCTGATTTTTTTATTAAAAATTTATATTCTCATTTGTGGCATTTACTGAGTGTCTGCCTAAACCTTCTTGTTGATCTTTTAGTTATGCTACTTTTGTATTGTACAATCTTTGCTGAAAATTCTACGTTAACTTGGTCTACAAGCCAAACCTCTGAGTGTAAATTAGTGGTTAAATTTTGAGGGTACTCAGACTTTTTGACAGGCTTAGTCATGGAGTGGATGGGCGCTTTCAGTTGTAGAGATATGTGGAATTGGGGGCATTGGAGCTTTAAAGCAGTAAAGCACACCACTCATGTGATTACTACATCACATTTATCTTAGTGCTAGTTAAAGTTTAATCAAACAAAGTGAAGCTACATGTGGTCTGCCATATTTACCGTGTAATTTTCTTAAGGGTATGTACCTTGAGTACAGCATATAAACATCAATCACTAAGTGATTATAGATTTGAGATGTATCATTATTCGTGTAAATGCTTTTATCTTTTTTAAACTATTATAAGAATTTATCTACATTATAGATAACAGATATCTTTTAAATAAAATTTTATTAAGAACATTTATTGCCGTGCAATTAGATAATTTTATGTTAATAAAATAAGTTACCTCCGACGTTGAATTATATAACTAGTACTTGTGATTAGGTAGGAACTCATTTATTGACACGGCATGATGAAAAATACTGCATTTATAACGCTCTTGCTCCAAGAAGCAACTTTTCTTATCCCATTCTCATCGATGTCAATGCCCTTCTCTCCCTTCTCCCCACTGGACCATTATTGTGCTTCTTTGGTGAGGACTGCGTCCTTGGGAAACAAAGGGAGCAACACACAATAACTGAGGATACAATCGCTGTCCGGCAAAAGCATTAAAATCTCTCAGTAAAGGAGGAAGCAAACAAGCATGATGGGACTCGATGACTCACCTTGAGGCACCACCTACCTCGTGCCATTTGATACTTCACTACCAGCTTCTGGCAGCTGGGTGCTGCTTCTAAATAAATGCTCGATGTGTTGTCTGGGTGGCGCAGAAGTAAATGTGACATCTTGGTTGAAGCATCGAGTGACGTATCATGCCCCATTTCTTATTTGATGCGCACAAGCACGGGAAAAAGAAAAGGAGAACATGCTGAGGTAAAAGGAAGCTTCTTACTGAGTTCTCGAGCTTCTTGGGTTTTTTTTCCCTCCATCTTTTTCTAGCGGTACTGAGATTTAGATGTCTTGGTGATTTATATGCATAATGACTCGTGCTTTTAGTATGTAGTTCTGTCCTCACCTAGTGAGAGGAACTTCTGAAAAGAATGTTCACCTGAACAGGGCTATTGGTTGATTAGGGTTCTCTACACCATGCAGTTAGATTGCAGTTTAGTTGAAGCTAAAATTTCATACAGAGTTACAAAAGAGAAGCACTTGACATTAGTTGATGCTGAATCCTATACCTGAAATCAGTAACCAATACAATATACCTGGAAAGGATTATAAACAACTTATATCATTCAAAACTTAGTTACGGAAATAATCTCCTTAATTTCGAGCCACGACCACATGGATCGGCTCTCCCCTAAACTCTGAGTCGGCCGGAGCTTCGTGCCCCGAGCCACTGAAAAAAAATTAACTTTGTAATCTTTTTCTATATGTACAGTATATCGTTCCCGCCTTTATTCGAAACCCACCTCCTGCGACTGCTGTTAGAGTGTATGCTCAACACTTAAATTCACAAATGAATCCAGTCTATATATATATAGTGTTGTAGTAGTACTAGCACTACTTGGAAGATCTCTGCAGTAGCTATCACCTACGCGATTTGATGAAGAGGCTCTTCTGAATCATCGGAATTGAAGGAGAAGATGTCAGGCGGTGCAGTAGTGCGGTCGTAGATGCTGCTGTTGATGAACTTGGAATGGCTGGCTTGACGGTTCTGATCAAGATAGACGACAATGACCGTGATGTCGTCGTGAAAATGGCGCCTTATTCCCTTCCCAATACGTTTGATGTCGTCGTATCTCATCTCCCTTTTCCTTGCAGCTTCATTAAGAGCAGCCTTGATCAATCTCTTTGCTATACCCTGCACAAGTTTATTTCAAGGAGGAATGGCTTAGATCTCCATCCAAAGCATGGAAGAAGACCATCGACATGATTTGAGAGAAGAAGATTACTGCTCTAGGGTTCTTGAAAACTATATCAACTGCAGCTTCATCGCTTAACTGCTCCCATAGCCCGTCGGATGCAAATATCAGAAATAAGTCATTTGGCTTAACCTTATGGACCTTTATCGCTGGCTCTGCACTGATAACAGCTCTCTTCAATGGAACCGGTGAAACAACTTGCTGGAACAGTGGGTCTCTGCTGAAGTCAGGTTTCTTTAGGTAGACATCTCCGATAGACCTAGAGACCTAGCAGGCAGAAAACAGTTTGTAACACTGTCTGTAACTTGAAACGATGCTCTAAGAAACCAAAATTGCAATATTATATGAGAGAAGTAACTACCAAAATACATATGAATTTGCTAGCAAAGCTCGAGAATCTCGAAATAAAATCGACAAATGGAAAGTTATGTGCATTTGAAAGATGCTACTAAGTGCCATTCTGACATTTCCATCTAGAATATGGGATCCAAAACCGAAACGGATATGTGCCTAACTGAGAGCAAATGAAAGAGAACTAGCATCAAAAACTCATCTACTTAAATAGTAGTCAAATATCTTTGCTCGAATTTACATGGCCTTTATCCGTGCATAGCAAGGAGTACATGGGCAACTCAACCTTTTTGGCATCACAAGTAGCAATTACCTTAGTGTTACCAAATTGCTGCATGATCCTATTGTCAGCTGTGGATTCTTCTCATAGAACCCACAATAACTACTTGATGCAAAAGACTGAAGGCAGCAACGGAACCAAGTCATGGCTTAAAGATGGACTTCAATGCATCTCTGTAACTTAACAAAAGCAATGAGCCTTTTAGGAACTCCACAGAGTAGTGAGTTGTCAGGAACTCTGTTAAGTAGTGAGTCATCTGACTCATCAGGAAAATGCTATTTAGGTTTTGATGACATGTATAGGCAAATTCAGCACCGAATATCCTGATCATGAGATACCTACGCAACAAGAGAAATCTTTTGATATGATTCGAACAAACCAAACAGCAGTTCGTCAACTGCTAGCCAAAATTCCAAAACTATAGCATTTTCATATCAGGATTGGGAGAAAAAAAGAAGCTCATCTTCCAAGACAGATACATGTACCCTATTCTTAGGCTTCAGCTTATTGAATGCTGGAGAACTAAGCTCTCTTTCAATTCCAAGGTGAACAACATTGGGTTTGTTTCTGCAGCGCAATTCAGGTGAATGATGGGCAACTTATAAGAGGGTCAGCCTACAAAAGATCCCACATTTCAACAGGTGGTGTTTCTGCTGATTCGAGATGGCATGATCGATAAGAATAACAAGGTCATTTTTTCATTCCACGAGCTTATGTTGGATCAAATTTAATGCTATTTCTGTATTGCTTGTTGCATTCCAAGTAGTTCTGTTCGCTGAAATTCCAGAAGCTGAAGCAATTGAGAGAATCAAAACTATGCAGCAGTAAACCATGAACAGTGGTGTCTTCTCACCTGGATGATCCCTTTTATCCGCCATGCACCACGAGTGTGGACAATGATTTGCTTATCGTCGGGATGCAGCTCCTCGACCTCCCTCCTGACTTCCTCCACGGCGACGTTGTGGTCCGTCGACAGCCGCTCGGCCATCACGGTCCTCCCGCCCGAGCTCCGGCGGCCAAGAACAACCCTGGAGTCGCCCAGATTGGCCACGTAGAGCGTGTCGCCGGCGATCGCGCCGACGAGGCAGCACGATCCCACCGAAGCGATCTGTGGCTGCGTCAGCCACGACCGCCGCACCAGCTGCACGAAATCCTCCTCCGTCGCGTGGAACGCCTTCTTGATCACTTCCGCCGACAAGCTCCCTTGCTCCGAAGCGAACCCTGAGCAATTTGGGGGAAAACACCAGACTCTGATCAGTTGACCCATCAAAGATGGGGGTTTTGACGGAGGAATTGGCGAGAGGAGGAGAGCGGGAAGTACGATCGAGGTAGGGGAGGAGACGGTTGCTGACGAAGCGGGAAGCCTCGGGGCCGCCGTGACCGTCGTAGACGCCGACGAAAGTGGCGGAGGGGGAGGCGAACACCTGGCCCTGGTCCTCAAGGGAGTTGTTGGCCTGAACCACGGCGATGGAAAACTCGCCGGAGGCGTGGGGCTTCAGGTCCATATGCCACATCAGCCCATCGCCGCCGCCGAGCCTCCCGAAGCACCGCTCCAGCGGCCTAAAGCACAGTCGCAGCATCGCCGCACAATCACGAGACCACCAAAGCTCCGACCTTTCTCCGCCTCGGTCCACGCCGTCACCGAAAGCGATCCAGGAATCACCGAAGGCGGGATCTTTCTCAGCCGCCGCAGGTGCCGGTGCCCAGAACGGTGCGGGGATCGCCAAAAGCGGGATCCTTTTTGTCTGCCGGGGGAAGTAGCGGCGGAAGCAAGGTCCTCTGAGCTCGGAGGGGGGGGGATTGGCTCGATTCGCAGGGGTCGGAGGGGCGGTGAACGAAACTGGGGAAGGCGGAAAGTGAAGGAGGAGGTATTTGACGGTGAAAGCGAAGAAAGTTGGCGTGGATAACGCGTCGAGGAAGCAAAGTGGAGAAGGAAGGAGAAAGGAAGGAACATGCGAATCCATCCATACTTTTTTGGTTTACATCCGCCGAGTGGAGCGACGGCCATTGCGTGTGTGATGATCGCTGACGTATCGCTCGGCCTACAGCGTGTTTTTTTTTTCTTTTTCCCGTCGATTCCAAGAAGAGGAGAGGAGACGAAGAGGAACAAGACCAACAGCAACAACCAAAAAAAAAAAGTTCCTGCAGAATTACACGAAGGATGTGAGTTCAAACTCAGCCCTCACACCCATAAAAAAAGGAACTTTTTTTTATCAGAAGAATCGAGTCAATTTTGATCTGCCTCGAGTTCTCAAAGTTCCACATTCCAGCAGCTGGGCGAAAGCGAAACCATGCAACAAAACCGAAGACAGAATCCAAGTTGGATTTGGTTCAGCACCGGAAAAGATCATCAGGTAGAAGGAGGTGGAATTTTCATCTGCTAGAAAAAAAAAGGTCAACGGGATGAAGTGTGAATCTTCTTCTGCTTCCAGAAGTGCTGCTTCTCGCGATGCCCAAAAAGGAGATGGTAAAAAGGTTTCATGGATCGACCGACCACAGTTTACTTCCATGGCCGGCCGGCAATTGACCGACCGAAGCAGCTGCCGTCTGATTAATCTATAAAGTTTTAACTTCCGGCTGCCGGAAAGATGGTCATAAGTTTACAGCTCATCTAAACAGAACTGTAAAAATAGATTTTTAAACTTATTAAAATTAATATATATATATATTATTGATAAATAATATCATTTTTTTCTTCCATTTTTCCAATAATATTATTATATTGATAAATAAATAATTATTTAATGTCTTCATCATCGCTTATGTCTTTTTAATAATAATTCGATGTGTCGGTCGGATTCGGGCGTAAACCCAACATCTCTTTCTAGAAGCGAAAAGTCCAATACGCAGATGGACCCGACGTTGACCAGTCAACGCCTCTAGAGTAAATTAATAGCTCACTGCGCTCGTCACTGAAACATAAAACATGCATCGCCCGCGAGATTTTAATAATAAAAATACACGTACATGTCTTCTTAATTAATTAATCAAATGTGAAGTGATGTGGCATTTAATTGATGTGATGGGGGTATGAATTATGTCGGGATATGATTCCGTAAATATTAAAAATGGATTTTATTTATATGGTTTTTTAGAAAAAAAGTGGGGGTGGGGAATTATTCCTATTTGAATTTATTGACAGAGGAGAATATTTCTCGTTTATTTATCCATTGAATAAAAATGGAAAAAACGTGGGTCAGAAATATATTAATTGAAAATAATGGTTGCAGAATAAACATTAATCATTTTCCCACCAATTCCGGCGAGAAATTTATTAATGGTTTTAAGATTTAAAAAGTGTTTTCTTTGTATTTTTTAAATAACTAACTCATGCTTAATCTCATTTTACGTTCAAATCTTATTTAACACGTGGCACATCCTCAGAGCCCTATAATAAATTCGGTGATGGATTAGTTAAATATAATATGAGATTTTTTTAAGCAGTTAAAATTTTAAGATGAACATTGATTTTATTTATTTTCTTGTCCTACGCTGATGGATTATTTCGAATAAATAAAAAGAAAATTTTGTGATCCGTCATTTTGTCAAACCTGAGCTCGTTAAAAGTTTAGTCAAACAGAATAATTAATTTTTTTTATATGAATTGAGTTAATAACTAAAACTAAGAAAACAAGATCAGTATAAAGTGAATGCCTTTAATTTAGTTTAAGGGATATAATTTGATCCAACTATCACGCACCCAAATAATCCTATTCCACCAGGATAACAATCAAGGGAAGAATGCGTTGACTCACCTAGGCGTCAACGCTCTACTCCTTCCTCCATGACGGTCGTCTCCTCATTATGCATCCTGATGGTGCAGGAAGGTTACGAATCCATTAAAAAAAAGGAAAATAACTATAAATATTATTAACTTAAAGAAATTTATATTTGAGAATATATATATATATATATATATATTAAAATTTCACAAATTCAATTCTGCTAATCAGTGGTGCGTTTACTCTTTTTTTTGAAATTAATGAGTTAAAAAATGGTCGTGATATAATTAAAAAGAAAATATAATACATACCATAATAAAATTAATGAAGATGGAAAGAAAAGAAAATAATGGGCTCGTGGGCCTTACAATAACTGCATATATATATATATATATAATATGGTTCATCTTAGAATAAACTTTACTATATTGTGTAAATTTATCACCACCAATGTAAATCATCCAAAAATTAAGTATTTTCCAGCTCTTAAAGTTGGCATCAGTCGTGCTGTGAACAGATCGACAAACTGGATTTTTAGGTCATCAACCATATGAAAACAAACTGATATTTTTATTTCCATTGACTTCAAAGTTGATGAAGCACAATTTTTTTTTGTTTGTTTTAAGAAGAAAAAACTCCTTTTTTTTTAAATCTCAACTAATAGTAATTGAAGACCAAACAGAACACCCCACAAAATGCTACAACAAGAAATTGAAACCTCCGGACCTGCAAAAAGAAACACATCCAGCGACTGACAACCTACGAGCTCTCTTCTCAAACCATCTTTAGGCTCAAGCACTGCAAGTGCCATGGCGCAGGGAGCACCTCAAACTGCTTCTTCTCAGCATTCTCACAGCCAACACCGACGTCTCCCCCTCCTTGCTGCAATCTCAAGGAGCCTCCTCCGGACTCGGATGAGGATGAGGACAAAGTGCTGGCTCCCGAATCAGAAGAAGTCAGTGCTGCGTCCTCCTCCTCCTCCCCTTTGCCGCTCCAAGGGCCTCTTCCTATTCTCAGCTCCAGCTCAATGTCACTCCCAACCGCCTCCTCCTCAGCCTCTTCTATGTACTCGTCGGCTGGAAGCTCCAGGTTAAGCACGCGCCGCCGCCGCCGCCGCTGCTGCCTCCTCCCCCTCCGCTCGCCGCTGTTGCTCCTTACACATGAGTCTGCTGCGCCGTTCTTCCTCTCGCTCACAAGCCTCTGCTTGTTCTCCATGTCCATCATCAGCAGCTTCTGCAGCCGGTACAAGCGGTGGAGTTCGTGCACCTATCGAGGAGGCAAATTTAATCACCGAAAGATGTATCTTTTCCCAGTAGCAGTTGCAGTGAATGCTCACTATCGACTGCTTGCTAGATATCTTGAAAGCCCTACCTGTTGCCTGAAGGTCTCCTCGTGCTTCATCATCATCATCTTCATGGACTCCTTGTCGTACTTCCTAACAAACCTCTCCATTGGCCGAGCTGTGATGATTGTATCAGGGTTTCAGCTCCTGTTCCCTTAAATCTGCAAAGCAAGAGGTCGACAGCTAACTTGGTTAATCGTTAATGCTCGACGCTTGGGGGTTTTGCGTATACTGATGGCTCAGCTCCCCAGTGCACTCCACCTGGGCGTAGAATCCATCAGCGTCAGTCAAGCAAAGTTTATTCAGATTCCTTGTCAAGGACTATGCGTCGTTGGTGTTTTTTTCTCTCTTTGGAAGACGCCATCATTGTAAGAGCGACACTTTTTGGTTGGATTAGATGAATTACAAGCCAAATTTTACTTTGTCATCCCTCCATCCCCAATCAATCTACTAGTTTTTCTAAAAGTTGGATTTTTATTGGATTGATCCAAGCCAAATCATTGGAGCTCGTTTGTTTGCCCTTTCCCGTCTTGTTGTCCTATGTCAACATGGTGTCCAATCCTTACTCATTTTTAGCTGCTACCAAGTGTTGGATATCATCAGTTTGACTAAACAGATAAGACATGAGTAGTGTCTCTTTTCCTTGTCGAAGAGGAAATTTTTTTACCAGGAGCACAAATGAAGAGAGGAAAAATATGAAAGGAAGAGGAAGTATATTTACTTTGATCAAGATTTAGGAAATGAAGAGGAAAGGCAGGAGAGATAGATGACCTTTGATTGCGGTGCCAGAATCTACTCCTTCAAGCTGCTGCTTCTACCTCACTAGGGCCATGGCGTTCCTTTGGAGATTGCAGCAATGAATCAATCTCCTCCTCATCCCCCATTCAATTCTGGTGAGGCAGCAGCAAGTATTTAAAGGCATCTTCCGAGAAGCGCATGTAAGCAGAAGAGGAGGAGGAGGAAGGGGGGCATGGCAAACAAATCCCACTGCCTGCTCTTTGCCTGGCCTGCCCTCGGAGAGGAGGAGGAGAAGCTCAAAGTCAGGTGCATGAGTGAAAAGATGCCCCCGGACAATCCCTACAAGGGACAGGCATAAAAATAACAGACCCTACTCATTGCCATCTTTTTATTGGAGAATTATGTGCCGTGGTGGTTGCTCACTATTTTAATTGTATGCCAAACTCACATGTGCACGAATACCTCAATATCATCACAACCAGTTGCCTCACCCTTGAAGCCTGCTTTGTCCTTGCACTGTTGCAGCTCCTCCTCTTCTCCTGTCCTCTTGTGCTCATCTGATTCAGAAGTGATCTGATTATTTCAAATTAAGGGATATGTAGACAACGGGTTTCAGTAGCACTGCCTGTACATGAACAAAAACCGTCAAATATTATGAAGAACAATGTTTTTAACTGAAGGAGAAGTTCTTGCTTCTCATGATACATATTTTATTTGACAACCCTATACGTGCTGATCATTGCAATACAAATATATCATAATTCCTCTACAAGGAATCTTTCTGAGTAGCTCTGGATCATATTATGATATTCGTGAGTAGTGAAATCTTGAAGAAGGTAGGATCGCAAAGTCATTTACTGAATACCCAAAACTTCAATATCACATCTCTTTTTTCTCTCTTGGAAATCTTGTATTTTGATCAAACAGCACAAATATGAATAGAAAGGCAAGCATGATGAGTTAGATAACAAGTTATTTGGTAGAAAGCAAGGATACATTTATTGGTAGTTACAAAGACACCAAACTTATTTGGAGCTTCTATAAAGTGTACTTTCTAAAATTGAAAATAATAAAAACCTCTCTTCTAAAATTTCTATATTATAGCAACTAATCCTCTCAAGGGGATGTCTTTCCAATTAATCCTACGTACATCACTAAACATGATTGGTAAAAGTGACAACACAAGAACATCTGGTGATTTAACAATCAACCCAATAGACTACAAATGAATCTGTTCCTTTGGGAGGAAGAAAAAAGCCTTCCTTTTGTCCTCTCAGTTACTGGCACGGGTGTCTTTATATATTTGGGAGTGGGAGATTAATTAACCTAACTCCACAAACATACACAGAGAAAGAGTGGGTGTGTGCAAACTGCAAATGCATGAGGATGAAATAAGAAACAGGTAGGAAGGAATTAATGAGTTGGGAAGGGCAGGCACATGGTGAGGTCATGTGTGCAATTAGTTTAAGGGGAGGGGGGTTTTGTTCTTGTTGCTGTTGTTGATCCCTTCCCAAGGGCCATGACATGGAGGAGGGAAGCTGAAGGTGAAAGAGGAGGAGGGGGTCCGACACGGGCGCACGCGCTGCCGGCGAGAGGAGGCGCAGGGCGTACAGTTCCATGGCTGCCATGGGGGTCTCCTCAAAAGGAGGAGCAGCTCATCTCACCTCTTCATCTCAATTACGTCTCACGCCACAATTAATTGAATATAACTTAATCCCTCACCCTGCTGCTTCAAAATCGAGTTCAATATATATGTGTCGTCAATGTTAAGATAATTGAGGTGATGATGCAAGTAATGGCTCTGAAAAGCTTGTGGAAAGGGGAGAAAAAGGCACTCCTTGGTTTTCTCTCATGATGGCTGCCCTTCTGCTAAATTTTGCCTTCCTTCCTTCCTTCCTTCCTTGCTTGCTTGCTGCGAACGAGGTGATGACCAAAGAAAAGGGGGGAAGAAAGCCGCTTTTGCTGCTGAAACTTGTACAATAAGTTCTGAATGATTTATTATGCTTTAGACTGCTCAAACGCTTGCATCAATTAGTACCAATCAAAGCGTGGCCCTTCCTAGAAGTACTACCCTGGATCATTGCTGTTGATTTTAACAAGATAAATATGGTGGTGGTAGACCTTGTATGCATCCCGTTCTATTCGAATTGAATTATTTTTTAAACCGAAACAAATTAAGCAGATCTTAAAATTCAAAACCAAAGCCAAATAGAATAATATCACTACAGAATCCAACCTTAAGAGTATTATTATTATTATTATTATTATTATATATATATATATATATATATACACTTTGGTTTGATTTAAGCCAAAAAAAGTTTAGGCAAACTAAATCTAGAACGAACTAATGGATACTGAAAAAAACAAATGGAACCCAAACATGATCTATTAGGTTTTACGCCTGTTCAATTCAGTTCATCGGTTTAATTCAGCGTCCCAATTCTACTATTGATGAATCTGTTTCTAACCTTCTTACTTGGTCCAAAAGCAAAAGTGATTCTGATAAAATTCTCATCAGATTGGATAGATGGGGTTTTATAGTGATGATTGGAGGCCTGTTTCAATGCTGAAGTGGTGGTCTAAATCTGGAGATAAAAGATTCTGCATATAGTGGGCACAACCAGCAATTTCTGATTCCTTTGTCTTCATCTTGTGGAATAAAGCAGCTTTGACCATCGTCCATGGGCTTTCAAAAGCAGCAGTAGTATCTTTCAACTCTGCTGCTCAAATGGGGGAAGGGGGATCTGAAATAAGCATAAGGAAATGATCCTTGATTCAATTATCTTATCCTATATATCAGTCAGTTATTGGCCTTAAAGACTGATCAATATCAGATGGTTTTGGAGTAGCAGTTAAAACGGCAGACCAATTTTCCAAATAAAAAGGGTCATCAGTTCTTTCCATTTTATTTCTCTCCGGGGAAAAATTGCTTCTTTCATTCAAATAGGACTCTGAAGTCAATGCTCGATGATTCTTCTTGCTTCTCTCCCTAGAATCATCTTCACCCAGTGTGCTGATTCCTTTGGATATACCTCTTCCACTGTCTTGTAGTCCACATAGAGTGGGTCAAATCTCGAGGGGTACCTCAATCTCCACCCAAGGTTTGTCAAAGAGAGACCAAGTAATGTATCCAATCAATCTGACACCATCTCCGTTTCCCTCTTGAGCTTAGTGATGCAGTAGTCCTTCCACGTAGACATTCCACATGGTTATCAGATCACCATTGAATGAGTTTAAGTAAATCTATGTGGAATCCCTCCCTATGTAGCGCAGGTAGGTTTTTTATTATATAATTTTTTAATTTAAAAGTTAATCTAGGATTTTGATAATTGGATTAAAGGGAGAGTGAGTGCAATTTTAAAGTTTAGTCAATATTATGTAAGTATGATAAAATAGATGGATATAAGTTTAACCATACCTAAATATTATATAACATGATCAGGTTGTAATTTTAAAATATTATTATGCTATAATATTTCTTTATAGAACTAATATTTACATGTATTGAACACATAACCTCGAACTCAATTGCTTTAAATAATAAGAGGGGTACATATTTTATTTAAAATAAAATAAATTGTTAAAATAATTTTAGCATATTTATTATTAACTATACAGTCCTTATTAATTTTTTAATATGAAATATTAAATATTATAATGTAATTTTTATGACTTAAATGTTAGTTTAAAACTAATCTCTAGTTAAATGAGAGCAGGAAAGCTTTGGAAATAAAAAAAATGAGAGTATGAAAGCTTTGGAAATGATAAGAATGTAGATAGAAAAAAGATTATTTTATCATCACTAGTTAAACAATTAACTAACTTTTTAACTCTGAAGTTGTAGTCATGCTCAATAACTTATATTTCTCTTACACCAACTGTTGGATGGATATATACATCTTGTGTTGATATTTATATGCCCAAACTATAAGTGGTTATTGACCTAAGTTTTGCATCCTACTAAATGAGTCTTGAACACTTGGTATTTGGCTCAAGATTATACATCTCAATAAAAAATATTAAAAAATAGAAATGGTAAAATATAATTATAAATAAATGGTTTACTTGGGTACGATGAATTGGAAAATATAAATTTGATGTTTTTTTCTAGAAAAAGAACCCTTAGTGAAGATGTATATACTTTACACCTCAATTACATCATTAATTAAAAAATAGGTGAAATATAAATTATCTCTGCATTACACCTCTTCCTAGAATTATAATCAATCAGCTAGATTCGGTATGTTTATAATAAAATTGAATAGTAATTACACAAAAAATGCACCTCATATGGCTGCATAATTTTCCATAACAAGTAAATCCTTTTCGATTTGGAAACTCCGCCACCGACTAAATTTTTTATTTTGTTAAACAGGAAATATGTTGTGCTGAGGTCATTGCTGATCTACTGTGTAAAATAAAAAAATAGCTCATTAATCCCACCTGGACAGCAGACAATTTCTTGGTCAAACCTTGTCTTCTACCTGTCTTGGCCGGGAGGGACAAGTTAGGGATCTTCTAGAATGCACTCCGACCCTTTTCTATAAAATAAAAATATAAATGTTTAATTATAATATCGTTTAGATAGATCTCATAATAACATCAAGTTTCAGCGATTTTTAAATTTATGACATGCAAATTACTAGAGAATTGATTTATTTGGGTTTACTTTGCAATTTATTATGTATTCTGTATAATATTTTCATGAATGACTCGTTTCGATGAAACCAATTGTTTTTTCATCGGCTTTTCCTATGTGCTGAAATAATAATATTAAGAATGTGCACTTTGTGTTATTAAAAAAAATAGTAAATTACTTCCTAAGCTTATTCTTTTATTGAAAGAATGATCTAAATTAATATTAAAAAATAATAGAATTGTAAAGTTACCAAAACCCATAAATAGGGCAGCTGGATGATAGCTAGAGATCGAGCAAAGGGGGGCGAGATCAGAAATGGCGATTGCCTTTGAGATCCCAGAGGATTACGGCTATGTGGTGCTGGTGCTCGTCACCTACGTCCTCTTCAACTTCTGGATGTCCTTCCAAGTCGGCAAGGCTCGAAGGAAGTGCGTAAATTCCTCCTCCGTTTTCTTCACGGTGTCTTCAGTTTTAAGCTGTGGTTGATGGGCGGCGGCATTCTCTCAGGTACAAGGTGTTCTACCCCACTCTCTACGCGATCGAGTCCGAGAACAAGGACGCCAAGCTCTTCAACTGCGTCCAGGTGCTGAGCTCCTTCCCCCCACCTGTTCGACGAATTGCTTGACTGACTTTGCTTGTTTGCTAATTGCGGGTGGCGGTGTTGGCAGAGGGGGCACCAGAACTCGCTGGAGATGATGCCGGTGTTCTTCGCCACGCTACTGGTGGGCGGGCTCCAGCATCCGGTCGCCGCCGCCGGGCTCGGCGCCTTCTACACCGTCGCCCGGTTCTTCTACTTCAAGGGCTATTCCTCCGGCGTTCCCGAGAACCGCCTCAAGATTGGGTTGCTCCTCCTCCTCAGTTCTTCCTCTTCTTCTTCTTCTTGATTTGAACTAACGGTGACGATCGATAATGCAGGGGGCTCAACTTCTTGGCGTTGCTCGCGCTTATACTTCTGACGGGAGCATTTGGGGTAAACCTCATTCGGAGGGCGTGATCCGGTGCGCCTCAAGGAGGAGATGAGATGAGAGGAGACTCGAGTTTATGTTGCTTTTATTAGATTTTAGCGGACAGCGGTAGATCTAAAACTTGGAGCGTAATAATAAAGTTTTAGTTTGTCGTTTATGGATTTAACTTTTAACTTGTAACGACATCAGCTCAAGAAATTGCTTAAGCATTCGATTTAATGATGTTGTTTTCATTACACCAATGCAGCCTTACACTTGATGTTGTTGACATGACAACGCATTGAATTTAAGCACCACGATCTAAAACATAACCTGTGGTCACATCTGTATCAAATCTACCTGTGAATAAACATTTTAAAGAACAAACATGGCAGAGGTTTTTAATAATCCGTCCGTATCAAATCTGCTTCCTTAATCAAAGCTTTCATCTCAAGAAGAATTTTTTTCAAAAAAATGACGAACTTAGATCGTTACAACAACACAGTAAATTCCATCACCACTTAAGCAGAAGGATGAGAAACGATCGAGATATGTACAGTAAAGTGAACGACTGGCTGAAGAGCAGAGATCTGTTCCTGTAACTTCCAACTCTTGAGCCCTCATGTAGCATAAAGAAATTTGAGCTTCCTAATGTCCTATGATTCTCATTTCCCTGAGTTATGGTGATTTATTATTTGAGTTTGATTTCTGCACCAAAAGTAACTTGTGTAAATAGATTTTTCCTTTTTCTTTCGCCTAGTTTGGTGCATTATCGGGATGAGGTGGGGCCACAGCTTGCCGCCTCTGTCGTTCCCGGAGGTAAAGAACAGCCAACAGGCAAGCGCAAAGAGTAAGTATTGTAGCATTCCCTTCATCCATCAGCACATCATCCACCCATGCCTCTATCCTGGGATATATGTGCGGAAGCGAATCAAGCATCTGTACCTGAAACAGCAGACGAATTCATCAATT
This sequence comes from Thalia dealbata, assembly GCA_030544415.1. NCBI lineage: Eukaryota > Viridiplantae > Streptophyta > Magnoliopsida > Zingiberales > Marantaceae > Thalia > Thalia dealbata. Next base: position 5,771,342 of record CM060454.1, read on the forward strand.
ACCTCAGACAAGTAGATGAGTAGGTTGTTTCTTTGTTTGATTGTGATTAATAATAGCTCGTCAGTGTTTCAGATTTTTGTATCTTAGTCAAATTGTACAGCATCTCAACTGTCTTTGACATCCTTGGTTCTTTGGACATGGATTTGGAAAGAAAACTCCTAGCAATAATTTACTATAGGAAATTTAACCGATGAAAATAGCCAAGCAACTAGATTTATGAACATGGAAAAGAAACCTTCTTTTAATATTTTTTCCAGTTCATCCTTCCTTTCTCCCACTTCCTTCCCCTCAAAATCCTTCAACCCGTGCACAGTGAAAGAGAATCATTTTTCAAAACGTTTCTTCTATGTAATGAGATGAGTTGAATAACCTAAAGAGCTTACAGGTGTGTTGTCTTCTCCATTCTCCAATGACGTGGATAAAAATACAACGAACACCTTAAACAGGATCACCTCTTTGATCCAAAACCTACATATTATAAATACCACTTGTTTCAACTGTGATCATCTTGCTGACGAAACCCATTTTAGATGAAAACATTAAACAGTGGCACGGAAAATGGCCAGGGGGCAAATATTACATGCACGGGACACGGGTGTATATGCACTTTCACGTGCGACTATACATCCAACCAAAAGGCCCAAATTAATTTGCAACCAGAAAAAGTACATGTCCAAATACAAAAATGTGCATTAACTCCTGAAATCAGTCTTTATTGATATTAGTTTCGAATCAATTTGCAGAAGAGAACAACTAAATACTTTTAGCAAACTAATGATTCTGGTTTTATCTCAAACTCAATTCAGTGAACTCAAAAAAAGACAATTTCAACGTCATCAGTATGGCTTAACAATTTGATAGACCTAACTAGTGAAAAATGATGAAATCTTATATCTATTACTAGTAGAAGTGAATGAGTAATCAGTAAAAGAGACCGTTAGCCAAAAAATAAAAGTAGATAGCACACTGTTTTCAAATTAAGTAGGTGACCAAGAGAATTAAGGAAGTCTCACCAGGAAGCCATCAGCATAGTTTTTCCGTATCCACAAGCTCAGAAGTGCCAACTTAACTGGTAATCTTGCTGCTGAATCTACCTCAAGGGCCTGATCATAATACCTTTTAGCCAGATGAAGATCTAATGGAAGTCCTTGGCCATGCTCATGCATGTATCCAAGGTTGAACATTGCTTGAGCATTGGATTGTGACTGAGCATGCATGTAGGCCTCAGCAGCACGCTCATAGTCCCGGCCAGTTCCCTGTAATAGAAAGACAATAATTTAAATGTTAACCAAGTTGCGTTAAAAGTTAGGTAAGCAATTCTAATCAGAATAACTAAATTGTATCACCATAACTTAATAAAACCAACATCAGGAAATGTTTCTATCCAAAAATTTTGGTTGTTTGAACCACTGACAAAGGCACTTGCATATATCAGATATATGAAAATTAATAGTCAACAGACAATTTTCCTGCTTTTGTATATTCCAGTGCTCAAGATGACACTTAATAGCAGTTTGAGTGTGAAGAGACACAACGTTCATGCAAACCACAACGACACATTAAGTACCCTGGGTGAAAATCCAGCCTACTTTGCAAAGCTCATTTCGGTAATAGTTACAAATAAGATTAAAAAAAGTTAGAACTTGATAGCATATACCGTACACGAACCACTGGAGTGTATTGCCTAAGCCTAAGCCTAAGCTTTCTAGGGTAAAAGGCAGTAGTATTGGGAAAACCATGGACAACAGCTAAAATTTCAGGCATAGACACGTCATAAACCAACAGAAATCCAGTCAACCCACCAACAATAACAACATTAAGCAAATACAGTAGTATAATAAACAGGTGTCTAGCTTACATAAAACTTTCATAAATAGTAACACAAGTGTTATCTAAACAGAAAACTAGGAAACCATACAAATTCAATATTGTTTTGTTTTGGGCAAAACATAAGAGAGTCAGCAGCCAATTATAATCCCCTGTAAAATGCAGTTTATTGCAATATGCATCTGAAAGATGATTGATACCAAAAAAGACAAACTCATTCGGCATAGGATCATGAAAAAGATTACCCTGCCATAGTAGTAAGCATCACCAATCAACAAAGCGGCATGCTCGTTACCCTGCTCCGATGCTTGCCACCACAATGTGTGGGCACGAAGATGTCTTTCTGTGTCTGTGCAAAATCCAGATTCCCCCATACAAATACTTTGTTCACCATATTTGTCAAGAATCCAAGCAGCATTGCTTTGGGCCACCTCATAGCCCAGTTCTGCCATTCTGGAATATAAGAGAAGTGATTTTCCCACATCTCCTTTCAGATAGGACTCCAGAGCCCACCTTGACAAGGAACTCCAAGGTCCCCTCTCTGCCACTGTTTTGTATAGATATGTAGCCTGAATCAAGAAAAACTGATCAGTATAACAATAGCGCTAAGAAGAGAAGTTATCTAAACAAGGTGTAAACACATTCACAACACCTAAGCACTCAATACATTCAGAAAGGCAAATGAAAGTCACAGTATTTAGCAACAAGGAATAATATGACAAGCTGATAGACAGTCAGCTCTGAGAAAAATGAAAAAAGGGAGAAACCCACAAATACAGGAATTTTAGACATAATTTGATTGGTCCCTGCACGGTCCCATCCAACCCCTATGAGTATAGCAAGGTCAATTTGTGCAGTTTAAACAATTCAAGCAAACAGGCTTCAACAGCACTAAACCATGCCACCAAGCTCACGAAGGAGGCGATCTTATGTTATGTCAGGTTATCCATCCTAATATATTATAAAACCTATATCTTTTAAACTATTATATGTGCATGGTGATGGAAATAGAATATATATACACATGGTGATTGTTTCGGTGGTCAAAAATTGGCAGAGGACAAACCACCATGAAATTTTTTGGAGATTTGGTCCAGGAGCATATAAGTTAATGTATACTTGCTTAAATTTGTCTTGGCTATGAATCCTGCACGACCTTTAGAGGGTTGAATCTAGGCTGATAGGCATCTCAATTCATTTAAGAATTCTTTGCTTCAACCATGTATTGTGCCTGCTAAATATTAGGTGAAATGTTTGCAGCCTAGGGAAGCATGCTAAAGTTGAGTCACTTTAATAGATAACAAGGCATAGTGCATAGCATTGAGGATGATCTAAATGAAGAAGCTCCAAAACACCTCACAGATCATCCTAAAAATTCAACAAGAAACAAGTTTTAGGACCAATTGGAGTTAAAATTCAGGCAACTCTTCCGACCATTCCTGGACACTCAAGTAACATAACTTTTTCACTTTAAAAGAAGCCAAAACAATGTATGTGCCAAGGATGACACGAACTCAAGAACAATACCATTTCAAGATTCTTCTTAAGGCCCACACCTTTCTGGAACAACCTTGCAACTTGATAGAGGGCTTTTGGTTGACCTGCATTAGCAGCATTAAGGAAGTACTTGCAAGCTGCTTTTACATCTTTCTTCACACCAATACCCTTGAGATACAAAACGCCTAAATTATAATGACCACCAGGCTCCTTATTTTCAGCAGCTTTCTCAAAATATTCTTTTGCCTACATGCAGAAATTAAATATTGAAATCAGATAACTACAGTTATTAAACCATCGTGATGCAAAAATTTTAATAGAAAGCCAGAACCAAGTTCACTTAATTGATTATTCAAATTAATCTACCAGCCTGGAGTTAGTGAAGCCTTTTCAGGTCATTTATTTTTTTAAACCATTCTTTTCAGGTCATTTATAACTCCCTAACTAAAGAAAAACAGCAAGAGCATCGAAGGAAAGGTTATATTCTCCATTGCTGGTATTAGCTTACTCGAGAACTGCTTCAGTTATAAGGGTGACAGACGAAGTTTCTTTCTGTTTGTCCTGATGTTAAGATCTCCCCCAAACTTAAGCACTGAAACACTAGTTTTTGCTAGCAGAACAACAAGAAAAACAATGGGCACAGTTTTATCACCTAATGAGCAGTCCACTTTTTCTTTTCAGTCCCTTGCAACTCTACAACTCTCAATCTAAGTGAGTTGGACTTTTACGAAATGCTCACTGCCTTCATACCTCTAGATGAGGAGCCAATCAAGTCATTTGAAAGAGTTACCAGAGAACCTTTTCTATAGTATGTGTAGCCAAACCAACAAATCTAATTTGAATTCAACTTCAATCCGATCCATGATTTTTATGTAACTTAACATACAGCAAAGGGAGCAATTGCAGTGTGGCATAATCAAACCAATCATAAACGGTCAAATTCAACCAGCAAACATCCCCAATTTTGGGGACTATGCCATATTGGCACATGGAACTTATCAGAGGCAGAGGCTATGCTCTTGAAACTTGAATTGTGGAAAAGCAAACATCTGCAAGATTAAATGAAATGCAAGCAATGATATTTTAAAGAATCACCTTGGTATAATTCTTTCTCTCTACTCCATAGCCTTTGACATAAAGATATCCCAAACCATTATATGCGGAGTAATACTTGTGTTTAGATGCAAGAGTAAACCAATCAAAAGCCTTCGTGTAATTTCTTTCAACTCCAGCACCTCTAGCATACATCTCTCCGAGCAATTCCATAGCCCTCGGATCCCCCTTGTCGACTGCTTTGGAGAACCAATGCAAGGCCTTTCCGTGATCCCTCCTAACTCCTCTCAACCCATAATAGTACAGCAATCCAATTCGATACATAGCGCCTGAATTCCCCTTCAGGGCTTGGTACTCAGCGATCTGAAAATCCTCGTCCGCCTCTCCTCTTGACTTCCTCAGATCCTCTTTGTTCTCCTCGGTACCGCTATGGATACGGACGGGCTCAATCACGGGAGGCTCCTTTGATATCAGGAAGCTAGCAACTGCTGCCTCCGCCAGTTCTGCATAAAGCTTCACCGCCTTATCGTACATCTATACATGATGGCAAGCCCAGAATAACAAAAAAAGGAACAAAAAAAATTGACGGCAATGAGAAATGACCGAGAAAAATGATAAAAGGGAGAACAAGGGAGATGTTAGGGCTCACATCCTGGCGGAAATAGGTATAAGCTAGGACCATCTTGGACTGCATATTGCCACCATCGGCTGCGAACTGGTGGTACAAGAAGGACTTGGGACGGCTCTGGGGGCGCATGAGCCCGGTACCGTAAAGGAATCCGAGGGCGGACTGGGCGTGGGGGAAGCCAGCAGTGGCCGCGGCCTCGATCTCTGCGGCGGCGGTCTCCATATCAGTAGGGTCGGAGGAGGAGGCAGCGGCGATCATGTGGCGGATGCCAGAGTAGTACAGCGCCTCGCGGGGGTCCTCTGAGGTGGAGTTGGAGCGGGAGGGAGACTCGATGACGGGGAGCCACGAGCCGCGATCGTAGTCATCGCCGCCGCCGCTGGACAAGGGATCGGAGTCACCAAACTCGTCCCAGTCAGCGGCATCATCAGGCGGGTCGGAGTCGTCAGCGGCGACGGATGAGGACGGGGACGGGGAGGAATCGGCGAAGTCTTCGCTAGTGATGACAAGCAAGACAGGGCGGAGGGACCAGCCGACGGCGGCGAAGGAGAGGAGGAGGAGGGGGAGGAGGGCGGTGTGGATCGCGCGGCGTCGCATCGCGAACAGGTAATGCTGCGACCGAGAGGAATTGGATCCGCCCGGAGGCCAATACGCAAGCGAGAAAAAGGAAGTGTCCTATGGGTGACGTATTTTACGAGATGGACGGTGGATGGAGCAGCCTCGACCTAATCCAACGTCTCAGATCAGCAATAAAACGTGGAGAAATATGAGCACAGATGCGAAGAGATGTGTTCGCAGGTGGAGTCGAAACTAGAAAGATCTACGAGTCATATTCTAGTGACTCGTGATAGGGATCACAACAGATTGGGTCCGACCCAAGTCTGCAATAAATTAACGGAGATGTAGCGCATGTTGGCGATCTGCGTGCTATTTTTTTATCCAATCAGTGTTAGGCTCGAGCTGGAGAAGGATTACGTTCCTACCGCAAAGAAACAACGACCTACTCCTGCTTGCATTCCATTATCGTGAATGAATCATCCTGTTCCGCACGGGACAGCGAACACGTCTATTTCTGGATCCGAATATTATGGTTTGGGAGAAGAAAAGGTGGGTCCAGAATTCTGTCCGTGGAGAATGAAATGGAATGTGTCTCGTGGATCGCAGGGGATCCCCGAGATCGTTCCCCTTCCAGCCCTAATCTGACCGGGTGGCGAGGGTTCCGCTGCCCTCCCCTTCCTAGTTCCTTCTCCTCCCATTTCAAGCCGCGCTCGTCGCTCGCACGCAACTCGTTCGATCAATTGCCTCGTCTCCTGGGAATTGGGGGAATCCAACCCCAACCCATCTCCTCGTCTCGTCGACCACGACACAGACGACGCGAGCGATCGAGCTCTTCTCGTTCTCGATCGAGCCCCAAATCCTTCGTCCATGGCGACTCCAACCTCGACCCACATCGATCCACCCGCTGCTGCTCCTCGCAAACTCCCTGTCAAGCGGAAGAAGACTCCCCAGCCACCCTCCCTTGACCAAAATCCAGACACCCTCCTCCTCCTCCCGCATGATCCGGCCTCCGAAGACGACGACGAGCTCGACGACGACGCCGATACCGATGCCTCCCCCGCTTCCGAAGCTTCTGGCGACGTCCGCTCCGCTGCGGCTGTTGCTCCGCCGTTCCGGTTCCAGCGCGTGTGGTCGGAGTTGGACGAGATCCGGTTCCTGCAGGGCCTCCTCGGGTGTTGGGCGCAGGGCCTTGTCTTCCCCCGCGACCTCAACCTCTTCTTCGACCGCTTCTCCGAGTCCATGCCGCAGCCATACACCCGGTCGCAGCTCTCTGAGAAGCTGCGCCGCCTTCGCAAGAAGTTCCGCGTGATGTCCGCCCGCATCGCCCGCGGCCAGGACCCCTCCCGCCTCGCCCCCCACGACCGTGATATGCTCCACCTCTGCACCCGTCTATGGCACCCCTCCCACGCCGCTACGTCCCCTTTCTCCTCCCCGGACGCCCTCAACCCTGGAAGTGGTGGCAACAAGCGCCGCCGCCCAAATCCTCGCGCGCCCTCCGGCCAGGCACGCGCCGATGTCCCGCCTCCTCTGTTCACTCCTCTTCCTGTGCCTATCACGACCCTGCCACCTCCTCCGGCTGATGAAAAGGTGGCCTGCGCCACTAACATCTCCTCCGTCAACACAACAAACTGTCCTCCTTTGGTGAAGGAGGAAAAGGAGATAAAGATGGAGAAAGATGCGGAGGCTTGCAAAGAGGAAGCCGTCATTGCTGGCAACGGGACTGCTGCTGCTCCCGAAGATGTCCCAAAGCATTTGCTTAAAAAAGCTGTCTTGGACGTGTTTGATACATGTCTAGAGGAATTCAAAGGGACGATGTCAGGCTCTTCTTTGTCCAACACGACAAAGAAGAGTGACCTGGAGAAGAGATGGCGAGAGCAAAGGGTTACTGAGATGGACGTAATGGCCCGGCGCTTGAGGCTGTTTCTTGAGAGTACCATCAAGAACCGAACTTGATCAAAGAAGTTGCAGTCTTGTAAAGAGAATCAAAACTTGGTGCTCCAACAACTGTTACAAGTTAGTGCTTTGAACTCTCAGCTAAGTTGATTGTACTTCTGGTAGGTCTGTACACCATCACACTCCTAATTTGTGTAGATTATGTAATGCTTCTTAACCTGAAATGCTTTCGCTGAAGGTTGCAAAAAAATGTGATCTTTCATGATCATGGATTGTGAAAGATTGTTAGTTGTTATTATTAGCTTTTGCAGGCAATTGATAGTAGCTCCAATATCATGTTCGTTTTGTATTGTTATTGTCGTGCCATTAAGGTGGTGACATTGTGACTGTTCACTGATGATGGTGTAAAGTCGGAACATGGAATTAGAAGTTTAAGCATTGAATCAATCCTGTGTGGAGTGTATGACTAAGAACTGCTATATAATGATTGCAGAAGCAAATCATACATGAAGCAAATCTCATTTGTTTAGACTGACACGGTAGCATTTCTTGATGCCAAGTGATATCTGATCTTTTTGTAACCACATGCTCTTCAAACCAATAAAAGAATTGAAGTTTCTGTCATCTCATCAACTTTTCTTTTCTTTGTTGTGGTCTTTAAGCCTATTTGGTTGTCGTGATTTGGAAGGATATATGATTGAGAAAAGGAGATTGGGAACTCTCCACTCGTCCTTGCCTACGTGCCCCAGTGGGCTTCCCACGTCAGATGCGATGTCGCCACGGCTCTTCCCTGTAGAAATTTACTTGTGAAGTTGCACGACTTTGTCCCAATCGAGAGATCGTATTGATCGCTTTCCCCATGTCTCAATTGCTTATTTATATTCTCATCGTGAGTCTCACTCTCACGATGACCTCACCTAGTCAACCTAATCAAGAGCCTTTCGTTCTCTTGGTGGGTGTTTTTATCCATTGATCATTCTTATAATCCATTTTCCATCTGAAGTCTCTTGTTTGTACTGACGAAAAAAAGCTTCAGATGGAAGATGCCAATCCACATGTTGGGGCCAACAAATCTCGTGAAGTAAAAGCTGAATCCAAAGTTCATAGTTAATAACTCATCTTACTATGTTAAAGTAAAAAAGATATTTTACTCATCTGGGTACGAGTGTAAACTCAAACTGCATTCATATTAATTTGCAGAATTATTATCGATAGTACACAATAACGAACTTTAAACTTTAAACCTTGTTTTCCTAAGAACAAACTTATAATTATATCCGTGAAGCGGAAGGGATGGAAGACGACGACGACGATGGCTGCTTGATTGGTTGTTTTAGAAGGACTTATCAGAGTTTGACGACTTCGGGGATGTCGACGGGGTAGCGGTCGAGGCAATCGGCCCAGGGCCCGTCGACCGGCGTCTTGACGGTGCGCAGGCACTTCCATACGGCGCTGTTGCACTTGAAGCCGCTGCCGAAGCCGATCTGCCACACCCGGTTGCCCCGCCGCATCCGCCCCTTGCTCTCGATGTAGTTGAGCTCGTACCACAGCGAGCTGCTCGACGTGTTCCCGAAGCGGTGAAGCGCCATCCGCGACGCCTCCACGTGTTCCGCCGACAGCTCCAGGTTCTTCTGCAGCTCGTCGATCACCGCCCGTCCTCCGGCGTGGATGCAGAAGTGCTCGAACGCCAGCTTGAAGTCCGGGATGTAGGGCTTCCACTTGGGGTTGAACAGCCGCCGCCCTACCAGCGTCAGGAAGAAGAGCAGCTGCTCCGACATGGGCAGCACCAGCGGCCCGATGGTGGTGATGTTCGACTTGAGCGCCTCCCCGGCGACCGCCATGAGGTCCTTGGAGAGGTTGATCCCCGAGTGCCCCGCCCCGTCCTCCTCCTCGTACACGCACCGGTACGCGCGGTCGTCGGCGCCTTTGTGCGTCCGCACGACGTGCACCAGGCGGTACTTGGCCCGGCGCGCGTCGCGGCGGCGGTTCGAGAGCAGCAAAGCAGCGCCGCCCATGCGGAAGAGGCAGTTCGGCAGCAGCATCGCCCGCTCCGTCCCGGCGTAGAAGTTGGGTGTGATGATCTCCGTCGACACCACCACCGCGTTCGAGCCCCGGTGGACCTGCAGCAGGTCGCGCGCCAGGTCCACCGAGATGAGCCCCGCGCTGCACCCCATGCCGGAGAGGTTGAAGCTGCGGACGTTGCTGCGCAGCTTGTACTTGTTGACGATCATCGCCGACAGCGACGGCGTCGGCGAGAAGAGGCTGCAGTTGACGACGAGGATGTCGATGTCCTTGGGCCGCAGCCCGGTCTTCCGGAGGAGCTCGTCGACGACGGAGAAGATGACCAGCTGCGCCTCCTGGCGGGAGGCCTCCATGGTGATGGCCGGCGGGATGTAGTGGATGGCCGGCGGCAGGCTGGTCTCCTCCCCGAGCCCGGACCGCTCGAGGATCCGCATCTGGAACCGCACGCTCTTCTCGTCCATGTTGATGAGCCGCGTGTGCTCCATGAAGGTGGAGAAGGGCACGCGGCAGGTGGTGGGCGGCTTGAAGCAGGCGTAGTCGACCAGGTACACCGGCCGCGGCCGCGACATGAAGTAGACGGTGGCCACGAAGACGACGGCGAAGACGGAGCACAGGATGTGGACGAGGTCGAGGTGGAGGGACTCCCACAGTGCCATGAGCTCCTTCGGCTCGAGCCGGACGAGCTCCAGCGACACCGCCGCCATGACCGGCACCAGGAGAAATGTCAGGAAATTGTTCACCAAGTACTGATACCCGAGCTTCACGTACTTGAGCTTCACCGAGCTCGAAAACTCCGGCACTGCCGCCGAACTCGGCATCTTTTCTTCGATGGATACGGATCGACTGCGATACGTCGAGGGGGCGGAGCTGGCTGGAGGGGGCCGGATTTAAAGGAGAGCAAGAGTGAGGCGGCCGGGGATATTGAATGAGGTTAGATGGGGGGGGGGCAGTAAATGAGAGGGCCGGCTGGCGGAGCGGTCACCAACCAGTTCTCGCGGGTAAAGGTCTCCGTCCGTCCACCATGGATTTAATTGCATTCGCACCACCACCACCACCAGTTGCATTAATGGCGGCGGTGGGCTTCTAGGTGCAGGTGGTGGTGTGGCAAGCCGCTCGTTCTGCAGCGGCCGGCGGAAGCTCCACAGGGGGAGGCGGAGGAGGTCGTTGGGGGTTGGGAGGACGACGGTGGATTTGGTCTTTCTGTTGCTGACGTTTTGACTTCCCAACAGGAGCAATTTTTTAAAAAAAATTTACACTCCGATTAATTATTATTTCCCCAGATTTGTAAAAGTTAAAAAAAAAACATATGTTGCAAGGTCAAGCCCACATGCTGCACAAACTGTAGCAAACCCCTGCACCTGAACGTTGACCTTTGACTTTATTCCCGGTTCATCTTGGATTCGATTTTATCCTAAAAATAGACCGGCGTTGACTCCCGTGCTTGTTTCATTTACTTCAAAACAGTGAAACATAGGACCATTAATTTAATATTTTTCAAAATAAAAATATACTATCTTTTATAAATGGCAAACGCTATAAAGTTATTATCGTTGGGTAGCTTTATAGCTAAAATAATTAAATTTCGTTGATACGTCAACATGTACCGTTGATTATTGCCCTGGCCTTAACAGTTAACGGATTTACGTCCTACCTACTCATAACTATGCATTTGATGAGACAAATCAGCTTCTTATTATATACGCCCCATTAAATATAAGTCTAATCGGATTTTGCCTGTATACGAAATTGATATTTTTCTGTGAAACTAAATTACAAAAGGACAATTTAGTTCATTTCCGCTGGCTCCACATGCACTTCCATATTTCTTGAAGTTTGACTAATTACTGAAAACATTCGATAGCTAAATATTTTTGTTTTTATCATGTGAAGTAAAAAGAATTGATAATTCTAATCCCAACTAATAAATATATTTTGTTTTTCCAGTTGTTTGATGCTAATCAATTATAACGGTACGTCGATATAATAAAGTACTTGATCAGAGCCGATAACTTCTACCTAAAAAAATTTATTCTCGAATGACCTTTTTTCACGTTTTTAAATTTTCATCGCTGCATTAAATAATAATTATAGATAGAAATTAGTGAATGGTTGGGAGGAGTGAATGCACGGACGGAGGAGCTCGGGATTTCATAATTTATAATCGGAGTATAAACGCACGCTTCGTGGGTATTAATGAATTGGGTAGACCGTAAACGGCCCCTAACCCTCAACTAATTTCATTTATGAGATCTTCGTTAGGTGGAGACTGATTTAAGGGGAGCAAATTTTTTCCTTTAAAAAAATTAGTTATTTCGTTGAGGTCGCGGACTTACGATTCAATTTTGATAGCGAAGCCTCCGCTTGATGGTTTCTTTTTTCTAAAAAAAAGGTGGAATCCCGTAACTATGTATTAAGTATGATAGAAAGTGATAAAATTGCCATTGAAAATTTAAACACTACCGTTGCATTATTTTATAAATAATTATAAACATACAGAATATCAATTTTATTCAATTGATTATTTCATTTGTCATTGTCTTCGTTTATTTTTCATGGATTTTTTTTTAAATTTTCTTAGACATATATGTTTAAAGCTGATAAAAATTTAAAAATAAAAATTCGGGTGATGTATTTTGTAGGGTGTTAGGTTTTCACGTGAATAACGTACGGGGTACAAATATAAAAACATTCATAATGATATCTAAAGTAAACTTAAAATAATAAAATCTCCTACTTTATTATCATATAATTAGTGAAGATTACTATGTTAATTAATCAAAACAGCAGCTATTTAATGTCGATTTATTGCTAAATAATCTTAAGTTTCTCTTATTTTAAAGGTTGAGACGTAAATTTTGTCATTGTCGTACTTTTTATCCTTCTCGTAATGATTAAAATAGTAATATTAGTTAGGGTTCATGAAAGGTGAGTTTCAATAATGACGATGATAATAAATGAATATTAAATATCATCACTCTGGTAGCATGCAGGACGCACAGTAATATGTGATAAGAGGTGGCGGGTTTTATGCTCTCTCGTCTTCGTGTATGACGATTTATGAGGAAGACTTTTGCCTTATCATATGATGATCCACTCGAGAGTACCAGACCAAGTGTGGGTCGGCCAAGTTGATGAAAGCTTATTTAATACCATCCGCTTCCTCCCTTCGCTTCTCCCACGGAGAGGATGATGCGTTGGATACGAACCGACTGCATCTCGCTGCTTAAATCCTTTCGTTCCTTTTCCATCTAAAAATGACGAACATGCATCTAATCCATTTAATTTTGAATCGACCTCACATTTAATTTTACGTGAATCGATGGGATTTAAATTAGGCGGTCGATGCCGAACTGGCAAGCCCGATTAATTCACTACTATCGAAGGAATGCAGAGAGGGTGAGAAAATATATTTATATGAATGCATATATAGCCGCTCAGCTCAGCTTTCTTTTAAACCTTCCATTTCTATTTCCATAACCTAAAATTGATGTACGTGTATATAGATTGCGTTGCTCGTGAATTAGAAATATCCTTTTGCAGGAGAATTAAAAGTTGGTTCTTAAATTTAACTTTGTTTTTAATTATACTTTATAGATTTATAGGTTTGATTTAATTTTATTTATTATCTCGACGTGACTATAAATTAAATATCGAGCTTATCCTGTGCTGTTGCTCTAACTAGAAGTATTCAATTTATGGACTACTATACATCTATAATTAATTTAAAATATATTATATTTAATATAACTACTAAAAATAAATTACTTTAAAAAATTATTTTTTATGTTTTTTTTTTAAATTTAGTAAATATTAAATCAATCACTTCTAGTAAGTAGTATAGTCAAATAAGTATATATTTTATGAAAATAATAACTAATAATAATAACGATCATCCTTATCCAATATAAACTCTGTATAAAAATATTTATTAGTAATAATAATTGTAATTTAGAGTACACGATTTAAGCTCATTTAAAATATAATAATTATTATCATTTAATTATATATATATATATATTTCCTGTAGTAAGTGTTGTGTTACAGTTGATGTTGATATTATATACTAACATGTAACAGTATATAATTAATGGATGCATGCATCCACCTCCTAAGCATCAAGTCAGCCCTTCGACCTCTTCTATCAGATAAAATAATATTTTTATATCATTTTTACTCCTATCATCTCCGCATCAGATACTAATTCATCCCTATTTTACATAATTAAGAGTGCTAAAAAACATCACATAGCATAATATTACTACACACCCCTAAGTACACCAATTAAATCATGATATATATAAAGAGAGAAATCATAAGTGTACTATAAGTACCTTCCTAAGTTTCGGTGGATTTAGAAAACTTGAAAGGAATAAAATATTTATAATAAAAAAATAAATTAGGCAATAAAATAATAAAAATAGAAAAATCATTATCCTCCAAATTTCTTATGATTATGAATTTATATTGACTTAAGATTCTAAGTATTTTTAAAATTCACTATTATTAATATAGTATAGTTTATTATGGTAAATCATCGTGCACTGTTTTATACTGACTTAAGATTCTAAACATTTTGATCATCGGTAAAATATTTTGAGTCGAGCAAACAGTGAAGGGTGCTAAAAAAATATCACACTATAAAAACTTTAATAATGATTTTATAATTTTAAGATTTTTAAAATACACACACGATAGCAGAATGATAACAGTGCAATTACCTTAAAATATTCATCCATCAACCGGTCAAGTATTCATTGGCCGTGAGGGACATCCTTTGAGCAAGTAAAAGCCCGATCTCCGTGCGTGGTTTTACATCGTATGAACCGAGACTCAACGAAGCATCTTTCTCGATCGAGAATGAAGAATTAAAAGTTTTCTCATATCACCCAATTCCTTTTCAGTGACGCCATGGATGCGCAGGGAGAGAAAGAACAGCATGAAACATACGATGTTGGATTTGGACATTCCAAATGTTTGACGATTCTGAGATGTATTATAATGAACGCACACACATCCCCAATAATTAATTAATTAATGGGCGGGGAGGGTGTACATCGCAGTACATGTTATGATCGAATCGGACGATGCAGAGGCGTGTGATTTTGGCTCTTCTTATACTTGTTTAATCACCTTCTTCTGATTAATTAATTAAAAGTCTACATATAGAATATTCTCCAAAATTTGGGTTAATTGTATCGGAGTGCGAGTGTGATTAGAGAATAGAAAAGGGGTAATAGTATAATTATCCCTAAACATTAAACAAGAGTCAAAGCTAATCCAAAGTCGTATTAAACGTTTAATTAATCACCCTCGTTTTTGTTTCCGCCAACAAATATAAAGACTTTGGATAGGAGGGGGGAAGGAAGAGGGATCGAGAAGGATGGGCAACGCACTCGGAACGAGGAGGAAGAGGAAGAGGAAGACAACGGCCAAAGTCATGACGCCCGACGGCGGCGTCACCCGCCTCGACCTCCCAGCCGTCGCCGCCGCCGCGCTCCGCGGCAGCCCGCGGCACTCCCTCTTCGACTCCGAGGAGGTCCGTCGGGCGGGCGCCGGCGCCCGCCCGCTCTCCCCCGGCCACCTCCTCCGCCCGGGGAAGCTCTACTTCCTCCTGGAGCTCCCCCCGCCGCCGCTGTCGCACGGGGTCGCCGCGGACCGGCTGGAGAGGCTCCGGGATTCGCGGTCCCGGCCTGCGTCGCCGCTGCCGTCCTCGCCGGTCGCCGAGGGGCCGGTGCAGATCCGTGTCCGGCTGCCGAGGGCCGAGGTCGTGAGGCTGGTGGAGGAAGCCGAGGACAGGGCGGCCGCCGCAGAGAGAATCGTCGCGCTTTGCTTGGCCGATGGGGGCGTGGCCGGCGCGGTCGTCGCCTCGCCCTCGCCGGCGAGGAGGGAGGTGAGCTCGGCATTGTTTTCGTGCGTTCGTAATCAACAGCGACTGCCTTATTATTTTATCCCCTCTCACTTCATAATTACGTAGTTTTCTTTGGCCTCGATGATTCATTTGTTCCAAAAATTAAAATGTTTAAACGATCTGAGAAGTTGACGGTTAAAATAGTCAACTTTTACTTTTGACCCCGCGTATAAATCATTCGTGCAGTCTATTAATTTGAGCTCGCTAATTTATGCTGCAGAGGCGAACACGGTTCATGCCAATTCCAGAAGATATAAGAAGATAAACCCTACGAGGAAATATGATTCTTATTGTATCGTGTAATCATAGCTCATTTTAATAAAATACCGTACGATATATAGTTTAACCTTACATTTAAATTTAGTATTATGATTCTGAGATCAGTGCAGAGATAATTATATATATATATATATATATATGTTCACCATTATGTTTTACGCACGCGATGGTCATGGTCAACGTATTCTATATATAAAACTGAGTCGATTTTGACTTTTTTTTGTTTCTTATGTGAGGCTCGCTACAGTTGATAGATAGCGACGCACAACTGTAACTCAACTTGCAATTTGTCCACGTCGATAATTATTTGAACAAGTTGAGCAGGTCAACGAAGACTTGCACCCGCTTGGGGAGTCTTCCTGTGCATGGGCAGCGCATTAAACACTCCATCTACGTCTGAGTTGGTGGACGATGCAGGCTGCAGTCATAATATTTTACCCCATCGAATTAATTAACAAGCGCCCTTTTTGTATGATACGAATCGAGCTCAGCGATCCAAAATATTTTGTTTAAAAAAAAGAGTATCCCTAACCGAGAAAGAAAAGCTGCGGGCCCCACGCTCCCCTTCTGCTCCTACCTCGCGCTGCTCTCTCGGGCCCGCCGTCCGATCTCGGGTGAACGGCGACGGATGACGGAGAAGAAGGGGAGGAGGAGCTCCTCCGCCACCGTCCTCCATTTCGTATAAACCGCCCCACCTTCCTTTTCCGCATTCCCTCACCACCGCCGCCGCCACCGCCACCGCCACCGCCACGCTCTAGGGTTCTTACCGGTCGCTCACGGGCAGCGGCCACCTCCGCTGCATCGAGAGAGAGCGGGGCGAACGATGGCGCCACAGCGTATTCTTCCTCACCTCCCCCTCTTCCTCTTCGCCGTCGCCGTCTCCGTCCTCGCCGACGAAGGTGAGATCCGGTTCCTTCCGTCGTCGGCGGCTTCATCTCACTCTACTTTCCGTTCACTACGCTTCGAGTACGTGAATCCAAGGAGCAGATAGTTTTTTTTTTGTTTAATGCCGCCGGTTTCGATTTAGGATTCCGCGACCCATGCGGCGAATTCGACCGCATCTGTGGGACCCGCGGGTGTTGCTCGGGCTGCTACTGGGGCGCGGCGTGCTTTTGTTTATTTATTCGGGTGTGTGCGGACGTCGGCCCGTCCCCACCACCGGATACTAAATCGACGGTTGGTGATCGACATGCCCTTTTGTAGGCTTAATTTATTGAACTGCGCGCGCATGTCGATCATATCAGCTTTTTTTCAGTTCTGCCCGTTGGATGCGGTACCGCGAAATTATTGCGACCGATAAACGGTTGAGATCTTTCCTTCGATGGGCGCCGCTGTACTGCTCTTATAAGTACGGTTGCTTCACAGCTGTCGTCGTGGCATCCGCGTTCCGCCGGACCACTTTATGTTTTGATTTTTTTTTTTGGGGTGTGGGGGGGGGGGGGGAGCGTAATTTAGCTGACGTTAGAGTTGACTGACCTGCGCGCGGCGACAGGGGGGTACATTGGCGTAAACCTTGGGACGGCGCTGTCGGACATGCCGTCGCCGACGTTGGTGGTGGCGCTGCTGAAGGCACAGCAGATCCGCTACGTCCGGCTCTACGACGCTGACCCGACGATGCTTGCCGCCCTCGCGAACACCGGCATCCGCGTTACCGCGTCCGTTCCCAACGAGCAGCTCCTCGCGGTGGGTCAGTCCAACTCCACCGCCGCCAACTGGGTCGCCCGCAACGTCGTCGCCCACGTCCCCGCCGTCAACATCACCGCCGTCGCCGTTGGCTCCGAGGTCCTCAACGCCGTCCCCAATGCCGCCCCGCTTCTCGTTCCCGCTCTCCGCTACATCCACTCCGCCCTCGTCGCCGCCAACCTCGACGGCGTCATTAAGGTCTCCACCCCGCAATCCACCTCCGTCATCATCGACAGCTTCCCGCCGTCGCAGGCCTTCTTCAAACGGACGCTGGAGCCGATCATCGTTCCCATGCTCAACTTCCTGCAGTCCCCCGGCTCCTACCTCATGCTCAATGTCTATCCTTACTACGACTACCTGCAGTCCAATGGGATCGTCCCCTTGGATTACGCCCTGTTCCGCCCACTGCCTCCGAACAGAGAGGCTGTCGATGCCAACACTCTCCTCCACTACACCACCGTGTCACCGAGAAGTTCTGGGGCTTGTTCGACACCAACGGCGTGCCGGTCTACACACTGCACCTCACGGGCTCCGGGGTGCTCCTTCCGAACGACACGACGAACCAGACCTTCTGCGTGGCGAGGGAAGCAGCGGACGCGAAGATGCTGCAGGCGGGCCTCGACTGGGCGTACGGGCCGGGGAAGGTAGAGTGCTCGGCCCTGACGCAGGGGCTTGCGTGCTATGACCCTGATACAGTGCAGGCGCACGCTTCATATGCGTTCAATGAATACTATCAGAGGATGGGAATGGCTTCTGGGACTTGCTACTTCAGCGGGGTTGCTGCCATTACCACTGCTGATCCAAGTAAGCCGGATAACTCCTTTCATTCTCTGAACTTGTGCTTTTTTACAGACTGAAACTTAAAGTTTGGATACTTCAACTTGGGCATTATCTTGAACTGAAGATAATTTTCATAAGCAAACATTTCAACATACAAAAGTTGATCTTGGTAGGTATGAGATGGTAACTTTTAGCCATGGATTCTTTTAAAAAGCAACCAAATTTACAGACATTTACCGTGGATTTGTTGCCATGAGAGTGTTTGCATTCTTTTTAAATGCTAGTTGCTCATGCTCTCTTTCGTGCAGGTCATGATTCTTGCTTGTTTTCTGGAAGATATGCATTCTTCTTTTTCTCAACTCTTCATTCAGGATTTTTTTATGTAGTCTCTATTTCTGCAGTAGCTAGATTTTTAGTTCTTCCAATTCACATAGTCATTTGGAAGTGATATTGCAGTTAATAACAGATCTTATGTTAGCTTAGCCTGTGATTATTACCAATGGATTATATTTATTGTATGCCCACGTCACATCTGCAAAGCATATTCTTGTCGGGCTTGTTCAGGCAATGCCATAACTTGATCAAATAGATTTCCCTGAAACTGTTGCTTCATAATATTGCCCTGAGAAGTGCTGGAAAGAATGCGACTGTTCTTAATAGCACTTCGCTGGCACCGTCCTTGAACGCAACTGGGGCTACCTCAGGTAGCAGTTCTCACAGTCTCTACAGCACCCAAGGACTTCTTCAGATCATAAGAGTCCTTCCCACTGATGGGCTTGGTTTTCTAATAGATTTCTTCATCCTCCTCCCTCTTTTGGGTGAGATCAGAAGCACTGTAACTCAGGTGGAATCTGGTGAGCCAGTGATGGATGTGCCATAGGGTAATTTGTGAAGCAGAAATCTTTCGTTGCACTGGCGCACATCCAATTTTGTCCTGCGCACATCCAATTTTGTCCTGTGCACGAGGGGCATCATTGAAGGGTGGATGATTTATTTTCTTGAACAAAATGCATCTCTTTTGTAGGAAGCAGTTTAGTTGGTGATCATGTGTTATTCTTGGTTTTGACATTTATTCCCTGATTGCTTCTTCTCTTTGTGCTGGACATCCTGGACTTGCTCTCTTGGAGCAAGATTTATTACGACTGGCTTTCCTGATTCGGTGATGGCTTAATATAATCTTTGCAGAGTTTGTGATTTGGGTGCCCATGAAACCGCGTGCTGACGTTTCTTATTTATCCTTTTGAAATGCTCGTTGACCAGTGTCGCCTGAGAAGCCAAAGCTTCAGCGTAAAAGAAGCTTCCAATCTCCCCTTCAACGTAAACAAGTTTGACCATATCTTTTCCCTCTCTCGATCTTCTGTGGCCTTCTCGAAGATTTCAACACCATTCCACGTTATTATTATTATTAAGAAAACGCGCGCCCGCAGACTCCAAACAAACCAACCCGCCTTCGGCCGGCCATGGTCGTTTCCTCCGCCATCGAGTGCGTCCTCTGCCTCGGCTGCGCCCGCTGGGTCTGCGGCCGCTGCGTCCGCGTCGGCGCCGACGACAGCGCCGCCTGGCCCCCGGCCGCCACTGCTGAGTTCTCCCCCGTCCCCCGCGCCTGCCGCGCCGTCCTCGCCGCCTACGAGGACGACCTCGCCCGCCCCCTCTGGGCCCCCGCCCGCCCCGGCGGCTACTGCATGGACCCCGCCGCCGTCGTCAAGCGCACCTCCTACGACGACACGCGCGGCCGCTGCCCGCCCTACCTCGTCTACGTCGACCACGCCGCCCGCGAGGTCGTCCTCGCCGTCCGCGGCCTCAGCCTCGGCCGCGACGAGGACTACCGCCTCCTGCTCGACGACCCGCCCGGCTCCCAGCCCTTCGACGGGGGGTTCGTGCACCTCGGCCTGCTCAAGGCCGCCGTCTGGCTGCTGAACCGGGAGGCCCAGACCCTGGCCCGACTCCTCAGGGAGTACGGGCCGGAGTACGGGCTCATGGTGGCTGGCCACTCCCTCGGGGCCGGCGTCGCTTCTCTCTTGGCTGCGGTGGTCGTGAACCACCTCGATCGATTTGGGGGCATCAGGAGGAGCCAGGTCCGGTGCTACGCCATCGCGCCCGCCAGGTGCATGTCGCTGAACCTGGCGGTGAAGTACGCGGACGTTATCCACTCCGTCATATTACAGGCAAGTCAATAATCTCTTACCCTTCTTTCTACCGAAGTCAGCTTTTGATATGCTCTTCACCG
Organism: Thalia dealbata; assembly: GCA_030544415.1. Taxonomy (NCBI): domain Eukaryota; kingdom Viridiplantae; phylum Streptophyta; class Magnoliopsida; order Zingiberales; family Marantaceae; genus Thalia; species Thalia dealbata. Next base: position 5,791,694 of record CM060454.1, read on the forward strand.
GAAGCAAGCAATAAGAGTAGAGTAGCATGAAAAGAAAGCATTTGTTCGAGTTCATTTTTCAGTTGACAAATGTTTCAGCCCCTTTCTAAACCCCAATTGTGCATTTTAATTAAATCTTACTAAACTTCTCTGTTAATGTTCATCTCGAGATGCCATTTTGCTTGCATTATCTTCTTCCGTTGGTGCTGTTGGTGGTATGCATTCTAATGGTGTCACTTTATCAGCTAAAAGTAATATCAACTAGTGCATTGTGGATTTTGTTTGCTTGAGCTTTTTCCAGTTCTTGGCTACCTAAATTAATGAACTTTATAGTTGACACGCTCAAGAACCAGCATATAGCATTTAACACAAACAGATGGAAACATAATCAGGCAGGAGAAAGGGGACATTCATCTTCCTCATCCCCATCCTTGTGAACAAATGGAGTGAGATGCAGGTTTGCATTAGGCTTTAGAAGAATCATATATGTTCATAAGTTTACTAGAGCGAATCAAATCAGGGCGATGATGTGAGGAGAGCGAGTGGAGTGGGGCACAACAATTCCATTCCTGCACTTTACTATGATTGGGTTGTGTTAATGCTGGTGCATATAGGGCTGAGCCAAAATTGTCATCCCTATTCGTGGGGAAGGTACCGATCCTCAATGGACATGGGGATGAAATTTCAGTTTGTTGATCAGTTCTCAATTTATGCAAGTTGCATTCAGTATCAATGTTAATTATATTATCCTACGTACATCTAAGTAGAAAATACTGTAACTACTACTACCTTAGGCACTTGTAGTTTCTTATCTGCTTTCCATTTTCTCTAACAGAAATAAGTTTGCTTGTTTTAGTTCACTAAAAATCTTAAATGACCAAAGAGTTATTATTTCACAATGATGATAAACTAGTCCATATTTCTGGTCACTTTTACGATATTTTTCATGTTTTACCTACAAAGTCCTACTTCAAGTTATTGGTGAAACCTCGATTACAATATTTTTCATGTTTTAGGTACAAAGTTCTACTTCAAGTTATTGCAGAAACCTCGATTATGATATTTTTCATGTTTTAGTTACAATGTTCTACTTGAAGTTATTGCTGAAACCTTGAAATTGTCCAATTCCAGGATGATTTCCTACCAAGAACAACAACACCTCTACAATATATTTTTGGGTCAATCTTTTGGTAAGAATCACCCTACTACAAAGTACTTGATTTTTTTATTGTCTTGACCTTTTCTCTCTGTTTTTTTTTCATCTTTTCCTGTATGGGAAATTTTCAGCGAAGTAGATGCAGTGCATTGTCCTGACATGAGAATTGCTGCCTTTTCCACAGCTTGCCGTGTTTACTATGTGTGGTTTGCATGAGAGATACATTTACATCCGAAGAGAAAAAGCTTAGGGATCCAAGAAGGCTCTATGCTCCCGGTCGAATGTATCATATAGTTGAGAGAAGATTTTGCAGGTATGAAGCCTTCAAATTATCAGTCTCAAGCTCTCCATTATCATCTTTCCACCAACCGTTGCTGCACTTTTTGTGGTTACTCTTACCTTGAAGTATCACAAACGTTGGAAATTTTTTCTCCATGAGTAACTAGTACATATTGCTCTGTATGCTCTCTTAGCTGAAGGCTTCTAGTAGTGCGTACAAACACCTTTTGTTTGATCATCAATGTATCAAATAAGCATGCAATGTTTTAGTACAATATCTTGACTCTCTTTAGGCTTATAACTGCAAACAGTAGTGTTTTCTTTTTCGAATAATTAGCGGTAGTGGTACGATACTGGAAGGTTTTGAGCCATTCCAAAGGCAATGAAACAACTTGGTATGCTTCAAAGCCTACTAAATGACTATATCATCTCCGTATGAGTTCAGGATTAATGCCTTAAACCTCTTTGGTTCAGAGAAGCATATACTGATGCTGAGACAAATATGTTCGACCATTTAACAATCTTAAAGTGTTCTGTGTGCTGGCTTACTGCAGTTGTGGAAGATTTCCTCCTGAGGTGAGAACTGCTGTTCCTGTTGAAGGAAGATTCGAGCACATAATATTATCGTGCAATGCGATGTTTGACCATGGAATCATTTGGACCGAGAGAGAAGCTGAAAAGGCCTTACGGGTAAGCTCATTTTTCTCGCTGATTACAATCATCTGGTACAAGTAAATCTAGATCTGTGACTGCTAAACTGAGGCTGTGGTTTTAGTTTAGGTTGTCAAGGTGCTGAACCATAGAAAAATAAAAATTATGTTTATGGGCAAACATATCAAGTTGGAATTGGGGACAAAATACATCACTCGGGTGAAAGAGAGGTGAAGCATATTGCTTATTTTTTTGCCTAAATTTTCTCAGATAATGATGGAAAGAGATACTACTATCACAACCCCTCCATCAAGGCAAGAGATGGAGGGAAGGAACTCCGCTGAGGAAGGGCACAAGAATCCTGCTGTCCTAGAAGGAGCTATCAGCATCAACCCACAAGCTGAGGAATCCTCGGAGGACAACCTATCAACATGCAGTGATGCGGCCTCAGGCCACACATTGAATTGGGATGAGATGGTGGAGAAGCTCTTTGATGATGATGATGATGCTCAATCTGTAGGCAGTCTCTCTGAGGAAGATGGCAAACCTCTCTTCCAGTGCGCCAGAATTGATCCTTCCTGTAGAACAACTTCAACCTTGTGTCAGTAATGTTCTTTCAAAATAGTTTTGAGGTTGTGATACTCTCGATGAAAGTTTCTTGTAAGTATAATTTTTTTCCCTAATAATTATACTACGTCAATGGCAGTTGCCGACCAAAGCTTCACATCCAAAAAAGGTAGTGGAAACAATTTGTTTAAACATGCAAAATGAAGCATTCTAATATATTTCATCATGGTTTATTATCGCACTTGCGTGACTTGCAAGAGTTAAAATCTTAACATGGTCAAAGATTAGCTGGGGGTCGTTGAGGATGAGAGCAAACACATCATAAAATGGAGATTAAATTTGGTGGACCAAACCAAATCTTCTGATGAGAAGCAACAAATCCAAACATTAGATTATGGTAATACGATACGACAACTCTATGCAAACCCTTCACCTTTTAGTCAATTAAGATAAGACGATTATATATATATATATATATAAGAAATATAATTTTCCTATTGGATTTTATTTCATAACCACAACAATTTTTATATTATTGTTATTATTTGAGCCACACGCGAAAAAAAATCTGTCGCACCACCTCGATGGCAACGTTGACCCGATTGACCGGCTAACGTATTGTACGCAACGAAACGACAAATGTTAGCATCCAAATTGACTTTTTGTTGCCTCACCGTTCCAACAAGGAAAGAAATGCGTTTGATTTTTTTTTCCTTTGTAAAAATAATAATAAAATTAAATGACTTCGAGTACGTGCTCTGCATCACTCATTTATTTATTTGTGCATTTTAATGGATCAATTAGTTCAACTAATCGTATTGTTGTTTAAAATTAATGAGATTTCCAACCATCTACCGGCAATTTAATTTGGCGAACTCCCTCCCGCCGTCTCACAACCAATCGATCCAATTAAGCGGCGGCGAGGAGGAGATCGTTTTTGTTGGGTCCGTACAATGATTAGATTCGGAATTTAATCTCCCGCAGCGCGCCTTTTAATTAATCGCCGTAACGTCCTTTTTGCTAATAAATAGACGAAGTCAACGTCGAGAAAGTAACTGCCGGTTGGCCGATTGGAACGATGAAATTTTAGTCAGTCTTAAATATATTATCATTTAGAAATTAATGAATAAATATGTGCTACTTCCAGAATCCTATCATCATAATTTTCAAAGGAAAAGAAAAATATTACGAGAAAAAGTATGCAGATGACAATTTTAAGTTGACCGTTTTAGGAAAGAAATAAAAAAAGTAAGCAATTGTTGATTTTTCTTGGAACATTTCAAAAGAGATGAAATTTTGGAAGAAAAAAAATTATTATTTACTAAGAAAAATGGCCGTGTGCTTTTTTTTCATTAATAAAATATTTTTTTTATTAACAGTGATAATATTACACTATTCCTATTTTACCGGTTATAATTTGTTTAATGTATCAAAAATAATCCTCATATCACTAAATTATCGTGTGCTGTAAAAAATATATTACTGTACATCCTGAGCTAATAATTCATATGTTTTTTTATCCTTTTCAATTATTATATATATAATAAAAAATAAAAATAGAAGACCTCTATAATATTTTTCTAAATTAATAAAATATGAGATTTTTAGCATTTATTTACTGTAATAATTCAAAAAATAATGGTAAATAAAAAAGTATAAACTACATGAAGAAAAAAAATGCATTTTTGTGTGGGAAGAGCAGGAAAATATGCATTGGCGTTTAATAATAATATATTAATATCTTTGCGAATTAAAAACATGAAAAATATGAAGCCTGGTGGATCAAGTAACGGCACTTAATAGTTAATTTTCCCAACATTTGCAGGTTGTTAGGTTGTAGTTGATCTACAATTTTTGTTTGCTTGCATAACTTTGCATTTGCTCCTATTTTTTATTAGACTTTTTTTTAATAAAAAGGCTTCTAATTTTGGATGAAATCCTGCATTACTAGAAAGGAAAAATAGAATGATTTAAGATGACATTTTTTTAATTTTATTTTTGCAATGTATTTACTATTTATTCATTGGATTTATTACTTCCAAATATAATTGAAGAGTGAGTTGTACACAATTGTTCAATTTTTAGGGTTTTAGGGCGACCCAAAGTGAGGCCATGGGACTTGTAAACAGTATTACAAGTAGCAGGGAGAGGAGGAGGAGGTGGAGGAGGCGTTTGGTAGCGTAAGGCGGGTTGATACGGCGAGTGCCCTTCACGGCGATGGCCTCGTCGCCGTTCTTCTCCGGTCTTCTCCTGCTGCTTCTGGCGGCCCCCTTCCTTCCACTCGGAGCGCCCGATCTGGTGGCCGATGCATCCGCGCTCCTCGCCCTCCGCGCCGCGGTCGGCCGCTATGTGCTGCGCTGGAACGCCTCCGCGTCGCCCTGCTCGTGGCAGGGCGTCAAGTGCGAGTCCGGCCGAGTCACCGTCCTCCGCCTCCCCGGCGTTGGCCTCCTGGGCTCCATCCCTTCTGCCACCCTTGGCAACCTCTCCGCCCTCCGCACGCTCAGCCTCCGCTACAACGGCCTTTCCGGCGGCCTCCCGCCTGACCTTCCCTCCCTCACCGAGCTCCGCTACCTCTTCCTCCAGCAGAACCGCTTCTCCGGTTCGGTTCCCGCCGCCCTCGGGTCGCTCGATAAGCTCGTCCGGCTTGACCTCGCTGGGAACCAGTTCTCCGGCGCGATCCCCCAGCAGCTCAACAATCTCACCCGGCTCCGCACGCTCTTCCTGGAGAACAACCGGCTCTCGGGGGAGATTCCCAGTTTCGATCTCCCTGCCCTCACCGAGTTCAATGTGTCGTTCAATCCGGTGAACGGGTCGATCCCGCCCAGGCTCCGCACGCTTCCGGCGACCGCGTTCTTGTCCACGGGGCTCTGTGGCGGGCCGCTTCAGCCGTGCCCCGGAGAGATCGCTCCGTCTCCTGCGGCAGAGGGCCCGGCTGCGCCGGTCCCGCCCGGGGGGAATGCTGGCGGCGGAAGCGGCGGAAAAAAGCTGTCCGGCGGAGCCATCGCCGGGATCTCCATTGGGTCCGCCGTTGTCGTCCTTATCCTCCTAATCCTGTTGATGCTCTTCTGCCGTAGGAGCGGTAGGAGCAAGACGAGTTCTCTGGACGCGGCGGAGGCGAGAGCGAAGCAAGCGGAGGCAGCGGTCGTGGCATCAAACAGGGACAGGGGATTAGGGGAAGGAGGCGGGAGTGCCCAGTCGGCGCTTCCTCCGCCGCCGTCGGCTACAGCGCCAACCGGCGGTAAAAAGCTATTTTTCTTCGGCGGGGGCGGGGCGGCGCCGTTCGACCTGGAGGACTTGCTGAGGGCGTCGGCGGAGGTGCTGGGGAAGGGCACGTTCGGCACGGCGTACAAGGCCGTGCTCGAGATGGGGACGACGGTGGCAGTGAAGAGGTTGAAAGATGTGACGTTGACGGAGAGGGAGTTCCGGGAGAAGGTGGAGGTCATAGGGGCGATGAACCACCCCAACCTCGTGCCGCTGAGGGCGTATTACTACAGCAAGGATGAGAAGCTCCTCGTGTATGACTATATGCCCCTAGGAAGCCTGTCCGCCCTCTTGCATGGTAAAACATGACTCCTCCTTGTGCTGTTTTAGCAATTTCCATGTTTCTTTCGGATTTAAGATGTCTTTTTACGATCTTTCCGAGCATTTCATCGATCTTTTAGTTGATTTTTTTTCATTCCTGAATGTTTTTGATTTTTTAGGTTGTCTCTTTTCTTGCTAATTACAGAAAAATCTAAACTTTTTTTCTTTTTGGTTATTTGGATTTATTGGACTATCATTCAGTTATTTGGTTGCTAGGAAGATATGAAAGTTCTTTTACGAATGTGCTTCATTTCGTGCATTTTGTTTTAGGTTCTTCATGCGGACAAGGGCTTGCTTTTGGTATCTGGGAAGATCTATTTTAGACTACAATTCACCTTTAAATCAAAGATTTTGGAACAATCTACATGATACATGCTCTTCGTTTATGATTTTTCAGATTAATTATGGATTCCTTTTCGTTTCCTGTTTCTTTTAGTATTTTTTTTTAACCTTTGCTTGGTGGAGTTCAGAGTAAAGGATTTCTCAAGCGAATTTCACGTGAATTTTGTTTACGGTTCTTCGTTAATTCTCTAAAAGCATGTTTATTATTGATTTCTTTTTTTCATTTCAACTTACAGTCAGGATCTGCAGTTTTGCAATTTTTTGATTCTAGTTACGTGGGCATAATTCAATATGGTGAACGTTAAGAGTCCAAATTGCTTACTTTTTATAGTGCCATGTAGATTAATTCCCGTTGCACTCTGCATATGTGCTTTTGGGTAAGGACAGTTTATATAGGACGTCTTTTATCTATTTGTCGACATTTTAACATACAGTAGTAGAATGCAGGCAATTAGGTTTGAAGTGCTCCTTACAATTGGTATAAAAAACACCATCTGCAGACATGGTTTGGAATTATTCTTCGACCTCATTTGGATTTCTTATTGGGCAAGCTATTTAATAACTTCTGCATTTTCCGAGTTCTTCGATTATTAATGTGTGGATAATCATAGAAAAACTTCCCCCGTGTTGCATAAAAAGAGGGCCATTTATGTGGGCTCGCTTCGTCAGCGTTATTTACGCACATTAATGGCCCTGTCTATTTGTTTTGGGCAGTGTTCGTTTCTTAAGATCGTAGGACCTGTTCATCAATTCAGAAACTCGTACAATTCTCTAGTATCTTCAATTGTTTGTCTGCACATTAGAGCGGCTTGAATTCACGGGATTTTTTTTCAGCAATACCTGACCTCACTGACAACCCTTCTTGTTATCTTATCTGGCATTGGTTTTTCCACACAGGTAACAGGGGAGCTGGCAGGACCCCTCTCAGCTGGGAGACAAGGACTGCCATCGCCCTCTCAGTGGCCTGTGGCATCGAATATATTCACTCAACGGGACCTTCTTCCTCCCATGGCAACATCAAGTCCTCCAACATCTTGCTCAACAAGTCCTACGAAGCTCATGTTTCCGACCATGGCCTCGCTCTTCTTGCAGGCCCGACCTCCTCTTCATCCCGTGTTGCGGGATACCGTGCACCAGAAGTCACCGATCCTCGCAGGGTCCCCCAGAAAGCTGATGTGTACAGTTTTGGCGTGCTCCTGCTGGAGCTCCTCACGGGTAAGGCTCCCGCACAAGCCCTCCTCAATGAAGAAGGCATCGATCTGCCAAGGTGGGTTCAGTCGATCGTGCGGGAGGAGTGGACATCCGAGGTGTTTGATCCAGAGCTGCTGAGGTACCAAAATGTGGAGGAAAACATGGTTAAGCTTCTGCAGCTAGCGGTAGACTGCGCATCACAGTATCCAGACAATCGGCCTATGATGGCCGAGGTCGTTGCTGGAATCCGGGAAATCCGATCGTCAAGCTTTAAAGCAGTCAGCCAAGAACAGAGCAACGGTAATGTTATCGTAGAACATTCGTCAAGGAGGACCGATTCCATCACCGAGTCGTAGAATCTCAGCAACCGAACGATGCGATCGACCCCATCTAGGATGGCGGGTTGTTGTTTGCGGTTTCTGGCGCCTCAGTTTAGCAGAAGCTTAGAACTTTTCTATTGATTTCTTATTATTTAGCAGGCTGCTCTTGTTGTTTCTTTCTCCTTTTCTTTTCCCCCCTCTCCTTATCTGCTTGCAAATTAATAGGTTCTTAGATAACTACGTATCCTGTAATGCTCATTCATGTAACTAGTCTTAATTCCATTGTTAGAGGCCTCTCATCACTATTGAGGTCTTCTCCTGGCCTGTGTATGTACCGATTAGGGAAGACTTGGCAGTTCATCCATTTTGTTCATTTCTTTTCATCCAACTGACTTAGTTTAATGTCGGGAGTGCATTGAGTTTTTCATGAACACAAACATAAGAATTTGGCATCCTTCTCGAATGGATGTTCTTTATATGTCGACTAAAAAAAAGGTTCCTCCCTTGTCAAAATTTTTATCCACTTTTTATGAAGGAAAGGTAGCTTACAATAATACTGACTAATCTTCTTATCTATCTCTCTGCATCATGCGCATCAATTTTTTTCAGCTTTAGTAATTGTATATAAATTTCAATCGAGCTTTACATCTATTGGACCATCATCTGATTTCTATTACTCATAGGTTGGAAGATTTTAATATGAGATTAGTTTTAGTTCTACATCAAAAGCTATTAAATATTTTAATTATCCTTGCGTTGAGAACTCCAAGGAGACATAATTCTTATCAAAATATCAGGATTACGGATCATGCGATCTCAATCACGTTTCAATTATGGTTATATTACTTAGAATGGACTAATTTTAAAAATCGACACCATCTGTGTCAGGAAAACATGTAGTAAATTTTAACATTAGTATTAGCTAAAATAAGTGGCACCCAATCTTTTTATAAGAGGAAAATTAACACTAGAAGAAGAGTACTATTTTTTTTCATATGATTAACAGCTTTATTATTTTAACATGAGCATACCATTATTTGATTTTTTTTCTTTGTTTTATAGAAAAATATCATTATATAGATGGGTAAAACTCTATAATAACTAAGATAGAAAATTCTTATAACAATGGATGGATAATAAAATTGAAATAAAAATCCTTAATAAAATATAGTTATAGTAGAAGTTTTTATAAAATAATAATATCTGTGGAACAAAACCAGTATGAATCTAACTTTACATTAATTATATAAACTTATCAAATCAATAATAAGAAAATATTATGTAGTTTTAATTAAAATTATCCTCGGTTGAAGAAGATGATTTGATCTCACTCCCATTATAATTTTTATATTATATCAGTGCTAGATTTGTATGCATCAGTGAAATATATAATAAGATTTTATAATAGAGATAGTAAGTTTAATATACACATATATTCTTATGGACTGATGTTATAGTAAAATATCAAATTAAGGTTAAGGGGTGAGGGAAAAATGATTGGTGATGGGGAGAACCCTAGAAAACAGCAAAGGGAGGGAGGGAAGCACAGGTTTGCAATAATGAGCCCATCATAAAGGGTCAAATCCACAGCAATAATTAATCGCATCAGAGATTTAATGCCCGGCACATCTTTTTGCAGCAATGTGGTTGTTAAAATTAATGCACCACCAGCTGCAGCAGCAGTGCTGCAGAGGAGACTTATAATAGGAGAGTAGTAATTAAAGTCCAAAAATTCTGTGACTACGAGTTGTTGGCACATCGCCTGCAGTAACTGCTGCTTGCTGCTTGGGCGGTTCATCTCTATGAATTAACTAAACAGCTACATATATATTATTCTGAGTTGATTGCAGTCGAGAAAAATATTGAGAAGATAATTTTGCCACTGCTAATAACATAGCCATGTGGATCTGCCTCAATTTTTTGACACACCTTTCCTATCTTTTGGGGCAGTCTCCTTACAAAGTGTCTCTTAGGGCACAACAGGCCTCCAAAATTAAAATTTTCTATATATATAAAAGAAAACTAGATAACCCATGATGATTACAAGCATGCCTGGTCCATTGGACTCCTGTCCTTGCCCCCCCTTATCTCCTTCTTTGCCACACTCATGATTAAAGAACTTGACTCAGAAATCCATGCCCTGTTTGTATATGCATGCAATGAACATTGGTTGGAGACTTTTTCTCCTCTCCGGAAATTACTTTACTTACCTATAAATAAATTAGGTCAAGTGATGAGAGAGGGGTAGGAAGAAAAAGACTTGGGAGAAAGCAAAGCTTTGGATTCCCCCCTCCCTCTTTAGATTGTGCGTGAAGGTGACAGTCCACCCATGTTGGATTTGACAACACCTGGGACCTTTGACACATTTTTAAGGATTTTTTTTGGGACTTTGGAGATGCATGCATTGCATTTTGCATGACCAGCCAGCAATGTGTTTGTTTTTTTGATCAGTTTTTTTTCTCTTTTAAGTGTACGTTAAAATTTTCATCATTCCATCGGATTGACTATTTTTGACTTATAGATTTTAAATTATAATTTTATATTAGAATAATTAAATCATATATTTTATTTTATTTTTTTAAAAAAATCATATCATATGATCATAACATTATTCCCTTCATAAAATAATTATTTCTTAATGATAAATTTCTTAAATTACAAATAGAGATAATATAAATAAATTAAATCCACATTAAACTTATCTCGCTCGGACCCTGACCCAGCCCAATGGGCCAGAATGCTCCGTGGGTCCCTCTGCCAGGCCGTGGTCTCCGGCAAATTACTGCGCGGGGTATACGGTGGGTCAATCGAAGGGGGGGTCATAAACAGAAACCCATGATTACCCCGCCAAGGGCCCCACGCTTCGGGTGTAACGCTCAGCGCACGCGCCTACAGTTCAGGCCTCTCCTGAGGGCGACACGTCGAACGTGCGACCGGGGGAGGCGAGTCGCTCTGTACGCGTCGCTGCAGCGCTCGTCAGATCCCTGTCTGCTGGCCGCCGCGCCCACAGCTCATCCACGCCGGGAGCTCCGATCCCGTCACCACGCCGCGCCCCCGCGCGGGGAGCCCCGGTCCACGTGGCGGCGCGAGGGAGCGGAACAGCCGCCCGCTCGCGGCGCGGTAACCGCACCGAGTTTTTCGAAAATTAAATGGCACCACCGGCGCGGGGCGGAGGGGGGGAAGAATGAGATGTAGATCCGCACGCGAACCCGCTCGCTGCCGTCGGATCGGATCTCGGAGTCGGAGTCCGCCAAGATCGTTGCTCGCATAGTTGGGCGTATGCGGGGTGGCGTGAGGCGCCGCTCGTTTAATTTCCCCATAGCGTGGCTTCGTACAAGTGATATGGAGAGGAGGAAGAAGACGAGTACTATAAAAAGAGCGCCATCGCTTCACTGTAGGTTTTACTTGGTTCTTACCCCACTCCACATTGCTAAATTGCTTGCGAGCTGCGACGGGGGCGATTGGGGGGAGGAGGAGGCAGAGGAGAACGCAGCTGGGCTCGCGTCCGAAGTGATCCACCGATTGCAGCGCTTCGGGAGGAGGGAGATCTCAGTCGGGATCGAAGGCGGAAGCAGACCTAGTCCTTCGATTCGGAGCTGAGATCGCATTTCGAGCTTCTCTGCTGTTGTTTTCTTTAAAAAGCTTTGCTTTTTTCCACTGCGGATTGGGTCATTTTCTTGACATCGATGTGAGCGCAACGCTAGATCTAGGATGGCAGATCTGGGTGAGGACTTCGGGGTGGGTGACGCCGCTGGCGGGAATGCGACGCCGCTGGCGTCGGCTTCTATGATGGGTTCCGCATCGTTCAGGGGGGCGCCGGCGCTGAGGCGGAGAGGCTCGGTGAAGCCCAACTTGGAGGTGGAGGAGTTCATTAATCTGCTCCATGGATCGGATCCGGTCAAGGTCGAGCTCAATAGGCTCGAGAATGAAGTTAGAGGTGAGAATGCCAACTTGCTGTCCTGCTTTTTCCTCCGTTCTTGGATATTTTTGTGTATTTTTAAAAAATAATAATTTTGGTGTTTGTTTATCTTTTTGATGGAGCATGCAGATAAAGAGCGGGAACTGATGGAGGCGCAGGCTGAGATCAGGGCGCTGCGGTTGTCCGAGCGTGCAAGAGAGAAGGCAGTTGAAGAGGTGAGTCGATGCACTCTCAATAGATATTTTATTACATCACTTTTAGTATTTTGTTCGGTGCGCTTCGGCTTCACTTTCCATTTTCTAAATGAAGTATTTGAACATTTTTTTGAACTTGGTGAGTACTGAACCTCCCGGATAAAGTCTAATTATTCTAACTAACTAGAGGAGCTTATACTTTGCGTACTGCTTATTAGAACATCTTCTCTGGTATCAGGACACACTTCATTTCCGAGCAAAAAACAGAATTTTCTGTTAATGAAATCAATCTTATAGTTCTTTAAAAAACTCCCTGCTTATTTGCATCTTACATCTATGCATCTCCTGCTTCTTGCAGTTCTACTTTGTTGCTATATTTTGTAGGATTAAAATGTGCTAGTGATCAAATGGTTTCTAGCATTATGTGAAGTTTTCGAGCATAAAAGCTGTTCTGAAATTATATCTAAACGTGCTTATATTATTCTTCCTTCAAGTGAGGAAAATGTGGTTCAACTGTGAAACTGTGAATTTTGCATTCAGTTAATGCCATGGCAGCATGCCATATCAATTTCTTTTAGTATTGAGTATTTTACTTTTGTGTATGAGTTCTTGAAGCCTTTAAAATGCATTTCAAGCATCTTAAAGGTATATTCTATTTTTTTCCTTGTTTTGCTTATTTTACTTTTGCAGTCTGTTTCTTGATTTGTTTTTATTTCAACCTATATGAAAAAGATACTGACGCAATAGATACTATCAATGCATATCAGCTGACGGAAGAATTGACAAGGATGGACGAGAAGCTCAAGCTTACTGAATCACAATTGGAAAGCAGGGTATTTCTCAAATTTTCTTCTCGGTGCAGTTTTTCTGATGTTGTAATTGTATTGAGGCATTGTTTGAGGAAAAAGCAACCATGCAGAATCTTGAAATTAAGAAGATAAATGATGAGAAGAAAGCAGCATTGGCTGCCCAGTTTGCAGCAGAGGCAACACTTAGAAGAGTTCATGCAGCTCAAAAAGACGATGACATGCCTCCAATCGAAGCCATTCTCGCACCCCTTGAAGCAGAATTGAAGATAGCACGTCAAGAGGTATCGTTCTGAAACCGTGTCCCGACAAACATATTTTTATAGCTTATTTTAAGGAAGGAAATAGTTTATCGGTTAATTAGTAACCTTTATGGGTGTTTAGCCGGCATTTGAACTATATCTTGGATTTGGAAACAACTTAATTGCATTACGTATATACTAAACCTATTCATTATTTTAATGGAAGGTAATCAATTCCTTTGTTCGCGAACATGTTCTTATGTTTAACCTTTTTTCCCCAAATATTGGTGCCCTATTATTCACTAAGTCATATATAAACAAAATTGTGGGGGCATTTTTCAATTTGTAAGATGGATTTTACTGTCCCTCTGAACTTAGCTATTCCCATAGTTACATTACTCTTATATGCAATGCCAGTTCCATTTTCCATTGTACTCTCACAAGGTAAAGGTAGCTCATTGTTGTTTGGATTAACACCTTCTTCATTTTAGCGCAGACAAAAGGAGCTATCAACCTGTTTCCAGATATCACTCATCTTACAAGATACCGCTACCATTCTTTTTGATTGCAGATTTCAAAGCTACAGGATGACAACAGGGCATTGGATCGTCTCACCAAGTCAAAGGAAGCAGCATTATTGGAAGCAGAACGGACTGTACAGATTGCTTTAGCAAAGGCTTCCATGGTCGATGATTTACAAAATAAGAACCAAGAGTTGATGAAACAAATTGAAATCTGTCAGGTATATGGAAAAAAAATGATAAACATCCTTATCATTCATTACTCAATTGTTTTCAAATTTCAGGATGGTATTACTATAGTTCTTAGGTTGTGATGCTACAAATAAATTTTCACTGTCCATTTTTACATTTTCTAGGAGGAGAATAAGATCTTAGATAAAATGCATCGGCAGAAAGTTGCTGAAGTTGAAAAGCTTAGCCAGACTGTGCATGAACTAGAAGAGGCTGTTCTTGCTGGTGGTGCAGCTGCAAATGCTGTTAGAGATTACCAGCGGAAAGTTCAGGAGATGAGTGTAATATATTGAACTTCACTCTTGTGATCTTTATGAGGAGAAATTTATACTCATTTTATTGAACTACAAATCATTAGAAAAGAAATGAATGCCGTTCTCATTATTTTGTCATTATGGACTCAGGAAGAAATGAAAACTCTTGATCGTGAACTTTCTCGGGCAAAGGTTACAGCAAATAGAGTTGCAGTTGTAGTTGCAAATGAATGGAAAGATGCCAATGACAAAGTAATGCCTGTGAAACAGTGGCTTGAGGAACGACGATTCATGCAGGTGACTCTTCATGATAAGCTCCAAGATTTAGATGACATATTGAGAAATGTTTTCTATTTATTGGATTAGGTCATTCCTGTAGATTTCTACTTCATATGCTTGTATGTAGAATTCCAAACATCTGTTCTTGTGATAAACATTTTCATGAACATTGTTTGTAGGGTGAAATGCAGCAACTTCGAGATAAGCTAGCTATAGCTGAACGTACTGCAAGATCTGAAGCTCAATTGAAAGTATAATGCTTTACCTTCACATCTTTGCAAAATAATTGTACTCCATGTGCTGCCTTTCATGGCAAGATACTTTACAAGTGATAAAGTTAGATAATTTGCAATATTTTTGAACTTTTAGGAGAAATTCCACTTGCGGCTCAAGGTCCTAGAAGAAGGATTGAAAATGTCAACAAGTGGTGCTAGCCGTACTAATGTAGAGGGGAAGAGTCCAAGCAATGGTCCTTCCCGTCGCCAATCCCTTGGTGGAGCTGAAAACGTTCCAAAGGGTACTAATGGCTTCCTATCAAGGAGATCTTCTTTTAATATGAGATCTTCTATTTCAAGTAGCACAATACTTAAACATGCAAAAGGGGCATCTAAGTCATTTGATGGTGGCACTAGATCCTTTGACCGCAGCAAAGTTCTTGTGAATGGATCAGCTTTATCTCTAAACAAATCTTCAGATGCCACTGGAGATAGTATCTCACATAACAGTTGGAAAGAAAGTCCAGATGAGAAAATCAATGAGTTCCCTACTGGTGTCTCAGATGATTCCGTCTCAGGTTTATTGTATGATATGCTGCAAAAGGAGGTAATTGCACTAAGAAAAGCATGTCACGAGAAGGACCAAAGCTTGAAAGACAAGGATGACGCAATTGAGGTAATTGTTCCTGACATCTCTGTAACAAAGTCTTGGTAGTTTCTTCTATCTCAAAATTCATGTAGTTTCTATTGTCTACCTTCAAAATCAGATGCTAGCGAAGAAAGTTGATACATTGAGTAAAGCAATGGAAGTGGAGGCAAAAAAGATGAGAAGGGAAGTAGCTGCAATGGAGAAAGAGGTTGCAGCTATGAGAGTAGATAAGGAACAGGATACCAAGTCTAAGCGACTTGGTGGTTCCAACCCCAAGGGTCCAGCAACTAGTTCTCAGTTGCTACCTGGCAGGTACAGTACAACCTTTTCATTGGTAGCATACACCATTTGAGATTCTTACTGATGATTTGGTCTATAATTGATTGATGTGTCTGATAGAAACATGAACCACTGTATCATCAAGATACCAGACTTATGTTCTTGTAGTCAGTTATTTGAAAAAGTAATATTAATTAGCTTTTCTAAGAGAATAGGTGGAACTTCAACTAGAGTTGGTTACTGAGGATAAAATTGGGGGGAAATTGAAATCTTTGCCTCTTTATATTTATTTTGGTTTGTCTGAATAAGTATCAAGATTTATATTCTTTACAGTCGGAAAGTCAGGGCACTGATAATTTTAATAGTTATCCAACTATTTGTTTATTGTATTGCAGCATGTAGAGATGTAGCTCAATATGTTCTTTAACACTGCTAAAATTTCTGCATGTTATAGGAAATTATTAGTTCATCAATTCAGTTTGTTCATTCTTTCCAAGTGATATAATGTATACTCTTAAAGCATCTGCATGACTTCTATTTTGAGCAGTCTTTCCTTGTTCTTCACTTGTAGTTCAAATTGATATTATTCAATTTCACTTGTTTTAGTCCTTTTGCCCTTTACTATTTGTGCAATCCTTTTTTTTCTTTGTTTTGTGCGCTGGCAGTTTTCCTATATATATATGTATATGAATGCATTAGTTTGGTAGGGTCTTTGTGGTGTGTAACAAAGATCTTAGGTTTAAAGCTCGCCTTAAATACTGTAGCAAAAAGGAAACAGATGGAAAATCTAAAATACATTTATGCTTAGAAATCTTATATTATTTCAGTGGTATATTATTTTGTCTTCTGAATTCAGGACTGTACCTCGAAGTAATTCGATGCGGAATCTATGAGGGGATTCACAATCTGCGGCAAAAAGCGACAACATCAAAGCTTCCCTTTCCTCATCCGCATTGCTTCCGTCTTAATTTCTCCGTTGATTTTTAGACTGAAACCATCACCAGAAGGCCCTGCAACACTTCGCTAGGGATCTCATCTGGAGAATGCGGTATGTTTGCAGCTGACTTCCACTCTGGTTGGCCACCGCAAGTGATGCTTGGGTTTGCTAACATGACAAGATGTTATTTTGGTAGGACAATCCTATTTGTTTGTATAGCCTGGTCCTTCCATGTTTTTCAGCACCGTGCAAGTCACTGCAGTATTTATGTTTATTTTTTTTCACCTTTTCTTTCTTTGTTTTACCTTTTCTTCCGAGGATGTGGATATAGTGTAATTCCAGATTCGTGTGCTACACTCTCTAATTGGTTTCCCTGAGATTTGTGTATTATACAATCTAATTGGTTGCTCATATTTGTGTTATACCCTAATCGGTGAAATTAGAGAATGTGCGTTTTGTTTGGCTTACTGGAACCCTTTCTAGAATCTGATGCTCAAGTATCAATTGCAAGCTCCCTTGGAGGTGCTTACTCATAGACTTTGACTTAGTTATAAAATTCCATCCTGGTATTTGCATGTAGTTTCTTGCACTTATTTTTTTGCACGAAATTTCACCCTGTATTGATCTCAGATTACCAATTTAGTAAATTGATGTCGATAGTGTTTGTTTCTGCAGTATAGTGGTAGTACATGCATTCCTTCCATTTATGATGGATTAAATTCAATCTCGTTTGTTTGTAGTGTAATAAATGTTGTATGTCTTATGGACAATGTATAGCTCATAGTTTCATTTTTCACTCACAATGAATCAGCTCAATGCATGTTATGTTATATCTAGACACAGAAACCCTATAACAAAATGTTCGATAGAAATTAACGATATGTTTGGTTTGACATGTTTAATGGGATAAGCTGTTGTGCCGTGCCTGCCACTATGTGGTATACGTTATACGTTAGTCTATTACTTTGTGGTATGACATATAAATTATTTACTTTATAAAGTTTAAGTGAAATTGATTTAAAATTTTGCTCTTAGGATTTAGCGTACGAGAGCTCAAATAATTTATAAAATTAATTTGGAATAGTTGATTTTATAAAATCTACATAAAATTAATTTAAAATAGTTGATAAAAGTTCAGTGTAATGTTTGAGGGTTCAAGATTGATTTAACACATAAAATTTTAGTCTAGTTAAAATAAAAATAGATCTTAAAATATATATATATATATTTAGTAAAAAAAATTAATCCTATTTAATTTGTCTATTTTTTAATTAAAGTGGATTTTTTAAAATAAATAATAAATAAAAATAACTTACATATATTGTTTGATTCCTAAGTTTTTTTTTAAGATGTGTAAACTAAATAACATCTTGGAAAAAAAGGTTTTTTTTTTCCTGGGAATCCAGCAAACCAGCAAGTCACGTGTAAAATGTAGTTTTACTTGGCTCGATTGATCAGTTGGATGGAACATTTAGTTGATCCATCTAATTTTGACCCGATCAAGAGAAGAAAAAAAATAAGCTTCAAGTTTCACAAAGAAAACATTATTAAAAAAACAAAAAGTTACCATGATTTAGACTTATTAGTATGATCAGAGACTATTTTGATTTACATATATATTGTACATCAGTAGAACCCATCATTAGATATCCGACCCGATTCGAATCCGAGTCGATCCAGTAGACCGTTCTGCCTCCGGTGGCCACCTTCTTCTTCCCACCCTCATTCTCGTCCCTTCCTCTTCGCCGCCTTCCTCCCTCCTCCACCGATGCCCTCGGGAACCGTCGGCAGTCAATTCTCCTTCAAACTCCTCGACGCCGGGGAGCACACCCCTCTCCGGCGGCTGGTGTCCGAGCCGCTACCTTCCAGCGACGTCGACGGCGGCGGCCCCTCTCTCCGCCGCAGGCGGAAGCCCCGGGCCGCCAAGCGGAACAAGAAGAAGATCGAGGCGGACGGATCGGTGTCGGACGACCTAAGCCTTCTGCTGCAATCAAACGCCGGGCGGTCGCTGGAGGTCGAGAATGGCCACTGCATGGATGGCGTTGGACTTAGCGTCTCCGGCGACAGACCGTCGGTGGAGAGGATATGTGAGATCGCGGCTGTGGAGCCGGCGCTCGAGAACTCCTCGGAGGTCTGCTCCGTCTCCTTTTCGGAACTGAGGCAGAGGAACGTGAATGGAAGCATGGCGGAAGGGCCAGCAGAGGAAACCATAAGCACGGGGGAGAGCTCACTAGGGCAATGGAATCCGGAGTCTGATGAGAACGAGAAAGAGGACTATTTGAAGGCTTCAGAGTTTCGAGGAGGTAAATCTCAACTTAAAGCAAATTGAATTTACGTTAGAAATGCAATAGTTTCTTCTTTTTGGACCGTTTGGAGTTATATTTTACTTGGATTAAAGGCTGCGGAGAATTTTCTCATCTATGTTTCAGTTAAAAACATTCATTCTGCATGTGATGGAAGATATGCTGAGTGTTGCCTTATTTTGATGGTGTGCTTCTCATTTCTCGAAAAGAAGTGCCAAATGTGGCAGGGTGGTATTATAATTTGTTGAGTACATCATTCTAAACCATCTACGATACTAATACCATCAAATATAGTCGCAACAAACACTGCTTGATTCTGTGAGGATTTTTATTTCAAACACTCGTGCTTAAACTTGTCGGTCATCTTGGAATTTTCTTGTAGGAACACTTTATGACGTTTTCTATTGAGTTCTGGTGATATATTTCATCTATGATTGTTTTATCTGTTAGCTACTCAGACAAGAATTCATCTAATTACAGAAGTAAAATCTTTCTCTGTTTTCTTTTATGAGTAACGCTGCATTTGTTCACCAATCTGAAATGATTCAATATACTATCCAAATGGTAAGAAAAACAGAGATCAAAAGAACAAAAAATGGGAATAAGAAAAAAGCCAGTAGGGATGACCCAAAAAAAGGAAAAACAGAATATCTGGAGAAAACAAAAAATAAGACAAACGTGGAGTCAAGAAAACAAAAAGTAAAGAACTGCAAAATGGGTTTTGTAGAGTACCTAGTTGACTACCCTTTCCTCGAGCTATCAAGGTGGTAAATGAGTTTAGTAGAATGCCTAGTTGACCACCCTTTTCATTGAAAGAATATAAAGCGCAGAATAGTTGCAGTAGAAGCTGATATCTGAATAAATGCAACTTATTGGAAATTCTCAATTAGTCATTTTGGATTTCAAATTACTATTGCTCTTTTCTGAGGACGTTTTTTCTTGAGGAATTTCCCTTGATATCTAAACAAATGCAACTGGTTGGAAATTCAGACTTGTCTATTCTTAGTCATTTTAGCTTGCAAATTACTCTTTTTTTTTCTCGAGGACTTTCTTTTTCTTGGGGAATTTCCTTTCGATACTCAAAAAGTGTTTTCTGACAGAATTCGATATTATTACCATTTTACAATTGAAAGAAAGTTATCAGAACTTAGGGCACTGTGCTTGATATTTTTATTCTTAATTGTGTGTGCTTCACATTCTTTCCTGTTAGGTGTTTCTGCTGAGTGTTCAGTTATCTATGATAGCCCTGTGTGCATGTAAGGGCGATCTTTATGGAACATGGGTAGTTCTTAATGCTTTAGTATTTGTGCTCAATTTTTTCCCCGTGTTGTGGTTGTCATTTAACAAACTGCCCAATATACATGAAGATTTGGATAATTCATAATGCTAATTTATATAAGCTTTTGTCCTGACAGAAACCTCATTCATGGAGAAATTACCACTTAAATACTTTATGGGAGAGATCTATGGTGGCAATTCCCTTAGCAGCACTATTTCTGCTGGGAATGAGAAGAAAAGACAGCGGGTCTACAATACTATGTTTCATGTGCCATGGAGATGTGAAAGAGTAAGCCCATGGTTCTAGCATATATAGAAAAATAGAGAACATCCATGCATCAAATGTTTTTTGAATTATGAATATCTCTGATTTAGGTTCCATGAGCTTGATAGACAAGTTTGCTACACAAAATTGTAGGTTCAGAAGTTATATCTTTTAATATCCTTGATTTGTCAGGCTTATGAGCCATGCTATAGTAGCTTTGACGTATTGAAATTAAAGTTTCGCATATATTCCACCTTTATATGAACTATTTACATGCATCTTATTGGGCATATGTCAATAATCATACGTACCATGTGAAAACCAAAAACACAGTGGAAGAAAATCATAGGTTCCATGAGCTTGATAGACAAGTTTGTTAAATAGGAACAACCAACTAAATTATGCCTCTGGGCAGCTTGTGCTGCTTAGTTGGTTAGAACAAGAATTTCTTAATCAGGTGGTCACAGGTTCGTGACCATGATGGATGTCAAGAAAATTATATTGTGCCTCTAATAGCATAGAAGCAGCTATGTCGACTAAAATTTGCATCAACATAAAGGTCCAAGTCAGGTTGGAGATGGCATAGCCTAGAAAATTCTTTTCTTGTTGACTCCTCATTTTTTAAATAATTTTATTAGATTAATGATTAAACTATTAAGTAACTGTCATATCACATTGTCAATACTCCTGGTTTTCCCTGTTCAAGTTCTTTTTGCTATAACTAAAGAAAGTAAGTAATGCAGCCTATCTGAGCCATTGAAACATTAGCCCATGTTGATAATTCCACTCTCTCTAACTTTTTGCATAGAAGTTCTATGGACTTTGACTGCATTATCTTTTTCTACAACAAGTTAAGCAAAATTTTAGAAATATATGTAACACAACTTTCAAAATAGCTCACTTAATGCATCAGTTTTAGTTACTAAATTTGCACAATTTAGGGTAATGTCTGATATTGATTACAATATGCAGCTTATTATTGCAGGCTTCTTTGTCTGTTTGGACTCATTTTTGTCATTGCTGACCATAATGCCTGCAAGAATTGCTATGGCAGTTTGGAGGGTGCTTAAAACCAGGTGGATCCCACCCTCTTTTTTTTTTTTCAAATAGTACTCATTGTTGCTAGGATTACTGCATTGATGATCGAATCCAAGATGTGTTGAAGTGTCGAATACCAGGTGGATAGTCATCTTTTCTTTTTTTTCAGTACTAGTTTTCTATGGTCTTAGGAATAAGATATACTGATCCAATACAGCCTGGTATATACCAGTCTGAGGTGGGTACCATTTACAGAGACCAGCCATATGATAAAAAAAATCTCTTTTCCCTTTATGCATAAATTGTATGATATTCCAACTGTAAAGCATGAAAGTACAATTCCAAAGCTAAAAATTCATTTACTACCATGCTTGACAGTTGTTATAAATCTTGTATAACTAGTATCCGATTTTTTAAATCTTGTATTATATATTTTAGGCCCTAAATCAATTGTTATAGTTTCTATAATAGTTAGAACGCTAATATCTATAAAATTTTATATTAATATATTTCTATGTTTATATAGTTTTTTCTGATGACAACAGTACAGTTTCAATACCATCAATATTGGTATGATAATAAGAGTTTGCACCTTGTTTAGGCTTATATTATTTGAGTTAGGATATTTTTTTTTTTTGAACTTAGTGAGTATTGAACCCACAACCTCCTGTATAGAGCCCAATTGCTCTAACCAGAGGGGCATACACTTTATGTATATTTGAGTTAGGATATTAAATGGTGATTATATGATTTGATGTGGTCTCTGAATGCATATTCATATAACTCCGTGTACCACAAAAAATTGGTAGAATTTCTATTTCACCCTTCTGTGTTGCTAGCTTAAATACCTTTGACAAATAGTTGATGCTACACTAGTCTTTGTTGACACTACACTACATCAAAGTTGATCAGCTTCTACATTGTTTTTTTTCTGCTCTCTTTTCAACCTCTCTTGTTTCATTTTTAATTTTTTTTGGTTTTATCTCGTTTTATCCTTTTGAAGGATATATTGTATCATATCATATTGGTGAAATGGATGCATTTTTTTAAATAAAAAAATCATATTTGGGAGATCTTTGCTAGAATGAAAACAACTTGGTGTTTTTGGATAGATATAGCATATTCCTTTGTTCCTAGGGACTTATATAGTTAATTAGTCTGACAACATCCCATATTATTGAAACTTTACTAACCTAGTATAGTTTATGCTGTGACCAGCATATAAATTACCACCCGCATAGGTTTGGCATGTGCATTAAATACCGGCTCATATCTTCAATAGTGAAACTTGGATATGTCATAAAGATAATATAGCTTTTCTGTTGTAGCTTAGAAGGTGGTGGCTCTCCTTTGCCTCGAATTTTTTTACTTTGTTTTTGCATATCATCTAAGCTTAGCTAGAGACTGCCATCTAAAAGTTATATCTGGTTCTCTTTCATGTGATCAATGTGTATCTGTTGATAACATGCACGATCATGATTCAGGATTGTAAGTGGTTACTAGTTTAGATTCTTGTCACCTTTATCCTAAATTTTATTATGCTATTAGTTTAAAACAACTATTGAACTCTGAACTCTGCTTGTTGACCTAGCATGCTTGTGGCAGGCAGTTTTGGAGGCCAAGTGCTGCTGAATTGTCAGATTTTGGTTGTTTTATTGTATTGGGTTTGGGAGTAACTTCCCTGCAATTAGTAGGTACATTGCTAGAGTATCATTCTATATTTGTGTTTCATTGAATTGCTCTGACCTATGAAAATGTTTTTTTTTTAATTGATGACGACCTTCCACAATTTTTTGTACGTATCAGATATTAGCTTGATATATCACTTCATACGGGGACAAGGAACAGTCAAACTGTATGTGGTTTATAATGTATTAGAGGTGAGTTGATGAAAGAGAAATTTGTCAAAAGATGTTCTTTAAGACTGACGCTAACTTCTATCACTGATTTGCAGATATTTGACAAACTTTGTCAATCATTTGTTGAAGATGTTTTGCATGTTCTCTTTGACTCTGCAGAGAGACTTTCAACTAGTCCTCCAGATATTGTGAAATTTGAACTGCTCAGATTCTTTTTTGACGAAGCAATTGCTATCATTGCTTTTGATATCCTTCACGTTGAGCAGTTCTCTTCTCAAAATTTCTGTTGACATGTGTGTATAGAAATTAAATTTTCCTTAACTACTCAAACTTATTCATTCTTTTGTATTGTTAGCTCAGGCTATCACTTTATCAACTTGTATAATTGCCCACAACAATGCGTTGCTGGCACTACTAATATCAAACAATTTTGCTGAGATCAAGGGCAATGTTTTCAAACGTGTTAGCAAAGAAAACCTTCACAGTTTGGTATGTCATGGTGAGTTTGTTTCTTACTTCTCAAGTTTACAAATGAATGTGATGCCTTTTTTCTACTTTTTATAGGGAGGTAACGATTATTATGTAAGGTTGCTGATACAAGCAGTAAATGTAGCCATCCAGCAACATAATAACAACAACTAAAGATCAGTTTCTTGATAGAATTTGCCTTTCAACCAAGTTCGACATGGTTTTAGACTCAGCTACAAACAGCGGTTATCTCCATGCCACTGGAAGATGGATTGTATGTTGTAAAAAGACATGTAGATTGCATTTTTCTTCCTGTATCAGATGTTTAATCATTTGTCAGAATTCATTCTCTCTTTTTTGTCAAAAAAGAGAGAATTTATTCTTGGTATTGGAGATTCTTCTATGATTTACCAATATTTGCTGAAAAATATTTCAGTGACATTCTTCCATGGCATATTGTTCCCTGTTATACTATATACTATCACATCAATGTAATTTTTCTCTTGAAGCATGCATTCAATTCCTTGTTTTGCTAATATATAATTATATTTTACTACTTTTTCTTTATATTTACCACCCCTATCAATCTTCTTTTGGTCGTATAAGAGACACTCTTTTCTTTTCCATTTCTTTACCACAATATCTGATTCATATGATAAACCCCTGCATCATGTATGCTTCTATTTCTTAATTATGTTAGTTTTGCATAAGTTGATGAATGTTTACTGATTTTAGTAATCTTGATTTCCTGCTAATGCCTGCGGCCAGATATTGTTGAGAGGTTCCACATCACAGCTTTTGTGTTGTTTGTCCTAGCTCAGAATCTCTTGGAGGCAGAGGGTCCCTGGTTTGGGAGATTTCTTACTGTAAGTTTGCCTACATGGTTTTCTTCTCACGAATAGTGGCCACACCCTCATTCATTTTTATGATGAAAAGACTTAATCTCATTCATTGAATTTGAGTCACTGTAACTTGTAATTGTTCATTATCTTCTAGGATGTCTTTACAGTCTACATATGTGAGGTGCTCGTTGACGGAGTCAAGCATTCATTTTTGGCAAAGTTCAATGAGATAAAACCTATTGCATACTCAGAGTTTCTAGAGGACCTTTCTGAGCAGGTCAATCTACTTATATTTTCATTATGGTTTCTTATATTTCAAGAGCTTTAAGCTTTTCTTTTTTTTTAAGCTATTGGAGGCAATCATTTCAAGAAAATTTCCTTTATCAGTGATTTGAGAAAATAAATGCGTAATCGTAGGTCGCAGGTACACACAACAAAACTGTGGCAATAGGACATATTAAGGGACAACTTATAATAGTCATAAAATCTCTACTGAATTGCCACAGCAGCATATGGAAGACAGCTTTTTGCTTGGAAAAAAAAAACATAAGCAATCTCCAGTCAAATTATTCTGCATGAAACAAAACTGTGGTAATAGGACATATAAAGGGACCAACCTTCCATTGTTTTGGCATTATAATCTTGAAATCTCTACTGAATTGCCACAGCAGCACATGGAACACAAACCTTGTCTTGGCAAGCACACATAAGCAATGCCTTTTAGCATCAGTCAAGCGATAACAAAACTGTGTGGTAATAGGATATATAAAGGAACAACTTTTCCATTGTTTTATAATTATAATCATGAAATCTCTACTGAATTGCCACAGCAGCATATGGAACACAATTTTTTTTTCGCAAACATACATATGCAGTGCCTTTCAGCATTGGCCAAACAATTCTATGTGCATGTGATAAACAAATATTCCCATCTTTTTAATGGATATGCGGGTCTTATTCAAAATGTTCAGATATTTGTGTGAATTAATTTGTTGATCATGTGTCAATAACTCAGTGTCTTCTCTCCATGTTGTTTCCTGCTGCTTCTGCATGAATCTTCCCATGCATGCTACCTCTCATCCTATTTCCTCAATGCTTTCTTTCCTATCTAGAAACTCTTAGGTTCAGACACTGTCATTGGTGGTAATGTGCTTTTTGACATTGTAGTTTCCCTTTTCAGACTCTGAACGAGAAGCCCGATGAGCGACGAAAAGATCTTAGTTTCATACCCATTGCACCAGCCTGCGTGGTAGGTTATGATGAGCCCTTTTTTTCTTCCTGTCATGGGGCAGCCATTCTTTACTCAAACAACGTTTCTGCCTCTTGGTTTAAGGTCATCAGAGTGCTGACTCCACTCTATGCTAATGTACTCTCTTGTGGACCACTTCATCGGAGATTACTGTGGATCTTCCTTTGCTCAAGCCTGACATATATCATGCTGGCGATCTGGAAAATTCTGGTCGGATCGAGTCTTCGCCGTTTGGCCACTTGGTACCTCAATCATCGACGCGAAAGAAAACAACACGTGGACTAGATCATCTTCGTCCTCGATATTTTTAGCACATTCTTAGGGATCTTTAGTTCCTCCATAGCCCATGGCAGATGCTGAGCAATTGACCATCAACTGGTCTAATTTGCAATGTGATGGAAATCTGCAATAAGACACACAGGTCAGGTCACCTTCTGCCTCCCTGCCTTCTGATTCTTTCCGCTGCGGCTTCCACAAATTTTGGTTGCATAGGTTTCTGATTATTTCTGTGACTTATTTGGTTCCACAAGTTTTGATTCTTGCTACTGTGAGTCAGCACAATGCTCTTCTTCTACATGCTTATAGCATTAACAATTCCAAAAACACTAGACAAATTATATATAGTTCAAAAGTTCTGAGAGTGCAAGCAAAGTTACTCATTATACATAACATTCATACTGCTGACTGAATATGATCCACCTGTATTATCTTGTGTATAGATTGAGATTACAATGCTGGGCTCAACTTTACAAAGGAGAATGATCAAACTGCCTATGAAATCGTTGATTAAATATCTAATATAAATTTATGTTGATTAACAGATACATTTCACTCATGTTATAATGTGTATTTTTCTCAAAAATAAAAAAAAATATGTATAATGTATGTGTAAAAAAGAAAAAAAGAATGATGTCTTCTGTTGCAGGAGTTTTGTCTTCAGCGTGATGCCGAGAGAGGCCTCTTAACTCCCTCCTTAAAATCCCCAGTGTCGACGCACTCGTACCTCTCTCTGTAGCAGTTGAATAACTTGAGCAAATTGGTGGCCCTCTCTTTCGTCGCCTCGCTGCACCCGACCTGCAGCAGCAGCAGCATCTTCTGAAACGCCCCCGCCTGCAGCGCTTCCATGATCGAACACCTCCTCCTCCTCTCCCACTCTCCTCCCTCCTTCCTCCCGCAGAGCTTCCACAGCGCCGAAACCACGAACTCCGTCGCCATGTCCGACACCCGAAACATCTGCTTCATCAGCACCGGCACCGTCAGCGCGTGCCCCAACGCCTCCTCCCTCCCCCTCTCGCACCCCAGCAGCCCGTCGAGCACCGCCAGTGCCTTCTCGCTCACGCTCCTCTCCGCCCCCACCATCGCCTCGACCAGCGCCGGCACCAGCCCCGCGCCGACCGCTCTCCTCGCCGCCCCCTCGTCGGTGCTGACCACGTAGAAGAGCGCGACGAGGGACGCCTTCGTCGCGCGCCCGGAGATGGGCTCCTTCACGAGCTGCGCCAATGCCTCGACGACTCCCTCCGTCGCGGCTATCGCCTCCGCGCGTCCGCCCTCCCCGGACGCGACGAGCTCCCTCAGCAGCACCGCCGCGTTTACCCTCGCGGCGAGGCCGCCCTGCTTCAGGATCGCCGCGAGGCACCGCAGCGACTCCGGCGACCCGGCGAGCGAAGCGGCCTCCCCATCGAGCGGCAGAAACATCGCCAGCGCCGCCGCGACCTCCACCGAGACCCGCGACCCGGGGCCGAACGCGCCGAGCGCGGAGGCCAGCACCGCGCTCGACCCGTTCGACAGAATGCACAGCCGATTCCTCTCACTCTCCTCGGCCCACCTCCTGACCTGCGCCACCATCCGCTCGCACGCGGCCTCGTCGCCGCGCCGGCTGGCGGCCGCGATCTCGGCCAAGGCGTCCGCGGCCTGCGCGGCGGTGACGGGGATCCTCGGCGTGGGGATCCGCTCGACGCCGAGCGATCGGTTCGCGACGCACCAGTCCTGGATGAGCTTCCGGAGGGCGTGGTTGGGCAGGAGGTGCTCGCTCGTCGTCTCCTGGTTGGTGACCGGGCAGGTGGTGCCCCCCATTGCGAGCCACGCCTCGATGCTCTGCCGGTCGTAGGTGATTCCGGTGGCCGCCGTGACGGGGTCTCTCATCAGCTCGAGTGATATCGGGCATCGGAAGTGACCGGGGACCGATACCTGGAGCTTGGTCCTGGAACCGAATTGGCGTCCTCTCGATGGCAGTGCCATGAATAAAGCTTTGAGGAGCGAGAAGAGATGCGAAATTGAAGCGAAGAGAAGAATAAGAAGAAGAAGAGGCGGAGTGGGAAGAGGTTTGGAAGCGATGCAGGAGTTTAAAAGGGCGGTGCGGATTTGGATTTGAACGTTGACCGTTGAAAGTTTAAACGTTTAAACCGCGGAAAGGAAACGGTATGAATTAATAAGCGCGGCTGCTCCGCTTCCTCTTCCTCTCTATCTCTCTCTCTCTTTCTTATTTATCTATTTTTTTAAAAAGGAAAAAAAATTAAGAGGGAAACGTAGAAACAGATGACTCACGCGTTGACGAACAGCCATATCAGTGGAGTCAACGAGGATGCCGATCTGGTACATCATCCGGTGTGTTTACACTTTTCCAAGTTTAATTATTTTTAGATCGTATTCATTTTAGGTAAAGAAATAGAGTTGATTTAGTGGAGTCAGTCAACTTACGTGGTATGTATATCTTTCACCCGCTCTTCTTTCCTCCTTCCATGAACTGTTCGTTGGAGGAGATTAATATTAATTATAATTTACATGTGAAAGCAGATGAATGGTCTTGATCTTATTTACCCCGATCCGAATCGATGGATTGACTCGGTCTCCAGTCCCAAAATACGATCGATGGGTTGGGTTTCAAGTTCAACGCCTCGGTCTTTACTGCATTTGACTCGGCCGATCCATCTCTTCTTCTTCTTCTTCTTCTTCTTCTCCTTCACATCTCATTCTGATCCAAGTAAAACAAGAAGGAAGACGAAGACGAAGACGAAGCCGTAGAAAGAAGGTGAGGTTTGACGAGGTCGCCGGTGTCGGTGTTTTATTTCCTCCGCCTCCGTGTACGCCGAGGTGGCGACTCGCGTACTACGCATGCCTTCCGTTTACACGTTCAACTCTTTTCAGGAGGATGTGACAGTGACAGGATACACACACACACACATATATATATATATATTAAATTTAACACGTTATTATTTTTAAAAGCTTCTGGATTATTATTTTTTATTATTATTGTAGGTTTTTTATTATAGATATAATTTATTTAAAATAAATAACTGAGAAGTTTACTGTTCAAATTAGTTCACACTGAATGATGAGAGAATAAATGTGTACAGCATTCTTAATTTATCAAAGAAGGATATTTAACTAATTAATTGATCCAACGTGGGTTAATTCTCAATGATTTTATCTGCCTTTTACCGAGCTTTTCCCCCAGTTAATCAATTTATTTTAATATTGCCGTGTATGAGTATGACTGGAAAAAATTTTTTGGCGAACTGACGGGTCAATATGCCACACGGAAACATTGATTAGTTTTTTTATAAAAAAAGATGCTTAACTCCGGCTCGCCCCCTCGCCACCTCGACCCCGGCTAGATCCCTCGATCCCGGCTCGCCCTCTCGACCGCTCGCCCACCCGTCCGTCCAATTGCTCCGGCGACCATCACCTACTCTGGTTAAGCTCGTGAATCAATGTTGAACGGGGCATGTGAATCAATGTTGAACGGAGCGCGTGAGCATGAGTGGTAGCCGGAGCCCCGGCCCCGGACCCCAACTTCCCCGCGGCCGCGGGGTAGGAGGGGATGGCTGGCTGGGGGTGGGGGAAGCATGGCGGCAGAGGATGGGAGAGAGGAGATGGGCTGGGGTGGGGGGAAACCATAGGGGAGTGAGGGAAGAAGAAGCCGGCAGGTGGTGGTTGTGGGTGTGTGGGGGAGGGGAGAGAGGAGATGGGGTGGGGTGGGGTGGGGGAAGAGCGGCAGAGGAGATTGGGTTGGAGGAAAACAGAGGACGGAGAAGCAGGGCAGGGCGGGGGAGAGTGGAGGTGGTCCTGACGTCGGCGAGGTCGGTGCCGCCAAATCGGAGGACGGGCTTTGGCCAAGCAGCGGCGACGCTCAAGGTGAGGTTGAGGTCGGGGAGGCCATCGAGCTGCCGCCCGCGGTCTCGTTCTTCCTCGTCGGCGCCCGCGGCCGCGTCCGCGCTCGTGACGCTGCAGTGCGCGCTCAACCTCCTCCTTCACCGTGTCCCTCCTCGCTTCTCGCCTCCCTGCCCCTCAACCTCTCCGTCGGCTCTGTCCCCCTAGCCGACCCCTTCGCCCGGACCTCCATATCCCACCTCCGCCCCTGTTCTTCGCTCCCCGTTATCGTCGCCATCGCAGTGGAGCACGAAGAAACTGGCTCGCTCGATGATGAGGAATTGGGTGGCATCGCGTCGCAGTGGAGGGCGACTTGGGCGGGGGTGGCACGGTAACGCAAGGGCGGATGGGCCAGGGAAGCGGCGGTGACCGTAGCGGAGCTTGACGAGGAGGAAGAGGGAAGTGGTGCCGGCAACGGAGACGTTCAGCAGGTACTGGATGTTCCCATACCACGCGGCCGTGGGGAAGTTGGGGTCCAGGGCCGGAGCTCCGGCGGCCCCTCGCCCTTCTCCCCTGTCGCGGGTGATCGCGCCCTGTTCAAACATTGATTCGCGAGCTTGACCAGAGTTGGTGATGGTCACCGGAGCAATTGGACGGACGCGTGGGCGAGCGGTCGAGAGGGCGAGCCGGGATGGAGGGGGCGACCCGAAGTCAAGCGGCCGAGAATTATCGATTTTTTATTAAAAAAATGGTCAATCTTTCCAGGTGACATATTGACCGGTCAGTTCGGTAATATTAAAATACATGGCAATATTAAAACAAAGTTGATTAACGAGTGAAAAAAGCTCGCCTTTTTCCGATCAAAGCATTTTGCATGCTTAGAACGTGCAGCGTGAATATAAAACCCCATCACAATATCACTGCGGGGTTGTTTTAAAGGGAGGAGGAGGGTGGTTTATATTCCTTTTTTGAAACATTCGTCCGCCCATCTTTCTTTGGTGTATCTTCCCCCATCATAACTTTGATTTTTGAGATAATAAAGATACTAAAATTATTATTATAAGAGTTTTAATATCCAGCGGATTCCAAGTCTTTTGTGCTCTTATACCATCTTATTAGGCCAACTTCTTTAGCACTAAATTTTTTACGATCAGTGGTGAAACCCTTCCCTCAAAAAGAGAGTACATTTCATGTACAGTAATTTTTCTTGATTGATCTCATGAATGGCTCTCTCAAACCCTCGATTGCAATCAAACAAGGCCTAAAAAATCAATTCTGGACTTATTTTGGCCCAACAGAGATTAAGTATTGGGCTACTTCTTCCGCAGTGAGTGAAGGAAATGTGGATGGACATATCAATTATGAGCTTTAATTAGCAGAAGATTTTTAATTCAGATAGCAATACTTCCAAATCCCATTTATCCGCTGATTAATAAACATAGCCAAAAGACGAGAGCTGCTGCAGTGTTATTATTATAAAAAAGACAAAAAAGCTTGGTTGAGCAAAAGCAGTGCGCAAGGCTCTCATGGCATGTCCCGAGAGTGAAGGCAGTCACCAGAATTGAATGAGACGGCAGAGGAAGAGAGAGCAGCAACCACCCAAAACTCCTCTCCTTCCCCCCTAAATTAATTAATTGCCTCATGAGGTAGCAGTAGCAGTAGCAGTAGCAGGAGCACTAGCAGCAGTACTTGCACCAAATCTCCTCCTTCACCTTCCACCCCAACTGGGATCCAAAATTTATTAATAATGGCTACAGTTTCAGTTTCACCTCTGCCTCTACCTCCACCTTCACCCACTGTACAATATGCTTGTGATGATTTCGACACTCCCTACGATTCGTTTCCTTGGGAGGGCAAACTGAGAACATAAAAAGTATGGCAAGGAGAAAGAAGAGATATCCTCCATGCTCTCACTGACTTGGATAAGAATGGAGCTTCCATTCAATATTAGAGGGGGAGGGAGAGAGGGATGGTCCCTTGGCAAGGTCGAGAGATGAGTGAGAAAGAGGTGGGGTGGGTGCATGTGAACCAACAGTGCCTGCTGCTTCCATTATTAATTGAATGAGCAAACTAACAAAAGCTTGGTAGGCAGTCATGCACAAGATGCACAGAGGAGGAGGGGAAGAAGAAGAAGAAGAAAGGCCATGTCCAATTGCCCGTGCATGCATGCAACCAACCAACCACCATTAATTAGCTCATGTTTACAGTTCTGTGCCACTGCACCACTGCACTGCACTGCACTGACATGGGGAGTAGTAGGAGTAGGAGGAGGAGGACATAATGCTGCAGCAGGAGGAGGAAGAGGGAGGTCCATGTAAATGTAATGCATGTAGACGACAAAAACTCCGATGAGATAATAAAGGTTGGGGGAGAGAATATTTGTAGTCATTATTTATTTTATTTCTGTGCATATGCATATTCAGACATCCTACAATGTACACAAAGTATATATCTATTTAGAACAATTGAACTCTATATAGAAGGTTTATGAGATATTCGATTTAAGACTCACTAAATTCTATTTTTTTTTTACCTAGTTCAATCTTTTTTCAGTTAAACATTTACGAGTTGCATTCATCTCTAACAAATATAGTTTTCTACTATTTTCCTATTATTTATAGTCATGATGCATAGGAAAACTATCATTAATTTTAGATATATTTTTTTTAAAAAATTTATTGTAGGAAGAGAGGTAGTAGTTTAAGGTTGTAAACTTTTAAGTTTAAAGATTTTATTAATATTTTTTTAATAAAGTAATTATTTTTCTCATTTTTTTGCTATCTCTTAGTGCTTATATCATTTTTATAATCTTCGATGATATGCCACACAATTGGATGTTTTCTCCATCTACTTAAACATAGAATTTATAAGGTATGATACATATTTACATAGTTAAATTTTTAAATTTTTATTCAAATCATAAGTTTGTCTAAGAATTTTAAGAAAAATCTACTTATACGTACTTATACGAAAAATAATACAATTATAGAATTATAAAATATTTATGTGCTCATTATAATTTAAATTTTTTATTAATCATTAATATAATAAATTAATAATTAATATTTTTTACAAATTAATAAATATAAACTCAACTTTAACTAAAGCTGAATTCAATTATTCTAATTAGAAGATCATAAAAATTATATATAGTTAATAATCATATAGAGCCTAATAGAGCCTAAGTATTCTAAATATAGAGCCTAAGTATTCTAATTAGAGTAGTGAAATTAATAATCTAGGTGATTTTTTAGTAAATAGTTTTTTCTATTGTATAAATTTAAAAATTAAGTTATAAAAAATATCATTGACTAAAACTCTAAATCCTTGGACGCTCCTTATTTTTACTATAATGACACGTATATCCTTTATAATTTTAAAATCACCGTACGGTCAATAATTGGCTTTCTTATATGGCTTAGTGTATTTTTGGAAAAAAAAATCCAAATGTGCCATGGGGACTCATGCCATATGGATTTTACTACAACTAGTCCAAACTGATATGCTAATTTGAACTACAGTTCAATTAATTATACCAATTTTAATTGCTGGTGCCTAAACATAAATTCCCTAACCCTCTCTTGCTCTATGCACCCTTCTTTACTATCATAATTTTTAATTAATATATTTATAATTAAAACTGTATTCTATTATACTTAATTATTTTATACCATATAATTATACAATTTATGCCTCCTCTTTCTATTGCTATTTTTAAAATTAAAATTAAAATTTTAAATATTCAAATATTACGTATATTAAGGGTAATTTAAACTAATACGTGATTAGAAAAAATAATTTTATTAAAATAATTTTTATATTAACCGAGTATTATTCAGTGCAAGCTCCAATTAATCTTCTTATCTGCCAACTTTGGGGGCGTACAAAGCCTCGTCAGATTCGACATCATCATTAATTATTACCGCGGGCCCACATCGTCGTCTTACTATTTGTTTAGATTCGCGCTCGTCCGATCCGGCCCGATCTCTTCGCGGATGGACCCGGCACCGAGCGCGCGGGCCACGGTCGAGTCCGGCGTGCTCGGCGAAGCGGATGATGGGGGGATCTCCGAAGAATCTCCACCGTTTGCCTTCCTCCTCGCGTCGCCTCTTCCATTAAATATTCACTCGTTCTTCTGGGTCCGGTTCGTGAGTCGGCCCCAACCCAACCCCACCTCGGACCGGATCGAGCCGAACCCGACCACGCATTCTACGGTCACTAATTCCAACGTCCGTATAAATTAGTCTTCTTTTAGTCTCTCTCCTGGCGGCATGCGCAGTGCGCGGTGCGGTGCAGCCCACAAACAGCCAACACACAACACACACTCGCATGCGACTTGATAACTGAAATGCCACCAACAGCACCGAGTGGAAAACAGCTGTAGACGAACCTCCGTTTCCAGCTTACATTTTATCAAACCACATCGCTCCTCTTCTTTTCTTTATAATTATACATCGATATGCCAATTCCATGTTGAGAGTCAACAAGAAAGAGGCTTTAAAAAAAGATCACGGTGGCCGCCGTTATGAACAATATAATACAAAGCCTTCGATGGTAAAAAAAAAAAGAATAATAATAATAATAATACCGGAGGTTGTGCCTAATTTGGACCTCTTTTTTTTTTTTTTTACTGTGACCATCTATTAATTTATATCGCGATCAATTAACTCAGCGCAAGTTGGCGTTCGAGTCCGAGAAGATAATAATTACGACCACTACAACTCCCACCCAATCAATTTCATCTCCCTTTTTAAATAAAAATAAAATAATAAAGAGATAATACGCGCGCCCGCGCGCACGGATCGAGGAGGGAAAAAGACAGTGCGCGTGCATGTCACGGGTGAATCCAACGGACGCCTCTCATTGGTTCCGTCCTAAGCCGTTTGGCTCTAAATTATTTATCACCGCACATGATAACCTAAGGATGATAATAATACGTCGATTCCCTCAAAACGTTCGCTTTCTTTATTTTAATCATAAATGCGAGTTTGTGGAGAGTCTGTTTGATTTAATTAGCAATTTAAGGCGGCTCAAATTTTTTTTACCGCCACTTGCTCTTTAATATCTATTTATTTATTTATTTATCTAGAACGAAACGGGAGGAAGTGGAGAGACAAAACCTGCCACATGCCCGTTAGAGTCTGACCAACGGAGTCAGATCGCATCCGACCGTCCGATCGACATCAGACGACCCCGCCGCACCCACCCCCCCCGCGTCGCAACGGCTCCTTTTCCTGCTGCGGACGAAGACGCGCTCAGCTTTCCACGTCACCCGATCTCCCCTCTTCCTGCTCCGTGGCTCGACGCGGACATGCGATCCCCGGAGGCGATAAATACGCGGAAAAGGGCGCAAGTGGCCTTTTTTTTGTTTTTTTCTCCGTCCGCCCGCCCCCAATTTTTGTTAAAAAATAGCATTTTCTATAAATATTGGGGTAGCTCGACGAATAAAAAATAACTTTAAAAATATAATTTATAGATGATGTTTTAAGTTTTTTTTAAAAAAAATAAAGAAATGCTAGGTTTCTTTTTTTGTTTGGGGTTAATGAGATTGCGCTCCGCCTCCAGAACTAAAATTGAGGAGCATTTAAAAGTGGTGGAGTTGGGGCATTAATTGACGGCAATGAATGGGTTCAGCGGCTTCTCGCCTTGGGGGGAAGAACTCCGAAGAAGCCACAGAGAAAAATTGAATTCACGATGAAGCCACAATTAAAGAGGCAAATCCACCAGCTGTATTGCAAGCAGAAGCAGACAGTGCGGGCTTCATCCTCATCGATCTCCCTCCATCTTCCTGCGACAACGTCAACTTTTACTCTGTTTTTTTTTTTGTGAATCCTCTTCTGATGGGCAAATGAAATGAATGGATTGTTTGCTAGAGAGGGGAGGGGAGGGGGGGGGGGGTCCTCCTCCTCAGCTGGCACAACTATGTGCATGTGAGCAGCAGCAAGCAACAAGGAAGAGTCACAGGCTTAGGGTTTGGGATTGAAGACAAGGGGCAAAGGTGGCAGCGACATGATGGGGCACAGCTCTACTGATGAATATTATTATTTCTATTTCTAATTCTATTTCGAGACTTCATATTAAAGGCTCAGTTTTTATTTTTTATTTTGAGGGGGTTTATGTTTAGGATCAAAATTGTTCCACCCACATAATTTATTAGGGTCTGTGGATGAGTTAGCGGCAGTAGTAGTCCACATGACAAAGTGGCAGGTTGGTCACTCACATGCCATACACTGCATGTAAACTTGCATCCTTCATGTCATTATATATATATATATATTATTTAATCATCCCTCCATGTGACAAGTAATAAAAATTATTAGGATTAGCTTTAACAATTGATTGGTAATAATAATAGAGAGCAAACAAAAAAAAATCTCTCTCACACACCCTCGCTGTGCTAATAAAATGCCAGCCTTGTCCTGGCCTTTGCGCTCCAATACCTTTATCTTGCTCTCCTCTTCCCCCAAGAATTCTTGAGAGACAGCGAGAGCTCTTGCATCGATGGAGAAATAGTGGCAAGATAAAGAGCACCGAGACAGAGAAGTGGCCGAGGAGGAGGCCGCTGAGCTCAGGGGCAGGCGAGGAGGAGAAGAGCGGTGAGGCGATCTCCGGGTAGAAGAGAAGAGGGGAAGAAAAAAAAAATGGTGGCCTGCCCGGCGTTCTTCTGCTTCTCTCTTCTCCTCCTACTGTCGAGTCCGGCTCTGTTCCTCCTCCCTAGCGGGGCGAGGGCCGCCGCGGCGCTCCTCCCGGAGCTGCCCAACCTCACCACGCTCTCCTTCGAGGACGGCTACACGCAGCTCTTCGGCGACTCCAACCTCATGCTCCGCAGCGGCGGCCGGCGCGTACACCTCTCCCTCGACCAGCGAACTGGTGCGCGGCCCTCTTTCCTCCTGGCTTTTCTCCTCCCAAAGGTGCCCTTTTTTTTTCTTTAAAAAAAAAAACTTATCTGTGGTTGTCTTTTAGGATCTGGGTTTGCTTCGCAAGACCTGTATCTGCATGGGTTCTTCAGTGCCTCCATTAAGCTGCCGTCGGATTACGCCGCTGGAGTCGTCGTCGCCTTCTATGTATGGTTCCTTCTGCCCTCAATGAGCTCCCCGTTCTTGGAATGCTCACTAGTTTTATTCTCTCAGAAGCATTTCCGGTAAAGCAACCACCTTTCGACCTTTTGGACGTCGGAGTAGATCCCTGTCGTAGTCCGTAACGTTTGTTTTGTGCGCATCACCTGTTTGATGAAAAAGCACCGATGCCACTAGTTTTTTAGAACATACACGAGAAGAATTTTGGTTTCTCGTTGCTACCTTTCACTTGGAGATTTTGGTTATGAAAAACTTGTTGGATTCCTTCTGCCATTTGGTTTCCACGCTTGTTTTTTTGTTTCCCATCGTTCCAGTTCTTCCTCTCTTTTCAACAATTCACAGCTTGCTTCTTAATGCCGGATTCTTTTCTGAAAGTTTAGTTTTAGGATTTCTTTCGCAACTCTCTCGTACGCTTTTGATGTCGCTTAGGGAAATTTAGCAAACAAGAAAAATAACAACTCCTTTTGCAGCCCTCAAAAATGCTTCTTTGATGTCTACGCAGATGTCAAATGGAGATGTGTTCGAGAAGACACACGATGAGTTAGATTTTGAGTTCTTGGGCAACATCAGAGGGAGGGAATGGAGGGTGCAGACCAACGTTTACGGGAACGGGAGCACTGCGGTCGGAAGGGAAGAGAGGTATGGGCTCTGGTTCGACCCCACCGAGGACTACCACCAGTACTCCATCCTCTGGAGCAATCAAAGGATAATGTAAGCCTCATTCTCCAAACTGAAAACTAGTTGCTTCTTCCCAGCATATATTCTTGTGTTTGTGCTATTACAGAGTTTTTTTTTCTCTTATTTGTTTTACATGGCATTAACACTCGTTTTCGCATCTCTTTCCACTATGTAAATAGTCACAAAAAGATGATCTATTGCTAATAGTCCTGCTTGATAGAAATTTTGGTACTTTCCTTTACATTCTTTTGGGGATACTCTTGTTATGGCCTTTTAATTATTCTCTAGCCATTTTTGTACTTCAATACTTTCTCATTTAGGTTTATAACTTACAAGGATTAGTTATAGGATGCTTGCTCTTTCAAATTTACTTTAACTATTCTTTCTTGTGCAGAAAAAGATGAAATGCTAGGGAACAAAAATACATCACATTGATTAATAACTGCCTTTTGACATCAAGGTCACATGCATTCTACTTTTTGGACAATAATAGAGGCAAAGCTGCATTGCAACTACAAACATTTACAGATCATAACCTAATTTTTTTTCTTGTCTTCTCTTCATTGAACAACTTTTTCTTCGACGACATGCTCGTTATATTATGATGTAGTAGTACACTATATGCTCATTAGAATGTGAGTTTGCTCAAAGAAGAGAAATTGGTGGGTGAAGAACGACACAAATGCACATTGTACGGAGTTGTATCTGAGGTGTCGATGTGAGACTCAATAATGTGATCTCTGCCCTAGTCCATAGGGTAAGCAACATAATGGATGTGGCACTCATATCAACTGTAAGGTGCAGGCAGGAGTGTTAGGATGTTAGGTGTAGTGGTACAATCGTATGTTTTGAATTAGTGGTGTTAACATTTGTTTATTTGCAGAGGAAAACTAAAAAACAGAAGGGCACAAAACTCCATCTTTTAACTTAAGACTCACACTGAACATATGCAGAAGCACGATTATTCTTTAACATCCTAAATGGAACTCCACATGCACCATATTCCTTGGAGACTCAATAGATGCAGAGTCTTACAGTTTACCTATAACAATATAACAACTCTAAGACCATTATACTCATTGTTTTCTCTTTCGACAGATTCTACATCGACAACATTCCCATCAGGGAGATGGTGCGGAACCAGGCTATGGGTGGGGATTTCCCTTCGAAGCCAATGTCCCTCTACGCCACAATCTGGGACGGCTCCACCTGGGCCACCTTGGGCGGCCGCTACAAGGTCAACTACAAATACGCCCCTTACGTAGCTGAGTTCGCCGACCTCATCCTCCATGGCTGCGCCGTCAACCCCAGTGATCACAGAACAGTCTGCCAGGGATCTGATGCCATTGCCTACGACTCCATCACAATGACAGCGGATCAACGCACCGCAATGCAGATCTTCCGAGCAAAGCACATGGCCTACTCCTACTGCCATGACCGCGTCCGTTACCCAACACCACCACCGGAGTGCACAATTGGCCCTGAAGCCAAGGGCTTCCTTGCGACAGGTGAGGCAAAGTTCAAC
Source organism: Thalia dealbata (assembly GCA_030544415.1). NCBI lineage: Eukaryota > Viridiplantae > Streptophyta > Magnoliopsida > Zingiberales > Marantaceae > Thalia > Thalia dealbata. The sequence goes on from CM060454.1 coordinate 5,830,960, forward strand.
TACCGTCACCGCCATGTCAAGAGATACGGCCGGAGCTCAGTGGATGCTGCCCTTTGAGTCTCTCACTGAGTACCGGTAGTGTGGATTTTGAATAAAAGTTCAGCTGCTTGGTCGGGGGATTATTTTTTGTGTACCATGTATTTTGGTGCTGTATAGCAAAATTTATTTGTGCTTAGAGGGAGGTGACGATGAGGATGATTGCTGATGATGATGTTGCTGGGTAGTAGGTAGATTCACATTGTTTAGATGACATACATATGTATAACCTAGTCAGTCTGTCCGAGCTTGTCTTTGGAGTCTATTTTGCTCATCATAGTGTTCTTTCAATTGTCATTCAAATGGAGGGCTCCTGTGTTTGGATTTTGCTGGCATTAACATGCCTCTTACAGACAATGTGAAGATGACAGGCTTCTGCATCAGAAGATTAAAGACAGTGAATCCCAGGCAATTGCCTTCCTTTTTCATCAACTGTTCCAATTTAGTCAATGCTGTGAGCCTGTGAAGGCTTGGATTTGTTGGTCCAGATCAAATATGAATATTTTCTAATCAATTAATTAGATAAGTAGATTGATCCTCTTATAATATTTGTCATAAAGTTCGCTGCAGGATAAAAAAAAATCATTCTATGACGAATGCAGCCATGTCACCGTTCAAAGTATGCAAATTATTTTTTCAGAAAAAAGATCAGGGATATTTTAATTCATGTGATGGACCAAGTCAATACCGGCGGCTATACATCGTCAAAATCTAAAGCGATACGTCGAGACTGGAAAAAAAAAAGGGGGGGGGTAGAAGTTGATTAATTTACAATGTTCAGATGAGAAATAGGCAAAAATACAAAGGCTCGTGCATTTGAGGCTTGAAATTTAATTAAGTTTATTTTATCAATACCACCATTCAACTCAGGGTTAATTAGTTTGATGGACCATCATGCTATTTCCAACCAAAATTAAATCACAAACGTCGAAAATTGACAAAAGTACACGGACATTTACCAGATAAAACACCACGTGACGATCCACCGTTCCTTCTTCGACGATTCATCTCACGAAACTTCTAGATCTCGTGCCGAGCGCTGACCGAGTGGGTTTTTTTTGGACCCGCGTTTGAGGGTTTGGGAAGAAAACTGGAGACGTCCCACGGTCCGGTCCGGTCGCTGACCGTCGACCGTCGACCGGAAGGGAGGAAAAGGTTTTTTTTTTCTGGAGTTACTTTTATCGGTTCCACCGCGCGTGGACAGGCGGGACCTGCCCGCGGGTGGATTTCTTGCACCAATTACAAGGCAGGTAGCAGTCCGACGCGGTGTACGACTGGTCAAATTAATTAATTGCATGCGTACTTCGGGTTTACTTACGTTAAGCCCCCTCTAGTTCGTATAATTGGGTCGACACCCTCTTTCTGTCTTACCCTAATGGCATATCACGGTATTTAATAATAAATAATATGAATACATATTTTTAAAAATATATATCTAAATTTATATTATAAGTGATCCAAACCATATACACAAACATATAAATTGAACCAAACTGAAATTAAAATAATATAGGTATTTTTTTTTATTTTAATGAAATTTAAACTCATAATATTTAGTACAGATAAAATATTTTATCACTTTGATATGTAATTTTTTTTTATAGCTGGAATCCTGCCTACACCGACAGGGAAAGAAGAAGGCGTTAACTACCGTTGCTTTTAAATATTAATTTTCATAAAAAAATAAATTATTTCTATAAAATTCGAAAACTAGCGACTATAAATTTCGCACGCGGGTTGCACGCCACGTCACCATTTCTCCGCGACGCAGGTCGTGACCGAAGCGATTGTGATCGGCTGATTCGGCCGCGGAAGGAGCCGGGTCGCCGTAACCCGCCCCGATCTCTCGCGGGTCCCGCTTGGATAACCCATGGATGTGTTAGGTGACGTCAGCCGGGAGTGCGTTTCAGGGGTCGGTAGCCGCTTGTGGCCCGTGCCTGCGCCATCGAATCTTCCTTGCGGGATCCCAAAGTGCTCCACTAGTGTTTGTAAAAAGAGAGAGAGGAGAGCCGAGGAGAGGAGAAGAGAGAAGGGAAGAGAGCGGCGTTAGGGAGATAGAGAGCGTGCGCCACAAGCGACCTCCATTTCTCATCCTCTCTGAAACCCTAGTAGTAGTCTCTCTCACTCTCCTCAGATCTCGCCTCCTCCCCCCTCTCGGACTCCAATTTCCTTTCGATCGGATTGCCTGCCCATTTCCCTCACTCGGATTTCATTCTGTTCCCGATCTGTTTATCGTGTTAATTGCGTGCGGGAGATCTGTGCATATCAGCTGCATTGCTTCGGATTCCGATCTCCGATCTCGATCGGCGCCTGTGTTTGATTTTTTTTTTCTTTTGGTTTTTTTGGTTTCCGCTTTGCTTTTCGGCGAGGGATTTTGTGGTGAGAGCGGTTGGATCCCGGGTTATGTTGCGAAATTAGAGCAGCCTCACGGATGGCGGCAGTGTCGGGTAACGCGGTGGTCGTGCCGGTGGAGCCAATGCAGTTCACTGTAGGCGGCGGAGGGAACGAGGCGCCGAGGCAGTGGTATGGGGACGAGCGGGACGGGTTTATCTCGTGGCTGCGGGGCGAGTTTGCGGCGGCGAATGCTATCATCGATCTGTTGGTGAATCACCTCAGGGTCGCCAGCGAGGCGGGGGAGTACGAGCACGTCGCTGGGTGCATTCAACAGCGGCGGTTCCACTGGAATCACGTTCTTCACATGCAGCAGTACTTCCCGGTGGCCGATATCAGCTACGCGCTTCAGCAGGTGGAGTGGAGTAAGCGGCAGCAGACTCCGCAGAGGTATTCCTACGGCCCGAAAGAGAAGGACGGTAGAAAGTCCGGATTTGGGCACAGGTACGGACATCGGAATGATGGGGTTCGAGACGGCCATGGGCTACCTTCGGCTTCCGTAACGGCTGCGTCTGACAATTGCAATACGTGCAAGAGTGAGGATAAACTGGACACGTACAAGAACACGCACCAGAAAAGTGATACCCAGATGTCGCAGGCTAATGACTCATCGGATGGTAAAGAATCGGCTGTGGTTCCAGACTCCGCTGAGAAGGATGGTGAGATATTGAAGCATTTTTCAAAACTATCATGCTGCAGATATTCTGTCTTTCTAATTGTATGGAATGATCTATGCGCATAGTGGTAAAAGATGAATTTACTTTTATTATAGATGATTTTATAACCAAAATTGGTTCCCTCTTCTTGTCTTAAAGCTACCTTTTTTAGCTTATCTACAACATACCTAAGCCATGATTTTGTATCTCCCATATGGTAATATGTGGCATGATTTTGTTTATTGAAATCTTCCGTAGAGATTCTTTACATGAGATTAGCGAACGGTCAAGGACTACTTCAAATGTGTATTTTAGTACTTAAAAAGGCGATACTCTGATGTCCGAATAAATTTATTCAGGAATTTGCAATACTCTTAGCTCTGAGGAAAACTCCAGTATGAAGGGTGTAGAGAATCCTGATGACATCAATCATATTAAGTTGGATGCCACCACTGGGGGTGATAGCCAACCATTAGAATGTAGAGGTATGCATTTTCTCTTCCGTAACATCTGATATTTTCTTCTGAAAAAAGACTGAATATAAGGACGTATATTCCATGGATGGTTCTGGACTTTATAAGAATGTGTCTATTTTATTTGATTCATAAGAAATGAAGCATTAATCCTGGATGGGAACTATTGCCTTTCTTGATCAATAGAATGAAACATCCAATCCAATTTGTTTATAGGGCTTTGATTCTAAGTTTTACTTTCATTGTACAAATTTAAGATCCTACAGAGAACTGAAGGTCAAAGAAGGTTAATGCCATCACTTACCAATCAAGATAAAGCTTCATTTTGGTTCTAGCAAGTCCGGATTCCTGTTGGATAGTCTTAATTGTATGATCTCTGGTAGTTGACATGATTTAGTGCATAATGAGTTTGATTAGGTGTACGTTGAACTGGAAGGGGGGGTTTGGTTGTTTGCTCTATCTAGGGAGTGAAATTTTTTTGATCAATATACAACTTTCATTTCATCAGTTATTGGAGGGTGTAAAATTACTAAATTAATAAAATGGATAGGACTTATGCATTTATTTTGCTCACAGTCAACTCTTAATTTTGAAATTCATCCAGAATGTATTTGTATCTTAAACTAGGAAAGATTTGAACAGGTGTGGAAATCTTTTCTAATTATGATGACTGTTATTCAAGAACATATTAGGTCTTGTCTAATGCTTTTACTTGGGGAGAGATGTTCTCATCATTAGTTATGATCCAGTTACCATAAAGGACCTACTTGGTTAGAGCCATAAAGGACTTACTTGGTTAGAGGCCTTTATCCTATTTGTTGTTTTAGGTCTTGCCTAATTTTACACTTGGCCAGACATATTCTCACTACTCATTAATGATGATTTGATTACTAAAACGGTACAAGGCTGGAAGCCTTTATCATATTTGTTTTTTTGAGGCAATTATTCTAGAAGCAAGTTACATTTCTTTCTATCTTCCCTCTTTCATACCGAATAGTTATAGATTTCTAACAGAGAAAACTGGTGTTTAAATTGATTTTATTTGATAGATTTCTCTTAATCATGCCATCCTAATAGGACTTTGGATCTTTAGGTTGATCCCTTTTTATGCATATCTGTTGAATGTTTATCGCACACTGCAATTCTGAAAAAATTACAATTGCACTTATGGGTGTATGGATGCCAGCTATGAATGTTTAGTTTGTTGAAGTTGGAACCATATATGTGGAAATCTGACCGATGAGTTATTACTGCATTTTTCTACCAAAATATAAAAACATTAATTTCAAAAACAAGATTTATTTTAGAACGATATATTGTACACTATGCCATCAAGTACATTTGGTAGGGTTGCTTTAGTGTGACCTTGCAGACAAGGCCCAAGGAGCAGAACTTCCTCTATACTACGTAAGGATTCCTTTGGTGGGATTCTCATGAACAGGGGATCACCTTTTTATGCCTATGTGATTTGGTGCTATTTTATTGTAATATCATAATGTCTTGCCACTATCATTATATCAGCATCTTTATATGTTGTTTTGTTGCTAGTTAATTTGTTTCTGCCCAACTCAACATTTACTGATTTCTGCATCAGATGGTGAAAGTACGACATCAAATCAAGATGGAAATCAAAAAATCATATTAGTGCCGAAAGAATTTTCAGCCAAAGACATCAGTGATGCCACTATGGTATATGATCTTATATTGAAGAATCAAATGTCCTTTGCATCAGGGTTAATTTCAATTTGGATCCATGAACTTTATTTTTTAACAATATGGCCCATATGATCTGTTGTCACCTTTTGCAAGAATTTCGAAGTTGTTCCTATACTCTCAATTCATTGACAATTACTCGATCTGTTAAAATAATTTTCATTTCTTGCCTTTGGACCTTTTGCAAAAATTGTTGTTCTCTGCATTAATTATATTTTTTAATTATACTTTTTCAGATACCCTTTGATGGGTTGATAAATAATGGTAATTGTTGAGATTAATTTAGTAAATGATTAGCTGCACTAATAGTTTCAGCTTGTTGTTTATATGAAGAAACACAATTAATTTGACAAAAATTGAATCACTGCCAGTGAACAAAGTCGCATGGAACCATCAAAACAATTTTGCAAATTATAAAGGTTAAGTTAAAACAAACTATAAGGGCCAAATACATAACGTACCAACATTATAAGGCCAAACTAAAGTTAATTCTATTATTAAACATTATTTATTATCCTAGTTATTAAGCTACGGATCTAAACTTTTGTAGGTTAATGCTGTTGAAGGACTTAAGCTTTTTGAGGATTTCCTGGATAGCTCAGAGGTCACTGGACTTGCTTCGTTAGCTAATGAAATGAGAGCTGCTGGCCGAAGAGGAGAACTTCCAGGCAAGCTAAACCAATATCGATTTCCATCTCTTTTTCACATGTTTTTATTTCTCAGATCTTAATGCCTAATGCTTTATGGTTGATTTTCTTATGAGATGCTGGAGTCAATGTACAGTTTTCCTGCTCAGTAAAGTTCATCCTGAATGATACCTATGTTATTTTTAACATGTCGTATAGTTTATCTTTCCAGATATTGTTTAATAGAATTTCTATGATCAAGTTCAGTAAGACGATCATGAGGCGAAAAATAATTAAGGGATCAATATTTAGGAGTCCCTCCTAACAGGGAACTTCAGCATTCAGATGTTCTTAGATATCAAAGACAACAATAAGATAGATGGCTAGAAAATATTTGGTAGAATTTTGTTATATTTTGGTAAGATTCTGTTGTCATGTTATTCCTATTCTTCAAGTAAAAATTTAATACTGTTAAATTATTTTCTGATGATAGATTAGGCATAGGTGTTCTTATTAAGGTTAAAGCAATAGCGAGGATAACATGCAGAGCTAAATGGTTTTCTTTTTCCTCTCAATCTCATTAATAGACTATTATTTTTCATCTCATTGGAACTACTTTCTCATTGTGTTTTTATGGTTGTGCTTTGTTTGATGATGCATTTTTTGGATATAAGTACTGCTAATGAAATGGTTTCTAAGTAAATGGAGGAAACGTTTTAATGCTTCAGAAGGTGTTTTGAAATAATATTAACACTATCTTTTAAAATTTACATACTTCGAACAAACAAAATGCAGGGCAAACACTCGTAACATTGAAAAGGCCAATGAAGGGTCATGGAAGAGAAATGATTCAGCTGGGCATTTCTGTTACTGAGGGACACTTGGATGATGATAATGCAACCATGACCTCAGGAGGTAGCCGCTGGCCTGGTGTAAATGTTTAATATGTTTTCCACGAAATTGGTTCTGACTTATTAAATGCAAAAAATACAGAGAGAAAAATAGAGGTCATTCCTAGCATACTGCAGGGTGTGTTTGATCGCTTGGTTCAGCAGCAAGTTTTGCCAGCTAAACCTGATTTTTGCATCATTGATTTCTTTTATGAGGTAGGGAAGTTAAATTATATAATATTTTTATAAAAACTTGTTTAAGTTAGCTGACATTGGTACTTATGCAAAGGGGGACCATTCACAACCTCATACCTGGCCGCCTTGGTATGGTAGACCGATTTGTAATCTATTCTTGACCGAGTGTGATGTCGTATATGGCCGAGTGGTGCCACCAGATCATAGGGGGGACTATACCGGTGCTCTGAAGCTCTCTAATGCTGCTGGGTATGCCTTTTCTTCACCAAAATTCCTGTTCCCAGTCTTGAGTTTTTTGTTGTCATCCGAGGAATTCATGTTTTGATTTATTTTTTATAATTAATTAAATGAACAGTATACATCGTCTTCCTTTTCTGTATGAAATGTTTTTCGTTAAACCATATTTATTCTCTCTGATAACACCTAAAATAGGAAAAAAAACAGTGTCAGAATGAATATCATGTTGGTATCAATTGTCATAAAAATTGGAGCACGCTTAAGAGTATTTTTAAAGTATTGAACAACTTTTGTACTTTAGATTTCTCCTTTTTTTACTTATTTTCTGCTAAATAGATTAGATTATATAGTCTGACAGAATTGGATGGAGAGTAAACTAACAACTCTACTTGTAACAACAAACATATGAAAGTTGAATTTTTGGGGCTTCATACAGTAAGCAGAACAAACATATCACGAGGCAAGTTGGTGCCTGTAACTGCAGCCTTCGATGTGTTTCCTTGATAAATGAATGTTAATATTTTTACTTTTTTTTCTCTTGATTGAAATATTTAGCAGATTAATTTTCTCAACTTTAGACTGCTGAATAATCTACCAGGATTTTAGTTGACCACTGCCGTGTTACAACTTAATAGATAGGAAATTTGTATTATAAGTGGAGAGCATAATTTTCTGAAGGAAGATACACTTTTTAAGCCATTGTGATTATTATAATCGACGATGAAATGGAGGTGTGTTCATAGGCAGGAGCATCATTTTAGTTGACCACTGCCGTGTTACAACTTAATAGATAGGAAATTTGTATTATAAGTGGAGAGCATAATTTTCTGAAGGAAGATACCCTTTTTAAGCCATTGTGATTTTTTTTTGCAAATAAATTAAATTATCATTTATCAATTAGGATATTACATTGTTCCGGTATAGTTACATCATCATACATAAAAATTTTGCTCCTTATAACTTGTTTGATAGCATCAAGAGTAATCCTCAACTCAACTCACCTTCTAAGAAGGGTATCTGTGTATCACTATAATATCATATGCTACAAGTCATAAATGAGCAAATACATTAAAAATGAATATCTCAAAGAGCAATAGTATTTTAAGCTAAACATAAAATAGCAAACTCTTATTTTATCTTTATCTAGCATAGTAAAAATTACTGTCTTGATGTGCCGAAGAAGGACCACTTCATCTCTTATTTATTGCTTAAATAGTCTCCAGTTTCTCTCTTTCCAAATGTGATACACAAAGGACTACTTTATCCATTGTGATTATTATAATCAACAATGATATGGATTGGCGTGTGAACTCGATGGTGTCAAGAGAGGATGTTCAATTTGGTTACGGCTGATCCAGATCTGTCTTGATGAAAGGGCCCGAGATATGGAAGGTGTGATGAATTTGAAGTCTCGGTGGAAGTTGTAGTTGATATGCCACTTCTCCAATCCTTCGGATGCTAGGAAATGGTCTGTCGTATCTGGGCATGAGGCCTTTATGTACGTGTCTCCCGTGTGCTTTCCGCCACATCTAGGGTGTGAGCTTCAGAACTGCCGCTTTTACTTGATAGCAAATTTAGGAAGTCTAAACCAGCCTTTCACGTCTAACTAAATGCACTACTATCTAAGTGCTATCATAGAGCGTTTTTTTTTCACAAACCAAGTTCTTAATCGTCAAGCTTTGTCGCATTGTTTTCTTAACCTAGATTCCTTTTTCTAGGTTTTACTACTGAGAATTCTTTGCAATTAAGTTGAAACATGCAGTTGAGCTAAGTCCTATATTGAATAAACATGGTCTAAATCATATTACTGAACACTCAGTCATGGTGAATAAGACTGGGATGTTACCTTTTTTTTTTTTTTTTTGTGAAAATGAGACTGGGATCTTACTTGAAGAGACAATCAGAACCATTGGATTATTCAAGTATTATTCTGAGACTTTTAGTAGTTTCACGTTGTTTTGAGACTTATTTTTGTCTTGTCAAAGGTTAGGTTATATTCAATGATGCTGATCTTCACCTGAATGAGGTTGACCTGAGTTAATGTTTCTCTCTACTAAACAAGTTTATCTAGTCAGGTGTCACTGATGAAGTTCATCCTTCTGCAGTTATTTTTTTAGTTGGTTGTTTGCACAACCCCTGTAATCTGCAATATAAGGCACGCACACAAGATCCTTATGTGTTACTTGCTGAAATCTAAAATGGAGTATCATAGTTTCTATAATTTCTCAAACATCTAATTTGCCATACCTTCAACCTGATTTTTGTTAGTTACTCTGCGAGTCGCTCAAATTTTATTTATCTTATGCTGTTTTCTCTCTATTCCAGATCTCTTCTTGTGATGCAAGGGAAAAGTGCAGATATTGCAAAACGTGCTATCCCGTCCCTTCGCAAGCAGCGTATAGTATTAACTTTTGGAAAGTCTCGGCCAAAGAAAACTCTTCCACTGGAAGGCCTGGTCTCCAGTTCATCTGCTATGCCTCCAGCTTCAGCCCCATCATCAATTAGACCACCCAATTACTCCCGCCATCCATCAGGTCGAAAGCAGTATGGGGTAGTCCCCACTACCGGTGTTCTGCAAGGCCCGCCCATCCGTCCCCAAACTATGCCACCTCCAAATGGAGTTCAGCCAATATTTGTGGCAGCTCCTGTGCTGCCTTACCCTACACCAACTACACCACCCCCGGCAAGCGTTGGCTGGACAGTGGCAGCTCCTCCGAGGCACCCACCTGCTCCTCGGCTCCCTGTTCCAGGTACTGGAGTTTTCCTTCCCCCTGGCTCAGTTCATGCTCCAATCTCAGCTGAAGCAAACTGCGTGCCGCATACATTTGCTTTGCCTGAGAACAATGGTGCAGAGAAGCCAAATACTAACTATGACGCCCCTCCGAAGACCTCCCAACAGAATACAACAGATCCACCCGTGCCTAAGCTGGAGTGCAATGGATGCTCGAGTCCCCGGAATAGCCACCCTAACAAAGAACAGCGAAATGCTGTCTCTAAGAAGCCGACGAACAGTCTGACCAAAGATGCTGATAATTAGAGGAGGAACACAGAAAAAAGAGGGAGAAGAAGATGAATTCTTTTCGAGGAACTGCGTAAGAGTTTCAGAGCAAATGTAAAGAGCGGCACTGGAATTGCTAAGCTATCTCTTCCCCCTTTTTGCACGCAAACATTCGGTGCAGAAAACTTCATTTAATTTTTGTAGCTTCTCTCCAGTCTTATACTTCAATTTTTTTTTCATCCTTCAACTGTTTAAACTTGCACTAGAAACATACTTTTAATATCAGAATGGCATCTTAATCTGCCACTCTACTAGAGTCTAGAGCAGCAGCATGCAGCTTTCTTTCTTGCCAAAACAAGCACACGAGAACACTCATCTTGGATCGGACGAGTGTCGTAACTCTTTATTTCTGTAGCCTATTGCTTAATCTCATCACAGGTTTTCCGAAGCCTGAAGTTCCCCTGAATTCTGAAAGATGATTTATCATGCATCTCATCCCTAAACCTAATCTGAGTTGAGGAGACCTACCTTTCGTTGAATTTGTCGGGTTTGTTGGTCGTTTGGTAACGCTCAAAGTCTTGTACTCATCATCCTCAGGACGAGGCCATACGAGAAGAAGACACCCCTTTCACAAACTCTGATGGCGAGTCACATCCTGCACCTCATTTTCGACGTATAAATTCTTCTACCGGCGACGGTAGTTGGTCATTGGCCAGTGGCTCCACTGCCAACGCTAACTTCCAAGCCAAGATTAACACCCACCACCTCGAACTTGTTCTTTAAACCCTACACGTCTCTCTGTTGGTCATTTCCCATCAACCCTCTTTTCCTAGGCAATTAAAAATCCAAGAGTTGGTCTGGTTGGCAAGGTTGTTCATATTTTGGATTCATTTAATATTTGACCATGTGTATCATATAAAAAAAATGCACCAATTCTAGTAAAGTAGTCAGCTGGTAGCGCTAAATTTGATTAGAATAGAAACATATAATAAAATGATCATTTAGTTCTTTGAGTATATCCTTCTTAAAGGCTTACTTTTACTCGATATCATTATAATTATAAGTTGCTTTTTATGCCACTTGTAGGGCATCACTCGGATTATATGATCATAGATTTTTTTTCTTTAAAAAAAAAAGTTATAGCAGTCACCTCCAAAAGTTGGCTGCCAAATCAAATTCTTTTGACAGCAGGGAAAGGGTAGAGTTGGAGTTCACCACCGATGTTGACCTCATAACCCCCTCTAAGCCACCTCTTATTGGGAGGTTGGCCTCTCCAAATTGACTCGAACATTGGGAACGGATGACGCACAGGAATTTGAATACCACAGCTTCTCATTACAGCAAACCTGTTGCAGTGTCTATTCTTTCCTTTTCAACAGTTGACATCAAGATCATTGCATGACAACCTACTCACAGAGTCCACTAAAATATGCCACAAGCAAGCATTAAACTTAATGCTGAATCAAATAAAAATTCCCTACCAATGTGGGACTGAAGGACACAATACTAGCACAATTAGAACATTCATCAGGATCAGCATTCAACATTAGCCGTCATCATGTTCCTTCACTGAAGTTAACATCTCGGCTACCATTTTTTTGTTTTTAGTGTTTGACATGCAATAAAAAATTAAGCTAATCATCACGCTATAAGACTGTGTTATCCTTCCCTTAACTGGGGTCATATGTTCGCAGGGAAGGCCTACAAGAAAAGGTTAAAGAGAACAAAGCACCCTCCGCTCTCTTCTTTGAAAAAGTTCTCTTCTTCTTCCCACTTTATAAAAAGTTCAAAGTTTTTTTCTTTCATAGGATTTGTGGTGCCTACGCGGGTGTTGCACCTCAAACCTGAAACTTTGTACAAGAATTGAAGCACACCCCTTTCCTCTTCCATGAACCTGAAATCTTCAAAGGAAGGAGAGAGAAGGATAACCAACTTGTAGGCAAAGGAAAGCGGAAATGGTGTTCTTTTATGCCAAGGGGTGACTTTGAACACGACTCTGCAGGGGCAGGAGAGAGAGAGCAGGAAAGTTGGTACTTTGCCCGCTCCCTTTTTCTCCCCCTCCTCCTCCACCAAAAAATTTGGAAGGCATTCGGAAGGGGAAATGGTGGCTCTGGGGGCGATTCCGATCACCGAGCGTATTGGCTCCAATTTTGGTTCTTTAGTCAGAGAGCTTGAGGTTCACCTCTCACTCATTGTCTCCATCTTGCTGTTTTAATCATGTATTTTCTGCTTCTTGCATTGTGAAAAGATCTCTTCTTACTGAGGTACTGATGGGTAATCTGCGTTTCGTAGTGCAGTAGTTTGTAAAAATTTAGGGTTTATTTTTCCTGAAAGATATCTTACTTGATACTGTGTTTATTTATTTATTTTGCGCGGTTGTGAAGTTTCTCATCCTACAATCCGGAGGAAATAGCAATTTGCGTTTTTTTTCTTCCTTCTAATGATCTTATTTCATCAGTTTGATTATGTTATCTTTCTGGCGTTCATTACGTTCTGTTCTGCATTTGTTGGAACAGCAAATATGGACAGACATTGGAGAAAGTCAAGAGGATAAGTATCGCATGTTATTGGAGTTGGAGAGAGAGTGCGTGCAAATATATCACACTAAGATCGGAGAAGCGAGCAGTTCCAGGGCTTACCTTCATCAGTCATTGGTAGCCAAAGAAGCAGAAGTTGCTGCTCTTGTGGCTTCCCTTGGCGAACAAAATCTCCGGCTAAAGGTGATTTTACTTCGTCTCTTGCCTTTGTTCTCCATGCAACTTGATTCCTTTTTCTCTCTGGGAAACATATCAATTATTCCTTGCGAACAATGTCATAGTGTTATTCTAGCTCTCTTTACAACTTTTTCATTTGTGAAACAATTGTTTCTGTACGAGGCTTCTTCCCTTATAAAGAGGTCTATCTTTTTGCCTACTAGTAGTGGCATATTGTGGAATAGTTAATGAGTTCCATATTAGTAGATCAGAAAAATCTACTAAGTTCTTCATCAACTAGTTTAACTGTCCTTAATGGAGATTATTTTCTTCAAAAGAAAGTAGTAAATGTTGTGAACAAGAAAGGCAAAGTTTAAATCAACGAGCTTTCAGAGTCTTCCTGCATATAGTTTTTCTAAAGGCTATATAATCATGTCAGATATACAAATGATATCTAGTTTTTTATAACATAATTATGTAAAAGGCTATATGTTAAATAGGAGAAAAAAACTCATGTACACATCAATGTTTCTATATAATAATGGAAATATATTTATTATGATTACTTTTAAATGTTTACCTTAGTAAATTTATTATATAATAAAATTGGGTTTGATTCAACTTAAAATTTTATAATATAATTGAATATAAGGATTGTTGATTTATCAAACTAAGTAGAATAAGAAAGGTTTGACTTAATTTTAAAATCAAGTTGGATTACAGTTAATATTAAAATTAAATTATTTTAATTATTCTATAAGTTAAAGTGGTCAGGCATCACACTAGAGGTTGTGTTCAATATAATAAGAATCTGCCTCCCTTCCTTGCCTTATTGTCTTCTTATATGGTGATTTTACGGCTCAAGTTCATAGCAGTTAACTGTTATGGTGATTTTACGGCTCAAGTTCATAGCAGCTGACTGTTATGTAGATGGAGAAGAGGTTATCATTGAAGGAAAAACATGCTTCAGTTACCCCCGTTTTGGAAGATTTAAGGGAACAGAAAGAGGAAAGGCTGAAACGATTTGCTGGTCTGCAGTCAGAGATTCATAAGATTAATTCAGAAATTGCAGGATCCAGTCACCAATATCATTCTCCAACTAATGCTGTTAAGGTTGACGAAGATGACCTGTCAATACGAAAACTTACCGAGTATCAGTTACTGCTGCAAAGCCTGCAGAAGGATAAGGTATGTTGCTTAGTTATACAAGGAGGTCGGCATCCTAATTTGTAAATCACACTTTACGTATTTGTTTGTATGCCATGGACCTCGCTGACTACTTGCTGCATTTTTCCTGCATTTATGACATGCTTAAGTTTACATTAACTTCCAGCAGAAGGGTGAAAAACATGTATTGTATCTCTTTTTATTGAAGATTGAATAAGTGACAGCTTAAAAAAAGGTCTGCTTTAACTTCTTACACTTGAAAAAGTACCAAAACATACAGCCGAAATTGTGTGCTGCTATTAATCAGAAGAATTATACAAGACAATTTTTAACTATTAAATTCTTCTTTTGTCTTTCCTCTTGCGAGTTCCTTACCTTAAATTCCTGGAAATATCTTGTTTGTATAATGAGTTATCGTGCAGATCTATATTGTGACACACTTATTTTCTTTACCTGTTTGTCAAGAGAACTTTTTTTTGAGCGAATGTTCAAGAGATCATTGCTATAAGACACATAATTCTAAGCATAGATATGCAGAAGGTAGGTTCTCGAAGAACCAAACTTATCTATAATAAGTTCCTTTAGACCTTCCTTTGTGCTTATCAATTAAGAAAATAATCTGAAAGAAACATTCTATTTCTCCTACCTAATTTCCTTGTGTGCAGTAACTTTTGCTGATCATTTTATCGCTGGATGAATTTCAAATGAAGTTTGTCTTTTGACAGTCCATTATTGTAGCAGAACCGTGTTACAAGTCTAATAAATTATTGCTGTATAGTATTTGATTCTTTGTTGTAGCACTTTCAAACAAATCTTGTTTCTGCATTACCAAGGCATTGACACTCCACTTTCTAAAGTTAATTTTGCATGCAGTAGCTACTTACGTCATGGGAACATTTAAAATTGGGTCGGAAACTTAAAATTCTGAGTTACTTATTTCGATCTAACGGTAAGTTTTCAACTTTTCCAGTCTGAACGCCTTAATAAAGTTTTGGAGCGTGTAAATGCGGTGCATTCATTATGTGGTGTGCTTGGAATGGACTTTGGGAAGACAGTGGATTCTGTGCACCCCAGTCTGCATGATGCTGGTGGAAGAAATTGCACAAACATAAGTGACTCAACCCTCGAGGGACTATCTCGAGTGATCCTGGAGCTAAAAACTGAGAAGAAGATACGAACTGGAAAGGTTAAACATGTCCTAAAAGCATAATATGAAAGATACATATCAAATGTTTTACACTAGATATGTGCTGTTTATTTATGGTGTTACAGGTTTTTCGGTTGTTTTGGTTTTTTTTTCCTCTTCTTCCCTATGTTTTCCCCTCTTCCTTTTTTATGTTATTTTCTCTTTGGTGCTTTCTTTGGGATGTAAGTTGTATCAGTTCAGATTAGTGAAATGAATGCAATTATCTATTTCAAAAAAAATGTTTTACACTTTTATTTTTGCTTGATGTAGTTGCTAGAAGCAGCGCAATCACTTTTGGAACTCTGGAATGTGATGGAAACACCTGATGAAGAGAGGAAACACTTTGGAGAAGTAATATACATTCTTGGATCAGCAGAGAATGACATCGGATTTTCTGGTGTGCTCTCACTAGAATCAATTAAACAGGTTTGATTGTTGGACTTCACTAGAATCTTATTACCAGCTCAAAACAAACTAGCTAGATTAGTATTCATCAACAGATGGAAGCGGAGGCCGAGAGACTCACAAGCCTCAAAGCTTGGAGGATGAAAGAACTTGTTTTTAAAAAAAGGACAGAACTAGAAGAGATATGCAGAGTTGCGCATGTTGAACCTGACACGAGCACAGCACCAGAGAAGATCAGCGCACTGATAGATTCTGGTATGTATATGGTCAATATACACGCACTGATAGATTCTGGTATGTATATTGTCAATATACACGGTCTCTAAACGCATAATGGGAGAACCAATCGTTTGTATACTTATTGTCTACGTCCAGGTATTGTTGATTCTTCAGAGCTTCTTGCTAGCATTGAGTTGCAAATTTTAAAAGCGAAAAAAGAATGCATGATCAGGAAAGAAATCATGGAAAGAGTAAACAAATGGCTCGCAGCATGTGAGGAAGAGAATTGGCTTGAAGACTATGACCAGGTATATTTCTTTTGTTCTTGGTACCTGCAATCATGAGGTTCAAGCGTAAGTACGATCACATTAGTAGTCTCTTGACTCTTCCTTCCCTGATTCTTTTCCTTCTCTTTTGCTGAGTTCCAATTGAATACTTGAATGATGGTTTATGCTGGGTGCAGGATCAGACTAGGTACAGCACTGGAAGAGGTGGCCACTTGAATCTAAAACGTGCTGAGAAAGCTCGGCTAATTGTCAGCAAAATTCCAGGTGCATCTTCATTGAACTCCATCTATTACCTTCTTTTGCATACTTATTGAACATCGTAACCTTGATTCCAGATATGGTCGACAAATTGATGAACAAAATATTTGTCTGGGAAAAAGAAAGAAGTATTCCTTTTTTATATGATGGGGTGAGAAACTTGGTTCGTTATCTGGTTAATTTTTTTGGAGAATTTGTAACTCGTCTCTTTCTTAACGGATTATTTTGCTGCTACTTCCTACAGGTGCCACTAGTCTCTATATTGGAAGAATACAAACTTTTAAGGCAACAAAAGGAAGAGTTGAAAAGACGATATCGAGTATATATCTACTTATCGTTATGCACCTGTTTTCGTAAATTTTTTATTTTTTCAGACGTGATAATATGATCTTCTTTATAGGATCAGAAAAAACTCCAAAATCTTTTTCCCCAGGGGAAGGAAGCAGTTTATGTGTGGAAACCAAGCGCCCAAAGGAGCAACAATTTTAACAGGAAGACAAACGAAAATGGCAATATGACCCCCATTCGCCGGCGTGTTTATGCCGGCATTCCGACCCCTGAGGTGCTCATGCAACGTTCGTATTCTGCCCAGTCCGATGGATACTTCAAGGAGATGAGGCGATTGTCCAGAACATCATTGAACTTTGCTTCAATTTCTAAAGATGATACAGTGTCTTCATTCGCATCTGTTACCAGTTCAGAACCTGGGTCTCCACCTCTGGATTAACTCTCAGGTTATCCCTTCATCTTTCGCTTTTTTTTGACATTTGACACCCCAGTTTAGTCCAATTTAGGAGCAGACGGCTAAGTACATTGGCTCATCATCGCAATGGTTGAGCCATCAAATAAGAACCTAAAGCTTTTGATACTAAAGCAATGCATGGGTTACTAAATTGGATCTCCTTCCATCTTTCTGTGCAGGAAAGGCAATGACTGGATTTGAGGCTTAACATTCAGGAACCTGTACCAATGTTCTGAAGTGGGAAGCTCATGTCAGCAACAGACTTCAAGAGAAATGAGGGAAATTAATTCAATTGTATTGTAGATAGGGGATTTTACTTGTTGCATAACCGGTACCTCTCGATCTAATATGAATCTCTTGTAGCCCTTTTTTGTGCAACTTTTGTGCTTTTAGCAGCCAGATTACTTAGAGCTGTCCTTTTGGGCTGTTCAAAATTTTATGGTAAATGGATTCTTACGATTTGATTGGTTCAATGCTTTAAGTTGTGTTGGTGTTTCGTTTCTAGGAAAAAAAATCACATTTTTCAAATAGACAATAAAGCTGGGAATAATTTTTTTCCCCAAATTACACTTAAGTAAGATTAAATTTCGATGTTCCTTTTAACATCCCATAATATTAAACTCTTATCTACGATAATAAATTGGTGAATTTTGAATGGAAACTTTTTTGTTGAACATTGTCAAAGTTTAGTTGTCTCCATTTTTTTATCATATTTATTTATTCAACTATTTTGCCAATTTTTAGTTGATTAATCATTTTCTAAAACTGAATAATTGATTGATTTAAAAAAATCAACGATCACATTATTATTTATTCACAACATAATACGTTGAATAATTAATTACGGGGAATAATAATAAATGTGCAGCTTTGGCATTTATTTCTTTTTCCCCATTTTATTCTCCTTATATGGTTACTGTCTTGTTCCCAATTCGCAAAGGAACCCTAGAAACGAGAGGACGGTCCCTCCCCTCTACATACGAGGTATGTCCTTTTGCCTTCTTTTTTTTCCATTCCTTTTTTTGCTCTTGCAAGTGAAAGCAATGCTTTTGTGCACGCCGGGCTGCAGAGTTTGTTGGTTTTTCCGCAAGATCTCTTACTGGTTTTAACATTTTCCTACGATTCTGCCTTAAAGATCTGAACTTGGAACCTTAGATCGCTGGGGCTGCGGGCTTTGCTTTTTGTTTGTGGTTTTTCCAGTCCAGCATTGGATCTTTTTACACAGTTTTCTGATCGGCTTTTGTTCTTGGGATTTCATGAAAGATGTCGCCTTTTTTGTAGCGTTTTGTTGATCTGGCTTGCAACTGTGGCATTTCTGATGTAATTGATCTTTCGATGAAAGGGGGTTGATGACATTGGTAAGGTGAAGGCAATGTGCTGGATGGGTTGACCGAAATCTGTTGCAGCGCTCTTTGTTTCGCCTGTTTGGCATTTTTTTGTTTCTACAATGGAAGATGATGGTGGTTTAGGTATCCGGAATTGGGGTTACCATGAGCAGCCCTCGAAGGGAAGCCTTGGGCTGCGGCTTATGTCCTCTGCGGTGGACTGCAATGCGAAGCCTCTTCTGTCGAATGGTGGGTTCATTCATCGGCATTGCAGCTTTCTGGATCAGTCCATGGACTTTGCCAGAGATGGATGGGTTCCCCAGAGCAGCGACCACTTCAGGAACTTCTACGCTATGTCGGTGAGCCATCAGAGCCACTCCCCATACAGTATCCTCCCTGATTCCCCGACGGTCCACAATGTCCAGATGCTGCAGCTTCCAGAGCCGCAGACCAGTGATGGCAAGGTTTTGATGGCGGAGGAGGCTGTTGTTAAGAACGATTCTCCTTTAAAGAAGAAGCGAAGAGGCCGCCTGCCAAAGTCCCCCAAGCCAAAGAAGCCTAAGAAAGCAGCAGCAGCAAGTGATGCAGCTGCCAATGGTTCAGTTTCACATGCGAAAGCTGGAAGGAAGAATACGAGCATGGTCATAAACGGTATTGATTTTGATATCTCAAGGATTCCCACTCCAGTATGCTCCTGCACGGGAAAGTCCCAACCATGCTACCGGTGGGGTGTTGGTGGGTGGCAGTCAGCATGCTGCACGACCAATATATCAATTCACCCTCTTCCGATGAGCACCAAGAGGCAGGGTGTACGCATTGCTGGGCGAAAGATGAGTCAGGGTGCATTTAAGAAGGTCTTGGAGAAGCTTGCTGGAGAAGGGTATAACCTTTCGAATCCAATTGATTTGAGGACATTTTGGGCCAAGCATGGTACAAACAAGTTTGTGACAATCAAATGATCACTTTTATCAGTCTCCATCATTGCATTGGATGTTTGCTTACCTGCTGTATATCAATCATTGCCCTGCAAAGTTCCTCAAAGTATTTTGACTGCAATTTCTGTATCAGCAACTTTAACATTGTTTTTGAGGCTCAGACACTGAGGTAATGTGTATCTTGGCTTCCTGCCTTCTACTTAAAATATTGTAGCCTTAAGGGAAACAGTGCTGCATAGGACAGATGGTTTTCTCACCTTAATGCATATAAAGTTCTCCTTTCTTTATCTGCATTCTATAAAATATTGATCCTTCATAAATGTTGTGGCTGCTCGTTTTTTTGGTTATACTGTATTCATGAAGTTTTCATGCTTATGTCATTTTGTGATGGAGTTTTTTTTTTTTTTTTTGTGTGTGAAGAATATAATTTCAGGTAGCAATTGGTTATGCTAATAGTGATTTTTCAATAGCAGTTGAGATTATCTTCTGCGTCGTTTGGTTGTCTAAATGCTTTACATCTATGAGCCCTTTTTTTATTCTATTCAGCTTGAGAAAACTCTCATAATGGATTTCTTCAAAAGTTCAAGTTCCCTGCACCTGAGATAATCTCAACTGTCTGTGTCATTATCCTAATGCATTATGATTCACTGTTAGCTGAAGATTCTTAACCTTTTTTAAATCCAAGTTGAAAAATTTCTGTTTATAAGGATTCCAGTGTTTGAATCAGAACCGCAGACTTTGGAAACATCATTCATAACTAAACCTCTTTCGCATCAGCATTGTCTTCTTTACGTCTTGTAAAGCCAATATTGTGGTTTTTGCTCAAGAGAAATGGATTGAAAAGTCCACATTTGCAAGACAATATTGAGGGCTCTTTACAGATTAGGTCATAAGCACCAACTCCAAGAACTTAAGTGTGATCACCTCTCAAATGCATTGTTCTTGGCTTGTAACTGAGCCTGTAAGCAATTATTTGTTCTCTGTATTTTTTTCTTCATTGGTACACACTTAGGCTTAGAGGTAAAGGCATTGATCTTGGCTTGGATTCCTTCACTTTTAACTCATCATTTTCTTTTGGCCCATAATTCCTTCTCTTCCTTTTGGTCTCCTCTACCCATTAAGATCCCAACTAGTACATGTATTTTTCTTTTCCTCTTCTCTCGATCATTGAGATGGCACAATGTTGATAAAGATTTGCAATCTGGCATAGCTTGGTTTGTTTTAATACACGGTCTTATGAAGAGATTTGTCCATCTTGCAAAGAATAGCTAGGACAATCTGCATCAAGTTGATGGTGCAAATATAACTCGATGCATCTTTACGATCATAACAGCGGTACAAGATCAAGAAACAAAATGAAAGACAAGGTAAAGAACTTAAAACTTATTCCCTAACACAAATAGAAGAAAATTTAATACTGAGGGTCGCATGTGAGGAGTGGCTTGATCTCAGTTCTTGACCAAGGCCATGGTCAAGATGAGGACGGCGAAGGCCGTGCAGAGGGCAGCGAGGAGGATGAAGCCGGTGGAGACCTGCACTAAATCGAGGGCCTTGTCGACGTCGTTCGCGAAGGCGGTGGCCTGCAAACCCCCAACTCTCATGCACTTGTCGAAAAATCTCTTGACGTCCACCGTCGCCCCGAACCCCGCACCGACGCCGGAAGCGAGCACCAAACCCATCACCTGCGCCCATCTCTCTTCTAATCCAAATCCCTGGCAAATTTAAACATTTTGAAGGGTCGGAGGCAGCAGCTGCTCCAACTTACCACATCGACGAAGATGAAGACGGGGAAGACCTGCTTGCTGATGATCTTTTTCCCTTTGGTGATGCTCAAAGCTGCAATAGGAATCTGCATGAGGGCGTAAACGCAACCAATCACAGCTATTGAGAAAGTATACCTGCAATGCGGTAGTAGTAATAGTAGTAGTATCATACTGAGTGTGCGACCATATATGACTAACAACTATTCATAAGAAGACACGGGATCGTGTAAGTTTAACTGATCACCTGTAGGCGAGAACATCGCTGAATCGATATTTGAATTCCCCAAACTCGATAAAAACTGAAGCAGAGACTGTGACGGGAACTGAATCAGTCACTGTGACGGTGTTCGTGGCCAGAATTATAAGTGCAACCAAGCTGAAGGAGAAGGTGAGAACCCTCAAAGCCAGAACACCAAATTGGGGGCCCTTGCTTGACGCCATTTTGATCTTTTTACTCTTGTTGCTTTAAAGATTTGATGGAGGGCCTTCTGCTTAACTCGTTCATGTGGGTAGCCTTTTATACTGCAGGAATGCAAGCTGATGAGGCCTGGCTAAAATAATTGCTTAAAACTACAGAATGAGCATTGGTTTTGATGTTTGATATATATATAGCATTGTTCTAAAGTACATCTGGATTTGAGACAACTTGAGCCTGCAGCTTTGTCTCTTTTCTCTTTGACTTGATCTAGAGCTCAGGAACAAATGAATCTGTTAGGCGGCTACTGTTTTTAATTAACTAGGAGAAATATTTCTTTTAAAAGGGGAAATTAATAAATATTTTACTTCGATAACATGTAGATAAAAAAAACTCATGACAATTTCAATCCATCCTAAATTTAAGAAAATATAACAATTGAGAAAATCGATTCAAGTCAACAAAGTTCGACTAATTTTTATGCCACTCAGCTTGAAGAATTCAATTAACAGAGTAAGCAAAACTAACTAGACAAGTCAAGAGGGTTGCGATTTTAGATCAAGGTCGAATGCACCTCTTCCCATGGAGGATGGAGCAGTCAGTGTTTTGAGCATTTAGTCCTTTGGAACAAAATATGAGTGAACAAAATGATAAGCTCCCCCAAACTACGCTTTTGCACAAAACATTGGCAGAATGTAGTTAAAAATGGCCAACATTTCACAAGGCCTCAAAATAATAATCACATCATATACAACAGGAGATGGTCAAAAGGCATCACAGAATGCATGCCAACTACATTCTAGCTAGCTTATGACAAATAAAACAAGTTAGATTACAACATGGGACAACAACTCCAACCCTATAGGATGGTCGGCTCCTACTGTCGCACACGAGACACCCCTGTAAGCAGCAAACTGATGTGGAATGAGATATCAAGCTTCTTCGATCCATCGTGGCTTCTTCCAATATGGTTTGAGAGCTTAGCTGCTCGGTGTACTACTAGTCTGGCATGACACATGCACACAGAGGATGATGCAGAGTAGGATTCCACAGCACAGACCATGCAACCACTGTGGGTGAAGCACTCAAGATGATATCGGTTCATAAGGATAGGAAAGCCACGGATGCTTGAGTGCCTCTGAGGCACTTGGTCGCTTCTTCGGGTTCACTTCGAGAAGATAGGCAACAAAATCGATGAAGCCTTGATCACCCATCGGCAGTCGGTGACGTAATGATGTCTTCTTTGGAATCAAGTACTCAAGCCTATTGGTTTCCTGGAAGGGGAAGTGTGCAAACCCATTCATCAAGAAATGCTAGAAAGCATCAAGAAGCTATGTCTACATTAAAAAGTTTAATCTGGACGAGCATAAGCAAGAGAAGGTGACCATGTTAAGAAAACGATAGTGGAATATTATCTCACGTGTTGGTTTTGATAACAAGGAAACACGCTGATGCACCAGAAGGAAGCAAAAAAATACTCAGAAGTTTATTTTTACTAATAGATAAGTTTTCCAGAGGTTTTGAACCTGATTTCTTTCGTACAACATGTGGTTCTTTGTAAAGTACTTGTATGTATCATGTCCCTTGGCAAGCATCCCTTGGTCAACAGGACCAATGATTCCAATCACACGCGCTAGTAGTGTTGCAGGAGAGTCATTTTGGAAGAGAACCTGCAGAAAGAAAACTCAAAATGCTCTGAAATGTCTGGTGGCAACAGATAAAAGAGTATTATCACAAAATGCCTATAAAATTCCAAAAAGAATGATAAGACTGAATATGTTAGTGTTATAAGTTTTCAAAGCAAAAAGAATAAACAAACTGCGTTAGGTAGAAAAGCCAACAGATAGGATGAAGAGCCACTTGTGGCATCATAACTCAACTATGTAGGATGAATAGGGTGGCCAAGAGAAAGATAAAGAAACCTTCTTCGGCACCATAAGATAAAGAAAGTTTAAGCTAACTTAGCAAATTCAGTAATTGAAAAAAGTGAAATACTTTCAGAAACAACAGCCTCCGATGGAGATCGAGTCACAGTGAAATTGGAGCAAGGATGCATTCCTTGAGTAATATTTTAATCATTTCCTTCAGTCTATTTATGGATGAGCTACATATTTCATTAACTGCTTCCATCCATTCTTGCTATCATTTAACCCCTCCTTTTATCTAAAAATAACAATAGTGCACAAGTGAACAATCATATTTAAGCATATCTAAATGCTCTGAAGGAACAGCCGGAATAACAAAATTGAGTAAACAAATAAACTATCAGGGGACATGTTTCAACTTTATGTGCAACATGATCCTACGCTCCTGGCAGATGTGTTCAAAGATGAAGCCAAATACAAGTTTACTTACTCCCTTGGTATAA
Organism: Thalia dealbata; assembly: GCA_030544415.1. Taxonomy (NCBI): domain Eukaryota; kingdom Viridiplantae; phylum Streptophyta; class Magnoliopsida; order Zingiberales; family Marantaceae; genus Thalia; species Thalia dealbata. The sequence continues at coordinate 5,854,938 of CM060454.1, forward strand.
AAAATAATATAGTTGAGGTTGATGAGTATTGAGTCAGCAAGTATGACTAACAGAGATCAGAATGATTGCCAAAGGAAAGATCACAGCAGATTATATCAAATGAATCACTGAGAGGCATATACAACCAAAGTACTCTGTTGGCTAAGGAAATCTCCCTTTCTCAAAAGGACTGGCCTAATAACCTTGCTAATAAAATAGATTACTACTTACAACAACCATTCTTTAACCTCCCAGGCATAAGAGAAAATAATCAGCCTAAAAGTAAGCAACCTAATTACCGCTGTTAAAAGCTACAGAATGAATATAAAATTTGAAAGAAGAATTTGGAGAGCATCATTTTTCCGTTGCTGCATGAAACTTACATTTCCAGTACAAAGTTCGGCCAAGATGCATCCCAGCGACCATACGTCTATCTTTTTATCATATGGCAGACCCAAAATAACCTCAGGTGCTCGATATGATCGTGATTGTACATAGGAACATAAATGATCTGTTTCAAAACAGCTACTGCCAAGATCGATGACCTTAACTTCACATCTGCTGTAGCTCTTTACCAATATATTCTCAGGCTTTAAATCACAATGAATAAGACCAAGGCCATGCAAAAATTGAAGCGCTTCCAGACACTGAATTGTAATAGACTGCAAATACAACGTAATCATGGATCAATAACTTTAGTGTGAACAAAGAAATAGTAAATATCACAAGCACAGACAACGGTAGAATATTGCACAGTAACCTGAAGCCTAGGCATTGTGAAATAAACCTCCCCTCCAGATTCTCTATTGAACTTGTGAAATTCATATAAGTTGGCCTTAAGAAGTTCACAAACTATCAACAAGTGTTCCTGTAGAAGACAAAGGTGTCAATCATCAAAATTAACAAACAATGAATTTTGTTCTACCAAAATAACTAATTACATTGATAAACAGTAAAAAAAGTATTTCTAAAGCAGAGATAAGACAATCTAAAATTGTCCAAGATTTTATCCTGATAAGAGATCACTGAAGAATTAAAACTCGTTTTCACTTGGTCCAGTGTTAAGGTGAAGATCCAACACTAATATTTAACTATCCTTTAAGGTGAAGATCCAACACTAGAAAACCATCATTTAACTATCCTTGAGGAACGACCATGCAGGGCCCAAGAAAGTCTATGCATAAGAGAAGAACTGTAATCAAAACGGATATCTATATGAGGGCATGATCTAATAGAAAATGGATAAAACTTCCAAGATTCCTTTCAAGTTTCTGCTTTATAATATAGCAACTGACACATTCTTATCAGAAACACCAAGACCTTTTACGGATAGCTCTCTCTGCAAAGGAAGCACTTCCTGATCATCTTGCCAAGATGACTTTGTTTTCAGCTCTTGTATAAAGAAGATTTCTTCCTATCATAAATTCTAAAGAAAATCATCAATCATGTGAAGTTTTATCACAGGAAAAATCAGATCAACAATCAGGAGCGGTAACACTATCCATTAATTTGTTGTGCTTGTATCTGGTTGTTGTCCCTTTGTCAAGAAAGGATAAAGCTACCTTGACCTTTTAAGCACATCCATTGATGGGAGCCTCATGTACTAGGATAGCCTTTTAATTATCAACGTACTAGAACATTCTTTAATGGCTAGATAAGAAATATGCTTCCAAAATAAGGTAGTTGGTCGAGAATATTCATGAAAAATAAAAAATTCTAACATCAAAGAGAACTTTAACATAGAAGTCTTTATATGTACATAAGGAAGTAAATAAGCCAGAATCTTACCTGCAGACTTTCCGTTTTTAATCAAACATTAAGGTTTTGATGACTTAATTTTAACATATGAGTCTTGCCCTATAATCAATTATTAGGTTTTGGTGACAAAAGATGCTAAACTTGCCACCATGTCCTCTAGTATGATAGTGACAGCTAGAAAGTAGTTTCAATCTGTTAATAGTTCAGGTAATATCAAATGAGAAGGAAGTTGATAAAACTCAAATTATAATATCAACTAGAAACAAGTGGTAAAGGTATAAGAAATATACTCACTCGGTAATAGAAATAATCATACAAACGTAGAATATGATACTTGTCAGCAGGATCATTCTTGTTGACAAATTTCAGAAGCTTGATTTCATCAAGACTCTGATCAAAGAAATCTTTGTTGTTCTTGATAATTTTCACACAGACATCCATGCCAGTGTGCAAGTCATGTGCCTGAATAGCTTTGCTAAATGCAGCAGAACCTAAGTACTCAGTAACATGATAACGTCCAGCAACGACAGAATTCAGAACCACGTTGAAATTTTTCTCTTCTTCAAACCCGGTTCTGGTGATTGACAAAAGGAGGAAAAATAGCATATCAGCGCAGGAAATTAAAAAAGAAGAAATAAAAAAGTTAAAGCACTCTCATTCCAAACAAAAAGAAACCTAATAAAACATATGTTTTGATAAGCAGATCGTCGAAAGGAAAGGAGGACGAAGAAACACAACTAAACCTAATGTTTTGGTGAGGATAGTGCTTCCAAAACAATGACAATCAGGATAAACATGCCTGTTTTTCCGGTGAACTATCTTAAGATAGAATGTCTCAAATTCCTCCTCTTGAGCTTTTATCTGCATTATTTGCTCCTGCAATGCTGCTACTTCTTCATCTTCCAGTGTTGTTCCAGGGTCTTCTTCCCTTATTTCATTTGCTTGCCGATGCACTTTACTAGTAGTTTCTGTTTCAGTATAGCCAAAGTTTGATGCTGATGATGCACTTGAGTTCCTCGATCTAGCAACATCAGAAGTCTTCTCATCTCTAGAGCTCCTTGTAGGAGAAGAATTACTGCTTTTTCTCCTCCACGCAGCAAGCATATCTTCAGCAACTATGCCATTTTCACATTCATCTGCATGATTACCTACTATACTACTGTCTTTGCCTGAAGATAATACATTACTACACTCAGCCTCTGGCATGTTACTGGATTTCAGAGGAGGCTGGAAGGAAAAAACACCTTCTTTGCTCACTCCTGACAGGATTATATCCTTTTCATATGTTGGCATGCAATTATCTCGTGTATTTCCCCTTGTCCTTTCCTTCTTTGCCCTATTCAAGCCACTGTCATTTGTATCATTATGAGAATACTTTCTGCCACTTGCACTGACATCATGATCAGGAAAGAAATCTATGTCCCCTTCACTACTTCCTCCAACCAAGCTCTCACGAATCTCACTGCCGATGTCGGCAGCATCACTATTGATGCCCACACCAATTGACCTGACTGAACCATGCTGATCGTCTTCTATAAGAGAACTCTCCTGGCAACTTCGGTCAACTCCTCTTGGGATTTTACCATTCTCTAGCATCATTAATTCATTATTTTGTGTTACGAATCCTTGCCAAACAGGTTCTGAATGCATCAAAGTTAGTTCTTCAGCATCCATTAATTGCCCGTCATAGTGAGCCATTAGATCGTTCTCATCTGTCTTGCCATACATTTCAAGCATCTTATGACCCATTTGTTCATCAGCAACTTGTTCAACATTTTTTGTCTGGAAATACTGCTCACCTGACAAGTATGAATCTTCTTCAGCAAAAGATTGATCATCATCTTCATCCTTTCTGGGAACCCGGTCCTGAAGATCAGGCACAACCCCTTGACCTGTTCCTTTTTCATTATCACTTGGATAGTCAATTTCATGTGCCAGAAACCAGGTTTCATCCTCAATGGGTTGTCTTGTATATCCAACATCATCATCATCTTCATACTCATCAGAATCCCAATATTCATTTGGGTAATCAACTGATTCATCACCAACAGTGGCAAAGCCAGATACCAAATCAGAAGTGTCCTCAGTAATACCTTGACTAACAGAAAGCCAATTACTTCCTATTGTTCTCCTGCCACCTGCAATAAAATCTTAATTATATAGAAACATTGTCTAAAAGATGCATAATCCAGTTACATGGCATAGGAAGTGCAGCAACAATATGCCTTAAAGAGCATTTACTAGAAGATATCAACAACTAGATTAAAATCATGTGAACACATACTTCATTTGCATGAAGTTGTTGAACTAATAAATGCAAACAAAAAGTTTAATGTTTAGATGAAACAATCCATTTTGCCAAAATATAATTTGATAAGATGACTCATTATAAACCAAAAAATGCAAGACTTTCAACAAATTAACTCTGCGATTCTGTTATATAAACAATATCCAAGCAAACCCATTTCAGAGTAAAACTTGACAATTTAAAAAATAGGATCATAAACCAGCAAAAAAATCTGACAGAAGAAAGTTGTGTACATCTAGATAAGGAACTGAAAGAAATATTTCGATAACATCCCTTATGTTATCAAATATCGTTCTTGGAAACAAGTTTAAGTGCTTTTGTGAAACCAACTCCTACAGTTTTGCATCAATAACTAGAGTTTTGGAACAACTATCTCAAAAAAAAGCTTGTACCAGTCTCTAATTGCTAATAAACGAGGTTTAGATCATATGGTTGATGAACAAGGCCCAATATCCTTTAATATTATTAATTAATGAATTCAATGGTTTTTTCAGAATATTATAGCTCGAGAAACATGTCTGCAAAAGGTACAGGAGAATAGTCCAAGATTATAAAATCACAGGATAGTTGTTGACCATGATTTGGATCAAGGAACGTGTTTTAAAAAGTATAAACACGTATTCATTTTATTCATAATTAACAATCAACCATAAAACCCATACACCAAAATAATCAAATGTGAGACTATATTTATATTTTTTTTCCTACTTCTGGTCACCATTTAGCACATATAATGTTGTCGTAGTGAACATAGAATCTTGTTATGCATTTAACATTGTGTATTGTACTCGAACAATTTCATCATCCAAGAGTGACAACATTTGCAGGACCATAATAAAAAAACAATAAAAATATCCAAGTAGTAAATAAGCCCCATCACATTATAACATAATATGACTTTGGTCTAACTTCGTCAACTTTATCTAATTTGTGTGATTTCCGTAATCTTCAATTATATTATTGGCAGGCATCTAGCAGATCAGTGATGATTGCAAGATCTAAAAAGGGTAAACCCTAATTTATAGATGCACCTAAATGTTTAACCAAAAGCACTACCAGTAGCTTCTAGGAAGTGAAATGGGAAATCCAAAGAAAATCAAGATAACACAATGCACATTGCAATAATCATGTTTCTGATTTATGTCAAGGAAAATGGACGGCTAACTTATCCCAATTAATCACAGAAATGTAAATGTACCGCAAAGTTAATATTATCTACATACGATCCAAACAGAAGTTTCCATACCTGAAGAGTTGATCTCTTGCCCAACAGGTACATCAAGGTAAGACCCTATCATAAAGGCATTATCAGCACTTGATAACTTCATTTCTGATCCATGATGTTCAGCTTTTTCCTCCAATTGAATGTTTACTAACTTGTCTTCAGACTTAAGGCGTACAGGAGGCAACCTCGGTAGTTCTTCCCGGTGATTTTCACCAGTGACTGGTAAATCAAAATTCCTAGAAATTTTTGAATCTGCACTTTCTTGGGACTTTGCAGAGAACCATGACTTGCTGATATCACCTACATGTTCTTTTGTTGATTCTCTGATGTCATTGCTACAGATTTTGTGCATGAACTCCTTCCTTTCACTAGAAGGTCCATCATAACTCGATGAGGCAGTATCCATCTGAAATGGAAAAACTGTCTTCACAGGACATCCTTTCAAAGTATCCTCATCTTTCACCCAAAGGTCATTGAGAAAATGGTCGTGAGAGAAAGAATGTTTACTCTTATGAGTGCTAGACTGGATCTCTGTGGTCACTTGAATCTCAGCTTTATGTTTGTCCTTAGCATAAGAAACCCTTTGCTCCAACAGCTGATCAGATTCAGTGCCAACAGCACGATCCCTCTTCTCTAACATGAAAGGACTATGTTGATGCTTCGGTTCTGATATCAGGAGGTCATTGAAGTTGTTGATAAGGGTGCCAACATCTTTGGAAACTGAATTGGAATAACTGCCAGAAGAACTAAAATTCCAAGGGTAGAGATCAAGTGAAGCACTTTCCCCGCCCTGATGAAAACCAAAATCCTTCTGGCTGCTGCATCCATTCCCAATCCCCCCAACTTCAATCTCCTTAACAATGAACTCTTTTGAACTCTCCGCACTCTGTGCACTAGAACATTGCCTCACAATACCAATTTCCCCCACAGTTCTTCCCACTTCTTCCTTCTCGTCGGCAAGGTGCTTCTGAAGGAACCCATTTAAGTCTGGCCGTGCATTCAGCTCCCCCTGCAATGCAGCCTCTGCCTTTGTAAACCGATTCTTCCTTAAGAACTCCAACACCACATCCACCGAGTCCACCATCTCCCAAAAGGAAGAACCAGCTATACCGGTATAAAAAGATAACAAGAGAAACCTGCAGGACAACCAAGAAGAGAGCAGATTTTTCTTTTTTCTCTTTCCCGATATTTCCTTATCGTGGAAACAAAAAAAAGGCAATCTTTCACCCAAGGAAGACGTCTAAACAATATGAAGCGGGCAAAACCCTAGCCCTAGCTTTCAAAGAGCCGATTTTTTTTTTTCTGTTTTGAAAAGACCAGCAAAGCCGGGAGCGGTCGTTCCACCTCGGGATCGGAGTCAGGAGCAAACCCTAGCGGCCCATTGCGAACCCTAGAGTTCGGGGCCTAATCCAAGGGGAAGGGGGGAAAAAGATACGAACTTCGAGCAGACGCCGGGGTGAGGGAAGAGGGAACTCACGGATCAAGCCAGCGACAGGCCCAGGGGCCGACCCGGGGCGGAGCACGGCGAGCTTCGGCGGCAGAACTGACCGGTAAGGAGGCTTCCCCCTGGCGTAGGGCAGCGGAATCCTAGGAGCAGCGGTGGAGGGTGGAGAGGGGAAGGGAGGACGGCATTAGGGACCGGGACGAGTTCGATTCGATTCGATTCGACGCACTAATTGCCGATCCACCAACAGCAGCAGCAGCAAAAGCAACGGAACGTTTGAGTCCCAAACGTTGCTAATTATATATGTGCCCCCAAATATTGCTAATTATATGAACAAATATCGTATGATATTTTCCCATTCTTAGCATCGAAATATATTTGTTTTAATTTTTTCCCCTCGATAATCAACATCACTAATTTAATTTACGCCATAACGTCATGAAAACAAAATTAAATTTTTTTTATTTATAACAACAAATAATAATACAATGTTTTTTAAATATATATATATAAGGTGCAAAAATAAGTAAAATTGTAGATCTGCAAAGGGGTAGAGTGCATTTAACACATACATAAGCTGTGGAATCGTGTTCGTTGATTTTAAGCAGGACCACCTCTTAAATTGGCAGCCAAAGAATGCACTGAATCAAAATCCTTCTTATCTGGCCGAGCAAGGAGTTCATCGATGGAAGATGAGCAGGTGGCTCCGCATGATTAATGTTCATTTTTATCTATTGTTTCCCAACTAAAAGAGAAAAACAACACAGGAATGCGATCAGAGAAACTTTGAGATCATCGATCCATCTCCTGCAGGTGTCAAGAAATGGAATCCTGCTCCTTCAATGACCGACGACACCGTGATGGGATGAATAATCTGATTTCTCCTGCAGGTCTGTAGCAGTGAAGGGGTAAAGCGAGGAGGAGGAGGAGAGGGAGGCGGCGAGGAGGAGGAGGAGGGATTGGTCGAAGATGATGCCGGTGTGCCTCCAGAACGCTGCGCGGCGCCGGAGGAGGATGACCGCTTGATCGCCGACGGACGGAGTTCTTCTGCCCCAGCAGTGAGGAGATACGACTGCAGAGAACGGACGTAGGAGATTGAGGAGAGCATCGATGGGATGATTTGAGGTGAATCAATTCATTTTAAATTGGCTGAGGTGGCATGTTGATGTATGATACTTTATATAGAATATTTAAAACCAGTATGCGTTGACTCTGCATGTATTTCTAGCTTTTTCACTTATCCTAATTAGAGTAGTCGAGGAATGTGCCTACTGATTGCATGAGGTTTTCCCACTGGGAGTTTGAATCACCCGAGGGGGGGGGGGGGGGGATGATTATTTTTCTCCTGTCTTTTTCTTACGGCGTGTTCTTGTTTTTAAAGAACGTGATGTTTTTTATTAAAAAAAAAATAATTTATCGAGCAGTAATCCTAGGTTCTTTGCTTGATAGTCAACTTAGATATATTATTTTAAAATGTTTACATTATGCTTTCTACTTTCTACTCTGTTGTCGATACTTATTTTCTAACCTCAAGATCTTCCGTACATATACACTACGTATAAGAGGTAGTTAAATCATGTTTGAAATAAGAGGGTATACTTTTCTCCAAAAACTTTTATTCCAAATTATTGATTTTACTTAAGTTGGGAAAGAAACCTTGGCACAAGCTAAATCTAAACCCATAACCTAACTAGGTATCTACGTTTAGGGATAAGCAATTGCTACGACTCTTAGTGAATTATTCTCCATCATCTTGACTTGCTTTCATTACGGAGACTTGCGATCATCAACCAATTGGCACTTTGAAGCTAAGTGTTTTTTTTCCTTATTTTGATAAAAAGAAATAGTGTCGTGTCCCCATTACCTACTTACAGGAGTAATAAATTTCTAATATGAACTTTCTCGCTTCAAAAACTAAATAATCCTGAGCATGATTCAACGAGAAATAGCTTATATTCCAAAGAAAGTTAGGTGCACATCTATTGCTTCAGAGGTCTCCCTATTCTCGAGCTACTAATTGAAAAAATGAATGATTCTTCCTACAAATTGCATGTCTTTTTAATACCATAATTGTCTCCAACATTAATAGCCACTAGTGACTATTTTACTTTCTCTATTTTTTAAATTATTAAACAGATAACTGCAGACCTATATATGAATAAAGTTAGATATTTTTCTTTCATTTCGCATAAATCATTGAGCACACAGCTCTAAAATCGAACAAATATTATATCTATAGAAATATATCACAAAGGTAACTAAACAACCTAATCAACTCATTTCCTTTATATCTCCAAGATACAATTAATTTCTATATGCATTTTTGTGTGATGTATGTAGTTGGCAAGAAGGATAGAATGGATCATTAATTAATGATGTTGTTTTAGTCGAGTGGTTAAGGCGTGTGCCTGCTAAGTACATGGGGTTTCCCCGTGGGAGTTCGAATCTCTCAGGCGACGATGAATTTTAAGCAACTTTTGTTTTTAAAAGCGTGCTCTTCTTCAAAGATTGTGATGTTTTTCACCTTATGTTAACCGAGCTGTAAACCTAGGTTTTCTGCTTGATGTTCTACCTAGCTGATTATTTTGAAATGTCTGTATTATGTTTTAATTATTGATGTTTTTTTTCTTCATCTAAGATTTTGAGTACACTCGGCATGTTCTTCCCCCAAAATTTTGATTTCCAAATCTCTATTCTGAACTTTTCCAACTTCAAAAATCAAATAGTCCTAAGCAAGGTTCAAAAATATTCAAGAGATGTTCAAGAACATTAAAGACTTAGTTGAACATTACTTTAAATTGAACAGGTAATATTGAAGATTACCAAAAAATGTTGGATAAACATACATGGCTTTGAAGGTCTCACTTGAGCTACCAACTAAAAAAATGGATGGTTCTTCGTACAAATTGTATACCTTGTCAACCCCATGATTGCCCTCAACACTAATACCCACTAGTGATTGTTTAAAAAACTTCTCCATTTTTTAGATCATTAAACCGTAAATCTAAATAAGGATAAAGCTAGATATTTTTCTTCTATGCTGTACAAACCGAGAAGCACACAACTCTGAAGCCGAAGGAAGATTATATCTTTAGAAATATGTTGCAAGGCTAATAAAGAAACCTGATCAATCCTTCCCTATACAAGCTCCATGATGCAATCGCTTTCTATATGTATTTTTGTATTTATTTTTCGTGTGATGTATGTAGTTGTCAGGAAGAAAAGAATGGATCATTAATTAATGACGTCGCTTTGGCCGAGTGGTTCAGGCGTGTGCCTGCTAAGTACAAGGGATTCCCCCGCGAAAGTTCGAATCTCTCAGGCGACGATGAATTTTAAGCAACTTTTGTTTTTAAAAGTGTGCTCTTCTTCAAAGATTGTGATGTTTTTCACCTTATGTTAACCGAGCTGTAAACCTAGGTTTTCTGCTTGATGTTCTACCTAGCTGATTATTTTGAAATGTCTGTATTATGTTTTAATTATTGATGTTTTTTTTCTTCATCTAAGATTTTGAGTACACTCGGCATGTTCTTCCCCCAAAATTTTGATTTCCAAATCTCTATTCTGAACTTTTCCAACTTCAAAAATCAAATAGTCCTAAGCAAGGTTCAAAAATATTCAAGAGATGTTCAAGAACATTAAAGACTTAGTTGAACATTACTTTAAATTGAACACGTAATATTGAAGATTACCAAAAAATGTTGGATAAACATACATGGCTTTGAAGGTCTCACTTGAGCTACCAACTAAAAAAATGGATGGTTCTTCGTACAAATTGTATACCTTGTCAACCCTATGATTGCCCTCAACACCAATAACCACTAGTGATTGTTTAAAAAACTACTCCATTTTTTAGATCATTAAACCGTAAATCTAAATAAGGATAAAGCTAGATATTTTTCTTCTATGCTGCACAAACCGAGAAGCACACAACTCTGAAGCCGAAGGAAGATTATATCTTTAGAAATATGTTGCAAGGCTAATAAAGAAACCTGATCAATCCTTCCCTATACAGCTCCATGATGCAATCGCTTTCTATATGTATTTTTGTATTTATTTTTCGTGTGATGTATGTAGTTGGCAGGAAGAAAAGAATGGATCATTAATTAATGACGTCGCTTTGGCCGAGTGGTTAAGGCGTGTGCCTGCTAAGTACATGGGGTTTCCCCGCGAGAGTTCGAATCTCTCAGGCGATGATGAATTTTAAGCAACTTTTGTTTTTAAAAGCGTGCTCTTCTTCAAAGATTGTGATGTTTTTCACCTTATGTTAACCGAGCTGTAACCCTAGGTTTTCTGCTTGATTTTCTACCTAGCTGATTATTTTGAAATGTCTATATTATGCTTTAATTATCGATGCTTTTTTTTCTTCATCTAATATTTTGAGTACACTCGGCATGTTCTTCCCCCAAAATTTTGATTTCCAAATCTCTATTCTGAACTTTTCCAACTTCAAAAATCAAATAGTCCTAAGCATGGTTCAAAACTATTCAAGAGACGTTCAAGAACATTAAAGACTTAGTTAAACATTACTTTAAATTGAACAGGTAATATTGAATATTACCAAACAATGTTGGATAAACATACATGGCTTCGGAGGTCTCACTTGAGCTACCAACTAAAAAAATGGATGGTTCTTCATACAAATTGTATGCCTTCTCAACCCCATGATTGCCCTCAACACCAATAACCACTATTGATTGTTTAAAAAACTTCTCCATTTTTTAAATCATTAAACCGTAAATCTAAATAAGGATAAAGCTAGATATTTTTCTTCTATGCTGCACAAACTGAGAAGCACACAACTCTAAAGCCGAAGGAAGATTATATCTTTAGAAATATGTTGCAAGGGTAATAAAGAAACCTGATCAATCCTTCCCTATACAGCTCCATGATGCAATCGCTTTCTATATGTATTTTTGTATTTATTTTTCGTATGATGTATGTAGTTGGCAGGAAGAAAAGAATGGATCATTAATTAATGATGTCGCTTTGGCCGAGTGGTTAAGGCGTGTGCCTGCTAAGTACACGGGGTTTCCTCGCGAGAGTTCTAATCTCTCAGGCGACGATGAATTTTAAGCAACTTTTATTTTTAAATGCGTGCTCTTATTCAAAGATTGTGATGTTTTTCACCTTATGTTAACCGAGCTGTAACCCTAGGTTTTCTGCTTGATGTTCTACCTAGCTGATTATTTTGAAATGTCTATATTATGTTTTAATTATTGATGCTTTTTTTCTTCATCTAAGATTTTGAGTACACTCGGCATATTCTTCTCCCAAAATTTTGATTTCTAAATCTCTATTCTGAACTTTTCCAACTTCAAAAATCAAATAGTCCTAAGCATGGTTCAAAAATATTCAAGAGATGTTCAAGAACATTAAAGACTTAGTTGAACATTACTTTAAATTGAACAGGTAATATTGAAGATTACCAAAAAATGTTGGATAAACATACATGGCTTTGGAGGTCTCACTTGAGCTACCAACTAAAAAAATGGATGGTTCTTCGAACAAATTGTACGCCTTCTAAACCCCATGATTGCCCTCAACACCAATAACCACTAGTGATTGTTTAAAAAACTTCTCCATTTTTTAGATCATTAAACCGTAAATCTAAATAAGGATAAAGCTAGATATTTTTCTTCTATGCTGCACAAACCGAGAAGCACACAACTCTGAAGCCGAATGAAGATTATATCTTTAGAAATATGTTGCAAGGCTAATAAAGAAACCTGATCAATCCTTCCCTATACAGCTCAATGATGCAATCGCTTTCTATATGTATTTTTGTATTTATTTTTCGTGTGATGTATGTAGTTGTCAGGAAGAAAAGAATGGATTATTAATTAATGATGTTGCTTTGGCCAAGTGGTTAAGGCGTGTGGCTGCTAAGTACATGGGATTTCTCTGCGAAAGTTCGAATCTCTCAGCCGACGATGAATTTTAAGCAACTTTTGTTTTTAAAAGCGTGCTCTTCTTCAAAGATTGTGATGTTTTTTACCTTATGCTAATCGAGCTGTAAACCTAGGTTTTCTGCTTGATGTTCTACCTAGCTGATTATTTTGAAATGTCTGTATTATGTTTTAATTATTGATGCTTTTTTTCTTCATCTAAGATTTTGAGTACACTCGGCATGTTCTTCCCCCAAAATTTTGATTTCCAAATCTCTATTCTGAACTTTTCCAACTTCAAAAATCAAATAGTCCTAAGCAAGGTTCAAAAATATTCAAGAGATGTTCAAGAACGTAAAAGACTTAGTTGAACATTACTTTAAATTGAACAGTTAATATTGAAGATTACCAAAAAATGTTGGATAAACATACATGGCTTTGGAGGTCTCACTTGAGCTACCAACTAAAAAAATGGATGGTTCTTCGTACAAATTGTATACCTTCTCAACCCCATGATTGCCCTCAACACCAATAACCACTAGTGATTGTTTAAAAAACTTCTCCATTTTTTAGATCATTAAACCGTAAATCTAAATACGGATAAAGCTAGATATTTTTCTCCTATGCTGCACAAACCGAGAAGCACACAACTCTAAAGCTGAAGGAAGATTATATCTTTAGAAATATGTTGCAAGGCTAATAAAGAAACCTGATCAATCCTTCCCTATACAGCTCCATGATGCAATCGCTTTCTATATGTATTTTTGTATTTATTTTTCGTGTGATGTATGTAGTTGGGAGGAAGAAAAGAATGGATCATTAATTAATAATGTTGCTTTGGCCGAGTGGTTAAGGCGTGTGCCTGCTAAGTACATGGGGTTTCCCCGCAAGAGTTCGAATCTCTCAGGCGATGATGAATTTTAAGCAATTTTTGTTTTTAAAAGCGTGCTCTTCTTCAAAGATTGTGATGTTTTTCACCTTATGTTAATCGAGTTGTAACCCTAGGTTTTCTACTTGATGTTCTACCTAGCTGATTATTTCGAAATGTCTATATTATATATTTGAATTATCGATGATTTTTTTCTTCATCTAAGATTTTGAGTACACTCGGCATTTTCTTCCCCCAAAATTTTGATTTCCAAATCTCTATTATGAACTTTTTCCACTTCAAAAATCAAATAGTCCTAAGCATGGTTCAAAAATATTCAAGAGTTGTTCCTCAGTATTGCTAAAAAAAATCTACCTAATTTTAGAAGATGTTCAAGAACATTAAAGACTTAGTTGAACATTACTTTAAATTGAACAGGTAATATTGAAGATTACCAAAAAATGTTGGATAAACATACATGACTTTTGAGATCTCACTTGAGCTACCAATTAAAAAAATGGATGGTTCTTCGTACAAATTGTATGCCTTCTCAACCCCATGATTGCCCTCAACACCAATAACCACTAGTGATTCTTTAAAAAACATCTCCATTTTTTAGATCATTAAACTGTAAATCTAAATACGGATAAAGCTAGATATTTTTCTCCTATGCTGCACAAACCGAGAAGCACACAACTCTGAAGCCGAAGGAAGATTATATCTTTAGAAATATGTTGCAAGGCTAATAAAGAAACCTGATCAATCCTTCCCTATACAGCTCCATTATGCAATCGCTTTCTATATATATTTTTGTATTTATTTTTCGTGTGATGTATGTAGTTGGCAGGAAGAAAAGAATGGATCATTAATTAATGACGTCGCTTTGGCCGAGTGGTTAAGGCGTGTGCCTGCTAAGTACATGGGGTTTCCCCGTGAGAGTTCGAATCTCTCAGGCGACGATGAATTTTAAGCAACTTTTACTTTTAAAAGCGTGCTCTTCTTCAAAGATTGTGATGTTTTTCACCTTATGTTAACCGAGCTGTAACCCTAGGTTTTCTGCTTGATGTTCTACCTAGCTGATTATTTTGAAATGTTTATATTATGTTTTAATTATTGATGTTTTTTTTCTTCATCTAAGATTTTGAGTACACTCGGCATGTTCTTCTCCCAAAATTTTGATTTCTAAATCTCTATTCTGAACTTTTCCAACTTCAAAAATCAAATAGTCCTAAGCATGGTTCAAAAATATACAAGAGATGTTCAAGAACATTAAAGACTTAGTTGAACATTACTTTAAATTGAACAGGTTATATTGAAGATTATCAAAAAATGTTGGATAAACATACATGGCTTTGGAGGTCTCACTTGAGCTACCAACTAAAAAAATGAATGGTTCTTCGAACAAATTGTACGCCTTCTCAACCCCATGATTGCCCTCAACACCAATAACCACTAGTGATTGTTTAAAAAACTTCTCCATTTTTTAGATCATTAAACCGTAAATCTAAATATGGATAAAGCTAGATATTTTTCTTCTATGCTACACAAACCGAGAAGCACACAACTCTGAAGCCGAATGAAGATTATATCTTTAGAAATATGTCGCAAGGCTAATAAAGAAACCTGATCAATCCTTCCCTATACAGCTCAATGATGCAATCCCTTTCTATATGTATTTTTGTATTTATTTTTCGTGTGATGTATGTAGTTGTCAGGAAGAAAAGAATGGATCATTAATTAATGACGTTGCTTTGGCCGAGTGGTTAAGGCGTGTGGCTGCTAAGTACATGGGATTTCCCCGCGAAAGTTCGAATCTCTCAGGCGACGATGAATTTTAAGAAACTTTTGTTTTTAAAAGCGTGCTCTTCTTCAAAGATTGTGATGTTTTTCACCTTATGTTAACCGAGCTGTAACCCTAGGTTTTCTGCTTGATTTTCTACCTAGCTGATTATTTTGAAATATCTATATTATGCTTTAATTATCGATGCTTTTTTTCTTCATCTAAGATTTTG
This sequence comes from Thalia dealbata, assembly GCA_030544415.1. Taxonomy (NCBI): domain Eukaryota; kingdom Viridiplantae; phylum Streptophyta; class Magnoliopsida; order Zingiberales; family Marantaceae; genus Thalia; species Thalia dealbata. The sequence continues at coordinate 5,870,420 of CM060454.1, forward strand.
AGAACACTCGGCATGTTCTTCCCCCAAAATTTTGATTTCCAAATCTCTATTCTGAACTTTTCCCACTTCAAAAATCAAATAGTCCTAAGCATGGTTCAAAACTATTCAAGAGACGTTCAAGAACATTAAAGACTTAGTTAAACATTACTTTAAATTGAACAGGTAATATTGAATATTACCAAACAATGTTGGATAAACATACATGGCTTCGGAGGTCTCACTTGAGCTACCAACTAAAAAAATGGATGGTTCTTCATACAAATTGTATGCCTTCTCAACCCCATGATTGCCCTCAACACCAATAACTACTCTAGATTGTTTAAAAAACTTCTCCATTTTTTAGATCATTAAACCGTAAATCTAAATAAGGATAAAGCTAGATATTTTTCTTCTATGCTGCACAAACTGAGAAGCACACAACTCTGAAGCCGAAGGAAGATTATATCTTTAGAAATATGTTGCAAGGGTAATAAAGAAACCTGATCAATCCTTCCCTATACAGCTCCATGATGCAATCGCTTTCTATATGTATTTTTGTATTTATTTTTCGTGCGATGTATGTAGTTGGCAGGAAGAAAAGAATAGATCATTAATTAATCACGTTGCTTTGGCCGAGTGGTTAAGGCGTGTGCCTGCTAAGTACATGGGGTTTCCCCGCGAGAGTTCGAATCTCTCAGGCGACGATGAATTTTAAGCAACTTTTGTTTTTAAAAGCGTGCTCTTCTTCAAAGATTGTGATGTTTTTCACCTTATGTTAACCGAGCTGTAACCATAGGTTTTCTGCTTGATGTTCTACCTAGCTTGTTCTTCCCCCAAAATTTTGATTTCCAAATCTCTATTATGAACTTTTCCCACTTCAAAAATCAAATAGTCCTAAGCATGGTTCAAAAATATTCAAGAGCTGTTCCTCAGCATTGCTAAAAAAAATCTACCTAATTTTACAAGATGTTTAAGAACATTAAAGACTTAGTTGAACATTACTTTAAATTGAACAGGTTATATTGAAGATTATCAAAAAATGTTGGATAAACATACATGGCTTTGGAGGTCTCACTTGAGCTACCAACTAAAAAAATGAATGGTTCTTCGAACAAATTGTACGTCTTCTCAACCCCATGATTGCCCTCAACACCAATAACCACTAGTGATTGTTTAAAAAACTACTCCATTTTTTAGATCATTAAACCGTAAATCTAAATAAGGATAAAGCTAGATATTTTTCTTCTATGCTGCACAAACTGAGAAACACACAACTCTGAAGCCGAATGAAGATTATATCTTTAGAAATATGTTGCAATGTTAATAAAGAAACCTGATCAATCCTTCCCTATACAGCTCAATGATGCAATCACTTTCTATATGTATTTTTGTATTTATTTTTCGTGCGATGTATGTAGTTGGCAGGAAGAAAAGAATGGATCATTAATTAATGACGTCGCTTTGGCCGAGTGGTTAAGGCGTGTGCCTGCTAAGTACATGGGGTTTCCCCGCGAGAGTTTGAATCTCTCAGGCCACGATGAATTTTAAGCAACTTTTGTTTTTAAAAGCGTGCTCTTCTTCAAAGATTGTGATGTTTTTCACCTTATGTTAACCGAGCTGTAACCATAGGTTTTCTGCTTGATGTTCTACCTAGCTTGTTCTTCCCCCAAAATTTTGATTTCCAAATCTCTATTATGAACTTTTCCCACTTCAAAAATCAAATAGTCCTAAGCATGGTTCAAAAATATTCAAGAGCTGTTCCTCAGCATTGCTAAAAAAAATCTACCTAATTTTAGAAGATGTTGAAGAACATTAAAGACTTAGTTGAACATTACTTTAAATTGAACAGGTAATATTGAAGATTACCAAAAAATGTTGGATAAACATACATGGCTTTTGAGATCTCACTTGAGCTACCAATTAAAAAAATGGATGGTTCTTCGTACAAATTGTATGCCTTCTCAACCCCATGATTGCCCTCAACACCAATAACCACTAGTGATTGTTTAAAAAACTTCTTCATTTTTCAGATCATTAAACCGTAAATCTAAATACGGATAAAGCTAGATATTTTTCTCCTATGCTGCACAAACCGAGAAGCACACAACTCTGAAGCCGAAGGAAGATTATATCTTTAGAAATATTGTCACGCCCCGACCCAACCGTCGGCCACGTGGCAACCGCCGTATGAGCCCGACAGACCCATACAAGGCATCAAGTGATACATACCATACATATACATCGTTTATGCAGCGGAATATACAATTAAATTATCTAACTCAAAATTTTTAACACAGTCCCGATAAACCTACTACAATTCTAGGAAATAGGCAACGATAAATAAAAATATAAACTCGTCGACGGACTCCTCTTCATCAAATAACTCAGGCAGTCATCTAACACACCTGCACACACGGGGAAAAGTGGTGTGCTCAGCCTTGCGGCCTAGTGCGAAATTACGGCTCCACCGAATAAAGAAATCAAAGGCTAGGAGGAGTATTCTAGGATGCCCTTGGTGATTAATAATCATCTTTCATGTCATATAATTTAAACAATTCATATAGAGCGATAAGACAACATAAATAAATAATAAATGTGTACATGCCACTAGATGTCACCTAAGTTAAGTCTAGTGTCAATGTCAACAGTCTGTCCCCATTTGATTTGTGTAAATCAATTTATGGGGAGTAGCAAACATCATAAATACTATACCGATGTATAATTCACTAGATGTCACCTACGTTATATCTAGTGTTCACGTCAACAGTCTGTCACTTACATCGTGATGAGACTTTAAGGTTTTATAAACTCGGGCTGCCAGCCTACGCTTAGTGACTACCCGGGCCGAGGGTATCAGTAAGCCCATCAGTGCCTTTCTGTCTCAGTCTCTACCTATGCCCGCTGCACTGATGTTGGCAGAGAGGACGGATGACCCAGAGTCCCTCTCTTGTTGTTTCACTAGTCACCAACCATGCCTCCCCTAGCGAAACCGTCGTGCCCTTACATCCTCCCCGGATACCGTAGGGGTCACGACACCCATGTAGTACTACACACTGCCCGTAGACAGGGTCACCTCTCTTAAATATCATCGGCCACGGCTAGCCGGAATAACCACCCTAGGATCTGGACTACTCATCCGATCGTCTGCAGACGTCAAGGGTGATAGCCGTGCGGTCTACGGATCCACTGTCCAAGGCATCGCATGTGGAATCACCTTCCCAGTCCAATAGCCGTCAACATCTATCGAGATTGGCACACATCCGCATGATGGGCTGTGGCCCTCGACTTCGTCGGTGCCAAGTCCATGGTAGGGTTCATCCTAGCTAACCATCTCAGGACTATCACGAGGCCGCCTACAACGACACTCGTGCGGGTGAAGATTTCGGGTAAGGACTTGCTCCATATTTCCAGTCTAACATGACCATGGAGTGTGTACAGTCCCTTACCCTACCAGCTCCCAGTATATAAGCTATGCATAACGTCGGGAGTGGTGCTCCCAGTGCTCCGCTACGCATCAACCTCGGGAGTGGCGCCTAACGGGACGTCACCGTTTGACCACCGTCGGAACGCGGCGGTCAACCGGGGCATATGGAAAAAGGCCCCATTTTCTGTCTAAGTGGCGGTGACATCGCCAAAGGTTCTAACATGTCGTTATTAATTATCTATGTCCGCATGGTAACTATTTAACACATAACAAAGAAAATAATACAACATGTCGGACATGGATTTAGAACATGTTAGATAAAATAAATTACACTAACATGCATACAAGTCAAATCTTATCAAGCATTATGTTTTATCATATTTAAGACATCCAAGAATTGTTCCTAAGAAAACCCCAGCGGGAATTCCCTAGCTTGAATAAATCCTACCATCGGAGAACCAACGCACCTGACTTGGCGGTTTACTCCTCGGAACCAACTTAAGGTCTGCCTCGATCCACGTGCCGTCATTTACGCATTTTAATATTTTCCTGTCAATTATTCAACGAATTTTAATTCTCAATCTAGAAATAATTTCTCAAATCTCTCTTCACCACTACTCTTAGAATGATCTCTAGAATCACCCCAATTTTTTTCCCAAGTTCGCCGGAAAATTTCTCCGGCGGTCGCCGGAAAGTTCACCGGAAAGTTCGCCGGAACCCTCGCCGGCGAAGTTCTTCGATCAGCACCAATATTGGTACCAATCAAAAGCTCTCTTCATGAGGATTCCAAAAATCATATTTGCCCCAATTTTTATAGCTCATACACGATCAATTTCACCGATTAAAATTTTGGGCGAAATCCTAAAGTTAGGGTTTTTAGCTTGCCGGCGGCCAACCGGCGGCCAATAGCCCTCAACTCCGGTACCAATGGATAGCTCTCGTCAAGGAGAATCCATAGGTACCAAGTTTGCAAAGTTTCACGGCCGGAATGGCCGGTAATCGTCGGAGCAAGCTCCGGCGACGAAACCCTCGCCGCCGACGCCTCTCACGTGATTTCTCCCTCATCTCTACACCAAATTTAGGCATCTTGGTATCAAAATGAAGAGGAGGTCGAGATCTACCTGTGGCTAAAATTTGGGAGCCTAATTCGATGTGGTTTCGCCGGAGCATCGATGGAAAAAATGATCGCCGTCGCCGCTGCAGAAGAGGAGAGAGAAGGAGAGAGAGGAAGAGGGATGAGGTCGCGCGCGCTCTCGGTGGGAAAAATGAAAAAAAAAATATTTTTTTTTTATTAATTAAAATCTCAAATCCTAATTAAATCTTAATTATTTAATTGATCGATCAAACGACGTCCAAATCATGATCCGTCTGCGCCGTTGGATTCCTTATCAAAAATACTACATGATGGTATAATTTTCACATCAAAATCTCATACTTCAAAAATTCATATGATTTTACAATTAAGTCCTTTAAAGAATTTCTTTTACGATTAAACCCTCCAAATACTAAAATTACTCTATTAACCTTATTTAAAAATCACGGGTCTCACAAATATGTTGCAAGGGTAATAAAGAAACCTGATCAATCCTTCCCTTTACAGCTCCATGATGCAATCGCTTTCTATATGTATTTTTGTATTTATTTTTCGTGTGATGTATGTAGTTGGTAGGAAGAAAAGAATGGATCATTAATTAATAACGTTGCTTTGGCCGAGTGGTTAAGGCGTGTGCCTGCTAAGTACATCGGGTTTCCCCGCAAGAGTTCGAATCTCTCAGGCGATGATGAATTTTAAGCAATTTTTGTTTTTAAAAGCGTGCTCTTCTTCAAAGATTGTGATGTTTTTCACCTTATGTTAATCGAGCTGTAACCCTAGGTTTTCTACTTGATGTTCTACCTAGCTGATTATTTTGAAATGTCTATATTATATATTTTAATTATCGATGATTTTTTTCTTCATCTAAGATTTTGAGTACACTCGGCATGTTCTTCCCCCAAAATTTTGATTTCCAAATCTCTATTATGAACTTTTTCCACTTCAAAAATCAAATAGTCCTAAGCATGGTTCAAAAATATTCAAGAGTTGTTCCTCAGTATTGCTAAAAAAAATCTACCTAATTTTACAAGATGTTCAAGAACATTAAAGACTTAGTTGAACATTACTTTAAATTGAACAGGTAATATTGAAGATTACCAAAAAATGTTGGATAAACATACATGACTTTTGAGATCTCACTTGAGCTACCAATTAAAAAAATGGATGGTTCTTCGTACAAATTGTATGCCTTCTCAACCCCATGATTGCCCTCAACACCAATAACCACTAGTGATTCTTTAAAAAACATCTCCATTTTTTAGATCATTAAACTGTAAATCTAAATACGGATAAAGCTAGATATTTTTCTCCTATGCTGCACAAACCGAGAAGCACACAACTCTGAAGCCAAAGGAAGATTATATCTTTAGAAATATGTTGCAAGGCTAATAAAGAAACCTGATCAATCCTTCCCTATACAGCTCCATGATGCAATCGCTTTCTATATATATTTTTGTATTTATTTTTCGTGTGATGTATGTAGTTGGCAGGAAAAAAAGAATGGATCATTAATTAATGACGTTGCTTTGGCCGAGTGGTTAAGGCGTGTGCCTGCTAAGTACATGGGGTTTCCCCGCGAGAGTTCGAATCTCTCAGGCGATGATGAATTTTAAGCAACTTTTACTTTTAAAAGCGTGCTCTTCTTCAAAGATTGTGATGTTTTTCACCTTATGTTAACCGAGCTGTAACCCTAGGTTTTCTGCTTGATGTTCTACCTAGCTGATTATTTTGAAATGTCTATATTATGTTTTAATTATTGATGTTTTTTTTCTTCATCTAAGATTTTGAGTACACTCGGCATGTTCTTCTCCCAAAATTTTGATTTCTAAATCTCTATTCTGAACTTTTCCAACTTCAAAAATCAAATAGTCCTAAGCATGGTTCAAAAATATTCAAGAGATGTTCAAGAACATTAAAGACTTAGTTGAACAGTACTTTAAATTGAACAGGTTATATTGAAGATTATCAAAAAATGTTGGATAAACATACATGGCTTTGGAGGTCTCACTTGAGCTACCAACTAAAAAAATGAATGGTTCTTCGAACAAATTGTACGCCTTCTCAACCCCATGATTGCCCTCAACACCAATAACCACTAGTGATTGTTTAAAAAACTTCTCCATTTTTCAGATCATTAAACCGTAAATCTAAATAAGGATAAAGCTAGATATTTTTCTTCTATACTACACAAACCGAGAAGCACACAACTCTGAAGCCGAATGAAGATTATATCTTTAGAAATATGTTGCAAGGCTAATAAAGAAACCTGATCAATCTTTCGCTATACAGCTCACTGATGCAATCACTTTCTATATGTATTTTTGTATTTATTTTTCGTGCGATGTATGTAGTTGGCAGGAAGAAAAGAATGGATCATTAATTAATGACGTCGCTTTGGCCGAGTGGTTAAGGCGTGTGCCTGCTAAGTACATGGGATTTCCCCGTGAAAGTTCGAATCTCTCAGGAGAATGTGATGTTTTTCACCTTATGTTAACCGAGCTGTAACCTTAGGTTTTCTGCTTGATTTTCTACCTAGCTGATTATTTTGAAATGTCTATATTATGCTTTAATTATCGATGCTTTTTTTCTTCATCTAAGATTTTGAGAACACTCGGCATGTTCTTCCCCCAAAATTTTGATTTCCAAATCTCTATTCTGAACTTTTCCCACTTCAAAAATCAAATAGTCCTAAGCATGGTTCAAAACTATTCAAGAGACGTTCAAGAACATTAAAGACTTAGTTAAACATTACTTTAAATTGAACAGGTAATATTGAATATTACCAAACAATGTTGGATAAACATACATGGCTTCGGAGGTCTCACTTGAGTTACCAACTAAAAAAATGGATGGTTCTTCTTACAAATTGTATGCCTTCTCAACCCCATGATTGCCCTCAACACCAATAACCACTATTGATTGTTTAAAAAACTTCTCCATTTTTTAGATCATTAAACCGTAAATCTAAATAAGGATAAAGCTAGATATTTTTCTTCTATGCTGCACAAACTGAGAAGCACACAACTCTGAAGCCGAAGGAAGATTATATCTTTAGAAATATGTTGCATGGGTAATAAAGAAACCTGATCAATCCTTCCCTATACAGCTCCATGATGCAATCGCTTTCTATATGTATTTTTGTATTTATTTTTCGTGCGATGTATGTATTTGGCAGGAAGAAAAGAATGGATCATTAATTAATAACGTCGCTTTGGCCGAGTGGTTAAGGCGTGTGCCTGCTAAGTACATGGGGATTCCCCGCGAGAGTTCGAATCTCTCAGGCGACGATGAATTTTAAGCAACTTTTATTTTTAAAAGCGTGCTCTTCTTCAAAGATTGTGATGTTTTTCACCTTATGTTAACCGAGCTGTAACCATAGGTTTTCTGCTTGAAGTTCTACCTAGCTTGTTCTTCCCCCAAAATTTTGATTTCCAAATCTCTATTATGAACTTTTCCCACTTCAAAAATCAAATAGTCCTAAGCATGGTTCAAAAATATTCAAGAGCTGTTACTCAGCATTGCTAAAAAAAATCTACCTAATTTTACAAGATGTTTAAGAACATTAAAGACTTAGTTGAACATTACTTTAAATTGAACAGGTTATATTAAAGATTATCAAAAAATGTTGGATAAACATACATGGCTTTGGAGGTCTCACTTGAGCTACCAACTAAAAAAATGAATGGTTCTTCGAACAAATTGTACGCCTTCTCAACCCCATGATTGCCCTCAACACCAATAACCACTAGTGATTGTTTAAAAAACTACTCCATTTTTTAGATCATTAAACCGTAAATCTAAATAAGGATAAAGCTAGATATTTTTCTTCTATGCTGCACAAACCGAGAAGCACACAACTCTGAAGCCGAATGAAGATTATATCTTTAGAAATATGTTGCAATGCTAATAAAGAAACCTGATCAATCCTTCCCTATACAGCTCAATGATGCAATCACTTTCTATATGTATTTTTGTATTTATTTTTCGTGTGATGTATGTAGTTGTGAGGAAGAAAAGAATGGATCATTAATTAATGACGTCGCTTTGGCCGAGTGGTTCAGGCGTGTGCCTGCTAAGTACATGGGATTCCCCGCGAAAGTTCGAATCTCTCAGGCGACGATGAATTTTAAGCAACTTTTGTTTTTAAAAGTGTGCTCTTCTTCAAAGATTGTGATGTTTTTCACCTTATCTTAACCGAGCTGTAAACCTAGGTTTTCTGCTTGATGTTCTACCTAGCTGATTATTTTGAAATGTCTGTATTATGTTTTAATTTTTGATGCTTTTTTTCTTCATCTAAGATTTTGAGTACACTCGGCATGTTCTTCCCCCAAAATTTTGATTTCCAAATCTCTATTCTGAACTTTTCCAACTTCAAAAATCAAATAGTCCTAAGCAAGGTTCAAAAATATTCAAGAGATGTTCAAGAACATTAAAGACTTAGTTGAACATTACTTTAAATTGAACAGGTAATTTTGAAGATTACCAAAAAATGTTGGATAAACATACATGGCTTCGAAGGTCTCACTTGAGCTACCAACTAAAAAAATGGATGGTTCTTCGTACAAATTGTATACCTTGTCAACCCCAAGATTGCCCTCAACACCAATACCCACTAGTGATTGTTTAAAAAACTTCTCCATTTTTTAGATCATTAAACCGTAAATCTAAATAAGGATAAAGCTAGATATTTTTCTTCTATGCTGCACAAACCGAGAAGCACACAACTCTGAAGCCGAGGGAAGATTATATCTTTAGAAATATGTTGTAAGGCTAATAAAGAAACCTGATCAATCCTTCCCTATACAGCTCCATGATGCATTCGCTTTCTATATGTATTTTTGTATTTATTTTTCGTGCGATGTATGTAGTTGGCAGGAAGAAAAGAATGGATCATTAATTAATGACGTCGCTTTGGCCGAGTGGTTAAGGCGTGTGCCTGCTAAGTACATGGGGTTTCCTCGCGAGAGTTCGAATCTCTCAGGCGACGATGAATTTTAAGCAACTTTTGTTTTTAAAAGCGTGCTCTTCTTCAAAGATTGTGATGTTTTTCACCTTATGTTAACCGAGCTGTAACCATATGTTTTCTGCTTGATGTTCTACCTAGCTTGTTCTTCCCCCAAAATTTTGATTTCCAAATCTCTATTATGAACTTTTCCCACTTCAAAAATCAAATAGTCCTAAGCATGGTTCAAAAATATTCAAGAGCTGTTCCTCAACATTGCTAAAAAAAATCTACCTAATTTTACAAGATGTTCAAGAACATTAAAGACTTAGTTGAACATTACTTTAAATTGAATAGGTAATATTAAAGATTACCAAAAAATGTTGGATAAACATACATGGCTTTTGAGATCTCACTTGAGTTACCAACTAAAAAAATGGATGGTTCTTCGTACAAATTGTATGCCTTCTCAACCCCATGATTGCCCTCAACACCAATAACCACTAGTGATTGTTTAAAAAACTTCTCCATTTTTTAGATCATTAAACCGTAAATCTAAATAAGGATAAAGCTAGATATTTTTCTTCTATGCTGCACAAACCTAGAAGCACACAACTCTGAAGCCGAAGGAAGATTATATCTTTAGAAATATGTTGCAAGGCTAATAAAGAAACCTGACCAATCCTTCCCTATACAGCTCCATGATGCAATCGCCTTCTATATGTATTTTTGTATTTATTTTTCGTGCGATGTATGTAGTTAGCGTGAAGAAAAGAATGGATCATTAATTAATGACGTCACTTTGGCCGAGTGGTTAAGGCGTGTGCCTGCTAAATACATGGGGTTTCCTCACGAGAGTTCGAATCTCTCAGGCGATGATGAATTTTAAGCAACTTTTGTTTTTAAAAGCGTGCTCTTCTTCAAAAATTGTGATGTTTTTCACCTTACGTTAACCGAGCTGTAACCCTAGGTTTTCTGCTTGATGTTCTACCTAGCTGATTATTTTGAAATGTCTATATAATGTTTTAATTATTGATTCTTTTTTTCTTCATCTAAGATTTTGAGTACACTCGGCATGTTCTTCTCCCAAAATTTTGATTTCTAAATCTCTATTCTGAACTTTTCCAACTTCAAAAATCAAATAGTCCTAAGCATGGTTCAAAAATATTCAAGAGATGTCAAGAACATTAAAGACTTAGTTGAACATTACTTTAAATTGAACAGGTTATATTGAAGATTATCAAAAAATGTTGGATAAACATACATGGCTTTGGAGGTCTCACTTGAGCTACCAACTAAAAAAATGAATGGTTCTTCGAACAAATTGTACGCCTTCTCAACCCCATGATTGCCCTCAACACCAATAACCACTAGTGATTGTTTAAAAAACTTCTCCATTTTTTAGATCATTAAACCGTAAATCTAAATAAGGATAAAGCTAGATATTTTTCTTCTATGCTGCACAAACCGAGAAGCACACAACTCTGAAGCCGAATGAAGATTATATCTTTAGAAATATGTTGCAAGGCTAATAAAGAAACCTGATCAATCCTTCCCTATACAGCTCAATGATGCAATCACTTTCTATATGTATTTTTGTATTTATTTTTCGTGTGATGTATGTAGTTGTCAGGAAGAAAAGAATGGATCATTAATTAATGACGTCGCTTTGGCCGATTGGTTAAGGCGTGTGCCTGCTAAGTACATGGGATTTCCCCGCGAAAGTTCGAATCTCTGAGGCGACGATGAATTTTAAGCAACTTTTGTTTTTAAAAGCGTGCTCTTCTTCAAAGATTGTGATGTTTTTCACCTTATGTTAACCGAGCTGTAAACCTAGGTTTTCTGCTTGATGTTCTACCTAGCTGATTATTTTGAAATGTCTGTATTATGTTTTAATTATTGATGCTTTTTTTCTTCATCTAAGATTTTGAGTACACTCGGCATTTTCTTCCCCCAAAATTTTGATTTCCAAATCTCTATTCTGAACTTTTCCAACTTCAAAAATCAAATAGTCCTAAGCAAGGTTCAAAAATATTCAAGAGATGTTCAAGAACATTAAAGACTTTGTTGAACATTACTTTAAATTGAACAGGTAATATTGAAGATTACCAAAAAATGTTGGATAAACATACATGGCTTTGAAGGTCTCACTTGAGCTACCAACTAAAAAAATGGATGGTTCTTCGTACAAATTGTATACCTTATCAACCCCATGATTACCCTCAACACCAATACCCATTAGTGATTGTTTAAAAAATTTCTCCATTTTTTAGATCATTAAACCGTAAATCTAAATAAGGATAAAGCTAGATATTTTTCTTCTATGCTGCACAAACCGAGAAGCACACAACTCTGAAGCCGAAGGAAGATTATATCTTTAGAAATATGTTGCAAGGCTAATAAAGAAACCTGATCAATCCTTCCCTATACAGCTCCATGATGCAATCGCTTTCTATATGTATTTTTGTATTTATTTTTCGTGCGATGTATGTAGTTGGCAGGAAGAAAAGAATGGATCATTAATTAATGACGTCGCTTTGGCCGAGTGGTTAAGGCGTGTGCCTGCTAAGTACATGGGGTTTCCCCGCGAGAGTTCGAATCTCTCAGGCGACGATGAATTTTAAGCAACTTTTGTTTTTAAAAGCGTGCTCTTCTTCAAAGATTGTGATGTTTTTCACCTTATGTTAACCGAGCTGTAACCATAGGTTTTTTGCTTGATGTTCTACCTAGCTTGTTCTTCCCCCAAAATTTTGATTTCCAAATCTCTATTATGAACTTTTCCCACTTCAAAAATCAAATAGTCCTAAGCATGGTTCAAAAATATTCAAGAGCTGTTCCTCAACATTGCTAAAAAAAATCTACCTAATTTTACAAGATGTTCAAGAACATTAAAGACTTAGTTGAACATTACTTTAAATTGAACAGGTAATATTGAAGATTACCAAAAAATGTTGGATAAACATACATGGCTTTTGAGATCTCACTTGAGTTACCAACTAAAAAAATGGATGGTTCTTCGTACCAATTGTATGCCTTCTCAACCCCATGATTGCCCTCAACACCAATAACCACTAGTGATTGTTTAAAAAACTTCTCCATTTTTTAGATCATTAAACCGTAAATCTAAATAAGGATAAAGCTAGATATTTTTCTTCTATGCTGCACAAACCTAGAAGCACACAACTCTGAAGCCGAAGGAAGATTATATCTTTAGAAATATGTTGCAAGGCTAATAAAGAAACCTGACCAATCCTTCCCTATACAGCTCAATGATGCAATCGCTTTCTATATGTATTTTTGTATTTATTTTTCGTGCGATGTATGTAGTTAGCGTGAAGAAAAGAATGGATCATTAATTAATGACGTCGCTTTGGCCGAGTCGTTAAGGCGTGTGCCTGCTAAATACATGGGGTTTCCTCGCGAGAGTTCGAATCTCTCAGGCGATGATGAATTTTAAGCAACTTTTGTTTTTAAAAGCGTGCTCTTCTTCAAAAATTGTGATGTTTTTCACCTTATGTTAACCGAGCTGTAACCCTAGGTTTTCTGCTTGATGTTCTACCTAACTGATTATTTTGAAATGTCTATATTATATATTTTAATTATCGATGATTTTTTTCTTCATCTAAGATTTTGAGTACACTCGGAATGTTCTTCCCCCAAAATTTTGATTTCCAAATCTCTATTATGAACTTTTCCCACTTCAAAAATCAAATAGTCCTAAGCATGGTTCAAAAATATTCAAGAGCTGTTCCTCAGCATTGCTAAAAAAAATCTACCTAATTTTACAAGATGTTCAAGAACATTAAAGACTTAGTTGAACATTACTTTAAATTGAACAGGTAATATTGAAGATTACCAAAAAATGTTGGATAAACATACATGGCTTTTGAGATCTCACTTGAGCTACCAATTAAAAAAATGGATGGTTCTTCGTACAAATTGTATGCCTTCTCAACCCCATGATTGCCCTCAACACCAATAACCACTAGTGATTGTTTAAAAAACTTCTCCATTTTTTAGATCATTAAACCGTAAATCTAAATACGGATAAAGCTAGATATTTTTCTCCTATGCTGCACAAACCGAGAAGCACACAACTCTAAAGCTGAAGGAAGATTATATCTTTAGAAATATGTTGCAAGGCTAATAAAGAAACCTGATCAATCCTTCCCTATACAGCTCCATGATGCAATCGCTTTCTATATGTATTTTTGTATTTATTTTTCGTGTGATGTATGTAGTTGGCAGGAAGAAAAGAATGGATCATTAATTAATGACGTCGCTTTGGCCGAGTGGTTAAAGTGTGTGCCTGCTAAGTACATGGGGTATCCCCGCGAGAGTTCGAATCTCTCAGGCGACGATGAATTTTAAGCAACTTTTGTTTTTAAAAGCGTGCTCTTCTTCAAAGATTGTGATGTTTTTCACCTTATGTTAACCGAGCTGTAACCCTAGGTTTTCTGCTTGATGTTCTACCTAGCTGATTATTTTGAAATGTCTATATTATGTGTTTAATTGTCTATGTTTTTTTTCTTTATCTAAAATTTTGAGTACACTCGGTATGTTCTTACCCCAAAATTTTGAATTCCAAATCTCTATTCTTAACTTTTCCCACTTCAAAAACCAAATAGTCCTAAGCATTGTTCAAAAACATTCAAGAGTTGGTCCTTAGCATTGTTGAATTCAAAATCTTTAGTTTTACTTTTAAATTTAGTTCAAGTAATTATTGTAGCTTAACTATGTACATGCATTTAGGGATAAAAAACTACTATAACTCTAAGTAAATCCTTCTCTATTATCCTGACTCCTTTCGCTTTTTCAAGTATGCGATGACCAACAATAAGCACATAAGCGTAACATGTATATATTTTCTTTTTTCATAAAAGGAAGTGGTTTCACATCCCCACTACCTAGTTCTAGGTAAATCCCTATTCTAAACTTTCAAACTTCAAAAACTAAATAGTGCTAACTATTGTGCAAAAATATTCTATAGTTGTTCGTCAACATTGCTAAAAAAAGAGGCTATCTAATTTTATGGTATGTTTAAGAACATTAAAGACTTAGTGGAACATTGATTTAAATTGAATAGGTTATGTTGAAGATTACCTAAGAAAGTTGGGTGCAAATGTACACCTCTAGAGGTCTCACTCTTCTTAAGCTATTAACTAAAAAAATAGATGGTTCTTCATACAAACTGCATGTCTTCTCAACCTCATGATTGCCATCAACACCAATAGCCACTAGTGACTTTTTTGCCTTCTCTATTTTTTAGATCATTAAATAGACAACTGTAAACTTAAATAAGGATAAAGTTAGATATTTTTCTTTTATGCAGCACAAATCATGAAGCACACAACTCTAAATTCGAAGGAAGATTATATCTATAGAAATATGTCATAACAGTAACTAAGCAACCTAATCAAATCCTTCTCTTTACAGCTCTAAGATGCAATTGCTTTCTATATATATTTTTGTGTTTATTTTTTGTGTGATGTATGTCGTTGGCAACAATGATAGAATGGATTATTAGTCAATGATGTTGCTTTGGTCGAGTGGTTAAGACATGTGCCTGTTAAGTACATGGGGTTTCCCCGCGAGAGTTTGAATCTCTCAGGCGACGATAATTTTTTAGCATCTTTATTTAAGATTTTGAGTACACTCAGTATGTTCTTCCCCCAAAATTTTCAGTTCCAAATTTCTCGTTTTTCTTTCAAAATTAGTTTAGGAAATTGCTACAGTTTGACCACGTACATGCATTTAGGGACAAAAAACTACTACAACTCTAGTTAAATATTTCTCCATTATCTTGACTTGTTTTCACTTTTCAAATATGAATGACCGACAATTAACACATAAGCGCAACATGCATACATTTTCTTTTTTAATAAAAGGAAGTTGTTTCTCTCCACCACTTAGTTACAGGAGTAATAAATTTCTATTATGAACCAAATAGTCTTGAGCATGGTTCAAAAAAATTTGAGAGTTTTTTAGAATTTAATGAGTCTTAAACCTAATACCTCATGATCCTCCCGTATAAAGCTTAATTACTCTAACCAGAGTGGTGTATACTTTGTGTATAAAATTTTTTTTTGAGAGTTGTTCCTCAACATTGCTGAAAAAAAAAAGAATCTACCTAATTTTACAGATGTTCATAAACATTAAAGACTTAGTTGAACATTGCCTTAAATTGAACATATTTAAAGATTACTAAGAAAAGTTGGGTGCACTTATATAACTTTAGAGGTCTCGCTCTTCTTGAGCTACTTTTTTAATTTCTCCATTTTTTAGAATATTAAACAAATAACTGTAAATCTAAATAAGGACATTTAGATATTTTTCTTCTATGCTGCACAAATTATTAAGAACATAACTTTGAAACCAAAGGAAGGTTATATCCATAAGAATATATTGCAAAGGTAACTAAGCAACCTGATCAACTACTTCCCTCTATAACTCCAAGATGCAATTGCTTTGTATATATATTTTTGTGTTTGTTTCTTGTGTGATGTATACCATTGGCAGCAACAGTAGAATGGATCATTAATCAATGACATCGCTTTGGCCGAGTGAGTAAGGTGTGTGCCTACTAAGTACAAGGGGTTTCCCTATGAGAGTTTGAATTTGTCAGGTGATGATAAATTTTAAATAACTTTTATTTTTTAAAAGCGTGTTCTTCTTCAAATATTATAATATTTTCCACGCTATGTTAATCATGCTACAACCCTAGGTTTTCCACTTGTTGTGCTACCTAGTAGGTTATTTTGAAATCTTTACGTTATATTTTAATTATAGATGCTTCTTTACTTGATCTAAAATTTCGAGTACATACACTATATTCTTCCCCAAAATTTTTAATTACAAATCTTTAGTTTCTTTTTTTAAAATTAATTCAAGTAATTACTACAACTTGATTAGGTACGTGTATTTAT
The DNA here is from genome assembly GCA_030544415.1 of Thalia dealbata. Lineage (NCBI taxonomy): Eukaryota > Viridiplantae > Streptophyta > Magnoliopsida > Zingiberales > Marantaceae > Thalia > Thalia dealbata. Next base: position 5,886,784 of record CM060454.1, read on the forward strand.
TTTGACTTGCTTTCACTTTTTAGGAATGGGATGATCAATAATTCACACATAAGTGCAACATGTATAGTTTTTTCTTTTTTCTTAAAATAAAACGGTTTCACGTCCCCACTACCTAGTTACAGGATCAATAATTCTCTATTCTGAACTTTCCCACTTCAAAAACCAAATAGTCCTAAGCATGGTTCAAAACATATTCAAGAGTTGTTCCTCACATTGCTGAAAAAAGAATCTACCTAGTTTTACAAGATGTTCGAGAACATTAAAGACTTAGCTAAATATTGATTTATATTGACAGGGTTTATACTAAATATTACCAAGGAAAGTTGGGAGCACGTGTATAGCTTTGGAGTTCTCACTCTTCTTGAGCTACCAACTAAAAAATGGATGGTTCTTCGCACAAACTACATGTCTTCTCAGCCCCATGATTTTCTCTAAATAAGAATAAAGTTATATATTTTTCTTCTATGCTGCACGGATTATGAAGTACATAAACTCCTTTCCTCCGTAGCTTCACGATGCAATTGCTTTCTATATGTTTGTTGGGTAAGTACTCTTTTTTGAGAGCTTTGAAAAGGATACACTCCTTTTCAAAGGGTTCTATTTGAATTCAAAGGCCTTCCAATGCTGGAAATTGAGTCCGTAAAATTGTTTTTAACACATTTGGTAGTGTTTGTTTTTGGGCTACATAGTTAGCGAGGGTCATCAGTGACGATAATTCAAGGAGTCAGAAGTGTTATATTAGTATTAAAAATTAGGCTAAGTTTATCTTTAATTCATCTCATTAGTAATAAATTGAGAGTTCTGTTAATAAATGAGCCTTAATAGAGCAACTGAGCTGCTACGTTTTTTTTTTTCGCTTCCAATTTTATTTTATTATGGCTAATTCAATAAATGATAATAGCTAAAAAATATATATTATTTGTCCAAATGATTTATCTCTTATAAAAATATTGCCGAAATTATTACTATTATTATTTAAAACTTATTATTATTTTTGTTTGCCTCAATTTCAAATCACCCGCCCTCCGGTCGAGCAAAACTCAATTGACAGCTGAAAAGGCACGTCATCTTTCCCGCCCATTTTCCATCTTAAAATTGACTACTTTTGCGCCGCTTTCATATCCCACCGCAGCGCCGTTATTCTTTACCTTCTCCCGTCCCTCCACCGCCCGTCTTCAAACCCTAGCGCTCTCTCCACCCTCCTCTCCTCCCCTTCCACGGCCCACCGGTCGCCCTGATCTCCGCTCTCCTCGAGTTCCCCGCGATCGCCCTGATTTCCGGCGATGACCACCGCATCGGACGAGAAGCGCGCGAGGCGGGCAAAGCGGGCCGCCGACCCGGAGAGCGGGAGGAGCGCCAATTCTCCCGTCAGGATCACCAGGTCAGGTAAGAAGCGGGCGAAGACAGCCGCAGCGGAGGTAGCTCAGTCGTGCGATCCCTTGCCGGAGGCGGACTCTGTTGCTTGCGATGAGCAAGGAGCGGGTTTAGCTGACGCGCTGGAGGAGATGGTGGAGGAGAGAGTGATGCCTTCGTCTAAGAAGACGGTGGGGAAAATAAGGAGGTCTGACGAGGATGTTGCAAAGGACGACTGTTGCTTTGTTGGGGATCCGATTCCACTGAAGGAAGCTAAGCAGCGTTGGCCTGAGAGATATCAGAAAAAGGTTCGTCGGAGAAGATCCAACATTTTTTCAGTTTTCAACAGTTGTCCTTCATTTCTCTTTCTTTCTACCGCTTGAGATCATGCGCCTCTTGTATCCGTTCCTTGAAGTGAATACAAGTGCTGCTGTTCTTTATCTTTTATGACTGACGTTCCGTGCGTATTCTCTGTTCTATGTGGCTTATAGCGGAATTGTGATGATGGAGCTGCGAAAAGGTGAGATTTTTAGATGATATAATATTCACAATGCATCTACATTTGCATCACGTACCGTGCTACTGAACATTAATCCGTTCTTTTTAACTTTAGACTGGATAATGTACCAGTTTTGCGAGCAAGGCATCATTATCTGCAAGCTTCAGTGGATGGAATAATATATAATCTATATGATGATACGTATGTCAAAGTGAGTGCCGCATAATTTCCCGATGCTATTATGCTTTCTTAAAATCTTTGATCCATTTTATCATAGATTCAAGTAATTTTTTTTCGTGCTATTTAAGTTTGTTATTTGTGACTTCTGAAACTATAGCCAATTATGCTGATGAATGTTTTATTGAATTTTAGATTATTGTTAAAGACTGAAAGGCATTCTATCCTTGCCTTATATGCGGAACGTACATGCATACATATATATTGTGTGATTAGTAGTTACCATTAGACTAGTTTTTATTGTTTGAATTTTATTCACGGTGATAGTAATGACACACAGGTATAACGGTATGATGGATGATTAGACTATCATCTTAAAAAATTGCAATATTGACATTTGATGCATTAAGTTTGTCTCTGATTGGTAGTTTAACAATTTTTTAAAATATCTATTGCTGATGTAATACTCATTTTCTAGTAGGTTGTGGTTCATATGCTAGTTAGATATATTGATATGACAAGATTCATGATTGAAATTGTCGACTCATTTGATTGAAACTAATGAAATGCCTACCTAAGGTTGCAGGTGCGTCACTAAGTAAGCTCGCACTTTGAGGCTATTTATTTTGATTGCATGTGTTAGGATTTTTGCTATTGGCTTGCCAACACAATTTTGGCAGTCTTTTTGATAAAAGGAAGTGAATCATTGTTGATGCACTGTCTGTTTTTATTTTTGTCGTGTATGCTCTTAGCACATACAGTTTATATACGGGGTATAAACAAGGGGGTGCCCCCGCTCCTTCCACCATCCATCTTGAGATTCCACACTTGCACCTTGACTTATTTTCCTTCAGCCATGTGATGAGAACTTTATTCGCAAAAACAAATCAGTTTCTAACAAGCCATAGTGACTATAATAGACTCTGCATGACTCCTCTCCGTACCTTCCTATCAACCTTTCCAGGAGAGGAAGATAGTATTTCTGGCAATTAGGTTGCTTAGATTTTCATCTACCTCCACCATTGATGAACTTGTTCGCAATTTTTGGCAGCTTGCTTATCTTTAACGTAACTTTCAGAATCATGATCACTTAGTCGAATGTTTTGAACTAGTATTTGGTGTCATTATCTTTAGTGGTAATACATTTTGGCTGTGGATAACAGTTCAACTAAACTTTTCTAAAATTTAATGTAGCAAGTTTTTGGCTTATTTTCAGGCAGGTGAAGGGGAGCCTGACTATATTGGTCGTATAGTTGAATTCTTTGAAACATCTGAAAATGAATTATATTTTACTGCCCAATGGTTCTTTAGAGCAGAGGACACTGTAAGTGTTTTAGCTTGTTGTGGTTCAATAAAAATTTACCTATCTCATTATCTATTTTTTATTTTTAGGTTATTAAGGATCATGCCTATCGCCATGGCACAAAAGTTCATGATCCAAGGCGTGTTTTCTTATCTGAGGAGAAAAATGACAACGTTTTGGATTGCATTGTTCGCAAGATAAAGATTCAACGTGTTGCCCCAAATGTTAGTTCAAGTTTGTTTTTTGTCATTTTTTTCCATCTGCAATGATGGTTTTAATATATTAATTTTTTTTTTTGCTTTGGTAGATTGATCTGAAGGCTAAGGAAAATTGCATCCCTCCTTGTGATCTCTACTATGACATGTCATATTCAGTCGCATATTCGACATTTTCGAATTTGCCATGTGGTAGTGCTATTTCTGAGTTCTATGATATGACATTATTGCTGATTCTAGAAATTGTCTTCTTCATATTTCTTTCTAACCATTTTATCTTTGCATCCATAGAGAATTCAAGGGCTGGTAGTGAATCTTCCTCCACCATTTCTTCAGAAGATATCAATGCTCGGATAGTTGGAAAAAGTGCATCTGATCGTGAGGATTCGTCCAATGAGGATGTGGTTAGATTACTTGATCTTTATTCTGGTTGTGGTGCCATGTCCACTGGTCTTTGCTTGGGTGCGAATTTGTCAAGCATGAATCTTCAAACGGTGAGGTTATTTCTATGGAGGTTAAATCAGCCTGGTTTTAGCAAGAATTTGTGCTGATTCTTCTCTTTCCTTATATGTTGTAGTGTTGGGCAGTTGACTTAAATCCATATGCTTGTCAAAGCTTGAAGCTAAACCATCAAAAGACTGAGGTATTGCTTAATATTTTTGTCACACAATATGTACCATATCAAATCCTACATCCGCAGCAAAACCTGCATATGTGCTAACAAATTTCATAATAATTTAAATTGGCCAATGAAACCACTGGTTCTAATATAGGATATGCCTGTGGCAATCAGATATCTAACAAGAAACTACAGAATGAATCTTTTTGTAACCATATATAATCCCAAATACTAGGATATGTTGAAAGACCCTTGATCTCAGGTCACTACAATTTTGTTTTATGTTCACATAATGCTGGCATGTTTGTGTTTCCTTTTTTTTTCTTCTAATTGTTGGATGACACAATTCTAGGTGAGGAACGAAAAGGCTGAGAATTTTTTGGCTCTTTTAATTGAATGGGAGAAGTTGTGCAAAAAATATTGTGTTGATGAAAGTTCAGTTGATCAAGAAAATGAAATTGATGGTTTGGAGGATTCTGATGATACAGACTTAGATAAGGGAGAATTTGAGGTTGAAACTTTACTCGGTATCTGCTATGGTGATCCCAACAATACAAGTTCAGTTGGGTTAAAATTTAAGGTATATAAAGCATATGAATGTAATCTATGATTGTTGTTGCTTTTCACTCGTGTACTTGGATGTTTAATTCAACATTTTATTAGAGTAAAAAGTATCAACACTTAACTTGCTCCCTTCTTCATTTAGGTTCGTTGGAAGGGATATGATCCTAGTTATGATACTTGGGAACCCATTGATGGATTAAGGTACTTTTCTAAACATAGTAAGTTTTATCTTTCACAGATTATGTCTAAGTTAAAATGATGCTACCAGCACCTGTGAAGATAGAATAAAAGAGTTCGTGAGAAATGGTTACAGAAAGAATATCTTGCCATTACCAGTATGTTCTCGTTATTCTCCCTTTGTGCTTTATCTTCTAAATAATGATTTTTATAATGCTAATGTTAATTTTATCCTTTCAATTTTCCTAAAATACGTACTTTAGGGCCTTGCTGATGTGATTTGTGGTGGACCTCCTTGTCAAGGGATAAGTGGATTTAATAGGTTTAGAAATACAAATGCTCCTTTGGAGGATCCAAAAAATCAGCAAATGGTAGTTTTCATGGATATTGTTGAATTCCTAAAGCCAAGATATGTTCTTATGGAGAATGTAGTTGACATACTCAGATTTGCTCAAGGCTTTTTGGGAAGATATGCTTTGAGTAGACTTGTCGCAATGAACTATCAAGCAAGGCTTGGCATGATGGTTGCTGGATGTTACGGCCTTCCACAATTTCGAATGCGAGTTTTTCTTTGGGGTGCTCTCCCAACAGAGGTTTGTTTCTCTTCCTGGCATAGTGCTTTTTTTATTTGTGTGATATGCATCTAAAATGTATAACCATTTTTTGTTTGTAGATTTTGCCTCAATTTCCATTGCCAACTCATGACGTGGTAGTTCGTGGTGTAATTCCAAATGAATTTGAGGTATGACCTATGGTTAACTTAGCCTAAATTGACCTCTTTGTTCTTATTGTCCTCTTATTTCCTTGTAGCAAAATATCGTTGCATATGACGAAAATCGGCACCCGAAGCTTGAGAAGGCACTACTTTTGGCAGATGCTATATCTGACCTTCCACCGGTATACACAATTATACTCACAACATGAAGCTAAATGAATATGGATTTTTGTGCAGTTTTATGATTTTATTTTATGCTGATTCAACAAACAGGTCACTAATTATGAAGATGAGGATGAGATGCCGTACGGTAGAACAGCAAAAACAGATTTCCAGCAATTTATTCGTCTGGCAAGAAGTGGTAGGTTGTAATTCTTTTTGATAAAAGTAAACTTTATGCATATCCATTATAAATCTCTCTTTATGCTCACATTTATTTTTTTAAAGGGAAATGCGGAATCTGTTAAATTATAGCTGCCATATTTTCTTTTCTTGAAAACCTAAACACAATTTAGGGCCTTTCTATAATAGTTTAAAACACGCCTACATAGCAATGCGCAGAATTGTTCCTGTCAATTCTTATGTCGATCCATGGGGATTCATCTCAGCGTACTCCATTTCTCTTCTTTGAACACTTTTGAATTCCATGAGGATAAAATCACCAAAGCCATGTTTAGATAATCCAGTCATATTCGTAACAATATCGCTACTGCTTATTGTGCATAGCCATTTCCTGCATCCTCCAATACAGCTCCATACTTGTTGCACAATGCTAGATGAAGTTATAACGTGTTCTGTAATTCCATATGACAAACATCTCAACCCTTTGGCTGAAGATCCCTTCCCTTCCTCATTAGATTCGTAGTCGTGTTCGATTTCTCTTCCAACGATAAGCAACGATAAAGTTGCAACTGGCTCAATGTTAAACAACTCAAACAATTTGTTGCTCAAGGTATTATTATTTTAAATTCTGTTGGGGTAGTAAAAATTGGATTCTTACTAAAATAGGGTTTATATTGGGTCTTATTTTATATTTTGAGGGAAAAGCAATAACATTGGTATTTGTATTTTATGATGGTTAAACGTTATGAAGGTATGGAGTTATTTTATATTTTAAAGAAAAAAATAATAAAGTTAACATGGCTGTTGGTATTTTGTTATGCCCCTTGGATTAAAGGATAATGACTTGGTAAAAAGGCGCTTGGAGATCATAATTGTGAGCAATAATTTAAAATCCAGGCATCATCTTTATCATAAAAAACATAAGGTTAGCTGAAGATGACATAAAGAAATAATTTGTTTTTTTTGGAGGAGACCTTGTGGTGAATGAGGGAGACATATTTTGTTCCTCTGGGTTCGTGATTTGAAGCTATTGAAAAAGTTGGAGCTTGCTGAAAGTAACAGTTCCACGGTTTCAATTGTTGTCACTAATATTGTAGTCGGAACATTCTTCTAAAAAGATGAGGCTGACCCGACTTGCAGACCTAATGAATTCAAGCTCTTCTGCTGGAAAATCTAAAGACAAGCGCCAACTTTTTGACCACAGACCGTTGCAACTCAATGAGGATGATTATCAACGAGTCTGTGCAATACCCAAGAAAAAGGTTCGTGTACAGTCTTAGTTGTAGATTTTACATACATACTGGTCGGTTAGAACCCATCATTTTTTTTGTAGGGTGCAAATTTTAGGGATTTGCCTGGAGTAATTGTCGGTAATGATAAAACAGTTGAATGGGATCCAAATGTTGAGAGAGTTCTTCTGCCATCCGGGAAACCATTGGTATGCAAATTTTAAAGATTATATTTTTATATTCATTTTTCTACGTATCAGATGAACTAACGTAAATTCTCAGTATAGGTTCCTGATTATGCAATGTCATTTATTCGTGGAAAATCAACAAAGTATGCTACTATTAGCGAAAGCTGATCTTAAACTACTGTTCTTTTTTGAAGTTTTCCTATAATCATTATTGATTTCTCTACTTATGATTTACTTTTGTTGCAGGCCTTTTGGAAGATTGTGGTGGGATGAGACGGTTCCCACAGTTGTAACACGAGCGGAGCCTCATAATCAGGTTTCATCATTGAATTCTACAGACGATATTTCTTCAGTGGCTTCACGTACTGCTATTTATTTTCACAGATTATTATCCATCCGGAGCAAGATCGTGTACTTACAATTCGTGAGAATGCCAGATTGCAAGGTTTTCCAGACTTTTATAGACTAAAAGGGCCTATAAAGGAGAGGTAAATATCCTTTCCATTTACTTTATTGTCGGAAGTCTAGGGCGGTGTCAACCATTTTGTAGGAATGAAATTTTCAGGGTTCATTTGTATATAGTTGCTAGCGGTGGAAAATAGGCATAATTTTTTGAGGGAGAAATATTCATTTTTTAAAAGCTAGATAGGTTGTGGCTTGTCTGATATTCCTATTTTTCAGATATATTCAAGTTGGAAATGCTGTCGCTGTGCCAGTTGCTAGAGCATTAGGATATGCATTGGGCCAGGCATCTCAAGGACACAGCAGCGATGGGGCTCTTTTTACTCTTCCCCACAAGTTTCCAGTACATGATCGTTTGATCTCTTCTGCATCTGCAGAAGTTGTAGAAAGCATTATGTAGGCTCTAACATTGGCTTCAATAGAAGAAAAGATTCTTAACATGAAGTGCTGTACATTATTGGACATCTTTGGTGAAGCGGCAACCGAGCGACGAATTGTAACCATGAGATGATGTTTGTATCTCAACATTTGGCAGTATTTCTAAAACAAATTGCATTTGATAATTATTAAAATATTTCATCCCACTTGGTCCAAATTTTTTGCTTCGTTTATCTATCTGGGAAGCTAATTATTTCTGTTATGCTCTTGCAAGATAGTTGTAAATGAAAAAGAATGTATATATTTATTCTCATCTTATCATGATTTCTAAAATTTTCTTTAGAGGTTATGTTAAGAGTAATTTGGTTCATGTACTGTGTTCATTCAGATAACGTATGTGATTTCTGAAGTTGTTACAACAAAGATTTAATGTGGGTAGATGTCTAGTTTGATGTGATTTAATCACAAATGCTAGATGATGCTAGTAGTTTGATGTACTCCAAAGCAAGTACAAATTGAGCAATAATTGGGTGCTTTTTATTTTATTTTATTTTCATGTGACCAGCTAAGGCAAAGTCCATCTTTTTAGCCAGCACTATACCAGTAGATCCAGAAGATGGTCCCTTTGTTCACTGTCCTTGGCCTGTGATGGCAGCATTTCTTTATTATGAGATTTTATTTTACTCCGCATTGTGTGCGGACTGAGTTCTCTTTTCTTGTAGCTGATTATTTCATACCAATCTAAAATAGTACAATTACATAATCTAAAGCATCACATTATGTACAGCACTTCATTCCAATCATCAAACAAATACTTTCCAAACTCATTTGAATGACACACCCTAAGTCTTATGATACTCAGGAAGGTTCATGAGTATTAAAGAATGATAGGGTTGCAGTCGCTTGGAGTGCTAAAATCATTGTTAATATTGCTTTTTCCATAAAGCATCTTCTATTTCTCTCACCCCATATACTCCAATGCCATATAGCTAGTTGCTTAATCTGTATCAAATTCAGATTTTTATCTCCTTTCACCCTCTACGGAATATGTGAGATGTCATATGGTTGCATGTGCAAATGTTGTAAATAGATAGACCATCCATTTTGTGTGTAAGGACAATGGAAGAATAAATGATCTCTTGTCTCAACATCTCCATTGCATAGGCTATAATTTTCATCAACCATGATGCCCTTGCTTACCAAACAAATTTTAGTATGCAGCTTATCCTTCCTCATTAGCCAATTGAAAAAAAATAATTTTTAATGGAAGTCTAGGTTTCCACAAAATACAACTTTCCTCATCTGTGATACTTGACTCCTTCAGCAGATTATACATGGAATGTACTGAAAATTCTTTGGTGTTTGTCCATCTCCACCCAATTTGTTTGTTACCTTCACCTAAATGAATATCTTTCATATCTTCAATGAACCTTTCCATAGCTACAGAAGAGATATTGTTGTTTACAGCTATTGCCCAACCTCTGAACAAGCCCCCTTCCCACCTTGCAAGTTGAGATATTGTTGTATTTGTGTGCTTAACTGCTAGGAAGATCTCTTTATGCATATCGGCCATCTATCTGTAACTGTGCCATGGCTCAAACCAGAAACTTAGATTAGCCCCATTTCCAATTTCATATTCTAGACTGCATAAAAATACCCCTCGTAGTTTTGCTATTGCGCGCCACGTGCTTGACCAACCTGTGGTACCCTTGTGTATATACCAATTTTCCTTCTAAAGTAACTCCATTTCACAACCCTAGCCTAAGTTGAGGAGTTCCCTCTTATCAGTTTCTATAACCAAGATCCCAAGCGAGCATCATTATGAGTATGAATGTCTAGAACACCTAGACCACCATTCTTTTTTTTCATAGTAACCACCTTCCAATTTACAGGGTTAAGTGTGCCTTTTTGCTCCTCACTATTTCCCTATAAGAATCTTCTCCTACGTCTATCCACCTCCTTAATCACCTATTGGAAAATTGTAAAAAATGCTGAGAAGTATGAAGAAATCGAGGAGAGTACTGAATTTAGTAGAACGAGTCTACCACCCCTAGATAACAAGCGGCCCTTCCACCCTGCAAGATGAATGTCTATCTTTGTTATAATGGTTCTCCGATCATCTTTCTTTAACTTATTATCTCTCAAAGGAAGACCCAAGTACTTTATTGAAAACTCTCCCGCTGTGCAACCCAAAATCTCAACTGATATTTTAGAAATTTCCTTTCTCCCTTGTAGATTAATGACCGTGGACTTATCTAGATTGACTTTAAGTCCTGATGCAGCATGAAAACAATCAATAAGTAGCCTCAAATTATTTATGTATTCTTCTTTCCCCTATAAAAATAGGACAATATCATCTGCAAATCCAACATATGTGACTCCTCCCCCTTGAATTTGATTGAGAACGCCTTTGATAAGACCCATCTGATCTGCTCGCTTGATCATCCTCGAAAAGCATTCCATTACCAAGATAAACAAGTAAGGGGATAAAGGGTTACCTTGTCGTAATCCTCTCCGGTGAGCAAAAGGTTTGCTTACAACACCATTTATAATAACTGCAGAATCAGCTTTAGTGACCAACTCTATTATCCAAAATATCCATTAAGATGGAAAATGATTTACTTTTAGAACGTCCTCAATGAAGTCCCATGATACAGTGTTAAAAGCCTTCTCGATATCCAGCTTAATAAATAGGTTGTCTTCCTTTGTCCTTTTGCATGCATGCATTGTTTCTGCCACTGCAATGAAAGAATCGGCTGCTGACCTACCTTGAATGAAAGCACTCTGTGACTCTGAGATAAGGTCTGGCATAAATATTTTGAGCCTATCTGCTAGGACTTTGGATATAAGCTTTCACATACTATGCTCGACACTTATTGGCCTGAAATCTCCTGTGGAAATTGCACCTTGTTTCTTTAGTAGAAGGATAATATGACTCATAGATATTCTTTTTGTGCCAATTTTTCCTTCCTTAAACTTTTGGAATATTTGCATGACTTCATCTTTTACATCATCCCATACTGCATTATAAAACTCCGGGATAAAACCATCAGGACCCGGAGCTTTCATTTTTCTTATGCTTTTGATTGCACCTTTCACTTTCTTCTCAGAAAAGTTAATTGTCAGACTTTCAAGTGCTACATGATGTGATTGATAGAAATCTTCCCACCTGAGAAGAAGCTTAGGATGATGCTGAGCACCCAAAAGCTGTTTGTAGTGACTGTAAAATGCTTGTATAATTTGCTTTTGATCAGAGGTTTCCTGCCCATTTACATTTAGCAAGCCAATATGATTCCTTCTATGTTTAGCACTAGCATATGTTTGGAAGAACTTAGTATTCTGATCACCATCTTTGCACCATCGAACTTTAGCTCGTTATTTTCAAAACAGCTCCTCGGCCACATAACATTCATCCAATTTATGCATTAAATCTCTTCATTCATCAAGCTCTTGTTGCAACATAGATCCCTTCTCAGCTTTGACAGATAGGTTATTGATCTGCTGTTCTAGATCATTTCTGAATTTTTTTTGCATAACCTTCAAGTCCACACTCCATCTTTTAAGCACCCCTCTTAATTTCTTGGTTCTAATGATCCATCTTTTAAGCGGATCCTCTATATAAGATAAATCTGCACTTTCTGCCCATCCTTGCTGAAAAATTTCCTTAAAAGATTGTTGTGCCAGCCAATACCTTTCAAACTTAAAATGAGCTGGTGGTTTCTTGTGAGAACTAGAATTGAATATTAGTGGGGAATGATCTGACAGTCTCATATTACCTGCTGAACATGTGGCAAAATGTAGATGATCTTATGCTGCTATGTTCAACATTACTCTGTCTAATTTTGCAAATGCTGGAGGTTGTTGATGATTAGTCCATGTGAAGGCCCTTCCTATGACTAGTATCTCCATCAGATTTAAATCAGCAATAACTTTAGAGAATTTTGCAGAATCTCGGGGATGTCATGAATAATTTATCCTTTTGGTTGAATTTTTGGTCAGGTTGAAATCACCACCCAAAATAGTAATTTCATCATGGCTGGCTACTTCCTCCAGCTCCTGCCATAAAACATCCATACCCTCATGTCATGATGGACCATAGAAGTTTACAATTTTAAAACTTGTAAGACTTTGCTTACACTTCAGCTCTACTGATACATGAGTTACTCCAATGTGTGATGTGCCCAGCTCCCAATAATCATTGTGCCAACCAATTAATAGTCTACAGCTCATACCAAAAGAATCTTTAGCAATAAAAGAAAATACACTTGAGCCTGTGATACTTCTGACTATTGACTCTGTGCAACTCTCCAACTTAGTCTCTTGAAGTGCAAAAATTTTCATCCTTTCATCATTTCAAATGTTTTGAATCATTCTTCTTTTTCCCATTCTGTTCAGGCCTCTAACATTCCAAAATAGAACCTTAAAATTTAGCTTGACCATGATCTAATGAGTTTGATCTCCCCTTTGGTTCAAAACCTAGCATTTTGACCTTTAACGCCACCTCTGGATTTGAATCTAACTCGTGCAGCAGTGACCTTTTTCCTCCCCTTTGGTCCCTTTGTTCTCGACTTACAAACTCATCTGCTGTGTCATTAGTGGTGCTATTACATTGCTGCCTTTCAAGCCTCTTCTTTGCAAGTCGAACACTTCTTCTCACCCCCAAGTTAACTGAAGTTGAGGAACTTGAGATTCTAGCTGCCGAACATTGAGATTCTCCAATCCACCGAAACTTCCTTCTATAGCTTAGGCCTTTCCATCTGCCATGTTTTATTCCCATCAGATTGTTAATCTTCAAAATGAGTGAGTTGACTTCCTTTAACGCAGAAGGCTGAAAAATCCTTGCATTGTTGATATGAAGTATATAGTCTCGTGTACCATCAATGAAACTCTGCACTATGCACCATTTATAATGAAGTCTGATGTGAGCATGTATTGGTGGCTGCATTATGTAGAGCTTTGTCAAACCTTCCCTTGATGTATTTATTGACACTGTGATTTTATTACTTTCTACTTTGATGTTCAGTTGTTGCATATCCAAACCATATTCCCAATCCACAAAACCCTGTAAGTTAGGCTCAATCTTATTGTTCGTGTTATCGGATGTAGACTTTTTGCTATAACATTTAAGATCTTGCATTAACCTGTCAAACACTGATGTCACAACAATTGTGTGGCCTTGGAATGTAAACTCGTCGGTAAGGTCTACTCCATCTGCATGATTTACCATCTCCTTCCATCTGAGGACTGGAAGGTAGAGGCCCGATGGGCGTACACTCCCTGCGCGGGGGTTAGTAATAGTAGTCATTGCTTCCTTTGAAGTAGAGTCCTTATTATTGGCATTTAATAGAACCTTTGTGCTGTGAATTTGGAGGGTAGTTGTACTTTCCTGTAACATGCTAGTACCCTCTATTAGTTGCTCATAAAGTTGACAAGTGTCTTGTTGAAATGGACATTCCATATTTTTTGACTTTCTTGGCTGTGCTGCCACCTATCAGTTCTCTTGAGCACTCTGCTTCTCAAGATCTTGTGCCTTATCATCTTCATTTGCCCGACCACTCTTAACTGTAATCATAAGTACCTTACCTGCCAAGCATGTATTGACATATGAAGGGAGATTGGTTGAAACTGGTTTTTGAATAATTACTTGACAAGCTCGTGCATTCCTCCATGATGAGCATTCCTTGTCTACATCCTCTAAATCTACAAAGGAAGAAATAACTTCTGATATTGCCTCTTTGTGCTACAAGGCAATTGGCAGGCCATATAGACTGATTTTTATTTTTTCCTTAGTGCTTATAGTATTACAACCATATTCTAGGGACCAATCTTCTACTATAAGTAGGACCTGGTTGAAATGAATGATCTTGAGCTGCAGCAGACACCTCTTATAGTATCCTCGGCCAATTATAGGAATGGTGACTAAATACTTTCCTTCGGCCATATTAGCTTGCTTCCATAGATGTTTATGATTTCTTACATCCTGAAAGCTTTTTGCCAAAGCACTTGCAACATTTAAAGTCTTCTCCATGGAACCCTCAATACTAACAATGACACAATGCTCCCTAAGGAAACTTAATCTTTTTTGTGTTGCATGAGACTGAAAATTCACCTCAGTTGCTGCAGTAGAAACTTTTCTTTTAACTTCCTTCAGTTCTTGATGTTTAGCCCTGCAGAATTTACCTTCATGCCCACTTTGTCGACAAAAATAACATATTTTTAAAGATCTGCAGAATTCTGCCTTATGCCCTTTTCCTAAGCAACGGAAGCATCTATTTTGGACCCTCAGAGTATTGATATGGATACTCACAAGTGCTTGCTTCTTCACCTTCGAGTCTGAGGATTGAATGTTCATAAGCCTTTCTTTTTGCAGTGCCTCTGCGTAAGAAGGTTTTGTGTTGATGGCCTCTTTAATGCTGCCAAGAATATTTCCACTCTTTGTTTGCAGTCCTTGGCTGAAAATATGCGGATTCTTCTACAGGTCCTTTATTGGCCTCTAGTACATTTCGGGTCGAGGGGCACCATATTGTGTCTTCCTTTCAGCAGATGTGAGATTTTGTCCTCTTCTATCATGTCTCCATTGATCATTACTCTGATGTTCCTTTGTCATGATCCCCTCCTTGGACTTGCTTTGCAACTGCATTTTCTTCTTCCTTTTGCTAATTACCGTATGCCATCTCTGATCATTTATATTAATGCTAGAGCTGAGCCCTCCTTTTACTCCTTTCACTCTCCATTGAAGCCTACAAAATAGTTGTTGCTGCTGATTATTTTTATGTCTGATCCTGTTACTGGACAGAGTCGAAACTAGATTCCTTGCGATCTGTGGTTGCATAACCTTTGGCAAGTGTCTTTGTTTCCTCAGTAAAGCCAAGTGCATTTTCTGAATATACTGAATGATATAGAACCGAGAATACTGAGTTAAAGTCTTTGTGAACTCTGGATTTGCTTCTAGTCATTTTGATATCCCATTCATACTGATCAGACCAGTTGAAACCAAGGATTCCAACCATCTGCAAGCAGGCTTCCACACATTAGAGTTCATCGAAATAGGGGATGATTTCGATTCAAACATATACAGTTCTTGGCTGCTGAGGGGAGAAACGTCTTCTACCGCCCAGCGATCAACTTCGATATGATTCTAGGAGCAAGTTGTGATGTCAGGATTGGAGAAGCTCGACGATTCCAGATTAAATTGGATGTTATCAATGGTATCTAGGGGAATGAAAGGAATTTGGAGGTGCAGATTGTTAGGGAAGTAATCTTGTTTGGTATAATTCAGTTTTAGTTTGTAGTAGGAATAATTCAGTAATCAGTAATAGGAAATTTTTGTTTCGATTAATATTTCCTTTGATACATTGTAAGGAGAAGCTGTGGAAGTAGTTTCCAATTCTTCTCAGCTTGTTTTTTCTTTCCAAGTTTGTAATTGCAACATTGCTGTTTTAATACAATGAATGTGCGAGAGCAGAAATAAGTTCTCTACACAATTTTCCTTTTATCTTGTGCTTACTGTGACTCCTCTGTTCTTGCAGTTACTGTTTCATTATCGTTCTTCCAACAATTGGTATCAGAGCAGGTGCGCTCGGGTGATACCTTAGAAGATATCGATGCAGACGCCGTCAGCTTGGAAGAAGCCGTTGATTGGCACGTCAGGAGATACAATGAGCAGAACCTCCTCAGCAGTAGGAGGGAATCATCAAGCGGCACCGTTGCTGATCAAGGGAGGCAACTATGCGATGTGGGCTGTTCGTATAGAGTCATTCCTTGATGCGCAAGGAGCGTGGGAGGCGATCGAGCCGGAAGGAGGTGCTGTGCATGTAGACCGGAAGAAAGACAAGGTGGCACGATCAATAATTCATCAATCCTTGAGTGATGAAGTATTGGCACTTGTTGCTGACAAGAAGACAGCAAAAGAAACGTGAGATACATTGAAGAATCTCCACGTTGGGAATGAAAAATTCAGAAATGCAAAAGGTAGTCGTTTGCGTAGTGAATTCGAGAAGTTGCAGATGAAGAACTTGGAATCAATAGATGATTATGTTAGCAGGCTCTCTTCGGTGGTGACTGAGATGAGAAATCTCAATTTAGAGATGAAGGAGCAATTGGTTGTAGAGAAGTTGCTGCGATCTATTCCTTCCAAATTTTATCCTATTGCATGCAACTTAGAGAAATTTGGTGATTTAACCACCATGACCATTGATTAT
The DNA here is from genome assembly GCA_030544415.1 of Thalia dealbata. NCBI lineage: Eukaryota > Viridiplantae > Streptophyta > Magnoliopsida > Zingiberales > Marantaceae > Thalia > Thalia dealbata. The sequence continues at coordinate 5,903,206 of CM060454.1, forward strand.
GTAGTAGGAGCTTTGAAAATGTTTGAAGTTAGAATTGTACCTTGCCCTCAAGAAGAAGAGAACCATGTCTACTGGTCTCACACAAATGTGGAGGCTAAACAACACAGAGATTCTCCAAGCAGTTGGCGTGGAAGAGGTCAAGGAAGAGCAAGAGGTTTTGCTCAAGGAAGAGGAAGGATTGGTAGCAATTTTAATGGAGGATGAGTTTTTTTCAATGGAGGACGTAGCAGAGGCAGATACAACTCCAATGTCTCTAACTTGGCACAAGAAAAACCGAGAAAGGATAAGTCACATGTCAAGTGCTTTAGTTGTCAAAAATTTGGGCACTATGCTTCGGAGTGTAAGAAGGAAGAAAGAGTGTTCTTGGCTGAGACAGATAAAGATAAGGAGCTTCATGAGCATCATACAATTCTTATGGCCATAGAGGATGAAGGCAGTAAGAGTGATACTCTTTTACAATGTATCAATTCTCATAATTCTGTCTTTGATACAACATGTGATACTTGGTACTTAGATTCGGGTGCAACTAGTCATATGACCGGAAATCTTGCATGCTTACATAATATGAATACTACTTGCTGTGGACAAGTGAAATTTGGTGATAGTTCATTTGTTAGCATAGCAGGAAAGGGAAGTGTACATTTTTCTGTTAACACTGGAGAAGTGAGGACTATATCTAGTGTTCTTTACATTCCTAGCTTGAAAATAAATATTCTAAGTCTTGGACAGTTAGATGAACTTGGTTTTACTACCATAATCAAGCAGGGAATGTTAAATATCTATGACAAAGAAGGGAAGAATTTTGTTTCAGTAAAGAAAGCTGATAATAGATTGTTTCTGTTTCATAATGAAATTTCTGACAAATGCATGCTAGTAAAGAACAATGAAAGTAGTTGGCTATGGCACAAAAGATTCGGTCATTTGAATTTTCAAGCACTAAAATGCATGTCTGATCAGAATTTGGTAAAAGGATTACCACATGTTCAATTGAACGAGAGTGTTATTCAAGAATGTGTTGCAACAAAGCAAACAAGATTTTTGTATCAGTCATCAAATTTCAGAACTACTCATAAGCTAGAATTGGTGTATGGTGATCTATGTGGACCTATTACTCCATCTACTTTGGGTGGAAATAGGTATTTTTTGTTACTAGTTGATGATTATTCCAGGTACATGTGGGTAGCAATGTTGAAAGCAAAAGATGAAGCTTTTTCTGCATTCAAAAGGCTTTTGAAGATGGCTGAATCAGAATGTGCCAAGAAGCTAAAAATTTTCAGAACAGATAGAGGATGAGAGTTTAATTCAATGGAATTCAATATTTTTTGTGAGCAACAAGGAATTAAAAGACATCTAACAACACCTTATTCTCCACAGCAAAATGGAGTAGTGGATAGAAGAAATAGAACTATGATGGAGATAGCTAGAAGTTTGCTCAAAACTATGAATGTGCCATCTGAATTATGGGGAGAAGCTGTCAATACAGCTGTATATCTCTTGAATAGGTCATTCACAAGTGGCTTGAAGGGTGTAACTCCCTATGAGGCTTGGATTGGTAGGAGGCCGAGCATTTTTCATCTAAAGGTGTTCGGTTGCAGAGCTCATGTGAAACTCTTGGGTGTCCATTTGAGAAAGTTGGATGATAGGAGCAAACCAATGATATTTATTGGATATGAAACTGGTTCTAAGGCTTACCGTTTCTTTGATCCAGAGAAGAAGTCAGTTGTGGTGAGTAGGGACTGTATATTTGAGGAAGAAGTAAGATGAGATTGGTCTAGAAGCTCAGCTGATGGGGTTTCTGATCAAATCAGGAATATACAGCAGAAACTGATTACTGATGGAGCTGGAAATTAGTATCAGTATCAATCTGATACTGATGAATTCAGTATGGGGACTTCTGATACATTGCCATCAAAATCTCATGTTTCTGAAGGGGATCATCTAGGGAGAGTGTCAAGAAGCCAGATCACACCAATTGCCCTCAACCTGGATGATACGGACAGTGGCACTGATCAACATCAAAAAGTATCAGATTGTGATACTTTCGGTGATACATTTGCTAACAATTGTGTTGATACTTTTGCAGATACTATTGATGCTTCTTCTGAACCAGCTGCAGGGAGAAAGTTTAGATCTATGGAAAGCCTTTACAGGAGCTCAAATGCAGCTGAACTCTTGCAAGAAGAAGCATGGTTGGCACAAAATTCAGATCATGAGCCACAAAATTTTCAAGAGGCAGTAAAGCATGATGTATGGAGGAAAGCTATGAAGGAAGAATATGATCAAATTTTGAAGAACGAGACCTGGGTTTCTACTGATCTTCCGAAGGGCAGCAAAGCTATTGGCTTGAAATTGGTGTTCAAAATTAAAAGAGATACACAATGAGCAATTCTAAAATACAAAGCAAGGTTGGTTGCAAAGGGATATTTGCAACAACAAGGAGTGGACTTTGATGAAGTGTTTGCTCTAGTTGCAAGAATAGAAACCATTCGGTTATTGATAGTTGTAACAGCTCAACAAGGATGGGAATTACATCAGATGGATGTCAAGTCTGCATTCTTGAATGGCACAATAGAAGAGGAAGTGTATGTGAACTTGATGGGTTTATTCTCAAAGGTGAAGAGGGAAAATTGCTTAAGCTTAAGAAGGTATTATATGGACTTAAGTAAGCACCTAGAGCCTGGAATATAAAGCTTGACAAGTCCTTGTTATCACTAGAATTCAAAAGAAATGTGCAAGACCCTGCTGTGTACACAAAATCAGAAAAGAGTGAGAGGTTAATAGTTGGAGTTTATGTGGATGATCTACTGATCACTGGTACAAATATAAGAATCATTCAACAATTCAAGGTGCAAATGCAGAAAGAGTATGAAATGACTGACATGGGACTCTTGCATCATTATCTTGGTATGGAGATCTTACAATTAGAAGACCATATCACTCTATGTCAATCTTTATATGCAGAAAACTTGCTGAAACAGATGAGAATATTTGATTGCAATTTGGCACATACACCTATGGAGGAGAGGCTGATTTTTCAATAAGCAAAGGAAGTAGATGTAACTGAATACCGTAGGCTTGTTGGGAGCTTGAGATATCTCACTCACATAAGGCCTGATTTGATGCATTTACTAGGGATACTTAGTAGATACATGCAAACTCCAACGGTGGCACATTCAATTGTTGCAAAAAGGATACTAAGATACCTCAAAGGAACACTTGGTTATGGCTTAGTTTACTACAAGGAAGATGACATCAAAAATGCTGTGATACATGGGTATAGTGATAGTGATCATGCAGGATATGTTGATAATAGAAAGAGTACAAGTGGTATGGTATTCTTCTATGGTGGAAGTGCAATCAGTTGGAGCTCAACTAAGCGAAAGATAGTTGCTTTAAGCTCTTGTGAAGCTGAATACATAGCTTTGACAGGAGCTGCGTGCCAAGAAATTTGGTTGGCACGTTTCTTGTCAACTTTACTTGGAGAAGAGATGAAACCTGTGACAATCTATATTAATAATTTATCAGCATTGGCACTTAGCAAAAATTCGGTTCATCATAATCGCACTAAGCATATTGATACAAGGTTTCACTTCATTAGAGATTGCATTGAAGCAAAGCAAATTGAAGTGAAGTTTGTGGGTTCAAGTGAGCAGAAAGCTGATGTGTTTACAAAAGCCTTGGGTCGGTACAAGTTTGTTGAGATGAGATCGATGTTAGGACTTCAAGAGCTTAAGCGCAAACAAGCTTAGGAGGGAGAATGTTAGGGAAGTAATCTTGTTTGGTATAATTCAGTTTTAGTTTGTAGTAGGAATAATTCAGTAATCAGTAATAGGAAATTTTTGTTTCGATTACTATTTCCTTTGATACATTGTAAGGAGAAGTTGGAAGTAGTTTCCAATTTTTCTCAGCTTGTTTTTTCTTTCCAAGTTTGTAATTGCAACATTGCTGTTTTAATACAATGAATGTGCGAGAGCAGAAATAAGTTCTCTGCACAATTTTCCTTTTATCTTGCGCTTGCTGTGACTCCTCTGTTCTTGCAGTTACTGTTTCATTGCCGTTCTTCCAACACAGATTATGAGTTGGACAGTTGGGCGAGCAGGCATTAGAGAACGATAAAAGAAGTGGAGGAAACCGACAGAACTTTGGAAGTCCGAACGTGATAAAGAAGTTGGATGAAGCACGGGAAAAAGGAGAGGACAAACGAAGGATGAGAAGCACTCCCGCTAGTGGCCGGAACCCTAGACTAAGGATGGGGATGGGAAGACCAACGGTCGCCGTCGCCACCGGAATCATTGTAGGTAATGCTGATAGGACAAAACCAAAGATGATGAGCATTGTGACTTGGTGGCGTCACCATGGGGGACAATGGAGCTGAGCTTGAGCTTTCACTTTCTTAGGCTTGGAGCTCAACATTTGCAGGTGCATGGAGCTCGATGAGAATGAACACCTGGGCCAAGCCCTGAACTTTGTTGCTGTGTCTCTCCGGTGAAAGCTGCACTTAATTGAACACCTGAACCAAGATTTTCTCTCGCTGGTAAAGTGGAAAAAATCAACTATGGCTGGGTCTTGCAGTTCATGCTATGATGAGTTCATTGAATTCCCACTAGTGATAATGACAGAAATACTGGTCTCATTTACCTCTTCACAGTATCATATACAACTAAAAGAATTGATGTTGATGTGCACATACAACTAAATGAATTGATGGAAGAGAAAACGACAAGACATAAAGCAATCTCTATGCAGCTTCCTCTTTCCCTGAATCCAAGTCATCCTCGTTGCAGTTGTAAGTATATCATTCACTAATTTTTAACAGTTCCCCCTGAATTTCTATATGAAACATTTTGGATATTTATTGCCGCCAGAGCTTTCTTTTATCCTGCTGTTCAGATTCTGTTTCTTGATATGGCACCCTGCCAAGTTGCTTTTATGTTCAAAGCACAAGACTCTACTAAAAAACCAGCCTCACAAGTCACAACCAAGGTGAACGTACTGATATGAACTGAGATTTTTATCATCTTCAGGAGACCATGATCTATCACATCAACTGCATGTGTGATCCAGACCACATCTTCATCCAACTTAGATTGACTTTTAACACGACCCTAAGATGGTGGCCTGAATTCTTGAATGTACCTCAGCATATTCCACAACTTCACAGGACAGCGAGCTAAACTTTGCAGACTTGTATATCCAGAAGGAACAAGCTATAAGAGAAACAATATACAAGTATGATTCTTTGTTCAGAGCATACCCCTTTATCTAGCCAATTATCCACAACACTGATTTTATGGGGCAATTTGTTTTCAGCCAAATTCTTGACGACGCATTCTTTTTTTTCCTTTATCAATTATTTTCTTCACCTTCTTCCTCTTCGAATTATTCTTTAGTCACCTCCTCTCCTTTTCTCCTTCTTCCATCATGATACAGCAATGGCTGGAAACAGTATCAATTCTTCTTTTCATTCATCGACGCTGGTTGGAAGAACCAATTCTTCTTCTATCAATACCAGCACCTACTGGACACTAAGATTTTAATTCCCAAAGAAGTGCCTTTATGCAACTGAATCTGAATTTTTTTCCTACTGTTCAGGTTAAATGCTACTGAATTAAGATCAATGAAACAAAGGAGTATCAACGTTCAACCAAGGATCAAGCAAAATACAGATGCACTAGTCTAATTGCCAGAGACAATTATTTGGGATTCTGGCATGTGAAGGCACTACGAGCTACTTCTCTGTATCCTCCATGAATTCTTCTATATTTGGATAAAGATTAGGTGCCCTTACTACCATCATTGGAAGAAGAATCCAATTGATTAGCATCTTTTGGAGCTTCTGAATGGTGGCAGCAATAACTAATAATTTTAACCCAGACAGGTTCTATTGATGAAGCACTTTACCAAGGTGGACAAGCTATTATTCCTTTGATTAATTCTAGATGGAAGGTGGTTCTCTAAGTGGTCGCTACCTACTAATTGTATGGTCCTTGAAATGCTAAATCATTAAATGCTAAACTTGCATCGTGAGGTTTCAGAGACATCGCATAAGCTTTCTTGGTATACTTGTATATGTTGCAAGTTGTTCAAGTAATAATATGCCTTCTTAGAGACTATTAATAGACTTTTTTCAAAAGAACTTGAACAACTTGCAGCACATATTTAATACAAAAATATGACACATAAACTACCTTTTAATTAATTAAAATTTACCTATTTTTTAAAAAATTAATATCATTTTAAAATCAAATTCATATTTAGCAGCGTAATCCAAACCCAACACAAATTCCAACATATCATTATAATATCCACTTAAGCCCAACTTGAATATGAATTATATTCAATCTAAACATCAAAATTTAGTATCATTATTGCCATCTTTATTATATATATATATAGAGAGAGAGAGAGAGCATTATTGATATGTCAAACAGAGTAACTACCTAATTATGTAGGAAGGAGAAATTAATTAATTAAAATGAATGCTGCATTCAGCTGATCCTTGAGCTTCAGTTGGGAGGGAGTAATCAATTGTACCCTAACTATTGATTTCCAACTACAAAACATAAAGCCTAACAAATATGCAGTACTCAATTAAATTTGTTGATCCTCTTCTTTTTAAGGGTTTGTGGGTACACATCCCTGACAGCCTCTATCTTCAGACTTGAGTTCTTCCCTATCCACATTTGATGAATTTATGAAGGAAAAAACCTACCACTAATTAAATTTCATTTAATGAAGCAATAATACTAATAAGATGTTATCAAGTGTAGATGAAAAATAGTCTAATTAAATTATCCATATTATAAATTTTTTTTATTACATGGGTCATGCATCAAATACTTGGCTTATAACTTTTTTGTAAGCTTTGTATGAAGTACTGCTTCATGACAGGCACATCCATAAAGGGCTGCCTCCTTTTGCAGCCAGTCCCACAAGCAGAGCATATGCTTCATGCTACTTTTATATATATCAGTAAAAAATTCATACATTATTAAAGTTTTCTTTTCACGCCGGTGATTGAATTATTTACTCTTTTTTTTCTTAGTCATTATTTTTCATGCACGTATAGAAAGCTTCTTTATAAAAATCTATTCATTAATTAATCTGTGAAGACCCTGACCCTGCAGTAACATATGAATTCTTACGTTAAGTATCTTCTATTACCTTATTATTTTCAAAATTTTTAAAAAAATGTAGCACTTAATTTTAACCGATCAACTTGTAGCCCTCGACAAAGTATAGTAAGAACCACCGATTTGTAGATATATATGCATACAGTTAATGGAGTACTGATCATTAATTAGTACTAAAAAGTTGATAACTGTGCAGCTTACTTTGATATAAATTTAGATATCTACCAAAACTAGTAAAAATTTTAGAATTCTTGATAACAGATTAAAGAAATCTTCTCCTTAATTGGAAAAGATGCAGTGTTCTTGACATCAAACAGCAATTTGATCAGATACATACGGAGTATACATTCTTCGTTCAAAAAAACTGCAACAACTATTAGCGATCAGAGATGCAAATCCAGACTCACATTCTCCTTCACAGCGGGCCTCAATTGGTGCACGAATTGGTGGTCTCTTGCAGATGCTGAAGAGGGCGGAGAAGAGCCAAGTAATTTGCTGCCGTCGCCGTTGAAGCCAATTCCTTTAGCCTCAGGTTCCCGTCTCACTGCCGGTAAACCTGCAGGCGACCCCGCACCCCCACCGTGCACCGCCGCGGGGACTCTCCACACCGCCTGCAGTGGGCTCCCGTTGATGGGCTGCGCCGCGGAGCCGAGCCCGCCAGAGAAGCAAGCGCCGAAGCCGCCATTGGCGCCGGCGGGGGCCCCGGCGTGCCACGAGGGGTAGCGATGCTGCGGGGCTGCGGAGTCGTCGAGAGTGAGGTGGGCGGCCGAGGGCGAGAACCGGTGGCCGGGATAGTCGAAGAGGCCGTAGACGTGGTGGGCGGCGCCGTAAATGGCCCCCGTGTGCTGGTGGTGGTGATGGTGGGCCCCGGCGACGAAGGCAGCCGATTGGAGGTGCGCCCGCTTCGCGTGCTGCCGCTCGCGCTTGTGGGCGTTCTGGTGGCCGCCGAGGGCTTGGGACGTCGGGAATTGCCGGCAGCAGTAGTGGCACTCGAACTTGCGAGCGGTCTCGCTGCCGCCGCCGGCGACGGCGGCTGCTGCTGCTGCTGCGCCGGTGGTGAGGTCTCTGGAGGCGCTGCTGTCGTCGTCTGCGGTGGCGGCGGGATGGTGGGGGACTTCGATGCCGAAGAGGCGGATGCCGCCGCCGGCGGAGTGCTTGGGGGCGGGGCGGATGAAGGGGAGCTGAGAGAATGAGTCGACGCTCATCAAGTCGCGTCCGTCTCGCTCGCTCATCTCCAATAATTAGCTCTTAATTTTGCGAGAGAAGAAAAAAAAAAGTCTTAATACAAACAAGGTGAGAAACAACTCCTCGTCGTCTACTCTTCTTCTTCTTCCTCGTCTTCGCCTCCGGCCAATATATTTCTCTTTCCGCAGAAACTCGGACACTGCAGCAGTTTGGGAGGATCTGCTGAATAAATTTTGCTTTAACTCCTCCGACGGGGCGTGGAGGTTTGGATTCGGCTGGGCTTTGTTCGATGTGTGCTGGTGATGGTGGTGCACTACCAGTGAGGAATCAGGATGGAGAGAGAAGAAGGAGACCCCATCAGCAGCCTGCTGCGGGAGGACCTGACAAGGGATGCAGAAGCTGTTTGCTGATGCTGATGAAGAAGGTGGGTGGGTGTGTCTCTGAGTGTGTGGATGACTTTGTCAAATAACAACCATGCATCATCCCTTTTTAAGCGTGTGTGTGTTTTTGGTAAGTCGGAGAATGAATTCCTATGATAAATTATTACTTCAAAATGAAACAGTAGATACTAAAATTTTAATGAACTCATTTTAAGTTATAAAAATAAATCTAAATTTAAAGAAAAGTTATTCATTTTTCATTTTTAAGGACATGCTATTGTTTCATCTGCTACTTCTTACTGTAAAACCATCACATTTAACTCTCTGATCAGCAAAAGTCAGTATTTATATATATATATATATATCTCAGATGACATGCTAAGTTGGGATGAATAGGATATCCATGTGGGAAGGGCAGTCAATAGGAGGGAAGAAAGGTACGTGACCAGCAGCACAGGTGGGTCCTCTCTCTCTCTTGCTCTGTGAGGATGTCGTACTCCATTAGGGGGTGCCCCTCTGCTGCTGGGACTCTTTATAGCTGTTCCTTCTTTGTTTCTTTGTGGCTGCCGCTGCTGGTGCCGTTGAGGCGTTGAGGATGTTATGAATAAGGAGGGTGGTCCTCAAGATCATCATATATATATGTGTTAATTGATCAGTTTCTGCTCACTTCTTCTGATCATATACAGAGCGTTAATTAGGTTGAGGAAACTTTTAATGCCATGCACCTTTAATTAATTAGTTAATAACTGACTGCTACAGGACTTCAAACTTTCCTTCTCCTCATTTTTATCATGGAAAGAACTAATGATCAGTTAAAAATGGTTTTTTGCGCCCATTTCCAGTTTTGATCTGTGCAATATTAATTGCTCCAACTTCACATGTGATGTGAAAGGAAGGAGTGTGTATATCTCTATATATATATAGGGTAATTATACTAGTTTATTCCCTAGCTAGGTAGCTGTAGATTAATTGTATAGTGTTCTTAGGCAAATAGCTATTCAGATGTATTCATGAGATAGAAGACTTTGGACAGGGTGACTTGAACCAGAAATTTAATGATCAAGACATCCATGGTCCCTCTCTACCCCTCCCTCTCTCTCTCTCTCTCTCTCCCACGTATACATATCTATCTATGTATGTACACAGACAAACATCTCAGGAACATGCATGCACCATGCCAAGTAATTAAACACACATACACACACTCTCTCTCTCTCTCTCTCTCTCTCTCTGTGTGTCTTGTGTCTTGGTAGAAGAAGAAGAAGAAGAAGAAGAAGAAGAGAGAGGTAGGTAAGGGTTGCTTTATTCATGCATGCTTGACTCATAATGCACTCTCTCATAACTACTTGTGCCCCTCCCTGTCTGTCCATATATCCATCCATCTTGTAAAACTATTGAACTACTCATCAGCCTTGGGGTTCTGAAATGGACGCAGCTTTGAAGACCTACTGAGATCCAAAATAGCTAGACTTTGCTCCTTTAGGAGGACCTCTTCCTGTAAAGAAAAAGTACTTCCATGTCTCCCAATTAGTGGTCCCACACCAACACAAGTCATCATCATCAGTCTCTTCCTTTGCGTGGTGTGTCTGTGTGTTTTGTGCATCACACTGACTTTTCCTAAAAACTAATCAGGAACACGACTGAAGAACTTTGATTTGATCAGTGATTGATATGTACCATCACTCGGGCAACTAAAGTCTCTCCTCTACCATTCAAACTGCAAGCCAAACGTGAGATCGTTCGGCGAGTAATTATGTGAGTTTGCTTCAACTTGAATCCTCCTCCTCCTCCTCATCCGCTCTCTCTCTCCCCTGCCAAGTGATCTGAATATGTACAAATGTATATTTGGGGGACCACGAACTGCTGCTGCTGCTAAACTGCTGCATGCAGCGTGCACATAATGCTGTGGCCTTCAAGTGTATATGCATTACTCCTCATAATACTATACAAGTGTTTTTATTGTCTGCTTTTTTTTATTTTAGCTGCTGCTGCTGCTGCAGTTGTTGCCATGATGATAGAGGATGATTGATGAAACCTGCCGTTCTACTTGATCATCAATCAGCTGCCTGCCTGCCTGCCTGCCTACCTGCCTGCTTTAATTGGCTTGGGGGTTTGTGTATGTGTTGGAGGATATAATAAGACACGCACGAACTAATTCCCTCTCCTCTCCTTCCTCCACCGCTGCTACTCGTGCTTGCTCTCCCGATATATTATAATCATTATAATGGCTCCTAATTTGGTGGGCAAGATAACTGTGTACTTGTCTTGTTTTGTCCCCCTCCTCCTCCACTTTTCTTTCTTTTCATCTTCCGTTTGCTGGTTGAAATTTTCTTCTGCTAATGAGGTCAGGATGATATCAGTTTGTAGTACATGCACAGTAACATCACCGAGTTGCCTGAAAAGGTCGGCTTAATTAAGGAACTCAGCGAGGACACACACAGCACCTTATATCAGATTAATATTATTATATAGACTTTTACATTTTCCACTTTGTTTTCTTCATTTTCTACAATTTTTTTAATGGAAGTAAATTTTTTTTTTACAGTAATAAAAAATAAATAAAATAAATTTTATTCTATTCTTTATTATTATTATAAAATAAAATAAAATAAGATGATTTATTATCTTATCTCTAACTTAGAATGAATGCTATTATTGTGATACATAAATTATTATTTTTTAATGTATTATGAAATTATATAATGTAAAACTTTATTTATAAATTTTTTTACATAGAATTAAGAATTAATTTTCTATTAAAGCATAGGAAGAGCTATTAGAAAATATCCTACATATATATATATATACTCTTGTGATTAATAATTGCTCTGCAGGAGATCAAAGTGTTGTTCATATTATATATGTATAAAAGGAGGAAGGAGGGGTATGCATTTGTTCCGAATCTTAAACTCGATCAAATTGGGGTCCATGAAATGGATATTGCCTGCCCAATTATGTCCGACTCCGTACCTTCCTAATTTTAAACCATTTAGCTTTGAAAACATCTTAAAGCGTACCATTATGATTAAATTAATTGATTAGCTAACCTAAAATAATCTTTTAAATGCTAATTACAGTAGCTTATTGCATCTCATAATTTAAAATGATAGGAGTCTTGATCTCTTTTTAGATTTACTAATTGTAGATACTTTATATATATTAAAAAGGTATCACATACAATGAGAATTAAATAGAGTAGTGGTCCTTAGGGTTGTCTTTTTCTAGTTAAACATTACTCTTAAGGGGATATATATAATTAGTAGTCCTAAATTAAATTGAGACTTAGCCGAGCATCTCGAATCGTTTCAAAACCTATTACAATTATTAACAATTTAATGTGAAGGTTAGAGAAATAAGTTTAAAGTGAGCTATTACTTGGTGGTGAATAGTGTAATGTTGTTTGTGAATTCAATGAGTATTGACCATATAATTACTTTAGTTAGAGAAAGGTACACAAAGTAGATGAGAGTTCATAAAGTTCTTTTTTATAAAAAAATTATTTTATAGTTATAAGAGTATCTATCTGTTTTATTCTTCTAGATACTGATGAATATAATACGCATTCTTTGAATAAAAAAGGGGAAAAAAACTGATGTGAGTTATTTAGGAATCAAGTGAATGAAAAGGATGGCATTAGTCGGGCTAAAGAAATATGTTCTTCGTATGAATCCAATTAGAAATTTTAGAATTAGGACCACATCTACCGATATAAATAATCAATCGATGATGATGATATCAATGAATTTATCGGATCGATCTCAAATATTCTAAAACTTAAATGGAATGAAAGGGAAACGACGATGACGGTGATGTGTCTCCTCTTGTCTCATGGAATGGAGGATAAGTAAGCTAAGTAAAAGAAGAAGAAAAAGGGCTTTAGGTTTTATTTCTCATTTCATTACTATTACAAGACCATTTATTACCTTTATAAATCACATCATTGAGTGAGTTGAGGGAGACGGTAAACATACATACAAATCCGTCCGTATGATACCAATCTAAAATAATACACTTGTCTTATCATGTGTTAGCAGATCGTGTCGAGTTAATTATAGCAGTAAATTAGTGGTGTTGGGTACGTTGAGCATGAATAATTGTCGGACTAGCATGGCAAAAAAAGATAAGTGATCTGAACGAAAGAAAAAGAAAAAAAAGTAGATGATATGATGTGTTTGTTTAACATGTGCTATGAATTGAATGCCCGTCAGGATGTGATGAGGGGCCATGTCATGCCATGCCATGCCACATGCCATGCATCTCTCCATTTTTAGTCAAATTAATAGTATTGCTTATTAATTGATTAGTTGGGCAAATTGAACTGCCCCTCTCAATATTGGGGGGGGAGTTGGTTGATGCTCTCTCACCAACCTTGTAAAACCTTTGACATTTCCTATGTTTGTTTAACTACCTTTTATTTTATTATTATTATTTTCTTCCAATGTTCTTTTTTTATAAGCTTAAACAAACAAACATCAAAGTTGAGCTGCATAAGATTTAGTTTTATTAGATTTTTAATTCACACCACTTAAGCTTGTTATTTATTTTTTTTAAAAAAAATTAAGATTAAAACCTAACTATTAAGATCTAGTTATGTTTGATGTATTTCTTATACTTATTATATATCCATCTTTCTTTTATCCTTAAAATAAATTACAGTATAATTTCATTCGAATTTAATTATTTTAAAATCTAATTAACCAGTAGTTTGTTGGTTAAAATTGATGAGTTATAACTCAAAACCTCCGTCATAATAAGAGATATTTATAATGAGTTTTTCTTTAAAACAATCTCCTATACTAATAACAGTCTTAATGTCTACCCAGATAAGTATGCTTTAAGATTATATATATATATATATATATATATATATATATATAGAAGAAGGTGGTGGTCTTGTAGCCCCCCCTTAAATCAATGATTGTCGAATGGGACCAATACATAAATACTCATGGTGGTGGTGGCCTAGAAGAAAAAGTATCACATCTTACTCTCTCTCTCTTTTTTCCTTTTAAATTTATTTTAAAATATGGGGATAGTGGTAATAAATTTGGGTGTTAGGATTGGATTGTTTACTACACGAGTTAAAAAATAGCACATAAAAAAATCTATATATATATTATACATGGGGAGGGAGGAAGGGAGGAATGTGTTGACAGGTACCCATTACCTAATCTAATTAAGAATAATTAGATAGATAGATAGATAGATAGATAGATATACTTTTATTTCTTATACTTTTCTATCAGCCCTTCCTCTCACCTGTTTAGTTTATGGTTGTTGTATCGTAATAAGTGCTTATCGTCCACTAGGCTATCGTAATAAATGATTTATAATCTTCTCTCTGAAATTTAATTACTTTAATATAGGAGGTTTTAAAAGGATTTTCTCCTCTTCTTTCATCCATTATGAGTTCAATACTCATTAAATTTAAAAAAATATATTTCAATTTTTTTCATAGTATATTTAGATTTAAATAATAAAAACATCACATCTCATACTGCATTAAAATATTATTAAAAAGTATTGAGCCAAAACTTAAATTTCCTACATGTGTGTATTGACGTGGGTGTGTGTGGCGTGTGTGTGTTGGACGTAGCTTTCTTCTTCTTTTTTTTCCTCGACAAGTATATTGTAGAATGGGAGAAAGAAAGAAAAGAAGTTGCTGTCTTTTTTATACGTGTTGTTGACGTGACATGCTGCTGCTGCTATCCTTCACAAATTTCCTATTCCTCTTCTTCCTTTCTCACAAGCAAGCTGGTGAATTGGCATGCAACGAACGATCAAACTAATCAAAGGGAAGGGGGAGGGGGGACATCCCTTTCTCCTCGGCACAATTTTTTTCCCCTCTCTCTCGGTCCATCTCTCATCTGTTGTAGGTGTCATCCGTCCCTCTCGATGCCCTTAATTTGTCTTAGTTTTGATGCTCGATGTGTACTAGTTTCAAATTAAGGTGGTCTCTTTCGTGGATGACCATCTGATGCTCAAGTCGAACCGCATTATTTATCGCACAGATAATGACCTCATTGTGGGCTTGATTCATTGGCCACTCGCTAGCAAGGACATGAACAAGACACGATCTTCCTTGAGCAGCCACACATGTTTTATGTATGCTCTTCTTGCTTTGACGAAGAAGAAGAAGAAGAAATCCTACTGTGTATGCAATGAATGCACTGATGATGGATGGAGAGAGTAATTATCATCTGAACAGTCTGCCTGGATTTGATCGTCTACTGAATAAACTAACACCGCACATGTACTTCATCAGTTCAATCAATATGCTCATACTATTAGTATTCGATCGAGATTGTATGGTTTACATGGGTCCTGATTGGGAACTAATCATAGAGAAGAAACAAACACTTTGAGCATATCCACCATCTGGAGGGGAGGGGGGCAAAGGGAATCCCAATGAACACTAAATGGAGAGGGATGTGGATGCATCGTGCATACACATATCCTCATGTACAGAAAAGTATATGAAGAAATAGTACAATTATTGTAGTAATTTCACATGATTGATTTTGAAGTTTGGAGGTCCTCCCCTCCTTTCTCAGTCCCTTTCATTCCTTGGCAAAATGCTGTGGGCTGGCTGGCTGCTGGTGCTGCTGCTGATCCCTCCTCTTCCATGGACTTGGATCGTGCTGATTGCAATGCAACCAATTCAAAGGACCACAATGAGGGAAAGAGGACCACCCAACATGGCTTGCCTGACAACATCTTCATCCCATTCTCTCCTTCCCTTTTCAGTTGATGGGTCAAAATTCTGTGTTAAAAGAATAAGGTTTTTTTTTTTCTTCAGGTTTGGCTTCCTCATCATGTTGCCAGCCATCATTTGCTTGCCCCCTTCCTTCAGCCACATGGGTTAGGGGATTAGGGGAGGTGCTAGAAGGACCACCTCATAGTATGGAAACAAAATCTGATCTGAAGAACCGATCATATTAATCCACTTAGTATTAGTATGAAGTGAGAATGGTTAAATTAAACCACTCTTTACTGTTTGAAGATGATTTAGTCAGATCATTTTTACTATTTCTTTTTCTACTAAGCAACTGACCTATACTTCATTCACCTGGCATATCTCTCTGCAGCACATTAGTCTCCGTGTACCAACCTACAGGGGCATGAGAGACTGGCTAGAGGTGCAGTGCAATGTGGGCTGGGGGAGACTTTCTGCATCATTCTTGTTCAGCCAATGTTCAGGTCTTAGATTCAGCATGACATGAATGGAACAAGTTCATGGCTAGCTGTAGAAGATTTTCCTCGGAATGAGATATCATCCAGTTCAAACTCAAACAATACGTGAGCATGGTTTCAGTCAAACCTACATAATAATATGTAAATCCACATAAGGCAAATCAAAATGTGCACGCACTGCGAAAATTCCATGGAAACACAAAACGGGGATCTAAGAAGGAAACAGCAAAACAAATTGACACTGCTAGGTGGTTGAATCTGTTTTGGACACTTTGCCCTGCCCATAGGATTATAGTTGCATACACGAGGGTTAAATAAAGATGAGGCAGTATCAGTTCAACTCGTTACAACAGCAGCATTTTATTTTCAGGATGTTCGTCTAGGCATAAATGGTTCGAGATTAACTTTCTAACTGAAACAAAATAAGCCAAGGATGAATTGCCATGGAAGCACCTGCGGGACAGCGGTCCCAGTGTCCTGAGCATTTACCTCGTCCCAAGAGTCCAATGCTTGGAGCCGATCTCTGGTTTTTCATATCCGTCGTGACTAGTCGCTGCGGCATGGGAGAGGAAAGTGGGTGATGAGAAACTGAACTGATCCTGCTGCACTAGCATGCTTCCGTTTGCCGAGACAGTCGTCATGTCGGAGCTAGTAGATGTGGCTGATGAACTCACAGGGGTACTATCGGACTGGGGCTTAAAACCTGAGGCTCTCTGCTGCTGGAGCTCCTTTGTGTTAAGGAAGCGCCCGCTTGATCCCCTTGCTCTTTTTATCGCGTGAAGATGTCGGGATTCATGAAGATATGGCTGTGGAGATACAAATAAGATCACACTCCTTTTGAGTTTGAGCATGTAGATCTTTCAGTAAGATTCATATGCCTAATGCTGAAATAACTGGATGTTTTTTCACCTAAATCAAGATATCTAATAAACTAACGAAAATTGTAAATGCAAAAGAAAAACACAGATGCCTTCATTTCTGTACCAACACATGCATCTGATGACCAAAGAAAGCATGAATGCATTTTATGTTACATATTTTCTAAAGGACTTAACCTTTTGGAATAAATGATCACCTAATAACAATTTAGCATGGGACAATTGATATCAAAGCACACGCCATATGTTCTAGAACCACGTTCCTCTTGTTTCACACCTCATTGTATATGTACAGGCTTATTTGAGTACAGAATCATCTGTTTTCATATACTCACTAATCTCTTTTGATTCGGTTCAAGTTAAGCCCTTAGCTTGATCTTGGAAGTGATTGTGGAGGCACTTTCCTAAGAGCTTAAGCTCTTGGGACAAATCACGGAATCAAAAACTAAACAAAGAGAAGCCATAGAATCAACAAACAGGAGAACCACTTGATAACTATTTCAGATTCATTTAATATGCCATCCAATTTGCGCAATGAATGTAAGAAAAAAAGATCATGGCGTTGTTAAAGAAATAATAATGTGATTTTTAAAAGCAGTCAAGAACGAGGAATTGCAGCAGCCGTAAACATTAAAATGCAGATATTCCTGACTTAGAGACTTGTAAATACCAGGCCTAAGATCGAATTTTTTTTAAATAAGGAGAGTAATATCTTTAATGGAAATCCAAATTTGTACGTAATCCTGGACCAAGTTTTCAGGAAACTTGAGCTGAAGGAAATTTTAGGAGTTATTTACCCTAAATTTTGGTTCACCGTCATAGAAACTACAGCAATCAAACAGAAGCCAGTGCCACGGGACTTGGTTCTTATATACACAGCCCTTAAGATATTAGAACGAGGAGTAACGATCAGTGGAAAGTACCTTTCGAGTTTTAATAACCTTGTTTTGAGCCTCCAACCTTGCACGATATTCTCGCCTTCTGAGGATAGCATTGTATTGTTTTGCATTCACGTAAATAGGTTCTTCAGCAGCAGGTTCAGTGGGAAGTGGTACTCGTGTGGAGGATGTCATTCCAGAAATTTGAGGATGAATCTAGATATTGTCGTACAACTTAATATTACAAGGATATCATCAAAAAACACATAATATGACAAGAATGGCTGTCATTGTAAATACAGGTATTCTGACTAAAAAAAGGGGAAGATTCTTCATATCTCTTAACCAACCCACTAAGTCATTCAAGAATAAAAAAACAAGAAAGGACATGTCGACATAGAAAGTTGGTAACATAAATTATGATGCAACTAGCTGATGTACTCAAAAAAAAAAACTTCAACCATTAGCTAGAAACTGAAACAATAATCTCAGCCAGGCACTTGCTAGAAACATGAAGAGGCATACTAACTTGAGTGCATATAAAAGGTATTTCTATTAAAATAAATCAAGGTTATAAATTTTTGTATACATAACACTATGGACAAACACTTGTAATCAATTGCTGCAGTAGTTCCATTACCTTCAAGAGTTTTTAGTCACAACATTGACTCCACATATTAAGTTAACAACTATGCTCTTATATTTGCATATTAAGTTAAAAACTATTATAAAGGATTTTCTCGTTTTAATCACCATATGCACACAGATTACTTCTAATTTAACTCCTGATACAAATAATTTCAACAGCTAGAGTGCATCCTTCCCCATCGGCAAGGGAACATTAAATTCGAAGCATTTAATGACATCAGCGTGCTTAAATACTTATGAACGAGTACAGGTCAATTCATTCTTGCAGATTAATGAACAAATTACTAGCAGTTCAATACGATGGAAAAAAAAAATACAATATCCTTTAATATAATTTTTTACAAAAGAACTCATACATGTACGAAGGAGATCCTGCTCACGTTAACTTGTATTTATTTTTTATCAAAAAGTATTACTTGTATTCATTTTACTTTTACTCTTCTATTTCCCTTTCTTTGACTCATTATCTTGATGGAGACAAAACCCTTTCAAAATAGTTAACTATCAAAAGTGTAAGAGTGAAATTCTGCAAGCAAGATCAACAAAGATGTGGAACCAACTCTTTGAAGCCTTGTGTTGTGCGACAATCTCAGCATTTCTGGTGCATGCAATTACTATCAAACATAAATGGAATTTGAGAAGATCCAGTAATCAAGCTTATGGTAATTAGTAGTAGCATTTAAGTCAACCAACTTAGAAATCAAAGAATATACCCAATAGCACATACTATAGGATGTGGTCCATATGTAGCTAAGATGCCTCCATAGTATGGATCAGCTGTATAAGGGTATGATATACAAGCCTGCAGAATAAAGTCCAGAACACTCATCAGGTCTATAAAACAGAATCTATCATTTAAAAGGATGCTGCTAAATACTGTTTGGAGTAACTAATGCCATCTAGAGTATATTTCATCAAAAAAAGAATATCATCTAGAGTATAGAATGAAAAGGACTCTTACAAGAGGCTGGCCATTATCAAGTTTTGTGGCTGCATAGAAAGCTTCTGGAGCACCTAATGTTAGAACTGCCTTCATATGACTGTCAACTGCCTTTTCATGTATGCTTTCGGTACCTAAGGAAGGAGACCATCAAACACTACCTGTTAGAGAGGTGACTTTAAATTGAAAGGAAAATTTTCATTTATCCTTTGGTACATGGATACAGATATTCGTTGCCAAACCAAAAACTAGTATATCCACCTTTGTATAAGAAACCTTTAGAATGCTGCCACTGTTCAAAAAGAACCCAAGAACAATCAATAAAGATGATCGACTGAATCGATAATTGAACATTTGAGGGTGAACCTTGGTACAACGTAAGATTACTCTGGCAGGACTTGTAAGGTTTGAATAGAAACAACCTTCTTGCTATGCAAGGGTAAGGCTATACAGATTGGCCCCCCTTTGATCCTTAGATATTGCATGAGCATCATTCACTGGATTGCTGCTATGAAGGTTGATCATCTACTTATTATGAAAGTAGTATGAAGAAGATATTTAATCAACTCATAAGTGCCTTTATCTTCTAAGATAAAAAGCAACTATAAAAATGTCGAGAATGAGATAAGACAAAATAAATCAAAATCATAACAACAATGAAATACTTCTATTCTCAAAAGCATGTGAAATGATAAAATTGAAACCTACAAAATCATCCATATAAATTTTTTAGTAGATTGTGAACCTTTTCAATATAAGCTTGCTAGAGGACTAAAAAATCATAGTCCTCTATGGTTATTTACTAGAGCCGATGCTTAAACATTCACGAGAGATAAAAATTCTGACTCTGCAGCTAGACATGTTAGAATCTTTCATAATAATAACTAGCAGCGAGACATGTTTAAATAATCAATACAAACAGTAGTGTCAAAACTAGTTAGTAGGGTACACGGTTCCACCCCCACACCCCACCCCACCCCCGAAAAGAAAGAGAAAAAAACAGCAATCTTGATCAGAAATCAAGTAAAGAAAAAGAACCAAAAACCAAAAAGACATACCAGAATGTGTTGAAATATGCTGCTCCTGGTTGTAGCATTCACTTGTTCCTGATACCTCTTGATTGGACTGACCAGTTGAGTTTGCTGAAGATGAATCTTGATCAGGCATTGATTGGCCTAGATTTGTTACAGGATTTCCATGCTGGCCCAAGAAATTCATTCCTATAAGCACCTAGAGCTCAAGGAATTTCGAAAGTTCCAGCTACTTGACCTCCAACAAAAAGATTGAATCTTTATATATTGAATGTTCAATGGACAAGATTATGTTTAGTAACTTGGTTGCGAACATGCAGCATCTGGAAACTATTTTCATTGGAGGAATAGGCTCAGTTTCAGTGATGCATCAAATCACCATCAACTCTGAAGAATACACATAAACAAAATCAGCAGATACTTCTCTTGATTTTGGATTAAATAAATATCAAAAAATACAGAAAGAATCCTATCATGTTAAACTGGATCTTGAGAAAGGCCATGGACACTATTATTTGGTGGTTCCTATTGAGCCTTTTCACCATAAGGGTTTCGAATTGATTGGTGACATGGATGGACTCCCTTCTAAAATCAAGTAAATGGTAATCCAGGCAATTATGTTAGACATCATCACTAGTTAGAAAAAGGGGATGCCTATCCCACAACTTTTCCTATGGGCTGCAAAAGTGATCTCTAGATTTCAGGGATGATCAACAATAAAGTAATTCAGGACCTCCCATGCTTAACATGAAATTTTGTAGATGATTTCGAGATTTAATGCCAGAATCTCTTGTTGATGGCCAATATCAAGCTCATGATCTTCAATTTTGAGATAGCCACTAGACTGAGGTTAACTATTCACAAAAATATGCAATACTTTTTGGAGATTAAGAAAAATCATGATTCTCATATGCTCCCTTAGGCCCTAATTGCAGTCTGGGCATGTTTTCAAATTATTTTTGTCTCGCTTTCCTCCCTAGAAAACCAATTGGACAAGATTGGAGAAGGTCATTGTCAAAACTAATTTGAGGCCTACGGGATTAACATCTATGCCATAGGAATTATCCCCGCCAGTTGTGTCCATAGATTCCTTTCAAGCAATTCTTCTCAATGGAGCAAATGAGGTGTCTAAGCTGTTCCTGAGTTTTTAATCCTTGTGTGAAAATTATTTCTTATTTTCCTTGTTCTGCATTTTTTTAAATTTTATTTTCTTTTTATTTTATGATCTTTCCCTTCTAACTGTGCCCTACCCCTCTTCTATTCCTTATTCTATTTCTATATTTTTCATTTCAAAATGTTTGAAATGAATCTTGGGGATCCAAATCCTTACTAAAAATAGGACTAAGTTAGTTATACTAACTTTTGAGGCAAAATTTTGGAAGAATTACAGAGAAAAAAAAATCAAATAAAAGAGGTGGAGAGACTATATTGATCGATTGAAATCGTCTGGAACCATCAAATATTTGGTTGTCTTTGGTACATTCGATCCAATAAGCTCACTATATGTCCTTCGACCATTTGTGTTCTTCAAGAATTCCAGCCAATCATAGATGGCTATTAGTTGTGCTTTATGTCCAAAACCAACCAAATAAAAAACTAAGTTTCTGCCAAGATGAATTCATGAATCTCATTTCTAGTATGACTATAAATAAACAAGCGGACAAGAACTAACCAAATATATCCGATTATTTTTTCACAAAACCAAACTTCTCGGTCACATAAGCCTGGAGATGCTCTCTTTACGTTGCAACTGCCCCAAGTTAACATAAGAGGAACTTCCTCTCCAGTTTCCTTTCATGTTAACATATGTCACAATTCCAAATTTATTTGTTTCATTAAAACTGTGATTTAAGTTTTTGGTCTTAACTTAATCCAGAGAACTAACTCTCTGATATCGATATTTCTATATTAATCTAAACCTTATTGTTATACCATAGTTTCTGAAGAAGAGAAAAAAAGGAAAAAAGCTAGATAGAGGGCCATCAAAACATGCAAACCTAATCGAAGAAACAACCGCATAATTGCTACTCAATCAAGTTCCCTCTTTCTTCAAATAAGAAAGCTCCATAGGAAACAAGAACCGCCAGTCAAACCCCAGCGAGGACCCCAGGAAATAAACATATGAAAAAAAATGCATATCTTTGCCAGATCAAAAAAACAACATCAAGCAGCTTGAGCAGTCAGCAGAGAACGAAGAAGAAACAGAACCAAAACAGAGATTTTTTTTTTTCTTCTTCCGAAGGAACCAAGCATTGCATCGCAAAACCACCTTATTCCCTGAGATCTCTACAAACCCAATCCCTAGACACATCCACCACGGACGAGGAGAAGCCTTCGAGAACCCAAACCCACCAAATCCGACGTCAAAGCAGAAACCACCAAAACCAGAACTCGCACAAAAATCCACATGCAAAACCCGTCTCCCTCTCTCCCACGCATCAAAAAAAGAGCCCCAAGACAAAGAGGGGGCAAGAGGATCAAAAGCTGCACGGCAAGCGGGCACCAAGCCACCAACAAGAGCAGCTAACAGAGTCGACACGGTTATCGGTCCGAGCAAAGGAAACATAGAGAAATCTTACCAGAGGAAGGGAGGAGGAAGATGAAGATGCGATCCTTCCCACACATCCCTTCTTCCTCGACTGTGCCTCCTCCCGACCCTCTTCCCCCCTTCTTCCCTTCTGCTGTCTCCCAGAGCCGAATCCTTTCTTCCCTTACTCTGCTGGTGCCAAGTGGGAGGATCTCTCCACCTCGTGATTGCCCTTCTCCTCTCTCATCCCGTGCTGTTTGTGTAGAAGCAGCAAGGAAAAGTCTTCCCTACTCCCATCATCACCAGGCAATATCCATCAGCAACTCTCTCTCCACTCCTCCTTTTTGCTTTATAGATTTAATAATCGATCGGTCTCAAATTTATTAAAATAATCCAAATCCATTCACCGAAAAGAATTTGATTCAACTCTAAATCAAAATCACCTTTATATATATATATATATATATATATATATATAATTGATAAAGAAGTTTACCAAATCGGACGAAGAGTTTTGGTAGCTTGAGAGAGAAGCTTCCAGACTAGCTTTTGGTTTGGCTGGATTAAGAGGGACAAAATAAGAAGGACCAAATTGATAAAATTAGAAACCTCGAGTGGGGTAGAGTTAACCTAATAATAATTGCAAGAAGGGTCTGATAATTAAGGTGCTGCAGATGAATTATTAAATAATAATTGCATCGAGGGTCTAATTATTAAGACCGCTAATATATCAGTGGGTGGTTAGGTGAAGTTACCAGTATTTTATGGAAAATTATTGTTCGTATCAAATTTTTTTTTTTTAGAGGCTTAATTCGATGCTTATATTTTGTCACATGAAGGATGCCTGTTTGCATTATTTTCTATATAATTTTGCATGCTCTCTCATGTTTTCTCCCCCCAATTAATTTATTAATATATCTAATTAATCAGCGGATCAACCTTAAATGATATTACTACCATCACCACAGATTAAATCTTCTACTTATTGCATATAGGTGAGGTAAGACCGGTGAGATATTAACAATTCATGAAGCACGGCAGCTACCACCAAATTGAGGGGGAAGAGATCAAAATGATAATGAAGTGATAATTACATCAGACCTACCACTCAACATTTCTTTTTAGAAAAATATTATTCTTTTTTTAATTTTAATTATTTTTTTAAAAAATTAAGAATTTTAAGGTCAAAAATAATATACCAATTGACAAGAAAGAGTTGTGTTGATGTAGCATATATGTAATGGAGATCACTATCATAGTTAATTAAACATTTAATAAATATTAGCTCGAACAAGAATTAATTTCCACCTCAATTTACTTTTTTTTCTTGGAAGCCCAGTATACGCTTTTTATTCTTAATCCTAAGTTGAACCCAACTGAAGATTTAATATGTTGAAAGTTTCGGTAATTAACCATTTTGTTATTCCTGTACTAACTAAGTTAACTCTTTTTTTCATTTGTCTAATAAAGAGTATTTTAGAAAATAAAAAACAAAACACAGCTACGGCTACAATTTCTTAATAATAATCTAAACAGTTTATAATAGACTTTTTAATTTAAAAACATATCAATGAAAGCATGCTCTGTAGCCAAGGAGAAGATCTCAGAGTTAAATGACATGTGGTCTATTAAACTATAGTTAAACGGTTGGGTCACTAAATATTTTTCTGAAAAAATTATGCATGTGTGTGTGTCACGAGCAGCTGCTGCCGATTAAAAGTTGATATGACAAGAAAGTTGATATATGCAGTCAACCCTCTCCAAATTGTCACAATATTGAAAAAGTTTAAAAATGCCTACAAAGCCGATGATTAAAAAAGGAGACTGCTGCAGCATTATGGTGGTAGATAAGCGTGTCCTCTGCAACAAAACACTCGTGGTCCATGCTCATTACTTGTGTTCAAGTCCTACCTATCACTCTACTTTGATTAGGAAACCACAATAATCACTGAGGCTTCTTTTGATTACTAGCTCTGACCATCACCCACGTTAGAGAA
This sequence comes from Thalia dealbata, assembly GCA_030544415.1. Taxonomy (NCBI): domain Eukaryota; kingdom Viridiplantae; phylum Streptophyta; class Magnoliopsida; order Zingiberales; family Marantaceae; genus Thalia; species Thalia dealbata. The sequence goes on from CM060454.1 coordinate 5,927,997, forward strand.
GAAAAGATTCCCGGCCCTTCAGCATCCAAAATCTAAATAGGACAATCAAAAGCAACGTCCTGCATACTTTGCGTGAACAGAAAATTAAATCACTAAGAAAAAAAGAATAGACTGTAAAAACAAATTAATATGATGCAACTATAGACATATCATATAAGTATATACTATAAAAACATATCATATAAAAACAAATTAATATGATGAGCAATGTATAAAGACAATTAAATTTGCAACTATAGACATATCATAAGTTGACGCTGCATCAAAAGCAAATAATAATATGATGCCCTAATTTATAAGAAATCAGTTCCACTTCTTATAAGTATACATAATTCAATCCAGTGCTTTACTTCGCCAAACATCAACTTAAGATGAGCAATGTATATACTATGAAACGCCTGACGCAAGGTACACTGGATGATGACTTTCTTTGTAAGACAAAAGCATTCAACATAGATTTAAAGTAGAGAGCTCAGCATTCAGACAAACAATGTCTAATATCACCGAAAGGAGGCTCTCAAAAGTAACAAATGAAAATAAGTTAGATTGAGCATAATTACCTACCGTTCATCTGGTTATTCATATTGGAGACTGAGAACAAAAAAAATTGTAAATAAACAACACTTGATAAACAACGAGTGAGTCGATCTTAGGAATTCCTTTCTATTATGATATTATAAATATTTTATTAGAGAGTTAATTCCAAGAAACATATATAAGTTACTTCCAACAGGAATGCTTAAGAATCGATATCATAAAAGGATGGAAGCAAGAAATCCCAAAAATAATATGGTGAAGTATCAGCCTATTTATTGAGAAATGCAGAAAAAAACATAAAAACTAAATTAAAATCCGAAAGATGATTAATGTTGAAATCCTTAGCTTGAAAGCAGATAGAAAAATGCACTATCAGAGTAACTATGACAAAAGCATCATCTAGAAGTTTCCATTGCTTTTCAAGAGTTAATCATCATTTAGCGCATTCGTTGCTAAATAGCCAAAAACATTTAAAAAACTCAAATTTACATCCATTTTATCAAACCCTCATCCTTATTCGTATTCGTGCCAAGTCTGCAGATAGAACAATGGACTGTCAGAGTAACTATGACAATAGCATCATCTGGAAATTTCCATTGCTTTCAAGAGTCATTCATCATTTAGAGCCACCGTTCTTAAATATAAAAAATTAGAAAAAGCACGCATTTTACATTCCATTTTATCAAATCCTAATCCTTATTCATATTTGTGGATGGTCTGCCGATATAAAAATGCATTATCAGAGTAACTATGACAAAAGCATCATCTGGAAATCTCCATTGCTTTCAAGATTTACTCATCATTTAGAACCACCGTTCTTAAATATCAAAAAAAAAGTTTTACATTCATTTTATCAAATCCTAATCATATCAGAGTAACTAGAATATATGAATGCACTATCAGAGTAACTATGACAAAAGCATCATGTGGAAATTTCCATTGCTTTCAAGAGTTATTCATCATTGAGCGCCACCACTCTTAAATAGCCAAAAACATTAGAAAAAACACACATTTTACATCCCTTTTATTGAACACTGATCCTTGTTCATATTTGTGACTAGTCTAGAACAATGCAGTACTAGAGTAATTCTGACGATAGCTTGATCTGGAAAATTCCGTAGCTGTTGAAGGGTTTTTCTTCGTTCAACGCCATCCATCAAACTCTAACCCTTATACTTATTTCAAATTTAATTATCCACCACAAACGAATGAATCGAACACCAGCAAACCTAACAAAATAATTTTCATGCACGACAATGCGTAGAAGTCGTGAAAAACAGATGCGAAGAACCGCTCTAAAAAAAATGCTACCATCGCAGGGAAAGAATCGAGCAGCGAACAGATTCAGAACGGAGATTTAAGACGGAACAGAATAGAGAAAATGATTCACAGGACTCAGCATCGAAAATTGAATCGCCTCACACCACCCATTCAAGAAAAACACTAATGAGCCGATCTTATACAGCGAGTAGGGCATCCGACCCTCCATTTTATTTGGGCTTAGTGCATTGTTCTAGACTAGTCATAAGCTGCACGGAAAGAAATCTTACCAGAGGAAGGGAGGAGGAAGAAGACGATGCGATCCTTCCCATATATCCCTTCTTCCTCCACTGTGCCTCCCCCGAAACTATTCACCCATTCTTCCCGTCTGCTGTCTCCCAAAGCAGAATCCCCCCATGGAAGGTTGAATCGCCCGCCACACACGACCCCTCTCGGGAAAACCCTAATGAGCCGATGTTATCGTTATATAGCGAGTAGGGCCTCCAACCCTCCATTGGGCTGAGTAGTTTATTATTATTATTATTATTACTTTCGTTGAAAACCCCTTATAATATTTTCATATTTTTTTTAACTAAATGATATTACCTTTTTTAAAAAAACATTATTGTAATCGATAGAGACAATATAACCTCTGCATGATCGTTGTTACATTACATTATAATTTTTTTGTCGTAAAGTTTGTAATAGAAGCATGAAGCTGCCGCAATATTGTTGATTGTCTTTTATTCTCTCAATAGTAAGAGACATGATCTTACAATACAAAGCAACGATGATTTCTCCACAAAAAGGGATAATAATTTTCCGCAATATTATAGACGATGAATTTACACAGCATGAAACGTGTCAGTTGAATCGAAACTCCACCATCATCCAAGTAGGAATACTTTCTGATTATAAATTTTTTTTTGTAATCTCCTCGTGGCAAATGATGATGAGGGCCGATTTTGAACTTATGAGGTGTTTCAGCCCGTGGAGGAGTTTGGCCCAGTTCTCTTGGATTTTGGCTTCCACCCTGTCAAATCTTGTGTCAATTCTAAATGATTTTTTTTAAGGGTAGGGCAACCGAAGTGGCATAATATAATTTGTACATGTCCATGAAACTATTTAAAAATTTCTTTATTTATGATATATTCTTAAAATTTAATGAAATATGAACTTTTATCTGTATCATTTGAAACATTACCATGTAACTTGGATGCAGTTTTTTAACATTAACCTGCTCATGCAAGTAAGTAGCATATCAGTAACCAAATTTGAACCATGATGGTTTTTGCAAAGCCCGGTGGCTTTTTGTTCAGCACAAACAGCAGTGGGACTAAAGAAATAAATGAAGGGCAGTAGACATAAAGCTAACTCCACGGGTATTGTCAGTATCCAATTTGATCCATCTTTTGATGCCCCTTTTCCCCTTTTCTTGCTTTTGAGGGAAACAAGGAATTGGCAAATAGGTTCCTACATCTAAATCATACAATTAAAGAAGGGCCACTTGTTGCTCTTCTTGTCCCCAGGGCCTCAATGAGTATCCAGGGGGACCACCCATGCTTTCTTTCATCAATGCAACATGTTCATCTGCCTATACAATCTGTAAACTAAAGTTTCTCCTGGGACAACTTCAGAAATATTCTAATACTTCATGGAGACAAAAGCAATTGCAGACACTAACAATTTGCAATCTTCCTTCTTCCAAATACAATTTGTCAGCATCTAAAGCAAGGGCCATGAACATATTTAATGGTCCCAAAACAATGAGATTAAAAATTTGATACACTAGCAGCTATGACATTCATCACACCTATTTTTATGATAATAATAACAGTAACTCACTGATCAAACTAGTTAAAATCTTGATAAAATGCATTGTTATGCATATGTTTATTTAGACTGATTGAACTGCAGATTCAATGACCCAATTAGTTCAAAACTGGACAAAAGGCATTGCTGTAAACAACAAGCATGGGGAATCCAGGTCCCACCTACAATGAGAAATGAGATGAAGTAGATCCAAGCCCTTTGTCCTCTTGCTCGGCATCATGACATGTAGGCCCATTTAATCTATCTGTCATATACTTACTTTTTCTGTTGTATTCTACATGTCCATACCTCAACCAAGGAATACACACAGTGGCTGCCACTAGCTAGAAAAATGTAAGAATCTACTACTCTGCAATATGATTGGGAGCCAAAAAGATCTATCCAAAGTGACCTCTCTAGATAATGTCTCAGCGTGGCATGCATTTATCCCACAAAAAGAATCAAAACATCTCTTCAGTGACAAAAGGACTTCACATATCCATGGCATGAAAAATGCACATCAGAAGAAAGAACTAGAGAAAACAAAGTAAGCTTGAACTGGCATAATGATTACGAACAATGAAGTAATCACCTGTTATTTTGATTTTGCAATGCAAGCTTCTCTTTCTCTCGTACTCATCTCTAAAGCTTGCAACACTGCCTCCATCCTAAATTCTATGCTATTTCATAGAGATCTACCCAGGCCTATTCCTCTTGTGGCCATGCCTCCCACCAGAACTCTCCTCCGAAGAAGCTTCCATGGACTTACAGAAGGAGAGGGAGAGGTCAGCGTAGAGGTCAACGACACGCCGGATATTGTTGTTGAGCTCTCGGATCAGGCCGACATTGCGGGTGAGGCTGTCAGGGATCTTCGACTCATGATTCTGGTTGATCTCATTGATCAGTAACCTGTTCTGATCCAAGATGGTCTGAACTTGAAGAAAGTTCTTTTGGAAGGATTGGAGGGCTTTGGCGTCCACTTGGGTTCCATTGCCAAGGAATGAGAAGCTGTCTCCCTCCATCAGCTCCTCTCCTTGTCGCGACCCCTTTGCAGAGATCACACCAAAAGGCCCTGCAGGTGAATCGAAACAAGAATAAGCCAAGGGAAGGAAGCCAAGGGAAGGAAATTAAAGCAAAGAACAAAAAGTTTCAGCAAATTAGAGCCATATAGGTAGTGAGCTAAAACAATATGGGATCGTTCAGGTTTAAGAGCAAACACCTTTTGTGCGGAACAGGGAGCTAGAAAGATGAGATTTTTTTGCAGAATACTACCCAGTACACCACCTCATGGTCCTCATCCCTCTACAGAAAGAGAGCTAAAAGGAGAATTGGGACGCACAGGTACTCGTATGGGCTTAGTACTGGTAGGAGAGGAAGAGAGGAATCTGTGAAAAAGTTGTCAGGCTTGGGAGGCATGAGAGACAAGGATTGTGAAGAAATAATAGCCAAGGCAGTTCCTTTTCAGAAAGAAAGGGAGATGAGATCAGATGGCATGGTTCTTTTTATATGATGGCCTATGGAAGCTGATCCAGTTCCCCAAAATGCTTTTTACACATCCCATGCCACAAACGCTCGGATTGAAATCAATCTAACACGAAGAACACACATTTATCTCCAGCAAAATTTTGAAAACAATGAGAATAAAATTTTAAACGGCAGAAACGCCTTTCCATAACTCCAGAACAAGAAAGCTTTTATGTCACTTCAGCGAACGGAAAACATGCGCAAACCGCTGAGGGAGCAAAGGCGTAGACCATAAAAGCTGCTCTTTTGATACCATATCCTTCATGATCCCCATCAGCGATACAGATACCCAATCGAAGCAAAGATTTCGTCAAAAAAAAAAAGAAAGAGAGTACAACCTCAATTGCCAAATCGATCCTCAGAGATTTATTTTTTATGCTGAATCCTACATGATCCACAAGAATGAATACCAAATGGAGCATTCAGATCGGGGACATACCGATGATGCGGGGGAAGAGACTCCTAGGAATTGGGCCAAATCTGGATGGAGGTACTTGATAGAACTCCCCAGACCAAGGTGGAGTATTAGAAAACAAAAAACAATCGGAAGGATTCGCTGGGTGGGAAGGATGAGGGCAGGGGAGGAAACTGCGGGGCCGCGGCCGCCTCAGGAACCCTCGCGTCGAGGCGACCTTCCACCGGATCTGCTCCCCGGTCAATGCAGGGACAATTGGATGGGCCGCCGAATTAATTGCTTTGGAGCAGAAATAGAAGAGGGCTTTCGTAGTAGCAGCAGTAGTAATGGTAGTAGTGGTAGGTTAAAAAAATTGCGTCATTTTAATGGTATGTTTTGGTGTCGATGGGCCCCCCTTCCCTTTGTTCTGCTTGGGGATGGGAGGACATGTTAGATATAGCAACTTATTTTATTCAATTAAATATATGGTTATATCTGTACATAAAAGTATGTTCAATTATTAGACTCTATACATTCATCAGAACAATTGAACTACGTAAGCTCCTCCGATTAAGTAATTAGATTTTACATGATCTTTAAAAGATCATGAATTCAATATATTAGAGTCGGAGAGATCCTGGAGAGATCAACCCCCATCTAATTCAATTTTTAGCTCAAAGATTGAATTAAATAGAAAAATATATGACAAATTATATCAGTTGAATTGAAATAACTAAAAATAGTAGATATGCTGTCGTGACGAATTATATATTCATCAATGTTTCAGGGGCAATTAAATTTTCTATAAAAACTGATTAATAAAATAGAAGAAAAAAAATACTATAGTAATTATACGGTATTTTAGATTTAATGAGACTTACTCCTTTAGCATGCAAGTCGTTTATTTATTTATTTTTTACCTAGTAGAAAAATTCCAGTCAAATTAATTAAATCAGTTTAAACCAGCATTGGGAATGTTGTGGTTACATTGAATAATATTTTTTTTTGAAATGAAAATAAATCATACATTGCTGCTGCAGCAGCATCACCTTCTCAAAGTTTGTGCAGGAACTCAGTTGACTTAATTGCCGGATATGCTTACTGCTAAAATTGGGCATATTGGAAATTGCTGCAACATGAAAAGATATTTAAGTGGTCTACGTATAGATAAGCTGCTGGACAACAAGTACCTAATTAATCCTCTAAATTACAATATAATTATCATATAATAAGACTTGATAAGAGGAGGAAATTAATTAATCCTCTAAAATATACTGTATCAATTTCAGCAAAAAATGAATGATGGGCAGGGTAAAGGAAGACCTAAGAAAATTTTTACCAAATCAACCAAAAATTACTTGAGAAATTATTTGCCCAGCCTACTTCTCGCTGTTGAAACTTTGTTGCTAGTGGTTGATAATTTGGAAGGTCAACCTGCTTAGAGTAATGTAAAACCTAATGAAGCCTTAAACAAAGATGTTCGACTATCTCTTTAAAATTCAGATTTGACTACTATCAACCGACACCCTTAATCTTAAAATATCAACATTCATCTCTACTACATGCCTTAAAAACATTGACATGTTGCATTAAGCATGCATGCTGATGACACTGCGGCAATATTAAGATGCCTAAACATAGAAACTGATGAGGAAACCCCAAACAATTAGAACTTTAGGAGTTTCAGTGTATATTCTACAAATTATAATTTGATGCTTCATTGACAAAGGTACAATAACGTATAAACTAGCAATGAGTTTATAAAGTAGTCCGAATCATCCAGGTTGAGAGCGCACACACAATTACTCTTTCATGACTAAAGGAAAATGGCACAACAATTACGCTGATTAGCTATCTGCTCTTTCTAATACTCAACAGAGAAATTAACAAGAAGTCTTAAACAAGGTAGGAAGTTTTAATGCCCATACTCAATTAGATCTCGAACACAGACTTAGTGTGATGCCAGTGTATCCTGAATTATTTTTGAAGTCATACCAACACGTACGACCCTACTTATTAATTATTTGTAGTGTCTGTTGTATACTAAGGGTTTGGTCCCTTCATCAGACTCAGACAACCAAATACTGCTACCCCACATGGAGGTATAGAGAGATATTCTAGTCATGGTTGTAAGAGTTTAGACTCACCTCGTTAGCTCTTGGTCAACCCTCTTGGTCGTTGATTTGCTATAGGTAACACCATTGGACAGGTTAAAGCTTCCTTGTCTGCCATGCACCTGCCAATCTCCAGTAGCGTTGCTGACGTAGACAACAGTATCCATCTCTTCACCATCTTGCTAAGATGCAACAATGAAAAAGTAGCAGAGGATGAAGGATGTAAAACGAAGATAAATAGTTTGCCTTCAAGTTATTATCCACCAAATAAAGAAAAGGAGTCCACAGTGTGTCCAACTACAAGCAGTCCATTGTCACCATCCTAAAGAGTCTTTAAAAGCCATGCATTAGGGCAATGTTCATTCTTATACCTTCAACCAAGTACTCTTCAATTTACATGATACAGAATAACCCACGTTTGTTCTTGAAACTACAGCAGATTATGAGTTAATCCATTTTTATGGAAGATGTACAGTTATCAAGAGAAATTGCTTGTTCTATCTGAAGTAAGAAGGCAAAATGACACTTGAGTAGTTTACTGAAGATAAGCTTGATGTCCAAAATATAATCACGGAGCATAACAAAAGTTTTCTGGATTTGACATCTCATCCAGTAGCCAGCACAGCGAATCTCCACTCTAATCCAGCCATTCAACGGAACGAGCTGAACACCATTGTTTTATGGACACAAGCTCAGATCCAATAGGAAGGAGTCCTGCAAGATTTAGCAGAGACTTCTGACCTAAAATTCCAAACTTTGCAAATTGGATTGAGGGCTCTACATCCTGAAGTACTAGACATCGCTTCTCTTGTTGTCATTTGGATCTCAATAATTCACACAATGAATTCTTAAAATCTAATGGGGATGCCGCAAAGTACGAATGCTGCAGTCCAACCTCCAACGAAAACAACAATTATACCCATAAAATATGCACATCCAGCGACCTTCCTACCATCTTCTCTCCAGCTTGCGTGCTTCAAAAGCACAACAAGGTCCAAGGTGCTAATAATGCAAGCCTCCCAGCTTTCTTTTCTTTTCTTTTCTTTTTTAAACCTAATCTTCTAGCTCAGGTCAACGATCAAGCACCTTCATCTGCAGACTTCCATAGTTCGCACCATTCTCTGATCCCTCTCCCTCATTTGTTCAAATTCTGTATTCTTCAGAGCTTTTTGCAAGCAACCCTTCTCTCCTTTGGCACTTGCACATCTCCTTCTCCGCTATCTTCTTCAACCTAGTAGCAGTATGGTTCTTGACATCCCATAGTTTTCCTGTTTTACACTTAGAGGCCAATGCTCAAAGAACACCCCGGGGCTCACTGAACCACCATGACTTTCGAGGGAGGACACGAACCCAATTCCGCACTCGATCACCACCACCAGCATCACCTCTATGACTGGTTAGAGGATTCAACGTTCTTCGTCTCCACCTTCCTTGATGATACCCACACAAGAGCAACCGCCGGCGATGATGAAATCACAAACTATGAATGGTGGGCACAGGCGCAGGGAAATGAACAAGCCGACATGAGCTGCACAACATCGCGTCCTCCTCCAGCTCTCGCAGCAGCTAATAGCTCCACGTTGTTTCCCCAATCTGATTTCTCCAAGAAGAGAAAGAAACTGAGTAATCCAGCCACTGGAAACAAGGCGGCCGTGCTCCAGAATCGCCAGAATTCTGCTGTTGATGAGAAGAATGGGAAGTTTGTGGAGGAAGGTGAAGTAAACAAGAGGCCGGCGGTCATAGGGAAGAAAGGCCAAGGGAAAGGGAGTGCAGGAAGTTCAAGTAATGGCAGGAGTAAGGACGCAAGATGGGCGGAGCAGTTGCTCAATCCGTGCGCCGCCGCCATTGAAGCGGCAAACATCTCGAGGGTCCGGCACCTGTTCTGCGTCCTGGAAGAGCTGCAGTCATTGGCTGGCGATCCTAACCACAGGCTCGCGGCCCATGGACTCCATGCTCTCACTAACTATCTCTCCTCCGCCAGTATCAGAATCCCCGACCGTGGTAACACCGGCGCTCCGGCGCCAACCTTTTCGACGGCGGAGCCGAAGCTCTTCCGATCGGCGATCATAAAGTTCCACGAGATCAGCCCATGGTTTGCCTTCCCCAACGCCCTCGCCAACGCCTCCATCCTCAAAGTCGTGACACTCCACGCCAGCCGCCGCGCGAAGTCCCTCCACATCGTCGACATCGGAGTGTCCCACGGCGTCCAGTGGCCGACGCTCCTCGATGCCCTCGCCCGCCGTCCAGGAGGCGCACCACCTCTCGTACGCCTAACCGTCGCCAGCAGCGCCGCACCCCCTGGGCCGTTCTCCGCGCCGCCTTGTGGATACGATTTTCGGTCGCATCTCCTCCGCTACGCCAAGTCGATCGATCTCAATCTTCAGATCAACCACGCCGACGATCTCGGGCGGGTGTCCCTGGCTCTCGCCCGCGGCGAGACCCTAGTGGTCTGCGTCCAGTTCCGGGCGGGCCAGGGCGTCCCCGAGAACCGCACAGAGTTCCTCCGGTCGATACGGGAATTAGATCCGGACCTCGTGGTCGTAAGTGACACCGATGGCGGCGGCGGCGGCGGCGATGACGGAGAAACAGGGTTCCCGGCGACGTTCACAAAGAAGGCGGAGCTGCTGTGGAGGTTCCTGGACTCGACGGGCGCTGCTTTCAGGGGGAAGGATTGCGCGGAGAGGCAGGTGATGGAGGGAGAAGCCGCGAGGCTACTGGAGACGACGGCAGCGGCGGAGGGGAGGGAGCGGTGGCGGCAGAGGATGACAGCGGCGGGATTCCGCGAGGAGGAATTCGGGGAGGAGGCAGTGGATGCGGGGAGGGCTCTCCTGCGGAAGTACGACGGGAATTGGGAGATGCGGACGGCGGCGGCGGCGGCGGCGGTAGGATTATGGTGGAAAGGGCAGCCGGCGTGCTTCTCTTCCCTGTGGAAGCCTCGCTCTGCGATCTGATGGACGGCCCGATCCGCTTCACAGCAGCCGTCCGATCGAACGGAACTGGCGTCGATCGCATAGATATCGGATTCGGGTCATGTGCCGAGTAGGATGATCCGATTAAATTAGCTTAAAAACCAGTCGTCATGCGGAGTTCAAATCTTCCATTCAACTCGTGTAATATGCAGAATTTTATTAGTGCTTTTTTAGTTCCCAGTTGGATTCAGAACCCGACAGCATACGCACGCCCGGATCCGGAGGCGCACAAGATCCACAACTTCGATCGAAGGTGTATTGGGCCCAACGGGTCTTCTCGACTATTTGGTCGGGCGAAGGTGATCAGATCACCCACCGGTTGTATTCTCACTCGATGCATTTAATTTTAAGGGCGATATTATATATCCTTTTGAAAACTTCTTCGGTCCAACTAATTAATTTGAAAACCATAAATTCACATCTCGCATCAGTTCGAGAAAATATTAAATTAATCGTCGTCGAGCTAACCAATGTCGATTTAATTAGGAACATTGATGTCGTTACGAAATTTTTCGTAGACGTACGAAATAATCAAACAGGGAATCCCATATTTAAATCGTGTGGGAATCGAATCAGCAGTAGCGCTGCTGTCTTTCTCTCGCTGGGGGGGCAAAAATAGTTAATTAGTTAGATTATTACATCTATATATAATTAAAATTTTCAATCATTTCGCTCACCAAGAATTAGAAATGACGATGGATGCGGATGGATATGGGTGGGTGAAGTCTACATATCCATCAATTAATGCGAAGTGGGTTAGGGTTAGGGTTAGGAATAAATAATAATAATGGATAAAGGGGGGCCGAAAAGGATTAATACGACGGATGGGATGGGGGAGGGAATTAAGATGAAGCATGCGGCACAGCTCGTCAGTCTCGTTGCTTCCAAACTAATTCGGTGGCACGTCCTCCTCCTAATCGACTCGACTCGACTCGACTTCCTGATCCCCGATCCGGTACCATTAATTAGTGGATCGGGTCGACGCGATCCGACGACAGCAATGTCGTGAGGGGGAAATGATTCGTGCCCCGATGCTTTCTTCTGCGCTGCTCGATCCGATCCATTTATATATATATAAATGCTATCACTGAGCATGTCGTGCGACGCATAACGTACTTGTTCGGAACCTTAATTCGATACAATGTATGTGGATGCTGATTTTAAAAAAAACAAGTCTTCTTCGGCTTAAAATTTTGATTTCGTTGCAAGGAAGTGAAATCTTTGTCCTCTTGCCATTGGAGGTCTTAAGTGTCGGACGTGCACCCCCACGGCAGCCAGCTCATGTTCTAGAATACCTTTTTCTCTTTTTTTCTTCTAGGAATAAAACTTTTAATTTTATTCAGGTGGAAATTTCAGCGGTGAAGGATATGAATACAAATACCTTTTTTTTTTTACTTTGGACTTTTCTTTTTTATATTAAAAAATAAATTTAAATAATGGCCGCAAATGTATTTTGTGTCGTGTAAAAATATGTTAAAAAAATTATATCGTGCTAATTTTAATTTAAGCAAGTATGTTATTTTAATTTATAAATTGAGATAATATAAAAAAAATAGAGTGCACGAGAAGTTGAAAAGAACCCTGTGTATTTTTTGCAGCCATCCGATCACAGCATGTTGAGAGAAGGTTCTAATTTTGGTGGTGACACGTCTACGTGTGCGACTTAATGTCACATACTTTTCTTCATATATATATATATGTATATAGGATTCATGCCTCGAAGACAAAAATAATACGATACTTATTGAGCCTCTAATTTGATTTAAAGCTAAAACTATATTTTTTTTCTTTTATTTTTTTAAAAAATATATCCAGCATCGAGATATTAAGGATTTGATGCACGCACGATATGAATAGTTTATATTTAAGTTTCTAACGAATAAGATGAGTAGAGATTAAGGTGATGGGTATTTCAACGTACTAACCCTTTTAAAATATTAATTTCCAACGACAGCAGACCTAAAACATTTTATTCCTAAACTAACCGGTGGACATGCCATGTCAGCATGTTGACCTTTTTTCTTAAATCTAAAAAAATATCGTCCGGTCGGTCTGCCTTTCCTCACTCACTCGTCCGGTCCTCCGACGTCGCCCGATCGCTCGCCCCTTCCTCTTCTTTTTCCTCCATCTCGTTCGAAATCCATCGGTTTCTTCCGACGCCTCCGCCCCCCACCATCCATCACATGATACATATATTTTGGGGTCTTAGTTTGTCCGTGGCCAATCCTCCACCGATTGTCCTCAACTCTGATATGCACCGGAGCAAGCTCCAACGGTGCTGTTTTCATCTACTGACGTTTTTACTCAATTTTCTCGCTTAATCAACTCTAGAAGCTAAATCTGATGATTTCCATGGATTCACATAACTTATCAAATAATTGTACCTAAAGACATCGATTCGTCGTTGACAGATTGAAGTGATCGTCTCGTAGGTGTTGCTCACATGTGACTGAGAAGAAGGAGGAGCACGGGTCTAATTCAACATGATTAAATAGAATGCCACTTAAGCATCAACCTAAGTTAAATTTGAGTTGCTGAAATCCAATCACAACCTTTCATCATTTAAATTAATTGATCTAAATTGTTTGATTTAATTATAATTGGATTCAGTACACAAAGTGTATATTCCTTTAGTTAGAGTAATTGAACTCTATTCGGGAGGATTGAGATTTTTAGTTCGCTAAGTTCTATAGATAAAATTCACTTATTAATTTTGAGTTCATCTTTATTCACCTTTTTAATCAATCTAATATATCTCAATTATGATTTTAAATTTAAAGTTAGATCCAATAGTATAATTTTCATGTCAACATTCAATATTAATCATTTGAATAATTTTTTCACATAAATTCTTAAATTTTTTCACATAGTTTCTTAAAATAATATCATATCCCATGATTAACCTTACAAATCTGACACTTAATCTGTTTTTTTTAAAAAAAGAAGTTCATGGAAGAAGTGTATTTTTATTGCTTGTACTTTAAATATATTTTCAAACAAATGTATTAGAAATTACAAATCCATTTGCACTATATAAAAGATAAAAAGTTATCTCCAACCACAAGCAAAAAAAGAAAAAAAAGGAAAAATCTAAAAAACAACTAGTCGTGTCTGATTGTCTGTACATGTTTGTGTCACACCAAGCACACTTTAATTTTTTTTTTTTTAAAGAAAAAAATTGATAGTTCCTTCTTCCCTGGTTTGGTAGACAGACCTTGAATTCCAAGTCTCCCATGTCATCCTCTCTTTTTTTTTACTCCCTTCCCCTCAAAATCTCCCCCTCTGCCTTCGCCAATTGCCCTTCCAAAAGTCAAGGGTCAGCTCGGACATTTAGCCCTCCCCAACGCCAACCCCCCCAAGGCAGAGGCCGCCCCCCTCCCTTATATTTGGTGGAGTGGTTGATATGTTCCATGAACTCCCCTGCTCCTTCTTCAACTCTTCTCAGCTCCCTCGATCAATTCTGCCTTCCGGGCCATGGTTCTGATTCTCAGGGCGCATTGAGATCCAGCCGCGATAGGATCATGTCCTCGAGGTCCCCTCCGTGGTGGTCGGCGCTCCTCCCAGGATGCTACGGGAGCGAGCCGCGGAGGCGGCCGGCGGCAGAGAAAGCCCCGCCCGTCGAGAAGCAGTCTTCGTTCTCGGACATCAGCAGCTCGACGGGGATGCTCTCGCCGGAGGACCTCTCGGTGTCGCTCGTCGGGTCCAACCTGTTTGTCTTCTCGCTGGGGGAGCTTCGGGAGGCCACGCACGGCTTCTCCATGAGCAACTTCCTCGGCGAGGGCGGCTTCGGCCCGGTCTACAAGGGCTTCGTCGACGAGAAGGCCAAGCCCGGCCTCAGGGCGCAGCCCGTCGCCGTCAAGCTCCTCGACCTCGACGGCGGCCAGGGCCACAAGGAGTGGCTGGTGAGCTCCTCCGACGATGAACGAATTAAACACCAGCTAGCGCCGTCGTCGATCGGTATAACTTATATGGAATTGATCGAACATGCAGGCGGAGGTGCTCGTCCTCGGAAGGCTCCGACATCCGCACCTGGTGAAGTTGATCGGCTATTGCTACGAGGACGAACACCGGCTGCTCGTTTATGAGTTCATGTCCGGCGGCAGCTTGGAGAACCACCTGTTTAAGAGTATGCCTCTTAATCTGAGCTCGAGGAAGAAAAAGTTTGATTGCTAATTACCACCCTTTTGATTCAATTAGTTTTTTCTCTTAATTAATGCCTTATAATTTGATATTTGAAGTTTGCTAGACTTAACCTTTCTATCAGATTAGAAATCAAAATCAATTCTGATAAAAAAAATTTAGACTAAATTATTGAAGTCAAAACTATACATTTCATTTTCATTGTCAGAGCAGTTGTTGCCATCCACTTTAGAGCAAGTTGTTAAATGATATATAATTTTTTTGTTTATTATCACTGCTATGTGTCTGGTAGAGAGAGAGATATATATATCATAATTAAGGGGGCAAAAGTAAGTTTATGATGGCTTGTCCCTGTTCATGATGTATTCATCTGGTTAAAATTACTACTTGTATTCCCCCAATCTAAACACAACTGCTTAATTACATTTCAAATTCTTCTTTCCAATCTTGGTAGTCTTTATAAAGTCGACAAGGGTTAACTTCATGGATTTGGATGTGGCTAATTCGGTGGACCCTAATTTACATAATTTCCTTTTCACCCAAGGAAAATATCTTCACCTCTGTACATAATAGTTAAAAAAAAATAAAGAACCCTTCCAATGCTATATATTATCAATGATAAAGTGGCATATTGTATTAAGAGTAGAAGTGATGATTTGCTCAAATCATCCTTACTATTATTATACTAGATTTGTTTAAAGCTTGGTGGCTAAAGGGACTCCTTTATCTTAGCGGCAGTCTGTGTCATATATAGTATCGGAAATAAAAAAAGGGGCTTTCCAAGGGCATCTTGTGAAGGAACTCATATTTCCAAGGTCATCAGCCAAGTCAGTCAGTGTTCATCCTTGATTCAATCCCCCTTTACCTTTTCAAGAAGTGGAGGGGCTTTTGGAATGTTTGTCTTTTACTGATCACCAGGCAACCTTTTTGTATATTTTGGAGTTGACTTGACCTGCAAAGTGAATTGACCCCTTCCATGCATGCTCCTTGTGGTGACGAGTCTTCAAAACTCAAGCATTCATGTAGTACATTTAAGCTAGCAATAAGCCCCCTTTGTAAAAGCTTTGTAAAAATTGTTAAGGGCTCTTGTTGGTTGTCATTGTATAAAAACTGAAGAACTAAGTTGGGTTAATATATGCAGGATATTTTTCTCCTCTGCCATGGCTGACCCGGCTAAGGATTGCAGTAGGAGCGGCCAAGGGTTTAAGGTTCCTCCACGACGCTGATAAGCCAGTAATTTACAGGGATTTTAAAGCCTCAAACATCCTATTAGACTCTGTAAGTTCATCCTCCCAGCAGCAATGACTACTTCATCCGCGAAGCTGAATGAAGTCACCAAGCTCTTTTTCTTGTGTTGTCGTTTGTCTGACCGAAATGTGCAGGACTACAAGGCGAAGCTATCGGACTTTGGCCTGGCGAAGGATGGCCCGGACGGAGACAGAACGCACATCACGACCAGAGTCATGGGCACGCACGGCTACGCGGCGCCGGAGTACATCATGACCGGTGCGTAAGAGGGGCAATTCAGATGACTGACTTTTAATTTCGAGAGCGATCCGATCATATTCACTAGAGCTTCGCTTTCTGTGCCACCAGGCCACCTGACGGCGAAGAGCGACGTCTACAGCTTCGGCGTGGTGCTGCTGGAGCTCCTCACGGGGCGGCGGTGCGTGGACAAGGCGCGGCCGGGGCGCGAGCAGAACCTGGTGGAGTGGGCGCGGCCGTGCCTGACGGAGTCCCGCAGGCTCGGCCGCATAATCGACCCCACCCTCGACGGCCAGTACTCCACCCTCGGCGCCCAGCGGGCCGCCGCCCTCGTGCACCAGTGCCTGAGCCAGAGCCCCAAGCGCCGGCCCCACATGTCCGCCGTCGTCGAGGCCCTGGAGCCGCTCCTCGAGCTGGAGGACGTTCCCTCGGGACCCTTCGTCTACGTCGCGCCCGGAGCGGAGCAGCACGCCGCCGACGAAGAGGAAGGGAAGGACGACGGCGCCAGGGAGAGCCGGCACCGCCGTGGCGGCCACCGGCACAAGCTCAGGTCGCCCAAGGCCGGGGGCCGGCTCTCCGACGCGGCCCTCTGCCGAGAGGTGGGCACGCGGCTGCGGAGGAACTCGATGCTGCACCAGAAGATGGCCGAAGATACGTGAGATCGATGAGACCACGATCGATCGAAGGCATCGGCCACTCCTCTCGTTCACAGTGTTCGATCTGTTTCCAATGGTTTGGTCATCCGGGGCTTTGTAATTGCAGCTGCAGAAGTTTAATTTAATCCCTGCTGCGGGAGGGAAATAAGATCGCGATGAAGAAAAAAAGAAGAAGGTAAGTTGGGAAGGAATTGACTGCAAACAAAAAAGAAGAAAGTGTTACATAATTCTAATCATATTGTAAATGCTCTTATTTATATATCAGTGTGCTTTTAATTGTTAATAAGATGAGCAGGTTTGACTTTGCACCAGAGGCATATAAATAAAATTAAATGATACAGGTTTGGGGGGGTTACTGCTCATGGCATGATGTGCAGATGATCTTATTATATAAATATATTCAATTTATATTTTTTGTTGCAGATACATAGTAATATGAATTTATTTTTAAGTTTGTTATTATATATTTTATAATTAATAGTATTTATCTTACAGTATGTTATATAATTTATTTTTTTAATCAAAGTTTTAGTGTCATTTTAACCAGCTTAAATTTCATCCATTAAAAAAAACAGAGAAATTTCCCAAAGATTATACTTTTTTTTTTAAAAAAAAAGCATGGATGGTAGGTGGGATGTGATCCCTTCCACATAATGAGAACGAATGGGTTTATGTTGCTTCCAAGTTTATACTTATCATGAATCCTTCTTTTTTTTATTTTATTGGGAATAATAATAATATAAAAGACAAGCGTGTCATATCTGATGCTTATAGCCATATCAATTGTTAGACAATATGTGATGGATGAGAGGGACTAACATTTTACAATTTATTTTTAATGAGTTTGAGCACACAACTTTGAATATAAAATCTTATTTTTTATAGACTAATATTTTAGTTGTGTTCATTTTTTGTATAGAAGTATGAATCAATCCATTAATAAGATATATATTTTAAAAAAAAATTGATGTTTCCTTCCACTTGCTCCTCAATCAAATCATGCATACTCATTCCTTCTTTCTTTTTATTTTTTATTTTTAAAATAGTTGAATTATCATGATGAATGTGTGTGCTTATGGAGAATGACATGGCAACTGATCTTACAGGGATGGATGTGGAGTAGCTTCATCATCTACCGACTTGGGGTTGGGGACTTTTTCCTACTTTTACCTACTCAAAGAAAGATTGGTTTTTGGAATCTACAATGATTAATCCTCTAAACTATCCCAATTAATTATTCTTGCCAGCATCATCATCAATCATAAGTGTTGCTAATTACTCAGGGTTTAGTTGCGTGGGAGATAACCTAACTCAGCCTCATCATTTGTAATTAATTATTATAGGCTTCAATTAAGTCCTATAAAAATATATCTACGATGAATTTGCCTAAGAATATTGAAAGTAATTACAAATCGATGATATATTTTTTTTAAAAATCCGTGTAATTTATTATTTATACTATATAACTTCGTATAGGATTAAATTGATGCCAAAAAAATAAAATACCTAAAAGATCATAGCATGGATGATTTAAAAGTACCATATTACCCCCAACGAGGTGTCGACCCACGAGGCGGCCACATCTTGTAGGCTTATAGTTCTTATCTTGGTCTTCATGGAGTGGAAAATAAATGTGAAAAAAAATAAATTAGAAGCTATTTGAATTGGAATAGTTAAATGGTTTTTTTAGTTTTTTAAATAATTTCAACGTAGCGGATCAAGTTGAAATATTTAGATTAATTTGATAAGGATTTCTTCCTGTCATATTTTTATATTAAAAATGCATCTGAACCGCATTGAATTCATCTAAGGTGCATGATAAGAAGTTAAAATGAGGTACAATACTTAGGTCTAGAATTGCAAATGTAAACTCTCACTCTCATCGTCATCAGAAAAAATAAAAAAAAAACCCCGACTAGTTCGACCAAATCGGTTCGTCCAGGCGGTCCAACCGAACCGACCCAGGTGGCCGGTCTAGTCGGACCAGCCCTGTTGTTTATGGCTTCACGCGATAGCGGGCGAGCGAGCGAGCGAGCTTTCCCTCTCGCGAATGCTCGCACTCGCCTGCTTCCCCCGCAACAGCGTGAGCGCCGACGACCCTCCCCTGCGCTCGCCATCCGCCACCCGCCCGTCTGCCGTTCGTTGATCGTCGGGCACCCCTCCTCGCCGCGGAAAGGGGAGCTCGACAGAAGCATTCCTGCTGCACGCGCCCTGCCTCCGAAGTTTCCACTCGCGAAGCGCTTCTCCCTCACCTCGCGACAGCGGCGTGTCCTCTTCCACCGCAGCAGAGCGAACGCCGGCGTCGCCGTCCGCCACCGTCGTTTGCCCTTCGGAGATCCCCGCTGCGACAATGAGAGCGCGGCGGCGGTCTGTTGCCGTGCGCCCCCTTCTTCCCCTGCATTCTTCTCTTCGCAAGGGCAGCAGTCCGCCGTCCGCTGCCCTCCCACTGCGTCCACCGTTCGCCGCCGCCGTTCACCGTCCATTTCCCTCGGCCGCAACGAGGAGAGCTCGGCGGAGGTCATCTTCCCCTCCTTCCTGCTTCATTCCCCTGTTCTGCGAGCAGACCCCCGCGGTCGGTCGCCCCACCGCGTGACTGCCAATCCGCCGCTCCGAATGCCACGGGCGAGCAGCTACGACCTCCGACGAGCTCGGGAGGAGTCGGCTCCCTGAGATTTCGACCTCCGTTGGGTCGATTTGGTCGATGCGGCTGAGAGGTCAACCAGCGAGTTGACGAAGGGAAGTACTGCGCGTTTCTTCCCTCTCGCCGGCCGCCGCTCGATCCGCTTCCACTAGGTGTTCGTGAGCTCGTAGGGTGCTCGCGATCGTGCGCGTGCAAGGGTCCTGAGGTCTCGCCGGCTAGATCACCGGCGTCCCTCCAGCCGCGAGTTTGCCGATGAGGAGCGCGGGCGGAGGAAGCGGCAGAGGTATCGATCCGCCACTTTTTCCTTAATCATGTTTAAGATAACTAAGCATGATTAATGTTTGACTCGTGATTTTTGAATAAGGGTAATAGAGTAATTTTAGTATTTGGAGAGTTTAATCGAAAAAAAAATTCTTTAAAGGACTTATTTATAAAATCATATAAATTTTTGAAGTATGAGATTTTGATGTGAAAATTATACAATTAGTTAGTATTTTTGATAAGGAATCCAACGGCGCAGACAGATCGTAATTTGGACATCGTTTGATTGGTTAATTGGACAGTCAAGATTTAATCTAGGATTTAAGATTTTAATTAATTAATTAAAAAAAACAAACTCATTTCTTCCTACCGAACGCACGCTCGCCCGCGCGCTCCCTCTCTCTCTCTCTCCTCCTCCGCGCGGACCGGTGACGGCGATGCCAATTTTTCGATGATGCTCCGGTGAAACTACGACGAACTAGGCTCCCAAATTTTAGCCACAGGTAGATCTCGACCTCCTATTCATTTTGATACTAAGATACCCAAATTTAGTGTAGAGATGAGGGAGAAATCATGCGAGAGGCATCGTGTCACGCCCGTACCTTCCCTTAGGGCACGTGGCAGACTGCAGTGAACTCCACATACAGCTCTACTAAGCCCTCAGAACTATATGAGAATCCACTAAGCATACCAGATGTATATCCCCTATATTTATGGAAGGAGAGAACCTGAATAACAGAGTAATATAACTCTAAAACCATGCATATGCAAAATCAGATTTCTTATACCAGAAATCTCTTATATAGAAATATTTTACAACCAAAATAAGACACATGTCCCATAATACACAAAGTACATATCCAGTGGATCTTTCTGTACACAAAACAAAGGTAGAACTGTCCTACCTTTCAAAAGTCAAGAGTCTGGCTAACCGCCTCTAACTCTATCCGTCCCTCTCCTGCTGTGATCCTGAAAAAAAGAGAGTTCCCCTTTGAGGTGAGTACGCTTGTACCCAGTGAGTTGGATAGAAAACAACGTAAAACCGAGAACATATAATAGTCTCATAAGCTGAATAACCTGGCTATTCGGGTATAATAGCCAATCAAACAAAGCAATCATGGATCATATAAGAATATATCTGGGGCTAGCATAGTTAACGATAGTTGTAGCTATCAACCGTCACCTCAGGGGGAGGTATCAAGTATAATAAGGTACCGAATCAAAGTGAAATCATAAGAATTCATAAACAAAGCCCCATTTCCCCCTGGGTTGCCCACTGGACCTCGCTACCTAGTTTACCATAGCTGGTCCAATGAATATCCATAGTTAGGAGTTATCTAACCTCCCAACCTGACTGCCCGGCACTTTAACCCCACGCCCGACCAAATCAAATGTCACTGCAGCGACTAACACCAGTATAAGGTCATCCTAGTCATACGCACCCAAAAGATGAAGCAGAATCGTATATCGATCAATAAATCTCCTAGGGTATATTTTTCACCATACCTCTAGTTTTTAGGAAAAACAGGTGTATATGCTAGCTTTAGAATCAAACAAAAGCATAGTATCATGCTTACAATGAATCAAAGAACAATATATCAAGAAGCATGGATATCAAAAGTTATTCACAACTCATATAATCATAATCAGGATAATTAACTAGCAGGAGAGCCAATGAATATCAAGCATAGATAATCAAAGGGATATAGTTCTCCTGGACTAAACATTGAGAACTATCCTATTTATTCTACCTGGAGAATAAACACTCACCTGATCCTATCGTCACAAGCACGTTCTAATTCGTATCGCGATCGCTCGTATCCTCGTGCTTGCTTATCGTATTTCCTGTGAATATTTCAATGAATTTTAATTCTCAATCCAATAATAATTTTACAAATCCGTCTTCACCAATACCCTTAAAATGATCTGTAGAATCACCCTAATTTTTATCTTAAGTTCGCCGGAGCTCGCCGGAGCTCGCCGGAGCTCGCCAGAGCTTGCCGGAGCTCACCGGAATCTCGCCGGAAAGTTCGCCGGAACTCTCACCGGCGAAGTTCTCCGAACAGTACCAATATTGGTACCATTCGAAAGCTCTCATCACAAGAATTCCAAAAATCATATTTTCCCCAATTATTATAGCTCATACGCGATCAATTTCATGAATTAATCTAATTTGGGCGAAAACCCTAAGTTAGGGTTTTTAGCTCACCGACGGCCGACCGGCAGCCAACTGCTGTCAACTCCGGTACCAATGGAAAGCTCTCGTCGAGAAGAAGCCATAGGTACCAAGTTTGCGAAGTTCCGCGGCCGGAATGGCCGGCAATCACCGGAGAAAGCTCCGGCGACAAACTTTCGCCGCCCCCACTTCTCTCTTCTTTTTCTCCTCCAAATCTCAACCAAAGCTGTAAAGTGATACCTCTAATGTGTTCTCCCCACTCTCCTGATGTCGTGGTTCAAATTCTGTCGAAAAGTTCGATCGGAGATGGTCGGAGCATCGTCGGCAAAGTGAAGGGATGAAGCTGCCGTTGTTGCCGCGTGAAGGAGGAGGAGAGAGAAGAAAAAGGCTCGAGCGGGCGATGAGAGAAAATTCCGATTTTTATAAATAGTTAAAATCTTTAATTCACATTTAATCCTAGCCGTCCATTCGTGATTCAACGATTTGATCAATCAAATGACGTCAAAATTACGATCCATCTGCGCCGTTAGATTCCTTATCAAAAATCCTATCTGATGGTATAATTTTTTTTACATCAAAATACCATACTGCAAAAATCTACAAAATTTTATAAATAAGTCCTTCTATTATTATTTTACAAAATTATCCCTAATACAAAAATACAAATCTCACACGTCGGCGGTGAGGGTTTCGATCGCCGGAACTTGCTCCGATGATTTTCGACAATTCCGATCGTGAAACCTTGCAAACTTAGTACCTATGGATTCTCCTTGACAAGAGCTATCCATTGGTACCAGAGTTGAGGAATATTGGCCGCCGGTTGGCCGTCGACGAGCTAAAAACCCTAACTTAGGGATTTTGCCCAAATTGATTTAATCGGTGAAATTGATCGCATATGAGCTATAAAAATTGGGGCAAATATGATTTTTGGAATCCTCATGAAGAGAGCTTTCGATTGGTACCAATATTGGTGCTGATCGAAGAACTTCGCCGACGAGTGTTCTGGCGAACTTTCCAGCGAGTTTCCGACAATCACCGGAGAGATTTTCCGACGAATTTAGAAAAAAAGGGGTGATTTTAGAGATCATTCTAAGAGTAGTAGTGAAAAGAGATTTGAGAAATTATTTCTGAATTGAAAATTAAAATTCATTGAATAATTGACAGAAAAATATAAAATACGTAAATGACGGCACGTGGATCGAGACAGTGAGAGAATAAAATTCAGCGAACAGACCTTAGGTTGGTTCTGAAGAGTAAACCGTCAAATCAGGTGCATTGATTCATCGATATAGGATTTATTCAAGCTAGAGAATTCATGCTGAGGTCTTCTTAGGAAATTTTTGGATACCTCAAATATGATAAAATATAATGTTGATTAAGATTTTGTAAATATGCATGTTAGTGTAATTTATTTTTGTCTAACATGCATGATATACCATGTTCCCCATGCTTAGCATTTAACATGTTGTAATATCTAGTCGTGCATGTTTTACTATTTTCCATGTTATGTTCAACACAACCACCATGCAGACATAGATATAAATAACGACATGTTAGAACCCCTTGGAGACATCACTGTAACTTAGGCAGAAAGGGGCATTTCTCACATGCCCTAGTTGACCGCTGCGTACCGACGATGGGCAAACGGTGATGTTCCGCTTCACACCACTCCCGAGGCTATACATAGCTTAGATACTGGAAGCTAGTAGGGAAATGGACCGTACAAACTCCAAGGTTGTACTAGACCGAAAATATGGAGCACGTCACTACCCGAAAACTTATACCCGCACGGATGTCGTTTAGGGGACCCCATGATAGTCCTGAGATGGCTAGCGAAGATGAACCCTACCATGGACTTGACACCGATGCAAACGGGTTTACCACAGCCCATTTGCGGATGTGTGTTTATCCCGGTCAACGTCGACTGCTATTGGATTGGGAAGATGATTCCTTATGCGATGCCTTAGATAGTAGATCCGTAGACCACACGACTATCATCCATGACGTTCTGCAGATAGTCGGATGAGTAGTCTGGATCCTAGGGATTTTCATATCGGTTAGCCGTGGCCAATGAGTCTTGTTGATGGTGACCCTGTCTTCGGGCAGTGTGTAGTACTACACGAGTCGCCGTTGCCCCTACGGAGTCCGAGGAGGATGTAAGGGCACGATAATTTCGTTAGGGGAGGCATTGAGGGGGATTAGCGAGATAGTGGAGAGTGATCTAGGGTCACCCATCCTCTCCGTCAACATCAGTGCAGCGGGCATAGGTAGAGACAAAGACAAAAATGCACTGATGAGCTTATGGATGCCATTAGCCTGGGTATTCACTAAGCATAGGCTGACAGTCTGAATCTTGAGACTTAAAGTCATATTACAATATAAATAACATACATTGATGACATAGACACTAGATACGACTTAGGTGACATCTAGTAATATGCATGTTGTATTTGTTTATTCTGTTATACTATTTTATGTCATGAAATTCACATATCTAAGGAAAAATGATGATTAATAAACCAAAGACATCCTAGAGTACTCATCCTAGCTTTTGATTTCCTTATTTCGGTTTTGAGCCGTAATTTCGTACTAGGCCGCAAAGCTGAGCACACCACGTTCAAAGTGTGTGCAGGCTATCAGATGATTGACCGGGATATTTGATGAAGATGAGGGACATCGATGAATTTACTTTTAATTATTGATATCGTTATTATAGAACTGTAGTAGGTATATCGGGACTGTGTTAGTAGAGATTTATAGATGATTTAATTATATATTCCGCTGTGTTGAGTATGTGTATGGATGATATTTATTATCAAATGCCTTGTATGGATCTTTTGGGCTCATACGGCGGTTGTCACGTGTCCGACAGGTGGGTCGGGGCGTGATAACTAATGTTAGCTAAACATGATTAGTGCTAAATAATGGTATGTTGCAATTAAGTTAGTTTAATTTCAATTAATTAGTGTACGAAGGATTAGTTAATAGTTGTTTAGTAATTAATTAGAATACATAGTTAATCAAGTTGGGCTTAATGGGTTAAATAATTGGTTGAGCTGAACTAATTAGTTTAGATGAGTTGAGTCTGGGCCAGACTTGAGTTCAGGTTGAGTTTAATTATAGTTAGGCTAAATCAGTTAACCAATTAATTGGATTTGGTTCGGGCTCGAGTCTGATTGATTTAGATTGGGTTGGCCGGATCGAATCAATTGGATCAGATCCAATTAAGCTGGACCGGATCCGAGTCGAACCAAACTAAATTGAACCGAACCTGAGTCAAATCAAATTGAATTGTTCTGAACCTGAGTTGAATTAATTAAACTGATTTAAGCCCGAATTGAACCCAATCAAATTGAATTAAGTTAGATTCGAACCAAATTAAATCAGGTTGAATTCGAATTGAACCAATTTTATGATTTAAATTCGAATTGAGTCAACTTGATAGAGATTGGTTCAAAATTGACCAATTTGGTTAATTAAGGTTAAATTTGATCAATTTTAACTTTTATTGTTTCCATTGGATTAGAGTCCAAATTAAAGTTAGATTTAACCAATTTTGACTATATTAATTTATATAATAAATTAATTTGAGTTTGGACTTAATGAATAGACTTAGACCAAGCAGATTGGGTTAATTACATGATTAGGTCCAAATTAAGGGGATACATCATATCAACATAAATTAATATATTTATATTCAAATTAATTCTAGAAAAATTATTTAAAATTCTAAATAAATTTTCTGATGCTAGGAAATTTTTTTGGATTTGATCTACCCTACTATTAATACTGTGGGACTTCAATTGGATTGGTTTTGGAGTCCTAACATCGATACAGGTGCGTAGGCTCATCATAGTATGATTTATTCCAGCTAGAGAAAATCTTATTTAGATTTTGTTAGAAAATTCTCGGATGCCTGCCAACTAAATAAATATCATGCTTCTAAAATTACCAAGAAAAATACATGCTATGTTATTATATTTTATTTAGCATGCTAATATGCAATATATGATTATTTCATCTTTTGCTCCACATGATATATTATTTTTACTGCATGTTAGTTAATTATGCTGAAATATTGAATGCAAATAATATCATGCGTAAAATGATAAAAGATGAAGCAAACATAAGATATAGTATTATGATTTATACCGAACACTTTAGTATAAAGACATAGGTGACATAATACTAGTATCACTTAAGAACATCACTAAATTTTAAACTAAGAGTGTTATTAATGCACCCTAGATGACATCGCGAACCATTAGCGTTCGGTGAGTGATGTTCACACACCAGCACCTCCCGAGGCTACAGATTATAGATAGCTTAGATATTGGGAGTGAGCTAAGGGTTGGACTAGATTAACTCCTAGGTCAAGATAGACAAAAAATGGAGTGAGTCCATACCCAGATACCGATACCCGCACGTGTGCCGCTTAGGCGACACCGTGATAGTCCTTAAATGGCTAGCGAGGATGAACCCTACCATGGACTTAGCCACGATGTAGTCAGGCTAACCACAGCCCATTGTGCGGATGTGCGTTTATTTCGGCCAACGTTGATTGCTATTGGACTGGGAAGGTGATTCACTACGTGAGGCATTGGACAGTGTATCCGTAGACCACACGACTATCATCATTGACGTTTTGCAGACAGTCGGATGAGTAGTCCGGATCCTAGGGTTATTATTTCGGCTAGCTTTGGTCGATGAGACTGTTGTGATGATGACCCTGTTTACGGACAGTGTGGTACTATACAGATATCGTTGCCCATACGAATCCGGGGAGGATGTAAGGGCAGGACGGTTTCGCTAGGGGAAGCATGGTCAGCGACTAGTGAAACGATGAAGAGTGATTATGGGTCGTCCGTCCTCTCCGCCAGCATCACTGAAGCGGGCATAGACAGAGACATAGACTATAATGACACTGATGGGCTTAGGGAAGTTCTAGGCCAGGGCTCTCCTTAAACATAGGTCGGCAGCTCGAATCATGTGATATAAAAATAAAGATGTTATATATGATTTTACACTAGTGACACCGATATGATATATATAACCTAGGTGATATTTAGAGACATACATCTACCTACAACCTATGTTGACATAAAATATAGTCAGATGATATATGTAAAATACTAAAAAGCTTATTATGTGATAACTAATCCTACTAAGGCATCCTTTAACAATCCCCTAGCATTGAATTTCGTGTTGTGGTTTCGAACTATAATTTCGCACTAGGCCACAAGGCTGAGCACACCGCGTTCAATATGTGTGCAGGTATGGCAGTGACGATCAAGATCGTAGACATGGATCTTACCATCGAAGGTCGGTGATTATCCGCGTCTAGACTTTCTTTCTATATTAAAGATCGTAGAGTGTAGTAGACTTATATCGGGACTGTACTAGAAGATTGCATTACATTTTTTTTGAAATAAAAAGATTGCATTACATTGATATTGACTTGGTGAGTTATTTATGTTGTAGAGATTGGATTCTATTATGCCTTGCATGAGTCTGCGGGCTCATACGGCGGTTGCCACGTATCCGACAGGTGGGTCGGGGCGTGACAGCAAAGATGTATGATGAGATTCGGACCGATAAGACTAGCCTTAGTAGTTCAATGGAAACCTTAATAATAATATGTTTGTAGAAGGTAAGAATATTATTGATTCCTATTAAACTGTAGAATAGACGGTGCTATTGCATAGACATTGATGAATTTTAAGTTTTATCTTAAAAGTATACAACCAACTGACGGAGTCGTAATGAGTCAAGAAAGGAAGAGTGAATATTCTCTAATTAAATATGAAAATAATTATGTACATTAGAACATATACACATATACAAATTAATATCACATATATAATTAATTCAAGTATTAATAAATAGAATATATACACATATTAATGAATATATTTTCTACTTACTATCTTATAATAAATAGCGCACACACATATATATATATAATCAACTTATATAAATATAATTCCTACATATACATATATATTACATTTCCATCAGCAGCGAAGAGATTCACCATTAATGTAGTCAAGAATGGCAATCACAGCAACAACAAACGCTTGATCGTGTCCCGGCTGCACCACCACATGGTAGAAGTACTCCTTATTGCTCGCCGCCGTCATTTGATCCTTCTCCTTTATCTGCTCATCATCATTTCCATCACATTACTTAATCATCACTAATCAGTAATCAGTAATCATCATTCTTCTTTCTTCTTAAAGCAATATATATACAGTATATAACAGCGTGCGTGCGTACCTCGGCGACGACGTTGCCTCTCCGGTCTCTGATAGCGCAATTGCGGTCGGCGAACGATCCCTTCACGTCGAAGTCCCACCTTCCGCTCCGTACTTTCGGTTCCAGGAATATCCGGCTGCTTCCGCTCATCGCCAGCCACGATCGTTGCTCCTGCAGCGTGAACACCACCTTGCTCGACGTCCCGAACTCCGTCAGGTACCCCCTCCACTGGCTGCTGCCAAAGCTTATCGCCTGCAGAACCCCCCCCTTCTTGCGGATGACGAGGATGGAGTTCCCGTCGGCGTCCCTGACGACGCACTCGCCGCTGACGCCGAGGGCGCAGCAGCCGTCCACCGCGAAGGCCACGTTATTCTGGTCGCCCTCGCTCAGCACCACGAAGCCGCCCCCGCCGACGCTGCGTGGCCGACGGCGCACCAGCAACGTCCGCTGCGAGTAGGAGCAGTACGCCTTGCTGACGACCGGCGACAGGGTCGTCGCTCCACCCATATTAATCTATCGACGATCGCTTGCTTAATTAATTCCTCGGTCGGTCTCTCCCAATTTGATCCCTGGCCGGCAGGCACTCATATATATATAGGTTAATTAGCGAGACGTGGAAGTTGGAAGAAGAAGAAGAAGAAGAAGAAGAAGAAGAAGACTTCGATCGGTGGCTCTGGAGGATCAGCTTCAGATTGATTGCTGGGCTGAGGTCCAAAAGGTGGTGGTGGTGGTTATTTTCTTCACTCAACTTTGGAAAAATTAATGCCCCCAGTTTTGTGGCTCACCTTCATTATAGGGGGGGAGATTGCAGCAGCTAAGAAAGCATCTTGGAATCATTTGCTTTTTTATGTATACATAAGCGTCTGTTCGGAGGATCATCGGGTGGATAAAGTTTTCCTCGTTTGGACTTTTGATCGATCGATTAAAGTTTTCTTGTTCAATAAGGTTTGATTGTTCAATCAAGTTTAGATCTCCTCCTTTGCCTGCAGAGGAGGGTGTCTCTTTTTCTAATTAGTTCTATACTCAATTATAAAGCATGGCTTTATAGTCGGATACTTTCTGTCCTGCTTAAACAAAACGCATTAAGAACAAATAGAAGAAGAAGGAGATGATATGAGATAACCTATTTTAATTTCTCTATCAAACCTATGTTTACAATGAAAAATACCTTTTCAACTATATATGTTATTTAAAAAATAGTATCAATTTTAAACTGATAACTGTCCAAATAAGCTACAAAAAGTACTTTTACTTTGCAAAGTTGACTTCAATTTAGTTGGGAAGCCTAATTATTCAGTAGGTCCTTGCTTTCAGTCAAAGTTGTAACTTCTTTCTACTGGTAAATCTAAGGGTCTTTGGACCTCTTTTATATAAATACTTAGTAGGTCCTCGCTTTCACATGATTAATTGGAACCATGAAGAAACGTGCACTACACCTCAAATTGGTTCCCAAGTCCATGTTTTAATTCAAATAATAATAATAAATATGATTAACTTTTTAAAAGTAAAAAAATGAATATTAGTTCGTCCACGTGTTGAAGTTCAGAGGCACAAAATTATTATTTTATTTAACAAAGCTTAGAATTAAGAAGAGTTGCAATAAAAAAGATTCTAGTTGTGATCTTTAGTCAATCACTCAAAAGGCATATGGAATAAGCATCATTAAATTCAACATCTTTAAAATGTATGCCAAAGTTTTCTTTCATTTTCATCATAACTGATGTATATTTAAATGCATCTTTTATCTATACTATTGTACTATCATGTACATAAAATTTATATTTATTGGTTGAGTTATGAACGGAAGATTATTAGTGTAATTAAAAAATTAAGCTTTACCTTGCATCATCACTTTGCCATATTTAACAATGGGCAGATCTCTCTTTACAAGAATATTTACTTAAAATAAATCTCAAATCAAGCAATTCATATTTAAGCAACCACGCAAGTCATCATGATCAACAATTTTTATCTAAATCATTTATGATGCATTTCAGATTTCAGGTATAAATGTTCTACTTAAAGTGTTTCGTATATTTAAATTAGTAAGTCGGCACACAGCCACAATGATCTTGTTCTTCTTCACCAAAGGCTGCTGCTAAAAGTACATTGAGATCGATCTCTAGTTGAGATATGATCTCCTTTAGCTTTGCGTTCCTGGTTGCTTTTCTCCTTGCTTTGTGGTGATCATGACGCCTGTATCCTTTTCATTTCTCAACTTTCATCTTCCAGTGTGGTGGCCAAAACAAATCCCTATTGCCAATAATTTCTAGTTTGGTGGGCAGCAGGTTGTTCTCCCAAGCAGACAGACAGTGCGACGCAGTGTTATCATCCGTTGTTCCAAATCCAGTGGTGTAGATGATGTTTTGCTTTGGATCAATCAGATTGAATAGACCATCATATCATCAATCCTCCGCTTCTTTTCAACGTCGCCGGGCCGTCGAAACATCTCCGGCCGTCAGTGGAACTCAATCCCTGCGGGTAAACATCTGTCACACTTGGCTGCTGGTGCTGCCGTCGAGGTGGTCGTGGAGGTAGATAAAGAGGTGGAGCGGCAGCCACCGAGCCACCGACAAATCCATGAGGTGTTGAACTCGTTGATACTGCACTTGCAAGTACCTGACTGCACTGTGGTAGTTGTTCCAATGTAGAAGTCTGGGCCAAAGAAACAGGAATTTCCTGCTGCGGATATTGCCCGATGCAGAAGGAGAAGGTTTTGCCCATATCAGCCATGGGCATCGGCTTCTCAGCCTTCTGCCTCTTCGCCAAAGGTGAAATAGGTCGGCTATCAGATAGAGACCGAGAGCTCGGAACAACACTCGTGGTGGCAACTCCTCCAGCAGCCCAATCGGCTAAAGCAGTTGTGAGGATTTGGCCCGCGGATGGTGATGCAAGAAGCTTTGCTGTTAAGGCTGCTGCTGCTTTCTTGTGATCCTCCTCTGCATTGCTTGAACTGCTAGTAGTTGAAGTCCGTATGGATACTGCAGAAATGGTTTCTGTTGGAGGAGGTGATTGCGATGCAGGTGGCGCCATGCTAGGAGCAGATCCATTCATGGCAGTGGACAAGACAAGTCGCTCTCTCGTGTTGCTAGCATGCTCAGTCTGATGTTGAGCAATCTGCAAAAAGGAGAAGTAAAAAAATGAAGTTGGGTGGATGAAGCATTAAAACAGATCAGAAGCTAGATTTGAAGAGAGGGCGATGGAGAATAGGAGAGTGAAGTGGGCGATATGCCCTTGCCAAAGCACATGGATAGATCAGAAATTAAAACGAAGAAAAAGAGAGAAGTCCTTACTTGTAATTGATTCTCAATGCTTTCCAGCCTCGACTCCTGATTTATTTTGTTCCAGCAGAAATGGAATATATGTCAGACAGAAGAGTCCAATATCTGAAATGGATTATATATCAATTTACTTGGAGGAAAACAGACCTGTTCTTTGAGAGATTCCTTTAGCTGAGCAACCAGCATAACAGTAGTTGATCTGGAGAGTTTCAATTGTTCGATGCTTCGTTTTACGACATTTTCCTGTTCCTTAAGTTCATCCATCATTGCCAATCCTTGTGCGTTACCTGATAATAAACCAAATAACGTTGTAAATACCCAATTATTGAGAGCATAAATTAGACCCGTTAGATCAAGTTAAATATAAAAAATTCCTTTTGTTTTTTATCACAAGGCTGTAGGACCTCAGCAGAGCACAATTAATATTGAGGTCAATTGGAAAAAGAAAAATATAGATGTGAATATGTGATATTCAATAACGACACAAGAAGCTCTCCACACCAAGGTGGGAAGTTCCACAGTTCCCTAAATCTGATGTTTAATCCGTAAATTACAACAATAATATAACACGCAGCTGAAAAAATACTCATATAATATGGATATTAATTCTTCAGTCAGAACATTTTCTCTAACAGGAAAACAACATGGCATAACTTCATTTTTTGGGGGGAAAACTTCAAAGAACAGGAAAATAAGTTATACTCTTTTTCTTTTTGAAAAATAAGTTAAATAGCATTCACAGGATACAATAATCTCTTGACCTAGAAATTTTCAATGGACTTATGCTAAACTGTAGTTAAATAGCATTCGCAGAAACATTATCAACGTAATCTCTAAGAGCATCTTAAGAAGCTCCGGAGAAATGCTATAATTAAAGAACAAATGTTACCTTGTGCAAAAGCATCACCAATGTCCTTCTCCATCTTCTCCAGAACTTGAACAGCATCCTTGCATTTGCTCAAGGCAGTATCTTCATTGGAATATTTAAGCACAGACTGATCTGGAGTCTCTCTCTTTCTAGACATATTTCCAACAGCTACTTTCTGATTGTTGACCAAACACCCATGAGCATGACACATTTGAAGTATTATTTGAATGAGAAAACCAAAACAGAGCTACTTACTGAAAGAGCATCTTTGTGTGTTGTTCTAGTCAGCTCTGTGTTATTCCCAGTATCTGAAGCAAAAGTAGGTGCATTACCAAGGATATTTTTAAGATCCCGACCACGGGAGCCAAAAACTTTCCTTATTTCCCAAATTTCCACCTGATATCAAACAGAGAGTTTAAACAAACTTCACAGGAGGCTAGTATCTATCTAGTCTTCAACAAGGATCAGCTAAAACAAATATTGTTGTTATATCCAAGCACAAGTGTCGACTTCACTGGTACTTGAACCGACCCAAACAAGGAAGGCACAACAAAACGACAATGTGGAGGTAAATAAATTGAAGTTGGCAGCAACCGGAAAAATCTAACTAATTGCCCAAGTTCATGAAGCAACTTAAATATTCAGGCATCAGTTTCCCAAGGAAAAATTAATGGTGACTGAAGCTAGACCCTCATAGATGATCGCTAAATTGACGACCGAGTTTATGAAAGAGGAGACATATGAAATTATGTAAATCTAAACAGCAACAGCATACTGAAATTAATGCAATTTTCCCCTTTCAAAAAAATAACAACAGCACACTGTTGCAGGAATTTGTTTCAACTTTAACATAATGATATGAAATCAAACCAAGAGACTTATCTGCTGAACTAGAATGAAATCTGAAAAGGAGAAACATGGGAACCTTCAACTAAGAAAGCATTGAGATATAAGGAATTGGTATGGAATTGCCAGTAGGTAAGCATACAGGTCAATCAGGCCACACAAACCAGAAAATCTAAAGATGGATAGAAACAGCAAACTCCAGTCATGGTCCATTTTGTGGTTGTTGTTAACCGACAAAGTCTAGCTATTTGCCTATGTGGTCAAGGAATCAGCTAAACAGGTTCGGCTATAGATGACATAAATCAGACAGCCATGAACTAGGAACCTCAGGAAAATATTACAAGACCATGACTACAAACAAAACCAAGCTATGAAGTATGATCACTGATATTGGAATACTGACAAAAGCAGACCATCTAATATAAACCACCTATTTGCACGATTCTCCTAAATTTTAATCATGAAAAAGAGGCAGTTGTGTGGTAAGGTGGAGGAAAGGTGAAAAATGATAGAATCTCATATAGAATGAATGGATGAGATAAGGAATTTGAGCAAATGTAAGCTTTTCAATGGAATTGATCCAATTAGTGCTTCCCAACAATTCTTGTGATGATGATTAATGTTCCCTTCTAATGGGCTTCTGTATCTTCATTCATCAATAAAATTATTACAAATGAGAATACCATCATCCACGTTAGATGAAAATCATAATCTTTTAACTGTCAGTCTAGGACTCAACAGACTTCCTAATTCATATATTATGAGCTCAGATAATGGCATCTAAAAACCCTAATTTACCAAAGATAAATTACAATAACACACAATTTTGTTTTACGATAAAGAAAAAAAGAAAGCTTACCAGTCTCTTGATAACTTCTTTTGCATTATCTTCACCATTCTCATAGACATTCCTCAAACATCCAGGAAGCACTTTCCAAAACTCGTTCACAAACTCATTTCCCTTGTTTTTACTGTTCTGTAAGATGTCATTTGCCAAGTAAAGAAATGCCACTGTTTTCTCTTGATGGCATCCACTAAACGCTCGATTCCAAGTGTCAACTATCTCTTTGGCTTTCGTCCGGTGAGAGATACACCAACACGATAAGGCTAGTTCATGAAAAAAAAAAGAAAAAAAAAGAAAGAACTGATTAATATGAAAGAGAAGTAACTCAGTTGAAATGAGATAAACACAACTTAATAAAGCCATAACATTTGTTCAGTAAATGAAACTGCATTATAAATATTAAGCCTAACAAAGTAAAAATTTAACTATAAATACCAACAAACATCATGTTGGAAACAGAGCCGTGTGGCTAAAAGTAACATGAAATGAAAACACTGTCCATGAAAGTTTAAAGAAAGAAATATCCTAAACATCATAAATTGGGTTGATTTTGGACGTCACTTGAACTAGAGCACACTATTGCCTTCTTTCGGTGATGAATACTAGCTTCTTTGTTTAGAAGCTAAAAAATTCACTGCTACCTAAACATAATTTACAACAGCCATACATCTATACCTATTTAATGGTAGCAAAAAAATGTATTTTTCAGAAAAAAAACAGTGTAAACGTCATCAAATTTTAAATATGCAACAAGAAACTAAAAAACTATGCATGAAAATTTTCAAAGTCAGTATCATTCAACATTGGATTGTTCAATTTCATTGCATTAAGTTCAGAACAAGAAGATGTGATAGATGCGGGTCAGAACAAGAAGATGTGATAGATGCGGGTCATTTAAAGATTGAAGGATACTTTGGATGCTATGCTGTGAACTGCTGATCTTTGAGAGCTTCTCAACTAATTGCTTGTCAAACACCTTGCCCATGATTCCTTCTATATTAAATAGCTGTTTTATCTTTAGATTCCTGCAATGAGGATCAAAAGATAGGTTTAATAACTAACATGTAAGAAATTTTGTACAAAAAATATGGAATAGAAAAAGAGATGGATAATGGTAAAACAGATTAATATCAAACCTATTACAAAAACGTCAAAGTCAGTATAGGTATCAAACTTTGGTGCTCTATCAAAAAAGATTTATGCTTATACTACGCATACATTGCTAGAACAATCAAAACGCCAAAGAACCTGGATGATAAACATTGCAAAAGACTTCCAAGCCCTAAGGCAGGAAGCCATGTGTTTGTCCATATGGAATCCTTGTTTCCCCTATCTAATATAAGCCGCTGAAATCTGATTCGGATTTTGTTCAAATAAGCAGCTCGTTTTAACAACCAGACAACTTATGTTTTCAAATATCGAGATAAAGAAAACAGTGCCAAACGCACCTAAGACAATACAGGGGTTAAAGTATCATAGACAAAAGTGAGACCGTAAATTATGTGCAAACAACAAACTACTTTTGGATGACCAGACATTTTTTGTGTTCTAAATGAATATAAAGAAGGCAGTTCAATTTTTTTTGCGTCTAAAATGAAAACCCCCTAACTTTCTAACGTTCGATCCCTCAACGTCATGCCTGTCCGCCGGAACAATGAGCCTACCTCAAAACTCAAAGCACGATATTTTCTTTTAGAGAATACTTTTCAGGGATAAAATTCCCCAGAAGTTACAGCACCCAAAGCGCGGAAAAGGATATCAACCCTCACAATTAACACGGGCACGATATACAAGAACTCTTGCTCTCGATTCAAGTAACGAGCTTTGCTTCCTAAATGATTCACGCGTCGTTTCCCCAATCAGAAACAGCATGCCAGCCAACGAAATAATAACCAACCAACCCATAGCATAAACGAGGTCCA
The DNA here is from genome assembly GCA_030544415.1 of Thalia dealbata. Taxonomy (NCBI): domain Eukaryota; kingdom Viridiplantae; phylum Streptophyta; class Magnoliopsida; order Zingiberales; family Marantaceae; genus Thalia; species Thalia dealbata. Next base: position 5,963,982 of record CM060454.1, read on the forward strand.
GAGGAGGTAAGGACAAGCGAACGCACCCAACACAAAGAGCAAGACCGACCAAGGAAGTGCGCGCACGCCTACGTCGATCTAAGAATCCGGGCAACGCGAGCGCCGGAGGGGGGGGGAGAATGAGACTCCCTCCGCGGAGCTCCACCGGCTCTCCTCCTCACCCCGAGTGCACGAGACTGGGGAAGAGACCAGGCAGAGGCTTTCTTCTTCGAGGGATTTTAAACTGCGAAGAGCCGAAGACTACCACCGCCTCACTCTTCTCTTCTCCTAAGAATTAGGAACCGGTTCGGGTGAACCGCTGAAACCGGGCTGCGTTTCCCCTTTTTCCCGATTTTTCCGGCTGGCTTATGCGATTGCAATCTCGTAACGTATATCGATTTCGGGTTTCGGCATCTAAACCGTTACATCAGAACCGTGATCATCCAGCGATCCGTTATAATATCACGACGCGGGCCGGGTCGGAGCCCGAGTCCAGGTCCGACCCGCTCAAATCCTCACTGCCGCAAGAATGCTCCATCAGGCTTACTTCCCTTGGGCTGATAGTTGATATGTGCTTCTCAATCCATTAGCACAGTATATAATTTTTTTCTATAATATAAAACTTACATAAATAATTAGCAAGCAAAATGTGCGAAAAATGAAGGAAGTTTCGTAGAGATGAAAGATTAAATCCGACAGATGATACGGTCAAACATTGGTCAAAGAGGAGGGCAAAGACTTGTTACTAAGAAGATTCATGCCTTTTTGAAACTTAATATTATCCCACGCCACAACGATTCACCCCCCTAAAAGGGAGAAATTAATTAATTCAAACCCACCGCGAATACCTGGATCCTGTCCCTCCCTAACCACGCGTTCCCAAAACCCGAACAACCACCCCGTCCCCGCTCCACATTTACCACGTTCTTAATTCTTCCTCGACGTCGACAAGCACGAAATTTTAAAAAAGAAGAAACCCGACCTTTCACTGTTCTTCGCCTTGCTGTTTCGTTAGGTGCTCTCTCGCGCTCGCGCTGTCTCCGCCTCCCTCTTTGGACTCGGTCCGTCGTCCACCGCCCGCCGCGTGCTTTTTCCTGCTTCCTTCGTCCGCTCGATTGAATCCATCTGTTGTTGATCTCTCCCAGCCTGGCTTCGCTTGTCACGTGTGGTAATTAAATCCCCGACAGCCGCACCGCGCGAAGCCCTTGGCGGCATTCCCGAGCTATATAAGTAGAGAGGAGCCAGCCATGGCGAAGGTCATCCGAGGCCAAGGGGATAGCAATCTGATATTTGTGCCAAGAAGGAATATTGAAGGAGGAGCAGGGAGCGTTTCGCCGGGGAGGGGCAAGGAAGGCAAAAGAGACGATGGAGACGGCAGCGCGGAAGACCAACTTCGCCGTCGCCTGTAGCCTCCTCAGCCAGTACATCAAGGACAAGGGCGGCGTCGCCGAGTTGGGGCTCGGAGTCCGGCCCCGACCCCTAGATGATGGCCGCGGTGAGAGATTTTTTCGGGATTTGTTTGTTCCTTCGATTTTATTGTTTTCTGCTGTTGGTTGTTCGCTCGTTTGCTTTCTTTTGGATTTGAGAATATTTTTCTTTGAATCGTCTCCAAAAGGTTGGTTTTCAGGTGCCTTCTTAGAAAAAAAAAGGGTTTTAGGGCACAAAATAAAGACCCCAAATCTCAAGGCTTTCGCCAAATCGCTGTTTGATTGATTCATTCCGGTTCGATACTTTCAGGCAAACCGGAATCATTCCGACCTCCGACCACCATGCAGCTGCTGCCAGGAGCGGACGTCTCGAGCGGAGACGACGATGACGAGAGGGAATCCGCCGTCGGGCTGTTTCCCCAGCGTGCCCAAAAGCCGGACGCCGCCGCCAGGTCTGAGTTCTTCATCCAAACCCTTGAAACGCCTAACAAGACTTGATTAAGATTGAAGATGTTCTGATCATTTGGATGGCTGCTTCCTCTTTTTTTTCTCTTATGCAGGGATTCAGAAAACTCCCAACTCGCCATCTTCTACGGAGGGAAGGTGATGGTGTTCGACAATTTTCCAGCTGACAAAGCCAAGGATCTCATGCGGTTTGCAAGCAAGGGGATCTCCACTGCGCGATGTTTCGATTTGGAATCGTCATCCTCCTCTTTCACAAGCTTGAGCGATCAAAGCTCAGCCGTGTTGCCCAGGCCTCCTACCACTTTGTTGAACACCCAAGGCAGGCTATCGAGTTCAGCACACCCTTCTCTTTCAGGTAACGAGCTGTGCTTGCCAAAAATGTTCATCGACACTTCAGGCATCGTTTATAATTCCCACTAAAGATCTTCCTTGAAAAAATGATCTAGAAGAAAAGCATGCAGCAGAATTATTTCTTTCGTAAAATAACAAACAGTACTTGGAATTCGACAGGTCATTGATGCTCTTGTTGTTTGGTTAAACTGCAGATCTTCCTATTGCTAGAAAGGCTTCGCTCCAACGATTCTTCGAGAAGCGAAAAGATCGGTAAGCAATCCTTGGACAAAGAGGATGCATGTTCGTGCTGAATGATTGTTGACAGTAATTTATTTGACTAATTTACAATTCAACTCTTGACAAACTTCTCAGGATCAAAGAAAGAGCGCCGTATCAAAAAGTTAATGCATCAAAAGAGGTCACCCCAGTGAAGCAAGAGAACAGAAGCAGATCATGGCTTGGTTTGAGTCCTCAGTTCTCATTTGGAAGCCTCAGTTGAAGCGATCAACACTAGTTTGGAGATGATCAATGTATGCAACTGCATTTCAAAAAAAAAGTTTCTGCAACTCAAAGTTCTAACCTCCCATGTCCCAGAGTCCCAGCACTGAGCATAGCTGATACTGATTTGGATTGAAGACTTGAAGCTGAGATCTGATGAAGCCTACTTACAAATTTCAACATTTTTTCTTTTTACTGACAACATCATTACAGTTATACTTCTTTCTTCACAGATGTAACTTGTACTACCACACAAATAGTAAAGTGAAACTGTTCTCATGAGATAGTATTATTTCTTATTTATATGTGTTAATTGTATACACTTCAAAAGAGTTGGCCTTGTCCAAATTTTGCAGATACATGAACTCAAAACTTATCAGCATCATGCTTGGTGGTCTAAGAAAGTTGAAAACCAAACGCAACTACAATTGAATGGGCTGTTCAGGTATAATTAAAAGCAGGAAAAACACTTGATGAGGAGGATTAATTGCATTACATCTTTATAGTTTGCCACTAACAGTAAAAGATGAAAGATGAATTAGCACGAATGTCTTCCGTTAATTGATGGGAATATTTCTTAGTGGCTTGTTCCAAAGGTCAAAGTGAGAGCTACCTACCTACCTTCACTAGTTGAGTTGAGATGATCATCCAAGCCACATCTTTTTCTTGAGTTATGACTTTGACTTGTTCTTGGTGGACTCTCGGGGTGTTCAAATCAAACCTAGGTAGGAGGAACATGCATTTGATGTGGCTTTAATTTAAGACCAAAACGTCATGCAGTGATGGAGACATTATAATTGACTAAGTCGTTGACGATGACCTGAGAGGACTACTTGATATGATCTTCTAAGGAAATCATCAAATAAATGGAAGAGTTGAGGGGGTGGAGTTGGCAATTCCTTCTCGACAACTTCAAACGAACTTTTAGATTCTCCATAGACCTGTTCTCAAGGAACAAGCTTCTCCTTCATTTATGGATATTTGTCAACTTTGAACAGTTATGGTCAAAGATTTAATTGCACTCTATTTTTTTTCCTTTTCCTTTTCCTTTTCTAGGTAAAAAATACATATATTGAAATACAAAGAAAGATCTAAAACAAGGTTGCTCTTTAAGGATATTTTAATTATTTGCTCTCTTTTTTTGCTGTTTACATAGTGGATGTATTAATATAATAGAATCTTTATTTTAGAGTATCCAAATTTATTAGTTTAAACTTAAATTTGTTTATTGTATGTGTTACACCCCCAAACTTAGATTGTTCCTGAGTTTCTTGAAGCGGGTGAATGGCGTATCCATTCCTCGAAGCGAAGACGATACCGGCCTTCTTTGCGAAGCACGTTCGAGGAAACAATGTGGAAGTGAGGGAAAGGATTGTTTATTATTATTAAACACCAGTAAAACCCTCAAAAGAATACAATATTAATTCTCTATCTTGATTACAAGAAAGACTATTTTAATCACAAAGTTTCCGTGTTGTTCTCTTCCTTCGGAGCCGCTATTAATAGCCTCATCTCCCTTCAGAATAGTGTGCGTCTCTTTCTTCCGAAGGACGTGTCTCTTGACGTGGCACCTCTTCGTCTTCGCGCCGTAACAATCCTCCCCGGGCGGAAGATGTCGATGCCCTCATCGACTCCGAATCCAGGTAGGCTTGTATAATGTCCTGGAATTGCCACAACGTATCCGCTCTCTCCCAGCTGGCTTCTTCGGTCAGCAAGCCTTTCCATTTTACCAAGAATTTGGTGTGGCCGGCGGGATGAAACGTTCTCTTCCCTAGGATCTTCTCGGCTTGGTTGGTGAATTCTTTGGTGATGGTGGGAGGTGCCCGCTCCTTCTGAATTCGCGTGGGATCATCGTCCTTGTGGAAAGGTTTCAAAAAACTCACATGGAAAGTTGGATGTATGCGAAGACGAGGGGGGAGTTGCAACTGGTAGGCGACATTTCCTATTCGTTTGATTACTTGGAAGGGTCCGTCAAATCTAGGGATGAGTCCCTTGTGGACCTTGGCGCCTCTCGCCTTGTGCCACATCTGCGGCTTGAGTTTTAGGAGGACTTGATCTCCTACTTCAAACTCGCGGGGTCGACGATCTTTGTCGGCCTGTTTCTTCATCCTTCGGCTGGCTTTCTCCAGACTTTCCCGAGCTTCCACCAATTGTTCGTAGCGATCCTTGACGAATCTGGTCAATGCCGGACATCGGTCTTCTGCTGTCGCCCGTGCCAGTTCGGTAGGAAGTAGGGGCGGATGCCCGTACACTACTTCGAACGGGGACTTCTCCGTTGCTGCACTGCGATGGGTATTGTAGCAGTATTGCGCTGCATCCAGAAGCTCCACCCAATTCCGCTGGCTTGCGGTAACAAAATGGCGAAGATATTCTTCTAGTAATGCATTCGTGCGTTCGGTTTGTCCATCCGTTTGAGGATGGTTTGCGGTAGAAAACTTCAGTTTCGAACCCATCGCTTTGAACAACGATGTCCAAAACTTGCCCGTGAATCTGGAGCCCCTATCGCTGATGATGTCTTCGGGTAATCCAAAATATTTCACAACGTGATGGAAGAAGAGCTTCGCGGACTGTTCGGTCGTGACCTAGTCGTTTGTTGGAATAAATATTGCATACTTGCTGAACTGATCAACCACGACGAGCACCGCCGACACTCCGTTCACCGTGGGGAATGATTTCACGTAATCCATGGAAACCGAAGCCCATGGTCGTTGGGGAATTGGCAGGGGTTGGAGCAATCCCGCAGCCTTCGCTCGTTCAGTTTTATCTTGTTGACAGACGACGCAAGTTCGCACGTATGCTTCAACGTCGTCTTCCATGTGCGACCAAAAGAATGAGCGGTTTAGGAGAGCCATTGTCCTTTCTATGCCCGGATGACCTGCCCACACTGTGTCGTGACACTCCATCATCAATTCTCGTCGCAAACTTGCTGAACTGGGAACGTACGTCCGAGCGCCCTTCGTCTGGATTAAACCCGCCGCGTTTTTCCAATATCGTCGGGTTGTTCCCTGCTCTATTTGTTGGAGAATTCGTTGGTAGCCGGCATCTTCGGCTCCTGCTTGTTGGACTCGCTCGGTGAGATCTCCGTGGACTCGGGCAATGATGGCGTGAAGGCGTCTGCTCAAAGCGTCCGCCGCTTGATTCTGCAGTCCCGCTTTATGCACCCATGTAAACTCGAATTCTGCGATCTGCTCCTGCCACCGCGCTTGCCTTGCAGATAACTTCTTCTGTGTGTGGAAGAAGGTATTGGCCACGTTGTCGGTACGAACTACGAACGGATTTCCCAGAAGATAAATTCGCCAAGTCCGTAGACAATAGACAACCGCCAATAATTCTTGTTCGTGCGCGCTGTAGCACTGCTCCGCGGGGTTAAGCTTTCGGCTCTCATATGCTATGAGATGTCCCTCCTGGACAAGGATGCCGCCTAGTGCTTTGTTGGAGGCGTCCGTAATGACTTCGAAGGATTTGTTGAAGTCAGGGAGAGCGAGGACTGGGTCGGTCGTCATCTTCGCTTTCAATTCTTTGAACGTTGTCTTGCTCTGTTCTGACCACGTCCACTGGCCATCCTTCTTTAAGAGATCGGTTAATGGAGCCGTGATGCGCGAGTAGCTTTGCACGAACCGGCGGTAATAGTTCGTGAGACCCAAAAATGACCGAAGCTCGGTCTGATTGGTGGGAGGTGGCCAGTTGTTGATGGCGTCGACCTTCCGCTCGTCCATCTGCACTTTGCCGCCTCCGATCTTGTGGCCGAGGAATAGAATCTCGGCTTGTCCGAATTCGCATTTATCCTTGCGAATGAACAACTTGTTCTCCTGCAGTCGTCGGAACACCTGTTGTAGATGTATGCGGTGTTCTTCCTCCGATGCAGAATAGACGACTATATCGTCCAAATAAACCACCACGAATTTATCTAAGAATTCGTGGAATACATCATTCATCAGATTACAAAAGGTCGTCGGAGCGTTCGTGAGCCCAAAGGGAATCACCAAAAATTCGAACGACCCGTATCTGGTAACGCAGGTCGTTTTCGCCTCGTCTCTATCGGCGATCCTTACTTGCCAGTATCTGGATCGAAGGTCCAGTTTCGTGAATATTCTGGCATGAGTTAGTCGATCAAAGAGATCGGCGATTAAAGGGATGGGATACCTGTTCTTTACCGTCACCTTGTTGAGAGCACGGTAATCCACGCACATCCGCAGGCTTCCATCCTTCTTTCGTTGGAAGAGGACAGGGGCGCCGTATGGTGCCTTCGAGGGACGGATTAAGCCAGCTTCCAACAGTTCATCGAGTTGTTTTCTTAACTCGGCGAGTTCTGCGGGAGCCATGCGATATGGTCCCTGTGCTGGAGGTCGGACACTTGGGAGAAGTTCGATCTGATGGTCTGTAGGTCGCCGGGGAGGTAGCGTCCGTGGGAGCTTTGAAGGCATTAATTCCGAGAATTCTTCTATCAAGCTTTTTATTTGTGGCGGAATTGTCCCCTTATCCGTTGTCGGGTTGGTTTCTTCGCGGAGGATTGCTGCGAAGGTTTCTTCTCCATGGCGCATCCCCTTGACGAGCTGTAAGGCGGAAAGCTGCCTTACTTTACTCGGAGATGCGTCTGTTGTCGTGGCCTTCATGAATCCAGGTTGCGATGTGTCCATGATCATTATGCCGTTCAGATAAGGCGCCACCATCGTCTGGGATCGAAGCAGGAAATCCACACCAAGGATAAAATTGAAATCGTCCAAGGGTACGATGGTGAGATCGACCTCTCCGTTCCAATGTCCGATGGTGATGGGTACGCGGCGAGCGATTCCAGCTACCTCGGATGGTTTTGCGTTTACCGTTTTTATCTTGAAACGGCTTTCTTCAATCTTCAATCCCATCTCGCGTGCGTAGTCTCTATTCATGAAATTATGGGTCGCTCCTGTGTCGACCATTGCAGAGCACGATCGTCCGTTAAGCTTCAGCGAAATATACATCAAGCGCGGATCATGCTTGGTTTGAATGGCGCTGATTCGCTGCATAGGTGCTGCTCGGACGGTAATCTCTTCTTCGTTTTCTTCTTTCTCTGCCTTCTCGCTGCTTATGATGGCAGCGACTCTTTCACGATGTGGGCAGAATCGCTCCGGATGGGGGTCGCCGTAAATTTCACACTTCCTTCTATGATTCGTATTTTTGGTGTTGCGGTTTTGGTGGGGTTTGCTCGAAGTCCCCTGCTCGGCTGGGTTGGGCGAGGCATTCTGCTGCGGATTCTTCCTTCGCCCGTGGCCTCCAGGTGGAGCGGACCGTTCATGTGATCCTGAAGGGCGATTTCGCGGTGGAGCGGTCCTTCCTTCGCTTCGCTGAATTTGCGAGGGTGGTCGAAGGTCTATTAGTGATTCTGCGGCATATATCGCGTCGGATAAATTGCTAACTCCCTTCTTTATTAACTCGTTCTTCACCCATGGCTGAAGACCCCGGAGGAATGCGAACAACTGGTCCACTTCCGCCATATCCCGAAGGTCTAGCATGATGTTGTTAAAATTTTGGATGTACTCTTGAATGCTCCTCGTCTGCTGCAAATTCTGCAACCTTTCGCGAGCCATCCACGCTACGTTGGTCGGGAGAAACTGCCGACGTAGCTCTTCTGCCATTGTTGTCCAGGAGGTGATCGCCGTAGCCTTTCCATTGCGATGGGCTTCGCAGCGAACCCTCCACCACTGCTTCGCATTTCCGATGAGGAAGGCGGCAGCAATTGACACCTTCCTCGCTTCTTCAATTCCTGCGGCTTCGAAATAAAGGTCGAGGTCCCATATGAAATTCTCCAAGACCTTTGCATTTCTCTCGCCGGAGAAGGTGGATGGATCCGGAATTCGTAGAGGAGGTCGTTGTTGACGCGGGAGTTCCATCGCTTGGTGGACTTCGGACGGGGACGCTTCTGTTCGGAAGTTTCTTTCGATGGGGACTTTCGGGTCGCGCCGTCCTGCCTCGCTCGTCCGCTCCTCTGTTCCCCGAATTCGTTCTAGTTCCAGCCGGATAGCAGTCATCGCCGAGTGGAGTTCCTCTACTCGGTCCTTCAGCGAGTCGCCGCTATCTGCAGTTTGCGATGCGCGAGCCAACTCCTCGATGTTGCTCATCCGGTCTTCCAACCTTTTCAGCGCTTGCTTGGTCACCATGATGTCCAATTGGTGCTCTGATACCAACTTGTTACACCCCCAAACTCAGATTGTTCCTGAGTTTCTTGAAGCGGGTGAATGGCATATCGCTTCCTCGAAGCGAAGACGATACCAGCCTTCTTTGCGAAGCACGTTCGAGGAAACAATGTGGAAGTGAGGAAAATGATTGTTTATTATTATTAAACACCAGTAAAACCCTCAAAAGAATACAATATTAATTCTCTATCTTGATTACAAGAAAGACTATTTTAATCACAAAGTTTCCGTATTGTTCTCTTCCTTCGGAGCCACTATTAATAGCCTCATCTCCGAAAGGAATAGTGTGCGTCTCTTTCTTCCCAAGGACGTGTCTCTTGACGTGGCACCTCTTCGTCTTCGCGCCGTAACAATATGTCACCTTGTTTAGAAATGATTTAATAGTTTTATCTTTTTTTTCTTTTCATCCTAATTTACTCTTAGTAATTCATTTTAATATATATATACCTTTAATTGCTTCATTTTAGAATGGTAGTTTGTAAAATTTTGTCACAAATATTTTTATGTTATACCGATGACGTGGCGTACGTTGACTTGGCGGAATGGTCTGCCTTTCTAGATTTTTTTTCAAATGTTTTCTTTTTGAAATTTCTTAGATTTTTTTTGTCCGTAAACGACTTTTAGTAGAATCAACTCACCACCGGGGCAGCGTGATTCATAAGTCCATTCCAAATTCACATTTTTTATATTTTTTTCAACTATTAAACTCTAACTTCTTAAAATTAATTCAAATATATATTTTAAATCTACCCAATGTGATGCACGTTCGACCATGCTTTTGAAAAAATCATTACTGTTTAATAAGATTACGTTGCATATCATCGGTCAAGGGTAAATTTAGAAAAACTTTGAGAATAAGAAATATAAAAATTTATTACCATCTAATTGTAGTTTGATCGTATGAGCTAAGAATAAATTTGGAAAAGTTGTGTAAGAAGTATAAAAAATTGTTATCATCGACCTATCTAATAATCAATCGTTTAATTCTCTTATTGCAAGCATAATTAAGATCTCTCTTGTTGTGTTGCTGATTATCAACTTTCCTTTTTCAATATAAATTACATGTCATTGTTTTGAACGTTGATATTGATGAATTTTTATAGTAGACGATTTTAATTATTTTTAAATTTTTTTATCATCAGCATGATCTAACTCATATCAGAGAATTTAGACTAAAGTGATGCAACCCACTTTGATCATCTATCACGTGTCTTAAGTCGAATGAGTATGATCTGAATATGTGTCTAATCTTATAAGTATAATACTATATGTCAGCACCTCATGGTGGATAAATCTATCTAAAATTTTAAATTTTAACTAGTTAATTGAGTACAATAATATGATTAACACTAGTCTAGTACATTAAAATTTTAAGTAATTTATTTTATTTTCATTTAATATTTAACCATCTATTTATATTATTTGATTATTAAACCGATGAACTGAATCAATTTTTTTTTTTTTATCTTACCTTTTGGTGCGTGTGATATATCAAGTCATTGGTACGGCTTTAATTTGCTAGTTAAGAGTTCGATTCAGTTTGGGCTCACCGTTAGTTATAGTCGGATCCAAATTGGGCCATATAACATTTGGCCCATAAATCATATATATATATATTTGTTTACGTAATGGAAAAAAAATTAAAATGCGCGTCATGATGAGAATAAAATTTTTTAAAAATAAAGTCCGGGTAAATGAGGAGGGAAGGAAGAAGAGAGGAGAAGACTGAAGCGCTGCTCTAAGCACGTGCGGAGCGCGTGCCGTCAAATAAGGAGTCAATAGATAGGACACCGAACAGCTTGCTGATTTCTCGATCCATCTCTCTCGCAATAAATACCCGCCCCCCTCTACCTCGTCTCTCTTTACTCTCTCTCTCTCCCCCTCCCTCTTTTTCCCCCTTTCTTTTTTTTTTTTTTCGAGGAGTCCGATTGCCATCTTTCGTCCTCCTCCCTCGCCCCCCTCTTTCTTCCTCCCTCGATTTCGAGGGTTTTTTTTTTTTTTGGTTTCTTCTTCATCCCCCCCCTCTCTGGTTTCCGTAAACCCTACACCCGTCTTCCCCTCCTGAATCGGGCGATCTCGGGCCGGAGTGGTACAAGGCAGCAACCCTAGGGCGGAGCACGATGCAGCAGCAGAGGCTCAAGCAGCAGCAGGCCCTGATGCAGCAGGCGCTCCTCCTCCAGCAGCAGCAGCAGTCACTCTACCCCCACCCCGGCCTGCTGGCCGCTCCTCAGGTTCCCCACCGCCTCGCCCCCTCTTTTCCGATCGCTCGTCCCAAGATTGGTTGATTTTTTTGTTTCCTTTAAGCTGTTGCTTTTTTGGGGAGTTTTCTTGTTTCTTCTGTGGGGTTCCTCTTTTTGGGTGCGCTTTGCTGTGTATGGTTGCTGCCCTGGTGTTTGCGCGTGATGCTTGCTTTTGGGGGTGAAAGATGGAAGTTAGATTTTTCTCGAGTTCGTCCATGAAATTAGGGTCGTCTTAAGTTGAATTACCAAATTGGCTGCTTCATTTTAGCTCCACCTGTGGTTTCTCGGAAGGTATTTAATGTGGCGATTTAAATTTAGGGTTCTTTCATAGAACTTGACGGTCGTTATCTGGAAATTTGCTTGGTAAGTAGCTCTGGATTTGTAGCGTCCGTCATCATTCTTACTCACTCTCTTCTTTTCGCAACTTTTTTTTTTCGACATAAACCCCATCCCATGTCAGTTGTTTCAGCGATCTTGCTCTCAGTTAAGAGAGCAGTAGCGAAGTTGGAACCATTCAAAAGCTGAGTACTCTACTAAGGAATCTACGTGCCGGAACTTTTAAATATGCAATTAGGAAGCTGGCTTTTTCCCCCATTTTCTAAAATTTCCCGTCATGCTCAGATCGATTTCTTTTCCTCAAAATAACATAGTTATGTTGGGGCTTAGGTTTTTTGCAAGTTATAGGTTTTTCTTTGTTTTTCGGGGGCTATTTTTTCTCTTTTCTTGTTCATTTACATTTCTATTTTGCAGATAGAGCCAATCCTAAGTGGGAATCTTCCTCCTGGATTTGATCCAAGCACATGTCGCAGTGTGTGAGTGTCATTAGGGCCTTTTTTTCTTTTTGCTTTTATCTTTTGCATATTCACTTATTCTCTTGTTTTATAGTTCTATTCATCTTCTTTTTCTAGATTATGCATCTGCGGGGGGTTCCTTTCTTTAATTTGTTTGTTATTTAGATTGTTTTCTGCAAGTCGTCACACTAGATGTGTTGGTTTTTATAATATTGGTTGATGCATTCTACTTAGATTGCACTTTCATGACCTCTGGAGCAGTTCTGTTCTTGTCATTATGAATGTTACTTGTATTTGCTTTCTTCTCTAAAAACATAACTAATTTTTTAAATGAGAATGCGTTGCTACTATGTGAAATAAAACTGCTAGAGTCTGGTAACTTTCACTACAACTGATATAGAATAAGAATGATAATAAGACCTTTGAATAATTGTTATGTTTATATGAAAAAAACACAGGTATGTAGGTAATGTTCATCTTCAGGTTACTGAAGCACTTCTTCAAGAGGTTTTTCAGAGCACTGGCCCTGTTGAAGGATGCAAGCTCATTAGGAAAGAGAAGGTATATTTGTTCTCTCCAATTCAGCATGGAACCTTGGTGGAATTGCATGTACTGTTAAATTTTGTTGGAACTTTCCTTTATTTTTTATGTCCATTTTTCTGTAACATCTTCCTATAATTTTTTGTTATTCGTATATTTTATATTCGTGTTGTTGGGTGGCCTTCCTGTGTACTACATGCAGGATAGTGGCATGTTGCAAAATTATCAGTGGCCTACAATGACGGCTATGGTGTCATAGCTTTTAATGTATCATGTTGTTGTTATGTACTGTACATTTAGTACATCAGCTGATGTTTGGTTCCAGGTTCCATTTAAGTTAAATATTTTAACTTGGATTTTACATTGTATTTTTTGTCTTTGCAGTCATCCTTTGGCTTTGTTGATTACTATGACCGACGATCTGCAGCACTTGCAATTGTAACACTTAATGGGAGACAGCTGTATGTTTATTAATTAGTTTTAGATTTTGCTCTATGTACCCTCATCTCGTTGATTCTTATTTGGTTATGTTATGCAACTTTTTAGGTTCGGTCAACCAATCAAGGTTAATTGGGCATATGCAAGTGGGCAGAGAGAGGACACATCAGGTCAGATATTTTGACACAAGCCTTTGCAAAAAAGTTGTGCTACACCCAGATTTGCTTTATCATATGGGAATTATTGATTCCTTGATTTTTTTTTTGGCGTCTATAGGGCATTTCAATATATTTGTTGGTGATCTTAGCCCTGAGGTCACAGATGCCACCTTGTTTGCATGCTTCTCTGTTTATCCAAGTTGCTCGTAAGTGTTCATGAATTTAATATTTGTTCTGTATAATGTCATTCTTCCAAGTTTATCAACTTCTGCTCATTGTTTAGTACCGTTTATACCATCCTTCTTGAATTTGTTGAAATTATCTTTGTGTCTTTTGTCTCACAAATGCATATCTTTTCCTTTTGCTTCAGAGATGCAAGGGTCATGTGGGACCAAAAAACTGGACGTTCAAGGGGGTTTGGCTTTGTTTCTTTCCGTAGCCAACAGGTCATTTTACCAGTTCATAAATTAGCAGTAGATTCTGCATTTTGGAGTTCAGTGCACTAAAACCATTTTGTTTTGACTACTTTGGCAGGATGCCCAGAGTGCAATAAATGATTTAACTGGTAATTTGTGCATTGTTAACATTTGCTTAACATTCTTTTATGATGTACCAAATCTACTTCTCTCTCATTGACCTGCTCGGTTAGTTAAGGTTAGGTCTATTGCTTGCTTTATATGGTACAAATTGAAGCATGCAGCTGTTTCTCATTGCACATGTTATTCAATCTATGCCTTTTAAAATAAGAAAAAAATGCTCTGATCTTTTAATCTTTCAAGACCTAGGTAATGCTTGAACTTTGAAGTTCCAAACTTGAAAGAAATCTAAATCATTATATAGGCAAGTGGCTTGGCAGTCGTCAAATTCGCTGTAACTGGGCTACAAAGGGAGCTAATAGCGGTGAGGAGAAACAAAATTCTGATTCCAAGAGTGTGGTGGAGCTAACAAATGGATCAGCAGGTGGGTGGTAACTTGAATTGCTATTATTTTGTTGTATAATGTTCATGTTAGTTTTATGGTCATCTCTTCTAACCATCTGTCATTTGTATCATATTTATTTTATATGCTTCAGGTTGGTTGACTCTTGTAGATAATGCATTCGTTGTGTAAACTAGAGAAAAAAATTTGAAAGTAATACCAAATATTTAGGATAGTAAGCAATTCTACTTGACTTTTATCGATGGTAACCAAGTAAATCTAACAATCGAACTTGATTGTGTTATGATTTTAATGATTGTTATGTACATTATTTTTTTACTTATGCAATACTAGTTATTGTATTGGAATAATTGCAAGAATCTTATGCTGTAATAGATCACAGAGAACAAGGACAAGTATTAATGTCCAGCTTCTGTGGATAGTTTAAAACATTTTAACTTCAATCCGTTTTCTCTTTAGTTTTGTCTCTATCTGTTCTGTTGTCACTAGTTTTGCATTACTAAAGTTCCCCTGTAGAAGGATAGTATACCAAGTTGTTATATGGTCATTGCTTGACATAGATTAATTAGATTTTTTGTACTTCGGTATATGTGGAATCTTAATTTATTATGTACGAAATAAATTTTCTTTGCAGAAGATGGCCAAGAAAATACAAACGAGGACGCCCCAGAGAATAACCCACAGTATACAACCGTCTATGTCGGTAACCTTGCTCACGAGGTGAAGATCTCTCTCCCACAGACACACTCTCTCTCTTTATATATATATAGTTTGTTCTAATGGCCGCACCCGTACTGTAATGAATTTTACTATTTGAAATTTCATTTCTGATTGTTGTAGTGTAAATATGGCAGGTTAGTCAACTCGATCTCCACCGCCATTTCCATACACTTGGAGCTGGTGTGATTGAAGAAGTGCGCATACAGCGGGATAAAGGTTTTGGTTTTGTAAGATACAGTAACCATTCTGAGGCTGCACTTGCTATTCAAATGGGGAATGGTCGAATTCTATGTGGGAAACCAATCAAGGTACAATTGGACAACGCTGCCTGTGTACTAGTAATAGTAAAAGCTTTTGCAATAATTATCTCACTATATTTTTTTCATCCAGTGTTCCTGGGGTAGCAAACCAACTCCACCTGGGACTGCCTCTACACCGCTGCCTCCACCGTCTGCAGCTCCATTCCCTGGACTTTCTGCAACCGATCTCTTCAGTTACGATCGCTCATTGGCGCTGGGCAAGATGGGGGCAAGCCAGGCATTGATGCATGCTCAGAGTCAGCACGCTCTGAAGCAAGCAGCGATGGGGATGGGCGCGGGTGCTAGCCAGGCTATCTACGATGGTGGATTCCAGAATGCGAGTGCAGCACAGCAACTCATGTATTACTAGGCTTCTAATCGTATATGCTGCGCCGTCCGAATGATTCACCAAGCAACTGGAAGCTTTTTACTTTTATGGTTTTCATATTTTCTTTATACTTAAAAAGTCTTCTACTATGTTTTAATTTGGTTGTGCTGCTGCCCCACCTCGCTGCCTATAAGTGTATCACCGAACGATAATGTAGACGTGAAATGTTTGTAGGGTTTGATGATGAGACTGCTTGCGTACTGCTTTTTTATTCTATGTTTATGTTTCCGTTTCACTTTTATTTTTCCTCTCTCTTTTACCAGGCTTTGAGGGGCTCCTCATTTGTCTTTGCTTCCATGGTTTGGTGTCGTGTTCCGAATCTGTACTTTATATCTATTACCTGTGAGCGCCGAGTGTGTTCTGAAGAATGCTGTGATGTGAATGCCCATCTCAATGTTCATCTTCGTAAATTATTGCGCGTGGGACGCAACACTTCGTTTAAACATAATAGTTCAAATTTGATAATTGAGGTGCCACTTTTCTACACTATCTTGAACATTATTTTAACACATACCCTGATTTCTTTTTATTTCCAGATAGTCTCTGGAGTTGTTGCTATTTCAATCATCAATCCTTCCCATCTATTATCACTATTTGATTCAACCGAACTGAACAGCTAAAGGGGGTTCGCTCAATCAAATTGGCTTGCTGAATAACTCGATCAACCTTTGTTATTACTATTAAGGGAAGTGAAGAAGCACTGGAAGACCGCACATTTCTGATTCTGTTCGCCTTGAGCTTTATTCTCGCACGTCAACCTCGTCACTTCTCCGGTCGTCCCACTGAAACTTCGGATTATAATTAGAAAGTATCGTTTTAAACGCTTCAACCAAATTAATCCTCATGATGATGATAATGCTGCCTTCTTCAAGAGCTCCCCTCTCATTGCTCATCACTCTGGTACTCCTTCTGAGCTCATCCGCGGTGGCCGCGGCAACGAGCGTTAGCTACGATGAAAGAGCGATCATCATCGACGGCGTCCGCCGGCTCCTCATCTCCGGCTCCATTCATTACCCGCGCAGTACGCCCGATGTACGCGGTTCTTAAATTTCTATACATCTACATTCAGTTTTGTCCATCGAGTCCTCATGAAATCAAAATCTGCATATAAGTTTGATAAAAGAAGTCACTTCTTTACTCCTCACTCGCTTCTTTGTCGACAAAACTCTTTTTCATATCTTCGATTGAAAAAAAGCTTTTACTGCAAATTAACGGCAAGGCCTCACGGATTGATGTGGTGGACCTGCTGCAGATGTGGCCTGGGTTGGTGCAGAAGGCCAAGGAAGGGGGACTCGACGCCATCGATACGTACATCTTCTGGAACGCTCATGAGCCCCGGAAAGGACAGGTACCTTTTTTTTCTCCTTTCTATCAGTTAATTAGATAAATTATTTGGTCTTTATGACGTGAACGACGAGTGCAGTATGATTTTGAGGGCAACCTCGACATAATCAAGTTCATCAAGATAGTGAGAGATGCAGGCCTGTATGTGATCCTCAGGATTGGACCATACGTTTGTGCAGAGTGGAATTATGGGTAAACTTTGCAGTTGTTTTTTCTATACATACATACATATATATATTTATCTAGCGTTTGCTGTTGAAGTTGTATTGATAAGCAGCGGATAATATATATATATAGAGAGAGAGGATAATATCAGACGATTTTATCTATAAGAACACATTAAATCACCAATTGTATATACTTTATATAGGAAGGAAAAGGAAATATGAACCATATAACTTGGATATGATGTCATTTAAAGCCCAATGTTACATCTCGTGATCCTAATTCTTTAATCTTGTTTTCCTTTTTTTAGAGGCTTCCCTGTGTGGCTTCATCAGATTCCTGGAATTCAACTAAGAACTAATAACGAAATCTACAAGGTGCAGGTCCCAACTTACAGCAATCTTTTTTTGAAATGAACTTACAGAAATCTTGTGATCAAAATCGTAACAATGCCGCAGCACGTAACAATTAATTTTGCTGTTCAGGCTGAGATGAAAAAATTTACAGCTTTGATTGTGGACATGGTCAAGAGGGAAGAACTTTTGGCACCACAAGGTGGACCAATCATACTCACACAGGTACTGAAATCAGCAAGAAGTCCAGATTATGCTCGTTTGAGGGAAAAAACATGATTTAGTCATTTAGACCAATTTGGCACAGCGTTTGGGTCACAGAAATTCTCTTTGCTACCCAAAAATCAATTTATGTCCACTGACCCTGCCTGCTAATTGCATCTTCATGGTTTCACAAGAGGCTAGTTTGTTCTTCATCTGTCTGCTGTCTGTCTGCTGTCTGCGACTATAAACTATTTTTAATCCCCACAAAAGCTCAAACATTCTCAAAGAAAGAACAGGAAAATTAGATGGCCTTTTATGGTTGCTCACCCTTAATTCAGTGTGCATCAAGTCCTGATCTTGAAGCCAAACAGCAGAACCATGCAGATGTTTCCCAGTGAACTATCTAAAAAAAAAGATCTGTTGAAGATATATTTCGTTAAGGAAGATGCTTAAGCAGCCGGGATTAATTCAAGGATAAAAAGAATCGCATTTTTGCAACTTATCTTACAGATTTTCCATTGAAATTCTTGATTTCCAGATCGAAAATGAGTACGGGAATTTCATCGAGAAGTATGGAAATCCTGGGAAACAATACCTCCACTGGTGTGCAGACATGGCAGTATCTCTTGATGTGGATGTGCCATGGATCATGTGTCAGGAACCAGATGCACCATCTCCTATAGTAAGTCAGCACATCCAACCTAGCTCTTCTTTCTAGCTTATTTTCATGTTGATCTATCTCACTGCCAACTACTTCTCGTACATGTTTTTGTTCATGAACGATGTAAAATCCATCTAGAGTAGAACAGAAGATCAATCAAAGTTTTTGTAAGCATGCATAAAAGTATGTGATAATGCATTTCTATTGATGACTACAAAACTTACAGTTGCATCCAATTAATTTGAGTTTCATATTTTGCAGATAAACACATGTAATGGCTTCTACTGCCATAAGTTCAAGCCAAATCGTCCAACAAGTCCAAAAATGTGGACGGAGAATTGGGCCGGATGGTAAGTTCCTCTATTTGCTGCTTAATCTATTTAACCAGTGTGATCTTTTTTTTGGATGAAACTAACCAGTTTGAGTTGAGAAATATACCTTGATATTATTCGATGATAAAAGAGGACAATGGAAGCCTTTCTATATAAACAGACTTGGAAGAGAAAAGGATAATAGGAAATTATTAATTATTGCAGAACTCCACAAACCACTCAATATTTTATTCTGCATTGTTACTAAAAAATCATAAAGTGATTATGTTATGGTTCTTTAGGTTTCAAGCATGGGGAGAGGCCCAACCTCATAGACCCACTGAGGATCTTGCTTATGCAGTGGCATACTTCTTTGAATCTGGAGGCACTTTCCAGAATTATTACGTGGTGAGTTAAGAGCATCTTGGTGCAAATTATTATATCTAGCAACTAATATCTGGCATGCTTACTGGATAGAAACTAATAGGCCATAATGAAATTTTGCTTCTGCCTGTGTTAATCTGATAGCTTGTTTTCAGTATCATGGAGGGACAAATTTCGGCCGGACATCAGGAGGTCCTTATCTCACAACATCGTATGACTATGATGCTCCTATAGATGAATACGGTATTGTTCCTCAACATATCCCTGACAGAAATATTTGGAGACCCAATTGTAGAATTTGTACCTAATTTTTTTTTCACTTTAATCTGATAGTTATCAACGAGATTAGAGCAATGAACTCTTTTTCTTCTATTAACACAAAGAAACACAAGGAAATTCTCTGGATATCTGTCTCTATTACTTTTACCATAAATGTATTTTCTGATCAAGAAGCATACTGCCACAAGATTTTAAAATGACAAGCATGTGTGTCAGTGATGTGATCTCTCACGCAAAATGAAAGTCCAATATTTATCTTTCTTTAATTTTTTTTTCATAAATAAAGGAAACATAAGGCAACCAAAGTGGGGTCACTTAAAGCAACTGCATCGTGCCATTAAGTGGATGGAGAAGTTTCTAACATATGGGGAAGTCAACACTACAGTGATAAGAAATGGAATAGAAGTATGTCATAACTTTTCTTTTCCCATTTTTCCTGCCTACTAATGCATGGTACAAAATTGATACAGAATAATTGTTTTGCAGGTGAAAAAATATTCTATAAATGAAACTATTTCTGCCTGCTTCATGGTAAATGCTAAGTCAATAGATACAAATGTGGTATACAACGGCAATAGATATTTTGTGCCTGCTCGATCTATAAGTATCCTCCCTGATTGCAAAAGGGAACTTTACAACACTGCTAAGGTAAGAAAATTTTCTGCATCATTTACAAGGATGTTTCCAATAGGTAGCTGAAAATGATTAACAGTGAATAAAACTTTTAGACCTAACTATTTTATCCTCATAAAAGTTTATACGAGTCTATAAATCAACCTCTTTAATAAAAGGAGCATTAAAAATACTGGGTTCAATACTTAATTTAGTGTTAAAAAAGTCCATCAGTTTTATCCAAATGGTTTCAGTATCATTAAAAAAATCATATAGAACTGAATATCTGAATATTTGTAACTATCTTAAAGTTCAAAGATCAACCTCAGTCTGCAACAAATCATTAGAATGATCCATTTAAGTATAAAATAACTATATCTACTTGTCTGCAGGTAAACACTCAAACATCTTTAATGGTTAAAAAGCCTATAGAGACCATAGATTTGAACTGGCAATGGCAATCTGAGAACATCCTGGACTGTCTTGAAGGGAAAGGCTCATTCTCTAATAACTCACTCTTAGAGCAAATCATGACCACCGGTGATTCTAGTGACTACTTGTGGTACATGACAAGGTAACGTACCATATATAAAATCTTCTCATTGATCATTAATATTCAGTGATTAGTATAATTGCATTTGATCCAAAATATATTAACATTATCTACTTCGTAAATTCCTCTGTTGCCTTACTAACATATATCTTTTGGTCATATTTATCTTCTTCTTCCGAGTCATACTTCATAATGCTCCCTCACTAGCAGATAATTGTTACAGTGTAAAGGTCAATAAATCCAGTCCATCTTGGAGTGAGAAGATGACACTACGTGTTAAGACAAAAGGCCACATTCTTCATGTTTTTGTTAATAGTAATCTAATAGGTAAATTTCTTTTTTCTATCAGTGCCTTAAGAATATTGCAATTAATTTTATTTACCTAAAATACGCAATAAAACATACAGTTATCATTTTCTTTTTATTATTCTTCTCTTCCTATCTGTCCTATTCAATCTGTCTAATGAATATAAGTTTTGTCATAACAGGATCAGGATATGCTAAAAAAGATGCCTACAAGTTTACCTTCGAGAAGGCAGTCAAACTCAAAGTGGGAATTAATTTCATTACATTGCTTAGTGCTACTGTCGGTCTTGCGGTTTGTAATTCCATTTGCATCCTATATCTTTTTTGGGGCTTGTTCGGGAACTCATCAATCAGTAGGAGACAAGAAGTGGAAGAGGTTGAATGGGAGGGATGACCATAGATTGAGTGCTCAGTTGTTTCATAGAATGAACTGCAGGGAAAACCTTATCACTATTTTAACATAGTAATACGTGAAGCATTCCCCTTCTCCTACAAAGTCTGCAGTTCAAACAAGCCTTAGGTTTCACCTATAGATTTCATGTTAATTCTTTTGCAAAATATCCCTCAAAACATGCTTCATGCCTTTTCTGCATGTGCACTGACTTTTTGAGGCAATTTATATAAAAAATTAAATGTGAATCTTCTTCTAACATATCATAGAGTTCCTTTTTCTTGTGTGGTTGAAGATATCATAGAAAGTTCCAAAGTAGTTATGTACGATAGACCACACTGTTAACACCATAACTTCCTTGTGTTCTGGGGCAGAACTATGGTGCATTTTTCGACATGGAAAAGGCTGGAATTGATGGTGGTCCAGTTGAACTTGTTGGAACGAGAAATGTAAAAATAGACTTGTCTAAGAACAATTGGTCATATAAGGTATTTATAAGCACTTAATTCAAGTAAATTTTCTTGTTATTTTAGACCAAACTAAAGCTCCTCTTTTCTTGTTGTCTCTGTAAGGTTGGATTGAATGGAGAAGACAACAAGCTCTACTTGCCATCACCACCCAGCAAACTCAAGTGGTTCACAGACGAACTTCCAGTTAACAAGTCCATGACTTGGTACAAGGTAATTAATTCAAGGGTGTGACCTGATGAGTCTGTTGACGCTTACATGCCTTCAAAGGATTTTCTATGAAGTAATACCTTCAAAGGTTAAATTAATATGCTCTCTTTGATTAAATAATATCTTTTTCTTGACCATGAGCATGTAAACTGCGATAGACATTCAATTTCTCATTATTTTGGATATTCTTGAGTTGTTATCTACTGTGCTTAAATATCGCCAACATAGTTTTGATCAAGCTGGTGGTTTTTTGGTTGTTCTAGGCTATATTTGAGGTGCCAGATGGAAATGAGAATCTAGTACTGGACTTGCAAGGGATGGGGAAAGGGCAAGCTTGGGTGAATGGCAAAAGCATTGGCCGTTATTGGCCAAGCTTCCTTGCTGCTAATCGTGGGTGCGAACCATGTGATTACAGGCAAAAATATGATTCTCACCATTGCAGAACTGAATGTGGAAAACCTTCACAGAGATGGTAAGACCCTTGAAACTCAAACTTCTAAGTTAACAGGGGCATCAAATATATATACACGTATCCTCTTAACTTCATAGTGAAAGGGTCAAACTTATATGTACATATAGTTAGATTAGCAAGTACATTAGGTAGATACAAAGAAAGTATCATCATACAGTTTCATTGTTTTGCCACTTTATTCATTCTGATTCATACTGTTGATTAACGCACTTATGAGAGGCTTCACCCACCTCAATTCGATATCTAAGCTTGCACCAGGTACCATGTCCCCAGATCCTTCACTACCAAAGGGCCCAACACTCTCATTTTATTTGAAGAAGTTGGTGGAGACATTTCTAAAGTTAACTTCCAGACAGTGGCTGTTGGAACTGTATGCGCTGATGCTCTTGAGGGAAACACTCTGGAACTATCATGTGACGGGAACAGAACTATCAGTAAGATCAAATTTGCAAGCTTTGGAGAACCTGAAGGTTCATGCGGTTCATTTAAAAAGGGTTATTGTAATGCACGGAATACCCCAAAAGTAGTAAAGAAGGTAGACAAAACATTAACCTAGTACAGTGCACATCATGGTCCATGCCCCCAGAGATTAAAAAAAGCTCCTTAGTAAATACTAACTTGTTTTTTTATGTTTCCAGGCATGCTTTGGTCAGCATCAATGCTCTATAGATGTGACAGAGAATGCATTTGGGAACAGTGGATGCACTGACCTTGGAAGGAGGCGGCTTGCAGTGCAGGCGGTGTGTTCATGAAATTTGTATTCTCAGATGAAGAATACAAATTTTGTAGAAGTGATATCTATGATATATAGCCTTCTTTTAGGAAGCTCTCTAATCGTATATACTTTTTTTTAAAACTTAATGAATATTAAACTAATAATCTTCGACTCACATTCTTACCAACCTACCACCTCAAGTACAGTATATGCATGAACTCAAAGCATTAGTCTCACTTCTGATTTGATTTTTAATCACCAAGGTTGCTAACTTAAGCAGCATCAACAATGTTTAGGAAACAAAGGAGCCCAACTACCATTGAACCAATAAGTACAAACATAAGGAAACATTATGTAATCCATCAAAAATCCCTCATTTGGCATCAAGTAACTACGAGCCCTAATAAATTTCAACCAAATAACTTCAAAACCCTAATCAAACAAGCTAGAACCTAAGTTAGCTTGATGCGAAGAAAGAGAGTTACCAGAGCGTGAATCGTCGCCACCTCACACTTCCATAAATCATCAAACACAACCAAAAAATCCCACCTTTATCATCTACATTGTAGGGATTCAAATGCAGGGTTACAGAATCGCACTCGATGGGATTTCATTCGATGGATTTTGAGAGGAAAAGAGATGAAAAGAAAAAAAAAATACACACTGCCACCTGAATTTTCACAAAATATAAAAATACAGGGGACAAGATACTAGAAGTATTTTTTTATAAAAAATGGAGCATATTAAACTTTAGAAACTATTTATAAAGTATTTGGAGCATTGAAGGGAAAAAAGTTTTTATATTTAACTCAGATCAGCCTATCCTTAATATTATATTCCTCATAAGAAAAAAAAACTTACTTCTTTAATTTAAATATATTTTCTTAGAATTTGATTCTATTTTCTACCTAATATATATCGACACATATATTGTTATATGATGTAATTAATAAAACAGTCACAGCGGGTAACGTTAAAAATATCAATCGATGAGGGGGACATGGAAGGACGTTCAAAACATGCACGTCCAAATAGTACGGCGCCGTACGATGCCATTGGTGCCCTCAGGCAACTTCCTTCCTTCCTTCCTCATGCCACACGCAGGCACTGCAGCGATCACTGGAGCGACGGCGGTGTGGGTGGGGTCTTCGTTCCCACTGACGGTCTTCGTTCCCACAGACGGTCAGCGATCCCGTGTTCCTCCGCCGTGCTTCCTCCCTCCGCTCACCACCGCTGACGGTTATTCTGGTTTATTGACTTTGACCCCCCTCCCCTTTTTTTTTGGGACAGCATAACCTGCCCATCCCAATAATACACGTTACTAAATTACATATTATATTCTTAAATTTTAACATTATTTCTAAAAAAAGAAGAGTGCAGAGTGTTTTTCGTACTAACCTACTTAAAATATTAATTTGACAAACGACTTAATAAAAATAATTTTTAACAAATGATCATGTCAAAGAATTGACCTATTATTTACTAAAAAAATTTGAACTCTCCTCCAGCAAACTCCCGCTTAGTCCGACGCTAGCCCGGTCCAACATTAGACCGGAGCTCTCCCGCACCACCTGTTCCATCGTATCATCTTCCTCTCCAATCATCTTCCGGCAACTCCTTTCCTCCGACCTTTGCTTAGAAGAAGAAGAGAGAATGAGGAAAGTTGGATGAGACATTCATGGTGAAGGGAAATCTCAACCGCATTTAGTTGCTCTCCTCTCCAGCTTGGCGACGCTAGAACATCTTCACATCCAGCCACACAAGCTATCCCTTGTTCTCACCTGCGACCATCACCCAACTCCCCACTCATGATCCTCTCTGGCGCTCCCATCATGCGTGCGATCCTTCTTTTGCTCAACCATTCTCGTGACTGTCGTCCACGATCCTCACCTGACCTTCATCTAGCTCTAGCAGTCCTCAATGCTCTGCTTTGTCTCCACTCATTCGGCTCGCATGAAGATGAAGCCCAAGTGCTCGAGTAAGTGCAGGTATGATGCTCTGCTCTAGAGATGAAGCCCAAGCGCTTTAGGTGATGATTCACAGGGGTCACACTCACTGCTCTTTTCAGAATGTTCACTAGTCTGGGTGTTCGGAGTGTTCACTCGTTTAGTACTTGCAGCAAAGAGAGCTCACTCTTCTCCACACTCACTAGTCCCCATGCATAGGATCTCGAGGCCTGTGAGTAAGTCGGCGGTGGCATTTCCGAGCAGGTGTTCGAGCTATTCATCCACTCTTCAGAGGATCAGAAAGCAAAGGCTTGGAGTTGGAATTGCAGGTGATCTCATTGTTCCTCCTCAGGTCACTCCAACAAAGCAACATACCCTGAAGTCTTGCAGTCCCTGCCACCAAACATCAAGTTTCAAGATTAGGGAGAGAAACCTGCATTACATCCATCAAAACCTAGCAGAAAGCAGAGAGGACTCGTCTGGAGTTGCTGCCAATGAGGAACTAAGTAATCCTCTCATATGCATGGAGTGCTTCATCTTCCTTTGAAGAGGAACTAAGTAATCCTCTCACTAGTCTGGGTTGTTTGCTTTGCTGGTTTGAGTCCTTGTATGTTTCATGTAAAGTACAGATAAATACGTGATGTCTACGTTTATGCGACCATCCTTGTTTATATTTGTACTAAAATTCAAGTACAAAATGAAAATTTACGTTTTCGTGTTGCCACATTAAGTGTAGAAATAAGAAAGCCCATTTATAATGAGGGACCATCTCTTTGATTGAAACTGCAACAGATACGGAGGGTAATGGCTGACAAAAAATTAAACACACTTTAGAATAGAAAGCATAAGCCTCGTCAATATGGAAATTCTACTTTTTCTCCAACTTTTCTAGTTCTCTTCTTCTTTCAAGGGAAGGTCCTGAGGAAGGTCGGAGTAAAGAGTCGCGAGGCTGCCAGAAGATGATCGAAGAGGCACAAGGAGAAAGATGATACGATGAAACGGGTGGTGGGGAGAGAGATTATATGATGGAACGGATGGTGCGGGCCGCCGGAAGATGATCGAAGAGGCATGGGGAGAAAGATGATAAGATGGAACGAGTGGTGCGCGAGCCCCGGTCGAACGTTGGACCGGACGAGAGTAGACTAGGCTAACAGTGGACCAAGTGGGAGTTGTCGGAAGAGCGTTGGAATGTGGACGCAGTGGACAAGTTAGTTTGTTAAAAATTATTTTTACTAAATTTTTTTGTTAAATTAATTATTTTAAATAGGTTAGTACGAAAAAACACTCGTACTAGGCGTTTTCTGCAATTAATGCTCCTCCGCACGTGCGTGCGGAGCCGTAATGTACATAGTCAAAATCATATATTTTTTTTGTTTAATTATGGAAGGAAAAGGTAAGCATACGTATTAAAGCATTTTGACTTTGAAGGAACTTAGTTAGGGCATCATAAAGAGTCCGTTTCAGTGGAATGATACCGAATAACGAATATTGACTTGTCGTATTTTTATATCCTCTCGCTTTGTCGGGCATGCCACGTATAAACGCACGTTAATGATGAATCGGTTTGATGTTGAACCCGAGAGGGACTTCAAGTCGGCTCTCCCACCTCCCCTTGTTACATAATCAGTAAACATTAAGGCGGTGGAGCCACTTTAGCCGTATTTTAAAGAAGAAACGAAACTAGACGACCTTGCCTCGCTGACTTTGGGCTTCTCGTTCCTCCCTCCATGCACGCAAACGGTTATATACTCCATGCAACGCAGGCCTGCAGATACTCGCCCCCCTCCTTCCTCCTCTGCTCCTCCTCGACCTCGACCTCCTGCGAGTTGAGGTGCAGCCTCAGCTGGAGATGCTCCGTACTGCCATGGAGAATTCGGAGGCCGCACCGTCGCCGCCGAGGTACAGGGGAGTGCGGATGAGGAAGTGGGGCAAATGGGTGGCCGAGGTGAGGTACCCCAGCAGCCGGCGCCGCCTGTGGCTCGGCTCGTACCCGACGCCCGAGATGGCCGCGCGGGCCTACGACGCCGCAGTCCGCTGCCTGCGCGGCCCGGCCGCCCCGATCAACTTCCCCGACGTTCCGCCGGAGGTGCCGGCCGCGGCCGGCAGGCTGAGCCGGTACGAGATACTGGAGGTGGCCGCGCGGCACGCGCGAGGAGAGCGGCCCCTGGGGGAGCCCGAGCGGGGAGGCGCTGCTGGGGCGCCGGATCAGGAGGCCGGCGGCGGCGGCGGGGAAGCGGCGAGGGGGAGTGACGCCGGAGAGGGAAGCTCGGCGCCGGCGGAGGAGCGGCCGGGGCTGGCGGGCGAGTCGATCGTCCTCGGTGGCGGTGCTGATGATGAGGATGAGAGTTGCTGGACGTTGTCTCCTCTCTGGAACTTCTCCGAGTAGCCCCGTGGATTACTGCTCTAATTAATACGTGTCACTGCAAGATGCACTCGCAGGTCGGATGCGTACATTGTGTCTTTAATTTATGGATCAAAATTGTGGTGTGAACGAATCTTATCGTCTATTATTTCGCTGATCGAAAGTTAAGTGTTCGATCCGGTGCGTACGGTGCATGCATGTAGTCCGTCCGACGTCAGCGAGGATTAATTATTTCTTCTATTAATTTATATACCAATCTCTCATTCATACGCCATTAATTAGACCACAAATCCTAAAGCTCTCAGACCATTCCCATCTTATCGTATCGGGCCTACCCGGAGAAGTTCCAGAGCGGAGACAACGTCATCCAATAAAAGCCATCGTTGTAGCCATCGTCATCGGTACAGCCGCCGCCCCCGACTACCGACTCGCCTGGCCCCGGCTGCTCCTCTCCCACGTCACCCACCGTCTCCGCTTCCCCAGCACCACTACCCCCGCCGCCGCCGCCGGCCTCCTGATCCGGCGACCCAGCAGCGCCTCCCTCGCTCGGGCTCCCCACGGGGCCGCCCTCCGCGCACGTGCCGCCCGGCCACCTCCGGTTTCTCGTACCGGCTCAGCCTCTCGGCAGCCGCCGGTACCTCCGGCGGAGCGTCGGCGAAGTTGAGCGGCGCGGCCGGGCCGCGCAGGCAGCGGACGGCAGCGTCGAAGGGCCGCGCCGCCATCTCGGGCGTCGGGTACGAGCCGAGCCACAGGCGGCGCCGGCTGCTGCTGGGGTACCTCACCTCGGCCGCCCATTTGCCCCATTTCCTCATCCGCACTCCCCTGTACCTCGGCGAGGACTCCGCCGTCCGGAGTGGCGGCCCCGATGGTGCGGCCTCCGAATTCTCCATATTGATCGATCGCCCCTCTGACCTTAGTTGAGGTACTGTGCGTCAATTTATGGGATGGGGAGGTCGACGGAGGAGGAGAGACGAGCGAAGCTGCTGAAGGGCGTTCAGGTTCGACGTGCATGACGATGAAGAGATGCAGTCACGGCATACACTTGAAGTCGGTGTGCTCGCACAGGTCTGGTCGGCGTGAATGAAATGAATTGTGGACTTTGGGAATTAAAAATGGCTGCCTGCGGCGGCAGCGGCGGCGGAACGCCGGAAGCCACAGACGACCTGGTCAAGTTGGTCTTTTGCTTCTTTTTTGTGAAGGGAAGACTTATTTTTGTATTTAAAAAGGAAAGTGACGTTGTGATTAAATTAGACCTTTAGATAAAAGGAGAAGAAAAACATAAGAAAATCACAGAAATAACAGAAAGTTTGCATGGTTTATATGTGAAAAGTGTTTATATAGTTTGACTTTAATTAATAATAGAGGAACTTAAGGTTAAGAAGCTACAATGTCTCATTCTTGATATGAAATAAAAGATCTCTCTATTTTTCTATCCTTTTTAAACTAAGTCCTTTAAGAGATCTACACATTGGATTACAATTATTAAGAGATATAAACCAAAAAAATGATATTAACATAATTACTACTAACTTGTGTGGAAAGATCGATCATTCCTCTCTTCTTAATATCTTCGTGAAACTTATTGCAGTGCAGACATAGAATGCATGCAAAATATATTTTTAAACCATATCTTCACCTAATTTTTCAAAAGAGTCAGTAGATACAGATGTGTTTTCAAAAAATTATAGCTAAAATTATTTAAAAATATAATAGAGATCAATTTGGCATGTGTTTTCTTAGAACTTGGTGAGTTTTACTCTAATAAGAGCACTTTGTGTAACTTACACACAAAATGTTTGCTCATTTAAAAATAATAATAATAAGATTAATATGGATTTAAACACTCACTAAGTTCAAGAGAAACACAAATATGTTATATGAGTGATTGTTAGAAACCACCTCTTAATTGAGAAGGTCCTAAGAGTATCAATGCATAAAGAGGGTAAATTTAAAGAAGTTCATGAACCACATCTTTCACATATCTTCTCATAGTTGTATCATAAACTCTTTTTTTTCCTATCTTAATTAACTTTTTAATGTTGTGAATTGTTATAGAAGATAATTCTATTTATTTTTAACACTTTAAATTATTAACATGATTTAACTTGTTTTTGAAGAATCATTTCACATTGTTATGGGCTTGGGCTGAAGTGATAAGCTCACTTTATCTATCACTTATTTTTATCATGTTAGTATGGTCGAGACATCTCTCAACTTCAAAGGTGTGAAATAAATCTAATTTTTTTAGAACTTAACAAATCTTAAACCCAATACCTTAAAGAACTCTTCTAAGGAGCCTGATTACTCTAAACAAAGTAATGTCATTTTATGCACGTAACATAAATCCACTGTTATGTAATATTAGAATTATTTTAAAAAAATTAATAAAAGGAGGAAATTTAGTGCATAGCAGATATGGTTTTGAAAACATTTTTAAAATTATTTTTTATATAAAAACCAGTTAAAAGTTTTAAATCAGGTGCCCTACCACTTTAAGCTACGGACGTGGACTGGGTTGGTGCAGAAGGCCAAGGAAGGGTACTTAGACGCCATCGATTACATCTTCGGGAACGCTCATGGGCCCCGGAAAGGACAGGTACTTTTTTTTCCTTTCTATCGGTTAATTAGATCTCTTCCGCATTAATTAAATGACAATCTGATCATTATTTGATCTTTATGACGTGAACGACGAGTGCAGTATGATTTTGAGGTCATCAAGTTCATCAAGATAGTGAGGGATGCAGGCATGTATGTGATCCTCAGGATTGGACCATACGTTTCTGCAGAGTGGAATTGTGGGTAATCTTTGCAGTTTTTATATATATATCTAGCGTTTGCTGTTGAAGTTGTATTGATAAGCAGCGGATAATATCAGACGAAATATGAACCATATAACTTCGATATGATGTCATTTAAAGCCCAATGTTACATCTTGTGATCCTAATTCTTTAATCTTGTTTTCCTTCTTTTAGAGGCTTCCCGTGTGGCTTCATCAGATTCCTGGAATTCAACTAAGAACAAATAACGAAATCTACAAGGTGCAGGTTCCAACTTACAGCAATCTTTTCTTGAAACGAACTTACAGAAATCCTGTGATCAAAATCGTAACAATGCCGCAGCACATAACAATTAATTATGCTGTGCAGGATGAGATGAAAAAATTTACAGCTTTGATTGTGGACATGGTCAAAAAGGAAAAACTTTTGGCACCACAAGGTGGACCAATCATACTCACACAGGTAATGCAATCAGCAAGAAATCCAGATTATGCTCGTTTGAGGAAAAAAAGAACATGATTTCGTCATTTAGACCAATTTGGTACAGCGTTTGGGCCACCGAAGTAAAACTCTTTGCTACCCAAAAATCAATTTATGTCCACTGACATGCTGCCTGCTAATTGCATCCTCATGGCTTCACAAATGGCTAGTTTGTTCTTCATCTCTCTGCTGTCTGAGACTATAAACTATTTTTAATCCCCACAAAAGCTCAAACATTCTCAAAGAAAGAACAGGAAAATTAGATGGCCTTTTATGGTTGCTCACCATTAATTCAGTGTGCATCAAGTCCTGATCTTGAAGCCAAACAGCAGAACCATGCAGATGTTTCCCAGCGAACTATCTAAAGAAAATGATCTGTTGAAGATATATTTCGGTGAGGTAGCTGCTTAAGCAGCCGGGATTAATTCAAGGATAAAAAGAATCGCATTTTTGCAACTATATCTTACAGATTTTCCATTGAAATTCTTGATTTCCAGATCGAAAATGAGTACAGGAATTTCATCGAGAAGTATGGAAATCCTGGGAAGCAATACCTCCACTGGTGTGCAGACATGGCAGTATCTCTTGATGTGGATGTGCCATGGATCATGTGTCAGGAACCAGATGCACCATCTCCTATAGTAAGTCAGCACATCCAACCTAGCTCTTCTTTCTAGCTTGTTTTCATGTTGATCTATCTCATTGACAACTGCTTCTCGTACATGTTTTTGTTCCAAGAACTCTGTAAAACCCATCTAGAGTAGAACAGGAGATCAAACAAATAAGCATGCATAAAAGTATGTGACAGTACATTTCTACTGATGACTACAAAATTTACAGTTGCATCCAATTAATTTGAGTTTCATATTTTGCAGATAAACACATGTAATGGCTTCTACTGCCATAAGTTCAAGCCGAATCGTCCAACAAGTCCAAAAATGTGGACCGAGAATTGGGCCGGATGGTTTTTTTTTCTTGGACGATATGGAGGCCTTTCTATATAAAGAGACTTACACATCACTCAATACTGTATATATGAGTTCATAATTCCAGTACCGGATCGGACCAGGCCAATAAATAGGTGGGACGCCGAGACTTAAAATCGAGTTGGCACCACGAACGCGCAACCTACTAACCATCCTGCTATCTAACATTTTGAAATTATATATATATCTTATTTGTGTCGTGCCGTGCCAGCCCACAGGCCTAGACCTCGGGGCCCGACCTGACACGGAAATAATATCGGGCCGTGCCTGACACGGCCCGCTTATGACCCGAGCCGTGCCAGGCACGGTCCGCTTGTGACTAGGGCCGAGCCCGGGCCACCAGGCCCGATTTGCACCTCTACAGAAATATTTGGAAACCCAATTGTAGAATTTGTACCTTTTTTTTCACTTTATTCTGATAGTTATCAATGAGATTAGAGCAATGAACTCTTTTTCTTCTATTAACACAAAGAAACACAAGGAAATTCTCTATTACTTTTACCATAAATATATTTTTTGATCAAGAAGCATACTAACACAAGATTTTAAAATGACAAGCATGTGTGTCAGTGATGTTGATCTCTCACGCAAAATGAAAGCCCAATACTTATCTTTCTTTAATATTTTTTTCATAAATAAAGTAAACATAAGGCAACCAAAGTGGCGTCACTTGAAACAATTCCATCGTGCCATCAAGAGGATGGAGAAGTTTCTAACATATGGGATGTCACCACTACAATTGATACACATACGCCGACTAAAGATACGTACAAGTAAGTTGATCCCGATCTTTCATTGTAGGAGAAATCCTTAAGGCTGCGAGTTGTGATTTTCATAAATGGCAGACTAACAACGATCTAGGAATATGACCAACAATCTCGTAATCACTAAATCACTCAATTGGTTATCAATCGTGTCAAACACGACTCACCCGTTCACGAAGAACAACACGAACAATTCATGAGAATTGAAATAGTAACAACAGAATGATCACTCAAGATGTATCATCAAAGAAATTGGAATAAAAGTATATCATAACTTTTTTTTTCATTTTTCTTGCCTACTAAAGCATAGTGCAAAATTGATACAGAATAATTATTTTGCAGGTGAAAAAATATTCTATAAATGAAACTATTTCTGCCTGCTTCATGGTAAATGCTAAGTCAATAGATACAAATGTGGTATACAATGGCAATAGATATTTTGTGCCTGCTCGGTCTATAAGTATTCTCCCTGATTGCAAAAGGGAACTTTACAACACTGCAAAGGTAAGAAAATTTTCTGCATCATTTACAAGGATGTTTCCAATAGGAAACTGAACAATGATTAACAGCGAATAAAACTTTTAGGCCTAACTATTTTATCCTTATAAAAGTTTATGCAAGTCTATAAATCATCCTCAAGCATTAAAAATACTCTATACCAGAGGTTTCAATATCATTAAAAAAAATCATATAGAACTGAATATCTGTAACTATTTTAAAGTTCAAAGATCAACTTTAAGTCTGCAACAAATCATTAGAAAGATCCATTTAATTATAAAATAACTATATCTACTTGTCTGCAGGTAAACACTCAAACATCTTTAATGGTTAAAAAGCCTATAGAGACCATAGATTTGAACTGGCAATGGCAATGGCAATCTGAGAACATCCTGGACTGTCTTGAAGGGAAAGGCTCATTCTCTAATAACTCACTCTTAGAGCAAATCATGACCACCGGTGATTCTAGTGACTACTTGTGGTACATGACAAGGTAACGTACCATATATAAAATCTTCTCATTGATCATTAATATTCAGTGATTAGTATAATTGCATTTGATCCAAAATATATTAACATTATCTACTTCGTAAATTCCTCTGTTGCCTTACTAACAAATATCTTTTGGTCATATTTATCTTCTTCTTCCGAGTCGTATTTCATAATGCTCCCTCACTAGCAGATAATTGTTACAGTGTGAAGGTCAATAAATCCAGTCCATCTTGGAGTGAGAAGATGACACTACGTGTTAAGACAAAAGGCCACATTCTTCATGTTTTTGTTAATAGTAATCTAATAGGTATATTTCTTTTTCTATCAGTGCCTTAGGAATATTGCAATTAATTTTATTTACCTAAAATACGCATAAAAACATACAGTTATCATTTTCTTTTTATTATTCTTCTCTTCCTATCTGTCCTATTCAACCTGTCTAATGAATATAAGTTTTGTCATAACAGGATCAGGGTATGCTAAAAAAGATGCCTACAAGTTTACCTTCGAGAAGGCAGTCAAACTCAAAGTGGGAATTAATTTCATTACATTGCTTAGTGCTACTGTCGGTCTTGCGGTTTGTAATTCCATTTGCATCCTATATCTTTTTTGGGGCTTGTTCGGGAACTCATCAATCAGTAGGAGACAAGAAGTGGAAGAGGTTGAATGGGAGGGATGACCATAGATTGAGTGCTCAGTTGTTTCATAGAATGAACTGCGGGGAAAACCTTATCACTATTTTAACATAGTAATATGTGAAGCATTCCCCTTCTCCTACAAATTCTGCAGTTCAAACAAGCCTTAGGTTTCACCTATAGATTTCATGTTAATTCTTTTGCAAAATATCCCTCAAAACATGCTTCATGCCTTTTCTGCATGTGCACTGACTTTTTGAGGCAATTTATATAAAAAATTAAATGTGAATCTTCTTCTAACATATCATAGAGTTCCTTTTTCTTGTGTGGTTGAAGATATCATAGAAAGTTCCAAAGTAGTTATGTATGATAGACCACACTGTTAACACCATAACTTCCTTGTGTTCTGGGGCAGAACTATGGTGCATTTTTCGACATGGAAAAGGCTGGAATTGATGGTGGTCCAGTTGAACTTGTTGGAACGAGAAATGTAAAAATAGACTTGTCTAAGAACAATTGGTCATATAAGGTATTTATAAGCACTTAATTCAAGTAAATTTTCTTGTTATTTTAGACCAAACTAAAGCTCCTCTTTTCTTGTTGTCTCTGTAAGGTTGGATTGAATGGAGAAGACAACAAGCTCTACTTGCCATCACCACCCAGCAAACTCAAGTGGTTCACAGACGAACTTCCAGTTAACAACTCCATGACTTGGTACAAGGTAATTAATTCAAGGGTGTGACCTGATGAGTCTGTTGACGCTTACATGCCTTCAAAGGATTTTCTATGAAGTAATACCTTCAAAGGTTAAATTAATATGCTCTCTTTGATTAAATAATATCTTTTTCTTGACCATGAGCATGTAAACTGCGATAGACATTCAATTTCTCATTATTTTGGATATTCTTGAGTTGTTATCTACTGTGCTTAAATATCGCCAACATAGTTGTGATCAAGCTGGTGGTTTTTTGGTTGTTCTAGGCTATATTTGAGGTGCCAGATGGAAATGAGAATCTAGTACTGGACTTGCAAGGGATGGTGAAAGGGCAAGCTTGGGTGAACGGCAAAAGCATTGGCCGTTATTGGCCAAGCTTCCTTGCTGCTAATCGTGGGTGTGAACCATGTGATTACACTCACCATTGTAGAACTGAATGTGGAAAACCTTCACATAGATGGTAAGACCCTTGAAGCTCAAACTTGTAAGGTAACAGGGGCATCAAGGGTCAAGCTTATATATACATATAGTTAGATTAGCAGGTACATTAGTTAGATACAAAGAAAGTATCATCATATAGTTTCATTGTTTTGCCACTTTATTCATTCTGATTCATACTGTGGATTAATGCATTTATGAGAGGCTTCACCCACCTCAATTCGATATCTAAGCTTGCATCAGGTACCATGTCCCCAGATCCTTCACTACCAAAGGGCCCAACACTCTCATTTTATTTGAAGAAGTTGGTGGAGACATTTCTAAAGTCAACTTCCAGACAGTGGCTGTTGGAACTATATGCGCTGATGCTCCTGAGGGAAACACTCTGGAACTATCATGTGACGGGAACAGAACTATCAGTAAGATCAAATTTGCAAGCTTTGGAGAACCTAAAGGTTCGTGCGGTTCATTTAAAAAGGGTTCTTGTAATGTACGGAATTCCCCAAAAGTAGTAAAGAAGGTAGACGAAACATTAACCTAGTGTAGTGTTCATGCCCCTAGAGATTAAAAAAAGTTCCTTATTAAATACTAACTTGTTCTTTTATGTTTTCAGGCATGCTTTGATCAGCATCTATCACGGCCCGACCCGCAGGACGACACGTGGCAACCGCCGTATGGGCCCTACGACACATACGAGACATAAAATATAAATACCAAAATACATACACCCACATTTTCAAATAATATCTTAGTACAGTCCCGATATATCCTAATACAATTCTAAGACCGACACACGAAAACTCATAACGGCGATTGTATACCTTCCGTGATGAACCCTCCGTCAATGGTCTCGTCTAGAACGTCTACACCTGCACACACATTGAACGCGGTGTGCTCAGCCTTGCGACCTAGTGCGAAATTACGATTCTAAACCGAATAAAGAAATCAAAGGCTATGATGAGTATTCTAGGATGCCTTTGGTTGTTAATCATCATTTTTCATTTGATTTGTGTAGATCAGTTTATAGAAAGCAGTAAAACAGCATAAATAAATACAGATGTATATTTCACTAGATGTGTTGTATCTGGTGTCAATGTCAACAGCCTGTCACCTACGTCATAATAATACTTTAAAGTTACAAGACTCGGGCTGCCAACCTATGCTTAATGAGTACCCGAGCTAAGGGCATCAGTAAGCCCATCAGTGCCTTTCTGTCTCTGTCTCTACCTATGCTCGTTGCACTGATGTTGGCGGAGAGGATGGGTGACCCTTGATCACTCTCCACTGTCTCGCTAGTCGCCCTCAATGCCTCCCCTAGCGAAACTGTCGTGCCCTTATATCCTCCCCGGACTCCGTAGGGGCAACAACGACTCGTATAGTATTACAACACCGTTCGAAAATGAGGTCACCATCAATAAAGACACATCGGCCACGGCTAACCGATAAACACAACCCTAGGATCCGGACTACTCATCCGACTGTCTGCAGAACGTCATGGATGATAGCTGTGTGGTCTACAGATCCACTGTCCAAGGCATCGCATATGGAATCACCTTCCCAGTCCAATAGCAGTCGATGTCGACCGAGATTGACGCACATCCGCACGATGGGCTGAGGCAACCTCGACTCCATCAGTGCCAAGTTCATGGTAGGGCTCATCCTCGCTAGCCATCTCAGGACTATCACGAGGTCGCCTAAACGACACTCCTGCGGGTATAAATTTCTGGGTAAGGACTTGCTCCATATTTCCGGTCTGGAGCTCCCAGTATCTAAGCTATGCAAGTAGCGGGATGTCACCTCTAGTATCTAAGCTATGCATAACTTCGGGAGTGGTGGGTAGCAGGATGTCACCGTCGGTACGTGGTCAACCAGGGCATATGAGAAATGCCCTTTTTGTCTAAGTTGCGGTGACGTCGCAAATGGGTTATCATGGTATATCATACATGTTAGACAAATAAATTAAACTAACATGCAGACATATCAAATCTTATCAACCCTAGCTGCCACCTCGCCTCGCGGGCACATCCACCGGACGCAGCACGCTTTAGGGCGTGCCGGATCAGGCCCGGCACGACACTTGTCAGGTCACATATCAGGCCTAATTCAGCCCAATAGCCCACTAATACCAATACACTAGTAATTGTGAAAGTGTTGGCTTATATATGCTTCTTGTTTCTCAGAACTGAACAATATAGGACTAAACTTTTTTTAAGAAGTTAAACTAAAAATAACCATGGACTCTTTACTAACTACCCATTTCTTTTTTATAAAAAAAAAATCATCCCAACCTACTTATTAAACTTTAAAAAATATTAATTACTTTTATATTTTATTAAAATATATAAATTTTTTAAAATATGTAATATTCTTTATAAAATCTCTCTCCACTCCATACTAACAAAAAAAAACTCTCTGATCAAATCCACTCATATTTTATAAAATATTTATTCCTAAAATTAGATTTTCTAAAAATTTTCTCTTATTTTATTGAAGGTTCTATTATAAGCTAGATAGTTAATAAAAATTATCTTTTTGAACATGTCTTTGTACTTATATTTTTTTATACTCTTTCTCTATCAAAGTATACATTATAATTATTATTACTTTGAAATCTATAAATGAACTTTCATCGAGATATTACGATGACATATTTAGATAATCTTTAATCTAAGATATTATAAACATTAAGATTTATTATTTATTAACTAACTATAGAATATAAATGGTACAATTATCATAATGTACGTTCTAATTCATTAATCTATGATAAGAATTAAGAATAGTAATAATTGAGTGATTATATGAATTTTAAGTAATATTTTAATAAAATAATATGTAGAAAATGACCAAAATACCATTTAGTAAAATTATAAAATTATAGTTAATAAAGGTTAGTAGGGTAATTTTAATAGAATGGAAAAATTTTAATTTTAAAAGTTAAAGGATTGAAGTTTTAAGGAAGAGTGGAAATATTTAAATGAGTTTTTAGTCTCACATCAAGTAGTCTTGGATTAAGAGTTATTTCATTCTCTGTATAAGAGATAGTGTCCTTCCTACCTATAAGTATGCCTATGTAATGGGCTATGGGCTATGGTCGGGCTTTGTCTGACACGATCTGCTCACGGACCGTGCCAAGCACGACACGTGGGCTCCAATAAGTGGCCCAGCACAGCACGTTATATACACAGTGCCGTGCCAAGCACGGCCCGATTGGGCACGGGTCGTGCTGAGCACGGCCCGCAACGGACCGGGCCCATGCCGCCCACGGGCGGCATGGCCCGATAAGCATGCCTAGGGAGGCGTCGGCGCTGCTCGATTGCGGAAAAGGCGACGGCTTGCTCGTGAGGTCGGGGACGAAGACGCGAGTGGGAAGAGCGCTCGGCTCTTCTCGCTCACTTCGCCCCTTCGAATCGGTCCAAGCTGGTTCAGCTGGACCGGCCGGCCGGCCGGTTCATCTGAACCGGACCTTTTTTAAAAAAAATTATATAAATAAAGTGATAGGGGTTTACAACATCAATGCTCTATAGATGTGACAAAGAATGCATTTGGGAACAGCTGATGCACTGACCTGATATGCAGACTTTTTTTATAGGTAGCTCTATTATCATATATACTTTTTGTTAGAACTTAGTGAGTATTAAACTCATAATCTCTCGCATAAAGCTTAATTACTCTAACCAAAAGAGCATATACATTTTATATACACATTATTATATACATTTGATGCAAATAACTAAGTGAAATTTTTTAATAAAGGTCATCGCTCCAAATGAAGGACTTACAATTCTTATCAACCTACTACCTCAAGTACAGTTTATGTATGAATTCAAAGTATTAGTAGAGGTGCAAACGGACCTGGGCTCGACCCAGTCTAAAAATGGATCGTGCCCGGCACGGCCCGCACCCAGTATCGTGTCGGGCTGGATCTCAAGATTGAGGCCCACGGGCTAGCACGGCACAACACAAATATTATATATATAATTTTTTTAAAAAATATATTAAATGTTGGATTTGTTAAAATATTTGTCTTTCACACTAAAGACATGCCTAGACCGTATAGTACCTGGCCTAGCACGATTCTTCTCCGGACTATGGGTCGTGCCAAGCGTGGCCTGAAATAGTAGTGGCACACTACAGTACCATGCGCAAGCCGTACTGGGGTCAGCCCGAGCACAGCCCGTTTAGGGAATAAAGGAGCCCAACTACTAGAATCTAAAGGGACAAGATAGTAGAAGTATTTTTTTATAAAAAAATAGAGTCTATTAAACTTTAGAAACTATTTATAAAGTATTTAGAGTATTGACCGAAAAAAAGTTTTAAAATTTAACTCGGATCAACCTATACTTAATATTGTATTCCTAGTAAGAAAAAAAAATCTTCTTTAATTTAAATATATTTTCTTAGATTTTTGATTCTATGTGATATATATGGACGTATACTATGATATGATGTAATAAATAAAACAGTCACCGTGGATAACATTAAAATATCATGGGATTCTTCGGTGAGGGGGACGTTGAAAAGATGTACGTCCAAATCGCAAGTTGCCATCTCAACTAACCTCGTTGCTTTCTTCCTCATGACACACGCAGGCAATTTAATCGTTTTATATAATGGCGAGCACTGCAGCGACGGCGGTGCGACCAGGTAAGCGATGCCGCGTGCTTCCGCCGTGTTTCCTCCCTCCCCTGACGGTTATTCGCCATCGGTAAACGAACTCTGGTTCATTGACTTTGACTCCCCCCCCCCCTCCCCACTTTTTTTTTTTTGGGACAGCCCGTCCCCATAAAACACGTAACTAAATTATTAGTTAAGTAATAGTTTCGTTATTTATTTTAAAAAAAGAAGGGTGCACGAGGCGATCGCTGCAATTAATCCTCCGCCGCACTTGCCGTGATGTACATAGACAATATCATATTTTTATTTTCTTTGATTATGGGCGGAAAAGGTAAGCAGGTGCATGCGGACAACCAAAAATTTTTTCCGCGGGGGCCAAAGAATAATACCCTCGTCGTCTTCTTATATCCTCCCGTTATAAACGCAGGTTAATGATGGATGAGTTCGATGTTGAACCGGAGAGAGACTTCAAAGTCGGCTCTCCCACCTTCACTTGTTGCTTGATCAGTAAGCATTAAGGCGGCGGAGCCACTTTCGCCGAATTTTAAAGAAGAAGAAACGAAACCATCTTGCCTCGCTGACTTGGGCTTTTAGATCCTCTCCTTCCCCTCCGTCCGCGCAACCTGGATCCCCCCATATATATACTCCATGCAACGCGGGGCTGCGGATCCTCGCCGCCCTCCTTCCTCCTCTGCTCCTCCTCGACCTCCTGCGAGTTGAGGTGCAGCCTCGGCTGGAGCTGCTCTGGCCCGATATGGAGAAGTCGGAGGCCGCACCGTCGCCGCCGAGGTACAGGGGAGTGCGGATGAGGAAGTGGGGCAAATGGGTGGCCGAGGTGAGGTACCCCAGCAGCCGGCGCCGCCTGTGGCTCGGCTCGTACCCGACGCCCGAGATGGCCGCGCGGGCCTACGACGCCGCAGTCCGCTGCCTGCGCGGCCCGGCCGCCCCGATCAACTTCCCCGACGTTCCGCCGGAGGTGCCGGCCGCGGCCGGCAGGCGGAGCCGGTACGAGATACTGGAGGTGGCCGCGCGGCACGCGCGAGGAGATCGGCCCCTGGGGGAGCCCGAGCGGGGAGGCGCT
This sequence comes from Thalia dealbata, assembly GCA_030544415.1. Classification (NCBI taxonomy): domain Eukaryota; kingdom Viridiplantae; phylum Streptophyta; class Magnoliopsida; order Zingiberales; family Marantaceae; genus Thalia; species Thalia dealbata. The sequence continues at coordinate 6,004,585 of CM060454.1, forward strand.
GCTGGAGCGCCGGATCAGGAGGCCGGCGGCGCCCGTGGGGAAGCGGCGAGGGGGAGTGACGCCGGAGAGGGAAGCTCGGCGCCGGCGGGCGAGTGGATCGTCGGCGGCGGCGGTGCTGATGATGAGGATGAGAGTTACTGGTCGTTGTCTCCTCTCTGGACCTTCCCCGAGTAGCCCCGTGGATTACTGCTCTAATGAAGTGTTCGATCCGATGCGTAGGGTGAATGCATGAAGTCTAAAACTCTCAGACCATCCGCATCTTATCGTATCGGGCCTACCCGGAGAAGTTACGAGAGCGGAGACAACGTCAACACTCTCACATCTCTTATCATAGTCATATCATCAGTTCTCTTTTCTCCTATCTCAGTTAATTTCTTACTTTAAAATTTTAGTGTCGTGTATTATTATAGAAAATAATTCTATCTATTTTTATATCTTGGTGTTCGATGAATCATTCCATATGTAATAATGGGCTTGAGCTAAATGATATGCGCACTTTATTCATCCATCACTCATCTTGTATCAAATGAGTACAGTCGAGACATATCTCAACCTCAGAAGTGTAACCTAAATTCACCCGATCATATAATATTAGAATTATTTTAAAAACATTAATAAAAGGAGGAAGTTTAGTGTACAGTAGATATGGTTTTGAAAACATTTTTTTTATATAAAAAACAGTCAAAAGTTTTAGGCCGGTGTCCGCATAATAAAAACTTTTAAGTGTATTTATGAATTTACCGATATAAAAGTATTTTTAATCAATTTAAAGTTTATACTCGTCTGACGGAAAGATTTAAGTATAATTAAAGAATCGTAAGAAGAATATAAGTAAAATTATTGTCCATGAGTACAACCTATAATTATAATAATTTTTATTAATATTGTAATATAACATATAATATAAAATTCAGTATTAATTCTAAAATAAGTTAAATCGGTGTTGATATGATATCCCTGCGATGTCAGATATTAAGTTTTAAGACTTAATTAAGAAGTAACAATAATAGTAAAATCTGTGCAAATATAGTGACCCTTTTATTAAAATGCACCGTATATTTTATTGAGTTCATACATAATTTTGCAACAAGATTTGTCTGGAAGAGAGGGTTCAGGCGGACCTGCTCGCGGTCAATAAAGCTGACTTCGTTTTCCGGCCGCCTCACACTCGCCAACCGGTGGTGAGCCGAGAGAGCCAGCACGGCGGATGCATACACGGCATTACTGACCGGCGGTGGGAACGAGGAACCCACCTACATCGCCATCGCCATCGCCATCGCCAGTATAATAATTAAATTGTTAACCTCCGACCATATCTCGATCCAACAGTGAAGACTCATAGTTTTAGCACCTATTTGTTCACCTTTCCACCGTGAATGCATCTGTCCGTCTGCTGTGCGCCGGCAGTACTTTCGCTGCACGTGAATGCGCCTATCACCTTGAGCTAATCATGCATTATATTGGGCCTGAACGCCGCTCTACCCAATTACCACGCGCTCCATGCATGCCGGACTTAGTTCTATATGATATTAGCCGTGCTGAATTGTAGCTACCTACCTTGAACTAATGCATGAGTTAATGGTTTGGTCCGTCGGAAGCTAGCGTCGTGTGAGCCTCTCTTGTACTGATGCATGAGCCTCTCCTGCATTCTGGGTGCCATCATCATCGCTGCCTCCTTGTTGTCTCCACCTTGTGACAAGGCGAGGAGCCATCATCTACCTCAATTTCTATTTCTGTGAATTGGACCATTGGCACTCAATCTAATCTGCTGAGGTGATTTCCAAATCCCCTTAATTGAGATTTATTTGATGCCTTGATACTATCCTACTAGAAATATGTAGCTATCTTCCTCATCTTCCTCTAGTTTTCCTATGTACTCTCTCCCTTCTCCCTATGGATAAGGGTCTCCACTAGAAAAGTTATTGTCATGTTTTGATATAGAGTTGAAATATGGAATAATTGATTTAGATTTGATGTTGACCTAGACTAACCTAATAAATTAGAGTTTTTTTTAGATCTTAGTAAGACTTGAACTCAATACCTCACATATTTTTCGTAAAAAGCTCAGTTGCTCTAACCAAAGAATGTACACTTTGTGTACCTAATAAATTAGAGTTGATTAATGATTTATAGTATTGAGCTTTAGTATGAAGTTGGGCCTAGTAGTTGAATTGGGTTAACTATTTTGAATTAAGTCAAATTAATCAAATAATTGACTCATTAGTAATTAAATATTTTTTATCTTATTAAATTAAGAATATTTTATATTTTAAATAAAATCTTTATTTCTCTAGGGATACTTCTCTTACTTGATAGCTGCCTATTATTAATATCTCTACCTTAATTGGTAGATCTACAAATCAGATTTGTTGCTATATCCAAGTATGATTTATTCAAATTAGGAAAGTGTCTTAAATATATGTTATACTTGATAAATATTTTTATGTTATGCATGCTAGGATAATTTATCTTATATGGTAGGATTGATATGTCATGTATGTAAAAATGCTAGTATTTAGCATGTCTTACTATCTTCTCCTAGTAATTATTTTATCTTATTATGTTAAAGTATGATATACCCCTACCATACACGAAGATAAAAATAAATAGTTAAATAATTAAATAAATATACATAGAAGATGCTAGAACCTCTTAGGATGCTAGAACCTCCTAGGAACATTACTTCATTATAAATTAAAATAGTGTGTCTTTCGTACACCTTAGATGACTACTACAAACTATGGATGGTCGAGGAGTGATATTCCTCATCGTATCGCTCCTGATGCTACAAATAGCTTAGATACTGGGAGCTAGTTGAGAGATTGACCAAACTAACTCTAGAGCCACACTAGACCAGAAAGTAAAGTGGGTCTATACCCTGAAATTGATACCCACACATGTGCCGCTTAGGCGCCACCATGATAATCCTATGATAACTAGCAAGGGTGAACCATACTAATGATTTAGCAACTATATAGTTGAAGTAACCAAAACTCATTGTGCGGATGTGCGTCTATCCCCACCAACATTAATTGCTTTTGAGTTGTGATTCCATACGTGAGGCTTTAACCAGTAAATAGACCACACGATTATCATCTTTGACGTTCTGCAGATTGTCGGATGAATAGTTCAGATCCTAGGGTTGTATTATCTGCTAGTCATGGTCAATAAGTCTTTTGTGATGGTGACGTTGTCTATAGACAATGTGTAGTACTACATGAGTCGTCGATGCCCTTACGGAGTTCGGAGAGGATGTACGAGCATGATAGTTTCGCTAGGGAAGGGATCAAGGGCAACTAGTGAAATAGTGGAGAGTGATATAAGGTCACCCGTCCTCTCCGCCAACATCAGTGTATCGAACATAGGCAGAGACATTGACAATAAGGTACCGATGGGCTTATGGAAGTCCCTAGCCATGTCATTCTCTAAGCATAGGCCGGCAGCCCGAGTCATATGATAATAAAGTTAGACAACCTTTTTAGATGACATATACAAGTGACACATACACCGATTACAATATAGATGACAACTAGCAATATCTATATGCTTATGTTATTTTATCAATACACTGCTTATTATACCATAACTTGCACATAAAAGAGAAAGAGAATGACTAATGCTGACTTATTAAAATATTTTAATGTCATAAATAATAAGACAAATAATTTTGCCAAAACTAATTGGTCAACGTGCCAACATGGCACGTTGACCTATTTTTATTAATAAAAAAACAGAAAACTCACTCCTTGACCGGCTGGCTCACTCTTTTATAGTTTCGGCTGATCGCCCGTCCCCTGTTTCCCATCCCCTCATTCTTCTCCGGCCAGGGTGATATCCAAAGGATCCTCTACTTCTCTCCTCTTCTTCTCCCACCCCTCATCTCTCGTTTGCTTCTTCCTAGTCTCACCATCTCCCATCTCTTCTTCTCCCTCCCCCACCCACCACCATCTCCCATCTCTTCTTCTCCCTCCCCCACCCACCCGCCCACATAACAACCTCAACCTCTGTTTCTTCTCATGCACCATCTCCCATCTACTTCTTCTCCCCCCACGCAAAGAGAGCCCACTTTGGCTGATAGCCTCTTCAAGAACTCATAGGTGGTGATCATGGTGGTTGTCGAAACGGACATCGATTCCTACCTCGGACCCAGTCCTCTGTAGCACGCCCCCCAACCCCCTTCCCTCAGAAGGCTCCTTATGGTTCGCCCAATCGTCATCCTTCACCATCACCATCTAACACCTGCATCCTCGTCTTGATGGTATCCAGCGGCATCGTCACGATGGAGGACGCCGGACCTGGAGCCGCATCTTGAGCACCACCGCCGGGTACAGCGCCGCGAACAGCCAGAGAAGAGTGCCGCCCCTAGGATGAAGAACTGCCACTGATCGAGCATCTCCCAGTCCACCTCCTCCGGCAGGTGGATCTCCTCGGCCGCTGCACTAGTCGCTGCCTTGACCTCCTCCTCCTCCTCCTCCGCCCCCGCGCTACCACAAAGCTCATCTCCTCTCCCTTCCTCGCTCTCAAGCCCTCCATCGTCGCAACTCCCAAGAAGCAGAGAAGCCTACCCAAATCTACTCACTTAAGTGATTCGATTCTGCAGTCACGAGCGGATGATCGCGATCGAGGAGATGGCCGGTATGGATGTCCTCTACAACTAAAGACTGAAACTCTCACCCTTAACCAGCTTACCATCGTCCGTCGATAAGAGTCTAATCTAGGTTGTTCTATGGATGGTGAGGGAGGGAGGAGAAGAGATGGGAGATGGTGGGTGAAGAAGTAGAGGAGAGATGAGGGGTGGGGGAAGAAATAGGGAAAAGCAGAGGAGATGAAGGTAAGAAGAGCGCCGGGGGAAGAAGAAGATAGAGGAGAAGCATCTCCCGCCTCTAGATATCACTGTGGCCGGAGACATCGAGGGGACAGGGGATGGGCGATCGGTAGGCATGGGTGACCGGCCGAGACTACGAGCGAGAGAGCCAACGGATGAGCGGGTCACCGAGTGAGTTTTTTTATTTTTTATTAATAAAATTGGTTAACTTGTCATATTGGCACGTTAACCGGTCAGTTTTGGTAAAATTATTTTTGCTCAGCATGGTTAAAAGCTCAATTAAAGGCATCCTAAGATGTTCCTCCTATACTTTGATTTTCTTATTATAATTTTGAGCCGTAATTTCATACTAGGCTGCAAGACTGAGCATACCACGTTCAATGTGTGTGCAGGTGTAGTAGTAGCAGATAGAATTACTGACGAAGAATATACCGTCGGAGGTATACCATTGCTTTGGTGTAGACTACGCTTACTGTCCGACCTAATATTATATTAGGGATATATTAGGACTGTACTATTATGCTTATATTTTTAGTGTACTGCTACGTTCATTTTATGCATTGTATGGATTGCAGGGTGTATATGGTAGTTGCCACGTGCCGACCTGTGAGTCTGTGACATTTATAGCATGTTTCGCTTAGAAATATTGTCCGAGTTCCAAGGCATGAGAATGTGCCTGGGGTGCATCCGAACTAAGAGCGTATACATGGTATAACTAGCTTCTCGGACAACTCGAGCTTATGAGTTATAACCAACATAACTCTTTTTAGATTATAACTCAAGCTTACACTGCAGATGTGGACTGGGTTGGTGCAGAAGGCCAAGACTTGACGCCATCGATACGTACATCTTCGGGATCGTTCATGGGCCCCGGAAGGACAGGTACTTTTTTTTTCCTTTCTATCGGTTAATTAGATCTCTGCCGCATTAATTAAACGACAATCTGATCATTATTTGGTCTTTATGACGTGAACGACGAGTGCAGTATGATTTTAAGGGCAACCTGGACTTCATCAAGATAGTGAGGGATGCAGGCCTCTATGTAATCCTCAGGATTGGACCATACGTTTGTGCAGAGTGGAATTGTGGGTAATCTTTGTTGTTTATATATATATATATTATCTATCTAGCGTTTTCTGTTGAAGTTGTATTGATAAGCAGCGGATAATATCAGACGAAATACGAACCATATAACTTCGATATGATGTCATTTAAAGCCCAAATGTTGCATCTTGTTATCCTAATTCTTTAATCTTTATTCCTTCTTTTAGAGGCTTCCCTGTGTGGCTTCATCAGATTCCTGGAGTTCAACTAAGAACTAAAAACGAAATCTACAGATTCCTGGAATTCAACTAAGAACTAATAACGAAATCTACAAGGTGCAGGTTCCAACGTACAGCAATCTTTTCTTGAAACGAACTTACAGAAATCCTGTGATCAAAATCGTAACAATGCCGCAACACATAACAATTAATTATGCTGTGCAGGATGAGATGAAAAAATTTACAGCTTTGATTGTGGACATGGTCAAAAAGGAAAAACTTTTGGCACCACAAGGTGGACCAATCATACTCACACGGGTATTGCAATCAGCAAGAAATCCAGATTATGCTCGTTTGAGGAAAAAAAGAACATGATTTCGTCATTTAGTCCAATTTGGCACAGCATTTGGGTCACAGAAATAACTCTCTTTGCTACCCAAAAATCAATTTATGTCCACTGACCCTGCCTGCTAATTGCATCCTCATGGCTTCACAAATGGCTAGTTTGTTCTTCATCTGTCTGCTGTCTGCGACTATAAACTATTTTTAATCCCCACAAAAGCTCAAACATTCTCAAAGAAAGACAGGAAAATTAGATGGCTTTTTATGGTTGCTCACCATTAGTTCAGTGTGCATCAAGTCCTGATCTTGAAGCCAAACAGCAGAACCATTCAGATGTTTCCCAGTGAACTATCTAAAACAAGGATATTTCGTTGAGGAAGATGCTTCCTCAATTAATTTGAGTTTCATCTTTTGCAGATAAACACATGTAACGGCTTCTACTGCCATAAATTCAAGCCAAATCGCGCAACAAGTCCAAAAATGTGGACGGAGAATTGGGCCGGATGGTAAGTTCCTCTATTTGCTGCTTAATCTATTTAACCAGTATGATCTTTTTTTGTTGGATGAAACTAACCAGTTTGAGTTGAGAAATATACCTTGAAGTTATTCAATGATAAAAGAGGACAATGGATGCCTTTCTATATAAACAGACTTACGAATCACTCAATACTGTATATACGAATTCATACTTTTTATTCAGGCATTGTTACTAAAAATCATAAAGTGATTATGTTATGGTTCTTTAGGTTTCAAGCATAGGGAGAGGCCCAACCTCATAGACCCACTGAGGATCTTGCTTATGCTCTGGAGGCACTTTCGACAATTATTATGTGGTGAGCTAAGAGCATCTTGTGCAAATCATTATATCTAGCAACTAATATCTGGCGTGTTTCTTGGATAGAAACTAACAGTCCATGATGAAATTTTGCTTCTGCCTGTGTTAATCTGATAGCTTGCTTTCAGTATCATGGAGGGACAAATTTCGGCCGGACGTCAGGAGGTCATTATCTCACAACATCGTATGACTATGATGCTCCTATGGATGAATACGGTATTGTTCCTCAACATATCCCTAACAAAAATATTGGAGACCCAATTGTAGAATTTGTACCTAACTTTTTCACTTTAATCTGATAGTTATCAATGAGATTAGAGCAATGAACTCTTTTTCTTCTATTAACACAAAGAAACACAAGGAAATTCTCTGGATATCTTTCTCTATTATTTTTACCATAAATATATTTTCTGATCAAGAAACATACTGACACTAGATTTTAAAATGACAAGCATGTGTGTGAGTGATGTGATCTCTCACGCAAAATGAAAGTCCAATGCTTATCTTTCTTTAATATATTTTTCATGAATAAAGGAAACATAAGGCAACCAAAGTGGGGTCACTTGAAACAACTGCATCGTGCCATTAAGAGGATGGAGAAGTTTCTAACATATGGGGATGTCGACAATACAGTGATAAGAAATGGAATAGAAGTATGTCATAACTTTTCTTTTTCCATTTTTCCTGGCTACTAATGCATGGTACAAAATTGATACAGAATAATTGTTTTGCAGGTGAAAAAATATTCTATAAATGAAACCATTTCTGCCTGCTTCATGGTAAATGCTAAGTCAATAGATACAAATGTGGTATACAATGGCAATAGATATTTTGTGCCTCTATAAGTATCCTCCCTGATTGCAAAAGGGAACTTTACAACACTGCTAAGGTAAGAAAATTTTCTGAATCATTTACAAGGATGTTTCCAATAGGTAGCTGAAAATGATTAACAGTGAATAAAACTTTTAGACCTAACTATTTTATCCTTATAAAAGTTTATACGAGTCTATATATCAACCTCTTTAATAAATGGAGCATTAAAAATACTCTACAAGGGAGGTTCGATACTTAATTTAGTTGTGGGTTCGATACTTAATTTAGTTGGAACTGTATGCGCTGATGCTCTTGAGGGAAACACTCTGGAACTATCATGTGACGGGAACAGAACTATCAGTAAGATCAAATTTGCAAGCTTTGGAGAACCTGAAGGTTCATGCGGTTCATTTAAAAAGGGTTCTTGTAATGCACAGAATGCCCCAAAAGCAGTAAAGAAGGTAGATGAAACATTAGTGCAGTTCACATCATGGTTCATGCTCCCAAAGATTAAAAAAAAGTTCCTTAGTAAATACTAACTTGTTCTTTTATGTTTCCCGGCCTGCTTCGATCAGTTCATAAAATTATATTCTCAGACGAAGAATACAATTTTCTATAGATACGTGATATATGTGATAAGTAGTCTTTCTTTTTCTTGTTAGCAGCTCTCTTATCGTATGCTTTTTTTTTTTTAACTCAATAAGTATTGAACTCATAATTTCTTAATATAGAACTCAATTATTCTAAGGAGCATACAGCTTATCATATACACTTAATGCAAATAACTAAATAAAAATTTCCAATAAACTCACACATTCTGGTAGCATTAGTCTCATATTTTATTTGGCCTTTAAATCAGGTTTGCTAATTTCTGCACAGCAACGTCAACAATGTTTAGGGAATAAGGGAGCCCAACTACCATTGAAGCAATAAGCACAAACATACGGAAACATTATGATGTAATTAATAAAACAGTCACAGTCGGTAACGTTAAAATATCATTGGATTTTACGAAGAGGGGGGGACATCGAAGGACGTTCAAAACATGCACGTCCGAATAGTACGGTGCCGTACGATGACATTGGTGCCCTCATGCCACACGCAGGCACTGCAGCGATCACTGTAGCGACGGCGGTGTGGGTGGGATCTTCGTTCCCACTGACGGTCAGCGATCCCGTGTGCCTCCGCCGTGCTTCCTCCCTCCGCTCACATTGACTTTGTCCGGCCCCCTTTTTTCGGACAGCATGAACTGTCCGTCACAGTAAATCGAGTAACTAAATTATATATTATATTATTTTCTTCAAATGATCAAGTTTAGATTTAATAATGCCAGTAATACCAGAAAAAAAAAGTAATAGTCAACTTGCCATGTTCGCGGTTGACTAATTTTTAATAAAACAAATTCAGGTGGCCCGGTCGATAGGTGGACGGTCGGACCCACCCAAGATATTTCTTTTAATCCACTCGTCGTCTTCTTATATCCTCCCACTTTGTCGGGCATGCCACGCATAAACGTACGTTGATGTTGAACCCGAGAGGGACTTCAAGTCGGCTCTCCCGCCTTCCCTTATTAAACACTAAGGCGGCCGTTTCGCCGACTTTTAGAAGAAACCAAACGAGACGACCTTCACTTGGGCTTCTCCTTCCTCCCTCCATGCACGCACTTATATACTCCATGAAACGCGGGCCTGCAGATACTCGCCGCCCTCCTTCCTCCTCTGCTCCTCCTCGACCTCCTGCGAGTTGAGGTGCAGCCTCAGCTGGAGCTGATCCGTACTGCCATGGGGAATTCGGAGGCCGCAGCGTTGCAGCCGAGGTACAGGGGAGTGCGGCTGAGGAAATGGGGCAAATGGGTGGCCGAGGTGAGGTACCCCAGCAGCCGGCGCCGCCTGTGGCTCGGCTCGTACCCGACGCCCCAGATGGCCGCGCGGGCATACGACGCCGCCGTCCGCTGCCTGCGCGGCCCGGCCGCGCCGATCAACTTCCCAGAATCTCCGCCGCTGGAGGTGCCGGCCGCGGCCGGCAGTCTGAGCCGGTACGAGATACTGGAGGCGGCCACGCGGCACGCGGAGGGAGGGCGACCCCGCAGGGATCCTGAGCGGGGAGGCGCTGCTGGGGCGCTGTATCAGGAGGCCGCCGGCGGTGCTGGGGAAGCGGAGAGGGGGAGTGACGCCGGAGAGGGAAGCTCGGCGCCGGCGGAGAAGCGGCCGAGGCTGGCGGGCGAGTCGATCGTCGTCTTCGGCGGCGGTGCTGATTATGAGAATGAGGGTTACCGGACGTTGTCTCCTCTCTGGACCTTCTCCGAGTAGCCCCGGCGCCGGCGGAGGAACTGCTCGATCAACGTGGGTGTTTAATTTATCGATCAAAATTGTCGCGTAAACGAATCTTATCGTCTATTATTTCGCTGATTGAAAGTGAAGTGTTTGATCCTCTGCGCACGATGAATGCATGAAGTCTGTCCGACGTTAGCGATGATTAATTATTTCTTCTATTAATTTATATACCAATCTCTCATCCATACTCCATTAATTGATGGAACACGCGGTGAATTAATAGACAACGTCATCCGATAAAAGTCGTCACTGTAGCCATCGTCATCCGCACAGCCGCCGCCCTCCTGATCCGGCTACCCAGCAGCGCCTCCCCGCTCGGGCTCCCCACGTGGCCGCCCTCCGCTCGCGTGCCGCCCGGCCACCTCCAGTTTCTCGTACCGGCTCAGCCTCTCGGCAGCCGCCGGTACCTCCGGCGGAGCGTCGGGGAAGTTGAGCGGGGCGGCCGGGCCGCGCGGGCAGCGCACGGCGGCGTCGAAGGCCCGCGCGGCCATCTCGGGTGTCGAGTACTAGCCGAGCCACAGGCTGCGCCGGCTGCTGGGGTACCTCGGTGGCGGCCCTCTGACCTTAGTTGAGGTACTGTGCGTCAATTTATAGGATGGGGAGGGGAAGACTTATTTTTGTATTTAAAAAGGAAAGTGGTGCTGTAATTAAATTAGACATTTAGATAAAAAGAGAATAAAACATAATAAAAAACAGGAATTAAAAAAAAAGTTTACATGGTTTATACGTGAAAAGTGTTTATATAGTTTGACTTTACATTATAATAGACAAACTTAAGAGATCTATACAAAGGGTTACAATTATCAAGAGATATAAACCAAAAGAATATACAGATGAATTTAAAATGATATTAACATAATTATGAATGAATTGTGTGTAGAGATCGATCGTCCCTCTCTTCTTAATATCTCCGTTGAACCTGTGAAGGTGCACATACAATGTATGCTAAGTATTTTTTAATCATATCTTTACCTAAAAAAATTTAAAAAAATTTAGCTAAAATTATTTTAAAATGTATTACTCTAGTCAGAGAGATGTACACTTTGTGTAAGTTAGCATGTATTATAATCATACAAAGCATACGCTTATCTAATTAGAATAATAATATTTTATATGTTATATCATAATCAAGATACGGTGACTCTCGCATCTATTGCTATAGTCCTACCATCGAACTCTCTTCTCCTCGATCTTAATTAACTTCTTACTTTAAAATTTTAATTTTGATGAATTTTAATATAAGATAATTAAACCTATTTTTAAAACTCCTCTTAGGTTGGGCTAAAGTGATACGTGCACTTTATCCATCCTCACTCTTCCTGCATCAGGTGAGTACAATCTCAATTCTACAGTGTGCGGCACAAATTAAAATTATTTCATAAACGGTTTAAGAAAAAATCCACAAAAGTAGGAAATTATTTTTCATAAACGGAGTTTGAAGCGTTAAGCCACAGATTCAAGGTGCCCTACATCTCTGAGCTACGGATGATCTAATTCCAACTTTTTTATTTTAAAATAATAAAACTTTTAAGAGTATTTATGAATTTACTGATATCAAATTATTTTTATCAATATAAAATTTATGCTCCTCTGACGGGAAGATTTAAGTATAATTAGAGAACAGTGAGAAGAATATAAGTAAAATCACTGTAGACACGTACGGCCTATAATTATAGTAATTTTTAATGATGTCTATATATGATATTAAGTATTAACTGATACCACGTACATATTAATTCTAAAATAAGTTCATGATATGATATCCCTGCGATGTCAAATATTATATAAAAAAATGCCATATAATTTCTAAGACTTAACTGAGAAGTAATAATAATAGTAAAACTAGTGTAAATATAGTGACCCTTTTATTAAAATGCACCGTTTATTCTGTCGAGTTCACGTTCATGTTGACCTGGTCACGGTCAATTTGCTTTCCGGCCGCCTCACACTCGCCGACAAATCACATCATAGCACGGCGGATGCAGACACGGGATCGCGGACCGGCGGTGGGAACGACGAAGATTAAATTGTTACGGTAACCGTCCAACAGTGAAGACTCCGCTCGGACACTTATTTATTAAGCTTTCTACCGTCGATGCATCTGTCCATCTCCCGTGGGCTTTCGCCGCATGTGAATGCGCCGACCACTTTGGGCCTGACAGATCGTACCATGCTGGACAGAGCGAAACGTCGTACTTGATCCGCCGTAATATTAGTCGTGCTTCCACGAACCTGATTCAATGAACCTAGGGCACGCCCTGATTGTATGTACCTACCCTGAACCTTCGGAATGGCTCGTGTCCTGTGCACCTCTCGTGTGTACTGCTGCAAACTCGCATAGAGTTGGATTCATGCACCGTCCTGTACGCTCCGATCTGAAAATATCTACGTGCGCCTCGTGCAGAAGGGATGTTTACCTTATGCACCTTCGACTGAGCATTCTCGTACACAGAGCTAGGCATATACGCTATCTCACGGGCCCGACCCGATGCCTGCATACCCCGTGCGTTGTCCCACGTAGCCTCGACGAATACTTTTATGCACCTCGTGCCCGGGAGGGGCTCAAGCACTGGCTCGTGCGACCTCGGCAAAATGTGTTCGTGTGTTCTCTCCCACGGCCCTTACTGCGTTGCCTCTAACTTGGCTCTTGGGTACATCCCTTGGCTCACGGCTGGTCGAGCTCACTCCTTGGACTCAAGCTCATATTTCATTCAGTCTGATGGTCTTGTAGCACATTTTGCTTGGATATCTTATCCGGTCCTAAGGCATGAGGATCGTTCGTGCTCCATACTTATGAGTTATAATCAACGTAACTCTCGTGTTCCATACCATGTAAGGTAAGCCTCCCGAATCAATTTAGTGCAACAAATACAAATGATTCATCAACTCATCATCATCATCTTATTGTGTCTTTACACTCCTATTAAGCTCCCTTTGCCCATTGTTTTCCGTTATATTGCCGGTGAAAGCGCCTGCACTTGTATGAATTTATTCAGATTTCTCGCAATAAAAACCCTAACGTTCGTGCCGCTTTGCTTTGCTGGAAGTTGTGTCGTGCCACAACGCAATTGGGCTTTCCCTTGAAAAAACACACTGAATCGCTTTATAATTCTTGGGATCCCCTAATTTTGCCGGCCCAGGTGTAAGCCCTCTTTTGCCCGCTCTCTTCCTACTCGCTCCGCGGCTGCGGACGCCGAAGCCGGCGCGATCCTCCCCCGCATCACTATCCCTCTGTCCGCCGCCGGCGATCTGAGTAGGCGCCGGCCTCCTCCGTAGCTCGCGGCCGATGAGGGTTTCCCTCCGACCCAACCGGAAACCTGGTAGGAAGGCCTTAAAGTGTTCGATTTCGCTCTGTTTAGATGCCTAGGAAGAATCTTATACCGAACTGCTTCTAATACTAAGCTCATTCCTGCCGACGGTGACTCGTTTCCTGTTGGAAGTTCTCTCGCGCATTTTGACGAGCAATATGTCGGCACTGCGTTCCTGGGCATTGCCCGCACTACGTTTTGAAGCCTGTTCCGTTTTGAGTCTGCTTGCACGAATCGAGCGAACGCGGGTTTAATGTGTTCTGCTTCGTGTTGGTTTCTAACCCAGCTCGACCTGATGAGGATCAATCGAGGTTGATGATGCCAGGCCGCCGTGCATTTGCTGAACTGAGGAATGCAATGTTCAGAAGAAGTGTTCTCTTCTCTGTTTCCGGCGTTAGCATATCATGGACCAGCGCATCAGCAGATAGAGTTGGGTCCTTGCCAATTTGGTTTCTCCCAGTCTCACAGACACGATCGATGACGAGGCACCGAAGGGTGCAGGATCGAAGCAAGAATAAGAGGGTACGTGACCTTGAAATTGCTACGGAGTTATGGAAGATCGTTTCAAAGATCAACGTCATAATGGACGTGTTGAAGAATGAGCCGGAGCAAGTAATCCCGATGAGAAGATTGGAGCAGTATCGGCAGAAGCTTAATCTCAGTGGCAAGTACAGAATTAAGGACTTTGTTCTCAAATCACCAAAGTTGTTTGAGCTCTATAGGGACAAGGTGGGTGTGACCTGGTGCGGACTCACGGAGCAAGCTGAGGATCTCATTGAAGAAGAGGCCAGACTTCTTGAAGAAAACTCTGAGAACGCCGTCGAGCATGTTACGAGGCTTCTGATGATGTCTGTGGATAAGAGGCTTTGTATTGATCAGATAGCACATTTTAGGAGAGACATGGGCCTTCCATACGATTTCAGAAACAGGTGGATTCATATGTTCCCTGAACACTTCAAAGTTGTGAAGATAGAAGATAAAGAATATTTGCAGCTTACTTCATGGAATCCTTCTTGGGCTGTTACAGAGTTGGAAAAGAAAGCTATGGGGGCAGGCATCATCTCGGAGCTGCCACCAGAACCAGGATTTCTCTCTCTCCGTTTTCCATTGAATTTTCCTCCAAAATGTAAGGTTTACAGACATGTAGAACCGATTGAAAAATTTCAGACAAGGACCTATCTATCACCTTATGCTGATGCAAGAGAATTAGTACCCGGTTCACAGGAGTTTGATAAAAGGGCAGTGGCCGTCATGCATGAGATATTGAGCTTTACCATTGAAAAGAGGCTTGTTACTGATCATCTCACACACTTCCGGCGTGAATTTGTAATGCCTCAAAAACTAATGCGGCTCCTTCTGAAACACTTTGGTATCTTTTATGTTTCTGAAAGGGGTAAGCGGTTTAGTGTCTTCTTAAAGGAAGCATATGATCGTTCAGAGTTGATAGAGAAATGCCCTTTGGTGCAGTGGAAGGAAAAGGTTCTCAGACTTACCGGGTATAGAGTGAACAGAAAGATAAACAAGAGTTCTAGTGATTTTTCTGACTCTGAGGATGGTTTGATTGGTAATAACGATGAGAGAGAAATTATTTCTATAGACAGTGAAGACAATAGAAGTCTTGGCGTAATTGATGATGCTTGCATCACAGATGATTCTGAGATGGATATTAGTGAAATAAATGATGCATATGGAGATTGAGCACTTGAGGTTAGATTGCCAATTTTCATACTAGAACAACATTACTTAGCCTTTACTTCTAGTTTTTGCTCTTCATGATTTTAAACTATTTGTGATGTTTGCCTAGCTCTCATGCTTGTGTTTTATCTTGTATTAAACTGAAATCCTTTTCAAAGCAATCTTTACTTAAAGTGCACTTATCTAACTTATTGCCAAGACTTGCACCCTCTTTGCCTATCTAATTATTCTAACATCTGTGATGAGTGAAACAATAGATGCAACAAGGCATAATGGAAATATAAGTTTTGAGGTCAAATAGGATGGATAATGCCAAGAATGGTTGTCGTTATTACTACAAATTCTAGGATGGAGAATCATAATTTACCAAGGTCAAGTCTAATAGTTGAGGTATATCAACACAATTACGAATGAAATTATCTCAATGAACAGTGCCTCTATATATTAGTTTAATAAAGGTGAATAGGGAGTTTGGCTTTTTGAAGAGTTGTATTTTTTTTTTGAAAATAACATTGCATTCATTTCATCAATCTGAAATATACAATATATCATCCAAACAGGATGCAAAAATAAAAACATCATACTTAGACAAAAAGAAAAGAAGAGAAAATACAGCAGAGTAAGATAAGCATAAACTAGGAAAACACCTCCCTTTAATCATGCAGAAGAGAAGTTGTATTGAAACATTTAAATCATAAAGGATCGCTTACAAGTGAGTTCTTCTTTCTAAAAAAAAGTTTTTTTATACATAGGCTTGGAAGACTTGCTTCAAAATATTTTTCTGCTTGTTTTATATGTTATTCTTGGCTTGAGTGACAGGCCACCTATTCATGTTGTAACTTCTAGATTATAAGATTTGATAACTTTCCTACTTCCTAGTAATCTCTATAACAAGGATAACTGGTATAACCAATATACTATATCTTTCTACTCTAAACATGGTCATTAATAAATATGCCATCTTTTTAAATGTAAATTCATAAGAAACTATTTGAGTTTTTTGACATTCAACCCCCTCGATCTTCATTGAGTATGTCAACTATAGTTGAGGCCTTCCTTTTTTGGATATTGGATTGAATAGTTTTTACCAAGAAATCTTTTAGTACAACTTCAGAAACCTACGTACTATATATTTAAATGAAAAGGAAATGATTAGGTTATTCTTTCCAAGCTTTACAGGTGTCCATGGAACTGATTAAGTTGTTTTTGTTAGCAATTTGGAAAAGGAATTGATGGCTAAGCTGTTGATTTCTCAATCCCAGCATTTGCATTACTATAATTTGCCATGAAGAAACATTTGCATTACTATAATTTGCCATGAAGAAACATTTGCATTTCTATAATCTGTATGAATATAGCTGCCTCGACTTGTTTTCAATTTGCATTTCTATAATCTGTATGAATAGTCTTGGTGGTAAAATGCATTTCAAAGTCTGTCCACCTGGGTGCCTAATATCACTGAGTTACTAGGGCATCTATTTGTTGTGAGCATAGTGGTGATTGTTTTGACATGTTGGGATTTGGTTTTGGACTTCTTTTTCCTGCCAAAAATGATCGATGATGTTGCTTGGGTCTGCTTTAGTCTGATGAATCTCATTTGATATCATGGAAGAGTTTGTCGAATTGGTTTTGACATGATGTTGCTTTGGTCTGCTTTAGTATTGCATATGTAGAAACTTATTCTCGCTCAATTGTCTCCATGACATGGGTTGGCCTAGGTTCACATTAATGAGGAGAGGAGGTGGTCTAGGTGTGGAGTTGAAAGTGATGGCTCCCTAAAATAGAGAGAAATAGATGTTAGCTTTGGAAAAATGGAGATGGTGGAAGTGCAGGGAAAAGGCGCACATGAAGTTTTCAGCTGAAGTGATGCCATGGGAGGTTATGCAATTGGAGCCAAATGGAGGGATTGTTTGATGCACCAAGGGTATACTTATACATCCCAGAAAATGTTGGATAGGCTTTTAAAGACCGTGTAAATATCCTTCTTGGGGTACATATATAAAGAACTATTTCTACTCAAGAGTATAATGATTGTGCTATCATCAGGTGCTTGGTTTTGTCTAGGCACCATCTCTAGGTGATGCAAGGTCCATGTATCTAGAAAGGTTTCAATTCAGCAGTTTCAAAAAATGTCCTTGTATCTCTTTGTGTTGGGCACTACAGGAGGGTGCCTAAATTTTGAAAAGAACATGTACATGCATTGAGACTTGAACTATATATGGTTACTTATTGTGCAGTGACCACATTCCCACATAGGCATTTGTTTAACTTGTTATATGCATATCTGTGTTTTTTTTTTTGAAAAGGATCATTGCATTCATTTCACCATTCTGAAATGATACAATATATCATCCCAAAAGGGATGTGGAAAAAAAATAAAACATCAAACTTAGAAGGAGAAGAAAAGAGAAAATACAAGTGAGTAAAGTAAAAAACATGCACTAGGATAGCACCTCCCTGTAATCATATTGCATCGAAACATTAAAGGCTCCATGGTGGCTTGTGAGATATGAAAAATGTGAAAGCAGTAGCTGCCTGCATGGCTAGACTCCTTGTTGTTTTTGAAGTCCCCATGAAACATCTCCTATTCCTCTCACCTCATACGCTCCAATGTCATACTGCTAGTTGACTAATCTCCAATAATTTCATTTTCTCATTTCCCTTCATGACCCATGGAATATGTGAGATATTGTATGGCTCCACTTGCGGTTGTTATAAATATCCATTCTTTGTAGAGGGACAATGATAAAACAAATGATCCCGAGTCTCAACATCTTCTTTACATAGACTACACTCTTCATCAACCATGATGTCCTTACATACCAAACGTATTTTAGTATGCATATCTATGCTGGAGTATATAATCCAAGTATTATCTCTAATTTATCACACAACTATCATGCAATAATAACCTAAAGACTAAAGTTTAATTTTCAATTAGTCACATGATAACTAACATATGGTTCAACCTAAGCCTGAGTCAAACATCATTATGACATAAGTATTTCAAAGCCTAATTTCCATCTTAAATCAATCTTATGTTGATATAACATAATATATGAACTCAAATCATGTCAATTAACACAATTAATTCCATGTCATCGTGCCTTTTAACATCATGGTCCCTGCACAGATTGTCAATTATGTTTTGTATTGATTGGCAAGGATAATATACGAAACTTTGAGATATCTATTTCATTCATTCGGGAAAGTTGTTCTCTGATCCTTGAGGCTTAAATATTTTTCAAAAAGTTGATGCTTAATCTAGTGATAGATTGATATCTGAAATATGTCATCAAAGATTCAGATTAACAACTAGATGAAACGAGATCTTAATTTTATTCATAGTCATGTAATAACTACCTTGTCTTACTCTTTCACTATATGACTCATTCAAATTTTTTAGATATATTGATTCCATTCTCTCATGGTATTATGTGCCTCTTACATTTATATTTATCTCTATACTTAGGATTTTAACATATGATCTGATGCAAGAATCATATGTTAGGTTTTTGAGAAGCATCCTACCCAGGTGCGGAAGATATTCTCTGGTCTTTGTCATTACTTGCACAGTTGCACGTCTGCCAATTGGGGTAAATGTCAATTGATCATGCCTTCTCACTCTCTACCTGCCAACTACCCCTTAATTAAGAAGACCTGATTGGTATACAGAGATTGAAACTTTAGAATCATTATTTTCTATTTCAATTATCAAAAAAATTTGCGACCTTGCTGAGTTTATTGACCAGGAACCATTAGGCACACAGCCGAACTTGCTGACACACCAGGACAGATCCATGCAGAAGGTGC
Organism: Thalia dealbata; assembly: GCA_030544415.1. Classification (NCBI taxonomy): domain Eukaryota; kingdom Viridiplantae; phylum Streptophyta; class Magnoliopsida; order Zingiberales; family Marantaceae; genus Thalia; species Thalia dealbata. Next base: position 6,023,811 of record CM060454.1, read on the forward strand.
CTGCAGTCCAGTTGGGTTTGTGTTTCTTCCTCAATTCCTTCCACAATTCCATTTAACACTTTTGGCATCTTGAGTTGGAACTAGGAGAATTATTCTCTTTAAGAGCTTTCTTTTAGGAGAGTTGATAATTCGCTCTTATAACATCATTGTATTCCACATACATCTCATGTCGATTGGGTCTGAGGGATCAGGAAGGAATAAAAGCATAAATTTGAAGACTCAGTTGAAGATTTTTATTATTATTATTATTTATAATCTGAAGAACTTGTGGAGTATAATTTATGACGGGGGTTGGAATCTTTATCATCTAGTCCATACTATCACTTTCATTTGGGCAGCTACTTGATCCATCCTTGCATTAATTCAAGAGGGGCGTGGAGGAAACAAACTTCCCTTCTGAAAGAACCAGCGGCAGCTTCTGGTTCACACCACTCATCGTTGGAGAAGGAGCAGATGGCAGATGGAAATTGAAGGTATCTGAGAGTTGTAATAAATGAAAGACCTTGACCTCCTTCTAGGGTTTTCTCACTCGCTAGTGTTGTTAGTGTGCTTACAGGATGGGGCATGCACATCCATAATGTCCATGAAAATAAAATGCCGGATGGACAGACTTCTGACCTAACTCCTGCCAAAATAGTTTAGTTAGAGCCATGGGGCTCAACTCTGATGCAAGTACACCATCTCTAGACCCCATAATTCTCTCATATTTGCTTGTATCATTCTTGTTTTCTTTCTCCCCGTGCATCTTGAAAATTATTCATTCTTCTCTGATGGTAGAACTTGCATCATCACTTTTCCTCTATCTAAACTTTCCAGGGTTGGTTAATTTAATCAATTGGTTCGACATGTGATTCTACTTGACCAAGATAACAAGTTTACTTATTTATAATATGATTTGAATTCTTCAAAGTATTGGAATTAGTAGGATGTTGGTGGTGGTTAAGCTGCCACTGCGCTTGGCCTGCACTCAGAATGGCAAGAGTCAGCAGACCGTGTTGGCATATTTATTTAATCTGTGCATCATAAATGACAATAAATATAGTGGTCAAGCGTATATTGGAAGAGCTAAGGTTACTACTTTTCTTTCTTTCCTTTTTTTTTGCCCTTATAGCCGTGTATTGTTGACATTTTCAGACACCTCAATTGAGTTTACATTAGTCGCCCTTGTAAGGTACATGGCATTGGCCATTCCCACAACAGGAGGAAAAAAAAGGGACAAAAATAACTCTTTAACTTTGTATTTTTTACTCGCACTATCTTGAACACTGATTAACTATTCTATGTATTAATCTGTCTACATAGATTAATGCCAGTGGATATCTTGGTTTTTTGCATAATATCTGTAGGGTTTTAGATGCATATTTCGAGCGCAGCCAAGTCAGTCTATTATACTTAACATGAACCAGGGCTATTTATATCTAAGTAGGCCTTTCCCTCAGGGACGGTTTTTTATGATTAAATTTTTTAAAAAAACTTTTATCAAATCAGTAATTTATAGTTTAAGTTTTAAATTTGATCAATTTATGTCTAAGCACAGAGTGTATGCCCTCTCTAAGGTTAAGTTTTTTTTTAAAAAAAAAATCCTCCTTACACCTGTATATATTAAGAAAAGTTGAATCTCAAATCTACCAGATAATTAGCATTTGCACATTTGCTTCTTTTCCAAGATTTACAAGTTGATTTTTTATAATAAAATGTTATTTAATATCAACAATTAAGTTTTGAGCAAATACTACACTTCAACCGAATGAGCTATCCATCCAAGGGGGTCTTCTCACGGCCATCTCAAATCCTCTGTTTTGTTTAAACGGCTTGACATAGACGGAATAAAAGTCAATCAAAAGAGTCGATGGGGATCTACTGACGTAGATTAGATTATTTTAAATTTGTAGATGGATTGAATCGATTAATTAGACCAACCGAATCCAAGATATGGATGGAATTTTAAGATAAAGCACTTCCACCTCCAATTGAAGTCCCATGGATTGGAATTGATGGTCGCTCCAACCATATTCTCCTCAGGTTGGTGACAACATTAACTCCTCCTCAACCACCTCCCTCTTTTACTCTTTATATTAATCTCCCATCCTCATCACCCATCACCAACTTAATCTCCATCTGCGTCCGATCCATTACCAGGTTCAGATCAAGGAGAAGACGATGGCGGCAGCCAGGGCGGAGCACGACCTCCTGTCGACGGAGATCGTCGACCGCGGAGTGGAGGCCTCGGGCCCGGACGCCGGTTCGCCGACCTTCTCCATCCGGGTGCGCCGGCGGCTGCCGGACTTCCTGCAGTCGGTGAACCTCAAGTACGTCAAGCTCGGCTACCACTACCTCATCAGCCACGCCGTGTACCTGGCGACGATCCCGGTGCTGCTGGCGGTGTTCACTGCCGAGGTCGGCAGCCTGGCGCGGGCGGAGCTGTGGCGGAAGGTCTGGGAGGAGACCAGCTACGACCTCGCCACCCTCATCGCCTTCGGCTGCGTCCTCGCCTTCACCCTCGCCGTCTACTTGATGTCCCGACCCCGCCCCATCTACCTCGTCGACTTCGCCTGCTACCGCGCCTCCGACGATCTCAAGGTTACGATCGATTCGCAATCCGGTGCATTTATTAATGCGGCGATCTTTCGGCTGTTTACTTCCCTGCCAAATCTTCTAATCGATCAACCTGCAGGTGTCGAAGGAGGAGTTCATCGAGCGGGCACGGAAGTCCGGCCGGTTCGACGAGGAGAGCCTCGCGTTCCAGTCGCGCATCGTCAAGAGCTCCGGCATCGGCGACGAGACCTACCTCCCCAAGTGCATCTTCTCGCCGCCGTCGGTGAACTGCGCGTCCATGAAGGAGGGCCGCGACGAGGCGTCCGCCGCCATGTTCGCCGCCCTGGACGAGCTCTTCGACAAGTGCCGCGTCCGGCCCAAGGACGTCGGCGTCCTCGTCGTCAACTGCAGCCTCTTCAACCCCACGCCGTCTCTCTCCGCCATGATCGTGAACCACTACAAGATGCGCGGCAACATCCTCAGCTACAACCTCGGCGGCATGGGCTGCAGCGCCGGCGTCATCGCTCTCGACCTCGCTCGCGACATGCTGCAGGCCAACTCCGGCACCTACGCGGTGGTGGTCAGCACGGAGGCCATCTCCTTCACCTGGTACTCCGGCAGTGAGCGCTCCATGCTCATCCCCAACTGCTTCTTCCGGATGGGCTGCTCCGCCGTGCTGCTCTCCAATCGCCGCCGCGACTACAGCCGTGCCAAGTACCGCCTCGAGCACATCGTCCGCACCCACAAGGGCGCCGACGACCGCAGCTTCAGGTATTCAATTAAGAGTTAATGTCAGCAGCAATCATTTTAGTTTCATATAATTTTAGGATACTTGAGATTTTTTTCTATTATTTTGATTTTAATTTTTAAAAAAATGCATCAATTGATAGCTGCTTATTTGGTTGAAACATATGGCTGAAGTAAGAATTATTAATTATTACCATTTAGTTGCACGGCTACATCGCCATTATATGGTTGACCTAACTTTTTGGCCTGCTGCATTTAATAGGTAGATAACAGTTGTATGATTCTGGAAAGGGTAGACCATTGAACTAGTTCGCAGTTTTATCTTTCTATCGAAGTCATCAGTTAAAAAGTCAATAAGGGGGATTAAATTTAGCTTTGAAGGTTGAAAATTACTTGATATGATTCTGGAATTCACAGGTGCGTGTATCAGGAGGAAGACGCGCAAAAGATCAAGGGCTTGTCCATCAGCCGCGACCTCATGGAGGTCGGCGGCCACGCCCTGAAGGCCAACATCACCACCCTCGGTCCGCTCGTCCTCCCTTTCTCCGAGCAGCTCCTCTTCTTCGCCGCCCTCATTTACCGCCACCTCTTCCCCAAGGCGTCGTCGTCGTCGTCTTCGTCCTCCGCCGCCAAGCCCTACATCCCCGACTACAAGCTCGCCTTCGAGCACTTCTGCGTGCACGCCGCGAGCAAGGCGGTGCTGGACGCGCTGCAGAAGAACCTGGAGCTGGAGGACCGCCACCTGGAGGCGTCCCGCGCCGCCCTCCACCGCTTCGGCAACACGTCGAGCAGCAGCATCTGGTACGAGCTCGCCTACCTCGAGGCCAAAGGCCGGGTGCGCGCCGGCGACCGGGTGTGGCAGATCGCCTTCGGCTCCGGGTTCAAGTGCAACAGCGCCGTGTGGAAGGCGGTGGGAAGGGTCCGGCGGCCCAGCCGCAACAACCCCTGGCTCGACTGCGTCGACCGCTACCCGCTCGGCCTCTGAGTGGGCCGGAATTTGAAACGATAAGCTTCTCCAGCGATATCACGTTCGTCGTATACAAAAAATGCATGCAGCAAAAAAATGCAACGCGCATGCAAGCATCATTAGATAATATTCTATATGGCTTCTGTTCTGTAATATTGGACTACATATTTAGTTTCAAAGCCTTTCACTGCTTTTAATTTGGATTAATGTCCTTTGATTTATAAGCAAAAGACTTGGTAGCCGATTGATTAATGAAGAAGAAATTGTGTGAAGCATTAATAGTATACTATTACTCTCTTATTTTTCTCATTTTGTTGGGCATGTATCTGTCTATCTGCACTGCAATTTTAGAAAAGTCAGAAACTAAAATATTGTGTGCACTTGGGCCATAAAGTTGTATGGTATGATGAGAGTTAAAGGGGCAGAGTGATACGAATATCCTATACTTAGGATATATATCAGTAAAAAGAAAGAAGAAGATAAATATACAGTTTAAATATATTGCAGTAAGTCCGCCGGAGGACCACCTGCCGCTGTAGGAGTAAACGCCGTAGCAAAGCAGAGCCCTTTCCCCAATTTCCATAGCCAGCCAAACCCTAGCAATCCACCTACCGATCACGGTCGGTCGGTCAATGGATCGGATACTTCCAAACAGGGAATGGCATGGCTTACACGCTCAAAAGCAGTCGGTTTCCCAACCTACCCGCGATACGTATTTTCTTCATCTTTCTCCTCCTCGTATGTATTTAGATCGAGGGTCATTCTTCCTTTTTGTTCCTGCTGTTAGCTGCTGGTTATATATATATCGAGCAGCAACCCGACCAGTTTTGACAGCCAAATCAGAAACGGAGCAGCAACCCGAACAGTGGAGGGCCATCGAGCAAATGCATGCACGATGAAATCGTCCCTGTGAGGCATTGAAGATTAAGATCCGCCGCGCCAGAGCATTCAATATTAGATTCAGGTATAAATGTCTCCTTCCGTCTGCTGATATATACAGATATATATATATATATATATATCTACATAGGTACGCTGCTGATGTGGTGGTCCTTCTCGCGTCTGCCCGGCCACGTGCCTCCGGTCGAATTGAGAAGCGGTGGTGAATGCCTCGTGGAAGCATGCGACGGGACAAGGTGGAGGTGCTGCTTCGTCAACTTAATTCCACGCACCGGCACCGCTTCAGCGAGGAGGAGGCACACAAAGGGCGGTTTTTGGTGTCTATCTCTACCTTTCTCATTTATTGGCTATACAGGATATATATATAAATGGGGAGCTCGCAGAATGGCATGTTGGAGCCAAATTAGTGTAGTCTGGTCCCCTCGCATATATATAAGGGGTAGCGGTGGCAGTGATGATACAGCGGACCATGCCGCCTTTAGTTAGCAGTTTTTTTTTTCCTCTCCCTTTTTACTGCCACACCACAAATCATTGCATGGTAACCTGGAGCTGAAGGACCGCCACCTGGAGGCGTCCAGCGCCGCCCCTCCGCCGCTTCGGCAACACATCGAGCAGCAGCAGCAGCGAGCGATCTGGTACGACCTCGCTCAACTACCTGGAGAGGCCACAAAGGCCCGGTGTGCACGCCGGCGTCTGGCCGGGTGTGGCAGATCGCGACAGCGCCGTGAGGAAGGAGGCGGTGCGGAGGGTCCGGGGCGGCCCACAACCCCCTCGCTCTCTCGTTCTCTCTCTCGAAGGGACGGCGTCGACTGCTACGCAGCCGCCTCCGCCTCTAATGGCCGGATTAATTGATTTGAAAGTAGTATATTTGGTAAAATATAGAATCATTGTATCATAATAATTTATGAATTATAGTGAAAAATAAACTTAAAAAATACGTAGCATAATAATTATTACGAGAAGTTAAGATACAGTTAAAATTTAAAATATGACTAAAAAATCTAACATTAACCTCTTTAGGAGGAGGTGAATAAAATGTTTCAAGAATTTTTAAATAGTATTTTTTTAATCTTTAACAATTTTTTATTAAAATGACATCACTTTAGTTGTATACAAATTAATGCATGCATGCATACATGCACTATTTGATAATATATATATACACATACTGCTTTAATTTGGATTGATGTACTTTAAGTTATAAGCAAAACTTAGTAGCACAATTGATTAATGGAGAAGAACTTGTGTGAGATATTCTAGCACTAGTGTTCTTTTCTCAGCAATTGAATGATATACAAAAAATAAAATTATTTATCTTTAAAATTATTAATTTTAACAATTTTCTATTGGCAGCGAGTGTCAAGAAAAGTATACTGTATTTCTAAAAGTTAGCCGGGCATTGAGTGTCAAGAAAAGTATAATACAGATCAATCAAGAGACTGCAGGAAAGGGATGAACTCCTTTTCTATTCAAACTCCTGCTATCCCAGGTTATCCTGGATCTATTATGTTGCTCAACTTAAGCAAAATTGCTGTTCAACTAAAGCATGGCATCAGGATTTTGGAAATATTAACAATAGTTTAGCATTCATTGTGGGGATCAAACAATGGATAAAGGATGCCATAAAAAAGAAAGGAAACTGCTAATATAATAACTCTGAAATGAAAGTTGATGTTACCATGGCAAAGCATCATCTTGTAGATAACCCTCTTCATTGTAGCAGTTACTTGAATGTTGTTGGGAGAGGCAAGGCTCCCTAGAGTCTCCTCCATTATGCAACCAAGATGGCATGTTCAGAACCTCATCAAACATTTGAAACTCCTCTTCATCTAAGTTTGCCCTCTCACATAGGCCATCCTCCATGTTTCTCAGGAACTGACTCCACCATGCTGATGTCATTAGGTTAACCCTATCATTCCACTCCATATCATGCTGTTCTCCAATTGAACGGATCTCTGCAATTTCATTCTCATCCATCACCGGATGCAATGATACTGATGCAGGGTCAAATCCATCGCAAGAAGCCTGGCAGCAAGTCTGTGAGATGCATGGTACTTCGATGCTTGACATGATACTGGTAGGAGAACTGGAAGAATATGAAGTTGGTGGGCATGATGGCTGATTCGAGGGCCGCATGTTGAGGTTGTCACTGATAAAATTCTCACTGCTGCTGAAACTTTGAAGGTTAAGATTTAGGCCTAATGGCTGGTTAGGCAAAGTGATACTGAGGCTATCAGGGACAGGTGGTGCAGGTGAAATTGAAGGACGCATCCAATGTAAAGAATGATATGCATAAGGTGATAAATTGGTGCCCTGAATGCGGTTAGAAAAGGAATAGTCCGGTGGATGAATTCTAGAATATCTCCTATAATCATTCAGATCCTTCTGTAAGTCTTCAAATAGTAACGGAGATAACTCCAGAGTTGAAGGAGGTGATAGGTTTTGTCGTTGGTCTTGCTGCTGCTGCTGCTTCTCCCACTGTTGCTGCCGCTGCCGCAATAGTTGTTGCTCATTTGCTTGCTTCATGGTAGCTCTATGAAGTTTAAGTGCAGATACGATCTCTCTCCTAGCTTCTGCCATATTAAGCAATCTTTCTTGATAAGGCCTGGTTGTGTGGAGTCGTCTTCTCACCTTCTTTGGTTGTGAAGATTTCATTGATGATGATGCTTCAAGATTATCCTTGGCTCTCTCTTGGGAGAATTCTTTGGACTCCAGGGGATCTTTGGCTCTTGAAGAGCTCAGCTGCTTGACGAGACTACGGATGTAGGCACCAGAGAGTTGGGGATCTTGCAACTTGGGCTCCTCTTCCTCCATGCTCCTGCTGATATACTCGGAAGAAGATGGGTTCCTTGTCATCTCTCACTCCTTACAGTACGCTTGAAAGAAAAGATGGCAAAGTACCATTGAATTCAAAGAACCATAATTTTACTTTTTCTAGTTGCAGAGGCAAAGTACAGAAAATAGCAGGTTCTCATTTATTGGGTATATTAATGGCTACAACCTAGAGTTCCGTCAGCTCACAGAAGGGCCTGTTCGAGCCAAATTGTAGTCTGGTCCCCTTGTATGCAAGGGGTAGCGGTGGTAGTGATGAGAGTGGACCATGCCTTTACCAGTTTTCCCTTTTTTTTCCTTTTCTTTTACTGCAACAATCATTGCGTGGTAATTAACCTGAGTATGGTTGTATTCCCTCTGGTTGAAAAAGATGAATGGCATGATCGAAGTCAAAGTCACTTGAGAGGAGATAAGGAACAGAAGATGTCAATATAAGAGGAGAGGAGGACCACTTGGTGACCAGGAAGATGAATGCACTGATGATTCTGGTCCTAGTCATTATCAGATGTAGGATAATACTATCCACAGAGCATAATTGTTCACCTTATGAAATTAATTGATAGCCTCCAAGCATTGATTGTTGCTCAAGTTCCAACTGGTAGACCTTTGACAGTAGAGAGAAATCAAAACAATATAAAAGCATAAGGGGACAATTTCTTAGGTTAGATTGTAGACTGGTCTAGACATCAACCGCCTAGAGAGATGTTATTCTGAAGGAAAAAAAAAGAGGAAACAAATGCTAATGTATGGAATTTGATAGCCTAACAAGTGAAGCTTTTATAGAAAAAGTATGACAAGTCTAGATAAACTTCTTACTTGTTAGAGAAGTTTTTTCTTTTAGAGTAAAAAAAGTACAGTTTGCTCGCATGACTTCATTTGAGGATGACCTGTGGGTGATTTCTTTTATCTCCTGATGAGGAAAAGATAGAAAGCATTGCAGGAATCATGTTACTGTTTGACTTAACAAAGAAAAAAGATATTCTGCTAATGTTTAAAATTTCAGTTTTCCTGAGAATTTTCAGCACTCGCATGGAAGGAGAATGAAATAACTTCATGTGGGATCGGTGGCTGCAAAGATCAACTACCGGGTAAGTATTTCTAACACAAATTTGAATCTTCAGCAAAAAAATTCTATCTACTCCTATCATATGGATCAGGCATATGTACTGAAATAAACCAGGGTTCTCAGTTCAAACTCTTCTTGCTGAATGGATCTGCTTCAAGTGTCTGTTCCAAGTTTTTTTGTTCCTTTAAAACTTCGTAAGTATTGAGCCCACGACCTGTAAAAATTCTAATTATTCTAACCAGAGGCAGCGACTTTGTGTAAATATCTATTTCAGTTTTATGTTGGTACATCTCATGTTTTTGAATAAACTTATTGCTCTAAGTAGCTGAGAAATACCTACTTTTAAGTATCATGCACTAGTTATGGCAAGAACATATTGATGAGATGCTTCTCTGATTTGTTACGGATCATGGAATGGATGAAAATTTTCAGCACCCTGCAAATCCTGGCGCACTTTTCCAAAATACTAATCGAATTCCTGCTTGAATCTCAAAGCTAGCAAAGTGGAGGGAAGAAGCAGATCATCAAGTTGGGACTTGCTTGCTATGGCCTACAAACTCCTGCATCGAAGAAGTCCACGTCTTTCCCAAATGACCATTTTGATGATGAGATGCAAATCTGGGTTGACTTATCAGATATTGATGATGAGCGTTGCTTACAGGACGCAAGTTTCTGTTGGCATATTTGTGTTGGCCGAGATGAATTCCTTTTCTTCGCATTTGGTTATGCCCTTGTTTTGTAAACCATGATTTGTTCGTGGTCGTTTGCTGCAACTGGAGCATAGATGGGCTGAAACTTTTGGTGTAATGTAGTTTGGGATTTAATGTTCTTTGTCTCTCTACATGCCTTGGATTCTGGCGGAACGCATCAAGAGCTGATAAAATGAGATGTTATTGATATTAAAAGTATCCAGTTTTAAAAAAGGGGTTTGTAGTTGTGAAAGCGTTCAGCATTTTATATGCATTTAAACAGACCGAACCAAACAAGCACCATATATTTCATTCAACCGGCACATATTTTACAGAAAAAAAGCAACCACCGGTCTCCATTCTTATTCTTATCACAATATATGATATGATATATATATATATAGGATCAACAACATCATACGAAATAAGATAAAGACCCACAGTGGAAGGCCTTGAGAGCCTCGACCACTGCTCCATTATTGCTTGTAGGGCGCAAAGAGAATTGACGAGTTGTGGCCGCCAAAGCCGAAGGAATTTGATAGCGCTACCTTCACATCGAACCTTTCCTTCTTCACACCGACCAGCCGACTCACATCCTGAACCCAATGACCATGCTTTCTGTTAATTAACAGAAGATTTTCCAGCTTTATCTATCTCTACAAAAGACAAATCTCTCTTTTGTCTGTTGACTGAATTGGTGTTTTCTATCAGCCTTCGTCATAATAGAGATGCTCCCTAAAACCAATTTACGGAAAATAAGGAAGAAGAAATGTTAAAGAGATGGTGAACATACCACTCTTTCATCTGGGTTCTCCAGATTAATGTTGGGGTGGAGCCACCCTGTTCGAATTGCCTGCAGACATATACATATATATCCAGTTGCAGAGAATTAAGTTTTGCAAGATCGTACAGTGGAAACACATTCCGGGTTATGCAATTTTATATATTACCTAATAGCAAACAAACCAACTCCCGGATGTGCAAACGCCCTGCTATAAATTACTCGTAAAGAAAGAAAGAAAGAATTTTTTTTTTTGCGTGGCAACTCAAAATCTAGACTTTAAAGGATTCTCATTTCGAAGGAGAACCAAGTCTGCCAAGGCTTTGGATAATCGATCTAGACTTCATATGAAGGATGGCTTTCTAAAACATCAATCCTTTAAATCGTACTTTCTTACTTGCTGAGGCAAGTTGATGGAGTAATCATGAAGAAACTGATATTTGGATACGCATGATTCCATGAGCCAATTTATAAACCCAGTAATCACAAGCTAATCAGTTTTACATAACATGATTAGCAGACAGTGTGATAATAATCGGAGGTTAAACCTAAGAACACAGAGAACAATTGAAATAACTTCACCTGAACTGTCGCAACTGCTTCCACTGCACCAGAAGCGCCAAACAGATGACCAATCAGGGATTTTGTGGAATTCACTTTCAGCTGGAACAGTCAGGAATCAGTTACTATTAGGAGAAGGAAAATAAAACATTCTTCACTCTGATTCTTCTTCACTTGGATCACACACCTCAGGATTATTGCCGAAACATCTTACAAGAGCATGGTACTCTCTCAAATCACCGGCAGGCATCCCGGTTGCATGAGCGTTGACATAGTTTACATCCTCTCTGGATACTCCAGAGGCTGATAGAGCCTTCTCCATGCAAAGAGCAACTCCGATCCCTGGTGTAGCTCATGCGCATGAAATTAATTGTTGCAAGCGTCGGTTGAAGAACACCACAATGATCGCCAAAGTCTGTTTGAAATATACAGGATTAGTTTTTTTTTACCTTCAGGATGTGGTTCCGTCGTATGGTAAGCATCACAACTGAAGCTTCCTCCTAGAAACTCTGCGTAGATTTGCGCTCCTCTTTTCTGTGGAAATGAAAGAGGAATAAACAAAAGTGATACAGAACAACCACAAGCATAAAAATAGTGCGCAAACTTTTCATTTGATAGTATCAGTATAGTTTAACCTTAGCATGCTCCAATTCTTCCAACAGTAGCACGCCGGCGCCTTCTCCCATGACAAATCCATCACGTTCCTATGAATTAGCAATACGTTGAACTGTTAGATTCACGTATCAATATACAGATCAAAGTCATAAATAGGGAGATTTTAAAGAAAAGAGTCCAACAATTCAAAAGGAGGGATTGTATACGATTCTTTATTTTTTCTACTTTCTAGATAAATAGTTCTAAGAGTCATTACCACCAGATATGAAACGTAAAGAATCCTCGATTTGAACTATTGACACAAGATTAGCATCTAAATCTAATGAGCAAAAGAAAATATAGGTACCAGACAAGATAGACTATGCTCTAATAGTGATTAAACTAAAACAATAGATGGAACATCTACATACAGCATCCCAAGGGCGTGAAGCTTTTGCAGGATCATTATTTCTTTGAGAAAGTATTCTACATGCCATGAATCCAGCTACTCCTGCAACGTGTAATGCCATGCACATAAGAAATTATGAACATGAGAAAGGTTCTGTTTAAGATGAGAAAAGTATACCGATGGGTATGATTGCTGCATCCGATCCACCACAAAGCATCACATCCTGCAGTATTTTGGAAGAGGAGAAATGTGTGACTTGATTTCTCACAGTTCGAACAGTAACCATGTGAAGGAGCACTTACAGCTTCACCTCGTCTGATATGGTTTGCGGCATTCAGAATGCAGAAATTGCTAGTTGCACATGCGCTTGATATTGAATAGTTTGGGCCCATCCAGCCCTGTGCAACAAGAACCAGAATTTGTTTTCTTCGAACAACTTATATGGAAAATAGTTTCCAAAGAAGAGAGATTCTGCAAACCAGATCCATTGCAAGCATGGCAGGTCCCATGTTTGTGGTTGCAAAGGGTACGCAGAATGGGTTCATCTTCTTGTATGAAACTCTCAGAGCCTCAAATGCTTCATAAAATACCTGGAAGATGACAAACTGATTAGCATAAAATCCACCGAAAGGAAATATGCAGATTGCTCCATCTCTCACCGCACACTTATGGAAAATGCAACACAAAAACTCAAATTAAAATATCCAAATGCTACTTGTGCATATTCATTCTGATGCATGTGGAGGAAACGCAGACCTTCATCCCACCCATTGCAGAACCAATTACGACGCCACATCTTGTTTTCTCAAACTGGCTTCTAACCTCTTCCGTGACTCCTCCGTCTTCCAATGCTTTCTTTCCAGCAGTAATCAGATACAGCATGAACCTGTCCATCCTCTTCAACAGTTTCGGTGACACCCTCCCTTCCGCAGAAAAAGATTTAATTTCACCAGCGATTCTCTGCAAAAGAATATGTTAAGTAATTCTAATGAAACAAGTGCCAACCTACCAAAAAGGACCCCTCACTATCCTCCCAGTTCTAAGATCAGTTCTTGAAAGTACGAACCAATACCAATTATGATGCAGTAATAATGTAGTAATAATTTACAGGCAGAAATCGTACAGTTGGAAAATTGGAGCAATCAAATCTTTCGATTTCACTGATGCCACTGACTCCATCAAGGAGGTTATTGTAGAAGCTGAGTGGATCATGGCCCAGAGGAGTAACCACACCCATGCCAGTCACTACAACCCTCTTGTTCTCTACGGCATCATTAGCTCGCCCCAAGGCAAATGCCGTCGCTTTTCCTGCAGACGAAGAACCACTTAAGTGAGACAGAATCGCTCGTTAACTCCATGAGAACACAGGACAAATAACAAGCTAAACAACCAGATAAGATACTGTAAAACTCATGAAGAAGCTACCTGAACATAGAGCAATTGAACCAATATTTCTAATTTTTAGCTCAGTGATATATATATATTACATCACATGATTAGCTTCTAAGAGTTGGCCCTACCAAGATCGGGCTGCGAAAAAAAAACAGCAAGGGCGGCAAGTCGCCCAAATCATAGAGATTTGTGTGATGATCCACAACAAGAAGAAAAAAACAGTTCCTAGAAACTAGGATTGCTTTCGTAATCGACAGGGGTGATGGGTCCACTGGTTAAGAAGCACGCAAATGGGACGCCCAATTCGGAGCCCAAATATCCATCAACATCACAAACCCCAAATCTCTCACACATGAAGACAGCGTCTGAGAAAGAATATCCAATTAATGAAAAGAATCGGGCATTAATTAGCCGGGCGGCATCGATGAACCAAAACGAGGGCGAGGGCGAGGGCGACACTATGTATTAAATCTCTCAACCAACCGCAAGCACGAAATAAACAAATGAATCAGAAAGAGACGGGGGGGGTGGCGATAGAGAAATCAGGACTTGTGGGAGCCTTCCGTGGCCGACGGGGGTCGGCCCTCCGGGGACCGAAGAGCGACGACGAGAAATCGCCGGTCTCGAAGGCGAGGTGTGGGGAGGTCGCGAGGAGGCGGATCGTGGACCACCGTGGGGCGGACGAGCCGCGGCGGTTGGTGGAGGGGCGTACGGCGGCAAGGGTGAGGAGGCCGCGGCGACGAGGCCTCCAGGGGGCGGATGCGTTGGGGAAGGAGGACATGCACGGAGCGGGAGCGGCGGAGGCGGAGGCGGAGGCGGAGGCGGCGGCTGCTGCTGCTGCTGCGGCGTCCATGAGCCACGTGCGGAGGGGCGAAGAGGACGCTGCCGCGCCCACCTATGGAGGAGCTAAGTAGAAAAGGGAGGAGGAGGTCGAGATCGAGATCGAGGTCGAGACCGAGAAGAGAGGCAAATTTAAATGCACCATGTGAAATTGAATTAATTCTGAGAAGGGAGGGAGGAGGAAGAAGAGAAGGGAGCAGAGTGCGCAGTTATATAGCAGAAGAACGAACGAAACGAGCACAGAAGAATATTCACTTTGGCCCCCCATCATTCTTCGATTTTACATGTGAAGTTCATTTTATTTCAATTAAGCCCTCGTAATTGTATAAAATTAAATTATTCGGGGGTTATCCACGAGAGTGGTTCAATTTTTTTTTAATCAAAATCATACGTGCGTGTGTGTGTATATATACATCTATTTGCATTATGAGTAGAATGAAACTGAGGGTAGAATTTAGTGACGTGAAAGGTTAGAGAACTTTTTTGCTGAGAAATAATTTGAAATTTGGATGGCCCACAAGGGGGCCCATATGTAAAATAAATGTTGGACAGAGAGGACGGTATATAATATTTCGTCCTGATTGAAGATACATTCATTAAGTTTTGAAATTACATTTTTCTTGCAGCATCATATGGTTTAAGACCTCAATATTTTTTCCCAAAGTTTGTAACGAATGCAGTATAATATTTATTTGCATCACATCATCATGTTGGACAGTATTTTTTGGTAATGTAATATAAACATGAAATGTGGATATAAGAAAGAACACAGAAAACATCAATCATTAAACTCTTAATTACGATGCTATGTATTTTTTTTGATAATTTCTAAGTGATTTCTTTTGGATTCTTATTAGATGAATCGTCAATCCTCGTTCAAACTTTATATAACCTCTCAACTCATGAGATAATTCTAAGGGATATTACTCTTAATTGGATTGTGTCCTTTGGTAAATATCATTTGTACGGATATTCATTTACGGAACATCTATATCGTACTACGATGAACTCCACCTTACTTACATGACTTTATATGATAGGTCTAACATTCTCCATTCACATGTTACTTTACCTAGGTATTATAGGTAACATACATATGCACTATAGTGCGGGACATCCTTATCTTTAAAGGTACGATATTTTTTAAAATTTTAATTATGAATGATTAATAAAATAAAGAGGTTAAAAAAGTCAGAAAGTAAAGTGATAAAAAAAAATAGAGCAGCAAAAGACAAGAGGGGGGGGGGGGGGGGGGGGGGGGGTGTGTGGTCCAATACTACGTACGTTGGGTGCGAATTAAATAGGAGGGATAAAATAATTTCCGCTGTATATTCCAGGGGGGAGAAAAAGGAATAGCCATTCCCCTCCACCACATGTCCCAATACTTTAAATGTATTAAATGCTAGGATTGCACATTAATCAGCAGTCCTGACCGTCGATTAATTAAAAACCCACCCTACCCCAAATTGAAACGAACACGACGAGTCGGATCAAAGTCCGACATGGGTCAGAATCGGGTCGACCTCTCCCGCATGGATGGATGCATGCATGCATGCATGAGGACGTAGTTAATGGGATTTCAGCGGTCGCCAATTAATTCGATGAAGACTGTGCATTATCGATCAATCAATGCTCACATGCAGACACGTGGAAGGGGCGATCGAGGAAATAATGGACGATTTAATGGCGTCGAATTAAAGCTCAACCGATTTCGTCAGGGCATAAAAATATATATGTATAAAAAAATATGAGATAATTTAATTCGTGATGTATTGTATCATCCTTCGTTTAATTTGGTTAGCTTGGCACAGTGTCTTTTGTCAGGTTGACTATTGCAAAATGAATTAAAAGGAAATAATGAGGACTTAATTAATTCTCACAACACTAATTTATGGCACATTTAATCTTTTCATGTGGCTTGTCCTTGGTTTCGTGATTACGTGCTTGCCGTCCTCGTTACCAGCATTTGATATAAAGCATTTGAAGTGAGTCTGAGGTAAACTTAGGATTTATCTTCGGCCCATACTGTCGTAGGATCAAATCCTGCAGTCTTATTCTTTAGCTAAGTGCCGCATTAAAAGTAAATTAAAATAAAAGTTACTTGAAACTTGTTTTTTTAATAAGTGGACGTACTAACTATCACACCTTTGAAAATGCATCTCAGTCGGCACTCGATCGACTCAAGTTGGACAATACTATAGAGTTCTAAAAATAGATAAAATTATTTCGTATAAATATTTATCACCCTTAACTTGTAGAGACAAATGATGTAATTTAAAATTAGAGAAGAAAATTAGAGACTTAACTTGTAGAGACAAATGATGTAATTTAAAATTAGAGAAGAAAATTAGAGAAGAGTGAGAGTTGAGTTGAGTATAATAAGAATGTTGAGTTTAAGTTATTAAAGTTTTTTTTCATTCATAATTTTTTAGTACCCTTGTCAAAATTAATAACATTAAAGATGTTACACCATACAATTAATAAATGACTTAATTTTGTCGAATTTATTGTAGTTTAATTTAAAGTGTCACGTTATATTATATCCTGATCCTTGGGTCGACACTTTAACAATCACCGTATAGACCTATGAATTCGTACATGACATAAAATAAGCTCTGTTTTATATATAATACTGTTAAAAATCATAATCATAATCATAGTATAATCCACATCCCAACAGCAAAATAATATTAATACATAATTGATGTAAATCTACTATCATGTCATGCTCAATAAGAAGTATAAACCAACTAAGAATATAAACTCTGTATATGTCTGATATAAACCTACTATAATACTATGCTTAACAAGAAGTGTAAATCAAAATCAACTAGATAAAAGTAGACCTCCAATATTATCGTTTTCTTCAATTATTTCGACCGCTCACCTACTAACCTACACAGACTCTGAATATTGTATGCTCGACCTTATAATTTTGTACAAAATTATGGCTCAAACCTTAGAGGTAGGAGGTGACACTAAGATTAATCTTCTTTATATTTTTCAATCTTCAAGGTCCAAATATAGAAACGCCAAGCTAATTAATTTTTTCTTTATAATTGTGTATCTAATTTTTAATTAGGTAAGACTATTTTTTAGTTAAAAAATTAAAAATTCTCTCCTAAATTGTCTTTAAAAAATATATAAACTTAGAATTAAATATATATATATATATATACACAATTATTAAATAAAGTAAACATGAAGTTTTTTTTAATCATTAAACTATTCAAGCATTTAATAAAAAGGCTTAGCATTAATATCATCATGTGAAGGACAACACTCGTTCAATTTCATCAGGGACTTAATATTACGAAGGTAAAAAAAAAAAAACCCTTTTTCACACTATCATTGATAGGTTTCAACCCGTAAGTATTTTCTACCAACAGAAGAGATAATTATATTTTAACCTCCTTTAAAATTTAAAATAGTAATAAATATGGCCTCTTAAATATCAATACCTACCCCATCTCACTCTCTCCTTTTTAATTAAATTCATGATATCAATAGACTCATCATAAAATGGAAGCATTATGATAAAACACGGGCAAAATGGTACAACTACTAGTAGGGTAGAAATATTTTTACAGTTAAAACTATGACAATAACCCTTACCTTCATTACGTCCCCTATTGATGCAACACGTAAGGGTTGTGCTCTCCATGGTGTTACTCCCATAAAATTTTTGAATCCTGCGAGGAAGGATGGGCTAGAATGATCATGCAAGGATTAAAACATGAACGAGGACGGATTGTTGAATGCACCGTGCGCAAGGTAGGTTGGGCTGGGACTGGGCATTAGTACAAGGGCTGCTCAGGGTGAAAGGGGCATTTGGGGTGAAGTACCAGGAACAGGGGTACTTTGGTTGGGGCTCGTCGACGATGCTTGCCTGTATTTTCTTCCGAGTCTGACGAATATTCATCGGATTCAAGAAGGATGATGCATGACTGCTTGTGAATCCTCTGTATCGGCAAAGCTTCATTTTGATGCCCACTTTAGATTTCCCCTTTAAAGGTTGCTCCTTTTTCTTTTTCTTTGTATCCCCTTTTATCTGTGAGTATTCATCCTAATAGTTTTTTCCCCCCTAATTTATTCTTTCCTGCGTACCTGTTCGTAATGACGATATTAAATTTGCCAATTGTAGGAAAGAGTGCCCTCACTTCAGAAGAAATGCTCTTTTGCAGGATGACTGATCCATTCATTTCCGTTAAAAGTTCAGGCAAAAATTAACTTTTGCTGCTGTTGCATTTAGCTGCGGTTTTGGAGCTGCAGCAAAGTCATCGCAGTTGCAATGGCTTCCCAGCGGCCGTGGACAACTGCTCCTTTGGCTTTTCCCGTCATAGAACAGCCTACGCAGATTTAGGTAGAATTTTATAGCAACAGTAGAGCATGTTTCAACCACGGCTTTTCTAGCGGCTGTAAGCAGCCAAGCGGGCACCACAGAAGGGCCCCAGCATGTGGTGTTGCGGTGGGTAGACCTGACACCACACAAACTTCTCACATAGCATCATCATTCGGTTTCTTCTTCCACCTTCATCCCAAGGTATGTTTTCTTCCCTTAATCTTCCCTTTACTGACTTCTACTTTTAATCTCTTGTTCCTCTCTCGCCACAGATCAAAATCTACACAAAATATATCAAAAAGCTTGCTTTACCTAAATGGAAATTAGAACTGATATCATGTCTTATCATTTGAACGTTAAAGCCCAGAAGGATGATCCTTGTAATCCTATAAAATTGCTCTCTTTTTTGCCCCTCTTGGTCGTCTCGAGTGATACTGCTTTGTGCAGAGAAACCATGGAAGAGGATGATGATCCAGTGAACTTGAGGGGGTTTCAGGAGCTTGCCAAAAGAAAGTTACCAAAGATGAACTATGATTTCTTCAGTGGGGGAGCAGAGGACCTGTTCACCTTGAGGGAGAACGTGGAAGCATTTCAAAGGATTATGTAGTTTTTTCACTGCTATTTTTGCCCTCCTTTTCGATTTCTGTGAGTTGATGCTTCTTGTCTCAATCTTCTTCAGGTTAAGGCCAAGGATACTTGTAGATGTTAGCAGGATAGATATGTCAACAACCTTGTTAGGGTACAACATGTCTTCCCCTATTCTGGTGGCACCCACTGGATGTCAGCAATTAGCACATCCTGATGGTGTTTATCTTGCACTCAGAAACGTTAAATTAGACCATGTGATTTTAGGGTTCTATTTATCCGATGGCAGATTTTGTTCTTGTTCTTGTAGGGGAATTGGCAACAGCAAGGGCTGCGGCCGCTTGCAACACGATAATGGTAAAACATATGGGATTTAGCTTAACAATTCTTTGCTTCTTCTATGATGCTAAAGGTTGATTTTTGATGAAGGTATTATCATTTTCATCGAGTTACAATGTTGAGGAGGTTGCTTCTTCTTGCAATGCTGTTCGTTTCTTCCAGTTATATGTACGACCCAGTTTGCTTCTAAAATTGTTTGGTCGCCTTGTTCTTCCATTAGCTTATCGCTTTCTTTTGCGGGCCAAATACTTTCAGGTGTACAAGAGACGAGATGTTACAGCAAGAGTACTGCAAAGGGCAGAAATAAATGGGTATAAGGCCATTTTTTTGACAGTTGATACCCCAAGGCTTGGAAGACGAGAGGCTGACATAAAAAACAAGTATTAATTTCTCATAACCTTCAAATTTATACAAGAGAGTATGTTTTCCCCTCAAAAGTTCCAATCATGCGTGAGAAGAGTTTTGTAGAACTTATCAGGATCTCATTTACATGATTTAGTTCTCAACACTTTTTTTTTTCTTAATTACTGAATGAGCCTGCTGCGTTTTAGCAAAGAATACATGTTCCTAATGATCGGAACGGCCTTTGCAGGTTGGTTTTGCCAAAGACCAGTAATATCGAAGGTCTGATGTCAATAGATGTCCGTACCGTGAGTATAAACATCAAACCTTACCAAAAGCCTCAATATCTAGCTGACATTTATATTTGCATAACAAACCTGGCAAAGCTTTAATCTACACCAGTTAAAATGGCGATTTGGCAACATAATATGGATCCGCAATGGACACATCATCATGCCATGCCAGGAACCCTTGTGCAAAAGCCAAGTTCTTTTACCTACAAACAGCACAATTTTAAAAGAGATCTGTTTGAATAAAACATGCTTTTGATCTCTCTTGAATTGCATGATAGGGTTGAAGTTTGCCCAGTCTCCAATATGAATCACATAGTTTTCCTTTTTGTTTTCAGACAGGTGGATCTGGACTTGAGGCTTTAGCATCACAAACATTAGACCCTTCTTTAAATTGGAAGGTAAATTAATAAACTTGCTTCTTGTTTTTATTTGTATGAATCGTTTAATTTGGTCATTATGTTATCTTTCTGGCTGAGCATATGTCATTGGAGTCTTTTAAAGTCATGTTACTCCTCATCCTTAATTGATCAATGTAGGATTAAAGTTTTGATATGTTTTACAGGAAGGGGTAGCCTCAGACCCTTTTAGTACTAATTAATTAAAGTTCCCCCTATAACAATGTATATATGATAAATAAGAAATCAATGTCATATGCATCGGAGTCTGCAGTCATCGTAGTCCGCCTCATCAGTTGGAACTTTGTAAACCTCTGTGGCTGCTGAATCACCCTTGCTGGAATAAAAACTGCAGTACTTGATATGCATGTTCCAAATCAATGTCATATGTGATGCTTTCTAATTGCGATATTTGAATTCTGCAGGATGTTGAATGGTTAAAATCGATTACAAAGTTGCCAATCATAGTGAAGGGTATTCTCACTGCAGAAGATGGTAAAGATGAACCTCTACAGTCCGATCAATATTTCTCAGTTAAGACGGCATCATATCATAATCTGCTTGCTTGCAAAAATGAACAGCAATAAGAGCAGTAGAGATTGGTGTATCTGGGATCGTCGTCTCAAATCACGGAGCTCGCCAACTGAACTACACACCAGCCACAATATCCGCTCTTGAAGAGGTAAAATCTTCAAGCTAGAAATCATGTACTTTTTTTTCTCTGTGTTCTCTGCTCAATGGTGTCTCCAAGTAGCACAATTTGTTATAGTACTAATAAACTTCGTAGAAGAAAAGAAGATAAGATTAACATCTTTTTGCTTGCAACATTTCCACTTATCCTACCACAGGTAGTAAAAGCTGTATCAGGAGCGGTTCCGGTTCTACTCGATGGAGGAGTTCGTCGTGGAACCGACGTGTTCAAGGCCTTAGCTCTTGGTGCTAAAGCTGTAATGGTGAGTGTAGATTATGAAACTTCCACATCATTCATCAAGCATTGCTAAGCGGAACCTGCAGCAAAGAACATATACGGAAGTCTTATCCCCTTGTTCAACATGCAGATTGGGAGGCCGGTGGTTTATGGACTTGCGGCAAAGGGGGAAGATGGAGTAAAAAGTGTCCTCAAAATGCTTCAGAATGAGCTGGAGCTGACCATGGCCCTTGCAGGCTGCCCCACCCTAAAAGATATCACCAGGAACCACGTCATGGTCCAGCATGAGAGGCCAAGATCTCTCCTATGAATCATCACAGTACTAATCTGTGAACATGTGTGCTTTTTTCTCTGTTTTTTTCTTCTCATATGGTCAGTGATGTTTCTTTTAAAAACTCGATCAATATTAAACCCATAATCTTCAATATAATATAAAACTCAATTTTTCTGTAATGAATAATTTATTTCTGATAGAATCAGTATCCGTCACTGGACCATATAATTAAGTATATTTATTTAAAACCATTTGATAAGCTTGGGCGTTAAGAAACACACACAATTAAATGGAATCAAAAGCTTTGACTTTTCATTAAAAATAAATTACAAGTCATATATTAAAATGTATGTAATACAGATAATACGTCAGCAGCAGATATTCCACGTCACTGCTTTTTTTGGTCATCATCATCATCATGCCGACATATTAAAATTCTAAACGACACGGACATGTTCCCATGTCAAGATAATTTAGGTCGAGTCAACAAAGACAAAAAAGTTTTTTTTTTCCAGTTTTAAACTTTGCTTTTATTTTACTATGTATAGTCCATTATATTATCTTTTAATTTTATATGAATTCTAAATTTAGTTTTGCCTTGATTAAATTAAAACATAACATTCGAGAAACTCAACTATAGAGTTGTGACTTAGCTCGTGATTTTAAAATTTCTTTTCCAGTTATTAGAATAATATATTAAAAAATGACCTGAATTTTCTTTTTTTTTCCTTTTTTTTAGAAAATGACATTAGTTGACCGAGTTTATTCTATTCTAACTTAAAATAACACAACTTCTATAATTTTATAAGATTTGATATATATACATATATATATATATATATATATATATACTCCTCAAGTTTTTTTCCTATATTATTAAAAAATTAATTTTTAGTATTAGAGACTTTTCTTAGAGATTTTAATATTATAATATTAGATAAATATTATAAAAAAGTTAAAATAATATTAAACTTTTTAAAAAAATCTCGATAATGTTACAATCATTAATAATAGCAATAGTTGTACACGTGTTCATCAAATTTTGTGCAATTCTTTCCCTATATATATATATATATCTGTAAGTGGGTGACGTGGATCGCTGTTACCATGTGGAATGATGAGGTCAGAATGTCAAATCCAAACCCACCCATTTTTGTTTTAATGATAAGATTGTGAAATTGGATAAATGATGGGTGGGCGTTGACGAGGTTAGATTAGATTATTCATAGGATTTACTTTGACTTTTGACTTTACGGTAGAAAACAATCTATTTTGACCCTTATATTTTTATATTTTATACTAACAAGTTATCTGAGAAGAATAATAAGATATACAGTAAATTATAATATAAGCTGAAATAAAAAAACTGGATTAAATTTATATGAATTTATATATATATATATAATGGTGGAGGGCTAAAATAGAAATCTTACAAGTTGAAGGATACAAATAAAGAATTCTAATCCGCAAGGGCCAACAAGATTAAGTAAACTTTTCTAAGTATAATTAAAGGACTTGCGTGCAATTAATCTACGTGATCTTTATATATATATATATATATATACGTTGACGAGCAGCATCCTTACAAATATAGAAAGCCCATCCATCTAATTTTGACCGAATAAATACTCAAAATATATTTGTATATTATCTATTCAGAATTTTAATTAAATTATCAGTGAAAGATCTCAAAAATATTAATATCTATTTCTTAAAAAATTGGGATAAGATTAACCTTCTTTTTAACTGTGGGGTTTTAGAAAAGAACAAAAACTCTTTTTAAATAATGACTTCTTCTCGTGGACTTCGGCTTCGTCCAAAGCTTGCGCGGTCTCCCTTCGCCTCCATTTCCTCGTTTCTCCCTTGCTCCGTCTGTTCCTGCAGCCTCTGCAGTTGAAGATAGCACAAGCTAGGCAATAGATTGATTGATTAAGAGGAGACGAGGCATAAAAACTACTTTTCTTTGATCGATTTTGCTGTAAGCCTTGGACTTGCGAGTTTTTAAATTTTTTCCCCCCTCTTGCTCTATTTTGTTTCGATTTCCTCCTCCTTGGTGTCAAAAAACAGTTTTTTTTGGAAAGATCACAAGCTATTTGCAGTACACAACCTCTTCTCTTCCCTTCAATTTCTTCGTTTTCCCCTCAGATACTCTTTCTTTCGTTGATCCTTTCACGTCAATGGAAGAGATGGAGAGAGAATGTTGGTTGGCTGATCAGGGAAGAGGTGCGTGATGCGGGGTTGAGTCTCTTCCCCGGCCTGAGAAGGTCTCGGGGTAGGTGAATCAGATGGCGGATGGAGGGACGGTGAGTCGGGCTTCCGCGGCGTCGGTCGACACCGACACCAGAGCTGCTTCTGGAAGTGGGTGCCTCCAGAAGTTTAGGCTCTTCGAGACTCGATTGGTAGGTCGAGGTTCGTCGAAAAAAATGAGATTTTTATGTGATACGTCTGATATTTATTGCTGCTTGTTATCTAATGCGAATGCTCCGGCTTTTGTTTCGGAACCTTTTCTCATTGTTTGGATTTATGCCGTTTGTTCGACAAATTTTTTTGTTCTTTTTTTAATGATGTTTGGCAAAGATTAATTTCCTGCGAGGATACTTGTTGATGGTTCTGATTCGTGGTTGGGCATTTTGTTGTTTCTTTTTAATTAGCTTTCAAACGCTTGAATTATTCTTATGGACTTTGTTTCCAGGATTCTGGAAACTCTTCGGACACTTTAAGTTCGTCCTCGTTGGCTTAGCTCATGATAGTCTCATGAACTGGTTGCATATACTTCTGGATATCAACGTAGCTATGGTGGCAGAATTATCGTGTCTAAGTTTTTTGCTTTTCCATTTGCCGGTTTATCTACCTTCATGGCTGTTTTGGTGATGTTTGTGGCATATAAAACTTGTTTCATCTACTTCTTATTGGTTTTCTTTTCTAATAAGTATGAATCTACGTCAAATTTTAAGAAGTGTTTTATCCATCTATCGCACTAGTTTATAGCTCTAGGATCTTTTTCTTCTTTTTTTTGTTATGCTGGAAACACTTCAGTTCTTCTCTGCATCAGTATCTCAAATCTGGGAAGTAGCGTGATTTACTTTAAAATATTGTAGCTTTACTATTTGTTTACTTTTTGCTTCATCATCCTGCAGAAATATTTTATGGTTGGAAGAGATAAAAATAGAACACAATGGAGGATGTTAACAATTGACAGGTTGGAGCTATCTGAGCTGATCATTCATGAGGACCCAACAATATACTCAGAAAATGAATGTTATGACTTGCTGAAACACGAGAACATTTCCACTGGTGGATTAAGATATGTGACAAAGTGCTATGGAATTGTTGGTAAGTGTAGCCTTGATTCCTTTGCCTATGTTGATGCTAGTTAAGTGTGCTACAGGCACTTCCTCGCAAGTATGGACAAGCATATTTGGTACCATATGTGTGACAAAGTGATACGGAATTGTTTGAAAACATGTTCCTTTTTCAGGGTTTGTCAAATTTCTGGGGCCCTACTACATGTTGCTTATTACTAGAAGAAGGAAAATTGGTACCATATGCGGTCACCCTATATATGCCATCTCCAAGAGTGATATGATTATGGTTCCAAATTCAGATGCGCAGTCCAAAATGACTTATTCTAAGGATGAGAGCAGGTCTTTGTCCATTCTGCATGTAAAAATTGTGGCATGTGCATTTTACTTCCACTGAAGAACACAGTTGGTCTTTAATAATTTCTATCATATTATAGTTTGAACTTCTGAATTATGTGTTAGTATTTCCTTTCATATTATGTATTATACTTCTCAGTTGCTTCCTGAATCTTGTTTTGCTGTACAGAAACTGTGGTTGCAGTACAGGCTCTTATTTTGACTGCTTTTATGAACTTCATTGTTTTTTATTAGGAAAAATGGTCTCCACCTAAGTATGGAAGACGCCAAGTAGCTTTGATTTAAAATCTACACTTTAATAATCTTGAATTATTGCAATTTTGTATGGTTTGACTGCCAGATTGGTTACTTTTGTTCCAATGTAGTATTTGGAAACTTTTGATGATTTGAGGTATTGGAGACTTGTAGGTTTGTTATACTAGTTGAATAAAGATTTTGACCTTTTCATTTGTATTATAGCAAAGAAAATATTTTCTTTTCATATTTGCAGAACCATTTATGATTATTACTTTCTTGTTTATTTTATAGATACAATAGGCTATTACGCACTGTGGATTTAAGGAAAGACTTCTTCTTCAGCTACTCGTACAACATCATGAGAAGTCTCCAATTGAACTTATCTGATAGTGTGACAGGGCCAGTTCTCTATGAAACAATGTTTGTATGGAATGAATTCTTGACTCGTGATGTTCGTGATCTCCTCAAAAACAATACCTGGATAGTGGCATTAGTTTATGGATTTTTTAAGCAGGTAAGATCTAAATTTATAATATATTCAGGAATTATATGGTACATATAATCACCTAGATGTTGCTGTCTGAAATCATTGTAACTCTTTCCTGTTCTAACAATGCCAAAAGACAGTTCACTTCTATCGTATAGATATCTAACACCTACAGTCTATTATACAAACTTAAACTGTTGTACACTGAGGCCTAACTGCACTCAACTCTGCCAAGGGGAGTCCTATTGTTTGCAAAATCGGAATCAGGGTTATTTGCTTGGAATAAGTTACGCATTGGTGTTTTGTTTCGATGTATCTCGACCTACATCATATCCTTAACGTAAGCTAAGCATAAAATATAAGTGGAAACATATCAAGATTCAACTGCAGCATAGTGGTATGTTGTTTTCTGTTGGCATAACTTCATGAACAATGGTTATTGATGATGTAGATTCATAATACTCCATGGTCTTAAATGGCTATTTGCACTTTACACTTTAGTAACTCACTCTTGACATTATATTTCATGTCTTCAGGCTAAACTTACAGTTGATGGTAAAGATTTTTGGTTGACACTCATTGCTAGGCGCTCTCGTCATTTTGCTGGAACTAGGTTGCTACCATACACTTGTCAAGCCTAGATTTTCTTATCATGTGGACTACAACATGAGTGTTTATCCGTATCTTTTGTTGGTCATTCAATGGAGTTATTTTTTCTCTGACTCAGGTACCTAGCACGTGGTATTAATGACAAGGGTGAAGTAGCCAATGATGTGGAGGTAGAACAGATTATATCTGAAGATACTCCCGAAGGGATTCCTTCAGAAATAACGTCTGTTGTGCAGAACAGAGGCTCCATACCTCTCTTCTGGTCCCAGAAAACTTCAAAATTAAATATTAGGCCTGATATTATCTGTGAGTTTCTGGAATCTTCTACTAGTTTTTTTATCATACTCTTGATTTATTTTTATCACATTCTTTCACAGTGCACAAGAAGGATAAAAAGTTTGAAATCACCCGACTTCATTTTCAAAATCTTGTAAAAAGATATGGCAACCCAATAATTATTTTAAATTTAATTAAGGTACGTATTCATGTCTTATCCATAGAAACGTCAATTATTCCCAAATGTTTTCGAGTCCAAGTGACCTTTTACCATTTGATTGTGCACTAATGTTCCTTTTCTTTGCACTGCCCAATAGAATCACTCGCATGAAAGGAAGCCTCGAGAGTCTTTGCTTCATTCAGAATTTGCTAATGCGATTGAGTACATAAACAAATATCTACCTGAGGAGAAACACCTCAAATTCCTCCACTGGGACATTAAAAATTATGGTAGAAGGTCTGTATTTTCCTATGTCTATCTCTTTGTTATTCCTCCATTGTTCATCTTTGCCACTGGATTTGGTTTTAGTCTCTTTTACTTCTTGGTTGTTTTTATATTTTTTGCATATTCTTATAGTTTGTTCAAGTCGAGCACTGATCATTGATTACTTTATAACCCCAGAAAAGGTGCAAATGTGCTAGAATTTTTAGGAAAAGTTGCAACGGTTGCCTTGGGCATAACGGGATTCTTTTATTGCTCTATAGCACCTGCCCTGGGTAGTCAGGCAGCTCTGATGAGTCCAGAACCTTTGTGAGTATTTATTCTGATACATTATGTTGCTAGTTCAGAAATTGTTTATCCTTCATGCAGTTCATAATTTGTTCCCTAATTGCTCTTATATGTTATTTATGGTTAATGCTCATATCTAATGTTAGTTTATAAAATTTTTAAGCAATATTAGTACTAGGCAATCCAATGTTCGATGTGATAACCATAAAAAGAATGAAAAGGGATATAGCTGGACACTAATGAATGTTTACATTGTTTAGTACTATCAAGAATCAGAATGTTAAAAAAAAATTTCACACGAATCAGAATGTTAGTTAATTCAAGGGTTCCAGCAATATGCAAAATCACTTACGGAGACAAAGTAATGAAATAAATCTTGCAGCTGACATTTTCTACTCATGTAACAAACAGGATAAGTGAGAGTTAATCATATATACGTAAAGTTCTGAGGATTTGCTTGCTTCCAGCACATGTCTAGAATGAATCATGAATATTATTGAGTTGAGCATTTGAAATAAACTACTTAAGAAAATTTGGATAAATAAGGAATAATCGTTCCTAGAAAAGCTCTAGAAAATGGTAATGTTGTTGCATTGAGCTAGCGTGCAGATGGTAGAGATTGATACTGATCAGGAAACAAAACAAGAAACTGAGCGGCATTTGTAGAAAATTTGTACGATAATAAAGAAGCATCACAAGTGATTATTAATTTCATTCATACGTTTTTTATTTAAAAAGTTATTCATGACAAACTTTTAGTCATCTCAAACCTAACTAAAACCATAAAATCAATGTTAAATCATTTCCAATAACAATTGTAATCTCAGACGACCTATGGAAACAAGAGTTTTATTTGAAGTACTTAGAATTCTGATATTTATGTACACTACTATGTTCAGTGAATATGATATTTCTACAAGAACCATCCTATCTTATTATTGATACTTCCCTTCTTGGATATGCTCCAGCATTTTTGACTGGTGAACCAAATTTTTTTTTTTTGCATTCATTTCACCAATCTGAAACGATATAATATATCATCCAAAAGGATGTGAAAATATACAAAATAAAATAAAACATAAGAAAATTAAAAAGAACATGTGTTGGAGCAATACAACCATCAAAAGTACTTCACCGAGTCAGCTCAAAATGAAGTAATAGTTGACTTTGAGATTTCATGGTGGCTTGTGAGTATTGAAAAATGTAAGAGTTGTAGCTGCTTGTATGACTAATGCCCTTGTTGAATTTGAGTTACCCAAGAAGCATCGCCTGTTTCTTTCACCCCATACACTCTAATGTCATACAACTAATTATTTCATCCTTAACAAATTCATCATTGCATCTCCCTTCACATCCCATGAAATATGTGTGATAGCATATGACTGCATTTGCAAGAGTTGCAAATATATATACCATCTATTCTTTGTATAAGGACATTGAAATAACAAATGATCTCTAGTCTCAACTTCATCTTTGCATAAGCTACAAACTTCATCCATCATGATGCCCTTGCATACCAAACGCATCTTGGTATGCAATTTATCTTTCCTCATTAGCCAATTGAAGAAGTTAATTTTCAAAGGCAATTTAGGTTTCCATAAAATGCAACCTTCAATATCCTTGATACCCGACTCCTTTATAAGATTATATATCGAATGCACCGAGAAATTTTTAGTATTTGTCCATCTCCACCAAATTTGCTTATTCCCTTCACCAACTTGTATGTGCCTCATGTCATCAAGGGATCTCTCCATCACTGCTGAGGAAATATCATTATGCACAGTCATTGTCCAACCATTGAATATCCCATCATCCCACCTAGCAAATTGAGATAATGTGGCATTTTGGTGATTCACAACTAGGAAAACCTCATTATGCATGTCTGTCATCCTTCTGTATTTTAGCCATGGCTCAAACCAAAAACTTATGTCGGCTCCATCTCCAATTTCATAGTCTAGGCTGCACATAAATACCCCTCTTAATTTTGTTATTGCTCGCCAAGTACTTGACCATCTTGCAGTGCTCTTGACCATATACCAATTTTTCCTTCTAAAGTATTTCCACTTTACCCTAGACCATGTTGAGGAATTTCCTGTTATTGATGAACCAATGTTATTCACCATATCCAAGGAAAGATTTTTCGACTTGTTTTCTGAGATCTATCTTTTGAGTTTTGACTCGCTAAAATGTTGTAAGGTTTATTTCCCCATTATCAAAGTTTTATGCTCCTTTATGTTAGACATTCCTACAGATGCATTCTAAGCCTTAGTATATGCTAAGGACAATTTTGTGGCTTCTATATTAACCTCACACAATTTGTTGGACACCAGTATAGCCATTTATACACGTGAACAAGTCTGTTCCCTTTAAATTCTAGCTTTTAGAATCCTTTGATTTTTGGAATGAAATTATGATTTGATTATTTTTTTATATAATTTACTGGGGAACATACACTTGCTGATTGGAGAATTTTTTTAGGTCACCCAAGTTCCAAAGAGGTGTCCTTAGAACAAATTGTATAGATTGCTTGGACCGTACAAATCTTGCTCAGTATGCATATGGTTTAGCTGCTCTTGGTCATCAACTTCATGCTTTGGGATTTATAAACACCTTTGAAGTTGATCCAGATTCACCTTTGGCTAATGATTTGATGGTTTTCTATGAGAGAATGGGAGACGCACTTGCCCTGCAGTATGGTGGTTCTACTGCCCACAACAAGGTATCAACATGTAATACATAACTTATCTTTCAAAAGAAACATGTAATACATAACTAAAGTTTCTTTAAGATAACATCACATTCATTTCACTAGTCTAAACAATACAATATACCATCCAAAGGGATGTCTAAAAATAAAGTTGAAAAGAGCAAACATAAGAGAGGACAACTTATACACCAAACCATAATGTAGAGAGCAACTCAAAATGAACGTAGCTAAAGTTAGTCTCTTCTAGGTGGCTTATGAATACGTAGCTAAAGTTAGTTTCATTTAAATATGCTTTTGTTTTTGTAAAACTGGTTTGTGAAAATGTTTTAGTTTATATGATCTAATGGTTATTATATGCCATTGACATAAATGCTTCTCCACATGACAAAATTTGTCTATAGGTGTCCTTTTTAATTCTTAAGATCTCTGTAAAAAACTTTTCAGTTGGCTTCCTGATTTTGGAAAATCTTAAACTATACAAGCTGAAAGTAATATCTTTCTCTTTCATATGATTCAGAAACATTTTTAGAGGGTTGACCACACCCTGCTAGTTGTAGTCTTGTTGGTCTTTTGTTTTGCTCTATGGGCAACCTATATGTTGAAATTATGGTGGGTATATACTACAATTTTGATCTGACAGTTCCTCTTGATTGATTGTCTTTTACTTGCATAGCTTAATTTTTCCAGAGAAAACAATTAACGTGAGGTTTTCACTACGAAGAAAATAAATAATGGATGATGAACAAGTTATTCCCTTTGTTTCATCTAGTCTATTTAATGCTATCAGACTGTTCTGCCATGGTATTTAATTAGTGTTCAACCCTAGCATGATGTTTGGTGATCATAGAACATATGATTAAGATGGGATTTATCAATCCTTTCAGTTAGTTTTTTATATATTTTGATATAAAGTCAATATTAGAATGTTAATGCATTTTATATGGTTCATCATTAGCAAATGTTTGATCATAGTTGTGCTGTTGGATATTCCTCATCAATGATATTTAGACTCGCTTTTCAATTTCCTTTAAAATGTATCAATTAGTTAAATTTCAAAATAATTTATATGCCTTTTAAACTGCTTTACTGTTACTTGATCGCTTGTTTGATAATTCTGCTCAGATATTTTCTGAAAGAAGAGGTCAATGGAAGATAGCAATCCAATCACAGCAGTTATTAAGGGTCGCACAGCGCTTTTACAGCAATGCTTATATGGATGTTGAGAAACAAGATTCTATTAACTTGTCGGTTTAACCTCCTCTCAATGTTTAAACATTTAAAGTAAACCTTATTCTTGTTATGATATCTGTCTTAATTGACAATCATTTTCTGATAACTATCATTTAATTGTAGATTCTTGGGAAATTACCAACCTTATAAGGGTAAACTAGAACTTAGGGATCAAGAAACAAATCAACAACATGATGCACGAATTCATGCCCTTGGTGATGAAAGTACAAGGTACTGATAATAAGTTATAATTTTTAGTTTATACAGTCTGCATTTTCTATATCTGGTTTCCTCCAATTGTTATGGAGCTACACCATGGTAACATGGGATGGTGAACCGCAAGTGCTTCTAAACCTAGTAAAGCTTCATTTCAAGTTTCATTTGAAATTTCCCATGGATCCTGCATACTTTTCAGTGCATGTCAATCATATGAATCGGTGATGTCGACAACAGAAGCCAATAGCGATTCCCATAAACATATTCCTTTCTACTACTAAGTGTCTTAGGGCTGAGTGCATCTGTTAGTGCTGTTAAAATTCACCATTTCTTTTTTCAGGTCATTTATCCAAAGCTCCCTATCAGATGGATACAATCAAAGTGAAAGCCACATTCCTGTCCCTTGCCTTGATCATGAAGGAAAATATAGTGTTGGTTCAGGGCTGCTTCAAAGAATAGAGCAAGGATCACCTGTTGGAGGTTACTGCGATTCTATTCCAGAAATTTCAATTTGTGAAAGTGATATACCCAGGTCAGTTTCTTCAGAATAATGATTATCTATCCCATAATCAATAAATAACATTGCTCCTTTCGATGCCTCTCGTTTGCCTAACTGTAATTATCAAAGAAGTGAGATTTTTTCCTTGTTGCTTGTTTTCAGCCAGTCAGGAAAAAAGTTTTAATTTCTTCTCAATCCCACAAAATCTACAGATGATCAGACTTGCCTGTTTTCCAGTTTCACATTTCCCTTACATAAATCCCTTAATTATTATTTCCTTCTCCATGTTTCAGTGAGCATGGATATGATGTCTCAAACCGTTCAAACTTCCTGGACTTTGATTTGCTTTCATCACCAGGGAATTTTTGTGAGGGCAAAGGATCTGCAAGGTAATTTCCTGTTAGTGCTGATTTCTCTATTGATCGAGTTCGTTGCTAATAAATGTTTGCAACAAAAAAAGTTGTTCATCAGCTGAGATGGTCCACGCTTTGAGAAACTTGATAAACAAGGATTCCCCCTCCATGCTAATAAAATAGCACGGCACATCTATTATTCTTGAAGGAATGTAAGAACACCAGAGCATGGACTCTGCTCCTGATCATTCTCACATTGCCTATGTGCATGTGAAGACATAGGAAGCTTCAATTCCCCTGTCTTCCCTGCACTTATTGCATTCATGGAAACACTAGAATTCGTTGGGCAACACCTAGTGTGTCAACGTTGATGGGCCTAAACAACTTCCACATTGATAACTCTCAAGTCTTTCATCTATGGAATCAGAAAATTAATCTAAAATGAATATTTCGTGAAATATATATAATATCTTGATTTTCAAGGACAAAACTATCTATATGCATTTCTTCTTGTGACAAAGATGATCATCGAACATAAGTGATTTTAGTGGCAAAAATATTAATTGGAGATCACTTATTGTTGTTTCTCTCAACCATCGGTCCAAGTCTCATGGGAGCAAGTAATATGGGCATGCTTCTACTGGTACGGGGACAAAGATCACTTGCTGTATTCCTAGAAATAAAAAGGACTAGTTTAATCATTAACATCATTTTTTAGTTTGTTTGGAGCCACCTACATAAGGAAGGAAGGTCTCACGTTCTCTCATTTGCTCGGCACAATTATTTTTTTGTTTCCAAATTGTTTTCTTTCACTCTCATTCTCTCTTAAAACTCGCAATCAATCACTCTTGTTCTCCCAAAATTGTTGTTTCGATTCCAGCTATGCTACCTGCTTTAAACATTACCTGCTAGATAGATTTCACCTTCAGCAGTTGGATCTAGTATTTGCCTGAATATTGATCGAACTGAGTTCTTCTGATGAATGAGATTTATCTATTGGCTAATGAATTAAGCCAAAGTTCTCTTGATGCATTTAAGGAAGGAATCTCGAAGTTCATTTTTTTTTTTGTTTCTGTTGCAGGTCTTCTGTTATTGATTCAACGAAGGGGAATCATTCCACCAAGAATGTCAACGTTGGCATCATTGACGAGGAGATCAACAACTTCACCGAGTGGGATCCTGGAGTTAAGGTTCGCCATTAATGTTCAGACATTACTTTCATTCATACCGACCAAGTTCAATGGTAGTTGCTAGAAACAAACAATCAATCTTGGTTTGACAAATATGCAAGTGATCGATAAAAGCTTGAAGTATCAAACAGATAGGCAGTTTCAGTCACTCCCTCTACTTCACATTTCTAATACTCTTGTGACACAGAATGTTGGAAGCTCAAAATCGAAAGTTGAGGCAAAGAAGAAAGAGCCATCCATTGATGGCGCAGAAAGCTCCAGAGATGTTGAATTTTCAGATACATTTGCTAACTGGGTGGCCTTTGGAGAAATTCTCAGTTACTACACATCCAAGAACTCCCATCATCACCTGGATCGGTGGGAAATATGATGCTGCATGTGGTTCCAAAAAGGATTCATGATGGGAGAAACCAAGAACACCACTTGCTAGCTAGCATTTCATCATCTGCAAGATATATATTTATCATCACAATTCCATAATTTATATTAAAAAAAACTATTTGATTTATGTGCCTTGAAATGGAAAATATTAAGTCGGTCTGGGTGGGGATATTAGATCTTTCTTTTGAAAGGATTTAAACATGGAATAATATCTGATATCCGATATGATATCGTATAAGATATTATATTATAATAAAAAATATGCTCAACCAAGATGTTCGCTGTATATTTTATCATATTAAGAGTATACAGAACAGATACGGTGATCTTAAAATATATCTGGACTCGAAGGTCGTAGAGAAGTCCAGATTCTGAAGGTGCTGATAGAACCAAAACTTATCAAACTTGCAAGTTGGATATTGATAGTTAATTAGTAGACTTGGAAGCAAAAAAGTAGGTATAAGTTATCATCATTACATTTTATCTCTTTATTTATTCCCGTCGTTCTTATCCCCAATGCGCATGCTCGGCGCTTCCTCATTGGATAATATTTAATAAACTAATTAACCAACATGTGCATAATTAAATAACCATTCAACGCTACTTTAGATATTACAATAAATATATATATTTAATTTCTTTTAATTTTTTTTAAAATATAAACTTAATTTATCGAGGTTATGTTCTTTATAGTTAAAATAGTTTTTTTATAGTTATATATAGAGAGAGAGAGGGAGAGATGCTATTCCTTGTATGGAATATGCCATATGTAAGAACCCATTTTACTGTTCATTAAAATTTTTTAATAGAAGGTAAAAAAAAAGGGTAAAGATGATAAATAAATAAATATATATAACACGGGGAAAAGGACAGGTGGAATAGGACATGAGTTGGGTTACGACTGAAGGCACGAGGATGCGCACGTCCGGCCGGGATCCGATCCAACGGAGGGCGTCGGGAGGTGCGGCTTTCCGACGCCCGACCTGCCACTTGAATCATTGCAAGGCCTTCCATGCAATCCCAGTCACATGGGGGGGACCCCCCAAACAAACACATGAAGATATATATATATAGAGAGAGAGAGAGGGGTGGGTCCCGTCTCCCCCTCCTTTGGGTGTCCTCATCCTCTTCCGTCTCCTCCTCCCTTCAGTTTTGCTTTCCGTGAAAGCAATCTGAAACCTTTTTTTTACAAATTAGAGGTTTGTTGGTCGTGAGATCTTAATTTAATTATGAGTCATGATAAGTTAATTTTATTTATAATTTAAATTTATTAACTAATTCTTAAAGATCAAGCAAGCTCCTCATCAATAATATATATAAGCAAAGGAGGAGGCTTTTTGTTTTATGGTTCTCCCCCATGTTGGGGAGACACACTACACGCACCCATCGCCTTCCTCACCAACACCGCCACCGCTGCTGCCACTTCTGCTGCTAAAATATTTAAATTAATCAGCAGCCAAAACAATAATGGACGGTTTATAATTATATTACATTAAATTAAATTTTACATTTCAATTTGACGGAGCACTGAATGATGAAGATATTTTGTTTTTTTGTCGTCTCTAGAATCTTCATTAATTAAGCACTTTTTTCTTGAGCCGTTAGTTAATTTATACACAGAGAGAGCGTGCGCACGTGGGTATAAAAATATCCTCCCACCGTAGCAGTTAACAAATCTGAATCGTTAATTTTTTTTTTCCAACAAAAATCCGAACCACCCTAAATTTAGGTGACGTAATAAAAGAATACCACCTTGATTTCCCCGCCAACCACTCCACGGAAATCGACGACGGAGGCGGTATATATATTAATTAACGGAGAGAATGGATGGGATCGATCCAACCACCTAAATCTCTTTCATTGGCGGATCACGAATCGTGATGCGATCAAGCACGCTAAAAGTGTTTTGTTATTATTAGTCAACGAGTAATTAAAAGAACAGCAGTGCCGGCAGCGGTGGTAGTATTTGCGGCGGTTGTTGCTGATTAGTTGGCACGGATGAATCATCTACCGACGCCGATGGGAAGGTGCTGACTGGATAACCACCTATAAATAGCAGGACTTTTTTATTTTTAATCAACGGTTCGGATGAGGGATCGCCCGAGCGGCGTACGGTGCATGAGGATGCACGTATGGACGACGTACGAGAGACGACGTCACGTGCAGCCTGATACCGATAAATATTGGGACGCACGTGCCCCTCGGATGCGGATCCGCCAGCGGAACGCGGCCCACCGCCGGAAATGTCGGGGAAATTGAGGTCCGCTCACTTACCCCGCGCCCGCTGCCAGCTCAGCACCCGGATCCGGGTTTTTTAAAAAAAAACTCTTTTATAGATCCCTTTTTTATTTAGCCACGTCGATATATGTACAAGCAGGGTGACCCGTGAGGTGTTTTAAGGAAAAATCCAATAAATAGGTGGAATAGTTGTTGGATATCCCGAAGCCCCGATCCCCTTCGGACCCGACAAAAGTTGTTACTATTTCGAGGTAAATTTGATTTAATCGGAGCCGGTTCGGACCGAGACCGGTTGTGGATAAGATCCACCTTATTATTATTATCTTATGGTCGTCACCGTAAAAAGCTGCTGCTGCTGTCGGCCGCCAGCGCACTCCCTGCCGCCGTTAGCTGAGAAAAACGTGGACCTTCATTTCACGTTGCCCCCCCCCCCTCGATAAAAACTCCAATTTTACTTCAGCCCCTGTGGATGATGTCACAAGGTTAATGGTATATTCCAGTATAGAAAAAGATTAATTTTGATATAAAAAGGTCAATATTAAATTTAAGATCATGCCCTCTTGTGCCCGATGTTTTTTTATTAAAACTAACAGCCAACTAGTATTCCAGAAATGAACGATGTTGGGGTCTAATCATTCTGACCATTATTATTTTTTTCCATGCGGTCGTTCCTCTATAGCAATTCAGTTTATTGATCTGCTTATAATTTAGTTTTCATTCTTAAATCTGACACCAATTTTAAAATGCAAACATGCCGTGCTAGATTATTATTTTTAATTAATCGGACGCATTGATTAGATTTGGCAATTCTGGAACTAAAACATGTTATAATACTAGTTAAAAAAAGAAACCCCAACTATACTAGCTTGGACTGGAAGCAAAGTAGCTAAAAGACTGACGCAATGATGATGGTAAACATGAAACATGTACGTGGTATTTTACCTTCTCCATGACGAAAGAAAGAATTTTGAGTCACAAACCATATGCCTGACGGTGAGGATGGCAAATCTACGTGCCGCGCAAATACAAGTCAACGATCGAGCTTGGAGTTTTTTTTTTTTTGCTTTCCCTCTTTAATGTAAGCGCACATTTTTGCTGGATTAATGTGGATTTGCATTTAGTTGAGTGCATTCTGTTAAAAATGTAATCAGTCGTATTGCTATCCTGATACGTGTAAATTTTTACCTTCCACCTGAAGGAAAGCAGGAGGCAGAGGACAGGAGTCAGGAGAGGGTTTAGATCACAGTGGGCAAGAGTGAAGTGAACTGGATTTTGCAGTAGAAACCGAGGGGGGGAGGGGGGAGGAGGTAGAGGAGAGAGAGGGAGAGAGATGAGGGAGACAGCCAACCATTTCTTTTGTTAAAGAAAGCAAATGGTGGGCCTCTTTTCTGCTATAAAAAGAGGTGGAGAGCTGCAGCTCTCCTCACCAATCCATCCCGACTCCGTTCACTCCGTTTTCTCGATCCTCCCTCTCCGTCTCGTTCGTTTTCTTTTTTGTTTATTTATTTTTTTTCTTCCGGCATTTGGCCCCTCTTCCAAGCTTCCGAGCTTGCTTGGATCCTTCTCGGAAGGTAAAAGATCTCGCCTTCTCTCATCTTGCTCTCCAGATCGAGAGCAGATCTGCTTGTGGTGATGGGATGCTGTGGGAGCTCGATTCTTGCATAAAGTTCTGTTTTTGCGCAAATTTTTGGCGAAAAATCTGACCTTTTTGCACTGAGCCCGGAGGAGTTCTCTTTGTTTGCCAAGCTGAAATAGCATGAAAGTTTCGATCTTGATAGTAGGATTTTATTTACGCGAGAGAGAAACGGCAAAAGGGATTTTAAAGTAGGGTTTTAACTGGCCCTGAGGTCCCTCCCGAAGGAGTGTGAAAATTTTATCTTCATCTTTTCTCATACTCCAGTTAGATCTTTGAGTTGGTGGTGTTCCTTGGCAGCATGCAGGGAAAGTTCTGCATTTTTTTTTTGGGAGTCTCAGACATTAGGAAGAAAACTGGGTTTTGACAAAAACAAGGTTTCATTTTTAAGTCAGATCGTATTTCATAATTTTCAGAGTAATTCCTGCAAATAATGAAAGACTAGTTTTTTCTGCAAGTGATTTCCACCCAATCTTATCTCTTTCCCTGCCAAATCCTTTGACTTCCATGTAAGCTGTAGAAAATTTTGCCAACGCGATTTTTCTGTAAGAAAAAACGACTATTTGAATTTAAAGACGTCCTTTTGGTTTAGGTAATACATTATAGAAGCTAGTAAAAAGTTGAGATTTAGTCTATGTAATATTCTTGTCTGAAAAAGAAAAAAGAGATCCATTTCTTTTATAAGAAAAGTTTGACATATCACTATTTTAATATTTAAGAAAAAGAAAGATGGATGATCTCTAGCTAAATTGTCAGTTTACCTCATTATTTCTACTTGCAAGCTCCTTCAAGTTGAGATTTTGTTGTCTGATTTCCTTTCCAATATCATCTTTCCTTGAGGTCTAAGTTTTTATTGCGTCATTCACTTTCCAGCTCAAGTTTGGAACCTGGTACCCCTGATAGTTATTCTCCTTTTTTTTTCCCTCTTTCTCTCTCTCTCAATCCTCTTGTCTCCAAGATTGTTAATATTCCTTTTCCCATGTCATATTCTAGGATCTCCTCTTCTAATCTGCTGCTTCATTTAATTCTAAGTTATTGATCGTGAAAAAAAATCTTTTGAGTTCGTTATGGTGGTAAAATATTTATTATCCTTCTTTTTACAGCAGAAGTAAAAGTTCTGCCTTTGCTTCTTTTGTTTCGATTTTTTGCAGATTTATTTATATGTTTGTAAGATTTAGTTGTTCTACATGCAATCTTTCTTAGATCTCCCAGTGGATCTCTCAAAGTACCAACTCAAAATCTGACCTGTCTATCTGATCTACTGATATCTGATAAGCGTCCTACTAATTCTCTGGTTAGGCTTTTGAAGCTTGAAGAGGAGCACCACAGCAACCATGCCTCAACGCTCCTTGACCCGCGCTCACAGCGTTCGGGAGCGCATCGGCGGCTCTCTTTCTTCCCATCCCAATGAACTGGTCGCTCTCTTCTCAAGGTTTTGCAACCATCCCAGATCTACTCCTCTAGTTTTTATGAGGAAGTGTTAAAGAAGATGTTGCCTTTTACTCTTCAGTTTGTGCCTTCTTGTCTAGATCGCTGAACAGATCTGAGCTCAGTGGGATTTATTCCACTGAATGAATAATTGTGGTTATCATGACTGATTACGTCTCATCTGGCAGATTGATTCATCAGGGAAAGGGGATGCTGCAGCCTCATCAGCTGTTGGCTGAATACGCAGCTGCATTCTCTGAAGCTGACAAGGAAAAGCTCAAGGATGGAGCCTTTGAAGATGTCATCAAAGCTGCACAGGTATATGTCGTAAATAACAGCATTTTAACTTTTCGCCGTCAAGTCTTACACATTTCCTTTTCTCATCTCATCACCTGGGCTCAATGCAGGAAGCCATTGTTATTCCCCCATGGGTTGCTCTAGCTATTCGCCCGAGGCCAGGAGTCTGGGAATACGTCCGGGTCAACATCACTGAACTTGCTGTGGAAGAGTTGACTGTGCCGGAATACCTGCACTTCAAGGAAGAACTTGTTGATGGGTAGGTGATGCAAGATAGGAGGATGCCACTGAATTGTTTTCAGTCCTTCCTTGTGTTGTTGATGTGTTCTTCTACCCTTTCAGGTCAGAAAACAACAACTTCATACTGGAGTTGGATTTTGAGCCATTCAATGCCTCCTTTCCTCGCCCCTCGCTATCGAAATCCATCGGTAACGGAGTGCAGTTCCTCAACCGTCATCTCTCCTCGAAGTTGTTCCAGGACAAAGAAAGCTTGTACCCCTTGCTCAATTTCCTACGGCAGCATAACTACAAGGGCATGGTATGCTCATTTATCCAGAGAACTTAGGGACGTATTTGACTAACTATTAAAGGTCTGCTAAGAATGCATAAATAATACTGCAAAATTCTTGATTTAGGATGATAGGAGGAAAAAAAAGGCTTTTGTATCCATGTAAAAAGTAGTCATCTTGAGATGATTGCATTGAGCATCTTAGATCTAGTACTCACTCCTGCAGCATTATATCCTCGACTAGTTTGAATCAGTGGAATTGATACTCTTCGTTCGTAATTGTGATACTTTCAGTCGATGATGCTCAACGATAGAATTCAAAGCCTTAGCGCCCTCCGAGCAGCACTGAGGAAGGCGGAGCAGCATCTGCTGAGCATTCCACAGGACACGCCCTACTCGGAGTTCAACCACAGGTGGTCGATAGTTTTTTTTTTTTGTTTTTTTGTGTGTGTGTGTCTCTCTCTGTGATGCGAAGATGACAACTCCAAGATGTAGGTTTTATTGATCCGGTTCCTACTTGGATGGTTTTAGGTTCCAAGAGCTCGGTTTGGAGAAGGGTTGGGGTGACACGGCTAAGCGCGTGTACGAGAACATTCACCTTCTGTTGGACCTTCTTGAGGCCCCTGATCCGACCACCTTGGAGACCTTCCTTGGAACAATTCCTATGATGTTCAATGTTGTGATCCTTTCTCCGCACGGCTACTTTGCGCAGGCTAATGTCTTGGGTTACCCCGACACCGGTGGTCAGGTATGTACGACGAAACATTCCTCACTGGTGCATGCAGGCTCGCAATGGATTAATTTTCGTTTGCCTCACAAGAACTTCATTTGCAGGTTGTGTACATCTTGGATCAAGTCCGTGCCCTGGAAAATGAGATGCTACTGAGGATCAAGCGCCAAGGGCTCGATATCACTCCTCGAATTCTTATTGTAAGATTGGAATGAGATTAAACCACAGCACTATAAGCAGGTCTGTCGATCGATGGGGGCTAAGATTGTTGGAATGATGCAGGTTTCCAGATTGCTCCCTGATGCAGTTGGCACTACTTGCGGGCAGAGACTGGAGAAGGTCCTCGGCACTGAGCACACTCACATTCTCCGAGTGCCATTCAGAACGGAGAACGGAGTTGTCCGCAAATGGATCTCCCGTTTCGAAGTATGGCCTTACCTGGAGACATACACTGAGGTAAAACCTGAATCACATTTTGGTTCGAGCATCTCCATGCCATGGATCATGATATAGTGTGCTGAAGAAATCCTTCCTTTTTTGTTTCTGCTAGGATGTTGCGAATGAATTGGCAGGAGAACTGCAGGCCACCCCTGATCTTATCATCGGAAACTACAGCGACGGAAATCTGGTGTCGACGTTGCTAGCTCATAAACTCGGAGTGACCCAGGTTCGATATCTTTTTACTCATTTTAATAAAGTTTGCTTCTTTTCCTTGGCATTACCAGCTCTTGAATGTTTTTACTGATTGATGCTCGTCGTTTTCTTTTGAATCCAGTGCACCATCGCCCATGCCCTCGAGAAAACGAAGTACCCGAACTCGGACATTTACTGGAAGAAGTTTGAGAACCAGTACCATTTCTCTTGCCAATTCACAGCTGATTTGATCGCGATGAACCACGCGGACTTCATCATCACTAGCACCTTCCAGGAAATTGCTGGAAGGTAATGATCCTGTCCAAAGCAACGACAGTTTTAGCATCCATTGATCGATCAGGAAATTGAATTCTGAACATCTTTATACGATAATTTCAGCAAGGACACCGTCGGGCAGTACGAGTCCCACACTGCCTTCACTCTCCCCGGGCTCTACCGAGTCGTCCATGGCATTGATGTCTTCGACCCCAAGTTCAACATCGTCTCTCCCGGCGCCGATTTGTCCATTTACTTCCCCTACACCGAGAAGCACAAGAGACTCACCTCCCTCCACCCTGAGATCGAGGAGCTGCTCTTCAATCCCGAAGACAATACCGAGCACAAGTAAATCACCTCCTTAATCTTATTCCATCCTCGCATTCTTCGTGCTATCGACGTCAGACTAATGAATTGCTATGGCGGCGTTGTAGGGGTGTGCTGAAGGACACCAAGAAGCCCATCATTTTCTCCATGGCAAGGCTGGACCGCGTGAAGAACTTGACGGGTCTCGTCGAGTTCTACGGCCGCAACGAGCGCCTGAAGGAGCTGGCGAACCTCGTGGTGGTCTGCGGAGACCACGGGAAGGAGTCGAAGGATCTCGAGGAGCAAGCCGAGTTCAAGAAGATGTACGACCACATCGAGAAGTACAATCTGCACGGCCACATCCGGTGGATCTCCGCCCAGATGAACCGGGTGCGCAACGGCGAGCTCTACCGCTACATCGCCGACACCAAGGGAGTCTTTGTTCAGCCCGCCTTCTACGAGGCCTTCGGTCTCACGGTCGTCGAGTCGATGACCTGCGGCTTGCCGACGTTTGCGACCGTGCACGGAGGGCCCGGCGAGATCATCGTCGACGGTGTTTCCGGCTTCCACATCGATCCTTACCAGGGCGACAAGGCCTCCGAAATCGTCGTCAACTTCCTCGAGAAGTGCAAGGAGGACCCGAGCTACTGGGACAAGATCTCGCGTGGAGGACTGCAGAGAATTGAAGAGAAGTAAGAACCAAACATCTCCCTCCTCCTTTTGATTCTTCCTGCATGCTTGTCGATCCATGCTCAAGAACAGTCCAAACATCGAATCAGGTACACCTGGAAGCTCTACTCCGAGAGGCTGATGACGCTCACTGGAGTGTATGGCTTCTGGAAGTACGTCTCCAACCTCGACAGGCGCGAGACTCGCCGCTACCTCGAGATGTTCTACGCTCTCAAATACCGCAATTTGGTACGCATTTGTTGGCCTCTCCTTATTCCTGCAACTACTTATCGTATCATCATCGTCGTCGTCGTCATCTCGCTGATGTCTCTGTGTTTTTGGTGGTTTGATCTCAACTTCCACAGGCCAAGTCTGTTCCTCTGGCGGTCGAAGGAGAAGGCGCTGCCAACGGCGGCAAGTAGGTTCGAATTGGGAGGCATTTGCTCTCGGCGGCTCGTTGGATCGGTTTGTTTTGCATAATCTGAGATTTAGAAGGAAGAGGCCTTAATTGTCTGCGATTTCTTTTTCTCTATTTATGTGAGAGTTGCTTAAGGAATTAGAGAACTGTTGTTGTCTTTGATGCTTTCAGAGTGTTGCTCTCGGCTGCCATGCCGTCCCATGTTATGCTTCAATAAAATTAGCTTCCCTTTCCACTGCAAATATCTCTCACTCATTGTGTGGCGAACGTTTTATGATGCCTCTCTTCTAACATGCATCAAATGCAAATGGATGACTCCCTATTATAATCATCAAAGAGTAAAAGGTAGATGAGTTTTAGCAACCAAGGCAGTGTCTTTTTAGGCTTTTCCTGATCTGAGTCGTTTTGGACTTGAGTTTTCTTTTTAATTGGTTGGGAAAATCCAACCTACCAACTTACAAACCTACCCAATGAATTGACATGCCCAGTGGTAGGTGTGTGATCTGGATGACTGGGCAACTTCTCCAATCTCTATTGGAAAAGAAGGGCAGCTGCCCCAATTAGGCCACCTACTTAACACCAGAGTGAGACTTTCCGAGATGCTGCTGGGCACAGCTTTTGAATGCCTCAAGGGTCAAGTCAGAGTGGCCGACAATGTTGAGTAAATGTCAAGAAACAAATGAAAAAGAGACAAAACTTGAGACTGCAATG
Source organism: Thalia dealbata (assembly GCA_030544415.1). Lineage (NCBI taxonomy): Eukaryota > Viridiplantae > Streptophyta > Magnoliopsida > Zingiberales > Marantaceae > Thalia > Thalia dealbata. The sequence goes on from CM060454.1 coordinate 6,068,043, forward strand.
ACTCTGAGATCCACTTCCACCAGTTCCATTGTTGATTCTAAAAGCATCAATAGTTTCTGGATAGTTGATTGTTTCTAACTTTAAGCTTTTTTTCCTTAAAGAAAGTTTTTCCTAGTATTACTAAATAATTCAGCCAATTTTAACAGATTAAACCCCCCCCCCCCCTCACCCAATTTGATCAGTAAGGATTTCATACTAGTTTTGCAACTAGCCAATCCAAAGTTTGCATGAACTACTTTTGCAGTTTGCAGCAAACCATCATCAACTCTATCACCTCTTTGTGGAGCAGAGTTTGGAGTAAAGAAGCTCCTTTCATTGTGATCATGTACATCGTGGCCGGTGACCTTTTTTACCTTTCATCTGGGAAGACAAAATGGCAGCTTCCTATTTTTCACTTCTTTTTACCAATGTTGCACATATTTTCCATGATAAACATATATTATTAAGTTTACCTTTTCTTTCTTCAATCTCAAACCGTCTGTCCTTGGTGAACAATTAGAGGATGGATTCATTGGTTGGTGAACAATAAATTCCAACAAATAACATGCACATGCACAGCACAAACTAACAAGTAATATCTTTCTCCATGCCATGTGTTTAGGGCAATTAGTTCATGCAAACAAAAAAATAAAAATCCTAAGTGGAGTAGATCCCAAAGAAAAAGATCTATGATTCTTTGGTATGACACACATCAACTCAGAGTTAATAGGTCAAACTCATGTGCTGAGTATAAAATACACATCTTAGTATTCCACGGCAACTTGCCTTCACTAAAGAATACTTTCTCTTGTGGACTAGTTGATTTTCCAAAGTTGTCAGAAGAAAACCAGATCTTGTTTTTGACGGATCACAGTGCCCGTTTCCTTAGTTTACTAGTTTAAATCCGCAAACTTCAGCTAGATCAAGATCAAAAGTAAAGGCATAGCTCATGAATTTGCAAACTGTACTGCACTGCAGGAGCGACATGATGATAACTCTGCTTATCATATCAGTTGATGGTGTTTTTATCATATTTGGAATCAATCTCAGTAATCACATTCAGATCAAATTCCCAGCATATCTACAATCAACTCTAGACCTTGTATTACCTTTGTGCAGGCAATTGCAGTGATCTTGCAACCAAATCTTATCGTCACCAGCAAAAGCAACCTAGAAGAAGGCTGCTAATGGAGTTTGACTTTTGAAAGCAAGTTTAGAACAACAAGAATAATAGACTTATACAAAAGCGTTATTCATCATCCGATGAGAAAAATATGTCAAAAGAAAAAGAATCTGAACCAGACATTGTCCATAGAGCATATGATATCTGACCCATGCTTCAAGCCATTCAGAGCCTCCCGTCATTATTTGGTTCCTGCAAAAGAACAAAACTGTAAGAAAAAGCTCATTTCCTCTGAAAGAAAAGATACTCATTGAATATCATCGAGTCTTTACATCATGTTCTTAGAAAACATTGCCCTCCATTGGAAAGTCATCAAAGCTCCAAAGCCCCACACCATCCTGCACCAGTTCACCACTGAATAGACTGTCAATTGACGGGTCTAAGCTACTCTCGAAAGAGAATGGATTGATATAAGAAGTGTGAGCTGATAACTCCTCCGAAAGCTTCATTGCCTCACTCTTCTCCATGGATATTACCTCTCCAGATTTGTTATATTGCACTTTCTTTTCAAGGCCACCATCTTGATGTAACCCACGCTTATCGCCTTCAACCGTGTTCAGGTCAAGAAATGATGTGATCTCTGGGGTCTTTGTCCCGAGTTCCCATCCACAGTCAGTATAACCACAAGAATTACTGCCCACCTCTGACTGGAAATTGAGCTCGTTCTTTACTGAAGCTTTCTCCATGAATCCTGAATAGAAGCCAAAATCATTGTCCTTCTGATACTTGGAAATTTGGCTGCAGCCAAGATTCCCAGCCATCTTTGGCGTCGGCACTCCAGGAGCAGTAGGTTTTACTGTGTTCTTTCTCGAACAAGAAGACTCTCTTTGCGGGAAGTTCACCTTCGCCTTCTTTCCCCGAATCCGGCGGGCCTCGGCGTCGTAGGCTCTGGCGGCCTCTTCAGCAGTGTTGAAGGTACCGAGCCAGACACGGACCCCCTTTTGGGGATCCCTGATTTCGGCCGCCCATTTGCCCCACGGCCGCCGGCGGATTCCTCGGTACTGATTCTTTCTTTTCCTCTTAGCAGATTCAGCAGCAGGGCCCTCAAAATTCGCAGACCTATCTGTGGAGACCTCTGCAAACCAATCACATGAATGAAAAATGAAAAAACCCAGTTAGGGCTACAAGATTTTGAGGGGGCAAAACTCCGACCTTTTCAGTGAATTGGGAAGAGAAAAAAAAAAATTCACCTCGTGAGAAAGGGGCTCTCCGTCCAAAGGCGAAGGAAACAGCGTCAGACTCGTCCTCCCCAGAGGACTCGTCGTTGAACTCCTGGAAGTCGGCTTCGAAATCGTCATAATCCTCCTCCTCGTCCTTCCGGTTCTTCCCGCCCTTGGGCATGCTCGGCCACAGGAGCTCCGTCGCCGCCCGCCGCGACGCCGGCGGCGAGACGAAGTCGGAGATAATGGCGCCGCCGCACATCTCGCTCTCAACCTCTTCCCCTCCCGACCGCTGCTGATCGAAGCAAAAGCAACCGAGGCCGCGCTCTTACGAGGAAAGAAATCTTTTTTTTTAATGCGGCAACCGGAGATGGTTGGTGGGCTTTATACCGCAATTTCGAAACCGCATCGGCGCGCCGCCCCGCACCTGGTTTTGTGAAAAGGTCAACAGAAGCGCGTTATTTTGAATGACATGTCCCCAGACGTTGACGGTTTCTTTTAATTTCTTCCGCTGTACTTGCAATGCAGGTTCATTTTCTACGTTACAGAAAAAAATCAAGTTCTAATGTCATGAGATTTGTGGTTTCATTTTATTATTTTTAATTTTGAAATTGATATAGCAAAAAAAAGAAAAAAGGGTGAGGAAATAAAGTGCAAGTACAGTGAAATTTTAGCAGCCAAACTAATTTTTCCCCTTATTTTATTATGAATAGATTTGACTCAATCAGACCACCAATAAATTTGCTTACTTGTCTGGATCCGGCTGCTCCCTCACCAGATTTAATTCTTAATTCTTATGCCCACAGGTTCGAGCAGACTAAGAAATTTGTTTAATTTTTTTCATCACTTTGCAGCACGCGGTCCGAGCTGGACATGGCGATATTTTCAAGTCCCCGCCGCCATTCGGTCGATCTGGTCGTATGTTTGTTCGACCATTTTATATCACACGTTTTTACCGCTTAACACTTCTGATTGAGTCGGCCAATTAGTTTAGGATATATTTTAGGTCAATCAATTAGTTTAAAATATCAAAATCTTGGGCTTAGTTCGAACTGGGTCAAAAGGTAAAAGTCAGTTTAATTATATAGACTTGCTTGCTTTGATTCAATTTTGCGTGTAGTTAAACCTTAATTTTGATTTTTTTAATTACAAATTTGATCTATTTAATAACTGACTATGTTCTGATCCCATACGTAGATGTAAGTAAGCATGCCATATCATCCATATAAGAACATCACCAAGTTAATAATAATTGAATGCATTTGTTTCAATCCTTGAGCTTCTAAAAATTAAATTTTGAGTGCATTCATTGCAAATCACATATATATCTTCATACATATAATGGTAACACCTTCACAAGTTCAAAAACTCGCTGACAGTATCATTCTTCACTACTGAAAAAGTAAACAAAAATGCAGAAAATTTAAGGCCTTGATTCACAAAATTGGACGACCATCCTTTCTCCGGGAAAAAAAATGGCCATATCTAACCTGTAACGTTCCAGTTCTCCCATAACAAAAGATGATATCTAGCTTAATCACAATGCTGAATTAGAGGTAGAGTTGGATGAGTTCATCGCTTACAACTGATGGAGTAAGAACACCAAGGTCGGTAAAAAGCAGCGTGAGGAATTGTGGTGGAGTGTAATCCCTCGCCGATGTTTCAACCTCGACTCCCGACGGAACAGGAACACCAAAGTCTATCGGACGAAGTGCCGGTTCCAGGTCCTTCTGGTCCAATGGATATAACCGTGCAAACTGCAAAATAACACCCCACATTACATCACATGCTAGATTCTTAATAAGTATTATTGTCATTTTTATACTTGCAAGGAACAGATCTTTGGTTAGCTTTCAAGAAGAAGAAAAACATCAAGACCCATTCAGAAACAAGCATGCTTTATAGAGAAAACAATTGGAACCTGCACTCCACTCTCAAGTAGATAATTCTGCAGTTCGAGATGCTAATAACCCAGTAAATTACTTCTTCTCTTTGTTCCCTAGTAGCAGTCATCATCAATCAACAAATTGAACTGACATGTTTCTTATAACATGGTTTAAATTAATGATGCTAAAATGTGTCATTTGATTTTAAGAGCTGGTCATCAAACCCTTTCTATTGAAAAGAAGGGAAATTTCATTCACTAAAAGCCATATCAGTTGATGTATTTAACTATCATACCATCATTAGTTACGGATTAGGTTTTAGCTTCCAGGTGCATTGCTGGAACCAATTGAAGTACCAAAGTGAGATGCTTCAAAACAATTTGATTTAGCAATCTTGAAAATTCGTTTAGGCATCATGATACAAGTACCTAATGCCATAATTTACTAAACTCACGCATGCCACTTCTTTGTGCAAAAAGGTGAAGGACAAAAACAAGCCAAAAAAATAATATTATGTATGTCTAATTTCATACGGTTTCCAAAACATTTCAAAGAATCAAGAACCTTTTAAAACTTAACTCATCATATTAGCACAAAAGTATAGATAGATAACACATCATACCCTTCGAGACACTAAAAGCCAATTTCTCGGTTCATTTTCAAATTTGTACTTAGATAGTCATGGAATTTAAAAAATATAGTGAATCAAAATATGAAAAAACATGGAATTTAAATGTATAGTGAATCAAAATATGAAAAACATACCTTGTAACTTTCAGCAGCCACATAAACAGGTTTCTTCATGCTATGAGCCACTAATGCAATTTGATATGTTCCCATCATGTTAATTATACCTCCACTTTCAACAACCCCATCTGCTCCAACAAATACCATGTCTACCTCATCCATTGAATATCCCACTGCAGAATCAAGTATAAGCTTAACAGGAATGCCCAAAACTGCCAGTTCTCTGGAAAACCTTAGGCCTGTTTTATCAGGTCTGCCCTCTGAAACAGAAGAGTATGTTAATTTTTGTTTGCTGAAAGTGATACTTCCAAGGAAAACACAGTTCAAAAGCTTCATAGTGAAAACAACCTGTGCAAAAGACCGTGAAGAGTTTTTTACTTGATGCTGCTAGCTTCAACACTTCTAAAACAACTCGTGAGTAACCATGAACTAAAATTGTGCAACCATCAAATATAAATTCTTGAGCAAGCATTGCAATTGTGCGGCGTGCCTAGAGAATAGGAAGGTGTTCTCAACAATCGTTTCATATAAGGACAGAAAACACAACTGGAAATCATATACCTTCATGGAGATCTCTCCAAACTTTTCTCCACGCTCAATCAAACGAAGCTTACCAGCTTGGAAGTCTTCATATTCCAGAGCAGAAGTTCGGGTTACATATCTCATGAAAAGATCACAACCAGCTGACAGAGATATAGAAGTTGTGTCCCATGACTGAAAAATAAATAAGACTGTTCAAATTCCAAGACAAGATAAATCAACCTACCAAAGAGGACCATATTTATACTTTTTTAATTTGAACTGAGCAGAACGGTGAAAAAAAAGAAGCTGACGGTCTCTATGAATATCATTTTACAAAAGGCAACAAAAAAGAGCATGACCCACGAACCCATCAATTCATCCACCTCAGCATTTTCTCATCAAACTAAAAAGTTTCGCTTTATCTAGCATCTGGTTTATGTGTTAGGATATCAGAAACATTTTGACCACAGTCTTTTGGTTTGTGATAGAAGAAATCAAAGACCCAAAAGGAATAAGAAATGCTGAAACAATCAACTAGCAGAGTTCCTCTTCTTATTTGAGCTCTTCCACTGGTAAGTAATTTGTCTTAAGACCAAATCTGAACAAACTTCTTGGATTAAGATAGTTATCTTAGTCCAAATGAACTTCTCTAACAAACTTCTCGGATTAAGATGGTTATCTTTGTCTACATGTGCTTCTCTAACTAGGAGAAGGCAATGGATTTGTTTTCTTTTATTAATAGAGGATGAAAGAGAGAGGACGAAGAAAAGATAGAGACTCCCTCCAGCTCCTAGGCATTATGCCTCCGCGTTGTACCTGGAAATGTGGCTCACCCTAAATGTGCCTTACCCATTGACAATAACAACACATCATTGGAAGTGCGATCTCACACCAATCACATGATGTGCAAAATCCAAAATAACTTCATCCTATATGTTCCTTTATTACAAGCGTGTACCTCTTTATATATTTCCTTCGGTACATTAGAAGCATGAAAAACCTAGCTTTGATCAAGATTGACCAGGATCCTCCTACCATAGGAGGATCTTCATTTCTATCTTTGGGTTTGAAATTAATGAAGAATTTATCTGTATTTATTAGTCTCTGACCTGAAATGCATCCTATAATTCACCAATTATGCAATAAAGAACCTTTTTGGTGTCAAGTAGAATGTACTCCATCGTAGATGGAAAACTTCACAAAATAAGAAGATAGTAAGGATTCTACGTTCTTGGATATAGCAAAAACGGTTGTTTTATGTGAATATATACCATAGGAGTAAATTATGTAGTCTGAATTTTGAACACTATTTTTTCATATACGAAAAAAACTCCCATAGCAATGAGAGTTTCTATGACTACTTTTGCCTTGACACACAAACAGGTACAGATTCAAAGTAATTCAAACATATGGATTGATTGGGTGAAATTTTTTGCCTCAACGGAGTTTCTAACATAACAAATTTGGATCCTCGAAAGGGTCATATAGAATTGAGGACAATCATGACCGTAGAAGTAAGCAACACCAAGCACTGCTCAGTATTTCCCTCCTAAACTAGGCTGTGAGATAGACAACTCTCCGCAATTTTCTTACCGGCTTGTCATTGTTCACTAGTAAAGCTCAAGAACAACATGCGGCGTTGCAATTTAACAGAAACCGAGAAGTGTGAGAAAACGAGTAATTCACCATGACCAGGAAACAGACGTCGTATTTTTCCCGAAAACACCATAGGCAAGCAGTCCAACGGACCAACTACACGGTATTAAGCAAAACCCTAAAAAGAGCGAGCAGCAAGGAATTAAATGACATTCGCCTAAACAAAGGAAGGAGCCTCCGTGCAATCCAAAAGTCCCCTACCTTTAGCGTGTCGGAGGCCTTCTTGAGTTCGATCTCGAGTTCCATCATGGTGGTGGCCTCGCTGGAGCGGATGACGGCGGCGAGAGCCATGATAGCGGCGACCGCCTCGGCGCGGTCGGGCTTCTTCCGCCAGTAGTTGAACTCATCGATGACGCTGAAGGGCTTCGAGGCGGCGGCAGGCGGCCTGTCCGACGCCGTGGCGGCAGGAGCAGCAGCAGCAGCAGCACCGGTGCCGACGGCGGCCTGGGCCTGCGCGAGCCAATCGCTGCTGACGACGGCGTGATGCTCGGCGCGCGTCTGATAGTAGGCGGAGATCCCGTTGCCACCGCGACTAGGGTTGCGATTGGCGGCCATGGAGGTCGAATCGAGGGAGGACAGTTGACGGTTGTCCAGAACGAAGGAAGCGGATCGCCCCCACATCTCTCCTCCTCCTCGATCTCCCGAAAAATTTCAAGGAGAAAAAAAGAGTAACGCAACATTAAGAGAGAGAAATAATTTTTTTAAAAAAACTTGCGCATAAATTAAAACAAAAATTCTCACAAACGGGCAAACGGGTCGGTAAACATAAAACTGATAAATGCGTGAAATCCGACCCGACAACAGTAATATTATCCCAATATACAATGCATTATTATCATCCTAAATTGCCACGTCATCCTAAGTAGCTCATATCCACACCGAAGAAATGTTTTCCATTTTTGGACGACAACCTACTTTTTTTCTTTTCTACGGGGATATCATGACCACATCTGATACATCATGCAGCGTGTTGGCCCTTGGATTGTTGATTGAGCTCAATTTTAAAATCTTATTGCCCCTTCGCTCATACCAAGTTATTAAATGTTTAATAATAATTAAGCACATCTGGTGATTTTTCATATTTATTTATCGTATAGATATATAAATGTGCGTAGATTGACTATATTCTTTTTAATATTTTTAATAGAAATAAATAATATATCCCGTGAACCGATTAAATATATTTGGATGATCGATTTTTTTTCCGATTGATTAATTAAATCCAAACTGATTCCAAACGAATTGGAATCGATTTGGACAACGGCCTACTTTTTCTAATGGCTTCAAAAGCGGTCATGATCACGCATTATGCAACCGAATCAGTTGCCCGAGTTTTTTTCCAGTACTAACCAACTGCTGACGTGGATTACGGTTATATTGGAATTTTTTGTTTAGAATAGGATAGGTTCATGTTGGAATTATCTTAAAAAACAATTGGTTAGTATTGCAAAAAAAAAAAACTGTCAGTTGCCCCTTGGATTCTTCGTTGAGTTCACTTTTAAAATCCAAGTGCCCCTTCGTTAGCACCAAGTAATTATAAAATAATAATAATTATGGATATCTTTATTATTCTCTTTTTATACTTATATTATCATAGTAGATAAAATTGAATAATAAAAGTGTATAAGTACTGAGATGAGATGGCATTTTTATTTTTAAAATATAAAGAAAATGGGATGTAAAATGCAATTGTGCCCCCGTAATAGTAGTAATTACCGCAGAATCTGAATGCGTTGCTTCAAGTAGTCCTTTTCCTGCTTTATCGTCGTCGCGCCTTTTAAGATGTTTACAGGGCACTGGAGGATGTCCCCCACCTGGGTGGGTGCTGTCTCAGTGCGTGCACGGATTTGTCGTATCCAAATCGAACCGCGAAGAAGTCCCCGCTCTGACGCCTACGTGTCTCCCCACCGCTGTATGCAGCAGGGCAGCGGACGCCCGTCACTTCAACTGGATGCCCTCCACGTGCACCATGCACTACCGCGAAGCATCCACTCATTCATCGCATTCGCAACGCAGAGGAATTAACGATTAAATTATTATTAAACGGAAACGCTCAACGAAGAACGTCTGCGTTCTTCCTGCATGCACAATGAATTGAACACAAAATGCTCTCTCTCTCTCTCTCGCTCTTTCTGCTTGAACTTGGATCAGGAAGACGGCGACCCAGCGCTCAATTCACGAGCTCGTCGGCGCTTTCGGTCCCCGAGCGTTTCCCTGCTCGACGTCGCCCCCGCCCACCAGAAACCTCCGCAACGACCTCAGCGCCGCTGGCTGCGGCAGCGGCGATCGCGCGGCGGCCTCTTCCTCCGCGAGCACGCCCGCCGTCAGCAGCGGACTCGGCGGCGCTTCCACCTCGATCCCGGCGGAAGAGCCAGAACTCCCTTCCTCCGGCGCTCTGAGCAACGGCGGACTCGCGGGAATCTCCGGCAGCGAGGACTCCTTCCGCCGAGCTCCTCCGCCGCCGGCGACCACCGCGACGCGGCAGAGCGGGCAGGTGGAGTGAGAGCTGAACCACATGTCGATGCACTCCAGGTGGAACGCGTGGCCGCACCGCGGCAGCAGGCGCGCCGTCTCGCCCTCGGCCAGCTCGCAGAGACAGACGGCGCAGTCGGCGCCACCACCGCCCTGCTCCGCGCGGAACACGACCGAGGGGAGCGCCCCGACGGCGGAGGCGTCGAGGCCGCGCGGCGGGGCAGCGGCGGGGGGCAAGGGGACGGCGCGGCCTAGGATGGCGCCCCAGTAGCGCTTGGCGCGGAGGTAGAGGAAGAAGACGAGGATGAAGAGGGCTAGGGAGGCGACGATGCCGGCGAACAAGACGACTGTGGTGGCCGTCAGGGCGGGGCGGGCACCGACGCCGGGCGTGGTATGCTCGGTTCCCGACATGGGGAGGGGTTGTGTTTGGGGTTTGGATGAGAGAGCGGTGGATCAGGTCGATGTGGAGTGGGAAGTAATAAAGGTGGAGATGGAGGTGAATCAATATAATAGTTGGAATGTCGCTGTCGGATTTGGGTACATGTCCGGAAGTGTGGGCTGTCGGACAAGTACAAGGTGGTGACGGACGGCGTTGGCCATTTGGCGTCGTCAAAGGGCGGTCTCATCTGCGACGACGGACGCGATGACCCGTCTAATTCTGCTCCGGATTAGGACTTGTTATTAAAACAGTTCATTAAATTAGGGTTAGGCTGCATGCATGTGCGGCGAAGGAACAAATTTCTCAGTGCCTCCTACGCCATGCCTTAAAGTTATCACATCATTGATTCATAGAACAAATTGCTCAGTCACTAATACATACCTTCCGGTGTGAGTCATATCCTCGTCTGCAACCCCTGTCCCAGTCATATCTGTGACGGTAACTTACTAGATCTGCTGATCCCTCTATCATTCATCATGCTGAAAAACTCTCTTGTTGTTTTGTTTTATGATTTCCTGCAGATTGACATGATCGGAGCTCACAAGCCACTCAAATGTGTTCGTTCTCTGCACGCCACAACTCTACTACCTCACCCATAATTTTTCTCTGTCTTGTTTGTGTCTCTCATTTATTTTTTCTTGTCGTGGTGAATCAATAAAACTTGGCCCCCGTTTTTTTAAAAATCGTACATAGATAACTAAAGCGATACAACATCAAAAAAAGAACAAAAAGATGATTGATTAACTGACTATTTCCTTACAGTAATTAGCGTTTCTATTCAAAAACCAAAATTAAAACCTTAATCTGTAGTCTAATAATCGAGTTAGAGTTCCCCTCATGGGCTCCTCTGCGCCGTCGACGTCCGCCCGGGAACGCATCCCTCCTCGATATCACCTTCGCCTGAACCGCCCCAACCCTCCTCCGCCGTTAGCCACTTCTCCTGTGTTGGAATCTCTATCTCCACCGACTCCACTATTCTCGAAGGAGATGAAGATGAAGATGATGATGATGATGATGAAGGTGAAGAGGAAGAAGAGCTCGTATTCTCTTTCCGAGAGCTCGATCGCGCACCGATTGGTCGATCAAATGCAAACGGAGGCACCAGATTCGCCGGCGGATTCAGCGACGCGGACTCCACTATCCGAATCGGTTCCGGCAGCACCGAAGTCCGGCAGAGCGGACAGGTGGAGTGGGAGAAGAACCACATGTCGATGCACTCCACATGGAAGACGTGGCCGCACTCCGGCAGCGGCCGGACCGCCTCGCCCGCCGCGATCTCGCCGAGGCAGACCGCGCACTCGATCCCCGCCTTGAAGTCCTCGGAGCGGAACGCCGTCGCCGGGAGCGCCTTGAGGGCGGCGGCGTCGAGGCCGCAGTGCTGCTGCCGCTGCTGCGCCGCCGCGGCCGCGCGCGCGGAGGCGGAGTCGGCGACGAGGTCGATGAAGGCGCGGATCCTGGCGTTGAGGCGGCCGCGGGCCTCCGCCCGCGCCTCCGCTTCCTGGGCGAGGTGGGCCAGCCGGCTGCGGCCCAGGATGCCGGTGACGTAGAGGTGGCGGATGAAGACGACGAGGAAGAGGATGATGAAGAAGAGGCAGGTGACGGCCTCCAGCGGCGGTGTGCGCATCAGCCACGGCTCACCGCTGGCGATGCTGGTCTCCGACATTGTTCTCTTTCGATCTTGGAGCTTGGTGTGTCGGAGATCTCGATTTCGAAGGTGGAACCAAATCCAGTGTGGCTTGTGGATCAGCGGATGGGTTTTTGACCGCGGGAGGCGGATCGAACCCCCGTGACGCGGAAGCGATGTGGCGGGAGCTGCATGCGCGCGCACGGTAACGAAGAAGATGGATGAGAGAAGGGAGGGTGATTGGATAACAATTTTTTTATTTTTTTTTCAACCTCTTCTTCTCTTTTTTTTTGGCGTGCGTGTGGATAAATATTTGATTGGCAGCCGTTAAATTTAAAATTTTAAAATCATTATAAAGACTCGTAGGTTCATATCAACCATTTTTTTAGCTGAATAACTCAACTTTTAAATACACTCGATCCACATCTTATGAATATATACGGCCATTCATTTATCAAAGATAATTACAAGATATTCTTGATGTCATAATAATTCTTTCAAAATTATATATTCTGCATCCTGTTTGTAAAAGCTCTTCATAAGATCATACCAACGCCAAGCTCTTTACCATTCCCTGAAGAGTTCGATAAAACAAATTATATCTGCAAACCTAAAAGAAGTTTTCTCCAATTCATCTCAAAGCAGGATAAATCAAATCATATTAAGAGTGCACTCAGAACTCAGTGAATCATCTCAAAGCATGATTTTTTTTTCAACCATCATCTCAGACCATGATAAATCAACGACATTCAAAAGCATAGAGTGAATTCCTAAAGAGCTTAATATCGAGAGTATCCACTTGCGCACGCCATGGCCCTGCTCACTCGTGGAGCCGCCGGGCGGGAGGACGAGGCTTCCCAGCTGCGGCGGCGCGGGGTCGTGGGTGAAGGTCGATCTTCGACGCCTGCGCGGCTGCGCCCGAGGGGTTTCAGAGGTCGCCGGGAGAAGCTCTGGTGGGCTTCGCTCGGTCGGTGCGGGCCGCGCGAGGAGGAGACGACGGCCGGGAGAGGAGGGATTGAAAAATTAGGGCTTTAGAGGGCAGAAAAATGAATAAGAAGAACACTTCCCCCTTCTAATGTTGCAAATGAAAGAAATTAATGCTCATAAAGAGGCCTTAATTTACGCAACAATAACCTAAAAAGATTGTGCGCATGGTGACCCACTTGGACGATCGAGAGATGGACCCACATATCCTCGCCAATAATGAAACAGGTAAAGCAGATGGTAATCAAAGTCGAAGTCACACTGTTCGAATTCTAAAAGATTAATATTCTTTTGACTATCCGGAGTTTGAACCGGTGTGGATCCCACTTGGTTAGGAGCGGCCCCACATATTTCACCCCGTAATAGAAGGGGTGGAAGACGGGTGATTAAAGTACGCGTGAGCATAAGGTGCAATCTTAATTCTCCTCACGAACAATGTTTTAAAATTTTAATTATTTATCATGACGGACGAACATAATGACGATAATTTAATATCTCTCGATCGATCGGTCTCTCGCTGACGGTCTCGTTTCCGCCTTCCGCCTTTCCCCTGCGCGAATCTTTGATCAGAAGAGAGGGGGAAGGAAACAAGGTCAGATCCATGGCGGAGTCGCCACCGCCCTTCCAGGAGGCATCTCGGTGTGACGTCTGCAACTGCAGCTTCACCACCTTCCGCCGCCGGGTAACCCCATCCCGTCTTACCCCGCATCGAGAGAAATTTCCCTCCCCTTTAGGGGTTTCTGCTTTCTCTTCCTCGGTCATCCTGATGCTTAAAAGTAATGGTCGATCTAGGTTATTACTGATTTCTGCCCGTTGATGGGTGATATTGGCTTCGCTCCATGTTTTGTTATCCTACTCTTTCATTTGGGGGCGTTGGTTTGATCGAGATAAGAACTAATTAAATCGAATGGTACTGCTATATGCTAATTTGGCGAAAAATATGCCTAATCTTTTTCTTTTTCTTGTCTTGATTTTGATGTTTTCGAGCTAATTGATGGTGCTGAACATGCTTTGCTTCTAGACAATTAACCTGTTTGTTCTCGTTATGACATTTTCTGTCTTTTGAGATCAATTACAGACAGTCATTGTTGTGAGTTGGCCTTTGGAACAAAAGATATTCTGGATTTGGAAGTTACATCCCACAATTTTAGTGAAATCGTTTGTTCGTAATGACAATGAGAATGAAAATCCGACACCAGAAGGTGTCACATTTTTGAATCTCACACCCATGTAATGCCAGATGACTATTATATAAACATGTCAAACTAAGGAAAACTCCAATAAAAAATTAAGGATGATTTAGTGAAATGCCACAATAAGTGAAATTTCAATTGTTGAAATACTCTATGAAAAAGTTAGAGAATTTCAAATTCTTCGGTGGAATTAGAATTCTTTACTTTTGGGAATTGGTTCTAAACAAGCTGAAATTCTTTGAAACGTGCCCCCAACCCACATATTCCCTGCTTCTTCTCTGATTAATTATCTTGAGAATGCATATTTATTATATGATGTACTTGTGCTATTTGTTAGTATTTTACATTTATGCATACCTTGTATATTTATCTTAATAATAAATCTTGAATAGCAACAGTGGATTTATGCCGAAGTGACCTGATCCTAAGATAATTATCAGGTGAATCTTCTGCGTGTACTTTATCAGACTCAAGGCCTTGTTTGCTAGGGATGGATTCCAAGTCCACTGTTCATAATAAATTATACTTGATTAGAAGGTGTATTCCCTAATTACCCTATACAAACAAGGCCTAAGAGTTGGTATAGAAGGGAGAAGTTAACAAAAGGCCAATTGCAAGTTACATTGATATGAAAGGAGGTGAACTGACATGAATTACGAAAATCTCTGATTTCTTTATTTTCTTCTTGTTAGACATTTCCTAGAAGCACAACTCTCAGAACTATGAAATGAAGCTGAAACTAGATTGGTTAATCAATTATTAGCCAGCCTTTTGGTAATATGCTGAGTAACTACTCTCCATTTTTTCAGCATTATCCATGAAAGTTTTACTTACTATTATCTAACTTACAATGGATGTCAAATTTCAACGTTTTTCACTAGAAGTGAGATTGATCACAAGTTCTGCAACTTTCCTACATAGTATGATTATTCTCTTATACATTTTAAAGATACGTATCTCATTTGGTTATTTTCATGGACAGCATCATTGTCGATGTTGTGGCAGAACATTATGCAGTGATCATTCATCAAATCACATGGTACTTTATATTACCTATCTTGATTAAAAATTAAGTTCACATAGTTAAGTTTGAAACTCAATCTAGTTATTTTTCAGGCTTTACCACAATTTGGCATATATACTGATGTCAGGGTATGCGCTGATTGTTTTAACAACTCTTCTAGGTAAATAAATCTCCTTTACTTTTATATTCTTCCAGTTAGATTCAATTATTTATTCCATTTTTTCTGACTTTTTCTGTTAGTAGACATTGATCCTAGTTGTTTCATTTATTTCCCTCATTACTCTTGTTAGATGATTACTTTAGCTTGAAATATCTGTTAAATCAATCCTTGATCGTTATGGCAGAAGTAGTAAAATTTTCTTGATCAGCTTATACGAAATTGTTGGATGTTTACTATATTATTTTGGTTGTCTTGGTGCTTCAGTCATATCAGGTTGTCAGGCTGGTAGTTGTTCCTGCTTTTTTTGCTTCAAATTGAACATGTGGAGCCTGAGTACTTATCCTTATCTTTGCTCCTAGTTTAGATTTTGATATCAGTCACTGTCAGTGCAAGAGATCTGGATCTTTTCTCTTTCTCAAGTAATGATGTGAAGAAAAAGCTCTTAAACAGTCAGGTCAAACTGATCAACCCAGTTTTCAAGAGTGTTGTTGGCCTTTACCCAGTGCCTTACTTGTGCAGTTCATTCTGCCTTCTTCTTTTTCTAGATGGATTATGTTAGGTAGAACAAACTGAAAGTTTCATAAATTAGTTCCATTTGACCTTCTGTGCCAGGAAAGGAATCTCAAATTTGACTAATATATTCTGTGTAATTATTTGAATATCTACATTATGGATCCAAATAATTCTGAAATTGTCTTGTCGATGAGTGATGCATTGCAAGAAGAAATTAGGTATGTCAGCTATATTTCCTACCACCAAATCTACATGTTTCTTATTGTGAACTTGAATAATAAACCATGTAAAGAGAATTTTAATGTTTCTCAGCTCAAGACTATGTTTTTGATTCTTGTTTTTGCATATGTCCGTGTATTTTTTTCTGTCCTGTCTATAAAAATAAATAAATTCAATATGCTTACTACATGTATCTACATTTTTATCCATCCAGGAAAAAGGTTGGTGACACTTTCTGATGCAAAATGTCCGAAATATGTTGACAAAATTTTAAAAATTTCTGGAATTATTTGAATAACAAACTATAGTCTGCGACATTGGTCATTAACCACTTGCTGCAAGTGTCAGTACTTGGTATCTCTTTGTTAATTTGTCACAAGTGATAAATACGGTCCAATGATGTTGCGATACTTATGTCCAAGTTCTCAATTAACAACTTATCTGAGGGATGGATTATTGAATTGATACTTGTTGGGAGGTACTTTATAAACTATGTGCGCATGAACATCCTAAGCAATTTTGGCCTTAAGATTTAACTGTAGGTACTAGCTTCTATGAAATAAGTCAAGGTACAGTTGGTTGTTCTCACCAAATATACATCAGGAGAAAATTGGCAAAGGAAAATCTGCATGATTTTTATTTTCTAAAGCAAGTGAAGGCATTCTGAGGGATACTTATGATGTTGCGATACTTATGTCCAAGTTCTCAATTAACAACTTATCTGAGGGATGGATTATTGAATTGATACTTGTTGGGAGGTACTTTATAAACTATGTGCGCATGAACATTCTAAGCAATTTTGGCCTTAAGATTCTGTAGGTACTAGCTTCTATGAAATAAGTCAAGGTACAGTCGGTTGTTCTCACCAAATATACATCAGGAGAAAATTGGCAAAGGAAAATCTGCATGATTTCTATTTTCTAAAGCAAGTGAAGGCATTCTGAGGGATACTTATGATGTTGCGATACTTATGTCCAAGTTCTCAATTAACAACTTATCTGAGGGATGGATTATTGAATTGATACTTGTTGGGAGGTACTTTATAAACTATGTGCGCATGAACATTCTAAGCAATTTTGGCCTTAAGATTTAACTGTAGGTACTAGCTTCTATGAAATAAGTCAAGGTACAGTCGGTTGTTCTCACCAAATATACATCAGGAGAAAATTGGCAAAGGAAAATCTGCATGATTTTTATTTTCTAAAGCAAGTGAAGGCATTCTGTTCGTATTAATTTCATCATAAGTGAGAAAACTTAGCATTTAGCAGAAACTCATTATTATGCACAGACATGTGGCATGAAATGTATTTGACATAACTCATATATTCAGGCTCAGCCTATGTTTCTATATGCAACGTTGTGTTGCCATTCCTTAAAATGACTTCATATGAACTGCAAATATATTCCTATTTATTCTTCATAGCAATCATGTACATAAAATATGATGTTTATTTTAATGCTTTAGGCCAAAAGAAGATGATAATCATACCTCTTCGAATGCCTCTGAAGTTGCAGAAGAATCATTTTCAAGATTAACCGTTGATGATAATAAAGTTTCAGCAGCTGATACAATTACAGTAGAATCTGCAGCAACTGTTCCTCAGTGTAAGTGCGGGATGCCTTTGTGCATATGTGTAGTTCCAACACCAGAACCAGCTCCCAAGCAGGTAAACTTGAGACAATTTGGAGGTCACTTCTTTGCTTCCATTCTTAGTTGTTTATAAGAATCCGAATGTACAGGACACCACCATCTCAACTGTACAGTCCAACCCAAAACCGAGGAAGACTAGTAGCAGCCAGCAAGTGTCAGAATCCAATGCAAGGAAGCATGTTGCTTCTTCATCTAGCAGCCCAAGGTGCTTCCAAAAAACTTCTACCACGACTACTATAGAAATACCTTGAATTTATGACCAAAGTTCTGCTAGTTGTAACGTGAAACTGAGTTCAAATTATTGTTTTTTTTGGCTCTCTGGTTTTATAAGATTCTTCAGCTTCTGCCAATGTGCCTATGCTTTACGAAGCTGATGCTTATCATGATGATAGTTATGAAGTCCTCGCTTAAGCTTTATTTCTACATAACTGAAAACATATGTATGCAGTTCATTTTTTAATCTCGGTCAAGCAAGCAACAATACCATAGCTAAGGCTCGTTCCGACTATGATGTCAGTGGAGAGGTAAGAACCTTAAATAATTATAGGGAAACATCAAATTTTTCTGGTTCGCTGGTTTGCATGTCAATGGAATGTAGAAAAGTTGAGTACAACGTTTGTAACTTTCTTTAGGGCTTAAGAGAAGCAATTAAAAACAGCGATGTTGCAGCTGTCAGAGAACTTCTTAATAAGGTATGTGTTCATCATTTGGTCTGCTTATCTGTCATCATCAAAATCTGACGTTTTCTTTCTCGAGGCAGGGGGTGGATGCAAATTATTGCGATAAGCAAGGCTTGACATTGCTACATCTTGTATGTCTTCCATCGGCTAAGTTGAAAATGGCTCTTGCAAGTTTTTTGTGAATATCAAGCATGCTTGAATTTTCTGAAACTTTTGATTGACATAAATA
This sequence comes from Thalia dealbata, assembly GCA_030544415.1. Taxonomy (NCBI): domain Eukaryota; kingdom Viridiplantae; phylum Streptophyta; class Magnoliopsida; order Zingiberales; family Marantaceae; genus Thalia; species Thalia dealbata. Next base: position 6,086,364 of record CM060454.1, read on the forward strand.
ACTACCATCCCTGGAGCCATGTCGTTTCATTGCAGCTAATGGAATGAAACCTAAATGTCTTGCTATAGATTATAATTAGAATTAAATTGCAATTAAACTCGACACGAGATTTATTCCATGAAAGAGTTATTTAGCTGATTATTTATACGACATAAAAGGGTAAAGATTCCACCAGTCTTTACGATGTCTATGCATGTTGTCGCTCTCTGATGGAAACTTTTATTGGGCGCTGCTGCAGGCTGCAGTTTTTAATCAGACTGAAATAGCTTTCATTCTCATGGATCATGGAGCAAGTATGGAATCCAAAAATGCACAAGGTGATTGTTACCTCTCCAGCCTATTAATTTTGTGAAATATTTTAGGCTGCTAGGATGCTAGTGAAAATTAATTGATTTGATCATTTCAAAGCTAAGGAATGAAAACAATTCTTCATATTTCTTCTTCTTCCTCTCCTCTCTTCAGTCCTTATCTACTCTCCCTCTTTCAGTTGCCTTGCCCAAAATAAACTCCACGAGGAGCTTATGCAATCTGATTCATATGCTGAAAGCATTCTTATGAACGAACGCCTTATAATGATGCCTATTCTACTGAACAGGTGAAACACCTTTGGAGTGCGCTCCCACCATGTTGCAGTTCAAAATGCGAAAGAAGATGGAAGAACTTTCCAGAGTTGCACAAACATGAAATTACAGTACGCTGCTGTAAATTGAACTAATGTTAATCCCCTTGAGCTTCGGCACTCTCTCCTAATTGCTTTGTTTCCACTCGGTGAAGGACCTGGAACACGATTCATTTACAGCACTCCGGGTTCCGATAAATATTGTCTGCTGTAGGAGAGGATGAGTTATTTTCATGGGGATCGGACCAAGTAATAACTTATCAAATTTTACATGCACTTATTCGATTCCTCAATAATTATCAGGTATCTCTCGCACACGGTGAGCATCTCAAATAGAATCCTGCGTGTCTTGCACAACAGGTGTGTTTCAAGCATTGGAACGAAGGTGTAGTTCTTGAAAAAGCAGGAATATTCTTTTCACTTCGACCGAGGAATTTAAATCTACGACCAGGAACAAAGAGGGCAGGATAATTTTTAAATTTTATAATAGATTATTCATTTTATCAATTTTTTTGCCTTCCTTTTTCACGGGTACCACTACATGTTCTCAAATAATTTTTAAAATGTCCTTTTCTATTTAGTTTAGCCACTCTCGGCCTTATATATATAATATATATATAGGCACATTACATTGTATTGAAATAATAATTTCAAGGCAAATAACTTCATAGACGCACCAATGGGCAGACACAAACACATCTCTAGTTCTAGTTAAGTTGATTAAAATAATTAAATTCTATATAAAAAATGGTTAGAATAATTAAGTTGATTAGAATAATTGAGTTAGAGGTTATAAGCTTAATACTCAGATGTTCTAAAAAAAAGGATTCTCTATGCTCAATATTCAGTTTAAAAAAAAGATTCCGTGGGTTCAATAAAAACAAAAAAGAAAGCACCTTCACGTTAAAATGTTTCCACTATTAAACTAATAAAACTTCTATATTTAATTGGCTGAGCCTGATAGTTTTATCAGTTGCAGTTTACATCCGGCGATATCATCATACCAATAATTTAAATGCCCATTAATTCGATCGCTTGGGCGGCCATAACAACAACAATTTCCACGAAGTCTTTACAAGTATTCAAGGATAGCTCGGTTTCACCGACACAAATCCTGCTCTTACTATGCCGGCTTTTTACTCAGTGTCAGAATCTGATAGCGACCACTGGTAAGCGCCCTTGGGTTCTTCATCAGTGATCGATGGAGGCATGTCTCCATGATTTGAGCTTCTCGCCCCCCTCTCACGTCTGCTTCTGGCCCTCGAGCTTCTTGCCCGCTTGTCTCCGCCATCAGCAGCACTTGCACTGCTTGCTGTCGCATTGCCCTGCAAACGATTGCCAGAAACATCCTGAAGGCAGTAGAATTAGAATAAAATAAGCACCAAACCATGGTGATGCTTATGCCTAGCGACCTCTAAGCGGATGACAACTAATAGAAATGCATCCTGAAGGTGACATTTGCAAAGCAAAACAAACAATACCGATTCAAATAATTAACCACATTCATTTGAATAAATATATGCACAGAAGGGTTTTTAGTGGACTTACTGGTGTAGCAGGCTGAGCTCTCGGTTTGTTTTGCAACCACATGGTTCCAAATAATAAACATGCACCCAACAGCAAACTGGGGCCTATCCTCGGGTCTGCTGCCAAATCACTGAGTTTGAAAGAAAGTTTTTTTACTTTATCTTTTATACCCCTGCTTGGAGATGCGCCTTGTGGTTTCTTCGAGCCTGAATCCTCAGGAACAAGCTCCGGAGTCACATATGTCTGCATTAGCCACCAAATCAGTTATACATATCGCAGCAGGAAACATAAGTCATATGTTTATATCAGTTCTCCATTAACATCACTTGTTGGTTAAGTCCAGGAAACAGAAGAAAAAAAAAACAAATCAGATACAACAAATGATCCTTCTATTTCATCATCACATGAGTGAGGCTGCTCCCAATTCAATTGGTCCAGACCAAGATTGGGATTGACTGAATTTGGAAACTTCACTTTAGCTAAATTTTTCTGAGAGTACAAAATTAGTACGGGGAGTGCAGGAATTATGCATGCCCAATATTTGGCGGCCACAGACGTGCATTTTGAAGTTGTGTTATATGGCGGGCACCAGATAATAGACATCAATATGTATGGGATGCCAATATTTCTATCAAGTGGATAAAAATAGAACATTCTATTCAAAGGATACACTTCCTTTTCATTAAAAATTAAAAAATAGAACTTTCTAAACAGTCAACACTGAACTCATAAAAATAGAAAAATGGAAGACAGAAATCTACGCTTATCAGTGTAAAAATATGTCCAAAAAGATCAAGCTGAACGCTACCATATACAAAGGTCGTTAAAAATAACAGAATTGAAATTGATCTATGAACCTGATACCTCTTAATCAAATAAGAAATCTCATGCATCAAAAAAAGATCGTAGCAGAAGTTTTCACTATATTTCTCGTTTATGCATTACTTCAAAAATAGTTGCAGGAAAGAGAAACTTACAAAAGAAGGATATTCTCTGGTGTCACCACGTTCAATAATATGTGATATCCACTTAATTATCTGCCATAACAATTCGTAACAGAAATGATTAATTAAATCGTGGCATGTCTAAAACATTGGTTCAACCCACACTCTTGTTTATTCTCAATTAATGACCAAACCACTGCCTACATTATTAAATGGAAATGACAAATCTACTTACTAATAGTACATTGTATGACTGCACTGTTGCAATATGAGTTACCAGAACACTAACCAGAGGGTGCCAGCAATAAGTAGCTATTACCACCAGCCAAATGAAATCGGAATTTAAACAATTACAAATATAGGTCTACCCAAGCTTTTCCTTGGCAGGAGACAATTGTATACATATAAGACCTCATAAGTAATAAATTCGGAAGCAAACTACAACCTGAAAGTAAAAAGGTAAACATAATTGTATTGCCAATGCACGTAGTTTCATGTTGAGCTTGTAAAGGGAGTGCATTCTGACACTTGGTTTGGCAATTTAAAAGAGGCATACCTCTTCAGCATCCTCGGAACCAGGATATCTAGCCATAAGCTGGGAGGCAAGATTAGAATCTGTTGCCAGATGCTGGTTAAGGAAGTTCTTCCACTTATCAGTCTTCATGTTGGCCTCTGTTGAGTTGCGTAAATAACGTACAATGAATATTTGAGGCACGTCAATATCATCTTCATACCTTTGTGGTCCACAACTATTAGGATGGTATTCTGCAGGGACGTAAAACTGGCAATATTTCTGCGTGAAAAATAAAAAGAAAGGTATTTTAGAAGGTGCTGTATCATTTTAGAATGGTAAAATGAATGCGGCCTTTATTTTTAAAACAAGAATAAACAATTTAAAACATGTTATTGTTATAACCTAAGAGTGATGACTTTAGAAAAGGATACTTAGATACAGGAGTAAATCAGTGCCATGTAAGTGTAATGTTAGCTGAATCTCCTCCTTAAATCTTAAACTAAGCTTGTTTTTCTGCACTTGATGATGTTTATTTATTGAGAATCATATACAGTTCAGAAACTGAACAACATATGGATATATCTTTAATTTCACATCAAGAAGTGTAAAATTTGACAGGGTGTGAATGTAAATGTTAAGCGTTTCTCTCACCAGCTGAACATTTCCATCAAGCCATGTAAATGTTAGGCGTTTCTCTCTCAGAGCAGTAGCAACTCGCACAAGAACTGAAATATTAATATTTCTGCCAAAATCTAAATCATCGCCAGCCATCAGGACATCCCGAATCCTGCACAAGGTCTACAATAGTTTCAGGGACATGTGATTTATAACAAGAAAAATGCACCAAAACAACAACTACATACGATAAAACGTAAACATTCAGTAACCTAAAGTTCCAATCTGCTTTTTTTATAAGTAGAACGAGACAAAAGCAATAACCTAACGGTTACAATCTAGGAAAAGAAAACGAACCTCACGTGTCTGAGCCATTGGACGGCTTGAACGGCCAACAACCACAAGGCAATACCAGGTTAACGTGTCATTTCCAGCACGAGAGTATCCTCTTGGATCGCAACCTAGCTCCATAGATGTTGTACTCCTTAATTGTGGAAGTTCTAAAAACAAAAAAATGTCATCACCTCAATGTTTTTGCAGTAGAAGTATAAGATACAAAATTATGTTTCATTTTCTATTAACTTGTCAAACACATCTAAAATCAAATAATACCTGTATATAAGATTAACACGTACTTCTTAGTTGAGTTCAAGAAATTATGTAATTCAATGTGGACCATTGACATAGCATTAACCTCCCAGTAAGTGCAAACAAGGAAAATAGACAAACAGAACAAATAATTTTTTAAAAAACCTTGGATATCTATTCATATCTCTTATATCAATAGTAGTATAGCAAGCCTCTTAATTTTACTCAACACCATTGAACAGTTAGAAGTTCCAGCACTTGGCTGCTATGACTATTAATTTATAAGGCGAAGGCAGAAATGTTTAAAAGTTGATCTGAGGAGAAAAATATACTCTGAAATTTGTCCTATTTAACATAGATTATAGTATGACAACGTATAAACAACTACATGCCAGAATGCTTCTCTACACTTACCACATATCTATATGCCCACAAATAACCATTTAAGTCACTTGGAAGTTTTACTAGTTTAAAGATAGGTTATTTTTGATGGCTTCAGATTTTTGAGCCTAAACAAACTAGACTAGCTCATCCAACATTTAAAGTTTTAGTAGCCTTGATCTGAATCATTTTAAACCTTAATCTTCATCATTTCAATCCTTAATCTCTGACTGTCCGACTTGTTTACTTCTACATGATTCATGCAGTCAAATGGCCCAGAACAATGATTGTTGATCTTGCTTTGACCCATGTTTATAGGCTAAAGAATTGCCATGCCAAATATTATAAAATTGTCAGCAATAGTAATAGTTGGAGGGGGTTGAAGAGTAACTGGAGTTCAATAGGTGGGCATCTGATTGACCATTCTTTAATGAGTACACAAGGATGTTAAGATTATCTTGATTCTCAAATGACTGAAGCTATCTGTAAATCCAGAAAATAGATCAAGTTCAGGAGAGGAAATATTTATCTAAGGATTCCACACCTATCAGCACTGTGGTGGCGTACCTAACAGCAAAAACAATTGTGTCGAATCATATTACAGTGGCCCCACATCTAAGTAGGCTCACTAGTATTCTAAATAGTTCAACTTGAATTTCCCAGTAGCAAGGTATTCAGAGCCTTATTCTATTAACAGGACAAGCAAGAATCCTGCACTGGTTATCATCAACACAGACTAGATGTTATTTCCATCTCTAGTATCCAATTAAACATGGATGGACGATGCACAAATGAAGGAGAATAGGTCTGCCATCAAGAAGGTTATGGGTGATGGTGGTTTTTCCCCTCTCCTACTATAGTTCAAAAGTAACTACCATACAGTAGTGTGAAGATCATGGTAGATGACTTCAACAAACTTATCAAAAGAGGTCAACAATGGGGCACAAAGGAATGGAAACGGATTCATCATATTCATCAAAAGAATAATTAACTAAATAAGGAAATATGTTCAATCCAAGGATTGAGTGTCGATTCTCAGGTCCTGTACCAGTATTGATGCAGGTACCAGCCATCTTGAGTGCTAGCATGCTTAACGGAGATGGTTGAACTTAAATGAATAATAAATGGTATAACTTAATTATAAGCATTTCTTAATTAGATATTTCAAAACATGGAATTTCCATGAATATTTTAAAATTGCTTGGAAAAGTCATGATCTGATGGAATTTTGTAAATAATTCAAAATGAAAAAGCGCCAATCCAGTTTCTTATTTGGGCATATTGTTTTTAGTTCAGTTATCACCCCGAACCCACTGCTTACCAGGTAATTTCATGTGTTGAAATGGTGTTTCCTAGCACATATTGGAGGACTCAATCCACAACTCATGCTGGCTGACCAGTCTAGGTCGATCCAAGTACCAGTCCTCACTCAGACCAGTAAATACTGAGTGTGCCAGACCAGTACACTCAGTGTTTTTCATCTTTGGTCCAATCAATAATGTGCAGTAGGAATATCATCATACATCTGCCTAATCCTTTTTCTTTTCTTGTAGCCATAAAATGAGCGAAGCATGACAATATTGTAGAGAAAAAGGTAAAGCATTGAAAGTTCAAGCGTACCATTTTTCTTATAATCTTCCATTATCTTCTGAAACTGCGAACTGTTGAATCTTCCTGCAATAGAAGAATGCACTAATGCAGAGACCAGAAAACTTGATTTATGTTGGAAAATCTAGGTAGAAGCATACCATTGTAGACAACAGGCTTTGTGTATATGTTCTTCAGAAGTACAACAGCAGGGGCTGAGTCCACGCCAAACCTAGTGGTAAGGAAAAAGGTCAGTTACACAGAGGAACAATAAGCAGAAGGACAAGGTGCCATGGTTCTACATGTAGGAGTGAAGATTTCCATTTGGCTCAGAAAATATTGGAGTAAAGATTGTTATTTCACTTGGCAAATCTTGACATAAGCAGAGGCATATAGTGTCAGGTGGTGTTGACACACATTATCCTGAATTCCACTTAATGTGCAAACATGTCTAGCAATTTTTTGGTCTGTCAGATGGTAGAGGAGCTTGTCAACTGGAACAACAAAGTATTCTGCCATGCCAATAAGTTACTGAAATGCCTTGTGCGAATCACACAACTATTATTGTGTATGACATTCAAAATTCAATCCATCATGTGCTAGATGCAAAACAGCACAGCATGTGCCTCATGATGTTTGGATACTCCAATCCAACATGCACTGTCCTGTGTCTAGATTCCAGCAAATCAACAACTATGTACTATATGTAACAAGGGAAGAGGAAAATATGACGATAGTGCATACACCACCTTAAAGCATTGCACCCCAAGAGAGAGAAAAATGATTATTTTAAGGCAAAGTTAATCTTGCTCCCAGTTAGATTAGTGGACCAATCATAACTGAACCTGTCCAACTGATCGTATAGAATCTACTTTGCATAAACATGACCAGATGAAAAAAGAGTTAGAGAAGAAAGATAGGAGAAAATATACCAAGGGGAAAATAGAATATGACAGAAGAAAGGATTAGAATGGAAAAGGGGAAAAATTAAATGGGGAAAATTATTACCCAACACAACAACACCATCAAGTTAAACAAAATCTCAAGTTAAATTGTAATGGGTATAGAACATTTAGAGATGTCATATTGCATACTGTTCATGATGAAGATTACGAAAGAAAATCTACAGGGACATACATGTTCCACCAAAAGGAGACGTCCATCTCTCTCCATAAAACTAATGCAAAAGATGCTTCGGACCAATAATCACTGGCAGCTTGGCGTAGAAATGGAGCTGCACGTTCCCCAGTTTCTGAGAAGTAAATGACCTTGACCTGTGACACACATGCAGATAAATTATGAGCTGCATGAGATAATTTATTCCTCGACAAGAGATTTATGGTTTATTGCTTTATGTTTGCTGAGTTCATATTTTCAACCTAGGAAGAGGATAACCTAGATAACTAAATGCTAAAAACACGAATTTTAATTTCCACTTCTGAACCATCACAGAGTTGGAGTTTGCATTTTGATTAGTTTTTCAGTCTTGACTTGAGGAAACTATCATGGTAAATGACACCAGCATTTTGGTTTTTAGTATCAGATGATTATGTGACCAAAACACCAGGAGGTAACTGAATGAAAAATGATCGAACAACTTCATGGGAATATGAGGTTACAAGTACATGTGAGCCTGGAATAACTGCATAACTAAAACAAGCCTTTTATCTATCTGGATCAACAAATCTTTGGTTACCTCTCAAAACAATAGAAATAGCATTTTAGTTCATGTCAATAAGCGCATATAAGCCCCAACACAATGTGTCACACTTCTAATTTGATCATGCAATTTAGGGTTGTGACACAATGTCACACCTCTGCCATAATATAAAATATCAGCCCCAACATAACGTGTCACACCCATAATTCAATCGTGCAACTTAGGGGCGTGGCACAATGTCACATCTGTGACATAATATAAAATTTTTTAAGTACTACCATAAGTTTTAACAGTCTCCATTCTGTTCAGCAGCAATGTAGAAAGATCTTAATTGATTAAAGAACTAATGTGTAGAAAAGATATGTTCATAGAAACCTCCCATTTTTTACAATTTCAGATCAACCACCCTGTGTAGGCAATATATCATAGATTAATATAGAAGTTCAGAATCCACTAAGAAAGAAAAACACATGAGAACCTCGGTGACAATGATGCTACCATAATCTAAAATATGAGCTAGCCCATAAGCTAGACTTTATAATGCATTGAAGAAACATGAAGCATATAGTAGCAATTGTAGAATTTTAATGAAATAGTTGATTCCTAAGAGTTCAAAGCAGTCTTAGCTAAGTACCAACCTTGTGTTGACCAGTAGTTACAATGAACTTTGCCTGCCATTGATAAAGAGCACCATGTTATAACATACTCGTATAAATAGCACCATGTTATAAAATACTCATATAAATAGCACCACATTATAAAATACTCTCATTGTCCAAAACAAACATAATCAATGGAATCCCATCAGATCATGGTTATAAATACAATCCACATATTTAATGGAAGGTTCGTTAATGATGGGTCCACTTAGTTCACACAGTACAATAAATAAATGGAAATAATATTGCATTCAGCCATGTTAGCACATGCCCATATAAACTCAAGAACATAAGGACAGATTTGCACCTTCATCCAGTGTTCTACACTTATAAATTAACAGGAAATTCGTTCAGCAACTAATTGCAATTGGCTTGCCAAAGCAAACCTCAACATGAAACCCAAAAAATCAGAAGAAAACATTTGTAATGGTGCCATTTTTTTCAGTTCACGTCATATAAATTGTCATTATATGTATCAGCTTGGTTTTCAACATGACACATTTATTTAATCATGTCAAGACTTATGGTGTACCTGTGAAATAAACATATTGCTTTCATACCTGAAATTTTGACACATTTATTAATCATGTCATGTTTGCGTTTCATGTGATATATATTGCATCTATATTCTGAAACGAAAAACTTGTTTTCAGTTTCATGTCATATATGGAATGACATTATTAAGGGACACAAGCATGAATTGTCAGCCACTATTTTTCATGGAACTGAAGCAACATACCAACTTTATAAAGTTCTGCACTGAAACTATAAAGCTTATAAAAGCAGGAAGTGGTTAATCCACTCCCTTTCCCTCAAAAAAAAAATATAAAGCTTATGGAAGCTCTCATCTACAACAGTGAATAACAGACTTGAATGACTCATTGGCTGATCAAATATCCATAAAGTATCTAGTTGAAACATCATTGCAGTATTTAGATCAATAAAGCCGGAGACTCATAATCAGTATATTTAAGAAGTTTAAAGAAAGGTTTAAAGTGTTGGTACTGAATTGTTTTGAGGCTTTGACCAATATTAATCTGTGTACCAACTAATGATGAGTGTTTATACACTCAGTATAGTTGGTTTTGTCAAACATACCAATTTTCTTATAAAAAAAGAAAAATGATTTTTGAACAGTATGAAATAATTATCAGGGAAAATCAATGTCATATCCATAAACAATAAAAAATGCTGCAGTGCCATTTGGTGGCAATTTAGTACAAGAAATCAACTGTATCAGTGGCAACTCAATTTATTAATCAGATATATAGTGCATATTGGGTGATTTAGTGTCAGCACATGTCTCCTACAAATCAACTAATATGCAGTGTGGTCTATGTACCAATCCACATTCGAAATACCAGGTGTATTGTACAAGCATGCTCAGTATTTTAATCCTTGCTTTAAATTGAAAAGAAATATCTAATGAACGGACAATATATTCCCCTATATGTTTCAAGTTAGGCATACAGGTTCAGGTTCAAATTGCATTCAAAGTCTCATAACTTGGACAAAAGAATGTTAGTTAATGTTTGGTTAATTAGCTGATAGAAACAATGGTTTAGTGAAAAAAGCCAAAGTAACATGAAGTTACAAATTCTTTTGCTATGATGAATAGAGAAAATAATTGGACATTGATGATGAATACAGAAAATAAACTAAAAGAAATTTGTTAAATAGAAGACACTTTTTTTTATTAAAAATATTGCATTCATTTCACCAATCTGAAACGATATAATATCATCCAAAAGGATGTGAAAGAAAAGACAATAAAGCATAAACTTAGAAAGAAAACAGAAAAAGAAAGAAACATAACACTAGCATTAAAGTTCAATCCACATTGTAATTCTAGAGACTTGAAAGCATTGCACAACAGTAATTCAGCACTGAACCAACCTAGTGGTAGTAGTATTTTGCAATGATATTGGCATAGCAGTAAAGTAAATACGTTCAAGTATTCAACCAAAGAAGATAAACAAAATTTTGCTGCACAACTGAACAGTAAACAGGAATAATGAAATACCAGAGACTCTTTTGAATAGTAAAGAATGCGAGGTAAACCAAGAATATCTGTTGCCATCCAATCAACAATTGCATCAACAGAAAACTCCCCATGATACCTACCAAATACAAAAGTAATGATTGTAAGAATAACATAATAAAGTGCTCCAACAGTAACATTATAGAAGTCCTAAAAATTGAGGAATAGTGGCCATGCTAGTTTTTGCTATTTTAAAACAACTAACCTCTGACAGCAATGAGTATTTGTGCAATTAGGAGGAAATGCAATTAGTGCAGGTAGACCTGCATGATCACAAATGAGAATGTAAAATCCTTTCAATCTGTTAAAACAGCTACAGAACTATTTTGGATTGTATCAACTGGTATAGGTGGACCACATACCAAAAATTGCTTGTGCATGTACTTCCTGGTACCATTGGAAGTAGACTAATGTTTAAAACAACTTAAAAAACAACCATATTTACTGGCTACAGAAATTATACACTTCCCTAGCATCCAGCCAGGCCTCTACTAAGCCCCAAACTTGTTAAAAGGTACTTATTTGGTCGAGCTTCAGTCAATTAAGGAATCCCCAACTGAATATGGATCATATTCTCAAGCCTGGAATTCTCTCTTTGATTAGAGTTCATGATCCTGATGCAAGTGGTGAGTTGACAAATGTAGTAATGTACTGACAAGAAAGGTAGTGATGCTAAGCCAACTAAAAGAACTGATGTCAGGCTCCAAGTGGTTCAGGATTGCTGATGAGGCACATGCTTTCCGGTCCTAAGTTAACCATGCAGCATGGTTAATCCCAGACAGTTATGCCTCTACTGTAAATGTTTGCTCAAAAGAATACTCTGCTTGTAAATCAAATGACCAGTGTATCGATCATAAGGTCAAAGCAAATATCTTGTCCCCTTCTGTTGAGTGGAGGAAAACAGAAAGAGGACTCTAAATTGTGAAAAAATTTACATCAAAATAAAATCTGAAAAGAGAAAGAATAAATGGGATATCCAGCTCAATATAAAGAAGAAAATTAAGGTTGGAAGTTCATCACAAGATTGATAATCCATATTTTCTAGATGTGGCTAATGCTGCTTATGTTCATCTGATATGCCAATGGAAACTCAAACAAGCCCAAATTTTCATCATTGAAGTGCCCAAACCTCAGTAATAAGTCAGAGGCGCAGAGAAAAAAAAATTCAATCTGGAAGGCGCAGAGAAAATGGAGTACTTAATACAAATGTAGATTGGCAATCAACATCATGGTCCAACTAAAATCAAGTCCAAAGTAGGCCTAGCATAGTGGGTTAGCAAGGATTATGATCATTTCATTATGCTTTACTGACAGCAGCAGTTACTAACCAGTATTTGTGGGTCAACTGAGGACAATTCAGAACCATTTAATTTCATTGTCTTCTCTACTTTTTCTCTATATTTCAGAAGCTATTGTCCAAGAGATACTTAAATCCTGGCAGTGAAACTTTACAAATTTGTATAAATGAAAACACAAAATCCAGCATTCTCTATAATGTACAGAAGTACCCAGACAACCATAGAGCCAGACAATAACAACACAATTCAAATCTAGGAAATCCTGTTAGCCCTCCAAGTACAGTGTGGACATTATAAATTAATAAGAAAGTTCTAACTTCTGGAAAGATTCCTGCCAATGTTCACGTCATCAGACAAAAATTTATAAATTCATACCATTTCGATAGTGTCGCTGCCCACTGAACTTTGTCTCTGCAAGGTAAGAAGACAGTTTAACATCACCAAGTTCCACAGCACCAGTCTCTGCAACACCTTCCAGAAAACTTTCTAGCTTGCACAAACACCCAACCAAAAGAACATGAGAAAAATAGATTCAACAGTGGAACAAATACCTCAGATATAGTAAAGCTGGAGCAAAAACCAGCATTAAGAATTTAAGATGCAATAAGAGGTAACCTGAAGTCAGAAAAAAATGAGAATTTAAAATATTTACTGAAACTATAACATTCATCACTCGACAAGATTAATCATTGTTCTAATTCCTATATCAATGGACAAGGTATCTATAACAATGATTTTATAATAAGTTAATTAAATGAAAGTATGGCATCATAGATGCACATAGGTAACTAAAATTTTTAAAGCTTATGTCAAATCTGATGTTTTATATAGTAGTGATCCATAAAAGGTTGAGCCTGAGACTCAAATTTGTTTAGCATCCCAGGGTAGATGCAAGCAGAGTAACTTAACCAAGGAATACTATGCATCTGTCAAATGGAATTAGTATGTAAAAAAAAAAAAAAAAAGACAACAGAAAACTGAACACAAGAAAGTAAGAACATATAACACAAAATAGGAGAGGCAAAAAAAAAACTCCTATACTTCCCTGAAATCAAAATACCCAAAAAATTGAGGTATCGCTAGCTCATGGTGGCTTGTGAGTATTGAAGTAAGTTAGGGATGCAGCTGCTTGCATGGCCAACGCCCTTGTTGATTTGGATTCACCCATAAAACATCTTCTATTTCTTTCCCCCCATACACTGTCAAGTCGATATGGTCATACTTGACAGCATTACTTGTTCAACAGCTGAAAGCAGACGTGTACCAAATTGGACAGCACTTCAACCAGTATACCAACTTGGCATTTCCACAGCACTTCAAACAGCGGAAAAAATAAAAGAAAGGCCTACCCAAAGCTTCCTTTTCTTTTGCAATCTATTGTTCAAATCCAAGTCTTAGGAAGTGAGGTGGTACATCAACTAATTCAGCCAAGCAAAGCTCACAGAAAATGGAGCAGTAAGCCCAGTAATTCTTACAGGTATTCATCCAGATCAACTGGTTTTGATAAGTCAACATAGAAGTGCAGTGCTGGACACATTAAAAGTACTGGAGCCAATGCAACCACAATAAATTATTAAATAGTTGTTGGAATAAACCATATCAAATATCAATGGCAACAATAATCTATCATATTTTTGAAGCAATAATTTAAATGATAAATACAGGCACAAGAAACCTGCATGAAAGGGAAAAATGCATGTTTTTTTGAACACCTGGATTGCCACAATTCTAATCATATCCCAATTAATAGAGTTGCTGGCTCTGATAAAAGTTCAGCATTCAGTAGTATAACTAATATTATCATGGATCTTATTGAAAATTAAGATCATACCAATTCTGTTCCAAGCACTGATGAAATGAGCACAACGATAGCTCCCAGCAGAATAAACCTTATTCATCATTGCAAAAGGAAAAAGGTTATGTTGCCGTAATAATATTTCCCATGCATAATTTTTTTATAGTAAAAATATATAACCACCAACCGACTAATGCTTCTGTTTGTTGGTCAAATAGATGAAACTGGTTTTGAGAAGTACATTACTTGTATTTGAGAAACAAAGAACTTACTTGTATAAGAAGCGGCTCTGGTTTCCCAATCATAGAAACAAACTCTTCTGGTGTGAGCTTATTAGTTGCATCACTAAACAAGCCTACAGCAACCACAAATCATACATAAATATCAGTGCAGGAAAGGTTATACACATAAAGACATCCTCCAAAAAAAAGTTAAGTATGAAGGTTAAATTACCAGGTAAAGATGCATTGATCAATGGCAGTTCTATCTTTGAGAAGGGCTTTCCACCATATTGATTGTTGACATTCTTAATGACATGCTAAAGACAAAGTATAAAATGTTTGAAACATACAGCTCATAGCTACTTAAAGTGAAAAAACAAGCAATAAGAAACTTGTAGCTGTAATTTGCATTAGTTTATAATGGAACTCACCAACTGTTCATCAATGCCAAAAAGGTCATAATCTCTCTTCCATAAAGGATTTGTTAAAAGTTCAAATGCATAACGAATCTGCAAGATCAGTATAAATATACTATGGTCACAAGATCACATATGTTCTAAAAGCCATTGATAATTTCTCAACATGAAGTGAGTGCTTGTGAAATGGTTAGCTGAGCATGCCAAAATAACACCATACAATTTTCAGGATCCTAAGAAATAAGAACTTCTCAATTTGATTTTATAGTAATAGAGTTTTAAATAACACAAAGAAACAAGCAATAGCATGGCCTTATTTTATGCAATCAAATTAGGATGGCAGTTAAAGCTTAAATAGGAGGAAATATTAAATATTTGCACCAGAAAGTCCAACGAACATGCAGCCATGGCATGTAAAAACTCAGCCGTAAGCTTTTTTAGTAAGATAACCACAACACGGGAATCATCAAGGGAGAAATCAAAGATACATGGGCCCATTTTGGAGTAATTGGAGAATTAACAAAAGTGGGCCTCTCAGCATTTGCAATTACCACGCCATAGGTATGGTGCACTATTTGCCACACCAATTATTGTTGTCGAAGGGGTATTGATTCAGGTGGCTATCAAATCATTCATTAAGAGGTTACATAGTCAGCAGTTTTAAACATACAATCTCATTTTCCTGTGCAGTAAATCACAACTAATCAAAGCAAAAGACCATGTAAATTTCAATGCAATCAGGGCATGGAGAAGGAAAAAAGATGAGAACTTTGGTTGGGAGGACTAAGACTTTGCACAAGTTTTGCTATCACTTGTGTTTTAGCCAGATCAAGGATTTTTAGATGAGGAAATTTATTACAGTCACAACGAATCCATTGAAAGACACCTTTACATAAATATAGGATATCAAGATTGCCAAAGAAGTCCAAATATTCAGCTCTTTGACAACTGAGCAATCAAGAAGTCAAGATATTGAACTTAGATCTGAAAATTCTAGTGACCAACACTAGACTGAGACACATGAAATCTTGTCCTACGATGATAAAGAAAACAAAACTAGAGATAAATTTCTATAGCGGATGCATGCAAAGGCAAATGTGAAATAAGAAAACCTCCTCAGGGAATGTGTTGGGCGAAGGAGAAAGAAGAGGTATAGCCATATAGGGAAACAGAGATAATAACACAGAATTTGTACGTTAAAGTGAAGGCACTTTGCTCCACATTTTGACAATTTCTTCTTTGTAAAACAGATCCCTGCTGAAATCTAAAAAATACCAAAAATAGTGGTTGAACATCTAAGTGAAAATTATTTGAACCTTGAATTTTCAGAAAATAAAAAAAATATTGAGTCATAAATGAGTAGTCTGATAGTATCAAGGAGATCATTTTCAGTTGTCATATAATAACCTTAGAGAATCTTAAAACCTTGAACTGAAAAAAAAAATGGAAAAAGAAACAAACCTTAATTAGTTCAATTGTGATTGGAGGATCCACTTCTGAGAAGCTGAAACAATCATCAAATTAGATGGTGCAAATACTAAGTGCATTATCACTTCTAAAATCTGAGACATTGAAGAAGAGAATTTCCCAACAATATATGAAACAATAGAAGTGTTACGAAGCAAGAAATTAGTTTAATTTCAGGATAGCTATGTGATTAAGTGAAGTGAAAATTTTGTATCAAGTATCAACACTTAGTAAGGAAGATCGCAGTAGGAAGAACAGAAGGAATCAAAAGACATTCTACTTAAGGTCTAGTATTTATTATAACAAAGAAAAGGCCTAAATGATTTAAGACTAAATATGCAAAATTTCAGCTTGTCATGATCATATCTCCATGGTGTAAGGCATAAGTTTTATTTCAGAGAAATCCCAAGGAGCTGCAAGATTGAATCAATTCATACACTGAATTATCATAATATAGGTCCCACAAGAGCTTATACAGAAGAAAATAAATATAATTTCATCTCTTTTTACACTTTTCCAATTGATTGTATATTTTTTTATAGTTTCATGATTCAGGGACCATTTCCTAGTTGATTTTTTGAAATCCTTGTGCAAAGTGTGTTCTGGGATGTAACCATTGTTTTGTTGCTAATAAATACAATTTTTTTTGTTTTGGATCATCTAAATCATTCATGTATTTGATGAGAAACAAATTTTCTTAAGTCATTCTACATTCCAAAGATGAAGTTGAACAAATAAATTGCACAATCAAGAAATTTTCTATTTTTATCCAACCTACAAATCAGAAAAGGCAGACCTAACATGATACACCAAATATGTACTCATTCCCTGTGGATCATTTCTCATTTCTTTAAATCTCTATTCCATGTAATGTATATCTGGCAAAGTTTCCAATACCAAGCATATCGATTTGCATGAGCTCTGTATCTATTGGTCCACCCATGGACCATCCAGTTTTGGTCAATTCACATGATATTGGCTCGGTGCTGCCCAGCATGCATGGGCCACAGTAGCAACATTTGGTACACCTAGGCACAATGTGTGGGATTATGCTTAAGTAACTGTAGTAGATTTTCAAAAAATCTTGCAACATAAGTAAACTCCCATGATTTTTCATAATAATAAATAAGCACTGGATTAACCAATAATATTTAATTATTAATCAATTTTAACCTCCATTCCTACTTAAATTTTTTCTTCTATTATTTTGACTCCTAATATTCTTATTTTATATAAATTTATTTAATCTTTTTTTTGGAAAAATTGGTGCACTGGGCATGGCTTGTACCAAGCAAATCAGCCACTTAGTACAGTACCACTATGTACTACTCTGCTTAGGGACTGGTAGTGATACTGATAATTAGAACCTTGAGATGACATCTAGTTCTTTCTTTAAGGAGCTCAGATATTGCAGTTGACGAAGAACTTCAACAAAAGCAAACGAGTTGTCAAATATGTTATCAGTCCAAAGAAAATTACTTTAATATTGCCACATGCACTCAAAGCACAAACATGTGCAAATTGATGAGTGGAGCATAAAGAATAGCTCCAGCCTTTGCTCATCAAACCTATGAAAACAACCTGGAGATTATTCCACTGACCTACCCCTACACATCATGTAGCGGTCTTACTAGTGGAAGAAGGTTCACTTGTATGGACCTCTCTTAGTTATCCAAATCCTAACTTAATATTTCCTATTCTCTCTCCTGGATGTTTCTTGCAACAACACAAAGTCATAAGAGTATCAACTACTTCCATCGTTTCTTATACCTGTTCAGTTAACTTATCAGTATTACAAGAAAACCAGATTAGAGCCATTCACTAAAATTACATGCCTTCCAACTACACTCATTTAAATATTTAAGACAAAAAAGTATGTTCTAGGCTCTAGGGCACGAGGATTAGTAGACTAAAATTAAGAATCACAGAAGGTAAAATAACCTTTCAAAAGATACCATGAGACACTAGCGATTAACTAGATACAATAAGATGCAACAAGCAACTGTGCACTTGAAACTGATGAAAAATCTTTGGCCATCAACCAACCCAATACCACATGATATTTTTTAGTGAAACTGATGAGATCAAACAGTCTGATCAATCAACAAAACTTCTCTAAAGACTGAAGACACAAAAAAGCAAATACTTGAAAATTCATTGTCTTAACAGAATCCTCAAAACTAATGAATCAGTTATACTTAATAGCTAGTTATTGAAAAATGACATTGAGGATGTGATTGCTTCCGGACCTCTCAGGACAATTCATTTTTATTTTTCGAAATGTATGTGCGGATACATATTAATTATTAAAATGACTTTTATTCAACTGTCTTTGTAGCTAACAATTGATCAAGTCATTTAAACCGTGAAGTAGAAAATAAGAAATACTATATTATCATAGGCTACTCACACTTACCAGGATCCTCAAGGAAACAATGCACATAAAAATTACTCATCGATGAGCTGTGACAAAATCCCTCAAGTGAACCAAAAGCAATTTGCTTTTTTTAATAAACAAGAGCATATACAAGTTTTGGATTCCATAAAAAGCAAGGAACACAAAGCATTCTATTGTGGGTCGTATTGCAAAGAAAGACCCAGGAAAAATCATTAGAACATAATCAAAATAAAAAATTGTAAGCAAAAAAAGGAAAAGAGGAGGGGAAGAGTACAGCTTTGACGTGAGCGTCTCGTACGCAAAAGTGACTTCCTCGATAGATGCATTCTTCATCAAACCGAGAACTGGCCGCAGATCAACAATCCATAACGAAGAACAGTAAGCACAGCGACAACGAACAAAGAGGGCATATGCAGCCCGGAGTTGTAAAGGAAAGTGCTGCTCCGAGAAGCGCAGCTTACCTTCGTAGTGAGTAGGGGGAAAGGAGCGCGGGAGGAGGAAAAGCTGGAAGAAGAGGCCGAGGGCGAACAACGAGACGGGAAGCAAGTACCGCTTCACGGCGGCAAGCACCGCCATCGCCATCACAAAGGCAACAAAGAAGCGGACGAATCCCAGGGGGCAGTCGAAGGCAATATAAAAGGAAGGGTTTTTGATTTGGTGGGAAATATATTCTTTACTCTATAAAATCTTCTGGTTGTAGGGCCGTAATAATTGTAAAATTATGCAAACGCCCCTCGCCTCCTTCCATTCCCTTTTTTTTCAAAAAAAGACAATGCATAATTAATCATTGCATTTGCACCCTTTATTTTTCTCTTGATTATATTTAAACCTTTCTAAATTTTAATTAAAAAAATCTCCCTCCTTATTAAAAAGGAACCGTACTTGAATCATTTTTTTCCTATTCAATTTATTGACATCTGTAATATTATTTAATAATAATTACTAGCGTATAGACTTCACTTGGAATGTTATATCTGACTATAAAATATTGTCATATTAGTAAATTAAAATAATAATAATAATAGAGTATAAAAAATTAATATCATCTCAGTAAAATACATAATGAATGGGATATAAGTGAAGGTTGTAAAACTTATTTTAAAATTGAGAAAGATCAAAGTAAAAAGTATTAAAAAAAAGTAGGCGTATAAATAAAATTATTCCTTAATCTAGAGCCTTACAATATGTTTTTGTGATTTTTAATTTACCAGTTTAATTATTTAAATGTTTATATTTTATGATTTTAAAGTGATTTATTAAAGGTATTCGAAATATAATTTACAATTGTATCAATCTTTAATAATAATTTACAATAATAAATCAAGATATTTTTGAAAGAAGATTGTTTTGGGAAAATTTTGATTTTTTTTTTGCTATTTCTCAAAACAAAGGATTTGTGCAAAATATTTTTTTTAGTAATATATATTTAATATAACATCAAAATGAGGGGTTTCCTTTTTTTAATATAGGAAGAGATTTATATAATACATGCTTATTTTCTAATGGAATATATATATATACACTACATGTATGTTATTCAAACGGCAAGGCCTGTGCTGGTCTGGGGATAAATAAAGAACATAAATTAATAATTCCTACTAATATATGGTATCAATCTCATTATATTATAACGCAGGCATTAATTTTATATATATATATATATTCCATGGTGTAAAGGTGCCAGTAAAATTGATTATCTTCATAAGACAGATAATTAATTAAAAAGATTAAGATTTCATTTTATAAAGATTTTAAAAAAAAATTCTTGAGTCGAACCGATTTAGTTTAATCATAATCAATCTCAAAATCCTAACAAGTTCTTGCTTAGCTGCGGTAAGGTTTCAAGGAACTAAGCTGAACTCTCAAATCTATTACTTTTCTAACTCACTAAGTTCCATTACATTCTTATCCTAAACCGTAAGATAGTGTTTACCATGGGCAACCCATGATCTCTTCTGTTGTTGGAATTAAATGAATTCTATTTGGTGACATCCAGTGATTACAGCAGCAGCTCTCCAAGCTGAATATCATTTTACCTTCAGATGAGAAGGGTTCCTTTGAATGTTCCAAGCTGAATATCATTTTACCTTCAGATGAGAAGGGTTCCTTTGAATGAGACGGGCTGAGGCTGGAAAATTATGATGTGTATTACTATCAACTTGGCACAGAAGCAGCTTCTTTCAGACATGACCTCATAACCTCAGCAAGCTTAGCGCAAGCATCAAGACAAAGATCCATTGCCTGTTGATAGGGTAGGTTAATGTATCAAAATCTGTTGAATAATTACACCTCTAGCATTAGATTACCTCATTGATTTTGACTGTTGTCCACTCCCCGGTGAGGCTAAACTGAGTAATCTCCTTCCGAGAGGGCATGCAAGCAATCATGAGGTTTCCATCCTGGCATGCTTCCTCATCCAATGTGGGGTCGAGGACAAGGTTTCTCCCAAAACAAGACTATAAAAATAAGAGCCGATAAGTAAACAGTACTCAGCTATGTCAAGGTTGATATGGCAATGTCAAGCAAGTATCATGATTGATTATCTAAACATATACCAGATAATATAAGCTTTGTGGATTGTATGATTCAAGGACTCGTGCATGTTTCATGATTTCATTCCACAAGGGGAAAGTAGTTAAAGTTCTTCATGCTTTCTAAATAGAATGGGTCATAGCAAAGCTTCTGAGAAATGCAGGCGAAAAAGGTTGAAAAATGAGGAATAAATAGTGAAGTTGCTAGTTGCAGCCTACCTCAACCCCACTATTCATGATTAAAAAAAAGTATGCTTCCCAGAAAAAACTTTAATTATCAAAGTATACCTGATACGAGAGAACCTACAAAGTATGCTTACTCAGATAAAACTACCATGCACTCTTAACACGGAGCATTAAACAATGATCATACAAAAAAAAAAAGAATTAAAGTACAAGAATTCTCTCCTGATTTAACAGCATGCTTAACAGAAGCAAACGTACCACAGAAACTGATGAAACAATGTCATACATCATAATTCCAGCATCTGCCAGTGCAAGACTTGCACAAGTAATGATCACCGGGAGATCTCCTATAAAATCCAGGTACAAGGAAAAAAATCAGCATAGCCATATAGCTACCATTCTTACAAAAATAACGAGATAAGCACAACATTAAGAGAATCATATAAAACCTGAAAACCACCAATATTGACTACCAGAGAAAGAGAACCAAGTTAAATTAGAAAGACATATTCACCAACGAATTTTATAAACCAAGAAACAGCCTGCACTAGACAAATTTATGAGAACACTGAATTTCTCCATATGCATTAATATTTGAAAATCTGCTAAACGTTTATTCTAATTCAAGTGGTTTCATTACATAAAGATCATTGAGGCCTATATAATAAATTGACACCACTTACTATCAAAGCTCACTTATTGCTTTGGTTCATTCTGATTCTTTCTATATCATCTTTCTTTTATATAGAAATACAAACTTTCAGCAAAAACATCTAAAGGAATAAAAATTCATTGCCAACAAATGAATTGCATAGTAGGTGACAGCAAAACTCACCACCACCAGATTCTATAACGAAAGCAAAAACATCAACTGTAGTTTTGGGGAATGTTTCTAGAATTATAGCTCCCTCCAAGGCTTTATGAAGCATCGACGAATACTCCTTGTGGTCTGATCCCTGAAAGATGATAAATAGAATAATAAGGAAAATTACACATAAAACAACATTTTTTCTCCTGGAAGCAAAAGGCAAAGATTAGGATAACAAAAACCTGCCCACGAATTGAAGTTGCAAATGTTGCGTAACTGACATTGCAGTTTAACCTTCCAGTACTACTGTACATCATAGCTTTCTTGCTCTCCCTTGGACCAAATCTAAACAAAACAATCACCAGCAGCATTAGGAATCAGGAATCAGAGAACAAAGCCTATCAGATGTTAAACCCATATAAAGCCTATGTATTGGCAATTCCACTCCAGTTTCAAGAGTTACTCCAAAAAATGTTGCACCTAAAAACATGAATCAAATAGCAATTTTTTGCCAATAAGTATTCCTTGTATCCTCGTGCCACACCATTACCATTCATGGTGACTGATAAAACCAACAAAAAAAGAAGGATCATCCCTTCAATTTCAGATGATCACATTATACTGACAAGATCACTAATTGTTTGGTGTGTGCAAATTCATTCAAACATTGAGCTTCCTCACGTTCAATGAGACATACTCATCTAATTACTTTCAACTTTACCACATCGACCCATATCACAATCAATGATAAGAGGAAATGCAATGCAAATGAAGATCTAATAATTACTTAGAAATTTACCCCTAAGATTATGAAGTTCGGGCAACCAACCATAATCCTCAGGAAAACCACTATTTCTAGATATTAAGTCCTAAGTATTCACAATTTCCACAATTTAGAGACACAAATATACTAGGTGATTGCCTGCAGTAAAATCCTTGTGTTCTAATCATCTATGAAGCCCGCCTATGTAGCTTGTAAGGATGACATAATAGGAAATAAGGTGCTAGAATGTTGTGCCGTCATTGCTTGTTTTCTGATCACTACAAGTCATGTTATTCCTTCTTTGGTGCTATCAATAAAAACCATAACGCACAAGCAAGTCTTCATAGTCAATCTAGTTATCAAAAAATTTAAAACTTTAGTATTTGGTTAGGCAGATTTGGTTAATTGATATTTAGGAAAACTAAGTAACCATCAGTTATATGACAATCCCAAACATTAAAAATATCAGAGGAAAACCAGGAGTACCATATCGAAGCACAAGTATCCTGTTCAAATCTGGTCCACGTTAACAAAAATACCCCAAATTAATTCAAGTTTCATGTGTTAGGCTTGAACCATGTCCACTTAAACACACAAAGGGAAATGTTAAGAACATTAAACCAGGCTGATGACGTCAGATCTAAGAGCTTAAGCATTTAGATGCAATGAGATTGATAACAGTTTATTCTATACAAGGAAATCAAATTATTTAATAGAAAACCAAAACATCACCTCAACAAGAAAGGAGAACAAGACCTAGCAATGATACTTACCATAATGAAGCTACTTAGGCTCATAAATTCACTAACTACTGTAGTCCGTCCCATTGTTTGCATTTTTTTTCTTTATAAAATGCCAATCAGATTTTACAAATATGATTCCGTAGAGTTCTAAGATACCATATACACAATCTAAACATAGAAGAAGCAGGCTTCACTAAACTATTCTGCTTGGCCATGACAGATATTACTTACACAGAAACAAAGACCTTGGTCGCTCCAATCTCTGCATAAGCAGACCCGGAGGCAGCAGTAGCAGCACCAGTCTTGAGAACTGCACGACACAAAGTCACTCAATCATCACTCTCAGACCCCACGACAAAATATTGAAACTAAGTCGGTCTTCACCACATAGGCAAGACAACAAACACCTCACGGAGCATAGCACAAAGCTAACCATCGTCTAGGAATCAAACGGAAAAAAGGGAGGAGAGAGAAGGTACAGACATGCGAGCCTGCACTGGCAAAAGCTACGACCGTCGGAGCGAGTCCAGTCGGTTTGCTGGAATAACCTTCGCCGCTCCTGCTGCTGCTGTTGGTTCTCCAGGCTCAGAGACGGAGAGTACGTCGACGGGTTTGAGGCCATCTCGCTCTCCTACGGCTGCGTCCTACGCACCTGAGATGTAGTGTGGTCTTCTTCAGAACCAACCGTGTAATAATTCGCACCTCCTTTAATCGTTTTGAGAAGATCTTCCTATTATAAACAAAGTTATATTTAGATATTTGCTTTGTATGTGATTTATAAATAATCCTTGTTCATAATGTGACAAGTCATCTTCCTATGTTGTTCTCAACTAGGCATGATAAAACCTAAACTAGTAGTCTAAATAAAGTCTAAGTCAATAACTTTCTAATTTCATCTAACATCACAATATAATAACTAGCTAACTGAAATTTAACAATATTTCCCTAGTGCAAACCTTGATTCGATTCTTCCTACATCCCATTTGTTACACTACATACTTAATACCAAGTAAGGAAAAAGAAAATATAATGGGGAGAAGAGGAAGGTGGGGGAGATAGCATAATAATTTCAACCAATCTCAACCATCCAACATCCCCGCCTGTATTCTAAACAACAACATTCAAGTCAAATCTCAACTAATCTCACATTCAAATCCAACACAGCAGCAACTAATTAAATCTAATCTCACTGATCACTGATCAGCATACCACATCACCATATTAAACATGATCACCGGCATCAACAATCAAGTGAAATGGGTTCCAACATGGTTGAGTGGAATCAATATCGAATTCAATACCAATTCTACTTAACAGAGCAGATCAAACACATACTCATAGTGGCTAATCGACATTAAGGGGAGATTTGGAAATCACCTTGGTGAGGTAGAACACGGAGTGGATTAGATGCTAGCCGGCCGAATTCCAATCTGGGGAGAAATTGGTTCAGGGGATCGCGAGGCAGTCGACTGCAATTGCAGTGGAGGCTGATATCTTCGGCAAGCAGAAGGACGGTGATGAACTGATTGTCCCGATCGCCGGTGGAGCTCAGTGAACTGCTCGCTCAAGGCTTCCGGTGAACTACGGAGTCGATCGACGTCGCTGCCGGGGGTTCAGGCGATCGACAATGGTGCGGCAGAACACTCCCTGGCCTCGCTCGAAGGAGGCTGAGGAACTTGGTGAAGACTCGAGGTGGGTCTCCGATGAGCAGCCCCGAACACAGTCAACGTAGCACGGAGGAGGAAGAGTCGTTGGGGTTCGGACGGGCAGCAACTTTGTGCGGAGAAGCCTTCCCTACGTCGCTTGGAGGTTGCAGACGGGGAAAGGTCGATGGAGTACTGCGTTGGGCGAGATCGGTTGCAGTTCGCCGCTGTGCTCACAGCGGTAAGGGCGTCGCGAGCATAGGGGGAAGGAGACGCGAGTTGGGGGCGCCTTGTCCGGATTTAGGGCACGCATCCGGCCCCTCCTCCTCCTCAACTCGCCGAGCGGTTCAATTGAACCCATCCGGTTTGAGTTGGACCGGTCCAAAGGGTGCACATGACAGCCACCTTCTACATGTTTACACATTGGTCCACAACTTCCATAATAATACAATTAAGTCCCTCTAACTTAAATAAAATTCTAACTTGACCCGTACAATTTTAATAAATTGTATTTATCCTTTGATCAAAAATCTAACTCAATTTCTTTATTTGAGTTCTAATTTCTTTTATTATTATTATTATTAGTCCCTCTACTCTCTTTTTTAACTCTCTTCTACTCAAATCAAGCTTAAAAAATTAAATTTTTTTTAGCTCTAATTAAACCATCCAAAAGTGAGGGTTTACACATACAATATCAAATTACCACCTCACTCTCCCTTTTTTCCTCCCAAACAAATTAACCAGAAAAATTCTTCTAGTTCAATGTACATAATAGATGCACATTCTTCTTAATTTTCCTTCATAATTTAGTCATCCTCTCTTTAAGAAATAACCATATGTCATACCCACATTATGCCCAATACAGAGGGGTGATAAAAGCTTAAAGCATTTGAGAGTATGATTGCCCCTAAGACATATAGGAGAGTGTAGTCAGAAAATAGGTGTATAGGAGCTTAGAATGAGTGTGGTTCTCAAATTTAAATTTAAGAGCTTAGAATCAATGTTTATATTTAAGAGTATAGTTCTCGATTGGCTTATTAGTTCGAGGGTAAAACTAAGCCACACATGTTTAGAGGTGCTTAACGGACCGGGCTGCCAGAGCTCGGTCCGATAATCGAGCGTGTTGTGTCAGGCTGCTCTCCCGAGCCCGTGGGCCCAGGACCGCATAGCACGAGGTCCGATATATATTAATTATATAAATAAAATTATTAATTTAAATTGTACAACGGTAAAAAATAGCGCTTCCTCACTCAGCACGCAAGATTGAGTCTCACTGGCACTCATTTTATTATGCCCGTTAACATCTGTACACATGTTAGATGCATCCACCACATCTTTTTTTGACAAAGTAACGGCTGCTCTCTATTTACAGCGTAGGATTTCTAAGTTAGCTAGGGAGGATCATTTCTCTCTTTGGTAAGATGTTGAGGATCATATAAGGTTTTGAAGGGCAGCTTCTGAAGAGAGCTCCATGATGGGTCATTAAATAAACTCACTACTATGTTTCATAGTATCTTTGAGTTGGTCCATGTTTATTTATTTGCTTTACCTTGGTTCTTTTAATAATATTAAGATATATAGCACTCAACCATATGAAATATGCATCGGATGGTGATGTGTTCTTGCTCTTTGTTTGACCACTAATCTAGGACCTTTCCTCAAAACTAAATTAAGAACAAAAAAGATAATAACATTGTGTTTCAATGGGAGTTTGTGCTGTGAATTTACTTCCCAGTTCAGCAGTAGAAGGTGCAAATGAATCGGCTGTTGAGTGCGTGTATCTCTCACAGATCCAAAAGGACAAGGTGGCTATTGAGCTGGTAAATGCAGAAACTTGAATAGTAGGAAGCCATTCACATGCATTTCTGTCAAATTTTGAGCAGATTGAGTTAATCTCGAATAATATACTGTGGTCACATGACCAGTCTAAGATCTCAAATATATGAAAAGAGTGAAACTTTTAAACACAAGCAACCGACGTAAAATTCAAATAATGTCAAATTTGAGCTTCACTATCTGACAAAGTATCAACATGGTACCTATTGCTGAAAATTTGAGCTTCACTATCTCTGTGGTCCTTCCAAACAATGACTTAGAATTAGACCGACAGTCTATTTAGCACTAAAAAAAAGGATTCAGGTTTTTTTTTTAACTCAGTTCTTCATTGAGTTTAATAGAAAAATCAGCCAATTCTTCAAGATGATCTAACCAACCAAGGTGAACCGGATCTGTACACAGAGTACGTCCGGATCTGTACACAGAGTACGTCCTTCTGTTCAGAATAATTGGGCTCTATACAGAAAGTCGTGAGTTCAATACTCACTCAGTTTTTTTTTTAAAAAGGTGAGCTGAATCTGTAACACTGGATCATACTACATGCAGACAAGAGGAAATCCCTAAATAATGGATTCAGAATAATATACCTAGGGAGACATTGTTCTGTAATACTGAGCATCTAATAGCAGCGGAGTACAAGGCTCTACAAAACCAGAAAGAGGAAGTAAAAGAAGGTTCAAAGTGTTCGTCAGACAGGTTGATCTTGTCCCTCAGCCATTCAAATAATTTCTTTTGAAGGACAGGTATTCATTCTTTTTATGAGCAAAGACATGGATAAAAGGACGACAGGGAAAGGAACTACGGAAATCTTGCTACAATACTGAAACTGAATGGTCAGTTGAACGAGAACTTGGACTATGCTATGATAAAAATGCAGTTTAAGAAGGAAAGGAAAAAAAGGAAGATTTAAAACATAAAAAAGGGAATTTAAAACTAGGAACTGTACCTGATTAGCTCAAGGAGCAGCTTTATGTGATAGCTAATCACCTGACTTGTAGTTGTCCTTCACTAGCATCCTTGTGCGGTGTCGATGAGCAAGTTGATCATTTATTTATTTCGGGGCTGAAAACCCAGCTATGATTTTGTACAGATAATACAACTTTAAAGTTGAAAACACAACTATCCTGTGGAGCAGTAACTAGCTAGTTGAAAGCCAGAGACACATCTTTACTGTCCAATTTGTAACGATTAAGTTGTCATGCTGCATACTCATAATATTCTAATATAGTACAATGATGAGGATACAAACTTATAAGCTTAGTAAATCACTAATATAACTCACAAGCTTAAATTAAATCACCACGTTTATGTTTGTTGGACGCCTTTCAATATCATGCTGAATCATAAACAAAAGCCAAACTAGGAAAATATCTAAAGAACAAAGATAGGATAAATAACCAATTCATTTCCAAATTGTAATGTAACATGATAGATAATTAGAATTCCCTAATAATTTAAGAATTATATATTTGATGTTTAATAAATCATGTAGCAATGTCGCTCTGTAATTATTAAATCATGGAAATATGATGCTGAACTAAATGTATCTTCTGCTGAGCACAAGCAGAAACGTATCTTAAATCAGGGAAGTACTGTGCTGATCACATGCAGAAGCATATTTTAAGTCGAAGACTGAGATCGATATGCATCCTCCAAATCTTGTTTTGTCAACAGCTTGGTGGAACCATTAAAAGTATTGGGAGGGCTAGCCATTTCCTCTAGCTGAAAAGGACTGACCGAGAAGTATTTACCAAGAACGTTGATGGTTCTTTCAATAAAAGTTGATCTAGATGGCACATACTCTTTCATTCGGCATAGGAAGTCAACATGAGATCGTGCCTGAAAGAAGCCACCCAGTATTACTTCATATCATTCAGATATCTAGATCCATACATATTTTTATAGAAACTAATTGAAAGTTGACAAATGCAGCTGAACTTCAACAGAAACAACATATTTTAGCACCAGGAAAAAGAAAGATTAGGACAGCAAAGCTTCAGCAGAAATTACGAGATTGAACGATCATGAGCCAAACTAACATAGTCATGCATGTTCAAGAACTACACGACTCAAACAATTGATATAGAACCTTAATGAATGAGGCAATAAATTTGTTCACGTCCACTGAGCAAAAGCTTCATTATATGTTTCTTAGTCATCCAAGTGAGCGTTGATGCATGCTGGAAGTTGAAAGCATAACATCGACAGAATTGTACATACCTTGAAGCAGGAAACTAACAAGTCAAACTGTTATTTTCTCTGAAGGTGGACAAAGGTACATATTCTTAAACAGATGACAATAATTTATACTGTATACAAACAAAAAATAGTGAAATAAGAACTTAGGGAAGAAGCCAATGTTTAATTCTGTGCAAAAGCCAATGTTCAAATTTTTTAAATAGATGACACTAACTTTCTAATTTTTACTTGATCAGCTTAGTCCCAAAGATGTTGGGATACTCAAAGTTAAAAGTTCATTAAGCAACCCAATTATTTAGATACTAGAAAATTCCAGGCATCTAATATGAGAATATGAGCAATTGTAACATAAAATGATCTTTATTTCCAAGAAATATTAAAGATTACTGAAGAGTTATACCGATCTATATTTTGGAGCACGAACAGGCAACTTTAAGTATTCCATATTCTTCGAATCATAATCCCACAAAAATGATGTGTGATGGATCCACCGTTCTTTAATAATTGACTGAGCATTTCCACCAAATTTAAGACTATTAAATGCATAATCTGAAAAAATAAATAAAGGAATATCGTTCAAAATGATTTGCAAAAATAAATGATAGAAAGAATCTCGGTGTTTCGTGACTACAAACAACACAAATGAGAGAAACACTCGACAAACAAAAAACTAGAACAAGTTCATGCAAAGCTCTTAAGGTCACATGATGAACATATAGTATTCATATGATCTTTCAGGTTCATTTTCCATTTCCAAACAGGAGCAGAAAGGAAGGGCAGGAAGGGGTTCTAGAAATTAAGAAAATTGAATAAAAGTTTATCTTGTAGATAGCCTCTAGGCTTTCATCTTATCAATAATCATTTGAAACACAAGAAATATGAGATAGACAAAAAAAGGTCAAACGGCATTATTTTAATACTTAATTGTATGCCGATTGTCTTAAAAAAAGCTGAACTATATGCCTCAAATATTAAAGGCATCCCTAATTGATTAGTGAATATTGATCTGGACATACGGTAGAACAAGATTATACTGTAGGATGCTTGGCGCCAAAGCGAATAGATTTCTACAATTGTATGTACTATGCAGGTTCTACACTTGCTTGCAGTATCTAAAGCTTAAAAAAACTAATGACAGGACTGAGGACAATTGTAGTCGCATCACTCCTATTAAAATTATAATGAGCAATAAAATTAGCATGATAAAATATAGAACACTTCAACATAGCAGAAATACAACCACTATTCCAGGACAGACCATGTAGAAATAGCACAATTTAAATTACAAGCCAAGAAAGGAAGAGTTTGTCAATGAAAACAAATTGAAAATAACAAGTATGTATCAACAGGTAATGAAGTAGCTATGTTCCCCATTCTTGCTTTCTACTAACCATTTTCACGGAGATTGAAGTCACCAAATCCACGTAAGGCCTCAGCATACACTTGGGCAGACCAGGACATAATAGGGAGAGGATATGGTTGCAACCCTGGAATAGCACTTTTGTTGCAAATAAAGGAGATGAAGATCGTTCCATCATCAACAATAACTGTACCACCTCCAGTAAATCTTCTTATTACAGGAACTTGATCACGAAGCACAGACTTCAATTCAATAAGTTCTGAAGGTCTCCTGATGTTATAATTTCACCAAGGTCAGTCTTTTATTAATAGCGTCAAATACAATCCTTGAGTGCCCAAACCATGCAAGAAGAGAGATTTAAAAAATTACAGTTTTTCAGATAAGATAAACATAGTATTATTATTATATTTAAAATTGTATAGTTACCCTGATATCCCCATGACTATAGCAGGATGAATTGTCCCATGATTAACAATGCACCAATTTTCTCTTGTGGTTCTGAGCAACCTTTCCTCCAAATATAATTGCTCCAGTATCGACACAGATGTCATCGAAAGAAGGTTCATGGAGGGAAGACAAGCATTTCTAAGTTGAGCTAAGGTCATTCTCAAAGACAACGAAGTTTATCTTTTTTGCTTCCCAGTCATAAACAAGCAGCTACTTGAATGCATCCAAGCTGTATCAAAACAAGACCTATATTCTGAATATAACAATCTCTACTGACAAAAATATAGTAATCCTAAATCTTTAAAAGATTTAGTAACCAGGGAAAAAAATCAGAAACTTGAGAAAGCCATGGCATAGGCGTCCTGTACTCTTCTTGATATTGGAACTACTGCACCTTGATCACTGAAGATTGTATGTTCTCGAACATTTTAACCAAGTGATTTTGATAATTAAAATTAGTATCTTCATCTAGTTTTCATCAAAAAAGGCTAAAAGGAATCAAAAAGCAATGTCTAATAAGCAAATTGTGTTGAGTGTCTTCTGATCTCTCTCAGCAATAAGCATACTCGTGATCTCAATAGCTAAATCTTCTCAATATTTCAGGAGTACACAAAGTATACATCCCTCTGGTTAGAGTGATTGGGCATTGAAAGATCATCACATTAAGAAACTTATGAGAAGATGCCAAAGATATGAAATCAAATTTTAAAGATACAAGAACCAATAGATAATGGTTATACAAGTACGAAATCAAATCATAAAGATAGCGGATGCGCGCTGAATCGATGCATATGTATGAACATTTTATTTTTGAGATTCCTTTGTTAGACTAAAATTTTATAATGAATTTTGAGAATTTTTTTTTCTTCTTTTACTTAATGATTGATACCCTCATTGCCAACTTTATCATTTTGCGCTCCGCTCAGCACACGGCACAAGCCACGCCCCTATTTGGCGTGTCGTGCCCCCCAAGGAGGAGGAAGAGGAGACGGGACGAGGGGAGGAGATGGGACGACGGCGACGACTAAGAATTCGGGCAAGAGACCATCGACCTGAAACTGAAGCTTCAGACGGCTGCTGCCGCCGCGGATCTGAAGAGGTAGCCGAGCCAGATGAGCCTTGCTGCTTGCGACGTTGCTGTCGACCCGGCGAAGGGGAGGGGGGCTCTGCTTTGCGCGGCGTGCGAGGGGGGGCTGCTTCGAAGAGGGTCTGCGAGAGAGTGCGCCGCCGCCGCCGAAGCAGAGGGAGGGAGGAGTCGCGAGCCGGAGGGGGGCAGTGCGTACGTGGGCCAGCCATTATTGTTCATTTTTTTCCTTATCTTACAATAAGATTCCTCTTTGAACTAATTATTTTGATGGCAGGCATACATTAAGGGTCTCTTTGTAACTTTTTTCTTTTCTCAGCCTTCGGGTGAACTTTTTTCCTTACCAATGAGCCCTCCAATTCAAGGCACATGTCAAGTTTAGTCCTATTATGCAATGAAAGCTAAATAACTTTTAGCAGACATGTCCTTTGCAAACTTCACAATGTTAAATTTGCTC
This sequence comes from Thalia dealbata, assembly GCA_030544415.1. NCBI lineage: Eukaryota > Viridiplantae > Streptophyta > Magnoliopsida > Zingiberales > Marantaceae > Thalia > Thalia dealbata. The sequence continues at coordinate 6,119,151 of CM060454.1, forward strand.
AACCTTTTGCTTTTGTTTTGTTTAAAAATTGATGTCAATATGTATTTATATATTACTCTTGCGGTGAATAGTTCATTATTAGTTAATATTATGTTATAAGATTTTTACTCACTTGTAGGATTATTTAGTAATTTTTTTAAAAAAAACAACTTTTTACCCACAAATTTATGAGCTGTTAGGAGCATGATCGGTAATAGAAATATAATTTCTATGGAATATGAGGATAATAATGAATCAATATTAACACCTTTTTAAATGTAATGATATTTTTAAAATAGTGTTTTTTCATTTTAAAATGATATTTTGTTAGAGTTTTATAATAAAAAATAGTGATGCAAACAGGGGAAATAAGGAAGAGAAAGAACCAACCAGGGAATGTTTATTAACTAAAAACATACAACACATACATGCTTCCTTCAAAAAACAAAAAAGAAACTTAATTTTCAGTATATGGCCTAGACGTATACTTAATTTCTCACAGAAAGCAAACTGTAAAAACTCTAAGAGAAGAGGAGGAGGAGGATTAAGGAGCCGGAGGTGAGGGAGGGGGATTAGTGAATCCACCTCTTGGATTGGTGTTGGCTCCAGGATCCTGGTAGTCCATTGCAGTCAGCTCCGTCATCTGCCTTCCCTCCCCAAATCCTTTCAGCTGCAGAAACATCCAAGGTCAAGATCCAAACCCCCCCCCCCCCCCATGGAACAAAAACTCAGAATTGATCAAGCCAGCCATTGACAATTAATTAATGAGGAGACTCACCTCAGGTAGTTCAGATGAAGACCTCGGAGCAGTGATGATTCTTCTTCCATGCCCTAATTAATTTTCACCAAGAAATCAGCACAAACTGGAACCATCCAGTAGTTTAACTTCACAGAAGAAGAGAGAACACATTAAGATACTGTTTTTTATACCTTGGGGGATGAAGAGTGCGAGAAGAGAGGAGATGATGAGCAGTGCGGTGAAGAACAAGGACTTGGCCATTATATTCACCTGTACGATGTGCTCTCTCGCTCTTCTTCCGGTTCCTCTAGCTCTGATACTTAAAAAAAAAACTTTGGTGGTTGTGCATATTGGTATGTGTGAAGAAATGATAGAAGAAGGTTCCCAGTGACGGCCACTTGAAAAGTGCAATCATGTGGCACGAATCTGACAAATTAATCAATTCAGCACTCTCACGTGTTGGCAAGTTGAGTGCTTCATTTTGTTCGAGCCTGTTTACCAGCAAAAGTCTTCACAAAATAACACAAGAATAGATAGATAAAGTTGAGTTTTCAATCTGGGGACAAGGTTTTAAATTTCCCTTCCTGTAGGGCACTGAGATGTGTGGGTTTTGGCCTTCCGGAATTGGGTTTTCTGTGGGTATCATTCATGGCAGTATACCCATTGCATTATGAAGCAGCCATTGTTTCTCTAGTGGATGCCCAGTGAGTCAACTAAAAAGGACAAAATGTCCAAGTTTATCCTTAGAAATAATTTTCTTTTTAATGATTTCTAAATAGGACAACTTGTACCCCCCTAAAAAAGAATAATTTTAATCACTCTTCTGCAAACCCTAACTCAACCTAATAAATCTATTATCATAACTCTCATATTATATGATATAAGTAAATATACACTTTATATACTCATTATATTATATATGATTATTCAAAGTTATAGAGTTAGGCATAAACATAAAATTGGCACCCTCTTATATAAACATAAAGCTATAAATTTTATATAAATTTAAGGTCAGCCTGAGAATGAACAATTATTAAATTAGGGTTTGACTTGCTATTTTTGGTAAAGAAAAAATAAATAAAATAATACATATAAACATTTCCTGTTCAGAGATGAAATAAGTATTCTCCAGAGTGTTACAATTCCATTTAAATATTTTTTTTTTTTACTTTTTTAGAATAATAAGGTGGTTTGAGATAAATTTAAAACCACCCTAATTTTAAGATAAATATAAATAAGATATTATAGATTTAATATTTATTAAAACAAATAAAAAAGTTATTATTTCCAAACTATATATAATACAATTTTATCATTATATCACTGTTATTTTAATACAATTAATCATTAAAATTATTTTATAAATGATAAAATCATGAGTTTTTTTCCACACTTTCTTTCATTGTTTTTTTTTAGTGTATTTTTTTTCCATATATTTGATTGCAGAGTGCAGCAGCACTAATTAATTATTCCACGAGTGAGGGGCCAAGTGCTTCCATTAATCAATCCCACACACCCAAACCTCCAATCAAATGTTTTGATGATGTCAAGGGGGTGAATCCCCTACACACATCACAATGAAGACCCTTGTGATTGTAGCAAGTCAAACAAGGCTGAACTAAATAAAGTCAAAAAAAAAAGTGCTTAGCCTAACTGGTGGAGGTGGGTCCTACTCACTGTTCAGAAGATGATGGAATCTCAGATCACCCCATGGGAAGATTCCTGTTCAGATTTCCTTTGCATAATACTACTTACTACTGTGGAAAACAGTTAAAAATTTACTATAAAGCATTCAAGATTTGATCTTATACTTGCAGCACTATATTATTAATGATTAATAGGATATGAGGATAATAGCATGATAGAAATTTTTACAACCACAACTAATAGTTAAATGCATCACATCCCAAATACATTTTTAATCTAATTAGAAGGAAGATTCAATGTTTTATTCAGGAAAACTGAGCCATCAGCTCAAGTGCTTTGTGCACTCAATTGTCACTATGAAAGAAAGAGGACAAGGCAGGCGTGTCCCTATTCCTTTAAATTTATTTTTTCCACCTTTTGGCAGGAGTGATCACTTCATCAGTTATGGCCTTTGAAAAAGATATGTTGCTTGGCAGGTGGTGGTAGCAAATTCCAGCTCTCACCCTCCCCCTCGATGAAGAAGAAAGAAAAAAGAAGAAGAAGGGGGATGGGCCACTCAGAAGCTTTACTGATCACTAAACTACACCATATTCAGCAGTGCCTTCATTATTGCCACCACATTTGGAACTTTCACAAACTGTTGTCTTCTTCCACCTCTCTCTCTCCCCCTAATCCCTACTACCTTCACTCAAGCAGACGGTCAAGTTTTTTTGTTAGCTTTTGTTCCTTGTTTTGCCATACTTTTTAGCAGTTTTGCTAAGTAGATCCAACAGGAGATAAACTAACTGCAGAATCTATAGAGCATGCGCTCAGTGGAGTAGATCAGTGAGTGAATATATCTAATGAGGGGATGACAACCAAATAGACGAATCTGGTAAGATGTTCAAGAGGGTTCCTTGTATCCACCGGGCTTCTAAAGAAAGTGTGGCCTCGATAGCAAGCTCCAAAAAGTTTCTGCTTCTTTTGCTCTATATCTTCTGAGGATGCCCAACCTTTTGTGCCTCAAGGATCTGTGTGTCCCTTGTTATTTCTATGCAAGGAGTCCGTCAGATCTAAAACTGTGGTCCATCCTTCCCTGTTGTAGGCATTTAATATATACCTTTTGAAAGTAAGATGCATTGACACATCTCTTATGTTCATATCTTTCTCGTTGCAACAAACAATGACATACTATATATCATTCATTTTTCAAACAAGTTGGCAAAAGTTATTTTATCTACAGACCTGAACATCTCAGCTAATTAAGTAGCTGATGTCTCCCCTTCCCTTTGACTTCTCATCTATCTACATTCATCACATCTAATTACTGCTCAATATAATTCCTACTGTTAGAGAAATTAGCAGACCCATGTCATTGCATCTTTGTTCTAGATCCAAATCGCAAAACTGCAGTTTAAAATTTCTCCTCCATGAATCAAATCGTCTCCTGAAAGTTCAGCGACCGAGCGAGCGCTGCTGGGTTCGAGTGCAGCAGCAGCGGCGCCTCCAGCACCGCGCGGTGGCTCTTGACCCGGTTCTCCTTCGGCTGGAACGCACCGCCCTTGCCGCCGGCCACGGCCGCCCACACGGAGCCCCTCGTGGCCTCCTCGCGCTCGTAGTCCTCCCTCGAGCGCTTGCCCTGTGCTGGGAGCAGCCACGGGAGGCTCCAGCAGGGTCCAGGCGGAGCCCCGCCGCAGCTCCAGTAACCGGCGGCGGGGTACAAGAACGGGATCGGGAAACACGGTGAGGGCGCGGGAGCAGCGGCCGAAGGCACAGGGGGCGGCAGCGGCTTTTCGAAGCGGAGCACCGCGGCGCCGGGGCTCGGCTTGGTGAGGCCGGAGCCGGGGTGGTGGACGACGTCGACGGTGATGCGGCGGAAGAGGGAGGAGCTCTTGCTCTTGCGGCGGCCGGCGCCGACGGGGACGTTGCGCATGGTGCCGCCGGCGGTCCAGTAGCGCTGGCAGTTCTTGCAGAAGTGGCGCGGCTGGTTGACGTTGTAATTGTTGAAGTAGCAGAACTTGGTGTCCGAGCTTTTGCAGCGCGGGCAGGGAATGATCTTGTCGGGCTTCTTCGCCGTCTTGGCGTCGAGTTGGCCGTCGTCGTTGGCGGCTTCATGGTGTTCCGTCAAGTTGGAGTTCTTCGTCGAAGCAGAATCTTCATCTGCGGGAGTCGGTTTGTTGATCTCGTTCGAAGAAGAAGAAGAAGAGGCGTTGCTCGATTCGATTGGATCTTGTTCATTGGATTTTGGACTCCTTCCTTCCTGTCGTGGTATAAATATGATTCAGATCGAAAGAAAGTTGGCGATTTCTTCCTAGAGAGAACAAAAATGTTCCTGTCGTGAATCAATTCTGATACTCATGTCAAAACATGAATCTCCAAAAATAGAAAAAGGAAAAAGATGAACGCTCAAGAGAGAAAAAAAAAAAATCAAACATCATATTTTAACTATTTTTGGCCAGAGGAAAACTTAAACAAAAAAAGGTAAAGTGGGAGATCAGATAAAAAAAGTTACATACCAACAACAAAAGGAGAAGAAGTAGAAAAAAAAATCTTGGAACTGCACATATCACAATTAAAAAAAGAGAGATAGCAAAATTCATGTTATAAGTGAAAAAAAAAGCACAACTTTTCCGAATAATCAACGAATCATCACAGAAAGCATTTCGGAACAAGAAAAAGCTCCAAAAAGAACGCCAGAAGCAACAAAATTCCACCACCAAAAACGAATTTTGAAACCAGAACAGGGGAAAAGTTCAGTTCATCAACGACCAACTTGCCTCAAGTAATCAAAAACAGAATCAAGAATCAAGAATTGCTTGAGAGTAACCAACCAAACAAGCGGGACCAACCTTCTCATCAAACTTTCCGCCACAGCCGCCGGCGGGCGGTGGCTGCAGGGGGATGGTCATCCCGAAGAGCTTGATTGCTGCGTCTTTGTTTTTCTCCGACATCTCTTCTTCTTCTTTTCTTCTTTCTCCTCCTTCTTTTACAACTACAACTACTACTCCTTATTCTTCTTCTGCTACTGCTGCTGCAAATTAACCTGTCTTCAGCTGGCTGAGTTGAAGTGTTTAAACAGAGGAGGAGGAGGAGATGGAAGGCCACGTGAGCAGAGGGGGAGGGGATTGTGAGCCACAAGTTGGTTTTGTGGCCTCGGGGTGGCGTTATTTGATTCCCCTCTCTGCCTTTTTTTGGTCGCAGTGGCTGCGGCCATCGCTTTTGGCACCAACGCTTTGGACCAACGGAGGAGGAGGGACTTTGAACTCTTGGCACCCAACGCCCCTTACACTGTGCCCCCCCTCCCCCACCCACTCCACGTATACTTCACCATTTCTTTCCCCTTTTCTCACAGCTGAATTATTTAAGTTTTTATTACAGAAACAGCAGTTGGCCAAAACATGTATAATATTCAAAATAAGATGCCACTAATTTTAGTGAAAACTACATTTCTTGATTTATTAATGCTGGCTAATACATATATTCAAAAAAAGGTGCCACTGGTTTAAATGAAAACTAAAGTTCTTCGTGTTAGCTCAAAAATAATTAATTATATTAAATTTATACCCACCTACCTATCTCATGCTAAACTCAATATCTAATTTTAAAAAAATAAAGGGATAAAAGTTAAATATTTTTTACGTAAGTGATGTCTAATTTTACCTCGTACTATTTTATATTATGAGTTTGGTATAAAAAAAAGAATAATTTATATTTAGAAATTAAAATAAAAATATATCTGCAGCCTAATGTGGAATCTGTGTTACCTCATATACTTACAATATGTAATCATCTTACAGATTTTTTTTAGGAAAAAGGAACCCCCATTGTGTCCCCTCAGGGATTTCCAATTCTGTAATTTTTTGGACATGACTCTTGTGGTCTTTTTTTTTCTCAGCGTACTTATTTCATGCTCTTTTTCCATGTGTGCACTCCTGCCAAGGTTTTCCCTGGATTCATTCTTTCAGGAAAAGGGACCTTGAAATAGTTTCAAAAAATCTCTACTTTATTCAGCTGTCATTTTCCATTTTCAGACGGGCACTTTTATGGAAAAGAAATCTGATAATTTTTTTATACAATGGATAGGGGAAAATAGAGAATCCTCAATAAAGTAAAAGAATGAAAATGTTCGCTGATGAATGAACAGCTGTAGGGAATCATGTCCTATCAAGAACAATGATTATTAATTCATGTTCCTACAAGAATAAATTACACTTGCCTTGGAAGACAAACAGCTGGACTGGAGTCAATTTCTCCACATGCAGTCTTTGAACAATTACCAACGAAAGAGACGATTTTATCCTAGTAAAAAATGAGGATAATTAGGATCAAATGTATCATAAAACAATGAGGGATGGATGGGCTTCAGGAGTTCTAGGAGCATGTGCCAACATAGCCAAATCCCATGACAATGAATGCAAAAGCTTGAAGGTAGATGTACACGTAGTAGTGGTTTTCTCCAAAGGCTAGATTGTAGCATGCACAGCATAGGAGGAAGAGTGAAAACCCCAGCTGGGAGAAGCTCACACTGCCATGGAAAAAAGTGATTGATATGATACTTATACGTAGGAGAAGAACAACTATGAACCACCAATGCAGATCTATTCAGATACTGACAAGAGCCATAAAGAGAATAAAATGATTAACTATAGGCTTACTTGTCTCTTAAGGTTGTTCCGGCTGGTTCAGGCATCTCACCGGCTTCAATCTTCTCAGGGAGTAGTGATTCTCCAAGCTTCTCAGTTACAACCCACTCATTGAAATTTGCCGTTTCCAGCAGGCCAGTTATGGCAGCTTTCATTCGATGCATCGACATGACGTTCTCGAACAAAATCCAGAATGGCATTATGTGAAGAGAGCTGTTACAAGAAGAATTGACATGAAGATACCGATTGGCTAAAAAGACTCTTTTGAGGAAAGAAAGATCTGAGAGACTTGGGGCTGATAGCTTATATTGATGATACCTAGGATTTCTGATGGCGTTAAGAAGGGTAATTGTTGTAGGGATGTAGAAGACCCCCCATATGGGAATGCTTACTTCTGGAACAAGGACCGACGTCGGAATAACAATGCAGTAGAAGGCGAAGGTGACAAGTGGGGCCACAACCCTTCGGACGAAGAAGAAGCTGTAGATCACATGAGTTTTCTTCCAAAGGGATACCTCCTATTCAGGCAAAATAACAGAAATAAATACCTACTATTCAAATAATCCATAATACAGCATAAAATAAGCAAATCCTACTATCTAAATCATATTTTCGTCCAACTCTTTACTCAAACCACGAGTATGAATTGTTTGAATAGTCACATCATTATTTTCGATTCTTTAACATGCACGGTTTCTTTTGCCCCCCAAAAGATGGGATTCCTCAAGTAAGATAAGAGAATGTATAAGAGTAATTTGGAGATCTTAAAGGGTTATCGTTAACTATCTGTGGCTTAGGTGCAGTTTAGCAGATCTACTAAAGTCTGGTTGAAGCAGATGTAAGTAATGAATTTTTGAAAGTAGTCAAAAATGCCCCCAGAAAAATATTTATGGAAAATGCTCCTGTGGCTATTCCATTTGTACAATCAAATATCTCAAAAAGATAAAATTAGAGATGAACAATGTGTTATTGAAGAATGCCGACTACTATAAAGAATGTCAAATGTTAACATATTTGAATTATCAAACTGGACTTTTCATGAAAATATTTAGTGATAGTAAGTTTGTGGAAGATTTCTATATATCATGATTATTATAATATTTGGTGATAGTAAGTTTGTGGAAGATTTCTATATATCATGATTATTATAATATTTCGTGATAGTAAGTTTGTGGAAGATTTCTATATATCATGATTATTATAATATTTGGTGATAGTAAGTTTGTGGAAGATTTCTATATATCATGATTATGTAACTAATGCCCTGCTTTCTGGTGATTAATCCATGTAAGCTGTCAAATGTTATTTTTTCCAAGAAGGTTCTACCTTTGCTATTAAGATCTCCCATGCCATTTTTCTAAATAAGTTGGCAGCACCGCAAGTCCACCGATGCTGCTGTTTACGGTAGGCTTTGAAGGTACTTGGAAGTTCACTTCTGACCTGCATTAGTTACAGCAGCTTCAGAGCATAATGAGAAGCTAAATTCCCTTAGTACTGTTCTTGAATAAAAAATTCTGATTACCTTGATGTCGCCAACATACAAAAATTTCCAACCCTTCAGAGTAGCCCGAACAGCCAAATCCATGTCCTCGACTGTCGTTCGGTCCTTCCAGCCACCGGCTTCATTGATAGCAGCTATTCGCCACACACCAGCAGTGCCTGTCAACAAAAAATTCTGATGAAAACTAGCACCTGAATGTTCATCGATCATTCATAAGGATAGGCATCTAATATGATGAAGGTATCAGTATCTTAACAATTTCAAAATTGTTGATCGGAATAATGATCAAGGTTTGTTTTTTTCTTTACCATTGAAACCAAAGAAATCATACGAAGATGATCCCGACTCTTGCTCGACTTTGAAGTGGTAATCAAGTGATATCTTCTGTATCCTTGTCATCAGGCACTTGTTATAATTCACTGCAAAATCGCCCGGCAAATATGCCGTGGCAGCGACCTCCTGTCAATTTGAGAACTGCATAAATCAGAATGGACAAACGAATTTGCCATTTTTTTACTAAAATCATTTCAAGGACCAGACCGAAAGGCTCTGACAACGATGGACTTTCTTATACTGTTTGAATGAACTAGTGCTCGTCATAAAGTCTACTCTACTATTTGGTTACAAGCGCCTCAAAGGTTTGAGCTTCACTATCGGCTTCAGAATAATAAGACTGATTTTAGCAGAATTTAGCGTGCCAAGAACAACAGATATAATTTTTTTCTGAAGGCAACATGATGTTCTAGTTATCTTTCCTACTATATTAAAGTGCAATTCTCAAAATTATTCAAAGGTAAGATTAAATTAACTAGAGAAAAGAATCAAATACAGTTCTCGACAGCATGTACCAACCAATGGACCATTTTCTACGTCGTTGACTGTTTACACCATATTCACCCTTCGTATAACGCAGAGCTCAATAATGGGAAAAACGTAATGGTTGGAGTTTTACACTGGTGTTGTCGTTGTTGGAGTTACACCATGTTCACCTTCTATTGCTATGGCTTATCTATCATCTTAACTGTGGTAGGAGCCTCTCTTGGGAAACAAAATTGTGATTATTGAAGTCAATCTTGTTCAGCAATCAAAATAAAAACAAAGCATTACACAATAAATTATGCCACTTTGGTCGCAATGAAAATCTCAGTTCATACTACTTTCACCAAATTAATGATTGAACTGCATCGGTTATCTTCTGCAATATCCAATCAAGCGGGTTCTTTTATGGAAGAGAATCTTTAAAGCAAAATGCAATTTGTGAACTTTTACTAGTAATTACAACTTCTTCAAGCCAACTCGATTTACCACAATAACATATAAGTTGGAAGAATTCGTTGTACTTACCGAAATCCCACCGTGCCTGAACCAGTGCAATTTTCTGATTGTATACGAGGAATGGGACTATTCTCATGAGAAAGTCGGAATCTGGTTGGAAATCTGCATCGAAGATAGCAACAAAATCACATTGTTGTACATAGGTATGCTCCATTCCTTTCTTTAGTGCTCCTGCTTTGTATCCCTTCCTGTTTTCTCTGACCTCATATGCTATATTGATGCCTTTGCTTGCCCAAGCTCTGCATTCAAGCTCCACCAAGTTCTACAACAAAATTAGAGAAGGAAAAATAATACCAATAGTCATAGAATGATACAGGTTTTGTTCTACTGATACGATTATCCAGGTTTGGACTAAAAACTCAACAACGGTGAGCGAACACTTGGTGGAGCTAGTTCGGCTTTTGGATTGAAGATGCCAGAATTTATTATAAAAAAAAAACTTTAAGCCCGACGGACCAAGTTATCCATGTACAAAGTGCGCACCCATCTAATTAGCAACAAAAGAAAAGTTTATTTTATAAATGGACCTTAGAAATCAGATTTTATATGTTTTTAATATTTATTATGAGCATATAATGTAACCGAAAAATGTGTCAATCTAACCAGTGAACCAATAAATCAAAGCTAGATTATATCCAAAATTAATCTTATTCTGATTTATAAAACTCAATTGTTTTAACTAGACTGACATACACTTTGTATGGAAAAAACTAGTTTTCTTATTTCTACTAAATATCAGATTCCTTTTGTATTTTAAGCATCTATATCATGTAAGCATATGCGTATTCGACAAGGTCAACAGAGAAATCAACACTTCAACCACTTCTTGATGCTGATGCTAGCAGGCATATGTGCCTTAAATAGATGGAACATCTTAAGTTGACATCCTGAGTTCTATTAGTTAATAGGATTGCATCAAGAAGGCCCTACAAACCAGATTTTGACAAACTAAAAAAAACCATTTAGAATTTCTCATCATCAAAGAACATGCCATGTCTTCTAAATTTTTAGTACTTGGAGTTGCTTCCAGGTCAGTTTCCTACCTAACGAGAAATCTTGATCGGATTTACTTCTTCGCGTACCTAGTTGTCGAAATGATGAAAATAATAAACAAAGAATTACTCGGACCATCTTATTATTCAAAGATAGTCTGACTAGTGGAAAAAACCAACACCCGTAGAAACTAGACAAATTAATGCTTATGAATTATGACCCACCCACGTACCAAAGCAGATGAAAAAATGCAGATAAGGATGGGAAATGTTCAAGGCGCCAAGTGATCCTCAGAATATGCCCTGGTGGGACTGCCCAACCGAATCAATCCTTTACACTAATCTCAAACAAACAAAAAAAATACGCCTTGCTGCCACTATAATGACATTTTTTTATCGTACGTCTTAAAGCCTTAGGAGTTGAAGAAAGCAATCAATCTAATGCATGTAGAGAAAGAACCAGGGTTCTGAGGAAACTTACCTTGATCTCAGGATCTGTGGAGTCGTCAAGAACTTGGATTATGATCCTATCCGGAGGCCATGTGAGAGCACAAGCCGCCCCAATAGAGAGCTTGTAGACCTGCAGTACACCACACGGAAGGAATTAGACCCTACGGAAGGACAGGCGGAGGGGGAACGGGCGGCGCCTACCTCTTTCTCATTGTACATGGGTATTTGGATCAACACCATGGGGAAATCCTTGCTTCCCTGCTCCTCATCACCACCACCACCACCACCACCATTTCCGCCGCCGTGCATCGGCTCCCACCGGTAGCGCCTCTCCGGCGTGCGGCGGAGCAGCTTCACCCCGAGGCTGACGACGCTCATGAACGCGGCCTCCAGCATCAGCATCACCGACATGACCAGGCACAACACCACCGCCACTCGCAGAACCGGCGCGACGGCCCGTGCCCGCACCGCCGCCCACACGACGCCGGCCTCCTCCGGCAGGAAATCGCTGGCGGCGGAGGCCGAGAGCTCGGAGATCGACGACCGAAGCGAAGGAAGCAACTTGACTGCGTGGCGAAGGAATGCAAAACCATGGAGGGCCGGGCGGACAAGGACGGAGAGAAGAATCCAAGGAGCATTCGTGCGTACCTTTCTGGATGCCGGTGGAGAGGAGGGAGGAGGTTCGGGCGAGCAAAGCGGTGAGGGAGACGTCGGGGCTGGCGGCGGCAGGAGGGGTGAGGGAGGCGGCGAAGGCCAGGAGAACGAGGAAAGGGACTCCGCTGGCGGCGCCGGCTACCTCCATGAGAGCCGATCGAAGCTTCTCTCCAGCGGAGGAAGGGTAAAGGGCAGCTGGTGGCAGCAGGCAGGTTTCTATTTGTGCATTTCTTTTAAAATTTTACCCACCCCATCACCATCAGCAGCGTGATGCGGTTAGCTCAATGATATATTTATGGAAAATTTCAAATTACCCCTAAATAGTTTTCTTTTTATACAAATATGACACTTCTATTTGATGAACGATTTTATATGCTATTCTGATAAAACATCTCGTCTATATCTAATGCTTTCGTAAAAATCAAACTCATAGGGGGCAAAGTCAAAATCAACCCAACATAAGATGCCTTCTCACGTGCGCGCATTGAGCTTTCCAGTTGAACCTGCCGCGGAGGGAGAAATATGACGTCATCAACGTAATATCCGCCGTCGGATTTAGAGAGGGGGGAGGCCATCGGTTTGTCGCTGTCTATTACTACTATTATTATTATCAGTATTATCCCAAAAGTAAAGATAAGTAAAAAAAAAAAAAAGATTGTTTTTTTCATGAAAGCGGTATTAAAATATGAGCAGGAAGAGAAGGGAGAGAAATAAATTAGAGGTGGAAGGCTTGAGCTTTAAGTGGTCGCTGTCTCATTCACTGTGGGCAACAACTCGAGAGGGGCCTTTTTTTTTAATCCGGACAACGACACAAAGTTAAGAGGTTGGTAGTTCGGCAAGGAGTGGAAGTAGGTAGAGAAGCTTATTTCTTTGACGCAGGCAAACAGATAATAATATGATTTTAAGTTGACTTCAGCCTAATAATATGATTCTTGTTAACATAAAAAAATTCTTATCTCATCAAAACTAATTATATATAACTAAACATGAATTCACATTCCAACCCATCACATCTTGTTAACTTTAAAAGTATTTAGTTTTTATTTATTTATTCATATATATAAAAGGAACCAATAATTTATGATTATGAAAGAAAACAACCTGAGTAGATTTTAAATTTCCCTAAAAATAGTTATTAATATAAAAGTGAGCTTTGGTGTTTATTATCCGAATTAATAATGTCAGGACAAATACTAAAATAATGCTTCCTTATCAAGAAAAATAATGCTTCGCCGTAAAGGAAATGAATTGTATATCTTTACAAGCAAAAGGATTTGGGCATCATAACCTTTAAACTATCTTTAAAATATTTTTATTTTAAAAAAAAATTTATATACTTATAATATGGGGAAGGGTATTCCGTGCTTGAGTATGCTCGATTGTCGTCAAAATAATTATTGAAAATATTGTGTCGAGGAAATAATACTGCAATTAATTCCATATCATCACATGGCATTCACATTCCAAATCATTATTAAAATTATGGCGGCAAGGGAACAATACTGCAATTAACTCCATGTCATCACATGGCTGTGCATCACTATCACTGATCCCTTTTATTTGTCTATATCTATAAGCTAAATTATTTAAAGATTCGAGTAAAATTAGGACTCCACTCTCTTAACCTAATAAATTTAAATAATTTATAAACAGTTAAAATTATAATTATGTTATAAGCTTGGGTCAAACACCCCAATTAAATTAATAAATTCAAGAGAATCACATGATTCTTATCTCATTATTACTATACTTTGTGTACTTATTAAGCTTTATATTTAATATATATATTTTAAGCTAATTTTTTTAGATTTGAACTTTATTTTACATTATTGTGATTTGAAAACTAAGTATTATAAACAATTTTATCATCTGTGATAAGTTTTGAGTAGTGCTAATGCACCATAGATACATCAAGTGTGATACCCTAGATGTAAACTATATCTAAAAGTATTTATCAAGATAGAATAATAGCATAAAATCTAAGTATTTACACTATTCCTAAATCCCCCTGATATAGAATAATATTATCAAGATCAAATATTTTATTATAGAATTAATAAATCAATTTCATATTGATAATTTTAAGAATTATAATATTAATTTACTTTCTAAAATTAGATTGTAAATATTCTTAACGAGTAATCTAACAGATCCAAAATTTAATTTATTGATTAAGTTTGGATTTCAGCCGAATCATCATCTACGATTAAGACACATACGGGGGGGGGGGGGGGGGGGGAATGGGCAGATTGTTTGATATGAGTACGTGAACTGTATTTCGTAGTCTTGCGCTTGTATTAGCTCTCTGGGAAACACCTTGCAGCTTAGCGTTATTGTTTTCAAAAACAGTACTACTCCAACCATTTTAGCACGTTAATTAAATGTGCGGTACTTTAGAAAAAGAGCTAAAAACAATTATTATTCTCCCATCCTTATCCACTATATATAATGATTAACTGAGCTCCAAAGATTTCTACGTTCTCGCACATTTTCAATAAGCAACGTCACCTCCATTCCCTGTACATGCATCATTTTGTTCCTCATCAATCATTCTTCTTCTTCTTCTTCAATCTCTGAGTACTTTCTCATCACAATTACAGAACCCCTCTCCCAAGAACATGGGTGATTAAATTCTTAGAAGACATCAAGAAACCTGAACTGGGTGCGAGACTGAAACAACGAAAGAATTAAATGGTCAAATTAATCAGCGAGATGCCTGCGGAACACCAGTGCCGACGTAGCCAAATCCCATCGTGAAGAAGGATATTGACAGGGGGAAGATGAAGATGAAGTATAAGTTTGCACTGTAGAGGAAATTGTAACAAGCAGAGACCAAGAGGAACGCTCCCATCCCCAGCTCCAGGAAATGGAACCTGCCACCCACAGAGAAAAAGGTGTCTCGGTGATGATCTCTTATCCATGAAGGATGCTTCTGGTTAAGGGAAGAAGAGTTCACCTTTGCCAGAACTTCTCCGGGAATTTCTTTGCAGGTGATGGAACTGCTTGCCTGCTCTTGAGCGCATTCCCCTGCTTCTCTGTGACGACCCACTCGTTGACTCTCCCGCCTCCGAGGAGGCCAATGAGCACCGCCTTGCACCTGTGCAGCGACATCACACTCTCAAAGAATATCCAGATGATGACCAGATGCAGAGACCTGTAGATCGTATCAGGCCAAAGTGAATTATACTGAAAAAATCATGCTTTGGCTGCAGAGAGAAAGGCTTAAAGCGACCTCAGCGTTCCGACTGAGTTCAGCATGGTGATCGCCAACGGAATGTAGAAAACCCCCCATTTAGGGATCTCAACTTCCGGGAAGAAAGACGACGCTGGAATGAGAACGCAGTAGAAGAAGAAGGTCACTTTGTGCGATATGATCCTTCTGGCGATGAAGAAATTATACAGCAGAAAAATTTTCTTCACTGGAGACACCTTCTGCAGAGTAAAGAAATGTTCAGTAATCAGTAGTCAGTAACAAGTAATCGGTCTGCACTTTTCAATTTACCTCGGCCAGAATGATATCCGGCACCATTTTAATGAACAAATTTGCAGGTCCGCAAGCCCAGCGATGCTGCTGATAGCGGTATGCTTTGTAGCTGCTTGGCAGTTCACTCTTAACCTGTAAAATCCATTGACTTGAAGAACGGTATTCACACCAATGAATGAACATGGGAGGAGCAGAAGTTGCCGAGAAAACCTCGAGGTCTCCAAGGTACAAAAACTTCCAGCCACGGAGGGTTGCCCGCACTGCCAAGTCCATGTCCTCCACGGTCGTCCTCTCCTTCCATCCCTCCGCCTCTTCGATCGCCGCGGTTCTCCAGACACCAGCAGTTCCTGGCTCATCTCGTGCACGCAGTAATCAGGTACACGGGAAGAGATGATGAGAATGCGTGAGAGAGATTTAAGTACTACCGTTGAAGCCGAAAAACGCCATGGTCGTGGAGCCGGAGAGCTGCTCCACCTTGAAGTGGTAGTTCAGAGACATCTCCTGAATCCTCGTCATCATGCATTCGTCTGCGTTCGCTGCAGCATCGGCTTGTTAATATGATCATCGATCGTTAGTTCCGTCCGCATTGAGCTGAGGAGAGGAGACGCACCAAACTTCCATCTCGCTTGGACAAGGGCGATCTCGGAATTGTGGAGGAGGAAGGGGATCGTCCGCAGGAGGAAGTCAGGGGGGGGCTCGTGGTCTGCGTCAAATATCGCGACGAACTCGCACTTGCTCACGTACTCAACCTCCATGGCTTCCTTCAGAGCACCTGCTTTGTATCCGTTCCTGTTGTCCCTGCAGATGTAGTCTATCGTCCTCCCCTGCCCGGCCCATCTCTCGCATTCCTCCTGCACCAGCTCCTGCGCAGGCATAGTAATAGTGATGATCAAGAAGTTGAATGGTACGTTTGTTTGCACGAAGTCAGTGTTTGAGCTTGTTTTTGTTTATTCTAGTGCTGCACCAAACGATGAAATCGAATTAAAGTTGGGGAAGCTATGATGTGGTTGCCGACTTCGATCTGCTCGCGTGCAAACAAATGCCCCCAGAAGGTTTAGATTGAGGAAGGGAAAGCTGACCCTAATTGTTAGGTCCGTGGAGTCATCAAGAACTTGTATTATCAATCTGTCGTGTGGCCAACTCAGTCTGCACACTGCTCCGATTGATATCTGGTACACCTGCAAGCTCAAAATCAAGGATGATGCTTGTGCTATTCGTCATTTATTTGACTTTTTATTAAAAATAAACAGTGAGAATAATAGTTTGGTCCCAATCGTCAGATTAGATCAAACCATTTTGTAAGAAAAATTTACACTGCATGGAGATGGTGTAGCAGTCAGCCCTATTTTTTTAAAAAGTTAAATTAGTAGAGATGTGAAAGGGCGTTGCTTCACTTAATTAATGAGAGTGAGGTAGAAGGATAAGATTTCGTGCTCAATTCCAGTCTGTACTTTAAAAGGAGAAGACCAAATTAAGTTTGATGGATGACTCTGCAAACCTTTATAATAATACAACACACCTTTCATCGCTAACCATTTTTAAAATACTTTTTGTCTGCTATCTTCTTTTTTCCCCTCAAAATACATGAATAAACCTTTTTTTTTAAAAAAAAAGTTTATATAGTAATTTTAATATCTCTTGGAAAGAAAATTAGAACTGAAGAATTATTTTTTTTAAAAAAACACCCTATCATGCAGGGCATGCACTTCACACTACACCTACAACAAACCTTTGACTATTCCTCAAAGATTAAAGAAATCAAAAGGTATTAATTGCTCGCCATCTCCCTCACATGAATGCAATCGCAGTGCACTCCTGCTATCTTCAGCACCATTACTCGCACACAGCTATACATATATATAACAAAAGCTTCTTGGAATTGTCCGCCCCAACTAAGCCACCCTATCATTTATTTTAGTCACGTAGTTTCCCATCAAGATGGAACCAAAGAGGATTGATAGTTTTAGAAAATTTTAATTAGTTAATCTAGAATTATGCATGAAATATTTACAGTAGACTTCACTGAGAAAATGCAAAGAGATGTGTCAGATCTAATAATAACTTTAACTGACCTCCCTCTCGTTGAACATGGGGATTTGGACGAGCACCGTAGGGAAGGCCGGGGAGCCGATCTCGGCGTCCGCCGCCGGCATCAGCGGCTCCCACTTGTACACCTGCTCCGGCGTCCGACGGAATACCTTCACGTAGAGGGCGACAAGTGCCATCGACAGCTTCTCCGCCACCAGCATCACCGACATGCCCAGGCACACGGCCACCGCCGCCCGCATCGCCGGCGCCACCGCTGACGTCCTCACCGCCGCCCATGCCCATGCTGCGGCCGCGGCGACCCGGTCCAAGGCTCGGCCGGCGGCTCCCGATAATAGATACAGTGCCACAGCGGCGGAGATACGAGCGTCACCGTCCATGACCCAGACTACCACCACCCGCACCACCACTGCGCGGCCCCTTCCTCCTCCTCTCTCTCTCTACTTGGCCAGATCTTGGGAGGAGGCTACAGAGACACTGCACATATATACAGCAGCAGCAAATACTGGGAAGGAGAAGGAAAAGAATCTCCTCCTCTCTCTCTCTCTCTCTCTATATATATATATATATATAGAAAAAACAAACCATATATTGTGCGTGCGAGATACATGTAGCTGAGATGGCATGCACAGGAGCGAAGCCGGAGCCGGAGCCGGAAAGGAGATGCTCGCAAACAGAGGTGCGGAAGGAACAGAGAGGTCGAAATCGTAGCTGCTTTTTCTGTCCATCGATCGAAATCGACGCTGGAAGACGACGCGGACGTCGATTCGAGCTCGGCCGGATCGATTGGTGGGCGCAATCGCTGAGACGTCGTAAGAAATGGGAGCTCGCGTTAGGGATCTACGAAATTGACGCTGGAAGACGACGCGTTCGACGGCAATGTCGCCAATGTCGTCACTCTCAAGCAGCTGTACTAGGGGCACTACAACGAGTTCGACGGCGGGATCCCGGCGGAGCTCAGCAACTTGACGAACCTCGTTCACCTCGATCTCTCGAGCTGCGGAGAAGGCGAGATCCCGCCAGAGTTGGGGAAGCTCGAGAAGCTCGATACCCTGTTCCTGCAGACCAACCAGCTCGCCGGCGTCATCCCGCCCCACCTCGGCAACCTAAGCCGACTGCGCTTCCTCGACCTCTCTGACTATTGCATGCAAGGAACAGAGAATATCATACAAGTGAAAGCATAAAACTAGCTTGCAAGGAACAAAGAATATCAAAATGTAAGTTTCACCTGAAACATCAAAGCATATCTACTTGGAGTACATTTTCATTCCTACTATCGCATGAAGTCTTTTTTGCTTATCGTGCTCTTTGATCATTTGCCATTACATTATGCTTATTGACTTCCACCAGTCTTTCCATGGATCAAAACAGTTATCACAGGAGAAGAAGGGAGAGCATAAAATTGGCATAGTGAGCTGAGAATATAGTGGTTGTCAACATTAGGCCGTGGAGTCTGTTGGTGGCTTCCTGGTGGCTGGAAAACAACAGCTCTGCTCGGTGATGCAGCAAGAGCCCGGTCAGCTGCTTGAAGACATCTTATTTGAGTTACATCAATATTAGCTGGACTTAAAACTCAGTCGTTAAATAATGTGTAGACCCCCAAATTTAGGGTGTTTTAATTAAAGAAAGTATGGGTAAAAAAAAAAAATTCTTTTGAGCTAGATTTTGAGTAAGAAGTTAGTTAGAAAGTTTTGGAATAAAATTTTGATTTTAGTGTTGAGCTTGGACTAAGTTGAGAATTCAAGAAGGGTCTAGTTGAAATTTTATTTAATGCTGGAGGGACCTAGGTGAGGTTTAACTGGGTTGAAGGACTAGAATGTAAAAGCATGCGGACCATGTGCTCTACACGTGATCCGCCTTCAGCCAACAGAACCGGTCTGGTTGAACCGGATCATCTGATTTGGAGCGAACCGATCCATGCGAGCGAAGGCGATTCGAGCGAGCGCCGCAGTCGTCGCCCTAATTCTCGCCCTCTCCTCTGCCTTCATCCGCGAGATCGAGCTTGAGCCGGGAGGGGAACGTCGACGGCGCCGGAGTAGCTGCAAGGGGCGTCGCTTCCTCCGCGTCTCGCCGGATTTCTTCTTTCTAATGCGAGGATGCACCGCCCCCATTGTCCGTGACGAGCGATGCGTCTGTGATCTGATTCCTCCATCGGCGGTTTCGAGTGTTTGCTCGGGAGCAGCGACCAGCCTTCCTTAAGAGCGGCGGCGATCGTCCATCGACGCGCGAGCGACCAGGTAGCGGCATCTATCCCGCTTTGTTGGTTCGTTTCTCCCTTCCCTTCACCCATCGTCGTCGAACCTGCTGAGATTGGGGGAAACAGAGGCATCGGCCATCTCCTCGCGAGCAACCGTCGGTGCCCACGGAATCGCTGACGACCTTCCCTCGACGCGAACAGCCAGGTGGTAATACTTTTCTCTCTCCGTCGATTTCTACTTTCCCTTCCTTTTCGCCCGATTCGAGCGTCTCCCTGCTGCGAAACGAGTGCTCCGAGAGATTTCTGATCTCCATTCGCTCCTTCCGTCCTACCTCAGTCGCTACTCCACTTCGATCCGCCGTCTATCAGGGAGCAAGCGACCGTCGGCAGAGGTCACCGGAACCAGCGGCCGGCGACGTAGTTTCACCGGCGAGCTCACCATCAGCGGACGATCGGGGGCGACGAACAGAGGTAATGGCTCTGTTCTCGTCAGCTTAAGCAACACTAATTGATGATTAATTAAGTTAACATGCGATTAAGGAGTTAATTAATGAGTTAAGCTGAGGTTTAAGTAAGTGGTTGAGTTAAGTTGGATTGGGTCGAGCCTAATCGAATGGAATGAGTCAGGATTTAGTCCAATTGAAATTACTAGAGTCGGAGATGAGTTCAATCCGAACCAAGGTTGAGCCTAATCGATCGAATCGAGTTGGATCAAGCCAGATAGAATTGTTGAACCCAAATTGGACTAGATTGAATCTGAGTCAGGTTAAATTTAAAGTGAATTAACTAGACTGGGTCAAGTTAGATCAAATTGGTTGACTGGGGTCAGATTGGATAAATTTTGACCCAGATTAAATTGGACTTCAGTCAAAGTAGAATCAGGGTTGACCAATTTTGACTGGACTAAATTGGGTTAGTATTTGGGCTTCATGCATGGGCTTGGGTTAGTGACATGGATTGGGCCTAACATAACATAAATTGAACTATCCTAAATTAATCTACTTATCATCCTAATAACCTTAGAAATTTTTATTTATTACATTCTAAATAAATGTTATTATTTTTAGGAATAACATCTGTCACGTGAATATTATTTAATCTTCTGAGATAAATTAGGCAAATGTCTTGGGTTGGGTTTGATGATTTAATTGGGTTGGATTAGATGGATTTAAGGTTGATTAATTTATTTGGAGAATTATATTTGATGGCAAGATTAATTAACTGAAATTTAATTTAATTGATTAAGTTAGTAATTTAATTTTATATGATTACTTAGTAAAATCTAGTGTAGTAGTTGATTTGATTTGAATAATTAAAAGATGCATTATTTGGGTTATGAATTTGGAATCAGGTTTTTATGTTTGGGACTTGGCTTTATAATGGAACATGAGCTAGGTGGATTGAATTGGATCTTAATTGAATTGAGTTAATTGGATTGGGTGGATTTTATGAATTGGATTGGATAATTAATTTGAATAGAGTCAAATTAATTCGATAACTTAGGTTCTCAATTAATTAAATTTTTATCTGCATAATTTGTAGAAATGATATTAAATATGTTTTAAATAAATTTTATTATTTAGGAATATAATTTTGGAAAGTGAGCTACTTTTGCGGTTGAGCTTCAATTAAATTGGTTCTGAAGCTCTGACTTCGATCATTAATTCATCGTAGTAGGATTATATTTATGTTAAGAAAAATTTTAAAAAGATTTTATTTGGCTTGGATGCCTTAAAAATAATTAAAATTTATGCTTACTTATTTAATGTTATATTAGTGGAGAACTATGGAATTAAATATTAAAAACTTAAATCTTTTACAGAGGAGGTAGTAGTAAGAAAATACTATTGTACAGACATATAAAACTGCTTTATTTTAATGTTATATTAATGTTCGCCATTTTATTTTTATTGTAGACCTCCGAAGTCCAATTCCAACTGCTTGACATTATTCTGGCAGAGAAATTTCTCGCTCGAACGAGCCATGTCTCATCTGCTGCCTCCTGCCGCGGCGGGGAAGCCTCTGGGACTGCCTCCGAGTCTCTCCCAAGCATCTAGAATTCCGTTCTGCGATTCTTCTTGCTTCGCCTTTTCCATCCGCATCAGTATGTTTTCTGGTCCTGGGAGCCCATTTTGCGGTGTTTTTATAGTTTTTTTTTGTGTGCCTGAGATATGTGGCTCTCGTAGGCACTTCTCGTCCATTTCTTCGTGTCGAAGCGCGGAATATGGCTCGGAAAGAGAGTGCAAAGATTAGAAACCGCAGGATCCAGAGAAAGGTGTACGACCAAAAGCCTTTCTATTTCTGTAGTAGTACAAGACAGTTTACCTATTATTATACCGATTGCTAATAGATTTGCTTTCTTTGATCTGAAGTACAATGGCTCAGCTACGAAGCCCCGACTCTCGGTATTCTGCTCCGACAAGCAGTTATACGCAATGCTGGTTGATGATCAGAACAAGAAGATCCTCTTCTATGCCAGCACATTGCAAAAATCCATTCTAGGAGACCCTCCGTGCACCCGCATTGTGAGTAAAAACCAACTATCTCTGTGGTATCTTCCTTAGAGAACTTTTGGAGCTAAGTCGTCGTTAATATCTGTTTAGGCGCTTATGTTCTGCCTTCTACTTTGTGATAGCAAAATCTTATTCTTTAATGACTATTAGAAAGAGCAACTAGACTAAGACAGCACAAACGATTTATGTAACGCTATTCGATGTAGCCATTATGACCAAGATTTCACTTAGTAAGGGCAAATTGGACAAGAGAGAAAAAGGACTGAAACATTACTTAATCGTGCAAAAGAATGAAAAAGAAGAAACACAAAAATAACCCCAAGGGCTTGGACCTGCTCATTTGTTCATTAGTTGTGGTGGGTAATAGTGAAGCTCACATCTGGAAATCTGTTAGATTAGTGAGATATTTTTTTCACTTTTAAAACTTTTATCTATCTTTTGAATTAGGAATAAAATAACAGTGGGTATGCTTAAAGTATAATTATATGGTTACTCATTTAACGTTTGTGGCACAAGTATCTCACGTTTAACTTTAACCAAAAGCTACAGATATGTATAACTTTATCATAGTTTCTTCATTTTCCAATTGTTTGTTCTATTTCTTCTATCATCAACAACTCCTGCTTATGCTGGCTGCCTTTTACTTGATTACTTTACTCACGCAATTTTCATGTCTGACTAAGTTTTGTCTTATCATTTATAGATGCTTGTGCAAATGTTATCTTTCCAACAGTTACATACGGAATTATTTAACATTATCCTCAACTATGTATGCAAAAATCCATGTTCCTTCATTTTTCATATGAAGATCATGATCATGCTGGATTTGATTTCAGGAAGCTGCTCAAAAGGTCGGTGAAGAGCTCATAAAAGCATGCAAAGACTTGAAAATATCTGAAATATCATCATACGATCGCAATGGCTTTGCTAGGGGAGAGAGGATGTCAGCATTTGAGATACCTATCTCACAGTATGGGTTCTTATTTAGATAGATGATCATCAACGCTGAATTTCTTGTATCTTAAATGATGAAAGTTTTGGCATCAGAGGTATATGACTGGACAATTAGCTTCTTCCTTGTACAATATAGTTTCTATGAAAAATTCCCCTTTCAGTTTATCCCAGCAGCGCATTCTTCTGACCTAAAATTTTATACTCATGGGCACACTATCCTAATCGATTGAAACACAATGATTCTGACACTATTTCAACGTATTAAAGTGGTGAAAACATGAATAGACAATATACATTATGACTTGTATATTCTGTGACTATGCTAAATGAGCTTGCATTGTTGGAGCAGTTTGAACCTTTTTTTTTCTTTTTGTTTATTGGTGTTGATTCTATTGTTAAAAGCTAAGGTAGAAATAACAACAGTGGATCGGGAAATGATATCTGTTACCTGATTTCATGGGTGTAACATAACACTGTGTTGTAAACTGAGCTTGACACTACCACTAAAATGCTATCTGTTACCTTACTATGGGAAAGCAGTGATACGTTGGGAGATTAATTTATCCATCGTTTAATGTTTGGTGCAAGTCAACTGGTTGTTTGCAAAAGTGCAGCATCTATTAAAGAGAGGGTGCATTTGTTTTCACATGAAGGTGGTGAAATCTAAGGTAGGGAAAAACAAGTTGGATTCAAGATTTTGACCCCTACTTAGAAATGAGGCACTGCTTTTATCTCTTTGAACGCTGCAAGTAACTATGATCTCTGTGTTATGTATAACCAACCCTCATTAGCTCAGTAAAACTTCATTAAACAATCTAAGTCATCACCACATGTAAGTAGAGGGTGGAAGGGTTTGAAGACACTCTTAATCCACCGAGGTAAAGACCTACAATTCCTAAGCAAAATTTTCTTCGTCCGACATGTTTCTCCTTTTTGTGCCACCGAGCCTGCAAACAATTAATGATA
The DNA here is from genome assembly GCA_030544415.1 of Thalia dealbata. NCBI lineage: Eukaryota > Viridiplantae > Streptophyta > Magnoliopsida > Zingiberales > Marantaceae > Thalia > Thalia dealbata. Next base: position 6,143,230 of record CM060454.1, read on the forward strand.
TCCAGTTCGTTGTGTTGCCCACGCCACAAATTTCCAGCAGCAGTACCACTACCACGTATGACTCTTACACGTATCAAGGCAGTAATTAATTATAAATTAAATAGCAATGCATGGTTAGAGAGATGCAGTAACAGCACATCAGACATTCTAGTAGTTAAGTTTTTTTTTTAACGCAATCAATAGATTTCATATGTCTAATAAATGCTATACGATTTCTTTTTTCACTTAATTAATGTTTTAGGATCACTGACTAAAAGTGACTTTATCGGGCTGACGTTGTAAATCAGGTCCGTGGCTGTTTTAATTAATTGATATTTTGAATTGGAGCCATCAATCACATTGATTTAATTTCATTTCGACTCTTTTGATGGTTGACTTGTCACCCCTGGGTTGCTTTTAGGTCCCCCTCGCTGCAGCTCTTTCTTCTAGAAAGGCTTTAAGCTCCATTAACTCTCCCTGGCTTTAGTCATTATTAAGTGACCCTTCGATGTAGGTCAGCACTGTAGACGATATCAGTGTCACCTCCATATATCTATATATAATTATCTAATTCCCATCACCTATTTTACAAATATATCATGATCAAGAGCCAAGAGGTGGGCCAGAAAACTTCTTTGTTTCAACAAAAGAACAGTAAGAGATCCTGAGCAGATTATATAAACTATGCTCTCTCCTTGAAAAGAGATAAGGTGTATTTACAAGGATCCATATTGATACAGGCGAATGATCATAACATTCGGATAATTCAAGTTTGAGCTGCTGGTGGCCGGCATCAGTGAAACTTAGGGAGGGATTAAATTTATTTAGGGTTCGCCCCGAGAAGAAGGTGAAGGTGGGGGATTAGGGTTCTTCCCGGAGTTGCATCGATCCAGCGGGCAACACATGCAGGCATTGAATGCACGCGGTTCGGCAAGGGGCAGGCCGCTGAGCTGACTTTTTGAAGGTACCTCTTGCTCCGATTAATTGAATGAACCTTGCTGTCCACATTTGACTCACCTCACTCGATCTGCAACTCCCAGCTTCAGCTTTCATGCCGCAGACTGCTTTCTTCCTTCCTTTTCTTTCTTTTTCAAAACGCCCAAAAGGTCAGCGGTGGACTCCTCTACGTCATGTCTATGTCTATATATACACCTTACCGATGTCCATTTGCAGCCAACATCCCTCAACTCCAAGCCCCAAATTAATACTTTTTTTTTTCTGTTCCTCTCTCCTCATCCTTGAGACTGTTTTTGAGCTGTGGGAGATGGGAAGACCACCTTGCTGCGACAAAGAGGGCACCAAGAAAGGACCTTGGACGCCGGAGGAGGACGTCGTCTTGGTCTCCTACATCCGGGAGCACGGTCCCGGAAATTGGAGGACCATTCCTGCTAACACCGGTGAGAGCCATTTTTGACTGATTGATCTTCTTCTTAGTTTTGATCGATCGATCGAGATTAACTTAATTAGTTTTTACTTGGATCAAATCGAACAGGCCTGAGGAGATGCAGCAAGAGCTGCAGGCTCAGATGGACGAACTACCTCCGGCCGGGCATCAGGCGCGGCAACTTCACCCTTCAAGAGGAGAAGCTCATAATCCACCTCCGAGCTCTTCTCGGCAACAGGTAAACTAATTAATCGATCGATGACGATTAACCCAACCGATTCGGAGCAAGAGAGCACGAGATTTTGACATTTTTCCTCCGGAATGCTCTTTGCCTTCCGATTCAGATGGGCGGCGATCGCCTCGTACATGCCGGAGAGGACGGACAACGACATCAAGAACTACTGGAACACGCACCTCAAGAAGAAGATGCAGCCGCAGCTTAATCTCAGCGCCGAGAGGCCGCTGGGCGCGTCTCGCTCCGTCTTCAAAGGCCGGTGGGAGCGGTGCCTGCAGACGGACGTCGACATGGCGAGGCGAGCTCTGTCGGAGGCTCTGGCGGTGGACGCGGCGGCCGAGAACCCCGCGCTCGGCTTTGAGTCGAATGCCCGCTACGGCGGCGGGTGCTCTTCGAGCACCTACGCCTCGAGCACCGAGAACATCTCCCGGCTTCTCCAGGGATGGGCGAGGGGCAGCGGCCGGGTGGTTCCTCCTAGGTCTGCGGCGGCGGCGGCGACGGCGTCGACGTCGAGCCAGGGGAGCGCCACCAGCACCTCTTCCTCCAATTACTGCGTCTTGCCGGCAGCGTCACCGGAGCCGCTGGATTCGTCGTTGCCGTTCGAGTTCGGGGAGTCCGCAGCGGATGGGGCGGCGCTGGCGGCATTCTCGTCGCTGGAGTCGTGGCTGCTCGATGAGGATGCCGGAGTAGGAGAGGTGGAGAATTTTTTCTGCATGATGATGGCGGAGGGTTAACAACTGTGATTACATTTTGGCAGGGCTTATTTTTGTCGCTCCTTTTGTTTAGCTGCCGTTGGATTTAATCTTTTATTTAGCTATATTTAAATCTATACCGACCATTATAATTTCCTAAGTAGCTTTCAGTTTCACTTTTATATGCTTTTATACTGTTTCAAAAAATAACATATACCAAATGGTCCACAAAGCTTATTTTTGAATATAACATGTACCTAACCATTTATCCAAATTGTTATTCTTATTATATTTATTTGAAGATATAGAAATATAATAACATGTTTTAATTATTTTTCTTACAAAAAGAAACAATACAATATTTTTTAAAAAAACATAAAACCTTAAGAATTTCTTCTTATTGACTCTAAAATTAGGATGAAGTGTTTATCTTTTTTTTCTTCATATAATTTCCTTTAAAATTAACAAGATATATATATAGAGAGAGAGGGAGAGAGAATAGTAGAATTAAATGCAGGCCACCCTCCATGACATGTGAGCAAGAAGCAGGTATTAGTGGTCTAGTGTTTCATCCATCTACTGAAACAAGGGGTAAGAGGGGAGGGGAGGGCATTGAAGAGGTGGGGATGGACTTAAACTAGTTGGATGCAGAGAAGTTAAAGCTTCAAGTGGGAGACAAAGCATTTAAGTGCTGCTCATGGGATGAGAGATCGAGGCATGAAGCAACAGATCACAACCATGTTACTTATCAGGTTCAGCAGCAGCAGCAGCAGCAGCAGCTCCATGTACATTGCATTATCCATTGCATGCTCAAAAGAAGCTTCCTCACTTTTATATTTATTGGTTTAGAAAACATTTAAAATGGGAGAGGAAAAAAATAAGGGGAAAACAAGAATAAAAATTAACAATTTGCTATTTTAGATGGCATGATGATTGATATATAAAATGTGCTTGCTGCATGGAAGATTTTTTTGTATAATATATATCTCTTTTCCTGTTTATTTTTGTCTTGGATTAAAAATATTTTTTAAAGAAAGAACTATTTAGATGGTATTTGATGCACAGAAGATTCTGTTTTGTATAATCCTCTCCCTTGATATTATTAATTAAAAGGATTATAAAGAAAACTGAAACAAAAGCACTAAAACTTTATAAAATCAATATCAATAAGTCTGTCCCTTCTTTAAAGATCAAATGTAAAAAACTAGTGATAGTTGATCAAATTTTAACTAGTACTGTTCTAGCTAAAGCTAATGTAATTTATTGGTCTATTAAACTTCAATGGGTTTGGATTTTTTTCCCTATAAGATTAAGTAGTCAGGTCCAAGCAACTTTTTTTCTTTTTTGGTTTAGTTTGGCCCAATCTATTAAATAATCGGGACAATTGAATCGACATCTTCCTCATTTATCTTTGACCTCCTTTCCTTCTGCATTGGATAATGAATTCATATTCAAAGGAAACATATTTGGTAGATTCTTTTAGAATCATGCTAATTTTATATGCGATAGTTACTTACATTAAGAGAATACCATTACAACTGGTTTTGAAAATAAACAGTTATGTTCATCTCAATGTGGATCCACTCATTTACATATCCTGATGATTAATTAAAAGTCAATCCAGGTTGTATGATTCACACCAGTTTATCACGTGCTGCACATATTTGTTTACTACAAATTTTCCATTGTATTCATCTTCCTGTGTGCTGGTTCATGGATGGATGACAAGAACAGGATTGTGATCCGTTGACCTTAACTATTCAATTCTAAATGGTTGCTTCGGATTAAAATCTCAAAACACTGAATTATTGAAGATGAAACTGGAGTATATCAGAATGATTATTTGACATCAAATCTTTTAGTAAAACTCACAAGACGATGAAGAAAATGACCAAAAAAGATTAATCAAAATACAGGATGAATCAGTTGTTGCAGAGTTTGATGGGGCGGGCTTGGAGGCCGCCGTCCTTCCTCTGCTCCAAGGAGTAGGGCATGTGGGTTCCGAGGATCTTATCCCAGACCACGAAGAAGGGCTGGGAGAAGTTGTGCTTGCTGCCGTAGAGCTGGTGATGGACGTCGTGGTAGGCGCTGTTGTTGCTGAAGAAGGCGTGGAGGGGGTTGCCGGGAAGCCAGAGGCCGCAGTGGTCGTCGACGGTCTTGACGGTGGCGAAGGAGAAGAAGAAGACGGCGGTGCGGGGGGTCATGCCGGAGAGGAGGAAGGAGAGGGCGCCGCCGACGGTGTCGAGGAGGAGGCCCTCGAGCGGATGGTTGTAGAGGGCTCCGAAGGCGTAGGGCGCGATGAGGGTGTGGTGCTTGGAGTGGACGTGCCGGTAGAGGAACTTGTTGATGTGCATGTAGCGGTGGATGAAGTACTGCCAGGTATCGAGGACGAACATGGCGGCCAGGATCTGCAGGAGGACGATGGGGAGAGACGGCTGCGGCATCGCCACCCCGCTCCCGTCGCTGATGACCTGCAAAGACGTATACGTACATCCATGCTCAACTGATCGATCACCAAATTAATGAACAAGCGAGCTGAGCTGAGGTGAGCTCGACGGAGCGGGATGGATGATTAATTACGGTGAAGAGGAGGAGGGAGACGGCGATCTGAAAAGCTTGCTGAACGAGGACGCCACGGACGACGGTGAACTTGGAGACGATGTTCTTGGACTGTTCGTCGGCCTTGGAGTGCAGCCGGTAGTTCTCCATCCGATCGGCGAGCAAGATGAAGAATCCCGAGTATATCCAGTAGACCGCGACGGGGGCGAAGGTGCCCAGCATCTCGTCTGACACCGCTGCAAACGCCATGGCTGCAGAAATATTAAGGTTTTTGGTGTTGTTTGGAATGATCAGTGCGTAGGTTGGGGAAAGAAACGGCATCCTTAAATAGGGAGTAACGATGGATGATGGAGTAGTTGAACAGGAAGTGTTGTGATGTGTGATGAACTGATCATTTGGGCGCTGAATGCTGACTTGAATCCTCCGCTCGGCTTGGCTGAAATAACACGTCCTTCGTTTTCAATTGATGTCTTTTGACTGTCGACAACGGCAGCCCGTGTAGCGTACGCACATCGATCTTCCACCAAAGATGTTGAAAGAGAAGGCTGTGGAAGTGCGCATGCCACGTACGTGTACCATGTCAGCAACGTTCCACGTACGTTGCTGACATAACCCGTCCTGTTGATCGACCGTCAAAAGACATCAATTGAGAACAGTGGACGTGTTATTTCAGCCAAGCCGGGCCGAGTATTCAAGTCAGGATTCAGCGCCCAAATCATCAGTTCATCGCACATCACACACTTCCTGTTCGACTACTCCATCGCATCCATCGTTACTCCCTATTTAAGGATGCCGTTTCTTTCCTCGACCTACGCACTGATCATTCCAAACAACACCAAAAACCTTAATATTTCTGCAGCCATGGCGTTTGCAGCGGTGTCAGACGAGATGCTGGGCACCTTCGCCCCCGTCGCGGTCTACTGGATATACTCGGGATTCTTCATCTTGCTCGCCGATCGGATGGAGAACTACCGGCTGCACTCCAAGGCCGACGAACAGTCCAAGAACATCGTCTCCAAGTTCACCGTCGTCCGTGGCGTCCTCGTTCAGCAAGCTTTTCAGATCGCCGTCTCCCTCCTCCTCTTCACCGTAATTAATCATCCATCCCGCTCCGTCGAGCTCACCTCAGCTCAGCTCGCTTGTTCATTAATTTGGTGATCGATCAGTTGAGCATGGATGTACGTATACGTCTTTGCAGGTCATCAGCGACGGGAGCGGGGTGGCGATGCCGCAGCCGTCTCTCCCCATCGTCCTCCTGCAGATCCTGGCCGCCATGTTCGTCCTCGATACCTGGCAGTACTTCATCCACCGCTACATGCACATCAACAAGTTCCTCTACCGGCACGTCCACTCCAAGCACCACACCCTCATCGCGCCCTACGCCTTCGGAGCCCTCTACAACCATCCGCTCGAGGGCCTCCTCCTCGACACCGTCGGCGGCGCCCTCTCCTTCCTCCTCTCCGGCATGACCCCCCGCACCGCCGTCTTCTTCTTCTCCTTCGCCACCGTCAAGACCGTCGACGACCACTGCGGCCTCTGGCTTCCCGGCAACCCCCTCCACGCCTTCTTCAGCAACAACAGCGCCTACCACGACGTCCACCACCAGCTCTACGGCAGCAAGCACAACTTCTCCCAGCCCTTCTTCGTGGTCTGGGATAAGATCCTCGGAACCCACATGCCCTACTCCTTGGAGCAGAGGAAGGACGGCGGCCTCCAAGCCCGCCCCATCAAACTCTGCAACAACTGATGCATTTTACTCAATCAATTAATCAACATAAGCTAAACTTTCCTGTGTAAGAACTGAAGACATACTTGTTGTTAAAATTATTTTATGTTTTGAAGAAAATTGTTTTCATGTTTGACCAGCTTGAATTTACCTGCTAATTAATTTTAATTTTTTAAAAATATATTTGATATTATTTTCATTATTACTCAAGTAATATTATATAAATTTTTATCCATAGTAATATATTAAAGAGTCACAAGTACGAGACTAACAATGTACGCCGATAACACGGTAATGGCATCGGATCAGCTTCACAATGTGTAGGAGAACCTGGAGTTACCGTCTCCCCAAGCTGTTCTTGTGATTGCTGTGAAGCGGCCACCTGGAAAGTTTTACGGCGGTGATCGTACTGGGGGTGAGCGGATCTCAGCCTTAAGCAAGCCACATGGCCGGTTTCTCTTTAGGTTTTAATCACCGGCGGTAGCTCAAACTAAAACCCCACCTCCCTTCTTCTTCGTCGTCGTCTTCTTTCCCGGCCTCTCCTCTTCTTCGTCGGCTTGGCAGGCAGTCTCGATTGTTGGGTCCTGGGCCAGGCCGCTCGACCGACGCCAGATTCGGAGTGCCGCGAAGATGGTGGTTGACAAGGGGAAGAAGTCGAAGCTGGACGAGGAGGCCTCCGATCACATCGACGGCGAGCTCGTGATGTCCATTGAGAAGCTTCAGGAGATCCAGGACGAGATCGAGAAGGTAATTCACTCTCTGTACTCGTTTTGCCTTCTTTTTTTTTCCCTACGCTGAATTTGTTGTTTCACCGCTGAACAATTTTAAGGGGGTTGTGCTGTATTACGTAGACTGAGTAGTAGTAGTTAAGTGTTGAATGCAGGCATGCTGACCTTACAAACAGATTGCTGTTGATCTGGGAATTGATTGTTCATCCTTTTTTTTCTTCCATATTGCATCAATTTCTTTTCTTTTTTTATGAATACCATGAAATTTATAAAACTTCAAATTTTTTTGGTGAAAGTCTAGAGATTTTTTCAGTATGTTAAGATTTTAGGGATGCCTACATTTAAGTTTGACGCTGATTCTTTCTGAAACTGTGCAAATTCAGCTTAAAGATGAAAAGCTATCGTTTTATTTCCTCCACTTTGTTAGTTGATCGGTGCAATTTTATTAGTATATGAATGCTTTTTTCTTTTCTGTTTATTTGTTGGTTCCAACTGTGGAATTCATGTTCTGCATTTCGTTTTGGAAAATTTCAGTTTTCATTATTCATTTACACTATTATTGATATAAATTATAATCGGAATGTGCTGTCTGGTAAGAACAGTTTTTGGATTAGATTTGCTCTATGTTGATGTTCCCAGTCAGAATTATAATGATTGATTATTGATTATAATGTGTATAGATCCGTTGTTTATAGTATGGTTCTTTGTTATCCAGTATTTCTTGGCCAAGATCTTGAGTGATCTTTTTGCATTATTCCTGGATTTTCACGTTTAAAGTAAAGGCAAGCTTGCTTGATCAATGCCTTGACATCAGAACTATCTATATATGTTTTTTCTGGTACATGTTTCATGTTGTTCTCTCATATCTTGCCATGTCTATTCAATTAGATTAATGAGGAAGCAAGTGACAAGGTTCTGGAAGTTGAACAGAAGTATAACGAGGTACGCAGACCCATCTACAAGAGACGAAATGACATTATTCAATCTATTCCAGATTTCTGGTTAACTGCTGTAAGTTGTGCACTTGCTTTATTTTTATCATTGTAATTTAGATCTGTTGGAAACTGATGGTTTGCCTTTTGTTATAACTTTCCCATGTTCTTTGTGCCTGTAGTTTCTAAGCCATCCGGTTCTTGGTGAACTTCTTACCGAGGAAGACCAAAAGGTCTGGTTTTTAAACTTGGTCCATTTGCAGAAATTGCTATCCAGCTCGTGTGCTTTTTAAACTTATCGTATAATTTCACTCTATTGTTAACCAACTTTTTAGCATCTTGTAGATCTTCAAGTACTTGGTGTCTTTAGATGTGGAAGATTCTAAAGATGTTAAGTCCGGCTACTCCATTACCTTTGTGAGCTGTCCTTTTCATTTCTTGTTTACATGCTCTTTGCCTAATAGTTCAGCTCATGTTTATTATAGTCATTATCATCCTAAGCGTAGTGTGTATCTTATGTATGTCCAGAACTTCTTCACTAACCCATATTTTGAAGATACTAGCTTGACAAAGACCTATTCCTTCTTTGATGAAGGGACAACTAACGTAACAGGCACGGCAATAAAGTGGAAGGAGGGAATGGTATGGATGTTTTAGAACTATATTATGCTACTATTTTTCATTTATTTCATCCATTATTGGACCTCACTTTTTCTACATATGCTATTATAGAATGCTGCAAATGGTGTTTCCCATGAAAAGGAAGGGGGTAAGAGACCCTTAGCTGAAGAAAGGTTAGTTTATGCATGAAGTAGTTCATTTTTGTGCCTTCTGTAACACATATTTGCATATTGCTATTTGATTTGGTGCTTAGCTATATTGTCTACTTGTATGTGCTTGCACATGCCTTAATGTCCTTTATAGTGGTTGCTAAAATATATCATAGGTTTCATGTTCAAAAGGAACATGGTCGGATGTCTATCAATATGCTACAATTGCATAATTCAGAAGTGTTACTCAAATTGCCCATTTTCCCACAATGAGCTGAATATTTGCTAACCTATCTAGTCGTCCTTTAATTGAGTTGGTATATTAAATTGTACAGTAACTAACAGTTAACTGATTCAAATCATATTTTTCTCTAAACATAAATGGGTTAAATTTCTTGTGGTACCATTCAGCAAACCTGTATAGAACTATTAGCGGCATTCAAAATTTGCTAGTGGCATAAGTTGTGTCCCAGAGAGGTTGAAGTCCTAATTATTTTCCCTTTTCAATTTTGTTTTATTATGCAGTTCACTGGTGGGAATTTATTTGACTGTTTAGTCTAGTGAAATGATGTTGTCTATCCTTACCAGTTAGCCAAATGTTGATTACTTTTGCGAATCAGCTTAGTCTTCTTAGGCACTAAGGAAAATTGAGTTTAGTTTTAGTTGCAGATAACAGACTATCGAACTTGTCATGTTGTTTATGCACAGATCCATTTATGTATGGATACTCCTGGTTTTAATCTTATTTGAATGAAAAATGGTGCTATTTGAAGAGTTGTTTGTTTGCATAACAAGTGGAATCCTATTTGAAAATATGTATTTCACAGGGTAGATTGTTTTATTGATCCAACAATTTACTTCCATATAGTTTGGATGATTAATACTAAGCACATGCATTTTGTAAATACTTTGCTTTCTTTATCATCTTGTCATTTTCTAATTTGAAATGTTAGGATGGTTAGATAGCCTTTTGGTCTTCTATTAATATATTAGTTTAAATTTTAAATATATTTCTCCCTAACTAATCATCTCTCCCGTTTCATGAAACAGTTTCTTCACCTGGTTTGGTGAGACTCAACAGAAAAGCCTCTCAGAAGGGTTCTCTGATGAGGTGGGTTTGTAATTTATCATGTGCTGGAAAAAGGTTATTTTTGCTAAGTGACTAGACTTTGTAATCCACAATGTTATTTACTAATAGTTTTCTTCTTCATGACTGCAACTTTACAGTTTTACACTTTTTTCAAGCCCACATTTTGCTTCCCCTTCTCTCTACAAAATGATGATATCCTTTGTTTATGGTTCATGCATATATCTTCATTTATATGATGGTGGCCGTGACATCCTGTAATCATTTTAGGTGGCTGAGATAATAAAAGAAGATCTGTGGCCCAATCCTTTGAAGTATTTCAACAATGTGAGTCCTTTTCCTTTCTTTTTTAATATAAAAAATAAGCTCCTATTTTATTAGTCTACTCCATATGCTGGACAATGTCAAGATGTTACTTTGGATTGGGTGGTCCAGGAAGCTGATGAAGAAGATTTTGATGGGGATGAAGATGATGAGGTATTTCCTTCTTCTGTGAACCATGTATTGGCTACCCATATATGATAGTTCCTTTCTTGGGTGCATGTTTAATTGGCTTCTCGCACTTTGCCTGATGGTAATTGCATGTCCAACAAAAGACAGACAACTTTAGCCAAATATCAAGAAAGATATAAGCTGTACCGGTAACAAATATGGCAGTAATGCCAATAATTCAGGTTGATTTGCTTCTGGAAATGAATGTCAATTAGAGCATTCATTTTTTTTGACGTTTGAGGAAACAAAATATTATAATAGTGTCTCTGCAATTGCTAATAAAGGATTGGAATAACAAACTTGATAATTAGTTTTTGCAGTTTTGCGAATTCAGTGGCTTTCAACTCAAACTATTAACTTTAAGTGATATCTGTCACCTACAAATGAGAAGTATGTTATGAAGAGGTCCTTTTAGAATGGTTTGCAAAATCTGTTTCTTTTTCCACTGACTGCTAGTTATACAGTAACTTACGATATTTTATTGAAAAACGAACATGTTCAATATGCAGTGAAGAGATGGTAGCATTTTAGAACTAATAGTTGGTTTGCATTGTTTGCTTTTGCAGTACGATAGCATTTAAAAAAGAATAGGTTTATGTCGTCCCTTTTTGTTTGGTTTGGAGGAAGGAGCGATATGAAATATTGGAATGAGAATGGAAAGAATTTAGTTGATGATACTAATATGAGTAATTGATTGTTATTTTAATTTGAGAATTATACACCTTCTAAGACTTCAAAATAATTATGACACTCAAAAAAAAAAGGTGGAAATCTTATGATAGTACTAGCTCAATATTTTCAAGCGGATGGTGCTTCAGTAAATTATTTGCCATTATGCAGCGGAATGGTGCACGATTCTTTATTTCCAATACATGCCATTTAGAGTTTTGTGTATTAAATTTCTACTGCTATCATACTTTTTCCTTAGTAGCTAAATCCAATGTGCTATCACGACCTCTCCGAAGATGTTAAATCCATAAAATGACTAGAGATTCTTCATGGTGTTCCTGGTCCTCTTTCTTGCTAACATTTATCTTTAAAGCAAGTTGCAGGCACTAGGCAGTCCGAGATAGCTAATTTTCCTTGTCCAGCAGTAAGCATGTTAGATTAAATTTCACTTTCATTTCCTGATATTGGTGATTTTTAACTACGTCAGAAATGTACTATTGTGTCAAAAAACTGTTGCTCATAGGTTATTTATTAGATTTTTTTGTACCTCTAGATTTCACGTACCGTGGCAACATTTGCTTCCCGTAAAATGTCCTGCCACTTGACTTGGTGAACAAAGTTCACTCTAGGGCTTATTCAATGGAGTTTAAACCCCCTGTTTCACCTGCTTCAAACGTCTGGAATGTCTTAGCTACTTTCTGGTTGCTTTAGAGATCGATGTTTACTCGAATATTGGTATTTACATTAAGATGAAACATTTCTCTATAGTTCTTTTCCCCTTTCTCGAAGGTATTTAATGATATTACAGTTGTTTGTTCTTTTGATAATTTATGTGCAGATGATGATTCTGGTGGATGGAAAATGCTTTTTTGTCTATGGAGTAATATTTGATTAAAATATCATATTATCATATATACAATTTTTTTGAGTATAAAAAATTGAGTTATGCATATTGTTGGAACTGAATGAAACCTGATTACTTCAACAGTCCAGACGGATTTATTTTCTGTTATATGTTTGGTTAGATGACCCCTTGCTCCAGATTCTTAGGAAATAACTCAAGATTTTAACATTTGTCCGAAAAGCTTAATCCACTAGGAAAACTCCCTACTTGTAGTTATTCTTCAGGTATAAGATAATATATAACCTAAATTTTAAGTTCACTTATATTCTAACTAAATATTATTTCATACTAAATATATATCCTTATTCTTAATTACATACTAACTAAATATCATTTTATCCTGAATATACATCCTTATATCTTAGTAGTTTGCAAGGAAGCACTTTCGAAAGTCTGCTTGGACAATGCACTAAATGTTTCTTTCAGTTTTCCCATGGGTGGTTTAATATGCTCTTATGTTTTTGGTACTGATATATATATCTGTCTTTATTCTTTTACTACGACTACTAGATAACTGTGGTCATTAATATATTTGACAGAAAGGGAGTGACTTCGACGAGGAGGACGACTCTGGTGGTGAACAAGATGGTGAAGGGGAGGACAGCTAGATAAGTAGGATTCTCAGCTGGTGCAAAGGGTCAGATAACTTGTGCATGGACTTCTTTTTACCTTTTCTTTTATTTTTTTCCTTTTTTTTTTGAGCTTGGCCATCTCCTTTACAGAGGTCTTTAATTTAATTATCTTACATAAGAAACTGGGAAACTGGAACTCGGGGACGGTGGTGGCTCCAGTTGAATGGCCAAGTTTTCTTTCTTTTGTAGAGCAACAACTGGTTCATCTTCATCATACTATTGATGTGATTTTTTTCTTCTTCTTCTCTTCCTTAGCTATGACAATTGAACTGGACTGCCTAGTAAAATTATTTGTTCAGCCTTCTTAAGGAGTGACTCTGTTATTGCCTATCTTGCTTAACCTGGTTCTGAGGTCTGCATCCCTTGTGAAAACTATTTGGCTGTTTGAGGCTGTAGATATGTACATCATTAATATATTTAGATTGTCATTTTTCTTTTTAAAAAATATTAATTAATTGAGTCTACAATTTTAAGGAATTTGTTTATAGAGTATGCATCTAGTAACTGGATCAAGATGAGTTAATGTTTCTCCAGCATTGAATTTATTAGAATTTGAAATAGATTAATTTAAGTTTTTAAATATTGATTTTAATGGGGCATGAGATTGTTTTGTTTTTTCGGGGCGACTCGGTTGAAATCCGAGTTTAGAACCCGGACCGAGCCGATTCAGCCGGCAAAAAAAAGGTGCAAACCAAACGCACCGCACCGATCTGAATGCAGCTGCTCAATCGCACGCACAGTACGCGCAAATCAAGCGCTCGCACGAACCGTGAAGCGGAACGGACGTGGATCTCGAGTTGATGGAGTCTGCCCGCAAGCTGCCCTTTTTTTTGGTGGCTGCTCATGTTTCTTATCGACAAAGATCGTCTCGAGAATGCTTTGATGAACTAAAAAAATGGTTCTTTTTCATGCGATTGGTTGCTGCTTCGATCATGTAGCGTTAAAGAGCAGTCACTCGACCTTCGATTAAGGGGGGTCTGTTCCGCCAATTTTTCTGGGAACTTTCGCCCTGGGCAGCTCGCTAGTATCCAAAGTCAAGGAGAGTTCAAACTTCAAACGAGGGAGTCCCAGAGAGGAGTACGAGGAAGAGGGCAAAAATGGGTTCCGGAGTTTTTCTTAGGCTTGTCGCCAGGAACTCCGTGGTTCTCGCTGGGTAATGTCTCTTTGCCCTCTTCACAAGATGATCATCTTACGTTCTCGTTGTGTTTCGCGATCCTGCTCTAGTTTGGTTGATTTCTGGTGGATTTTTTTTTTTTTTTTTTTTGGGGGGGTGGGGGTGCTATTTTTGTTCGACTCGAACTCGAGGTTGTAAGGATGTATGGAAGGTCTGCGACTTGCAACAGATTCATCCATGAAAATACTCTTTTCTTGAGGTTCTGGAGTTGTGCTTTCTGTTGATGTCGCATAGAGCTAGTGATTTTGTTCGCCTTTTGGGAGCTTCCTGAGTAGATTTTCATTCGAACTGAATAGGAAAAAAAGAAGAGAAAAATTAACCAAAAAAGGGTGAATTTTTCTCTTTTTTTACTATGTAAACAAAGGTGGTGAGTTTAAACTTAGAAACTAAATGTGTAGGGCATTTGTCCAAAATACTATTCCTTTTTAATTTATAAAAAAAATCGCCATGTTAATTTCTTTGCGCGATGTCATGCTGAGAGTACAAATGAAGCCTTCGATTGATAAAGCCTCGTCCGTGAGCAGGATTATTTTGCTTCACCTTTACAGTGAATGTGCACATAGGCTCACGTGAACAAATAGGCCGAAGACAGAGCTTGAACTCATGATATCATGATTGGTTTAGACTAAGACCTTATTAGATGACACTTGCCTCAAAACTTAAGATGAAAGGAAAAAGACAACAAACATCATCATTTTCAGCATTTTTTTTCCTTTTTTTTTCCTTTTGTTGGATGCGAATGGTCAAAGGCCAGTTCCTTCCTTTAGTTAATTGGTTTTGCCTTCTTTTACGTGTTTGCTAAACTCACATCAATATGCAATGTTGAAGCATTTAATGAAACCAGGGGAAGACTTTGTTTTCCATCTTCTATCCTTCCCTCTTAAATAATTATCACTACGTGAGCTTTTCAGCTTCCTATCTGTTAACTTGTCCAAATCGAACTTGAATTCCTTTTCAAGATTTTTTGGTTTATTTAACTGAAGTTTGACTTCTACAGTTTGATTTCTGATACTTTAGTACCTTTTTTGGTGCATCTGCCATGGATATGTGAAGTGTATTGACAACTGGGGTAATTTGTGGAAAGGAGTATTATCCATAGGTATTAGCATGATTGGAAAACAGAACTTTCTGCTCTCTGAGACAACATACATTTTTGGTTTTAAAATAATGTTTTTTTTGGTATTATATGTGAATATCTCATGCATGTCATCCCTGCACATCACATAATCTTGAACCTGATGAATTCTTCACAATATCCTTCCGTCATTTTGTTTGTATTGATTCTTGCAATCATATTGGCACTCCAGAGTACTCGATGCCCATAAAAAATTGTTGTTTTCTAACAGCAGTGTCATTGATACTTCTTTTGCATTTATGCAGGCCTTTAGTTACACTTGCCTATCCTTTGTAAGTACCCATGCTGAATTGCTAAGTTCAAAGTACATCTTTTTCTAAATTATACGGATTTATTAAGCATGCAGAATTCGGGTGTCAACAGGCATGCTTCAGTGAAGGCTATAGAATCAAAATCTCCTTTGGATGACCAGCAGTGGCTTACTTACTGGGTGTTGTATTCTTTACTTACATTATTCGAGTTGACATTTGCAAAACTGATTGAATGGTAAGTACTGCTATGAAGTATGAACTAGCTTATTGTGGAATCTTTTTTCCTTGCTCTGATCCCTGTTTCTTTGGTGCTCAAACTTCATTATAGCTGGGAAAGATACATTCATTCATGTATCTACGTAGAAATACATATGAGTTTGAGTTGACTTGTTTTGTTTGTGTGTAATGAAACCAATATTTTTCACAAGCTATGGTGCAGGAACACACACTGAAGGTTAACAACAAGTGCATTCTCTCAAATTCTCAAAATGACATATATCCCCAATTGAAATGCAATTCATCAACTCCTCCAATACATATGACATGTCACTACGAATTTGTTTACCTTGACTAGATCAGATGAACCAATCATTCAAGTGAAGTGATTCCTAGTCAGTTCCTACTTTGTTTGTGTCCAATGGGCTGTTTCATACAAGTTTCAAAGTTTGAAAGGTTTCACCCTAAACTTTAACTGTTTCAATTCAGGAGACTAACAGCTGCAATAATTTGCCTATTTTTTCAGGATCCCTTTCTGGAGTTATTCAAAGCTGATTTTTAACTGTTGGCTGGTATTACCACACTTCAATGGTGCTGCGTACATCTATGAGCAATATGTGAGACCACTTGTTCTGAATCATCAGGCACTGCGCATTTGGTTTGTCCCTCTGAATAAAGGTACCTTCCACAATCCAGATGATATTTTGAGAGCTGCACAGAAATATATCAAACAAAATGGACCAGAGGCATTCGAGACGCTCGTGAACAAGGTTGGTAAATTTGGGCTCAGAAAGGATAAGTTAAAGTCGTCCATTTTCTAATATTTTCTCTTCAAGTTTCGTATCTAATTGTCTGAATCTCCCATAAACAACTAGAGATGTTCTGTTCTTATTTGCGTATTTACTTTGAAGGCTGGAGGCGCACCAAATTCCAGCAAGGCTGAAAAAGAAGCCAATCCACGGAGAAGGTTCAATAAGCTTATGAGATTTGACAAGGTGGGTGCTGAGAAGGTATCACGCCATGACCCATAGGCCGAATGAAGATGGAGCAACCGCTGTGTATAAGTTTTTGTTTCATAGTTTGAAAGTCCGTCACTGGTCAAACAACAAAGAAAAGGTTTCAAGACGTTTGGTAAAGATTGTAAATATCGAATGAATGTTCAGAATGTTTTCAGAATGAACGTCCAGAAGTTTCAGGAATAGGCATAATGATGTGGGAAGGTGGCAACTGGTTGTAGTGTGATGTGATGTTTAATGCTCAGTATAGAATTAAAGATAAAAGTTCTACAGATGGAATCGATGGAGACTTCAGAGATGAGCAATGTCAGGCAGAGAGGCAGGGGACCCTGAAGCCACTGATGATGAGATGATGCAGGTGGAAAGGTCCCCCCTCCAAGTCTTGGGAAAGTAGCAGTTTCATCATCCTCGATGAAGATGATTATGAAAAGGATACTGGTGGTAATTGAGGTGCTGAACTGATGGTGTTTGCCGTTAGCCCAGTGATCTTGTCGCTTAAGCTCGCTCCATTCCATAATTTTCTGATGTAGTAGTACTAAAAATTGAACAGATTAATGCCAACTTTTCATCTTGAGATAATTATATTTACGAACTATTATTCCTTAATTTCACTTAGACGTGCTCTAAGTTTTGAAATTTACATCGTATCCCTCCCATTATTCACGTCACTAATATGGTGTTATTTTTAATAATATTTAATTTTATATCATCAATGTTTATGATGTCATGTCATACATAGTTTTTTTTTAAACACCTGTGAGTTTTCTATCTTTATTTTTTTAAAAATGTTTTATGTATCTATGAGATGTGCATGGATAATTGGATATCGAATGGTTCACAAGTAATTTTCACTAAAAAAAATTTCTAGATTCATCACAGTTGATGTTTTTACGTGTCTAATACTTAAGTAGATTTAGAGTCGTCAATTTTAAAATAAAACTAATGTCTCCTTTAACCATCTCTATTCCTATTTAATATAACCTTTTTTTATTACAGTGAGGGTAGATAAATTTATCGACATTAAATGTGAATTTTTTTATAAAAAAATTTGTATTATCCTTTTAAGTGTTTTAGTATAAAAATTAATTATATTTTTAATCTTTTTCTCTTAAAAAAAATAATGAGACCGGATAAAAATTAATCAGACACCAAAAAAAATCCTTTTTTAAATATCCATAAGTATTAATACTTTCTCCTTAATTATCTGTTAAAAAATAAACCAAACGCATCTTCCTTAGTCTCGTATCAACTAGAGATTCCTCTGGTATCTTATTATAATTCTATTTAGCTTTATTTTATATATTATCTTATCTTTCTCGAATTAATTTGGAGGAATTAGACTCCTTTTATTTAGACACTGAATAATTAAAATTGGAATACCTAGTATTTTTTAAGATACCCAAAGGCTATCATAAATATATATATAAAGGTTTAGGGTAGTATAAGTGTGATCTAACCCGGTTTAGATATATAAAAAGAAAAAAAATAAAAATAAAATTCTCGCCAAATATATATAAACTTTACAAGATCGTTAGCCAAACATATATAAATTTTATCATGAGATTAACCTAGTCAACTTTTATTTTATTTTTATAAACTCCTCCAAAAGTAATTGAGCGAAAGTTTGAAAAAAAAAACATTGTTACGTGTAGTAGCTTTAATACTTATTAAATTAAAAAATACTATATCGGTGAAATCATAAATAGTAAATATAAATTATCTTATATAGTAATAATTGGATGATGAGTAGTAAAATATTATTAAAAATAACATAATTTTAGTCCAAAAAGTAAAGGTTTTAAAATTTTTTAAGAAGGTTTTTTTTTTATAATTTAAAAAGTTTAAATATAATTAATAAATAATAGGTGGGTGAGATATTATTTTTAAGAAAAATGAAAAAGATGAAAGTAGGAGACGTCAAAGGAGAAACTCATCAAGTACGCCGCCCAGATTCTTCCTCCATCATCATCATCTCCACCCCTTCTTTTTTCCACAGACACGAACAAAACACAAGATATATATATATATATATATATATAAATCCTGCCGCGGCGTACATCCCCAGACTAGCAGTACGTTTCAGCCTCTTCCATTTTTCCCTCCCCCCATCTCCATCACCCAACTGCTGGTTCGACTCCAAGGACCGTGAAGAAGAGAGATGGAAAGCCGCGGCAGCGGCTGCAGCAGGAGGAGGAGGATGCAGAAGACGCACGCACGCATCCGCGTCCACCGCAATCCGATTCCGGCACGGGGGGGCACGCTAGAAAGCTCCCCACCCCCACCTTTGCTTCGTTCCTCTTGCTGCTCTGCTGCTGCTGCTCCGTGCTTTAAATTCTCTGTACTTTGGAACACAGAGGGAGGCTGCTCCTCTCTCTCTCTTCCTCTGTTTTCCTCTCTGCTCAAATCACTCGACCACTCATTGTACTGCTTACTACTCTGTGAGACTAAAGGAAGAACTGTCCGTGTCGATATGTACCGTACAACTTGCTGAGGAAAAATAGCAGCAGCATCTTCGACTTTTAAAGGAAGAAATCCCACCTGCTATCCCTCCACTTACGGCCACTGCTCGCACTAATCACACCTTGCCTTTTACTTTTTTTGAGATTTAAAATTCATAAGTGTTACCTTTATATTTTTCAAACAGCATCTCATCACCTTCGCATAGGACAGATTTTTTTAATTAAAAAATAAAAAGTTACCATATATTCGATATGATACATTTTTAAAAAATTAATTAATAAATAAATACCACGTAATTTTTTTTCTAAGACAGTGGATATATAATTTCTAAACTTACAGTGTAAGCAATTATTAACTTTTTAATCCGTCTATCGATGTTAAGAGATAAATTAAAGGTTGATTTATAAATCATCATTCCTAACATGTAGTCCAATGAGTGATACAATTGCTGTCCCAATCCAAAAAAAAACTCTTTGAATTGTCGCTATAAAGAACATTGCAGTAGTTAGCAAACAGGACTCCTGGGAAAGATTGAAAGGGAGGGGAGAGCCTTATAACATAAATTGCTTAAAAGCAAGAGGACAGCTCACTTAAATCATCGGTACTACAATTTGACTATTTCCACTCAAAAACTACGTGATTGGATCCACATTGCAAAAATAATAGCTAAAATTTTCCAACTCTACCTACACCCCACATGGATGTTCTGCCTGGTCGTGTGATACAGTAGAAGTATCTGACAGTGTGCCAACTGAACAATAAAATTTACAAAAAAAAACTTGTATTTTACATTTTAAGATCAGAATGAGGAGATGTTAAAAGTGTCAATTTAAAGATATATATAGACGAATAGAATACGAACTGCCAATTCACAAGGATCAAGAAGAGTGATACACCAAATTGGTAGCTGATAGAGGAAACGGATAACAAAGCTGTAAAGCCAGCACATGAAACAAGTAAGATGTGGTTTTGTGGAATTGAACAATCCTTCATCCATAGACACACACACGCACACACACAAAAAGTTAACTGACAAAGCAAAAGAATGAGGTCAAGATGAGACAGAATGAAGAGCTGATAGCTCCTACAGTACATGTGAAATTAAGCATACTAAGCATGAAGAAAAAGACTAACCAGGTCTCCAGCCACAACAAGGGCAGTGGCACCAGGGCAAGGAGAGAGGATGTTCTACACAACCTGGTAGAAAAGTTCTTGATGGATACCTCAATCTCAGAACAAAAAACATTTGCTTCATTGGCAGTGGCCCCAAGGTAACAGGCTTGTTTACAGAATAAAATATCAGGAGGTGAGAAACTTATAGCATGAGTATACCAATTGCAGCAAGGTAATATTGGTTTTAACTAAGTTAAACAAATATGAAATGTCAAAAAAAAAAAAAGAATCAGAAATCAGTTAAAGAGCATAGGGATTATGGTATCTTTGTTTAGCCAAAACAACATTCTGGATAATCTAAGTATGCCGTGATAAATTTTTAAAAATAACTGTATCTATGATTGAAGATTATGTAAAAAGACAACCGCATCAAATTATTATTCTAACATTGTCCTGCGAGGTCCTATCACTAAAATAGTTTCCAAATGAAATAAATGAAAGAGATAAGAAAGAATACAAAAATAACAAAGATCAAGGCTTACAGACGACAGCTCTGTTGAATCATAACTCCAATTGAAAATTGAGAGAGGGCAGAGACTATCCATTGCAGAATTAGTATTCTATTCTCCTCTTACAAGCTAGTGTTATGCATCCTTCTTTGCAAGAGAAAGTATAGTACACCTTGCTAAAGATTAGAGAAATCAGCAGCCCATGACGGCACAGTTAAAAACAAAGCTCCCCAATCGCTTGCTAGCAATGACATTCCATTCAGGCGGTCCTCCATTTGGAATCCAAGAATTCAGCTCAACCATTCCTCCGCACGAGCCTTGCTGCCCACCAATCACTATTAGGCGCTCACCGCATGCTCGGAATGCAAGGCCCCAACCGTTCATTGAGACGAACCTCTCAGGTAACTTTCCCAATGTCGACCATGTGTTGTTCTTCTTATTGTACTTCATCACCTCCTTATGAGCATAATGAGCTGCATAAAGCTCGTTATTCACCACAGCTAGAAGTGGAGGTGCACCCTTCACACCGTTGAGACCCCCAGACATGTTTGGGATCAACCGCCAAGATCGCCGCTTTAAATCGTACTCTTCCCCACACTTCAGCACCTCATTATCATTAGTCATTCCTCCAATGACATAAAACTTATCATCCATAAACACCCCTGAGCACATCTTCCGTGCTTTATTCATATCAGGTAAAGTCTCCCAAGTATGAGTCTCCGAATTGTAGAGCTCTGCGGAGCACAGAGTAGTGTGACCGTTCGTGCCACCAGCAACAATGGCTTTCTCTCCGAGGCTCGCAGATCCAAACAAGCAGCGAGGTGAATTCATTACGACTCCAGGAGACCAAGAATTAGTCAAAATGCTGTACTTGAGCACAACATAGGAAGTCACCTCCCGACCAAAAACAAGTAACTCGGTGCCAACAGCAAGTGACTCCTTATCTGAGAAAGCAAAGCTATCTGTGGGACTTGAGGGCATCTTAGGAACCCTAATCCAGCGTTTTCGGTAGATATCATATGCATCCCACTCCAATGCACTGCATGAGAAATAAACCCAGTGCTCAGTAAACCCCTGCCGGCGACGCAGGCGGTAGACCTCCCCGCCCCGGATCATTGATCTGAAGATGCAGTTAACAGATGCAACTGCACCATAATCAGACCGTGAAAGGTGCACGAGACAGCTAGTTGCTGAATCTCTGTTAAGCCGGTTGAAGAAGCTCGTCGGATCTCTGTCCTCATCATTCCCACAGCCATCGCCATCATTAACTGTAAGGAGCTGCTCGGGATCTTCGACATCAGGGATGCCACCTCGCTGAAGCAACTTCTTCCTTTTGTGGAATCCTCTTTCCAATTCCCCTTCAGCCGCCCGTTTCTTGCTGTCTGAAGACTCGAGAGAACCGTCAGTCGAGGAATTTTTATTGGGTTCTTCCTCATAGGCGCTTGCAAACACCTCCAGCTTCAATTGAGGGTTTTCTTCGGACATATCTCTAAATCCCAAATCGGAAAAGAAAACCTAATTTCCAATTGGGAGAAACTGGAGATCCCCACTTACCCCGCCGAGATTCAATCCAAACCTCAAACCAGAGTAAATCATGAAAAATAATCCCAACTCAGGCTGGAAAATTGCAGTTCCCCATATCAAGAAATCCATGTCCAAGCATCAAAACCATGGATCCGTATTCAGGATAAAGAGCATTAGGAGGAGGAAAAAAAACAAATCTTTAGGTTGAATTTGGCAAGCCAACCAGTCGAGGCCGATGAATCACCGATCTGG
The DNA here is from genome assembly GCA_030544415.1 of Thalia dealbata. NCBI lineage: Eukaryota > Viridiplantae > Streptophyta > Magnoliopsida > Zingiberales > Marantaceae > Thalia > Thalia dealbata. Next base: position 6,165,669 of record CM060454.1, read on the forward strand.
TGGCAGAAAGGGAAATAAAAAACGAGAAAACCCCAAAGATCAAAGCATTCAGAACTATCACCACTCCCGACCCCCAAATCTAGCCCATAGAACAAAGATTCCAAGCTAAAGATGCAAACTTTTCTCACCTACTCGATAATCGCCTACGGATTGGACCCCTGCGAGGTCAGAAACAGCAGGTGAATCCCATCTCTGGCATCGCTGGACTAAATAAATACAGCTTAAAATCAAGGAGCTGAAGAGGCAAAAATTACAACCGACCAAGAGCAAGGAAAAGAAAAAGACGGAGATCTCAAAGGCGGCGACGGCGGCGACGACGACGACGAACGAAAGATGGAAACTTGAGGCATCAATTTCAGGAGGAATTGAAAGTGGGAGGGGGAGGAATAGGAAAGGAGGCTCCTTTTTTAGTTTTTAGAAGTAAACTACTGCCCCGTTCTTAGCCACTCCGCATCCCCCCCTCTTCTCTCTCTCCACTTTTCTCAATTTCTTTATTCTAAACACATCAATTGTGCGTATAAATTATGGTTAATATCCTCATCTACCCAAACCGAATTTTTTGGGATAATAAATTGCATTTTTTAAAAAATTTATAAAAAATATATTTTTAAAAAATTTCCTCTTCAATTTTTTTCTCGCCTGTTTACTTATATAGTTGTATATACTTTCTAAAAAAAATAAAAATCGGTGTATTGAGTTTTTTTTTGAAAAATTTAAAAAATTTCTACCCTACCAACAATTTTTTACACAAAAAATATTTATTTACATATTTCAATTATAAACAAATATTTGAATTGAAATGATTGTATATTTTTATTAATCATAGTATTTAATAGGTATAAAATCTATAATATGAATAGTAAACAAATATAAACCGTATATTAAATATTATTAGTTTAAATAGATATTCTTTTAAAAAATAAAAGAAAAAAATGATGGGACATTTTTTTTTAATCAGGGAGAGAAACGATCTGCTACGGCTCTTAAAACTATTTTTCTATTACTAATACTTCTGGGTGGAGAATTCGGAAGGCGGTCAATGGATCAGATGAGGTTTCCTTCACGGCTCTCTCTCTCCCTCTCCCTCTCTCGCCCCTTTTGATTTGATCTTGGAAAAATAAATACTCGCCGTTGATGGTGAAAGCAGATACTTTTGATTCTTTATTCGAGCAGGATGACAGAAGAATTTAAAATGTTACATCCAGTTATTGGGAAGGAAGGAGGAGGAGGAGGAGGAGGAGGAGGAGGAAAAGAGAGGGGGAGAGAGAAGAAAAAGAGAGAAGGTTATTGGAGGAAGCTAATGATCGTAGCGTGCAGTGCAGTGAGATCCAGTATATGAGAAATAAAAAAACCAAGTCATTTCAGCATAATACAAATATATATGGAGCAGTAGGAGAAAACAGTTTATAAACTAACTATATATGAAGTGCAACTTTACACAAAGACATGCACCCTTCGAAAGTGGTAAGCAGATCATTAATCACATAATCTAAACCCCTCCCTAAGAGAGTCCTGCAAATCCAACCATCCCCAGCTAAGGGTGGGCCAAAATCCAAGGGCTACTAGGCTGTCCCTCTGACATTCCTCTTGTTGGACTTTTATGGCAATAAGGGGGAAGGGGAGGGAGGGGAGGGCCCTTCGTTTTAGGGTTTGGTGGCATGTCATGTTGTCCAGCACCAGCAGTGAGCGAGCGAGCTATCAGCCAACCCCCCACCCCCAAATTAATCCCAACCCTAACCCTAACCCTAACCCTAAATTGGGGCATCGTCGCCATCGGGCGCAGATCGCAGATGTATAATTAATGTGCGACGACTGGCCGCCCCAAATCCAATTGGGGAGGTGTGGAACAAAATCCAAGTGTCACAGTTGGCGCTCGACTGGAGAAGAGGAGGGTTGATTAATTATCCGGAACATGATCTCCCACCTAACAATCATTTCATACGGACGCTTATGCTCCGATCAATCAAGTCGATCGATGGGAATCGGGGCGTGCGTAAGGGTTAAGTTTCGCGCAATCGTCTGAAAGGAAGGAACGGAGACGGGGCGGCATTAGGTTTGGTTCGGGGAGGAAGGCGGTGGGGAGGGGGGAAGGAAGAAGGGGGGTGTGTATAATAATTGTGGTGTGGTGTGGCGCACAAGTTAATGATGGGTTGGGGGTGGGGGAGGTGGCGGTGGTGGCGCACGCGGCTCGGCCGAACTCCGAGCGATGACAAGTCGATCGATCGGACGGACGGCGACCGCTCGCCTAACTTTTGGACGCGCCTTGTCGGTTGCTGCATGATTAATTAATCGCCCCGTCGTTGGGTCAAATGCTTGGACTGTGGACGCCCCACCCAACTTGTCAAAGTAATTATTATTATATTTAAATCATTTCATACTATTATCTAATAATATATATATATTTTGAAAGTTTAGAATAAGCTTGGACTTTTCATGTCAAAATATATTTAGTTTTTTTAAAATATCTAACGAGTAGAATTACTCTTCGTATAATGTAGAGTTTGTAGATGGGTTGATGGGCCGAGCCCGCATGAAACCCACTTGTTTAATAAATATTATTACTGTTAATACAAAATGAAATTTAATGTCCTCGTACATTTTCTCAACTGAAATTTCCGTTTACCTTGTAGCTAAAAAGAGGGGAGGAAAACCACCGGTTCGCCGGAAGTTGGCGGCCCCAGCGGGCGGTGGAAATGGGGATCCTCTCCGCCTCCTCCCAGGTTCTCCTTCCTCCTCTCCTCCTCTTCGGGATTCCTTACTCGTAATTCTCCTGATGCTCGGATGATTTTGATGACGAATCGCTTTGTTGGAGCCGTAGCCGCATTACAGCTTTGATCGACGGTTGTGTACCTTTTTGACCTCTATTTTTGTGGTTTCACCTAAGATAAGGGGTCGGCCTATTGAGGATAGAGTGAGTTTTTCTATGAGGGCTCAGAATGAGATCCGAGACAGGTTGATGGAACCAAGAGAAGCAGAAAAAGTTTTGAGTCGATTACTAAAAGATGAAAAAGAGGATGATTTGTACTCCAGATGAGAGGAGAGACAGATGAAAACTAGGGTGTGAAATTAAATTACTTTTGTACTTTTTTAACATTGTTGCAATTAAACCTAACTTGGTTACTACTTAAACTACCAGCAATGTCGTTTTTAGGGCCTCAAATACGTAGAGTGTAAACTGTGTGATGAATTAAATTTCATTAGCTTCTTATAATATTCTGGTAATCTTCCAAGTTGTCAGTTTTTTTTTTCCCACAAGTTCTTTCCATACTTTGTTGGAACATTAAACAAAACCATGCTCTAAAGAAACATGACTCCGATGCATTCAATTGTTAGCTAGGCTCTTTGAATTGTGGGCAACGGTCGATGATTGAAGTTTTGCTCCAAAACAAGAATTTGATTGATCTTTAGCATGTTATGTTTCTTGGTGCTATCAACATGTTGTAAACAATTCACTTGAGTTAAATACATTAGCTGCTGTTGTTCTTTCTGAGCATGTTTGTTAGTGTCCTCGATCTATTGTAGCTAGAACTTCCATGGAAAGCACAATTGCAATATACAAAAGTAGTACTACATAATTATATGGCTGAAAATAATGAAAAAGCTTCTAAACAGGCAAAATAAATTCCTTTAGGGCCTAGGGATACTATCACCGAATTCCTTAAAAGACTAGTCCCTTCCATCATTCTTGGTTAATTTCTGTATTATTTGTTTAATAGAGAAAGCTCCAAATCTTGATCTTTAAACTATATCTTGCATGGCTCGGAGGCAGCCCTTTCACATATATATTATGTCTGACAAGCCTTATGACTGGAATATTTTATTTTATTAATACAAGTGTTACTTTTGTAATTCATGTGTGCAATCATATGAACTCCACTCTTAAAGCAAACCATGTGTCTGCTGTTGCTCTTCTATGCTATAAACTTGTTCTTTCCGCACCAGCTTGCCATTGTCTGCTAGTACATCTAATGATTGTTTTAGCTGAATTCAGATTCATGGTAAGCTACTAATTTAACTTACCAAAGCAATAATAAACCCACCCACATGGTTCCACAGGAAACTCGCAGTTTTTTATTTGAGGGTACCTTCTGAGATTACAGTGATGATTTCATGTGATTCCTTACAACTCTTAACATTTAAAACTCAAAGGGCATGTACCCAGAAGAGAAGGAAGGATCATTGGATCCTTCTTGGGATAGAATAAAATTGCGTGTATAATTGCTTCAACTTGTGCCCACACGATCCACTGATTAAAGAAATAATGATTCCTTGTGCAAGGACCTTGCTGTTGATTGGACTGAACTCATGTGCCTCATGATGCACGCTGCAACCCAGAACATTCAACAATTGATATGCACTTGATGAGTTTCAGAGTAGCAAATAGCAAGGTAGTTAGTGTTTTACTGTATTTATTCACAACGTTAGCTATTAAATCACTTGTATACAACAGTTCAGTTCAACATTATCTAGTTTAGTCAAGCATTGGATCCTGATAAGCATCTAACCTTTGCCATCATTTATTTTTGAGCCATTCACAATAAAAGGAATCGCATGATCAATCAAACAGAGAAGTGATAATGGATCCAGACTTGGGGCACCAAGTCTTTCTATATTGCTTTGCTGGGATTGGTTGGCTAGAAAAGATTTCCATTAGGAGTTTTATTCATCTTGCCTCCCCCTCTTTACCTACGGGAGCAGGGATGACATTGAAGTCGAATATTTTCTTGTTTGTCAAATTAAATCCAGTTTTTTTTTACTCAACGTGTGATGGGAGCAAAAAAAATCTGATCCTTGCCTTTGTCCCATCCCGTAGTATAAATTAACCTCCATGGCAAGCATCATAAGTGTCTACTGGTATTTCCTATTGGCATCAGCAACCGGCATGCCACTAATTTCAACTGTAGTATAAGAATAAGAACAATAAAGAAGTGGAGTTGTGAGTTGGCTATTGACTGTTTAATCCTTCATAACGTCTTTTTCTAATGTCCCCAAGAGTAGATTCCTTCTCTCTTAGGAATCGAGTACAAGAACTGCTAAGAAAGAAGAAAAAAAAAAAATCCAAACACGCCCAAATTGCTTTAGATTTATGTATTATTTATTCTCCTATACTCCATTGATTAAATTTTGAGATCTCTGACACGCCAGTTCATTGCAAGGACTAATACTTAGCTTTTAATTAACTCAAACACCATCATGAACAGAGATGAGGTGGGTAAACGAACTTTGCCCAAGACAGCTTAGAGAAACATGATATAGTGGGAAAAATTGACAGAGATAGAATTATATCGCATGAGATCAAGAACCTGGTGTATTTTTAATCCTTGCTGGTGCACATGCATTTTTATACTACCAAAGAGGCAATTTATTCATCCACTGGGCAGGACAAGTTGCTGCATTGCAAATCTACCTTTTTCATTTGGGTCAATATCTTTTCACTAATTCAACTGGTAAAGTTCTCGGTTTGAGAGTTAAGGGGCTCAGTCAGTTTCTAAGCATGTTTGGTTAGTTCTTAAACATATATTTTCTGGTTGCGAATCAAATTGTTTCGCTTGCTAATTTTTGACTAAACCAGCTGGTCCAACCCATATTTAAAAACGCCAATTAAGATTGAATATTTCCACACTTGTTTCTTTAATAGTTATCAGTTTCTTTCAAGTAAGAGAAATATTGTAGATTTAAACTTGGAGATCTTTTGAGATTACTCTAATATATATATTCCATGGTCCCATGTTCTTCTTGCTTGCTTTGCTTCTCCCTTTGAGCGGTGAACGATGTAAGTTCTTTGCAGATCCAGGAGTATATGTGGTGGGGCAAATATTTTAAGTCTCAACCCAACATGGCCTGCGTGGCTTTTCCTGACACAAATCCAGCCTCCTTGTTGGCCCTGAACTGAAGCATTTCGTCTCTATGAACCCCACTTGCTGATATACTAATGGTGAGACAGCACGGCGTATTCCTGTACGTTGTTCTCTCCCTACCCCTTCCTTCGCTGATACCTTCCTCTCTTTCAGTCTTTGCAAAACCTGTGTGAGCTGAGCTGCAACTTATCCCGGATTTGATCGGGTGGAACTCGATCGAATTCGATGGAAACCGCTAGTCCCACCGGTTCAAAACCTTGACCGGACTTACAACCATTACTCCTGCACTATTTAAACACAACATTTTCCCCCAATTCTCTCTCCCATGCACACTTAAGTCTCCATTTCCATCTCTTCTTGCCTCTGCAACTTCAGAATTAGCAAAGATCAACAATGTCGAGCAGGCGGTCTCGCTCGAGGCAGACGAGTTCGTTGAGAATCACAGATGAGCAGATCATCGACCTGATGTCGAAGCTGCAGGCCGTTCTTCCAGAGGCACGTCTCGGCAGCAGCGACAGGGTAAGGGAGTTCGCTCTCCTGCAGTAACTCGTGTTATTACGGGACCTCCTTGCGCTAATTATAGTCAGCTGACGAGGTTTTTTGGCATGACTTGTGAATGCAGGTGTCAGCAGCTAAAGTTTTGCAGGAGACTTGCAACTACATCAGAAGCTTGCACCGGGAGGTGGATGATTTAGGCGAGAGGCTCTCGGAGCTGCTCGCGACGACGGACATCAGCAGCGCGCAGGCCGCGGTCATCAGGAGCTTGCTGATGTGATGCACTAGTGAGTAATCCACGCTAATTAGGTAGCGCATCTTTGTTTAGCTGAGAACTTGAGATAAGAGAAGTAGAATTGATCGATTGGGAGGTGGAACCGGAGTGGTTAATTTCCATGATTAAGCTCACTAGTTTGTGCTTGTTTAAGGCTGCTTGAGTTATTATAATTGACGAATGGAAGTCTTTCTTTGGCTTTGGTTCCAGCATAATTAAATTGGTTTTTTTTAGAACTTAAAATGGGTTATGTTTGCCATTGTTCTTAGGTACGATAATGTTGAATTTGCATGCATCTACTTACTGCATTGTCTGCATTATTTTCCAAGTTTGGCTTGACAAGATACAGAAAACGTATGGTGCGGTGTGGTGGGAAATGGATTCGGTGTTCATCATCTGAATCTGATTGGAGAGGTTTTCAATTCTTGACTTGGACAAAGTCAGGTGAGGGGTAGGGATGGAGCATGAAAATTAGGGGTGTGCTTAGGTTTAGTTTACTTGATTTTTATTAACTTTTGAATGGAACTGAATAGTCCAGATGATTTTAATGAGCCTGAACATTGTATAGTTTGGATTTAATCTCTAATAGCTTTGTTTTGAAGTTGCCAACCCAAGGAGGAAGAGGTAGATCCCCAATTTGGATCATCCTCCTCTTTTATTCAGAAATCTCAATAGGAAAAGTTAATATGATCCACGGTGGATTCTCTACATTTTATGAGAAGATACCACCCACTTTCATAGGATTCTTTATATTTGTATCAAAAAAAAAAAGCATTGCTCCGCTGATGAGGGACCTGCACTCATAGTGATAGTTGTTAGATTTTATCTTATTTTACTTTGGTTTGATCTATCAGAGAGCTCAAGATAGAGAGAGAAAAATGATATGAGTGGGTCAATATGTATATGTTTAAATTATAAGTAGTTTTTCTCTAAGGACATGTTTAAAATGATATCATCTATAAAGTAGTAGATGCTCATCAGGTGATGCTTTGATGTGTGGTTTGGATTAACTTTAATATTTTTTTAAAAAAAGAAGAATTGCATTCATTTCACCAATCTAAAATGATATAATAGGTCATCCAAAAGGATGAAAAGAAAAGAAAATACAGAAATAAAATTACAAAATCTATAGCATTACATTATGTAAAGCACTTCATCCCAATCAACAAATAATACTTCTCAAACTCAATTTAGTGATACACCTAATGACTTATGATACTTAGGGAGGCTTATGAATATTAAAGAATGATAGGTCTGCGGCTGCTTGAACAGCTAAAGTCCTTGTTGTTATTGTTTTTTCCATAAAACATCTTCTATTTCTCTCCCCCCGAAATACTCTAATGCCATATAACTAGCTGCTTAATCTGTACTAAATTTAACTTCTTATCTCCTTTCGCCCTTCATGGAATATGTGAAAGGTCATATCGTTGCACGTGTAAATGTTGTAAATAAACAGACCATCCATTTTGTGTGTAAAGACAATGGAAGAATAAATGATCTCTTGTCTCAACATCTTCATTGCATAAGCAATAATTTTCATCAACCATGATTCCCTTGCTTACCAAACGAATTTTTGTATGCAGCTTATCCTTCCTCATTAGCCAATTGAAAAAAATAATTTTTAATGGAAGCCCAGGTTGCCACAAAATACAACCCTCCTCATCTTTGATACCTGACTCCTTCATTAGATTATATATGGAATTTACTGAAAATTCTTTGCTTTTTGTCCATCTTCACCCAATTTGCTTGTTACATTCACCTAAATGTATATCTTTCATATCCTCAATGAACTTATCCATAGCTGCAGAAGAGATATTGTTGTTTACAACTAATGTCCAACCTCTGAATAAGTCTCCTTCCCACCTTGCAAGCTGAGAAATTGTTCCATTTGTGTGCTCAACTGCTAGGAAGATCTCCTTATGCATATCGATCATCCGTCTGTAGCTGTGCCATGGCTCAAACCAGAAGCTTAAATCAGCCCCATCTCCAATTTCATATTCTAGACTGCATAAGAACACCCCTCGTAGTTTTGCTATTGCACGCCACGTGCTTGACCAACCTGTGGTACCCTTGAACATATACCAATTCTTCCTTCTAAAGTAGCTCCATTTCACAATCCTAGCCCAAGTTGAGGAGTTCCCTCTGATTAGTTTCCATAACCAAGAACTCAAGCGAGCATCATTGTGAGTACGAATATCTAGAACACCTAGATCACCATTCTCTCTTTTCATAGTAACCACCTTCCAATTTACCGGATTAAGTGTGCATTTTTGCTCCTCGCTATTTTCCCATAAGAACCTTTTCCTGCGTCTATCCACTTCCTTGACCACCCATTGGGGAATTTTAAAAACTACTGAGAAGTATGAAGGGATCGAGGAGAGTACTGAGTTTAGTAGAACGAGTCTACCACCCCTAGATAGCAAGCGGCCCTTCCAACCTGCAAGGTGATTGTCTATCTTTGTTATAATTATTCTCCAATCATCTTTCTTTAACTTATTATCTCTTAAAGGAAGACCCAAGTACTTTATTGGAAACTCTCCCGCTGTGCAACCCAAAATCTCAGCTGATTTTTTAGAAATTTTCTTTCTCCCTTGTAGATCAATGACCGTGGACTTATCTAGGTTGACTTTGAGCCCTGATGCAGCATGGAAGCAATCAATAAGTAGCATCAAGTTATTTATGTACTCTTCTTTCCCCTGTAGAAATAGAACAATATCATCTGCAAATCCAACATATGTGACTCATCCCCCTTAAATTTGATTTAGAACTCCTTTGATAAGACCCATCTGATCTGCTCGCTTGATCATCCTGGAAAAGCATTCCATTACCAAGACAAACAGGTAAGGAGATATAGGGTTACCTTGTCGTAGTCCTCTACGATGAGCAAAAGGCTTGCTTGGAACCCCATTTATAATAATTGCAGAATCTGCTTTAGTGACCAACTCCATTATCCAATATATCTATTCAGACGGAAAATGATTTGCTTTCAGAACATCCTCAATGAAATCCCATGATACCGTGTCAAAAGTCTTTTCAATATCCAGCTTAATAAATAGACTGTCTTCTTTTATCCTTTTGCATGCTTGCATTGTTTCTGCAACTGCCATGAACGAATCAGCTGCTGACCTACCTTGGATGGCACTCTGTGACTCTGAAACAAGGACCGGCATAAATATTTTGAGTTTATCTGCTAGGACTTTGGATATAAGCTTTCTCATACTGTGCTCAAGACTTATTGGCTTGAAATCTCCTGTGGAAATTGCACCTTGTTTCTTTGGCAGGAGGATAATATGACTCATAGATATTCTTTTTGTATCAATTCCTCCTTCCTTAAACTTTTGGAATATCTGCATGACTTCATCTTTTACATCATCCCATACTGCATTATAAAACTCTGGGATAAAGCTATCAGGACATGGAGCTTTCATCTTTCCCATGCTTTTGATTGCACCTATCACTTCCTTATCAGAAAAATTAATTGTCAGACTTTCAAATGCTACATTATGTGGTTGATAGAATTCTTCCCACTTGATAAGAAGCTTAAGATGATGCTGCACACCCAAAAGCTGTTTGTAGTGACTGTAGAAAGCTTGAATAATTTGGTTTTGATCAAAAGTTTCATGCCCATTTACCTTTAGCAAGCCAATATGGTTCCTTCTATGTTTAACACTAGCATATGTATGAAAGAACATAGTATTCTGATCATCATCTTTGCACCATCGAACTTTAGCTCGTTGCTTCCAAAACAGCTCCTCGGCCACATAACGTTCATCCAATTTATGCTTTAAAACCCTCCATTCATCAAGCTCTTGTTGCAACATAGAGCCCTTCTCAGCCTTAATAGATAGATTATGGATCTGCTGTTCTAGATCATTTCTGAATTTCTTCTGCATAACCTTCAAGTCCACACTCCATCGTTTAAGCACTCCTCTTAATTTCTTGGTTCTAATGATCCATCTTTTAAGCGGATCCTCTATATAAGATAGTTCTGCACTTTCTGCCCATCCTTGCTGAAAAACTTCCTTAAAATTTTGTTGTGTCAGCCAATACCTTTCAAACTTAAAATGAGCTAGTGGTTTCTTATGAGAACTGGAACTGAATATAAGTGGAGAATGATCAGACAGTCTCTCATATTCCCTGCTGAACATGAGGCAAAGTGTAGGTGATCTTGTGCTGCTGAGTTCAGCATTACTCTGTCCAATTTTGCAAATGCTGGAGGTTGTTGGTGATTAGTCCATGTGAAGGCCTTTCCTATGAGTGGTATCTCCATCAGATTTAAATCAGCGATAACTTTAGAGAATTTTGCAGAAGTCCGGGGATGTCCTGAATAATTGATCCTCTCGGTTGAATTTTTGGTCAGATTGAAATTACCACCCAAAATAGTAATTTCATCATGGCTAGCTACTTCCTCTTGCTCCTGCCATAAAACATCTCTACCCTCATGTTGTGGTGGACCATAGAAATTAGCAATTCTGAAACTTATAAGACTTTGCTTACACTTGAGCTCTACTAATATATGAGCTATTCCAATGTGTGATGAGTTCAGCTCCCAAAAATTATTGTGCCAACCAATTAATAGTCCACCACTCATGCCAATAGAATCCCTAGCAATAAAAGAAAATGCGCTTGAGCCTGTGATACTTTTGACTATTGATTCTGTGCAACTCTCCAACTTAGTCTCTTGAAGTGCAAATTTTTTTATCCTTTCATCCTTTAAAATGTTTTGAATCATTCTTTTTTTTCCCATTCTGTTCAGACCTCTAACATTCCAAAATAGGATCTTAAAATTATGCTTGTCCATGATCTAATGAATTTGATCTCCTCTTTGGTTCAAAACCCAGCATTTTGACCTTTGACACCACCTCTGGATTAGAATTTAACTCCTGCAGCAGTGATCCTTTTCCTCGCCTTTGATCTCTTTGTTCTTGACTTACTAACTCAGCTGCTATGTCATTAGTAGTGCTATCACATTGCTGTATTTCAAGCCTCTTCTTTGCAAGTCGAACACTTCTTGAGGTTGAGGAACTTGGTATTCTAGCTGCTGAGCTTTGAAATTCCCCAATCCACCGAAGCTTTCTTTTGTAGCTTAGGCCTTTCCATGTCACGCCCCGACCCGCAGGACGACACGTGGCAACCGCCGTATGAGCCCGACAAGCTCATACAAGGCATAAATACAAATACTAAACTACATACACCCACATTTCCAAATAACATCTTAAATACAGTCTCGATATCTCCTAATACAAATCTAAGACCGGCATACGAAAACTCATAACAGCAGTCGTATACCTTTCGCGACGAACCCTCCGTCAACGATCTCGTCTCGTGCGTCGATACCTGCACACACATTGAACGCGGTGTGCTCAGCCTTGCGGCCTAATGCGAAATTACGGCTCTACCGAATAAGGAAATCAAAGGCTAGGAGGAGTATTCTAGGATTTCTTTGGTGGTTAATCATCACATTTCATGCCACATCGTTTAAACAATTTATAATAAGCTAGACAGCATACATAAACAATTTAAATAAATAATTAAATACATGTGTACATGCCACTAGATGTCACCTAAGTCATGTCTAGTGTGCGTATCAGTAGTCTATCACCTACGTCATGGTGAGACTTTTAAGTTTCATAAACTCGGGCTGCCAGCCTACGCTTAGTGACTACCCGGGCCGGAGGTATCAGTAATCCCATCAGTGTCTTTCTATCTCTACCTATGCACGCTGCACTGATGTTGGCAGAGAGGACGGATGACCCAGAGTCTCTCTCCTGTTGTTTCACTAGTCGCCAACCATGTCTCCCCTAGCGAAACCGTCGTGCCCTTACATCCTCCCCGGATTCCGTAGGGGTCACGACAACCCGTGTAGTACTACACACTGTCCGTAGACAGGGTCACCTCTATTAAATATCATCGGCCACGGCTAGCCGGAATAACCACCCTGGGATCCGGACTACTCATCCGATCGTCTGCAGACGTCAAGGGTGATAGTCGTGCGGTCAACGGATCCACTGTCCAAGGCGTCGCATTTGGAATCACCTTCCCAGTCCAATAGCCGTCGACGTCTATCGAGATTGGCGCACATCTGCACGATGGGCTGTGGCCCTCGACTTCGTCGGTGCCAAGTCCATGGTAGGGTTTATCCTAGCTAACCATCTCAGGACTATCACGAAGCCGCCTACAACGACACTCGTGCAGGTGAAGATTTCGGATAAGGACTTGCTCCATATTTCCAGTCTAACCCGACCATGGAGTTTGTATAGTCTCTTACCCTACCAGCTCCCAGTATATAAGCTATGCATAATGTCGGGAGTGGTGCTCCCAGTGCTCCGCTACGCATCAACCTCGGGAGTGGCGCCTAACGGGACGTCACCGTTTGACCACCGTCAGAACGCGGCGGTCAACCGGGGCATATGGAAAAAGGCTCCTTTTTCTCTAAGTGGCGGTGACGTCGCCAAGGTTCTAACATGTCACATGTATTATCTATGTCCGCATGGTAGTTATTTAACATATCATACCGAAGCAATTTAGCATGCAAGACATGATTATAAAGCATGTTAGATACCTAGCAGATCAAACATGTTAGATAAGATAACTATGCTAACTTGCATACAATTTAAATCTTATCAAACATTACGGTTTATCATATTTAAGACATCCAAGAATTTTTCCTAAGAAAACCCTAGCGGGAATTCCCTAGCGTGAATAAATCCTACCAACGGAGAACCAACGCACCTGGGATAGCGATCTGCTCCTCGGAACCAAGCCGCGCGGAGAATATCACCCGCCGAGCTACTTGGATCGCGTACCCACAATAATCATATTTAACAAAAATTATTTAAAATAGATTTAATTTATTTCCCTTAATGAATAAATTAAAATCTATCAATTAAATAATTATTACATTAAATTAATCTTATTAATCTCACCTAATCAATTCCAAATTAATTATATTTTTATATTTTTAGCTAATAACTTAAATAAATTTTTATTCAATTTCTACTCATCAAACTCACTCATAACTCGGCTCAAGTCATCGAGGAGCCCAAGTAGAACCATATAGAAATTTTTATTATTTTTTGATTTTTTTTTAATATTTTAATATTTTAATATTTTAATATTATTTCATTATTTTATTAATTATTTAATTTAATTTATTTTTTTATTATTTTTTCTGACCTGGTCAACGGTCAACGTTGACTGGTCAACGGTCAACATTGACTGGTCAATGCTGACTGGGTCAGCAGTGGGCCCGGTCAATGCTGACTGGGTCAGCTGTTGACCGGTCAACGGTTGACTCGGTCAACGCTGACTGGGTCGGCGGTGGGCCCGGTTAATGCTGACTGGGTCAGCTGTTGACTCGGTCAACGGTTCGAGTTACTGTTCACCCGGTTCGGTTCGGTTCGGTTCGATTTGGTTCGGTTCGGGTCCGGTTCAGCTAAATTCAATTCAATCTAGTTTGACTCGAGCTCGAACGAGGTTCAACTTATTTGATTCGGCTCACCCAGCCCAACTTAACCCGAACCCAAACCTAACTCAAACTCAACCGATTTAATCCCACTTGATTCAACCTAACTGTTTTCATTAAAGAAATAATTTCTTATTCACTAAGCATAGTTAATTAACGCTAATCATGCTTTTAATTAAACTAAGCATACGTTAATACATCTTACTCTAATAACATATTATATTTACACTAATCATGCTTAACGTTTAATTAATCATACTTAACGTTCACTAATCGCAATTAAGCCCTAATTAAGCACCTTCGCCGGATTAACTGTGCACCGTCGGAAAACGCAGCGCCGCCGCCGGAACCCTAGCCGCCACCTCACCGGAGCTCGCGAAAACGAAGGCTAACTGGCCGGTGAGCTTCGTAGCTCCTCACTCAATGCGGAGACCACGCCGATCTGTGAGAATGACGACCGTCAGCGCCTAAACGACGATCTTTCCGGCGTCGTCTCCGGCGAACTCACGGCGTCTCCACCGGAGGGTGAAAACCACCCCTTTTCATGGGGGAAACGCGGCTGCTCACCTCGCGGACGTGTGGGGAAGGAAAGGGCGGAGTTCCAGCCGGCGAAGCGTGCGGATCCGCGATTTGCACCCGCCGGCGGTAGGGTTTGGTCGCTCGAACAGGGGCGGCGAGCACAGCCGCCCGCTGAGGGGTCTTCGAACTCCACGAAGACCCGTGGAGATGCGGAGACGGCCGGCGCCTCCAACCGCGACGGAGGAGACGACCGCCGAGGGCTTCGAGCGCTGGGCGGCGACCGATTAGCAGCAGGTTCTCTGCTGCGGTGGTCGCGCGAACGGGAAGGGAGCAGGGGCGTCGCGAGCTCTCCCTTCCGCCGGGGGTTGCTCGCTGGGGGTGGATGAGGGCGGACGGCCGTCGACGACGGCGGGCAGCAGCCGACGGCGAAGGAAAGGTCGTCGGCGCTGCTCGGTGCGGGAGAAGACGAAGCGACGTTGCTTTGTCGCGTGCTCGAGGACGATGGCTCGAGTGGGAAGGGCGCTTGCTCTTCTCGCTCGCCCCGCCTCGCCTCTTCGCCCGGTCCAAGCTGGTTCAGCTGGACCGGCCGGCTGGCCGGCCGGTGCACCTGAACCGGTCCTTTTTTTTTTCATGTGGTGGGGGTTTACATTCCATCTGCCATGTTTTATTCCCATCAAATTGTTAACCACCAAAGTGAGTTATTTAGCTTCTTTTAAATGAGAAGGCTAAGAAATCATTGCATTGATGACATGAAGTATATAGTTACATGTACTGTCGATGAAACTCTGTATTATGCACCACTCATGAGGAAATCTGATGTGAGCATGTATTGATGGCTGCATTATGAAGAGTTTTGTCAAAACTTCCCTTGGTGGATTTGATGACACTAAGATTTTATTACTTTCTACTTTGATACTCAGTTGTTGCATATCCAAACCATAGTCTCAATCCACAGAACCCTGTGAGTTAGACTCAAACTTTCTGTTCTTGCTAACCGATGTAGACTTCTTACCATAGCATTTAAGATCTTGCATTAATCTGTCAAACACTGATGTCACAGCAATGATGCGGCCTTGGAATTTAAACTCGTCAGTAAACTCTACTCCATCAGCATGATTTACCATTTTCTTCCACCCGAGGACCGGAAGGCAGAGGCCTGATGGGCGTGCACTCCCTGCGTGAGGGTTAGAAATAGTAGTCATTGCTTCCTTTGAAGCAGAGTCCTTATTGATAGAATTGAATAAAACCTTTGTGCTGTGATATTGTAGGGTGGCCGTATTTTCCTGCCAGTTCTCTTGAGCACTTTGCTTATGAAGATCTTGTGCAATATCATCTTCATTTGCCCAACCACTCTTGAATGTAATCATAAGAACTTTCCCTCCCAAGCATGTATTGACATATGAAGGAATAGTGGTTGAAACTGGTTTGAGAATAGTTATTTGACAAGCACATGCATTCCTCCATGATGAGGATTCCTTGTCTACATCCTCTAGTTCTGCAAAAGAAGAAACAACTTCTGATATTGCCTCTTTGTGCGACAAAGCAATTGGTAGACCATATAGACTGATCTTCATTTTCTCATTATTGCTTATAGTGATACAACCATATTCTAGAGACCAATCTTCTACTATAAGTAGGGCCTGATTGAAGTGAATGTTCTTGAGCTGCAGCAGATACCTCTTATAATACCCTCGGCCAATTATAGGAGTGGTGACTAAATACTTTCCTTCAGCCATAATAGCTTGCTTCCATAGATGTTTATGATTCCTTACATCCTAAAAACTGTTTGCCAATGCACTTGCAACATTTAGATTCTTCTCCATGGAACTCTCAACACTAACAATGACACAATGTTCCCTAAGGAAACGTAATCTTTTTTGCGTTGCGGGAGTGAAAATTTACCTCAGATGCTGCAGAAGAAATTTTACTTTTAGCTTCCTTCAGTTCTTGATGTTTAGCCCTGCAGAATTTGCCTTCATGTCCACTTTGTCGACAAAAATAGCATATTTTTAGAGATCTGCAGGATACTGCCTTATGACCTCTTCCTAAGCAACGGAAGCATCTATTTTGAACTCTCAGAGTATTTATATGGATATTCACAAGTGCTTTCTTCTTCGCCTGCAATTCTGAGGATTGGATGTTCATAGAGCTCCCTTTCTACAGTGCCTCTGCATAAGAAGGTTTTGTGTTGGTGGACTCTTTGGTATTGCCAAGAATATTCTCACTCTTTGTTTGTCGTCCTTGATTTATTTCTCTGATTTTGGATTAACTTTAACGTTGATTTTTTTAAATTAAGAAAAAGCATACATAAATTTATAAAGAAATAAGAATTGAGAGTTTAAAATGGCTGAGATCAGAATTAAATGGCTGAGATCAGAATTAAGTGAGAAAACGCCTGAGGAGGCACAACGAGGGTCTTCATATTTCAACTGTAAGTTTGGGCCAAGCAAAATTAGATGGCCCGTGAATTATTTTTTTAAAATACATTATATACGACCAAACTTTAATAATCATAATTTTTCTTCTATTTCTTTATAATTTTATCTAAGTTTTAATATTATGATACTCACTAGTCTACGCATGAATACAATAGTAATACTCAGGGATGTACATTTTACTAACAAAAGATTTATTTTATTTATTAAAAATATATATTACAATAAATATCTGGTAAATATATTATTTTAATATCAAAACATGAAAGAAAAAGATTACTGGAGGAGAATCTTTATAATATTAAAACTTAAAAAAATGTTATCCAGTAGGAATAAATAAATAAAGGAGAGATAAATATATTTTTTAATAAAATCTAGAAAAATTATATAATATATGCCTTAAATTACAAATCTAATATCATTATAGTTGTCTTTTATACTAATATTTCTAGAGAGTATCAAATATCATTTTACTTGTTTTGATACTAATATTTCTATAGGTCTCAAACTAATGATTGAATATGATATTAGAAAAAAAATTCTTTTTGTAATATTATTAAAAAGGATACAAAAGAACAAGCAAAACCTTGGGAATATATGATATCAAAGTTCTCATAGAATTCTATGGATGGTTTGGAATATACATTCAAAAAAAGGTACGAACCTTATGGGGCCATCAGCACATATAGTTTCAATTATATTATCTGTTTATAAATTTTTTTTTCCACATTTAATAGTGCAAATATAGCTTTTTTATATTTTAAAAGTATCGAGACAATAAAACTGTTGAAATAAATATAAATGGAAATAGGTGCCCATGGATTTTTTTTAAAAATAATTATTTAATTATGTGTTATTATATTTTTTAGGTCTAATTATAAAAATGATCCCTTTAAAATTGATAAATTATAAATAACTTTTTCTACCATGCAATGTCGAATGAACCAACCTCAATATACTGCATGACTCGTACATTGACGTTAACCGTACCCCCAATAATTTTAAATTTTACTGTATGAGATGATATTTTAAATTTTTTTATCATACATATAAAATATTGTTTGGGGGATCGATCTAATGGAAAGCACCCCCACCATCTTCGCTCCGAGAGAGGTGAACGGTGGAGGCGACGTCGTCCCCCACCTTCGCCCTTCTTATAACACGCTTCGCTCGCCTCTCCCTCCTCCCCTCCCCCTCCCCCTCCCTCGCTCTCCTTCCGATGGCTCTCTACCAGTTTTCCCTCTCACCGGGCGTCCTCGCCGCCGCTTCCTCCTCATCCTCCCCCACCGTCCCTTGCCGATCCTGCGCACTCTCGCCCTCCCCTGCTCCCCTCCGATCCCTGCCCTTGGAATGCAGGCCGAGCAGCAGTCGCTCCCGGCGCCAGTCCCCTGCCCGACCCCCGATGGCGTCCGCCGCACCCCTGCCGGAGCTCATCCGCGCAGGGGAAGACCTGCCCGCCAATTACGCGTCGTGGCTCCCGGTCCCGGACCCTAGTCGGGCTCGCAGGGCCGGGGTGCTTCTCCACCCGACCTCCCTCCCTGGCCCCCACGGGATCGGGGATCTGGGTGCCGAGGCCATTGGGTTCTTGGATTGGCTTTACTCTGCAGGCGTGACGCTTTGGCAGGTACTGGAGTTCTCCCTCTTTTTTATTGCACACTGTGACTTCAATTACCTCCGTGGATGAGTTTTGTTGTGATATTAGTGGAGTTGCTACTGGGTATGATCTAATAGCGTGCTATTTTACCATCTTTGTGGCTAGAAGTCTGTTGCTTTCTAATCACTTACTTGACGTTGTTTTCATGACGATAAATACTTAAGAAATATTCATTTTTATGGATATAGTTGACGTAGGATGCATCAGGCAGTTTTTGGTTCTCATTGCAATGTTATACGAGTTTGTCGATCAAATTATAAATTTCAGCGTGTCTTCTAGAGAAGTGGCTGTTTTAGCTTTTAATGTTACTTAATTTTGGCTATATCTACATTCATTCATAATTCCTGTATAATAACTGAAAAAGCGGGTGATCTGTGCTCGTCATAGGTTCTGCCACTCGTCCCCCCAGGAAGGAAGTCCAGAGAAGATGGGTCACCCTACTCCGGCCAGGTACGGTAAATTAATGCGCACAAGTGGAAAATCACGAGTAAATTTTAAAAAAAAGTGGGAAATCATGTGATACTTTTTTCATAGTTGGTACTTTCTAAAGTTCTCTGTTTGAGTCAGCAATGCACTATCACCTTTCTTCCATAGTCCTTCCTACTATTAGGTAAAATGTTGCCTCATGATAGTTTCACCACTCCCTTCTACCAAGCAAGTGACCTGGTGTTATACCAAATGACGAGTATTTTTTCAAGACGTTTCCCCTGGCACCTCAGTGAAAAGGAAAAGAGAGCATAGCTGCCACTTGTTCCATTTATGCAAGCGATACATAAAATGATCGTGATTCTTCTCTATCGTGACTACTATAATCAAACTACTATATTAGTCCACCTTAAGTTAGTTCTCTTGAATATGGTAAGAACTAAAGGCATTCATGGAATATTATCAAATAGTTGTATTTTGTTTTACCTGTTAACGGGTAGTCATGATTTTCTTATCGTTAAAAAAATCATTGGTTGTTTTTTTCCTCACATTGGTTCTCCCCTAATGTTTTTGATTTATGATTTTTATGTTTTCGTCAAAATCTAGAATAGTTCAGTAGTAGGATTTTGTAGGTATAGTTAAAGCGTTAGTGGTGATTACTTATATTAGAAGATCAATTATTTTTTCTTCCTAAGAGCATTCCTAGTATTTGGTCAAAGGATTTCCAATAATCCCTACATTTCTGCTGTAATGACTAGCTGTCCTTAAATTATTATACGCAGGATGCAAATTGTGGCAACACCCTTTTGATTTCTCTCCAAGAGTTAGTCAATGATGGTTTATTGATGAAGGACGAACTTCCAGAACCTACGTAAGTGGTCAGGTTCCTTATTTTGATGTATGACTGGATATTGATTTTGTGTTCTCATTATTTGTTATTTTTCAGCAATATGGATCATGTTGACTATACAAGAGTTGCAGAGTTAAAGGACCCCCTAATAGCAAAGGTTTCAAAATTCTTAACCAATTTTTAAATTTTTTTTTGTTATATATGAATTTTTTTTTGCAATTAAACTTGAAAAAGAAAACATCTTTGGGTTTTTTTTCTTCTAATCAATATGTGGAACATTGCAATCACGATTTAGTCTATTTGGTGTATTATTCCTAATTTAAATTCTGTATGATATAATAAATACACTAATGTTAAGTACTTGGTTAAAGCTCCTCTAGAACTGGGTTTTCTGGGAGAAACTTTTAGGTTGGTGTATTTATGGTGGCGTATTTTTTAACTACCTTTAGGCCATATTTGGTAATGGGGAGTTAGAGGTTGGTTTCTATATCGAACCTCATTTTAAGTATACGTTACAATTTCCCTATACCAAATATGGCCTTAAAGGTTATCATTTTGATGAAATCGAAGTAAGAAAAAACTGTACGACTTTGCTAATTATGACACAGGAAACACTTATAGTTTCCTTTTGCAACATATCAATTGCGTTACCTTATGGAATATGTTCTCTTTTATTATATAGTATTATACTCCATGTGTCACATTGTTGCATGATTTTCTTTTTTCATTTGAGGAATGAGTTGTTTTGGTCAGTTCAGTGAACTGTAAAGTGCTGGTGAGAAGCACCTGCTTAATTCTATGTAAGAGGATATTTGTCGAACATTCTGGTTAATTAAATGTAACTTATCGAGAGCCTGCTGGAGGGTTAGAGATCAAATGATAAAGTATTTAGGGGAGGACTTAAATAAGCAAATGAAACACTATATACTGAACCCCTAAAATTTGATTCTAATCTTCTCGTGCTTAGGTTTTACAGGTGGCACATATATTTTTTTCTTTTTTTGCAAAGGTGGAATATAGTTTTTGGAATAAGTTAGCTACTCAGCTAGTCTTCTCTGTGTATTTTATCCTTCTAAATGAATTTGACCTTGTATATAAAGCTATGGGAGATTCTAGTAAATAATCATTTTGGATAAATGCTTTCCTTCCTCAGGCAGCTAAGAGGCTTATTATGAATGAAGGGACACTCAAACAGGAGCTAAATCAATTTCGGAAAGATCCTCAAATTTCAAGTACTTTTCTCAATACACATTGACTTTGCTACTCATAAATTGTACCACAGTTTCACATGCTAATGGGTAATTCGTTGACAATTAGAAAATTCAGGAAGTCCAAAGTCCAAAGCATTTGGGGTTAGTGTGGATCTTTTGTCTCCATTGATCTGTGCTGAGCTGCAATATAACTAGTCAAATCAAGTAGTGCTATTTTGTTCTAATAGAGTTTTATTAGATCCTCTACTAACTCTTGTTATTCCATGCATCGCTGTGAAGTGGTTCATCAATTGTCAAAGCTATGGACATGAATCAACAAAATACCATCACTTTCAAGAAACATATAAATAGAAATCTGCAAATAATATGTAAATCTTCTTTTGCTCAGAATAGAAATAATTATTCATTAACTCCTGATTGGTCTTTCATCATTCTACTTAGGTTGGCTTGAAGATGCAGCTCTGTTTGCTGCAATTGATCAGAGTGTTGATGAATTTTCGTGGGATGAATGGCCTGAACCTTTGAAAAATCGTCATCTTGGAGCTTTGGAAGAAGTATATCAAAAGCACAAAGACTTTGTAAGTGCCTTGTGATTCTGTAGCTAGGTTCAGAAGTTACCAAAAACAAATCCAATGACTATTCGGGAGTATGTTCTACATAGTGCAGATTGAGATATTTATTGCTCAGCAATTTTTGTTTCAAAGACAATGGAAAAAGGTTCGTGCTCATGCCAGGAGATTGAGAATTGACATAATGGGTGACATGCCTATTTATGTAGGTCATCATAGTGCTGATGTTTGGGCTAATAGAAAATCCTTCATGCTGGTAGGTCACATGAACATCACCTATTGATAATTTAATTTCATCTATCAGGGTGCAATTTTTCTTTTTGTTACTGATCATTTTTCTTCTGACTCAGGACAGGAATGGCTTTCCAAGTCTTGTAAGTGGTGTCCCACCTGATGCCTTCAGTGAAACAGGGCAGCTGTGGGGCAGGTTGACACTCCTGGACAAACAGATTATTTGATAACTCAATGCTTGTAGGATACACATTATACTATTTATTTGCTCCTTGAAAAATAAAATTACAATTTCTTATTTTATGGAAATCAACCCTTTTGAACAACAAGCACACATTCTCGTTGTATAGTTTCTGGAATTTCTATTCATCTCCTAGCATCTTATATATCAAGAATCTGTATCATTTCCTAATTCCTATATTCTTCTTTTTTCTTCAGCTCTTTTCATGATTTCAATGATATTTCTCCAGACCCTGAAAAGTATCTCTACCCAAGAATTTGGTAGATTCTTTTTGTAAATTGTCTAACCAAATTTTGTTTCTTTTCCAGTTCATTTTTAATATATAGTTTGTTTTTGACATTTGCTTCATTTCTAACCTCTTCATACCAGTTTTTGATCATTTCCTTTTATTATGTTTATATTATCCGAATATTTTGCTTATGATTTTCAACATATCAGACCTCCTTTGACTTTATCTCATCTCCAGCTAACATAGCTAATAGCTTCACATATTCTTAATCAATTCTTTCGTGGCTACCTTTTGCATCATTCTAGTACCTTGCTGTGGACTAGTTTAATAGTTTCCTGGTCTAGCTTTGTTTTTCTGTTCTGATGATAAATTTTCATAGAACTTGAAATTAACCTATATAAACCACAAAGTTTTCAACTAATCGTATAGTTTAGCCAATTTTAATCAAAAAATTAACTCTTTTGATCTCTCTAACTATATCTCAGTCCTTTATATGACTGGAAAGCTATGGAGAAGAATGGTTTTGCGTGGTGGATAAAGAGAATCAGGCGTGCTCTTGATCTCTATGATGAATTCCGCATAGACCATTTTCGAGGGCTTGCTGGCTTTTGGGCTGTTCCTTCTGGTAGGTACACTTATGACTATCATTTGCATTTCGTGACAAGAAATAATGGATTGCTAGCACAATCTTAGCCTCTGGCTGATGATTGTTCAAATTTGTAAATCTGCAGAAGCCAAGATTGCTATGTTTGGAAGCTGGAAAGTAAGCTTTCATTCACTAGGCTATACAACTTCCTGTACTACAACACAATGGAAAATGTATGTTTTTGTTTGATTGATAGTAGGCTGGACCAGGGAAAGCTTTTTTTGATGCTCTCTTCAAAGCCGTGGGATATATTGACATAATTGCAGAGGACTTGGTGCGCTTCTATAACTGGTCAATTTTTCTTAAAGAATAACTTGCATCTGTTTCTCGTGGGTATTTTTTTATAACACTTAACTTTCAATTTTAGGGAGTAATAACAAAGGATGTTGTTGAACTCAGGAAAGATATTGGTGCTCCTGGAATGGCAGTTCTCCAATTTGGTACACGACAATCTACCCTTGTAGGAATGTAGGGAAGATATACTTGTTTAGTTCCTTCCAAATAGACAATAGGGAAGATATAATTGTTTAGTTCCTTCCAAATTGACAATAACCGCTACTGTACTATGTGTTATGATTTCCATAGGTTGTTAAACCTGATTATTTTCATCTGCTGTTTGTTTCCCAGCCTTTGGAAGCGACGCAAACAACCCTCACTTGCCTCATAACCATGAAATAGAACAAGTTGTATATACTGGAACTCACGACAATGATACAGTGAGACCCATCTCTACACTCGTCCTTTTCCTACTAGCAGAGATATGAACATCATATATCTTGATAAGATTAACGAGAAAATCTTTCTATATTCCAGATCCTAGGTTGGTGGGACAGCATTGGGGAGGAGGAGAAGCGTGCAGTAAGATTCTTTCGCTTTTCTACAATAAGATCTTGGATCGAACTCCTTTATCTAATTCTTTTGTTTGTGATGCTTTGATTACTTTTCATATGCAGGTGAAGAAATACCTCTCACTTGCTGATGACACCAACATTCAGTGGGCTCTTATTCGGTGTGCCCTCTCTTCAGTTGCTCGAATTAGTGTCATAACGATGCAAGACATTCTTGGTCTCGGAAGTTCTGCTAGGATGAACATCCCAGCAACACAGGTGAAGTTCTTCAGTATTTTAGATGCGTGAGGAACATTTGGTCATTCACAAATGGACATGCATGTAAAACGTACAAGTCTTATACTTGACGTTAATTAACTTATTCCTAAATAAAATAATGAAAAATAAGTCCATCGAAACCTGGATCATTTCTAGTTGTGGACCATGAAACATCTCCATAATAGAGTTCTTTCCTCGGAAACCAATCTTCTCCAACACTTTATCTAAGATGTTACTCCTTCCTCCTGCAGCTAGGGAACTGGAAATGGAGGATACCCAGCTCAAGGAGTTTTGACAGCCTAAACCCTGAAGCAGAGAAGCTGAAGGACCTTATTTCCCTGTACAACCGAAAGCAGCATATTTGAGGATTTTCCGCATTTCCAGTTTTCTTACGCTCGCGCTCAACAAGATGCAGTG
The DNA here is from genome assembly GCA_030544415.1 of Thalia dealbata. NCBI lineage: Eukaryota > Viridiplantae > Streptophyta > Magnoliopsida > Zingiberales > Marantaceae > Thalia > Thalia dealbata. The sequence continues at coordinate 6,190,295 of CM060454.1, forward strand.
ACCTTTCGCTGGAAGCATAAGTTAATATAATCTTACTCCTTGAAGACTCGGAGCAAGCATGTCTAAGACTACCTCTTCTTCAAATTCTAGAATAATCATCTCTTTCAGAAAGCAAAGGGCAAGCACTCTTATTGTCTCCATATCCTGCTTGTAGATTCTCCAGAGAAGGGGATGTATAATTCACCTTTGACTGGTGAAGCCAAAGTCGTCTGTGTGTGACGGGAAATGCATGTAAAAAGATATAAAATGTTTCGAATCTTATGATCACAAGTAAATAAAAAAATTAGATACGCCTCTGTTGAATTGAAATGAAAGCACAGTTGACTTAACTTTGTACCTGTAATTTACTCGATGTAAAATTAAATAGATAAATTTGAATGTCTGATGACTTAATTTAGAGTGGACTAATTAAACTCTTAACTTTATGAAACCGATGGCTAAAAGCTGAATCCCGATGTAAGAAGAAGTCACTGGTTTTCTCCGGCACGCGGACTCGGCAGCCGACGGCGGAAGAGACCGCCGTCCTTTTCGAATCACATTCGCCTTTTAAGTGCTTTTGATGCTTCAAACTCATTAATTCTTCTTAAGGGTGAATCGAACAACTTAAAGAAAAGCAAAGTTGCTATATGTATATATTCTCATGCATGTATCTCTTCCATACTTATCTTTTTCGATTGAATTTTATCTAAATTTCGCATATTTTAAAGATTCGAGTGGGTCTTCTGGACACCTCTGGTATATTCATTCATATCCTATAAAACAGGGGAGAATTAGCTGAGCAAAGAGAGGTAAACCAATAACAGGAAAGAAACGCTTAATTCTGCAGCAGCACAAGTTTCACAAAGCCAGAGCCACCTTCAGCTAGCAGCAGGGCGTTCAGATACTAATGGCGGCGGCGAACTCACGGAGGAACGTAGGGTTGGCCGTCGACTTCTCCGCGTGCAGCAAGGCGGCTCTGCGGTGGGCGTCGGGAAACCTCGTGAGAGCCGGCGATCGAGTCGTCCTCCTCCATGTCAACTCCTGCTACCAGAAGGAGCAGGGAATCTTTCACCTCTGGGGACACTCCGGCTCACGTACATATATATATACACAGTTTTTTCTTCTTCTTCTTCTTCGTCTTCCTTCCTCTTTTTCTTCTGTTAATTAACATGGGTGCACATCCAATACGGCAGCACTGATTCCTTTGGATGAACTCTGCGATCCCAACGTCTGCCAGCAATACGGCGTCGCACCGGACGCCGAGACGCTTGCAATTCTCCGGCAGATGGCCGACTACAACAAGGTTGAAGTGGTCGCAAAGATATATTATGGGGATGCAAAAGCCAAGCTTCGTGAAGCTATCGACGATGTGCCGCTCCACTCTCTCGTTCTCGGAAGCAGAGGACTCAGCAAGCTCAAGAGGTATTGTTACATTGCATGAAGTTAAACAGTTCAGCTTAAATTTTAGAAGGATAAATATGATGCTTTATACTATATAAAAGCATATAAACATCATACAAGTATTATTTGTAGGTAAGATGGATATGGATCAAATGCATATTTAAACTTAATCTCTCAGAATCTATAAAGTTGATGGAATTAGTGTTTGTGGTTTTGCTGCAGGGCACTTCTGGGGAGTGTGAGCAGCCATGTTGTGGGCAGCGCTGGATGCCCTGTCACTGTTGTTAAACATTAAATATAATGTTGTGTATATATAGATATATGCTGTAAAATTTGTCTGCATGTTTGAAAGATGTATTCATGCTAATGTAAAATGACCTACCAGAAATAAGTGTAAGTTTTTTTTTTGAACTTATTAAGTAGCAAACACTTTGAGTACTAAAAAAAAACTCATAATAAAAATAATCATCGAATGAGAAACTAAAAAGGAGTCTCTCTATAAAACTACAGGGTCTAAAATAAGATTTACTCAAGGGTAATATTGAAAATTATTAAACTACAGGGACGAAAACAAGAATAATTTTATTTGGAAGCGCTGCACGTACCTTCGAAGTATAAATTTGCCATTTGCGTGAATTCTTTTATTGGTTTCCTCGATCCGGCGAAAACATTTGCCTTTGGATGTCGATGCTCCTCGATCTTTAATCGTCCCACGCTTGCTCGACCTTGTCGCCGGAGGCTCGATCCGCACCAGCCGGAGTAGCTCCAGCTGTAGAAGCGACGACGACGGCCGCCCCTCCGTCGCCATCATCACGGCGCCAGGAATGGTGGATCTCGAACCCTAACCGGCTTCTTCCTCCCTTCCAGCACCCTCAGTTGAACCCTGCGATCCCTCGCCCCCACGACGCCCTTCCCTATGCCGTTAACGAAGGCGTCTGCTGCTTCTCACTCCCTCATCTTCGATGTCGAGGACTTCAAGGCACATTTCCATTTGCTTTTGGTTTGGACGTCTCTGTCGATTGGGCCGGCTGTGGATTGATCTGCTGCTTTGATCTCGCAGGGGGATTTTTCTTTCGATGCGTTGTTCGGGAGTTTGGTGAGCGACCTTCTTCCGGCGTTCCAAGAGGACCGTCCGGACGCCGCGGATGGCCAGCGAGGTCAGCAGGGGAGAGAGACTCCCATGTTCCCCGCGGTGGAGGAACTACTCGCGCTCTTCAAAGATTCGTGCAAGGAATTGGTTGATCTCCGGCAACAGGTCTATACTTGGTCCCGAATGGTAGTTGGTTTAGCCTTATTTTTGATGATCTAATGTAGATGCGTAATTCGGTTGAAGATCGATGGTAGACTCCAGAATCTGAAGAAGGATGTCGAAGTCCAAGATGCTAAGCACCGTATGACGCTTGTTGAGGTTAGCGCAACATGCGTAAATTTTTCTAGAGATGGTTAATTATGTCTTAATTGTGAAGGTATCTAATTATTACTTGCTAATCATCAATGTTTAAGACTACCTTACTTTTGACTTCTCGGAACTCTGGGAGGGAAGATAGATGGTGCTGATTCTATAGTTTGCTTGGCACTTCAGATACAAGTAGAATTATGGATATCATATACGGGCTCTTGGATTTAGGACTTCTGTGCTGATGTATCCTGTCAGTTTAGATATTCGTTGTTGGCCGGCTTTTTGACCACTGCACAGGATGACTTTTTTAGAGTTGACCCTTGTGGGAACTGTGGCCGCTTAGTGTTCCCTCTTTTTCTTTGTTTTAGCTAGAAAAAGGCGTAGATGGCCTACATAAAAGCTTTCAGAGGTTGGACTCTAGAATATCCAGTGTGGGACAAACTGCAGCAAAAATTGGGGATCATTTGCAGGTACCTTTTTTTTTTTCAAATGTTATGCTCCTTACAGTCTGTTAGGATAGTTCCGACAGAGTGTCAAAATCCTGGTTTGTTCTATTTGGTTGTCAGAGTGCTGATTCCCAGAGGAAAACTGCTAGCCAAACCATTGAGCTTATTAAGGTAACTTACTACTTAAGGGTGCTCCTTTTGATGTTTTTGTTCTTTTTCCATTTACTACCGACCACCTCCGAGTTATTTATCCAAAACTCCTGTAGTACTTGATGGAGTTCAACAGCAGCCCCGGTGACCTGATGGAACTTTCATCTTTATTTTCTGATGACAGTCGTGTTGCTGAGGCTGCTTCAATTGCACAGAAATTGCGTAAGATTCATTCTTTATTTACTGATTAGTGTCCAATTTTTCCCTTCTTTCCGTACAAACTTCTACTGTAATAAAAAAGTATAGCTAATATGAGAAGTTGATGCTGCAGCCTCTGTTGCAACCTATGAGCTGTGGCTTGAATCACATGAATGATCTCTAGAACTGCAGCGTGAAAGCTGCATAGATATCTTCTTTTTATCAGTCTAGTCGTGATTAATTTGCAGATTGTATAATTTGGAACGCTTTAAGTTGAAATTACATTCACAAGCATCTAAACTACTTAACTGCAAGTGCTATTTGCAACATTTGCACGCAGATGATACTTGCAGCACTCACTAGAGGCAACCAAATGCCACATAAGAGCATAAAAGCAAGTTTATAAAGTGAGAGAACCAGGCTTGCTCGTATGTAAGGACACTTGAAAATTTTAGCAAGCTGAGATCACTCTTAGATGAGTGAACAGTGAAATAAAGGTTCCATTCTTTTTCCTTTCACATGACACATCAAGAGGATAATGTAGTCCAAAAACAAAATTTCATCAATGGAAGGTTGGCTCACAAAGAGATTAGTAGAAGTCCAAGATGGAAAGACCTGGTGTTGGATCCTTTGTTGGTTGACAACTGTTCCTCTGCGGAGTGCAATAATTGCCACATCTACAAACATACATTTTGTATAAACTATATGAAGGATTATCCTTTTCTAGCCTTGGGCCTCAGCTTCATTATTGCTTCTTTGGTAAATAATAGGATCATTTGCTGAAGAGGATTCTGGAACACAAGGAATTAATATGCCGGTGGTAGTGGGTGCTGCAAATGCTAGTAGAGGTCTCGAAGTTGCAGTGGCAAATCTTCAAGATTACTGCAATGGTGGGTCTTTGAAAGCATTGGCTTTTTGCTAAGCTTCTTTGATCTTTCCATTGGATTTGTTTGTTCATATAAACTCTTCCTTTTGTCTGTCCTTTTTAGAGTTGGAGAACAGATTATTATCGCGGTTTGATGCAGCATCACAACGTAAAGATTTGTCTTCAATGGCAGAATGCGCCAAAATTTTAGCTCAGGTATGAAGCTCTTGCTTGAATGATGTGAACCATTACATTTTGATTTTAACTTGAAAAAAGGAAAAGAAAGACAGAGGATTTGCTTAGGCCTTTGCTAGTTTTTTCAGAAATTGGTCCGTTCAAACTGATAAGTGAATTGTTGTATACATATTTAAGGGCTCAACACAAATGATATTTGTGGCATGTTCATACACCTTTTTAAAAAAAAATCATTTATTAATCATGGTAGAAACAAATTGAGCTTAAATTATTAACAGGGGATAACATCTATTAGAGTACAAGCAAGATTGAACTCGCAACCTATCATGAAGTGAACATAATATCCTGTGCTCTAGAAGAGAATACCTATTTTTGTATCTTGCACTGCTTGCATTACTACTCAGATTTGAGTCAAAGACATGTGAAATTTTGTCAACTATTCATTGCGTAGATTGCATCAGTTTGGGTTGTGCAAATAGTTCAAAACACGCATTGGAACATTGTTATTTTGGCATCGACATCAATGCCTTAAACAGTCTACACAGGAGGACCTGGTTACGCTGTGGTAGGTGGATTGTGATTTGAAATTTGAACATAATCATTAAATATTTGAATGGTGGAACTAGTTTAACCAAGTTATGATTTAGTATAGCTGTATGTGTGCATGAACATGCAAAAAATATCATCCCGTTAACATCTGCTATTAATCTTCAAACTATTATTTCAAGCTGGTGAGGTAGGATCTGAACTAATGTCCTTTGGTATCATGGGCACCAAATTAAAGATTTCATTGTATGATCAACAATAATCCATACATAAGTTTAAGATACAGCTAGATTTGTATATGTTTTATTTTATCCTTGCACATACTCTGTGTTTTCCAATCCTACAGTACAAGTATAAATTGACTAGAAGTTGAGCCAAACCTACATAGCATTTGGTACATCGTTGGAGTAATCAATTGGACCCAGAATTAGTCTTTAAATAAGGTTCCATTTGGTTCACCCAACATATACGCATTTGAAAAATGGTCACTGGAACATACAAACTGGAAAAAAAGACAATTAACTTATCCTTTTTTACTTTTATATTTTTATAAATATTATATTTTAGATCTCAAACTGAAATGTTTTGGTAATGATAAAATTGAATCAATCTAAATCAAGAACCAATCTGCGGAAGATCACTAGGGAAACGAGCAAAAGGCCAGGGACCAATTAGTTAAAATATCATTCAAAGCTTAAAATCATTGTAAAATTTTCATTACAAGAGTGTGGAATGAGAAAGGCATTATAATTGCAAAGAATGAAATTGTGTGGTACAGACGGAGGATTCCAATCAGCATAATGGTTTATGGAGGTACTTGTACCGTTTGACAGTGCAAGGTCTTTTTTGTAGAAGTTTATCCTTCCAGGTGATTAGGTAACCAAGTCCCAGTAACTTCCTAATTATATCCAAACTTCTGTACCTGAGTATTTCTTTCTCACTGAATGACGGAGGATTAGTGTTTTGCACGCCCATGGAGGAATACTGCACCCTCTGGATGGGCGTTGAGTGCATTCTCATGTTGCGACCAATCCGTCCATCTGCTCAATGAACCATTGTCTACCCTTTGTTCCTTCCCTTTGTGCATGACAAAGTTGCAGCTAGAGACCTTTATTGGAAGCAGCCTATTCGCCTCCCGAGGGTGCAGTATTGTGCACGGTGCTGCCGCCCCCTCATGTGGTTGTAGGATTATGATGTTGCTGTAGTAGCCAGTCTCTACATGAGGGAGGAGGGTTGGTTGCTGTTGTCCTTGGTGTTGGAGATACCCATTGGGGACAGGCTGGAGAGCTTTGAGCGGGATCCCAATAGGCCCTGATTGAGCAGAGCACAAGCCCATCCAACCAGGAGTCAAAGTTCTTAGTGCATGGAGCAAGTCCTAGGTGTAAGGTCGAGTGAGGTATGTTCAAGGACAGGACCCAATCATCCCATTGTAGGGCTTGGCCAGCGGGAGTCAGTCCCATGCGAGGAGAGGAGAGGAGAGGAAAAACAAAGAGAACACTGTTGGAGATAATTATCTAATGTAATAGTTATTTCTTAAAAAATATAACTATCATTGTGTTGGGGAAATTATCAAAATTAGAATGTTTAATGCCATTGTTATAAAATCCATGTATTTGATCGCAGATAGTTCCGAGCATCTTGTTGTATGTCATATTATTAACTGATAGTTCAATCCACTTGAGTTGAGTATTTCTTCACTTGATGGTGGATCAAACTATTCTGATCTTGATTCATGGACTCTACTTAGGCACTTAAGCACAATTCAGTTGTGTCAGTTTTCCTCAGGTTTTACCACATTAAACCACATTCAACACCCTTGTGCTCATAGGCAGAGGACTAACAAACAATGTAGATACCTTGTACTCATTAAATTAGTAGCAAATTGACAGTTTGAATTCAGGATTCACCGAGGAAAATGCTATGTATGAATTTATTGCACTGTCCTCTTCAAATGTAAGCAAGAAAAAGTATTGTTGGTTGATTATACAATTTGTATGGTGGACCACTTCTTTCATTTCTTAAAAGCATTTGTTTGACAATCGATTTGTTTTTGTTTTCATATATTATTTCCTGTATTTACTGATAGATGACATTAATTAAGGGCTTCCAGGAATTACATTTAAAATATCAAATAACAAATAACAAACTAAAAGGGATTTCAGCTTTTGTGGAATAGAACATACCATAAGCGAATCTTACACTTGAGAAAACTATAATTTTTGTGACGAGTGAAACTCACAGGAAATAGAGCCCTCCTTTCTTTTAAGTGGCAAACCTTACGTCCTGATTGTGAGTTCCATGCTGCTTGATGTTTTTAGATGGGATAAAGGTGAGATCATAACAGTTTATTTCTGTCATCCGCAGGCTATCATTTGATATTATTTACTTATCAACTGTTCAGCCTTGTGCTTCTATATGATGACTTAGATGCTGCTTTATACATATTCAAAATTTCCTTGTTTTCTTGCTTATATGAATCATATAATTTTTCGTTGTTCCTTTTTCTCCTGTATCTCATCTATACATGTCTTTGTATCAAGCAAGCTTCGCATAAACCTTTGATGTTGAAGTTGTTACTTAAACATTATTATATTGAAACCGCAACTTTGTTTGCTGAAGTGATTTTTCTCTCATGAACTTTTGCACCTGCAGTTTAACAGAGGAACCAGTGCCATGCAACATTATGTAGCATCACGACCCATGTTTATTGATGTAGAAATAATGTACGCAGATGTAAGTTTAGTTCTTGGAGATGGAGGTTTACAAGCTGGTCCTAGCAACATTGCACAGGGCCTCTCTATACTATACAGAGAAATAACAGGTTGTGACAAACTTAGCTGCATTGTATAAAAAAAAGAATCCTCTTATGGTATATATGTGTTATCTTTGTTTCCAGAAACTGTGAAGAAAGAGGCATCAACCATAATGACTGTCTTTCCATCACCCAATGATGTCATGGCAATTCTTGTGCAGGTATGCGGTTCCTCCTCATCAAATGTTGAAATACAACTTGCAACTTCTAACCTATGAGACAACAAATGTTTGTCTATCTATGTTTTCTTTTTCAGAGGGTTTTAGAGCAAAGAGTAAGTGCAATGCTTGATAGGTTATTGGAAAAGCCATCACTTGTGAACTTACCTTCTGTCAGTCAAGGTGGCCTTCTTTTGGTAAGATCTGCTGATAGAATGTACATGTTAATTAGATTATTGAATCATTAAGAGGCCCATGTTATTGTTCATTGGTGTTTGAATTGATTCTGCAGTATTTAAGAATATTTGCAGTGGCATATGAAAAGACAGACGAACTTGCTAAAGAACTACAATCTGTGGGCTGTGGCGAGTTGGATGCTGAAGGTGCATTGTTGTGGTTTCATGTCTTGATATTTTCTCAATCTATCGACTTTCACCTTAAGTGGACATGCTTGGACGGTCATGAACTCTGCTTGTTCATTGTCCTCTTTGAATGAGTTGCAAGTCTGTAAGGTTGTTCCTATTGGTTACGAGTATCTATTCTTTAAGGTGTATTACTCTCTTGGGAGAACTAAAGTACTTGTTACCAATGATGGACAATTTTGGTTTTACTCAAGATTGTTTATCATGGCACATGAATGTTTGTTCCAGTAACTCCTTTGGCAATTGGCATGGTAGAACCATGTGCCTTCTTGGTTGAAAGCCATATGCCAGCTAGGACAGGTTGGTCCACCAAAAATTTTATATCTAAGGAATATTTAGTAGTTTTGAATCAACCCCGATACATGCAATTGCAATAACAGTAATCAGCTTTAAGCTAGGCTGTCTTCTGTTTACATCGCATGCCACAGAATTATTATGACTATTAGATGAAAATAAGGCTTTCTAGTTTCTTAAAAGCACTGTAATCGGGTCATCTGGAACTATAAGCTCTTCTCTCTTTTCATTCATTACAGTTTTTTAACTGCACTTCGTCTTTTCTCTTTTATCCTGTTGTAAATTAAGGAATTATCAGGGTACTTGATCTTATTGACTTCATAACTTTAGCCTTGGTTTAAAAGTGGACCTGATTACCAGGTCGACCACTCAATCCCAGCCTGACCAGTCCGTTGGAGAGCACTCCCTAGGAGCATCTAACACTTTGTTTAACCCTCCAAGCCCCTCAAACTCTCAAAATATCCAATCTGATACTGATACCCTACTACTATCATAACTGAAGTTAAAGCAGTATTAAATCTGAGGCCAAATGCTGTTTATTGGATAAAAAGGCTGTGTCCACAGAACAACAGTGAATAGCATCCAGCCTGATATAGCAGGGCTACAGCCCTCAAAACTGGATACACCTGAGTGTCTAGGATGGGTTGACAGCTAATATTGCGACCTGAATGAGTGGAGCAACCGTCCATGAATCTGATTTAAGCAGATCTTATACCAAGATTACAGTTCTAGGAGCCACATAAACTGTGATCCTAGATTTGTCCCAGAGGTCATGTTTGAAAAGAAAACTGTTAAAGGACCCAGAAAAGAGCTTATATTGCTCCTTGCTGTACCTTTCTTGCGGAACGAACCTGGGGTGGTCTCTACAGTCATGAATCAATAGATGCATGTGAGGGAAACCCACCCTGCCCGAACTTATTCCTCCACCAATTGGCCACAACTGGGCGTCGATGGATTACACGAGTAGATGCCTCCTCAGCTTGACGTCTTAGGCATACAGTGCTGATCTGTAGGCCTTTCTTGTTCAAGTTGCCTGCAGTGTTAAGCTTATCCTCCAATGCTGGCCAACAATGCACTTTGAATTTAAGAGGTGTGGTACTCTTCCAAATCAAGACTCCATTGTTCAAGGCATCATATGCTGATGCTACTGAGAATTCTCCGTTGATAGTAGAACTCCATTTGCACTTACCAGCATCCAACGAAGAAGGAACTGATGATAGAGGTATCATCATAGCATGTAGCCTGTGCGGTGGTATCAACCCCATGTTGTACTTGATAAGGCCGAGCCACCTCTTGGTGAAAATTGACTCTATTCCATGGCATTTATAGTGAGCAACTGGACATAACAAATATTACAAGGTCAATTTTTTTTAATTAGGTCCATTTTCATTTTTGTCAATTAAAAGTCAACCAGGTGACGAACTGGCTTCAGGGTCAGTTTGAATTCCATTTTTATTTTTGATTCCTTGAGTATTTTGTTTGCTGCTGGGAAGAATGCTGCTGTTGGGCTTGAGATCCTTTATCAGAGTTTAACGTAATATGATTTACTTAGATTGGATGTTTTTAAGAATCAGAAATCCTTGATAGTTAGTGAACATTTCTTAGCAAATTAAAGGTTTTGACTATGTTGGAGATTGCAACTCCAACAACGGACAAATATTCTGGTGGTGATATGTTTCTAAAATCATCTTATTCAAAATTGAAAATTCTGTTTCAGGTCTTACAGAGTCACTCTTTCTCTCTCACAAAGATGAATACCTAGAGTATGAGCAGGCATCCCTAAAACAGCTGTATCAGTCAAAGGTTTTATCTTATATTAGTTTTGAAAAAGTGTTATTCTCTTCCAAAAAGTAGGATTTTATCCAGTTGTCACTTCTCAGTTAGTACTGCATAAATACTGGCCATTTCATCTTGTGCCACAGATGGAGGAGTTGCGTGCAGAAGCCCTGCAACAATCTGAATCAACTGGGACTGTATCACGTTCAAAAACAGCTACAGGTCCTTTAAACCAACAGATATCTGTTAGTGTAGTTACTGAATTTGTGCAGTGGAACGAGGAAGCCATTACTAGATGTACTTTGTTCGTTCCACAGGTTAGTACTAGTTCATGCTTGGTTTGCATCAGACAGTTAAATTTTGTTATAGTTGCGGATAGCTGATAGGAACTGCTGAAGTTTATATGCTTAAATAACCCGATAGTTGCAATCATGATATTGAATATTAGTACTGGTACAGATAGAATCTTTGATTTGACTGGTATTATATACTACCTATTAGGTACTGGTACACCCAACATAGAGCATGTTGAGCATGCCAAGTTCTATAAAAAAATCGAAATACTATTAAAATTTTCAAAAGAACTCTGATATTATTGGTGGTATTTTCAATGACGAAATTACCAGTGCCAATGGGTGTGTACCGAAATGTCAATCTTAAGTGATCATGAATTCGGTACTTCATGTATCCTTATATCATGCATATTATTTAGCAATTTGTGCAACATGTTAACACCAATGAGATATGCTAACAGTTCTTCTTTAATCCTCCACAAGTTTCCTAGTTTGATTGGACATTGTATCAAAAGATAAATGAGATGTATTTATAGTTCTCTTTTGTAATTCTTCACAAGCTTCCTTGTTTGTGGGGTGAGGTTATTCTTTTCGATCTAGTTAGCATTCTTCTGCAGATTATAGAATGGTAATCCTTAATGAGCTGAAAGCAACCAAGAAGGATAACTTATTCAATAGAGGGTGCCATCTTATAGAGGGAAGGTCAAATTGTCGTATGGAAAGAGCAAATTAGAAAAGTACATTTGAGCATAAATGAAGGAAACAAAAAATAAGGAGCATAAATTCAAAAGCACAATTAAGGAAGCACTAACAAGCAATAAACTATTCTAACACTTCCACTCGATATAAATCAAGCTGAGATTGTGACTGAGACTTGGGAAGCAAGAAGTTTTCATGGCCTCTATCAAGATTCCTGTGCAATTTTCTCTTGAGTCGCAAAGTGAGGAGTAAGAGCCTTCTAGTAAAAACCACATCACTGACAAAGTAGCAATTGACCTTAATATGCTTTGTCTGCTCATAACACACTAGATTAATAACAATATAATTGCCACCTTGTTATCACAGTGCAAGTGCAAGACAGAAGAACCAAATGAAGATGCCAAATTTCTTGCAACAAAGACTTTACCCACATGAGCTTGCAGGTGGATTGTTACTCAGCTTTTGCGCTTGCCCTTCCAATCACCTTCCAACCACATCTGTTTCTTGTTTTTCCAAGTTACAAAATTTGTCCTATACTGATACAAATCCCAATATGGACCTTCTTTCTATCCTTCATAGGACCAACATAGTCGGTACCTGCCTTGATTTCTCTCTCTTTTTTTTTGCAAAGTAGGATTGCATTCATTCACCAATCTGAAATGATACAATGTAGTTAAAAACGAAAAGAAAAGAAAAAAGAGTAGAAAAAGGACAAAACAGAAAGATAACTGTAACAAAACAGAAGAGGAAAAATTGAGAAAAAAAGAAGAAACGAGATGGAGAACTAGCAAAAGAAGAACGTCAAGACACTACAATATATGCTCCCACAAGTCTCTCAAGCTGGTAGATGGGTGTTGAAGAAGGAAAAGAAGGATGTTACTCATGCAGTTACAGCATTGGATTTTTCCCCCCAATTTGTCTTCTCTCTAAAAAAAAATTCTAGTTGATTGAACAAATTGTACTACCTCATTATTGGCCTTAATTTCCTGACTGGATGAACATTTAATCAGCCTATGGCTAGGAACAATTTAGGGGATGGTTGCTCACTGTCGAAAATAACTGACAAGCATGCAAAGAGAGAGTGCTGATGCAGGATGTAAGATGCCAGAGGTGAAAGTTTCAGGTTACTTTTCTTTTGTACGTGTACTAAGACAGTTTCAGAGTGTGTATTAAGACTTGACATCAAGTTAAATGTATCCAACCTTTAAGCATGGAACTTAATAGTTCATACTGCAGTTCACTGGACGTGCAGACCAGCAGCAACAGTCCAGTCAGCAAGATATATACTGCTTGTGAAGATGGAGATCAAAGCATGGAAGTTTCAATGATCAATAGAGCTCTCTGCTTAATGAATGCTAAACAATTTTGCTTTCTTTTACCATTTATTAGTTTGATACGATGAGGTATCATTTTCACAAAAAGGTTCATTTTAGTGAAAATTTCTAACCTTATTCAATATTTTTTGAAAATAAGCATCTTAATGTTCTCATGTGGCTGGCTCATGAGCCTAGATAAAGCCTTGTCGCCTTAATGTATTGCACTGATGAAAACACTGCTAAGCAGTGTAAGTTGGTCTTATGCACAGCTTAGACCAGTGATGGCATTAATGCTTGATCATAATAATCAACCAATGCAATCCATACTAGATGCGGTAGTGGAATGTCAATCCTTGTGCCAAAATCTTAAAACACTGCTGACCAACCATTAGCATTCATAGCTCTAACCAAATTGATTTCATGTGTATTCAACTCATTTTATATACATCAGACCATGGGGATGCCTTTCAAGTATGATTGAAGGTATGCAATATAACTCCATACCCATACGTTATTGCCTAGTTTCAAGTACTTGTCCTCATGCATTCATTTTTGTTGACTCCGACTACTGAGTATAAATGCTGACACCTTTGTATGTCAGTCCCAGTTTCAGCATAAATAGACAATCCTGAAAACCTGAGGCCCATATGAATTTCTAAGTGGGATCAGAATGATAGCTCTAGTCTTAAACATAACATTCCTTACTATCCTCAATTCTTTAGTTTCCTTTCTGTCTAATTAATACATGGAATTTCCAGATTAGTTTTTCGTCAATATAATTTTCACTGTTTTCATCATCTCATGGTAGATTTGAATATTCTTTTTGTCTACAATGTGTTTTTGTAAAAAAAATTTCTCGTTATCCTGACATAACTTCTCTTTGCAGCCAGCTATTCTTGCGGGTAAAGTGAGATTACTGTTTGCATGCATACTGAAACAAGTAAGCTTGGGACCAATAACCACTTTTGTTATAATGTCTGATGTTGCTGATATTTGGTTTTATAAAATGCTGAGTTGTTTGCAGGTTAGCCAGTATTTGACCGATGGACTTGAGCGAGGCAGAGAGAGTTTGAATGAGGCTGCTGCTTTAAGAGATAGATTTGTTATTGGAGCAAGTGTCAGTAAAAGGGTGGCTGCAGCAGCTGCTTCTGCGGTATGGTTCTTCTACCTTTTTTCTGTCATGCCTACCTTATCTACATCGATCTCTAGATCTTCAGTCCTCTGTTGTTTTGGATATTAACTAGCATCACATACTTCAAAAATATGCAGGCTGAGGCTGCTGCTGCTGCTGGTGAGAATAGTTTCAGATTGTTCATGATTGCTGTGCAACGGTGTGCTAGCAGTGTTGCGATACTTCAACAGGTAAACCATCCTGAAAATAGTTTTTATGCAAGTAATACTGTAGATGAAGATTATATCTGATGACTGCTATTGTTGCTTGTAGTACTTTTCAACTACTATTTCTCAGCTTCTACCACCTGATGCTCATTCAGCCTCTCTTGAAGAGATGGCCACTGCTGTCTCTAGTGTAGAGAATTCTGCTCAGAAGGGCCTACAACAGTGTATGGACACTGTCATGGCTGAGGTCAGTATTCTTCACGCACTTGTGATATTTTTCTTGGAGTCTAGCTGAACCATCTCCTCTTATTTATATTTTTCTTAATTCAGATGTAGTAATGATCATAGTAGGTTAGTATAAAACAAAAGATACATGGAAAATTGATTTTGGTAGGTACTAGCCTTAGGGAAAGCTGTTCCTTTGCAACCAAGGATACCAGCTTTGAGTCACACAAGCAACCTCCTTGCTGTTCTTAAGGCTGCTTATATTGATACTTCCCAGACCCTACGCTCCTGGGAACCTCATACTCAGGCACTGCAGTTTTTTATGATTCTCAAAACCTTTTTTTTTAATCAATGACTGAATCAAAAATTATTCAGTCTAGGTTTTCTCCATCCGTTTGGATTTGAACAAAAAGATCAAAATTTCAGTACCTGAGAGAGTACTAGTATTCTACCAACTGGTATGATATTGCCACTCGAATTGTGACAGCTATGTTGGCAAAGAAGACAATGTCAAAAATGACAGAAAAAGAAAAAGGAGGGGAGGAAGAGAAGGAAGCATAAGAAAAATAATTGGAGAAAAAAAAGAAATGGAAGAACAATCAGAAGAAAAAGAAGATTTGGATGAGGAAGAAGAAAAAGCAAAAGAACCAGAAGAGAATTAGAAAAGGAAAAAGAAGAATTGGAAGAGGAAGATGAAGTGAAGAAGATAAAGAGGGGCATGTGTACACCGAGCAGGCAGTCGGTTGACAAGAGCAATTCTACCGAGGGCAAATACGAAGTCAAAGAAGGATCACGAGAAGGTGGTAGTGGCCATGACGACTTGGATGGTGATGGTATTTGACAAAGAACTGTGAGGAAGAGGTGAGTGGACAGGTGGAAGTGAAGGGGGATTGGTACAAGTGGTTTTTCAAACCTTGGTTTAAATTATATGTTCTATTCATATGCGATATTTGATGAAATTTTGTTTAAACATGTATTTTGATGCCAGATGAATTTTCCTAGAATTTTTCCCTGATCTAAAAAACATTTTGCTTTGGATGTGACTACAGTAATTGGCAATCACTTGAGTATCTAGGATACAAACTTCTGGCACCTGAAGTTCTTTGTTCTTTCTTCTTATTTTCTACAAAAATTAACAAAGGCTTGAACACTATGCTGTATATCACATCGTGTTTAATGAACAAACTGAGATACTTAAGTCTTTGTTTGGTATGAGGTAATGTGGGATGAAACTCCATTCAACTCCATTTTAAGTATAAAAAATAACGTGGAATGGGATGTTACCTCATACCAAAAAAGGCCTCAATCAAAAATGGAACGTTACCACTTATCATATATCCTCATACCAAACAAGGTCTTAGTTTGTTGTTCATTACCACTGAATCAATCACATACTCTGTAACGCTCAAATTTCATGATTTGTAAAATATAACGGCACATAAATTTAAATTAGCTCACTATTGTTGTACTTTTCCAAGTAAATTTGTACCTATTCTATGTAAGTGTCTCTTACGTTTTCTGATTTCTCTTGTCAGATTGATCTGTCTTGTTTCGTATTTTTATTTTTTAGTGTTCATTGTTTTGTGTCACATGGGAAACTTTATGAATTCTGAACTTCAATGTACACGCTACTAGGTTTTGTTAGGTCTCAATATAAACAAAGTAACAAATTCTTCTACAGGTTGAGCGGTTGTTGTCTTCTGAGCAGAAGGCTACAGACTACCGGACTCCTGATGATGGAAGTCTCCCTGATTATCGACCAACAACTGCATGCATAAGGTGCACTACCGAAGCTGTTTGTGTTGCATGATTCTTTTAGTAGCAGGTCATTTATGACTTCAATATGCTTTTGTGATTGGTCATCTTCAAGAGTTACAACCTACCTGTCTCGTGTGCTTGAATCTGCATTCACTGGTTTAGAAGGTCTCAACAAACAGTCATTTTTGACTGAGCTGGTAAGTTTATATATATAATTCGAATTTTGCTTGCACAAGAGTAGATATGTTGATTCTTGACATTTTAATTTCAGGGAAATCGCTTGCACAAGTGTTTAACTACCCATTGGCAAAAATTTACTTTTAATCCAAGGTGAAAACCCATCCTCTTATTTCTAAGTTCATATCATTTTTCTTAACACGGCCTATCAAACAATTTGTGTTTCTAAAGAAATTATGTTATTCTCCTACCCAGAGGTGTTGAAACATTGAATTCCTTGATAATACCTGAACTAAAGTTATTAAAGATTGACCATCCTTCTACAATGTTTATAACCATTAGAGCAACTTAGAAATGCTATCAA
Source organism: Thalia dealbata (assembly GCA_030544415.1). Lineage (NCBI taxonomy): Eukaryota > Viridiplantae > Streptophyta > Magnoliopsida > Zingiberales > Marantaceae > Thalia > Thalia dealbata. Next base: position 6,207,106 of record CM060454.1, read on the forward strand.
ACAAGATTATGAGATTGTATATCTTATAGAGAAGTTCGAGTCTCAGGGGTGAACGCTTCCTGTCCTATTCGGTTAAACTTTATCCCAAGACCCTTTTTATTAGTCCCGAATAGTAATCAATGCTTTTGTATATTATCATTTATGCTAATACCACACCAGTGCACATGACATTTTGATATGCAGACAATGCATATCTCTAAGACCATATGCGGATAATGAAGAACCGTAAGACCATATGCAGGCATTGGTGTATCATATTGCACTGTCAGCCAAGTGACTCACATGGTTCTTTCATGTGGACCTTGATGCTCGGTGAATAATGAGCCAAATAAGGACATCTCAGATAATAATTCCAACTCCTGGAGGTTTCTTTTATGCATTTGATACATTACGAGCTACATCCGATGTTCTACTGATGAACATGCTTATTCAACAGCGGTGGACTTCGGCTGAAACGTGACCTTACTGAGTATGGGGAAATTATTCGCAAATTCAGTGCTCCTACGGTGGATGAAAAATTTGAATTGTTTGGCATGTATGCCATACCCCTACATTCTCTATCCTCTCTAATGTATTTTTTGGTATTTCATGTCACAGCTTAACACATTACACTTGCAGAGTGGCAAATGCATTTATTGTTGCACCTGAGAGCCTTGCTTCCTTATTTGAGGGTACTCCAAGCATCAAAAAAGATGCAATGAGGTACTATCAGTATCTACCACCGATCCTTTTCAAGCAGGGTCGATGGTTTTTTCTAACACAATATGCTTATTATTCCTGTGGTTCTTGAACGATCCATCCACCCATTTGCAGGTTCATTCAACAAAGAGAAGACTACAAGAGTCATAAAATCGCGTCTATGCTTACGAGCTTGGTATCAGATATGTAGGAAAGAAGAAGCAGCCACCAATTGCAAATTTGAAGTCAACCCAGCTAGAAGCTCTGGCTCTTTAGAATAATGATTACCAGCTTGTTGATTCCTAGTAGTGTACTTGAAGTAGAAAGCTTTTGCTCTGTTTCTTTTTTCCTATTCTTTTTTCCTCTCTTTTCCTAATTATTCTTTGTAATTCTTTGTCTACTTTGAATCGAAGCCTCATTTGTTAGCTGGAAGTCAATTAGGTAGTAGGGTCGATGCAAAATAAGAAAACCTCTGTAACTTGTAATTTTCCCGAATGAATTATTAGTTACAAACTTGTAAACAGGGTCTTCGTTCCGCAGCTCCTTGCGCTCAACATTTTTAACCTTTTCACAGGAAAATGATGTGCCGTGATATCTGTTCAGGTAAGATGAGTCTCTGAGGTTGATGCAGAAAAGAAAGAAACAAAATGTAAGTTTAAATGTTGGTCCATAACAACCGAGAAAGAAGATAATTAAGATGCAATTTGGGGTCCTACTCTTGTCATCCATACAAAACTGTTGATGAATCATATAAAGTTTGAAGTAAAAGTGAATCAATTCTTGAAATTATTCTTTTTGTCTTCTTTTATTTGCAAAAGAAAAAATGATTTATCACAATTTTATAAAAAACTTAAATATTACAAGAATTCATAACAATTAAATCTGATGGGAGACTGTTTGCCTTGATATAATATGCTGCTCATGTTTCCCTTAAATGAAAGAACTATTAAAGACGATTATACTTAGACGTTGAGCCGGGTTCAAATGCAAGCCGGACCGAGTGATTCCGGTTTAGATTTGAGACCGCTTCGCGAAGTCAATCCGCTTGCTCCGCGCGGGGCGCTTCCCAATTCGTATTCCCCATTACCACTATATAAACAACGTTTTAGGCGAACTAGGGTTTATCTCTCCAATACCGTCTGTTGAGGGCTAGCGGCGGTGATTTAGGGTTCATTTCCCCCGTATTGGCAGGTGAGTTCGAGCGGCGAAGATGGCGACGGCGGCGGCGGCGGCGGCGACGGCGGCGAAGGAATCGGTTCAGTGCTTCGGCCGTAAGAAGACGGCCGTGGCAGTCGCCCACTGCAAGAGCGGGCGCGGGCTGATCAAGGTGAACGGCGTCCCGATCGAGCTGGTGAAGCCGGAGATCCTCCGGCTCAAGGCCTTCGAACCGATACTCCTCCTCGGGCGGCAGCGGTTTATGGGCGTCGACATCCGGATTCGCGTCCGTGGCGGCGGTAAGACCTCCCAAATCTACGCCATCCGCCAGAGCATCGCGAAGGCCCTCGTCGCTTACCATCAGAAGTACGTCGACGAGCAATCAAAGAAGGAGATAAAGGACATCCTCGGCCGCTATGACAGGACCCTCCTCGTGGCCGACCCTCGTCGGTGCGAGCCCAAGAAGTTCGGTGGTCGGGGCGCGCGTGCCAGGTTCCAGAAGTCCTACCGGTAGACCGGTGAGGTTCTGCAATATGCCTCTTTTCCTTACCAAAAACTCAACCTTTTGGTACTTTTTTGCCTGCTGGTTCACCGAGATTGCTTTTTATCACATTTTGGTAGTTCACTTTTGTTATGGCTCTTATTAAGCTTATGTTTGTGAGGAGACATCTCTACTGGACTCGGCTCCGTGATTTATGATTAATCACTAGTTAAATTTCCGGATTATGCAATTTTGTGTATCTGTGGCCTTTTATCTGCAGTGGTTGATCCTTAAAATTTCTCCCTTTCCAAGTGTTTTTTGTTTTAACCTTAAAGTTAATTTAAGTCTCGAAACTTACGGATTGCACGAATGGAGTTAATGATTGCACAATTGGCTGATTAGGTTTCAATGGACCATGACATAAGAGGAATCAGGGTGATTTTTTAATAAAATATGGGCAGTATGTGAATATTACTGGAGAATTTATATTGTTAGACATTGTGATTAATTGTTAGTTGCAGGAAATATATTATCTAAGATTTTTGAATGAAAAAGTTGCTGGAGAATGGTTGGCCGGCTTATTCCTATGATGTATAGATTTTGAGAATACAAAGTTATTCATCATCATGGCTCGATCTTTCTTTCTTTATGGGTGATGATATATGTTGTCTACATAGGAGACTACCTTGCCGTCGATTTGATTAATTGTGAACATGAGTGCATACCATAGGGTTGACCTCTTGAGTTCATCTCATAATTAGTAGCATTGTCTACTCATGTTGCTCAAATCTATTTAGTGTTTATCACCTGTTTCCTGCATATTAAGCATTTCTAGTTCCTTGCAGTTGTATACGCTTTGCATCTTTGTCAATGTACTTTTCTTAGAGCTCTTTTTTTTTGGATCAAAATGAAAACACGTATCGATTGTCAAGTACTTGGATTTAACCTTGTCTGTCTGAAACTAATGTTACAACTTCATACAAGTTTGCATGATCACCTTGGCCAAAGATTGTAATAAGAGGGAAACCGTACATGACAAGTTGGAAGAAAACCTCTTGCTTTGCATGTCTCTCTTAGTTTGAATTTGTGATGCAAAGATGTATGTGGATCTGAAGCTGTCATGAAGGGATAAATAGTTTTCTTGTTTTGTGGTATAACTCCGGGGTCACCTATTTATTTAGCCCTGTCAGATGTATCTGAAGGGTAATTGGCTTTACGCTTTGGCTGCTGTTGTATGAACCTTCCTTCAAGTCCGTGACAATATCTCCACTGGCCTTATGCTTTTCCTTATGCTTTTCCCAGTAGCTGTTGTTCATTGTGTTGATCTTTTAAGTAATTGTTTTCTGCCACCATTCTGTGTTGCTTTTTTTCCCCTCATTTCCATTTCCTCTACTACTATCACTAACCCGTACTCATGCAATGCTTTTATTCTTATTAAGAATGCTCGGCCAATTTCAACAATCTGCCTCATTGACGATGGAGATAAGTTAGAAAATTTATGCACTAATCTTGTATTTTTAAAGAGCAGCTATATATATATATATTATGCTGCCAACCATGAAAAAGGTTAATGATATCATACTTGAAAGTTGAAACCAATGCGGTGGTATTTATGTATAATTAATGGTATTTATATGTACGTGGTACTCCATGTGCAACATCTTCCCATCTGATCTGATTAAATTGTGGGGGCATCAATTCCCACACAAAAAACACACCTTGTGACTCCGCGGCGTCATGATTGATGGCGTAGTCCAAGAAGTCACCAAATTATATTTTTGGCCCGTGATTTGGTGTGTTGTTATGAATTAATGAACAGGATAAATAAACTTATAACCTTTTGAAAATGAAATAATATGATAACTTGATTCGCACTTGCCAGTATCATCAGTCCTCTATTTTTACTAAACTTAATATTATTTTATGATGATTAAATCCATGATTTTTATCTGAAATAAATTATAAAGTAGCCATAGCAAGATGAGCCAACCCCAGCGGGTTGAAACCTGCTATCGTTTCTATTAAAATCCCAACCCCAGCTTTCTGAATTCAGATGCCCACCGCAGCATGATCCGAATCCAAATCCAAATCCAAAGGAGCACATTAAAAAAATATATAAGAAAGGAAGAAGAGTGCTTATCCACAACCACTGTGGCCACCACCCAACGCCATCCCGCCCCCAATCCCCTTTAAATACCCGCTCTCATCCATCCGCTGTTCTCCATCATCGCAGCTCTGCTAACTGAAATGGCGGACATTGCTCTCCTGGTGGAAGAGGACTTCGAGAGGAGGAGCAGCAAGCTGCTGCAGTGGGTAGAAGAAGAAGGAGAAGCAGGCGGAGCTGCAGGCCGCCTCAGGATGATGGGAAAGGTAAGCTTCCGTTTCCTGCTGTCTTCTTCTTCCTCTTCTGCGGCTGCTGGGAAAGCCGACTGCTTGAAGGTGGTCGGAGCCGACGCCATGGCGCTGGAGATGGCTCTGCGACCGAGAAGCCTCATGGGTTTGGCGGCCTTCGACGGGGTCTTCTCTGCTTGACGAGCTCGTCCCCTTTGATTCGACTCTTCTTCTTCTTCTTCCTCCTCTGCTGGGTTTAAGAACTCATCTTCTTCTTCCTCTTCTATTTACTTCATACGGTGTCGCTTCATTTAGATGTTGTAATAAGTGTTTGAATACGACTTCAATATAATGAAATATGAGCTTTCAATGCATGCCATTTTGAGCTTTCTTTTTTCTTTAAAAAAATAATGATTTTTTATTGAAAAATAATTAGGAAAAGTACTTCTAAAACCAGGCTGATTCTTTTTTTGAATTTAATCTTTTGTATCACCGGTTAACGAAAAATTACAACCCTTGTCTCCAATAATATATAACACTTCCTCCACAATTATCTAAAAGTATCATTCAACCAAATACATCGTTTATTCTCTTTTTACTTTTATCTATAACACACTCAGTTTTTTAAAATATACATATTTTTAATTAAAAAAATAATTAAATTTTCCTGCTGGTTATATTGAAGGCGCTTTGAGTTTTTAAAAAATATTTTGGAGTAAAAAAAAGGAACTATTATGAGTACAAAAAGATTTAACAGAAGTCATGAGGTGCTAATTATTTGAGTCAATTATATGAATATAAATATTCCTGCGGGTTATATTGAAAGCGGTTAAACTTTATCTTTAATATCTTTAAAGTATGGCGATCACATCAAAAAAGCTTTAAACCATCCCCTTAATCCAAGTGATCAATCGTTTGACTTAATCTATAAAAGCAAAAGGAAAGAAAAAAAAACAAGAAAAAAGAAGTTGAAGAAGGCATAAACAATCAACACAAGTGAAGTATTCTCTTCTTCATAGTTCATGCAACATCCAAGAGAAAGAAAAAAAAAGCCAGCAAATACGTATCCACAATGGAGCCTTTGACAAATCAAGAAACAAGAATGTCTGGTTCAAACATTCAAAGAGAAGAGAAAAATAAAAAGATCTCTCAAGAGGTTACACAGGTCATATGAACTCCCAACAAGGCACACCAAATATTCAGTACCCTTTTAGTTCCGGAGGATGCTGAGACTTATGCACCCTTTTGTGCAATGTGCACAATCTCCAAATGTTCCGAGCATTTGTGTCGTCGTATAAGTATCAGGTATGTGAAAACTTCTGTTGGGATCAAGGCCATATCCTGTACATGTCTCTTAAATAGCAGGAAATGGATATATCAGGCCTGGAAGAAAGCATGTTGGAAGATTTTATATTTTGACATCTTAAACAGAAAGAACCTGGCAGCTGACAAATTCTGCTTTTTTAAAATTCTTAGTGGCAATGACCTCCCATAAGTCTGGTTCCTTGTCGTGTAATTTCTCAGGGTTTTGACTCAGGAAAATGGTGGAAGACGATGGAGTAGAATATGAAGAACACAACCGCTTCAAGTTTGCTTGCAGAATTGAAGCATCATCATTGATGTCTTTTGTGATCAGGTGGAGCTTCCCCAGGAAACAAGCGAGTAAATATGGTGTCTCGCAGTTACCTGAATCGTGTACAGGCACTTCCCGAATGACTACTTTCCAGGCGTCGTCCTGATGATCGTAGACCTTTATTTGTGCACCATCCGAAGAACCAAACGGGTCCAAGGCATACAATTCATCATGCAAAACTGCACTTAGTTTTGACCCTGCTTGCTTGGAAGGCCAACCCTGACCCATTCCTGCTGGCATTTCTTCCCAGGTGTTGGTTTCAGGATCATATATCTCACCACCAACATCGACAAAGAATGGCCAAGAGTATAAATTCTGCGGCACGCACAACCTGCCCCTGTAAGGAGTCACTCCAGTTGCAACAGGCTTTAACAACTCGGCCAAGAAAGCTGTAGGTATTACCTGGGCTTTTGAAAATGGAATGCTGGGCATTTGCGTCCACATGTCTGTTTGAGGATCATACACTTCAGCAGACTGTAGGGGAGTGAAACCGTCCCTAACCCTGGTAATTCCACCGACAACATAGAGCTTGTTGTCTAAAAGAGTTGTCTTGCAGAAAGCCCTTCTGGTTGTCATCGGACTCGATTGTTGCCACAAATTGGCACAAGGATCGTACCTCCAAACACACTTGGTTGCTGCAAATTTAGAGACCCCCCCCAACACATAAAGGCATCCATCAACAGCTCCGACAGCACATCCACAAAATGGCATTTGCAGTGAGGCATCTGCCCTCCCAAACCAACCTTTGACTATTTCAGCAATTTTGATGCTTGAATCCATCAGGTTTCGCACACATAACCCCGAAAAGCTCTTTTGCATCTCCTCTTCACACGCGACGGCAGGAATTGGTGGTAGTCTTTGCCATCTTCCAGACAAAGGGTCCAACGCATGCCACACAAGCTTGTATTCTTCAACTTTTGTCAAAATGTAAAGCCATTCTTCGGTTGTACCATGTTCTTTTCTCAATTTATAGAGGCCAGCACCAGTGATGGCTGCTTTCCAATTCTGAGAAACCATTTTCATCTTCAGATAGCAGATTCTAGGCACTCTTGCAAAGATCTCCAATGAAATCTCATCAGGGAGACCTGGGATCAAGCTGCTGCTTTCATCTTGAAAGCAGGCTGACATACTTGGGCTCTTGCAGTCTTCCATTTCAGAAGATTTACAATACTCTACTGGTTGAGATCTACTAGGCAAGCTGAAGAATGAACCCATTCTTTTGTTTTTTTAACTATCTTTCGTTCTTTCTTATCGTCAGTTAAACCAATTTAATCTCACCAGAACATGAATAGCTCAGCAATTGCTACAGAAATTCATGAAGCAACTCCAAAGCATGATACTGGTAAACAAAGCATATAGAGACTCTGTCAAACAACAAAGAAACATCTTAACCACAGAAACAAAAAAATGGAAGAAGAATAAGGATCAACGAACAAAAAGTAAAATAAAGCATTATATTTCAGCATTTCTACACGCCATACACCAGTTGAAATTTCAGATAAGATGGTTCGATGAGCTAAAAGCTCCGCCAACTGGGGGAAAAAGGAAGGGGCTAAATTAACCAGACAAAGGCAGCATATTTCTTCAACTAGTGGAACAGAAAACGTCACATGAGAATCCAAATCACAATTTTTAAGAAAGGCACGAGCCCTATAATGCTGCAACAATCATTGAAATAACTCATGCTCATCCAAGAATCAAGAAAAATCAACCAATTATTACAACAAATCCAAGCGAAAAAGAAGAAATTTTATCCACTAAATAGCCAAATCCAAGCCAGCGTTCCAAAAATCAAAACTTTTTGAGATGGGTGTGTGCACCTTATGTCTTGATTTATTTGTGATTGCCCCATCAAAACTTTTCCTTTTCATAACATGGCATGTGATTGTCTTTTCATAATTTGGAATCATCTTGTTACCCGGAAGTATTGTGAATCCTTTCTTTTGTTTGGTTTCTCTGAGCACATTTTATTAGTTTAATAGTTGCATTAAATTCTGCATGAGTAATCCACAGCACTTTTGTAATGTTTGAATGTTCCATGGACAACAGGGTTGAAGAGAGACCATAAGTTGGGGAGAACACTCCAGAGAGTATGTCGTCCCAATATCATGTGCTGAACAATAAACCTATTGATCAATGGAAGGTAACTGAATTGAAAGATGAACTGAGGAGAAGAAAAATCACTTTAAGGGGCTTGAAGGAGGAACTGGTAAGGAGGCTATTTGATGCAATTCGCAATGAAGAGATGACCAAAAATGAAGAAGTGGCTGATGAAGACCAATCAGATCATCCTGCCTCACATCCTCCACCAGGTGGTGTTCAAGTGTCAACAGAAAATTCAGCAGATCATAACAATGTTGTTATAGATACAATTGGACAAACTGATACTGTTGCCACTATAACTGGCACAGATGCCAACCATGCAGATGTTATTCCAGATCCAGTTGGAAAAGCAGACTGTGATGCTACCATTACTTCAATAGACAGTAATCAAAAAATCAAAGTTCAAGATGCCATAACAAGTACCTCAGGAATGGACATTGCAGTTTCTGGAACAGTAACTAATGTGGTTTCACTAGAACACACTGCAAACGAGAGCTATACCATAACTACTGAGTGCGAAACAAATGTTCTGATTACACGATCGGAAGAAAAAGGAGGGGAAGCAGTGCATGAAGAAAAAGGTGGGGAAGCAGTGCATGAAGAAAAGGGTGAGGAAGCAGTCCATGAAGAAAAGGGTGAGGAAGCAGTGCATGAAGAAAAGGGTGAGGAAGCAGTGCATGAAGAAAAGGGTGAGAAATCAATGCAGGAGGATTAAGACGTTCCCCGTGAAGAGATCAAACTCAGCCATCCTGAATCAGACAACCAGGTATCTGTGGACAGCCCAGACTTAGGATCCCAGGTTAAGTGTGAGTCAATTACTATTGATTCCGTGTCAATTATTGAAAAGAATAAACTAAAGGATAATTTAAATGCTGATGACTTTCATTTAGAACAAGAAGTTGTTAAGCAGGAGATGGTTCAACCATCATCCAGCACTGTTCCTTCAATAGGTGGCGATCTGCAGACACCGGATGATGCTAAAGAGGAAGTTGAGCACCTAGTTTCCTTGGGAGATAATGATGCCCAAAAAAGTACAAACTTTGACCGCAGCAAGAAGGAAGATCATCTAGATGAAGGGTCTCCAGAAAAATTGAACTTAGATAGAACTTCGAGTGATGAATTGATGGAGGAAGATGTCTTAGGAAGTAAGCACATTGCGTCCAATATCAAGTCTGAAGAACTGGCAAGAAACACTGAGGTGAAACAGGAGCCTGGTATAGAAGAGAAAACAAAAAAAGATGGTTAGCTGCTCGGGTCTATTTCAGACAAAAAAGACACTGTTGATGGAAGCCACGGGAAGCCAACAGTTACAAGTGAAAAGAGGATACCTGAAGATACTGTAATGAATCAAAATCTTATCATTGCATGGTCGCCATATATTTCTTTCTAAATTGTCTTTCTGCCGTGAATTATGTTCTCTCTTATGCTTTTGCAAAGTACAAGTATGATCCTCTGCTTATGTTTGCACAGTAAAGTATCAATATGATGCTTACTTAAAAATCATACGAGATGGACTTATAATGCTGCAGCAATCACTGAAACAACCTTTTGCTCGTCCAGGAATCAAGAAAAATCAACCAATTACCGCAACAAATCCAAGCAAAAAAGAAGCAAATTTCATCCACCAAACGCCCAGATTCAAGCAAGCGTCCCAAAAAAGTCGAAGCTTTTTGAGAATGGGCGCACGCGTACCTTGAGAAGAAGAGATCGGACGGAAGAAACCCTAGCTCGGGGTTCATTGATTCATTCCCTTGCCAAAGAGGGGAAAGCAAGTGGATGTATATCGTGGTTGCTCCCTCTTTTTGCATACTTTATTCTTCTTTTTCGCTTCGTTTTTCTTCAATTTTTCACATAATGCAATCACTGATAACCATCTGTCGGCAGAAGACTTCAGGATCTTAGCTACTTAAAGAACATTTCACTTCATCCAAATCACTTTTCCAAATTTGCGGCTGAATTTTTTGTAAGAGAAAAAATAAATAAATAAAGCAGTCAACGTCTTAATTCTGCAAGCAACAGCTGTTTGGACGTTTACAGAAACAATTTCTTTTTGGGGGGGTTTAAAATGTATTTGGGTAATTTACTTTTTGGTTAATATTTTTAATTTATTTAGATTTTTTTCCCCTGACTTGTGAAAGTTTTGATTTATGTTTTGATAAATCAATTAGCCATTATCGTCCTCCTTACCTCTTCTGTCTGCAAGTTGGTGGCATCATCCAGCACAATGTTGATTCACTTTACCAAATAGGTCATTAAATAATAAGTTGGTGAATTTTACTATAAAATAGTAGTAATCACCTCTAAAAGTACCCAGGTGAGTCTTTAATTTGTATTTCATTAAAGAAAGGTTGTTGCTCATCTGCTAATTGACCGGACTTGCATCAATCCAAATCTAGCTCAGAACCTGTCATGATGGTAAAGATGAACCACAAGCGGATTGATTCTGCCTGATATGGCACACAATCTAAGAATAATAGGTTTGGTTTTGAAGAACTTCTGAGTTCATGTTGAAGTGGGTGGTGTCTAATTCTCAGAAAAATTAGGGGACCAAAATTCTGGAGAGCGTTAAAAAAGTTCTTGGCATGACATCCGCAAGTGGTTGATATGAAATAACCATGAGAACGATGGTGAGCTTGCAATTTGCATTTCGTATTAAAAGGTGATGTCAACATGTTTGATTGGTCTCAAAGGAGGATAAGATCAATAATAATTGTTTGATCTTGATCTGAAGAGGAGGTCCATAAAATAATGCTAGTTCTAGAACTGCAGAAGAAGTAAGACTTGAACCTCTACTTTATGGAATTATTTAAAGGCGTACGTCTCAATCATGTTTGGGACATATATCTTGGCATGGCTCAAGACTTGGAAGGGGAATGAACAGTTGATGCATTGATAATTGGAGGAGAAAAAACAAAACTTTGCTTGTGCACTTAATTTAGAATTTGATGTGCTCAGTCTTCTTCTTCTTCAGGGTTAAGCTACTTTCTCCTCTCAAGCAAAGGGATGAAGAATGCAAAATTTAGCATCCAAGTCAAGAAGCAAGGAAAGTAATAGCACTCCCAACTGCTATAAAAGTTGCAAGGGCAGGAAACATGTCCCATATTTGTTCTACAAACATTTAACTCTGCGGTCAAAATATAACATGTCTTTTTTACTTCAACTACCTACTAAAATGTACTCTCTCCTGGTTAGTTCAGTTCCTCACAGTTACAGTTTGATGATACAAGTCTGAAGGTGTGGAACTCATCTTATGCTGACAAGCAGGAGAAATATCAGAAGCAAGCATGGAATATTTGAAATACAATACAGCAAAGAATTTACTTGCTCCTCCTCTTAATGGCTTTTGCCCTGCGCTGCAAGCTTAGATGCCACCTCCTCGTCCGACAATGGAAGATAATAGATCCTTGGGTTAACTTTTGTTTTCTTAAAGAGATCGTCGAGGGTCAACGCTGGTGGCTCTGGCTCTCTCGGAGGGGGCGGCGGAGGAAGTCGCTCTCTTACAGCAGGCAGGTCAGACTGTGTTGGTGGCACGGGATGGAGAGGGGGTTGCTGCCGAAGAGGATGTTGGCGAGGGGGGGGTTGACCTGCCTGAGGTTGTTGGAAATTTGGAGTCCTGGGCGTGTTTGGATTTGGGGAAATGAGTGCAGGTGATTGTGGTGGAGCCTCAATGCGTGCCTTAACTTCTTGGGGATCAACAAACTCTGCTACCAGAAGATTTCCACCGTTTGGAGGCCACTGGAGATTGTATAAAGCATTGCGAGTTGCATTGGCTTCATCCGCCGAAGAATACTGACATTCATGAATAAAATTAAGCACACAATATAAATTAGTCAATACTTGGTAGTAGAAAAGTGTCCGTATATTTAAATTGCAAAGAACATATACAACACATGGAAGAATGATGAGAGTTCCAACATCCAATGGCAAGTTTAGCACCTGAACTCTAGACAGCGACGAGTCTATGTAACCCCAGCTAAAAACTCGGTTTTCACACTTTTGGAGTTTTCATGTAGCAAAATGTTAAGAAACCGTATCAGTTTGGATCTTGTTGATTAGCATAATATCTATGGTTGTTTCAGCAAATGATGTCTAAACCTTGAATGCCCATCATTTTGGGCATGCCACAACTTGTTTAACTTTCTCTGTTTTCAATTTCTATTTTTCCTATACGATCAAATAGGCCCAAAAAGACTATTCCCACTACTAATCTCCACCCTATCCCCTTCCACCAAACAGAAGGGAATGGCGTAGGAAAGTGCCTATCAATCGGCAGACAATCATGCAAAAACAAAGCAATAGAAGTACTATGAAAAATAAAGAAATAATTAATGAAAAGTGGATTGATGAATATATATATATATATATATTCTTCTTTTTCCTATTAACCTATAACCTAGGAGACAACCTCCTTTTTTCCTTAGTGACAATGCAAAAGAAGTTACGCTTTGAATATCTTTAAATAAGAGATTTAGAGGCATAAGAATGTTCCACTGACAAATATTGAATTTACTTGTCTAAGCCGACACTTCCTATTTAGCTAACTAAACAATAAGATTAAGCTGAACCCAATCATCGCTCAGCCTGAGAAGGCTGCTAAAGCCACCCAACCAGTGTCAAATATTCTAAAAAAATGCAAGTAATAAGAACTTCCGTACTGCCATCCGGATAAGGTTGCAATAGTAGAAATGAAAGAATGAAAAACAAAGAAAAATCAACTTAGCATGAAAGCCATACAGTCACATAGCAGTGTGTCTTTATGTGGTCCATCCAGAAACTGCAAACTGTTCCAGTTTTTGCAAGCAGTTCTTGCACCGCTTTCAGAGTAAAGGGGCGCAAAAACTTGTCAATTCTCAGTGATGTGGTTGCAGGTTTCTGTGATGGTGGCACTGTAATGTAGATACAATATTTAGGCAAATAATCAATTTAATTATGAACATGGTGGATATAAAGTCTCTCATCTTACCAATGCGCTCCTTTGGGGAATCTCCAGTGGACTTTGGCTCAGACTTAGCAAACACACGCCTAGGAGTCGGTAGATATGTGCTTTTAGGTGTCGTTGCTGTACTAAGATTAGATAGTTGTCGTTCTGGAACTTTAACAGTTCCAGAATTCCAACGACGTTGCCGCTTGGGAGCCTCATTGCTAACAGCAGCTTCTTGGTCTGAGCCAAAAGGGCCATTGAACTATCAGTTCATCACTGGGATATTGCTTGTAACAATATCAAGTAGCCAAAATAAATGAAGAAAAAACTACTCTAATCCAAACAGATATTCTCAAAACAATATATGAAATTTCTAAGGAAAATTAGATAGCAGGACACAAGCAATTAACAAAAGACAACAGCATAATAAACACTGTTATCATGTTTTGGCTTATCCCAAAAAATAAGAGCACCCAGAATGTAGGGCTTCAGCAAACTGCAGGCATCTGGCAGAACCGAACTACCAATCTCCGTAGACAACGAAAGGTACAATTCTCGAAACCATAGTTACCATATGGAGCTAGAGCTAATGCATATTTTAGGGATGACAGAAACTACAAACTATTAGATGTTCGCAAGTAAATAATTAAATCTAAATTCTTCTAAATTTAAATAAATAAGTTCATTCGTAATCTAAGAATGCAAAATACTATCACATGTTCACAAGTATGTGTTTGTGATTCACTAGAAGGTCAAAACCACTACCAAGCAATGCAATCAGTAAATGCAAAAAAAAGTGCTTGAAATATTTTAAGAATTGATCTGAAATTAAGCATAAATTTCATCATAAGCACATTATACTGAGAACTGAGAGCTTAAAAATTCCCTCAGAAGCATGTAAAAACTACCTTGGTTAAAAAATTAACCGACATGCATAAAATTTGAGTAACAGAGTAACAAGCATCAGCTTAAGAACATATTTATTACTTTACTTTGCAAAAGCTTAACAGAGAAGTATTTTCATAAAAATAATTCATGGCAGAAGACACTTATAAAAAAATTGTGGTTCCCATGCAATGATAAGATTTTAATTCACTACAGTACCTTCAAGTTTCCTCTTTTCAATTGTAAGTGTTGGTTTCCATTGGCCTTCATCAAAAGTACCTTTCTTGTCTGAAGTAGACCCACTAAGCTCACCATCAATTTTTGTTTTCTCTTCTGTACTAGGCTCCTGTTTCACCTCAGTGTTTCTTGCCAGTTCCTCAGACTTGATATTGGACTCAACTTGCTTACTTTCTAAGACATCTTCCTCCATCAATTCATCACTCGAAGTCCTATCTAAGTTCAATTTTTCTGGAGACCCCTCATCTAGATGATCTTCTTTCTTGCTGAGGTCAAAGTTTGTACTTTTTTGGGCATCATTATCTCCCAAGGAAACTAGGTGCTTAACTTCCTCTTTAGCATCATCCGGTGTCTGCAGATCGCCACCTATTGAAGGAACAGTGCTGGATGATGGTTGAACCATCTCCTGCTTAACAACTTCTTGTTCTAAATGAAAGTCATCAGCATTTAAATTATCCTTTAGTTTATTCTTTTCAATAATTGACACAGAATCAATAGTAATTGACTCACACTTAACCTGGGATCCTAAGTCTGGGCTGTCCACAGATACCTGGTTGTCTGATTCAGGAAGGCTGAGTTTGATCTCTTCACGGGGAACGTCTGAATCCTCCTGCATTGATTCCTCACCCTTTTCTTCATGCACTGCTTCCTCACCCTTTTCTTCATCCACTGCTTCCTCACCCTTTTCTTCATGGACTGCTTCCTCACCCTTTTCTTCATGCACTGCTTCCTCACCCTTTTCTTCATGCACTGCTTCCCCACCTTTTTCTTCTGATCGTGTAATCAGAACATTTGTTTCGCACTCAGTAGTTATGGTATAGCTCTCGTTTGCAGTGTGTCCTAGTGAAACCACATTAGTTATTGTTCCAGAAACTGCAATGTCCATTCCTGAAGTACTTGTTATGGCATCTTGAACTTTGATTTCTTGATTAATGTCTATTGCAGTAATGGTAGCATCACAGTCTGCTTTTCCAACTGGATCTGGAATAACATCTGCATGGTTCGCATCTGTGCCAGTTATAGAAGCAACAGTGTCAGTTTGTCCAATTGTATCTATAACAACATTGTTATGATCTGCTGAGTTTTCTGTTGACACTTGAACACCATCAGGTGGAGGATGTGAAGCAGGATGATCTGATTGGTCTTCATCAGCCACTTCCTCATTTTTGGTCATCTCTTCATTGCGAATTGCATCAAATAGCCTCCTTACCAATTCCTCCTTCAAGCCCCTTACAGTGATTTTTCTTCTCCTCAGTTCATCTTTCAATTCAGTTACTTTCCATTGATCAATAGGTTTATTGTTCAGCACAGGATATTGCGACGACATACTCTCTGGAGTGTTCTCCCCAAGTTCCTCTTCAACCCTATTATCCATGGAACATTCAAACATTACAAAAGTGCTGTGGACTACGCATGCAGAATCTAGTGCAACTATTAAACTAAGAGAGAAAAACCAAACAACAGGAAAAAATTTCGCAATATTTCTAGGTAACAATATATCTTCAACATGAAAATGCGAAAACATGATTACCTTGAGCTACTAAGGTTATACGAAGTTGTTATGAAAGATTAGAAGAAATTTATAAAAAAAATAACAACGATGCGAAAAAAACCACGAACAAACTACGATAACCAGCCAACAAGAAGGAATAATCAATCCCCCGACCACAAACCCTAATCCTCTCCCAACACACACCCAGCGGACTGAAACCCTAATGCGAGCTTCAAGAACGAATCTTGGAGCGAAATAATATCACGGAAGAAATAACTCACCAAACAAACAAATCAGCTACGCTTCGCAACCAAAAAACGGAGGTAGGCGATCAAGAGCTAGGAAAAGAGAGAGAGCAGCAGGAGAAACCCTGATGTCAGGACACAGAAGAAGCATTAGATCGAAACAAAACGAAAACCAGTGGAAAAAATCTCGGGAGAAGCGCCCATCCGCCGGGACCCGTCCATCATCATTCCCTGGAAAAAAAAGAAAGAAAAAAAAAAGAACGAAGAGGGGGCGAAGTCGGCGAAGAAATACGAGGGAGAGGGCAGAGGGTGATATTTGCGGGGGGGGCGGGGGAAGGTGGAGCGGGACGAACGGGAGAGAAGCTCTCACGTTTGCTAGGGTTTGCTCGGGCTTCGGCAGGGAACGCGACGAGATATAGAAAGGAAAGAAAGGAAGGGGAGGGGGGGAACGGGGGAAAGGGCGAGGGTTTGTGGTCGAGAACGGTGTGTGATGACGACGGGCGCAGGTGTGAGGCGATTGAGGATTTTATACCCAGCCCGTGACGGTTCGATATGCGACTCACAACAAATAGGACCGGAATTAAGCCGCTGACCTAACACGGTCCAATCCGTTCGCCCCGGCTTAAATTTAAACTTCTTTTGAATTAAAAATGAATGTAACTTTGGATTACTTGGGTTAAGATTTTTTTAAAAAAACATACTTTAAAAAATGAAGATATAAAATAAAATAATAATATCACTTTGGTATAATTCATTTAATTAGTTAGAAAAATATATAACCCTATAGTGACGACTAGGAGACCTGAAAATTAAAAAAATCAACTATATATCCCTCCGAAACTTTATAATACAAAGTTCTATTTCTGAAATAATGAAAGTCTTGCCGAAAATTTTAAAAATTGACAGGTCAAATGGTTCGCTGTAATAAACTTTTCTATTTTTTTCCTATTTCACACGTATGCACCGTACAATTCTTATATCTTTCAATTTTTTCGTTGACCTGTTTCAGTCCCAAACACAAATTGAAGTCTTAAAAAATATATAAATAAATATCAACGTAAGTTTAAGATTTTTTTATTTGTCAAGGGTTTGTCCAAAAGGGCTCTAGTAACATCAATTCTCGAGGAATTTGTTGTTAATAATCTTATTCTCAAAGGATAACACTCTCATGCAATCAATGATTAATTAAGATCACATTTTTGGTGCAATAAACTTGTAGCAATGAGGAATCATTTCAGCATCAGACAAACTAAGACAGATAAATGGAGAGATTATTTTCCAGTATATATATATATATCTCCTTTTTTCCGTGAGGAATTCCTTCCGAATCCTGAGCGTGGAAGTTTTAGGAAGAAAGTTCAGAACAACAACAAGCCGACAACGATGCATAATTACAAAGAGATAAATCGAGGAGAAACAATTCATGCCGACTCAAAATCTGTAATCACAAAGCGCTAAATATCCTTTTTTTTTTCTTTTCCGTAGCTTGCAGTTTGCGCAGATGGACGCCGTGGACCATCATATAGAATGCAAACTTGGAATTGCTGCGTCGTCGAGGGACTCGCTGGTGGAGTCATCAGTTGGAGCTCTGTACAATGGAAACCACAACAGTGACATCATCGAGTTTACCTCCTGTGAAAGCAGGATATCCAGCTGCAAGTGCTGCATCAGAGAACGGACTCCTGGCTGAGGCCGATCTCCCCACCTCCTGTGCCCTCATCGCGAGGGACTCTGCAATCTCCTGAAACGTTGAGAGCTACAATCATCAGATCAGAATGTAAAAAATGCAAGTTGATGAGGAAGACTTGATTTGTTTCTGGCACTGACCCTCGGTTTCAGGCTTGCTTGCAGAGATTTCGACACAATGGCTGCTATTTCTTGTTCGTATAGGTTGTCAAATAGCCCGTCAGACGCCGTCACAATAACATCCCCTTCATCCAAGTCAATTTGGTAGGTCTGCAGTTCAAGAAGATTGCACGAGTGCAGTGTTGATATCCTACCAAGTAACCAGCAAATGCACTTTGCTTTTGGAAATGCAGTGAGTTCTATGACTCCAAGTAGTTGACTGAAGAAGATAAATTAGATACCTCTATGTATCTCGAAGGATCCTCGCCCCTTTCAATTTGCAACGGGAAGTTGAACCCGTACACCATGGGAGTAGACCTCCTGAAAACTGCGCCATTCCTTATCACGATGAATCCGGAGTCTCCAATGTTGGCTACATGAAGAACCTGTGTAACAGAAACAAGGATTGTGAAAAGATTTGTTGAAGGACATGAGACATGTCCAGACTATCGAGTATGAATCACCCCAGAGTATTCTCAATTTGCCGGAGGACAAAAAGCACACCTGTCCATCAAAATAACCAACTAAAACTGTAGAAGAGCCTGGAGAAGTTGCCTCTGCAGCACCCTTTATGAGGATTTCATCTGGTCTAGTTCCTTCACGTTTTGAGACAATTCTCTCACAACCGTCCATCAGTTCTCTAGCATATAGTCCGGCATTGATTCCTGAAAGAAAACATTGAATATGATTAAAACGTGGGAGTTCAACTGGCAAGAAGGATATGCATAGGACTTTAGTCCTAATGGTTAGGCAGGCAGAAAGAATAAGTAAAAAACAATGAAATGTTGGAATTGAACGACATAGGCATCCTTCAAGAAAACACTGTTTTCTAGTTAGTAATATAAATTTCACTAATTTAAATCCTTAGATTAAATATTGGAACACCACAGTGCAGGAAGTCACTGGTAGGTGATAACTTGATATAGCATCTCCGCAATATCTAAATAAAAAAGCTTATTTAGCTGGATGGTAAGCTGCCTCAAGAAGTCAGTTAGCACGTAGTACTTTATCAGGTAAGTTCAAAGATTTAAATTTTAGATTCAGAGTCAGATCATTCTCTCAGGTTTCAAAACAAATTTGGATACTAAATAGATTGGCCAGATATCCAGATTTCTATTTAATGGACGTTAAAATAGATAATAAAAAGGAACTTTTGTTACATAGACGGCATAAATGGAATTTGTTTCCATAAAAGAGATGCTTGATAACAATAAGCAGGAAACAAACAATTGCTCAAAGAAAGGGCAAACCTTCCAGGGACCACTGACCCACTCCATCAGCTACCCCAAACCAGTTATTTGAAGACACAAAATAAGCATCTTCACCACCTGTCAGTGCCTGTAATTACTATTTTAAATCACTAACCTTGGATATTTTCAAATTATAGGAAGTGAAATATAATGTAAAGTTATCTGTGCATAAGCAATACAAAGATATGAAGTATGCATCTTCTCCACACAATATGATTCCGTGTTGAAATATAAGATACTAAAATGAGACAGACTAACTGCTTGCACATTTCAAATTATCGCTCTGAAGATATTAGTATAACTCAGAAGTTTATTCCATTACCTCCATCAATCGCTATATAGTCAAGTAAACACTGCAATATTTTTTTGTAAGAAATATAGTTTGCTGCTAAAAATTGTTTACTTTTGAAGTAATCCTCTTGCATATACATCATACAAACACACATTTGAGTTTTTATTTTTGAATTTAGTGAGTATTAAACCCATAACTTCCAGAGCTTAATCGCTCTGAGCAGATGAGCGTACACTTTATGCACAAACACATTTGAGTTAATTTACATGTTTGCAGAAAGGGAACAAAAAACTCAAGTTCAAATGTTTAGTCATGAGGTAAATGCTTCATCTGAAGCAAGCAATTGAAAGTGCTGAGGAAGGTAGAAAAAGACCAAGAATTATAAAAAATCAATTGCTCCAGTTCAGAATTACTGGTGAACTTCCGAAAGAGCTAAAGTAGGAAATATCCATCTAGCCAAGAAATTGAGAGTTTTATTTTTTTAGAACTTAATGAGTCTTGAACCCAAGACCTCATGATCCTCCCGTATAGAGCCCAATTACTCTAACCAGAGTGGTATACACTTTGTGTACAAGAAATTGAGAGTTTTATTATTTAATATACTTTTAGATAACTTAAACTCTTCATCCTGCAAAAAGGCGATTCGTTTAAAAAATTAAGGGACGTCAAGAACGAAAGTAGAATGTTTTTTAGAAACCATTAGCAGTTCCATTAACAATCTAAATAATTTTAATGCTCGTCCTAAGAAAATTATTTTCAGCCAACTGAGAGGATTGCATGAAGGCTTTGGTTCATGGAATCAATGGAAACTGTTCTGATACCTTTGAAGGATGAGGCAAGATTGCAGCTCCTGAAGATAAGAAGAGTAACTTAGTTGGTGCCTCTGTCATCCTGAACAGGGTTTTTAAATTAGTGTAATTCATGACAAGAAGCATGTAACCAAGTAACATCAGTTCAAAGTTAAAAAGATAGAAGCATACTTGTACCTATTGGTATCTGCACCTTGACCAATTTCGATGTTTATTGCCCTTTCAGCAGTTTCAACCTTGCCCAAGCGAGAAAAAAATAAGGCAAAATCAAACTTCAAAAAGAGAATCATTTATTGTGTGCAGAACAGAGCAAGAAAAAGCAAGTAATCCGAAACATTGAACAAAAAATTCATCTAAGTTCTAAAGAGTTCTTGTGTTTTTCGTTCAATTTGTATCTATATCTTGTTTTCATCAAGTGCAAGCTGACACAATATGATTATGAAGCAAAAGGAGCCAAGATGTTCGATACTTCAAAAGATATCAAATTTATTCATTCACTATCATGGCAAAAAATTTGTAGTGCTACATATATATTCATTCACTATGCATTTTCATATGAAATATACCTAGAGAAAGTTAAAGTTAACTTGACCTAATATCCAGATCAGGAACATAGAGGTTATATATTTCATTCATTCTTGTTTCGTTAAACCTTCACATTTTATGAAAAATTTTCATACAGTCATGCTCCCACACCAGCTTTCTCAAACATGTCTTACACCATCGGCAAGTTTGTAAAGAAATGTATAAGTGTCTTACTTCTACAAACAATTAGTCAGAATATTTGATATGCTTGACTGTATCAAGGGGCTGATTTATATTAGTAAGGGTATTTGACCAAATCAATGAGTGAGTGGATTCTTTATCAGTTGTTTGACAAGATATTGTGCCTAAGCTTTCATAAGTACTCATGGGAACCCATAGAATAAGAGGTGTGAAAGGATATGCTGAGCAAGAAAGTTACTTCGACGAAGCTTTCCATACTATCGCTGTCCTCATAATCTTCTGTCGATGAAGGGACCTCATCTACCCCAGCATCTGTGATGTCCTCAGATGAACTAGACGCTGATAAAGTCACTGTACATTCGGATTGAGATTCCATATCTTGAATTTTCTCATTTTCTGGTATTTCGGCAATCTCAATTGTGCCACACTGTTGCGGCATTGTACTGCTGGAATCATCTTGCACCTCACTAGCGAAGACCGTGTCAGAGCTTATCGTTCCACCATCGTTGGATGCATCTTTCAACTCATCCATGCTAGAACTACTCAACACCCCTGAAGTCTCATGGGCAAACTCCAGCTCCGTTTGGTCGCGATTAACCGGCAAGACCGATACTGCTGGCGAAATGAAATCAGAACTTTTACCGTTACTGTTTTCACGTGACGCAATGCTCCCTTCAGCAGCTTCTACTGCCTTACCGTTGGCAAAAGCATCACCCTCTCTTAATTTCTGCGTCAACCCATCAGGAGAATCCAATTCGTCTATCTTTCTATCATCATCTGGACACTTACCTTCTCCGGTCAAGGTTTTCTCCTCCAGACAGATCTCAGCATCAGTATCCGGGGTTGTCTCGATCGGTTCCAGATCGCTTCTAACAGCACCGGAGCATCCTTCATGACTTACTTCACCCATCACCGCCGCCGAATCCGATTCCTCTGCGTCAAGATCGGATCGTTCAGCCGTTGCTTGGTTCATGGAAACCTTCTCCTCTGAATCCGTACCCTTCATTTTCTCCGGAATTTCCAGATCCTTTTCCAGAGTAGAACTTCCAGCTGTAGCAGCCTCGTCTCGGTTTACCTCATTCGGATCGCCAAACCGGAACATGACGCTGCCGTCGGCGCACTCTGCCGAAACCACCACCAAACCCCCAATAAAAACCACGAAAAGGAACGAGAACCACGGGACCCACGAGGCTCCGGAGAGCGGCGCCGGTCGCCGAAGGACAGACTGCGAGAGGAAGCAAAGAGGAAGATGGGAATCCGAAGTACCGGTAGTGGAGAAGAGCTCGAGGGCGGACCGCGACTGCGCGAGCGGCGGCGAGGCGATCCTCGACCTCGGCGGCGGCGGCTGCTGCTGGGGGGGACCGGAGAGGGATCGGCGGAGGGGGAGCGAGGGCGCCGGCGGAGGGGCGGGGGGCGGGAGCTTAAAGGAGGCGGGGGAGAGGCGGAGGTCGAGGAGCCCAGCGAGGGGGATATCCGCCATGGACGGAGTGGAGGGGCGGTGGCGGAGATTGCCGTCCTCGCATGCCACTCACTGATTTGTAGCGGAGGGGTGGAAGGCGGCGGTTTTGTTCGGTGCCATCGCTTAATGCTTGCCGCGATCGGCTGCGGCGGAGCGAATGATCAAGAAGAGACGGGGCCGACACGTGCCGGGAGCGCTCGTCTCGTCTCCCCCACCGATTCTTATCCACCATGTCCTCCTTGGCACGTGCGAGCCAGGCTTGCACAAGCACAGGACTTCTCAGTAGCCTTCGCTATTCACCTCATTAATAATTTTAACTCTTTTATATTCACTAAATTTTAATTTTTTTTCTTAAAAAATAAATTTATTTTAAATATAAGTTATAACTAAAAATAAGATTATTATCTAATAATTAGTAGTAAATCAGGGGGGTCGTATTAGGATTAAATAGATGGGAAAACATTGTATTTATTTTTTAATACGTGCAATGAGATGTCTTCATCGTTATCTTAAAAAATAGGAGCGTATTATTAAATTAGCGTGTGCGACAGGAGGGATGCATTTATTAATGCGAACGATCTGAAGGCGCCAAAAGCTTTGTTTGCTAATTATGTCTGTCGCACTGCATTTATAATCTGACGTGTATAGTTTCTTTATAAATCCCCGGAAAAGAGTTACCGTAGTATTTTCCACAGGTTAAAAAATTTATGTCATCTACCTAAATCTGGTCGCTGTTAAACCTATCGATGTTGTTTCTCGCATGTTGCATTCAACTGACAACTACTGCCCCACCCCCAAATTAAGAGGGTCGTATTACCTGTATTAATTAAAGCTGATGGCATATTTTGCATAATTGGTCTTATCCCTTTGCATCATTTGATGGCCATCCTCCCAACCATCTTAATGTAACAACAACAAAAAATTATGAAAAGTTAAGTCAGTTTATCTTCTCACCCCTAATCTAATTAATTATTTACCAACTCAATATACATATAATTAGGGTGTCTTAGATCTGACAAGGCCTTTGGCATCATAAGCACAAGAAAAAGGAACGGCGAGTGACGGTGATCATGCAACTTCCTAACCTGCTTTCACTTGCAGAGTCAATCGTGTTCAATTGAAGGCTCACCTTTTTTATATATACATATATATATCTTCATCATTTTTCTAATTGCCAGTCAACTAATTCTTATTTTTTTAAAGGATAAAACTTATCCCTAATTTTAATATATTCGATGAGAATTGCTAAATGATTGAAGGGACATATACAAGCAAAATATATATATATATATATATATATATATATATATATATATATATATATATATATATATATTTAAGATTTATTTTATAATTAGCTATATTTGTCACTGTCTACCCTTAAAATTGTAATAAATATAAAGAAGAATGCAATATAATATTAATGTGGTGCTTAGATACATTATTAAGGAAGAATACTAAAGAGTAAAGAAAGAGAGATAATTTTATTCCAATTACCAATAAAACCCTCAATACTGATCGTTCAAAATCTGAACATCGGTCACTCTCTTTGATTACAATATTTTACACACTCTTTTGGTGATTCCTGGATTATTTTTATGAATTTTTCGTAAATTTTTATTAAATCTTTTTTTAATCTTTATTGAATGATTTGTCAATACTATTTAAGACTTTATATAATCTTTCAATCCATAGTGATTATAGGGGATGACTTTTTACTTTTTATATGTATCATTTGGATAAGTATCCTTCTACGTTGTATTCATATTGTACTATGGTAGATGTCGTCTTACTTATATGACTTTATATAGTAGGTCTTATATTCATCGTCGTCCTAATGTTACAATGTGCTCTACCTAAGCAACACGGTGTATATACGGACCCTAAAAATGTACCCCAATTCTTATCTCTAAACATGCTGTATACGTCGTATAGTTGAATAACACTCACTCATATATTTATTATATATGAAAATAAGTTGATATATAATTATTAAGATGAAAAATAACAACAATATTTATTGTTGTAATTATATTTTAATACATGTTATAATAAATATTTTAGGAGTTAAAAGTTTTAGTTTTAGTCCTACTATTATGAAATAAAAAATTAGTGTGCATGAGGGGGCCATATCTCACATGGATCTTCTTAGTAAGATCCAAAAAATAAGACCCCTTGGCCAGATCTATCTTAGTAAAAAAAATTTATCATTGGAGGGCCAAGAATATGGGAGTAGATAGGAATAGAAGGCAGCCCCTCCACTGCATTACCCCTTATCCATGCAAAAGTCTGTGAACAAACAATAAAGAAAAGGGGGAATCCCTAAAATGAAGCATCGGAGACAAAGTTGAAAAAAAAAAAGTATTTTTGTCCCCCACATACAATATTGGACACCATAAATAAATTAGTCTTCTTCTGCTCATGAGATGCTATTCTATTAGTTTTTGTCTCCTTACTAAGCGCCCAGAGAATATTTTAAACACAACTCTCCGTCCAAAAGTTAGCCCACAAGATTAAAAAGATTGAATTAAAATATTGGAAGTTTGTGTCGGGCAGTAATCGTAGTCTTAATTATTGACATTAACAATCCATATTTCCTTGTCTTTTTCTATGGATATGAAGCGACACCCACTCAATGACCGGTGGTCTAAAAATCTAGGGTTGAAAGATGCACGGCTCCCTCTCGAGTTAAAAGTATTAAACTCAAAGTCTTCCATCTAGTTTTATAATTGGAAACTGAGAAATATATATTTGTTAATTAATTAGAAAACAATTCATATAAAGAATTCTTAATTTTTAAATTGTTTTTATTAAGATTTGGAAGAAAGAAAAAAAATCTGTCAAATAACTTCAATATTTTTACAACACCAACTTTAAAAGAAATTCATAGTTAATATCTATTAATAAAGGGTTCAATTTAATTTTATTGTCTGATCTAATTACAATGAGACATGATATCTACCACCACTAAAAGCCTTCCTAGAATGTGTAGATATACATCAACTCTGAATTAAAAATCTGTGTCATTATCTTCGAGCAAAATTTGCTTGCCGGTGCTCGGGCCATATATGTTGGTGTCAGGGATTACTCTCTGAAGTCTGAACATGTCTTGGATGGGCTGCATCCAACAAGCTGGCCCAATTCCTGTAGTTAGTAATCAGAGAGTACCAGAAGTACTCCTCGAGCAATATGTTGATCCCCGCTCGAGGGTGGGTGAGCTCAAGATATGTCTTTACTTCTAAAAACATGATGTGTCCAGTATTTTTTTTAAAAAATATATAACTAAATATTTAATTTTTTTGACTAACGAGTACTGTTTTTAAAATAATTTAATAGCTACTAAAAGGAAACGAGAAGGAAAACAGAAAAAATATTTGGGGTCCGAGCTTGCCCGGTCCAAGTTCTGGTTGATGCGATGCAGCCCGGACTCCATTTATTTTTCTCTTCTTCCTCTTGAGCCCTCGACTCGACGGCATCTCCTCATCCCTCTGCGCCGCGCCGCCGCTCGGTAATCGCTGCCGTCGCCGACGCGACTGCTGCTGTTGAGGTGCGAGCCTCCTTCCCTCTCTCATCCTCCATTCGCATCTTATCGATGCCCTCTGTCTCACTAGTGCCTAAAAGATTGCCTATTCCCTTCGATCCTCACCTCGGGCACCGGCAATCGAGCCCCAAGTTTGCTCCTGTCTTGACTTTGGGCGCCTAATGTTGGCCAGCACGATGCGAGAGGAGGGAACGGGAGGTACCTGATGGATTTTTTTTTTTTTGGGTCCGTCTCCGTCTCGAGCTTCGATCTGCGTATTTGTTCCTCAGTGAAATAAGTATCGTCGCTGTCGATCGATTTTATAGTTTGGATCCGTTTTATAGAAATCCCCCGGGGGTTGAGAATGCTGGTGCAACGGTGTTTCTTGCAGATCAAGCGGTTAGAGTCGCGATGCTATTTGATTGGGTTACTTGCGGAATGGAAGAATAGAGCATATTATGGCTTTCTGTATTATGTTCCTCGCTTGGAGGTTTTTTTATCCTTGATATTTGCAAATTGTTACTACTGACCTAGTACTTATAGGTGAATTTTGAGAAAGTTGAACCTAACCTTCAAGGAATAACGATTTTTTACTTTGCTCTTAGACTTGACTTTGGTTAAATATTCAGTGATGCGGAAGGGGTCATCAAAATATTCTATGGCTATATGTTGCCTAGATGAACTTCACAAGTCAGTCATTTTAGGTGTTCTTGTGTGATTATTTAATCCAAAATTTGACTTGATTGGATATGCCAGTTATCATGGATGTTTTGTCACTCCCCCCAGGGAGATGAACTTAAGTTACTTTATTTAGGGCGCAGAGTATATTGTTCTTAGGGAGATTGAGTACTCACCTAAATGTAAGCGGTTCGTTATAACAGTGTTTACTACTACCCACAATGTTCGCTTGTTTCCTAACAATTTGGATATTGCATTTATTTGGGCGGATCATTTTTTTCTTAACGTCATCACGTGCACAAGGATAATGTGATTTGAGTTATCATATCAACATGGATGCTTGATTTTGGCTTTGGTGGTTGAACTGATGCTTTTATAATTTTTATATGCTTATTTCAGCATTAACTTAGTTGAGTAGAATCTCTGTTTAGGTTTGCATTTAAAAATTCAATTTTTGGTTCATTATTTTAGGTTTAACTGATTATACAGCCCTCGGTATGTGTATATAGAGATGCACATTATTATTGTAATGCTTTCAGATTATATAGTGTCATTATCTGAGACCCTGAGCTTATCAGCTTAATGTAAAATCATCTTCTTCCTTTATATTTATGATTGCCACTTTCGTCCATGCTTATGTATTGATATATGATGAAAATAGTATGCAGTTGGATCAGTCACCAAGTGCATAAAACCTGTCTGTTTTGGTAATTGGCTTTCTTTTTTTGGTTTTATGGCTTGTATTTCTAATTGTAGGAAAGGGGATCTAATGGTGTCTGCTGCTTTCTTGCGTCTCTCTTCCTTGAACTGTGCTGTTGGAGATCACCGCCTTTTGAGCCAAAGGAAACAACTAACTCAAAAACATTCCTTAAAAATCTCTGCATCTTCATCCAATCTTGGTCCAAACGTAAGCTCTGGTACCATCAATCTAGGAGTCCTTCTCTTGATGTTTAGTTGTGGAATATAACTCAGATGATCGCTCTCTTCATTTTTGTGGTCCATTTTTCTTTATTCTTTTGGCATTTGCAAATTGAATGCCTGAATATTCTTTACTTTTTTCAACTATTCATTCATTGTGAGGACAACAAAAAAATATTCTTGCTGAATAAAAATTCCAGTTTTAGGTTTCTTTTAGGAGGCACAATAAATTATATCTGAGTTTATTAAAATAGTAGGGTCGCTTTGATTCTACTAGGCGGAAACCCTATTAGACAGCATAAAATGGGACAGCAAAGGTTTGGCAGTTGCCATTGCTCAGAATGTGGACACTGGAGCCATTATGATGCAGGGGTTTGCAAACAGAGAGTCACTTGAAGTAACTATTTCGACTCGCAAAGCTACTTTCTATAGCCGGTCAAGGTCATCATTATGGACAAAGGGAGAGACCTCAATGAACTTTATCAACGTTCATGATATTTTCCTTGATTGCGATCGTGACTCGGTAAGCTTCTAAGGAAAGATGTGATTTTCTATTATTTTACATGATATAAGATTTGTTGAGAGTCACATTTGTTATCGCTGTTCAGATTATATATCTAGGAAAGCCTGATGGACCAACTTGCCATACTGGAGCCGAGACATGTTTCTATTCTTCAGTTTATGATCTTTTGGATGATCCAGAGGTTTGTGATGTTGACATACCTTGTAGCATCTTGTGTCCAGCATTTTATTTCCTCATTTTGTTTTTTTCTTAGTTTTTTTTCCAATTTTTGTTTTTTTTCTCAGTTAGTGCATCTGATTTCCAATCTGCATCTGCTAGTCATTTGGCGTGCATCTATGAAATTATGATTTACTTGCATCAGCTTGTCTAACTAATCATTACCTTGCAGTCTAAAGTAGATCAACTAGCATCTACTACATTATACTCGCTTGAGAATACAATTTCACAGCGTAAAGCTGAGATTGATTCAATGCAAAATGGGAAACCATCTTGGACAAAGAAGCTACTTCTTGACAAAGATTTGCTTTGCTCCAAAGTCAGGTACGGATACTCTTTTTTTTCTTTCCAAGAATCAAATATTGTATAAAACTGGTAATGAATTGTTTTAAAAATTCATTAGAAATATGTGGTCTATAAATTACTCTGACTATCATTTGTTTTCCCAAAAATAATGCCCAATTATCAATTGATGCTAGATGTTGTGTTTCTCATGCTCTCATTAGTGTAATGGATGTGGTATAGTTAAATTTGCAATTGAGCTATCAATTACCATAATGAACAATAAGTAGCATACCACTGTTCTGGATCAATATTTCTGCCATTGTATTGGTAGTTAACTAATTGGAAAAAAGTTGATAGCAAATCATGTTAAGAAAATGATATTAGGATCGAGCAATGATGGAGAGTCAGGAGTCTTGGCAAGTATTTTTTATTTATGTGAATATACTGTGGGAGGTCGTTACAATGGACATTATGTTGATTACTATCATCTAGTTTATGCTTAGATCTATAACTTGATGTTGGTTTGATTGCATGATTCAATCTAGGATGAAATGTTTGATCCATAGTCTGATGCTAATTTTAATCGAATAAGTGTTTGAACTTTGTATGCTGACTCATGCATTAACCTCATAAGCCATGCCGCAAGTTCAAACTCCATCGAATCTGAGCTTTACATAGTTGATTGATTATGTTCGAACATCTCTCCATTAATAAAAAAATCCTGAAGTTTTGATAGGTGGAATAGAGGTTCTTCAGATGGAAATAATTTGGAATACAATTTTTAAATTGAAAGTGTAGCATTTGTTTACATAGTGTCTTATTACACACTGGAATAGTCTACTACAAAATTGTCAAGATTATTTTGATATTTGCACTTTTAGCCACACTGAAAATTTTCATTAATCCTACTGCCACAGTGGCTACTGATTGTTATTGTGATCCTTAGATATTGTTTGAAACAAATCAGTCCTTTGCAATAAGACAACTCTTTTAGCTTTTTCATCCATTGAAAGAACATTCTATAGTTCATGTAGGATTGGGGCCTCCCTGTTTGGCAGTACTTGTTCAATAAAAAACCATTAAAAGTACATCATGAAAATAGTAGGAGAAAATCAGGACTGTTTCCTATATTAGAGTACATAATATACCGTGACGGCTATAATTTGCTCTATCTGTTACTAATCCTCGACTCCACGTTGTGCAGAGAGGAAGCAGATGAACTTGTGCAAACATTGCTTGAGAATGAGGACAAGACTCGAACTGCATCAGAGATGGCGGATCTGCTGTACCATGCCATGGTGGTGCTCAAACTCAAGGATGTAAAAATGGAAGATGTCTTTGAAGTCCTCAGGAAAAGGTTTTCGCAATCCGGGATCGATGAAAAGAACAGCCGAAAGAGTCCCATCGAGCAAAGCTGAATATGTTTTGTTGCCGGATGCAGATACAACAACGCAAGGCAGGTTAATTTGTTAATTAATGTTTAACTGGGGATATCAAGTGCTGGTAGCAAGAGGGCACAAGATCACCAATGACTGCCAAGTTACTTGTTCTTCACCAAATAAGAGTCCAAGCTAAATTATCAGTTGAGATGCTTAGGTTATAGCTTGGTTTATCTTGTAATTTGATATTTGTGCGAATAGTTTAGTGTTGTTTTATTGGAGAAAAGAAGGTGGAACAAGGATTGGCAATTGGCATGGCAAACTCGTCTTCTTCCCCACAAAAGCAGTGTTGAGCTTGTCCCATGCAGAGGTCATCCCTGACATAGAAACAGCAGCGGAATGGAGGAGACAGCGGCCGGAGTCCTCATGCTGGCTCTCTCATCCCGTCATCCGGATTCATGATCGCGCAAGTTTCAAATCATCACATGTGGAAGGTAAATGCTCAACGAATTGATCTCCTTGTTCTTGGTGTGGAAGAAAAAGAAAAATGCAACATTGCAACGATGGAGGATTTTGTTACTGTTTTGGTTTTTAAACAAACAATATACAATTATTGATCACCATTGTTGTTCTTGCTAAATAGTAAAAAGAACTATTTTTGCTAAAAGTAAAGATGATGAATGCGAGACCTTAATATTTAGGTGCATGAACTGGGTGTAGGAAAAGAAACAAAACCTACATTATTTTTGTTCATCTTTATAGTGAAACGAAGAATTTCCAAGCTTTTCAGTCGTCGACAAATGAACATTCTTAGGAAAATTTTCTGAGCAGCTAAACTAAGGGTGGGAGATTAATACATGATTAGAGCGTGGACTTTAAATTCATAATTTATATTGCTCAACCGAGGCCTAATAAGTCTCACTCATGTTTTGACCAGGAAAAAAAAAACTTGGATCCGATTTCATTGGGTGGGTTGAATCAAGTTGAGTTAGATTTTTGGACAATGCAAAAAGATAAATCACATTTAAATTTTTTATACTGTTACCTAATTGCTTTTGGACTCTCTCCAAATTAATTCAAAACATATACTTACATTCTCTTTCTTTTAAATTTTCTCGTGAATTTTTTTTTATGATATTTAATGTCACTTTATCATAGATTGATCGATGAGGATTTGTATCTTATGTGATATCAATATATATGGTATCCCCATATGATATTTAGATAGGTTTACTGTAAGTAGATTCTAAAAGGAAGGGGGGATATAATTAGAGATTTTTAGAATGGAAGTCGGTATCTTGGGGATCTTAGCCCCGTAGATTTTAGATCTTTTAAATAAAATTTTGTTACATTTAATCATGACAGGAGACGGTTGATGTTTTATTATCATCAAAAACATTGCGAGGACAGAAGACCATGAGAAGGTGATTTCATTAAAATAAAGATCATGAGAAAGAAAGGCCATGCTATTTGGTGTATGAAGGGGAAATATGCTGATTAAAATCCATGGTAAATCATACTAACTTATTTTCCTTGGAAAAATATTTGATTGCAGGGTCCCACACTGCTGATGAGCTCCCCACCCACTAGCCAATTCACCAGTGGATATCACTGTCACTGTAAAGCCTAATGCAGCACAAGGACAAAGCAAGAAAACAGTGCAAAAAGAATTAGAAAGCAGATGTAGCACACGAGAGAGAGAGAGAGAGGGAGAGATCTCAAGGTCTCATTATTTCCTTTGAGGGGCCGCAGATGAAACTGTGTACCTGGTACCCAATTTTACTATCGCAAACAACAAAAGATCTTGATCTCAATCAATAATCTTGGGTGTTTTGTAGCCCACCTTTGTGCTCTCACAGTGCCTTCTTTCTTGCCTTTGCAGATGTCTTCTTTGAGTCCTCACACCCACTGCTGGAATGCAGGTGCTTTTTGGAGTTACTTGATCTTACTCCTTTTTCTATTGATGGAGAGAACTCGGAAAAGAAACTTTTATTTTTAATTCTAGTTTTATTTTAAATGCATCATTTTAAATTAAAATTGTTAGAGAAGCATGTGTTTCCCATACTAATATTATCTATTTTTAGAACTATGAAAGAAAATTATTAGTGGGTGTGGATATCAAGATCACAAATCTGTGCCCCTTCCAATGATGTTGCCAACTTGGAATTTTGGTTCACTGTCCATTTTTGTTTATTTAACTTGTCACTTACAGTCTCACATTAGAATTGTGCTTCACCTTTGTTTTTATCCAATCATTAATATTGATATCTTGGACTCCAAATTTTTCAAAAGGCTCTTACAATATACATTCTGGTTTTGCATATATGCATAATTTGATATCTAAATTACCTTTTTTGTTGGAAAATTTAATTAGACTTACATTTATAAGAAAAATATTTAGTATGAATTTAATTATAAACATCATGGTCTATTCCTATTCCTATTGCAGGCAATCCTATTTTAAAAAGAATAAGAAAAAAATTCCTATAGCAGGCAATCAAACTCAACTCAGCTCCAAGTGCAGTGTAACACCAAATGGGACAGGGCGGCCTGTTACTACATGACACTCGATTGCCCCTTCCTCCTTCCCCCTCTCATCCTCCCTCCCCCTTGTCTTCTCTCCCGATTCCCACGCCGAAACCCTCATCGTTGCCCTCCTCTCTTTGCCCTTCCTTACAAGTAGGTTCACGTTCTCGTTGCGTTTCTAGCTGGAGAGTGGAAATGGAGGTCGGAGGTGGAAGACGAAGACTAAGCACCAGCAAAGAAGGCAGCTCCGACGGCCATGCCAGGCTGAGCTACTCGCAGCAGCAGTATCAACCACGCCGCTGCCTCCTCCAGGAGCAGCAGCAGCAGCCGACGAGCAGGGTTCAGGTCGTGTACTACCTCTGCCGGAATGGCCGGCTGGAACAACCCCACTTCATCGAGCTTCCTTCCCTCCCCAACCAGCAGCACCTTCGCCTCCGAGGTTGGTCGATCCGTCGTCTTCCTCAACTGCTTCTTCTTCTTCTAGTTGCTTGACTCAATGCATGGCCACCGTGTGCTGGTCGCAACGCTCCACAGATGTGATTGAGAGGCTGACTCTTCTCAGAGGCAGAGGCATGCCGTCTCTCTTCTCCTGGTCCTGCAAGAGGTAATTTTTATTCGGTTGCGTTGTTTTTTTGCTTCGAATTGGCGTGGTTTTGAATTTTGCATCATGAAAAAAGGAGCTACAAGAATGGGTATGTGTGGAATGATCTGACGGAGAATGACATCGTCTACCCCGCCGATGGCGTCGAGTACGTGCTCAAGGGCTCTGAGATCATTCCCGGCGCTTACGGTCTCTGCCCTCGTCCGATTCCTCCTTGTTTGATCGAAGTTTGTTGTTTGCCTCTTTCGTTTTTTGATGAATTCGTTCGGGGGTTTGATGTCGCAGAGCGTCTCCAGCACATTAATCCTGCGAGCAGCAGAGACCGGCGGCTGCCTCCCGTCTCCCACAAACTCCATTTCGAGTTCGAAGAAGACGAAGAGGAGGAGGACGAAGCAGAGGATCTGAGGCGCGGCGAAGGAGGTGGGGGCCGCCGCTCCCGCGGGGTGTCGACGGATGAGTTCGAGAACCGGTCCGCTTTGCGGCAGCACCACGCTCCCACCGAGCTCCCACTCGACGACTCGTCCCCGCCGTCCTCCACCTCCTCCGACAAGCCCCCCGCCGCCGACGAGGCGCCGGGGTCCGTGATGCCGCGGAACTCGGTCCTGCTCCAGCTCATCGCCTGCGGGTCGGCGGCGCTGAAGGGCAGGAGCGGCAGCGGCAGCGGGGTGAGCAAGGCGGCTGGCACCACCACCACCACCGCAGCGGATTTGGGTAGCGGGAGGAGGGGCAGCAGCAGGCGGCACGGCGTCGCCGCGAGCCGGGCGGTGACAGTGCTGGATGAGGAGGAGGAGGAGCTGCGGAGCGTCGTGGGGACACCCCGGTTCTGTCACCCCTTGGTGGAGGACAAGGAGTACTTCAGCGGCAGCATCGTTGAGGGAAGCAAGCAGAGCTTGTGCTTGAGCGGACCTTCTCTCAAGAAATCCTCCTCCTACAACGAAGAAAGGTCACTTCATTTCCACTGATCTCATCAGCCTCACTGCCTCAATTCCACCAACAAGCATCGATCTTTAATGATTGCAGGAGCTCAAAGACTGGGATTGAAGAGGAGGGGAGGAGATTGGAGGTGGAGGAGCAGGAAGAAACAGCAAGAGGAAGGGATGTGAAAGGGAAGTGCATTCCTGGGAGAAGGAAGTCCTCTGTCAAGCAACAGCAGTAACACCCGAGTAAGTGAGAATCCAATTTACCTACTGTTCTTTTACCTTCAGGTCATCCATTACTTGGGTGAATTAACCAAGCGCCTTTCCAATCTGCAGTGCAATGAAGCAGCTAATTCCTCCCTTGCTCTGCATGCATCTCTGCGGTGCTACTGTTGAAAGAAGGTGACAGAGGCTGAGGATGGATGATGGAAGGAACAGTGGATGGCATTGGGTCGTGTGTAGGTTTCAAACTCTTACATGCATCTTTCTTTTACTGGAATGCATGCTGGATTCTGTGTCCCTGCATTTCTGCATGCATTTGGTGCTGCGCTGTTCTCTCAAAAGACCAACAGAGTAAGACTAGGGAATTAGATGATTCCATCAACAGGATTTTGCTATTTCTGCAACTTAATCTTCGGATGAGTTTTTGCTTGTAGGCAGAGTTATTTAAGTTGAATCAGTTTACCATTTGCGTATTTTTGCACTGTGGATCTTGGAACTTTGACACTGTGCACCTCTTAGGAGCTGTTTGGTTCATTCGACTGGTCCGATTCATAGTTGGGAAAAAATATATTTCTACAAAATGAAAGTAGGCGATTGGTTGGGGTGATCTGATTGTAGTAGAAATATGTTCCTCACTTTTTTTTCTTGGCAAGTAAAACATGAAATGATTTGATTGCAGCAGAAATATATTCCTCACGTTTGGTTAATAAATTAAGCTTTCTAACTTTAATAATGGCCAACGAAATATCCGATATTTAGTGTTAAATAAAGGGAAGCAGTTTGGATGAGTGAAAATTTTGTCATGGGTTGATATGCTTGGGTTTAAATACGTGTATTTAATTGATTTTTAGCTTGATTTTTTTAAAAAAATAGTGACACTCCAACTCACAGCAGCTTGAATTGATTTAATTGTTTCGATCAGTGCAATTAAATTATAGAAAAGACAAGAAACAATTTGAAAGTTGTACAAGTGTAGATCCCGTAATTAAGTTATATAGAGGATCACGAGGTGACTTTTAAGACTCGTTAAGTTCTAAATAATTTAAAAATCTTAAAAACTAAGCCAATTAAATGTGGGCTTTGATGGGACATGATTGATTTCTTAACATTTTTAGAGATATTACTGCAGAGCGTGTAGATTCGAAGATTGATTCCGATCGAATTAGTCAAACTGGTCGGTTGGGGGGGTTATTTGAAGCAGTTCGTGGAGATAAATCAATCACCGTCCTTCTCGGACGGAGTTCATGCATTGAGGAAGACATTCTTGGATTAGACTGCCACAACTCACAGGACGATATGTTCCTGCTACAATCCAAGAGAACACCTATAAAGCAACGAATCTTCTCCCAAAGGGAGAGGTAGAGGTAGATCTCCTGCTCCATTAATGGCGCTTGCCGATGACACTGGCCCAGCAAGCAAAGGGATCAAGCGCATTGAAGAAGAAGAAAGCCCATCCATAGAAAGAACATGGTGGTGGAGGAGAAGGTGGAGAAGCTTTACAGCATTTGGCATTTAATTTTGCCATCAAAGCGTTGTCCTTCCTCTGAAGCTTCAGGTTCATCTTAACCAGCAATAAGATTAACCAAAAGCGAAGCAAACCGAGAAGAGCGAAGGCAGCTGACGAAAAGATT
Source organism: Thalia dealbata (assembly GCA_030544415.1). Taxonomy (NCBI): domain Eukaryota; kingdom Viridiplantae; phylum Streptophyta; class Magnoliopsida; order Zingiberales; family Marantaceae; genus Thalia; species Thalia dealbata. Next base: position 6,243,064 of record CM060454.1, read on the forward strand.
ACAGCAGAGCGCACCACCACCGGAGTGAGAGAAGACAGCGAGTGAGTGGCGGAGTGATTTATTTTCTCTTTTTTCTCTTCCCCCCTTGCTTTGGTACTTTTTTCGTCCATGCCGCTGCTTTTGGACTTCACATGGCACGAGGCTGCGTCCCTCTCTCCTCATTCGTTTATATCCCTTGTCTCAACCTCTCCCCATCATCAACGGCTCCTTCCCTTCTCTCTTCCTTTCTCTCCGCTGCCATCCACCATTCTGCGTAGCGGCGCACCACCTCGTCCTGTTCCAGCTCCTTGCAGAGAGAGAAGAGAGGAGAAGAGGAGTGGCTGCGGGGTCGATGACGACGAACATGAGATCGTTCCGCCGTCGGAGGTTGCATTGCGGAGCTGGGCGCCGGATTCCGCAACAAAGTTGAGATTTTGCAAGGAAAGATTGGAGCATCGGCGACGGGAAGTCAGTGGTGTTCCCTTCTGCTGCCGGCGTGCTCAAGGACAATCTTTGCCCTAATCTCCTCCTTTTTTTGATATCCTGAGAGATTTCAGGTGGAAGGAAGTGGGCCTTCTTCCCGTTCCTTGAGGAAGCTTGTCACGTTAGGGTTTAGAGCGTTGGGGTTTCCTCGCAACAAAAAAAAAGGATTCTTTTTGGAGCAGAAGAGTTCATGTTCCTAAAATGAGATCAGGCAAATGGGAGTTTGGTGTTGCTGTTGTTGAGCTGCGGAAGCAGAAGAGTTTTCTCTGATTAGGGTTTTGTTTCATGGATGAACTATGCGAGTTTTGAAAATTTAGGGCTGCTGTTAAAATTTGTGATCGATATGGGTTCTTCAGGATCCAAACCTGCTAAAAATGATGCTTTGCTCCTCTGCAAGGAGCGGATAAAGTACACCAAGCAAGCCATTGATTCAAGATATGCTCTATCGGCAGCCCACCTCTCTTACATCCAATCTCTTCGCAGCATCGGTGCTGCCTTGCGGCTGTTCGCGGAGGCCGATCTCTTGGTGGAGTCATCACTGTCTACTTCTGAGGTGGACAAGTCTCCCTCGCATTCCTCCTATGCGTCCCCTTCGCCTTCCCGGTTTGTCGACTGCGCTGGTTCGCCGTCATTGAGCGCAAGCCCATTGTCGCCTGCGCTCACCAATACGAGCTACATGAGGGCAACTGGGGGCACTTCTGTGACGGTGACGCTCGATCAATCGGCAACTCATTTTGTCGAAGAAGATTCTCTAACCTTCCCCCTGCCACCCCCACCCCCACCCCTTGAACTTGGTTCAGCATGGGATTTCTTTGATCCTGGAGACGTGGCAGGCAACTTCGGGTCACGAAATGGGGAGTTTGGTCGGAGCTTGAACGTTAATAAGATGATTGGGTTGAGGCAGGTAAAGGAAGCAGAAGTTGTTCCTCTGGTCGAAGAAGGGTTTGATATCACTGAGAAGAATATGAATGGAGATAATGCCTGCTTGGAGAAAACCAATGAAGGACCCCAGTCTGCTAATTTAAGGACAGCCAAGGACAAAGTGTTGAAGTCTGCATCATCGAGTCTTAGTGGATCACTTGATGCGATGGTTAGACCTGCCTCGTCTGAGCCACATCGATCAAACGTGGAGAATACCAAGCCAGAGAAAGAAATATGTCCAGAAAGGGAGGATTTTTCTGAGTTCATCACGCATCGCGCTAAAGATTTTGTGTCCAGTATGAGGGACATTGAGCACCGATTCCTCCGGGCTGCAGAAACTGGTGATGAGGTATCAAGAATGCTTGAGACAAAGAAGATCAGGCTTGGCATCACTTCTGAGACAATGGGTGACTGAAAAATCTTACTTGCATTCTGTGACATCAAGTTTAAATTTTAATTTCCATGTTCATAAGGTATCGGTTGTCGCAGGTTATAAACAGCCTGCTTGCGGAGTTCTAGTGACCTTAAACCAGCTATGCTGTTCAGGAGAAACTTCCCCCAAGCATGGAGGTCAGTAAATAAGAAATCTGGGGGATCTTAGATCAGTTATACAGATTATCTTGCATTTATTATTTCTAATACGATGAGTTGTATTAGATTCAAGCCAGAATGTGATGAAGGTCATCACGTGGAACCGCTCGCTATCTTCTTTGTCATCATCATCCAGAACTCCTCTTGCAGCAGCCACAAAAGAGGATCCTGAAGACAGTAGTGCTGATTTTGTCGATGAATTTTCTATGATATCAGGAAGCCACTCATCAACATTGGAAAGGCTGTATGCATGGGAACGGAAACTTTATGATGAAATCAAGGTACTATTGTGTTCACTCCACATATGGCATTATTAAATTAATTGATTGAATGAAATTTTACTGATTTCTCAATGCTGCATTACGTCCCCCAAGCTGGTTGAACTTTTACTATAATCTACACAAATTGATAAACCTCTTTTGAAAATTCCTCTTTTCTTAGTTCACCGAGCGAAAGAACGGTCGGATTAGTCATATGTAATATATTTCCTTATAATCATGCTGCTGGTGCCATTATATCAGGCAAGTGAGCATATCAGAAGGGCATATGACCAAAAGTGCAACCAACTGGGGCATCAAGTTGCAAGGGATTCAAGTGAACAATCGATTGACAAAATTAGAGCTGTTGTTAAAGACCTGCACACTCGGTTAAGGGTGGCTATCCATTCAGTGGACTCCATTTCAAAGCGAATTGAGAAGTTGAGAGATGAAGAATTACTGCCACAATTGGTGGAGCTTATACAAGGGTATCATTTTATTAAGCTCTTTTATGCTATTCTTGCACTATGCATAAATTTAAAACAGAAAAACTGTCACCATTTTATGTATCAATTACCTTCAATCAAAATATTTGACATAACCAAGTGCCTTTACGACACCCAGTAGATGTCTGACGAAGAACATCTCCTTCCCTTATTGTGAGCAATAGCTGGAGAAATTTATCTGATATCCCTTGAACATCTATCTGAACAACAAAATGAAGATTAAGATATTGAATTTAGTTCTTTTTTAGAGATATGCTTGTTGGATAATCCCTTTAGGTATAAATACAATCTCCAAGCCAAACCTTATCTTTGTTGTGCTTCTAGCACCTTGAAATTTTACAGTTGTGACAAAACTTGAGTTTTATGTGGTGTCTCAGGTTGATCAGGATGTGGAAAGCCATGCTTGAATGCCATCATTCGCAGTTCATCACAATATCCTTGGCTTATCATGCTAAGACCTCGACTTCTGCACCACATAGTGAGACATACAAACAGGCATTGATCCATCTTCAGCATGAAATCGAATACTTCAGCTCGTGCTTTTCAAACTGGATAGATGCTCATAAATCCTATGTTGAGTCCCTCAATGCCTGGCTTCAAAAGTGTATTTTGCAACCTCAGGAACGCAAAAAAAGGAAATTTAAGTTTCCACCCAGCCAAGCCATTTCTCCACCCATATTTGTTGTGTGCAGTGATTGGCTTGAAGGGTTGGGTTCGCTTCCTTCCGAAGAACTCTTTGATTCAATCAAGAGTATTGTGTCAGTCATTCACAACTCGTTCGAGCACCCTACAGGAGATAAACCAGCAGAAAATCCACCCGAAGAACCCGAAAAAGTCAGGGAACCGGGAAACAAGGAGCAGGACGGTTGCAAAAGGGTTTTAAACCTGGATAACTTGCAGACATGTTTGACGAGGGTGTTCGATCGGCTGACGAAGTTCTCTGAGGCCGCACTGAAAGTTTATGAAGATGTCAAGCAGAGAAATGAGGTAGCACGGATTGCTTATACAAATGCTGGATTGAGAGGGACTCATGTCTACCAATTGGATTACAAATGAATGTCCATTAGTTAGGGTATAAATTTTGTCCCCAGGGGAAGTAAAATGATGGTGATGTCAAAATGCTGTTTGAGTTTGTAAATGAGGAGGGAGATACTGCAAATTCTTTTGTTGATTTTGTGCCTTTCACATGGATCCCTTTCTTTTGATATATATATCCTTGTTTGGTCTGCTCAAGTTTAGGGACTTAATTTGTTTAAGATGATTGCCTATGCTTCATTAAGTTTGTTGCTTCAACTGCATGATGGATTTGAGAAGGATTATGAAAACTGCAGTGCATGATTAACTTCAAATTTTGTTTAAATGTTTGCCTTGTCTTCATCAAATTTGTTGCCTGAACTACATGATACATTCAAGAAGGATTATAAAAACCGCAGTTCAGGATACATTTCAAAAGAAGTCCTATCTTTTCTCAGAGAGAGATTTTACCAACTTTTCTGGTGTGCTTAATAAATTTCGACAAAACTGGGAGCGAGCGAGCACTCTGAAATCTCCAGTAAATTCTGAACTGAATTGAACTCCCCTATTTATCTTGTATTGAATTAAACTTGTTAGTGGAGGCGGGTCAGGCTTTTGACTCGGTTAGAGATTCCCTCAGAGTAATGATGATAAATTTTGTAGCTTTTATTTTGTCTGGTGTACGTACTCTTTGATCACAGCATTCCCACCGAGAAAGACACTTTCGTAGATGCAAAAAAAGGTCGATATATCTATAAAGATCAGATCTGTGGAGCCCAGACAAAGTTCACCTTGACAGTTTATGATTAACTGCCAAATATAATTCTAATCATACAGTTAAAAAAGCCCTCACGGGGAGGAGTATGTCTAATATTATAATTTTGTCACTGAAAACAACTAATAAGCAGGGCTTTTACAGATTTACTATACTGACAACCTTTGAGAAGTTGAATCGTGAACAGGAATTAGCAGTATTTACATGGAAATTTCATCAATACTTATTCAATATTTACCCCATTTTTGGACTTCAAGCTTTATTAAATATAATGCACCCTACTGTTTCACTAAACTGGGCAGCCCCAGTTCCTGAACTAGAATCCCACATTGTTCGTGTAGTGAGTGTATGCTTGTGATGCCATGCCAATGGGCGCACGGGTCACAGCATCTGGAAGATCGAATGCATCCACCAGCTCTTTTGCAACGCCCCTCACTTGGAAACTCAAATATTGTGTTAGCTTTTGAATAGCCTGAGTTGTTAGAACAAGTCAGTATGCAATTTAAATGCAAAAATGTTTGAAGGAAGGAATATGGTTCTAGCAACTTAAGGAACACCTAGTTTACCTTCGCTTTGTTTGGAGCCACATAGTCAACATTCCTATAAGTCCCTATGTCGTTCCAGATTCGATCCAACGCATAGAGATCGCACACCAGCTTTAGGACCTCTCTTGTTTTCTTATCTGGGCAGCTGGATAAGAGATTAAGTTCATTATTACTGACCTAACTGTGGATAAAAGTTTTGGATTCAGTAACGACCTACCTTTGCACTGCCTCAATGAACTTTGCAAGGATGACCGACTCAATATGAGACTCCGCAAGCGTCAAAAGATGATTCAAACATCTATTCCACGCACCAAATCCCCCAAGCGTTTTGCTGTGCTTTTGAAGCCGGATAGCAACACTGTGAAGTAGTCGCGAGGTTCGGTACTGCACAACAATTAAAAGTCATGTAGCGTAATTCTTATCATCATTCTTACTAGAGCTAAGAGAAGGAAGATTACCCGAAAAGCATCAAGTTGAAAGGTAGGATTTCGGAGATGATCTTCGCCCTCCCACCGAGCGGTGACTGGATTCGACTGAGACAGATACGAAGCCATTGAATCCCTCAAGTAGTTCCATGTCACTGCAAGAGTCCCTCCCTGAAACTTCTCTTTATATTGCTTTAGGAGGTCCATGGCAACCTACAATGTTTCAAATCATGAATCATTGACAAAGTACATCCTGAGCCTAAAAATGAGAAATTTGCAGGCTTACCTGTTGCAGTAGGACTGTGTTATCCCCTTCGAACGTTTGAAATATATCGTGGTCATTTCGCAGGATGCCAAAACGATTTACTGCTGCATAGCCATGGCCACCGCAGGCTTCACGGCATGTGCTGATAGACTTGGCCGTAAAGGATGTGACATATGCTTTCAGGCCAGATGAAAGAGAATGGACATCGCTGACAACAGCATCCTCGTGCACCTTCTTCATTTCGGAGTACTTACCGACCAAGTGAAGTGTTGCAAAGTGGAAGGCATATGCTGAAGCAAGCATAGGCATTAGCTTGTGCTGATGAGACTGATAATCCAGTATGGAGACCTCCGGCTGCTTAGGGGGTCCAAATTGCTGACGGAGTAAAGAGTATCTTACAGCAATAGTAACTGCAATCTTAAGAACACCAACCGAGGAGTAGGCAAGGCCAACTCTACCCCCAACAAGCTCCCCCAAAGTAGCTGCAAACCTTTTATTGACAGTCGGGAGACTACTTGTGTATCTTCCATCACGCGAGACTTCCCCGAATCTGTTAAGCAGATTATCTCGTGGAATTCTTACAGAACGAAACCGCAAAGCCCCATTGTCTACCCCATTCAAGCCCACCTTGTGGCCACAATCATGAATCTCAATCCCAGGGAGGACCAAGTGGGTCTTGAGATCTCTGATTGGGACAATGAAAGCATGAACACCCATTTCTGAGGATTTTCCTCCAATACCTTGGAGTGGCAAAATCAGCTGCGCAAAAACCGTTGCAAATTTTCCATGAACTGCAGCATTGCCAATCCACCACTTTATAGCTCCATCATTTGGGGTATTGATCACGAACTCATCGGTCATAGGATCAAAGGTAGCTGTAGTTTGCAACCCCTGTACGTTTGAGCCTGTTCACAAAGGTAAACTATCACTTCCAACCTACTTCAACTGTAGCACATTCGAACATAGTAGTTACATTGGCCCATTATTATAGCATATGAATACTGATCAAATTGACGCCATAAAGAAGGAAGAACAAAGATTTCCATGAGCACATAGAGGATCTTTACCATGATGGAGTTCTGTCATCGCAAAACAACCAGGGTAATCCAAATTATCAATCCCATCGAAGTACTTATCCTTGTGCTTCTTTGTCCCTAAGTTCATTACCGATCCTCCCCAAAGGCTGCATTCAGAAGAACTTTAAAGTCAAATAAAAAATAGGCAACAAGAAACAGACCATAAATGACTGACTGTTAATATAAGAAACTTAGGATTAAAAGGGCTATTAGACAAACTGGTTCAGGGTCTAAGAAATAGACAATAGTCGGGAGAAGTGATAATGGAGAAAGATTAGCTTTTTAAGCTATTAATACAAATTATCAATGCAAGAACAGAGAAATTTGAAGTAAACGTTCTTAACGATGAAAATTATTGTTGTCTTCCCAAAAATTCTGATCCGGGATGAACCCATGGCCTCAAATTCAGGGATTGCTCGTACAAAAGAGGCAAAAAGAAAAAAAAAAATCAGAATCCGAGAAAGAACATAAAGTTAGAACACCATCAGCCTTCATATATTAGGGGAGATAGAAACTGGAGACCCAATTGCATCGATAGTAGGGTTTTTGGCGAGGGATTGACCTGTATTGAACCCCGAGCTTGATGCCCAGCGAGATGTCGATCGCCCCGGCGGCCTCGGCGATGGCGAAGTACACCGAGGGGTCCTCGAGGACGTACCGCAAGGGCCGGACGCCGGCGTCCCGGACGAGGGCAATGAGCTGGCGCATGCAGAGCTCGCGGTGGTCGGCGGTGGAGATCTCCACCGGCGTCTGCAGATCCGGCCGCGAGAGGAAGAAATCGAACACGCGCTGCTGGACGTCTCGGTGGGGGCTCCTCATGAAGGCCGTCAGCTCCGGGCCGCTGACCTCCAACCACCGGGACCGCCCGGCGCAGGGGAGGAGGGCGAGCTCGGCCCCGTCGATCGAGGGACGGCGGAGGTGGAGGGAGAGGACACGGAGGCGGCGCAGGACGGATGATTCGCCGCCGTCGGAGGTCTCGGCCGCCGCCATCGTTGCCGTGGGGGTCGTCGGTCGATCCATGGAGGTGGTAGCGTGAGGGATGAGATAGATTGGAGGGAAAAAGAAACGACGCGGGGCCGATATATTTATGGAAGAGGTGGTCAACGTACACGTGGGGAGATATTAGAGGTCAATTCTACGGCAAAAGGTTTGTCGCCGACTCCAACTTTGCGAGGGATAACTAGATAAGTACCGGGTCACGTGGGGAGCGCGTGCTTAATCGGACGATGAGGACGAGGAGAGACGATCGATCCGACGGCTGCTGCTGCAGGGACGTCGGATTGACGTGGGAGGATCGGTAGGAAAGCCGGGAAATAGATATTTAAAAATATTTTGAGCGTTACCGATAATAAAAGTGAACTTGGGGATAAAAAATCCACCTTGATATCCACTAAGCTAGCAAGGAAAATTTCTACGTGGGGAATATTTTTTAATGAATAATGATCTGCCGTTCCTTTTAAAGCAAGTCATCGATGGACGACCAGAAATTTACATTGAAGGCTGCAATGGATACCAACCGACGGTCGCGATGTATTTAGAAAAGCAGCAGAACTAATATAATTAATAGGGATAGACATTTATTTAAGGTCAACTATCTTATTACACTCTATACAGATCATGAGGTTTTGAGTTTAAGATTAATTAAGTTTTAAAAAAAATTATCTTCTTATTTTTCTTATTCGAAGGAAAATACATTTTGTATATAATTTTTTTAAATATTATTATTCTATTTTTAAAATAAAAAAGTAAATATGAATTAGTCAAGTTAAATTATTACCTAACTACATCTAATTATACTTCCGTTCCCTTTAACTTTTAAAATATTAATAACATCTATTTTTACTTTCCACAAATATATATTTATACTCATTTATTTTAAAGCCTTTTATGATATTTAAGCTACCTAGGATAAGATAATAATAGCATAAATTAAAGTCATATGAGATTTTATATTAGCATCAAGTGGACTTAAAATTAATGCTGTATCAAATATTATAAAAAAATATATGATATAGGAAAAAATTATGAGAGAGATGAGGAGGAGTAAGTGTAAAATTTAAAAAGGTCCATATATAATTAGATATAGGATTTAAATACAACTATTTAAATTTGCAAATAAAACTAAAGAATTAATTACAACAGTAATTAAATTTATATAAATTTTAAACTCAAAATGAAGGGTGCACTTTGCTATTTAAAGTACAAAAAGGAAGAAAGTTTTTATTATTTAGAAAATAAAGAGGTAGTACATGTAATTTTAAACTTAAAAAAAAGAAATTTAATTAATCTTTATTTGTAAAACGACACAAATTTGAGAGAGGGAGAAATTGGGAGAGATGAGGAGAGCAAAATTTATTTGAAATTGTCTACCAAATTTACAGACTAGCATACGGAGATCACCATGGAAGGCAATCTGTCAAATAAAAAAAAAGAAATTTAATTAGTCTTTATTTGAAAAATGACACAATTTGAGAGAGAGAGAGAGAGAGATTGGGAGAGATCAGGAGAGCATAATTTATTCGAAATTATCTACCAAATTTACAGACTAACATAAGGAGATCACCGTGGAAAGCAATCTGTCAACTCAAACAAAAACCTAACAAACATTATTGACATGCAATTCGGAGCCGGTCGAAGTCACAAGTAATCTCTCCAGTTCTGCAGCCTGCTTCGAACTTGACAACTTTTAACAATTAACAACAAAAAGCGGCCAAAAACAACAAACAACAGGAGCCTCCTCATCATGGAAACCTCCTCAGCACTGCCCGGGAGAAGATCCGCTTGCAGTAAGGATTGGTCTTCAGGTCGTCCTCATGGCGAAGCACGATTCTCTTCAGCTTTTCGTGGAGCCCTGAATCCTGCAATCAGTTATACATTCATTAAGCAATGGCCAATGCACTTGCTCTTCTTGATGCTAACTCAAGCATTGCTATAATAACCTTGGCATTGACGAGGGCCGACTTGATGACGTAGTTGGCGAACGGATCCTGCATCAGCTGGTCGAACCGGGAGACCGAGATGAGCTCGAGAACGATGGTGGCCTGATCGGCTTCGTCGAATATCTCCAGGCACTTCTCCACCACATTGCTACCGAACTTGTGGGTAGAAAGCTGGGCGTACTTCCCCTTGAACTCGGCTGCCAGTGCTTGGTTCGCTGAAGGGATGTCCAGCTCCAGAATATACTGGATAACGTAGTTCCTGAAACGAGACGGAAAGGTTGCAATGCCAGTTCCATCCGAAAAAGAGAAAACAAAGGACTGATGCATTGCATACCCGTATGGATCTTGTGCGATCTCATAGCCGTGGGCAGAAATCTCCGCAAACAGCTTATCCTGATCGGCCCCCGTTGCCTGAGAGATGCATTTCTGCAGAACGCAGCAGGCGTGTTTGTGCGTCGCGATGTCGAGAGCGTTCTTCGCGGCAGCCTCGAAGATGAACTGTCGGGTGGCATCAGGTTTGAAGCTCTGTGAGTCATCATGTGGTGCATGAAATAAAAGGGGGGCCAGCTAGCCGAATCGTGCTACCTTGTTGTCTTCAGCCGTGAAAGATCTCAAGCACTGATGGAGCACATGGCTCCCGTTAGGGTCCTTGATGAGTTCGAGTATCCCGGGCTGCAGTGCGTCGATCACAAGCTTGATCTGCTGCCTGGTTTTGATGCAGTCTATCAACTTCTGGAGAGATCTTGTCCTGAGATTTGAGGCATACATGCGGTGGGATTACGTCATCGTCGCAGTGAAAGCAAAATAGGAGGAGTGATGAATCTGCTGCTCACCCGTGGTTGTTGAGGGAGATTTTGATGAGCACATCCGGCCTCTCTGCCAGGAGGAGGAGGAACACCATGAGCTGCTCCTGTGTGCACACCTCGAAGAGCTTCTGCATCAGGTAGTTCCCGAAGCCGTTCACCATGAGGTCGATGGGGTGATTAATGGCGCAGTTAAAGATCATGTTCACTTGGTCCTTCCCCTTGGTGAGGTCCCTCTGAAGGGACTGTGAATCGTACTTGTGGGTGGCCTTCCTCAGGATGCACTCCTTGCCGCAGGACGCCTTCGTCCGGCCGTCGAACCACAGTGCGTCGTTGTGGTTCAGGGGGCTCAAGGGGTTCCTCATTATGCTGTGGCCGATGATGGAACGCCGCTCCGACCCGAAGGCCTCGCGGCTTCTCGGACTTCTCAGCTGCTGAAGGCCGCTGCCGGCGAAGGGGGCCGTCGGTTCAGGGAATCTGTTTCTGGCAGGTGAGCTGCGGGAGAGATCGACGTAGTCTAGTAGATCCACATTCCTGCTGGAATCCAACCCTGCGTTGTAGATCGAGTAAGGGAGGTTGCCCCCTCCCAGGTTTTGCCAGCTCTGGGAGTTCCTCCCTAGAACTCCGCTGTCGCGGCCGCCGGATTCCAGGGATCCGTAGGGGGAATTCGCCGGCCACGGGGAGCACAGGTAGGTGTCCGCTCGAGGATGCTGCGACGTCGTCAATGGAGATAAGCTCGTCCTCTCGTCCTCGTCGAACAAGAAGGAGCTTGGAAGGGAATGGCTGCCGTAGGACCCGTAGCCGAGCTGCGTCCTGTTGTTCTGGGACAAGGGCGCGCCGCAGGGAGAGGCGCCGCCGCTCGTCAGCCCCAAAGCGGACACCGGGGCCGTCGGTGCTATCCCGGTTGGATTCGATACCCTCGGATCGCCACCGCCACCGCCACCGCCACCGAGGCTGAAATCGCGAAGGCGGTCGAGGAAGCTGGGCTCCTGGATCAGACGCTCCTCCCGGCCGACCCGGATCTCGTCGAAGGCCGAGGGGAGATCGTCGCAGTGGAACCCGGCCGAACCCAAGCCCGACCCCGACGAGGATGAGGACGAGGGCGACCCGATGGGGATCGAAGCCGACAGCCGTGTCGGCGAGAGGCCGTCGGCCCGGGAGGATAACCCGCCGCCCAGGGTGTACCCTGGAAACCCAACGCTCTGTGCGCGGGACAACGACGAGGTCCAGTACATCCGGTGGTGGAAGTGCAGATCGCTGCCGTCGCTGCTGCTTCCGCCGCTGTGGTAGTGGTGGTGGTGGTAGTGGTGGTGGTGGATGTGGGGCTCCTCCGGGGGTGCAATTCTGGAGTCTAAGTCGTCCTGTCCCTCCATCTTCATCCTCGACGACGCTTCCGTTCCCAGTCTTCCGTCCTCCCCCTCCTCCTCCGACATGCAACCGATCTCACCACGAGGCGTAGCGCTAGAACAAGCCGAACCGAGGCGATGGGATTGACGAGACAGAATGGGGAGTTGGGATGTCGGTAGGGATTGGAGTAGGATTTATAGGAAGATCGAATCAGTGGGGAGAATCCACGAGGAAGAACGGGGAGAAGAGAGAGAGAGAGAGCGCGCGGGGTTTCTTCATTCGGGTTTAACACGTAGGCGAGGAAACAAATCTTTTTCTAAACAGGAAGCTCGCCACGTGCCTCGGAGACTCGGAGGAACCGATTCAAAATCTCCAATTTTAATTGGACGACCTTCTTATGGCGAAACGATACCTCAACACGTGTCGTGGAGCGTAGAGATTTAGGATCGCGAGAATTGTGCTGAAGAAAAGGTAAAAATAAAAACTAATTAGCATCTTAAAAATCTATAAAGATAAATAAAAATATGTGGCGGTAGCGAATGTTTATGAGCTCGTTTTATAGTAAAAAACGAAACTTATGGCTCATGGTTTAACAAGCAGCACTAAAGGCGTATTTTAATATCCCAAGTTAAGAAGAAGCACGATAATTACGCCTGGAATAACGTATCTGATTAATATTTAAATATTTAATTATATCATCATGAAGGGAAAATTATTAATTATATAAAACTAACGTACGTATGTATCTTAATCAAATTTTCCTCCAAGTGAAACGTTGTTAGGATGACTTGTTCTCGAGAGGGAGGATAATATATTTTTTCTTCAAACTCAAGCGATCATCTCCAATTTATTGAAAGGATTATTAAGTTTCTTATCTTAATATCCTCATTCTCCTTTCCTTTTTTCTATTTTGGGTTTTAAGTTGGAACTCCTGTATCGATTTTTAAAAAGAAAAAAATGATAGAAGAAAATCTAAAAATATTTAGATCATTTAATAAATTACTTAGCATTAAAAATGAGCCATCATGATAAATTTAAATATAATAAAAATATTTCAAAAGGTGGTTTTTTTTATACGAATTTAATTTAAACTAAACGTGCCTCAGATGATATTTCAACTAAATTAATCTAATTAAATTGGTTCAACTAAATTTATTTATTTATTTTTTCGTTTAAAAAAACTGGAATTTTTTGTGTTGATTTAATATTTATTCTCAGTATATAAAATATTTATATCATTTTTAATTCCAACGCCCTCGCACTTCTGGTTCTCTGTTCCTTCGATCGAGGGAGGAGCAAGAACACCTTCAGTCGATCGTCTCTCTCTTCTTGTTCTTGCTCTTCCTCGTTCGGCATTGCAGCTTCCCTCTCGATACCGATGGATGGGCAAGAGGATTTGGAGGGGAGAATGCTGCCGCCGGAGGAGCACGATGCGCAGCACCAACATCAGGAGTCGTCAAGAGTCTAGCGATGATTCTGCTGGCGTTCACCCTCAGGCGTCGTCGTCTTCTTGGGGGCCGAGGGCTCTTCTCGTCGCCGGGGGTGTGCCGCCTTCCATCCAGCTCGGGTCGCCTCCGTTGCCCTTCCAGGGATCGACAGTCTGGGGCTCGATCAGCGGGTGCTACGAGGGTTCAAGATTTCAAACCTCGGAAGATATCCACGGGTGCCAAATCCAAGCGGGATGGTGCCGGCGTTTGCACGAATAACTTCGCCTAGCCTTCATCGTCCCAAACCGACAGAACGCAGCTTGGTTATGCCACATTTGGTAACGCTTGCCTTCCCAACCCTCCCTTCTATTATTGCTATGTGGCGCCAAATTCGCCCAAATTGCAGAAGCCGTGTCTGGCAAATTCCACTCATGAGCAGCAGAATCCGACTTTGGTACTAGATTTCTGCAGACACATCCCCAAAACTTTCAAAGCCCATGAACGCCAACCTTCTCTTTTGTAATTATGAGGCGACAAGTTCTATGTTGCAGCAGCGATGGCCGGCATATTCCTCTTATGAAGTAACACAATCCAGCATTCGTTCATACTGGATTTCAGGAGAGAAATAGCAAAAATTTCAAAGCCTTGGTGGGGGGTTAGGCTTCTTCCTCCATGAATTCCCCTCATTCGGTCTACACATCTGGTCCGATTCTGGAAACAAGATGGACAGCAAATAACAAGACCCAGAAATCCGGATGATAAAGCAGTGTGGCGTGAAGGAGCAATCGCAGGGCCGTGGGGAGATTCATGCTTGTTTTCTGTGGCCTCGAATGTGCATGCTCACTACTTGGTCAAGGACCTCCAGAAAGAGATGGAAAAATGTGAACTACATCTGCAAGTGTGTCATCCATCATTTCATTCTTCTAATAGCGGACGAGTTTGGGAATATTCTGATGCACGAGCTATTTGAAGTACGTAGTCAGGAACAACCGATACAGTTGATCATTGTGCTCAGAAAGCTTGTTGATATCTCCCTTCAAAGGGTAGCGAATTTGCTTTTTATCACCATATTAACTCATTGCCAGTTAGAATTTAATTTAGCACCTGTCAGTAATTTAACTCACCGCATCAAAGGAAGAGAGCTGATTGCAACTTTCACGGAAGCCCTACAACCTAAAGATACTCGTCTTTTCATTGACCAAAAAGGAAGATATGTGATTCATCAGTGCTTGTACTAATAAGGTATTTATTCTATCTAATCACGAGCTTAAATATTTCATTAAGTTTTTCTGGTGCTGCTATGTTATGTTTTTCTGAATTGTAAGTCAGACTGATCGTTCTGATCATCAGCATAAAAATATTAGTTCGTATGCTCAGAATGAATTCTGAAATCATCATTAACTAAAGCATAAATTTTCTTAGCTCTTCTAGCAACTGATAATTAATGTTTAGTACATCCTCCAAGGTAATAATAATAATAAGGCAGGATTGGTTTTGGGGGAGGCTGGAACTGGGGAAATAACATACTACCGCTGGATTGATAATTAATGAAGTGTCATGGGGGCACATGCTCCTCAATCTGATACTGAAAACTAATCTATGTGCTCAACCATCGCGGGTTGCCCCTTTCACTTTCTTTCATGGATTTACGACATCTATATATATTTATGCCTTGGCGGTCATATTTAGGAAAACTATTCGGATTTACAAATAAACAGTAAACACCTGACCGCTAATTTACGTGCAGTTGTTCTTTTTTTTTTTGCCCAAGCGCAGTTGCTTCGTCTCGTTTCACGCGGAGGCGGTTTCCGCCCACGTGAACTCCCGGCCCACCAAAAACGCGTCGCTCGCCCCTACCTCCATCCATCCCCCTTCTGCCACGTGCGCCGCAGCCATCTGCTCCCGTCCCTTTTCGGCGCGCTGTCCACTGCCCGCTCCGCACGCCGCGCTCTCCCCGCGAAAAACCAACCCTCAACCCTCCCCCCTCCCGTCTCAGCCGCTCGATCAAGAAAACCGACGGCTCCCGATGAGACTCCTGCAGCCGACACGTCCCGTGCTCTGACGGCGATAAAAATGAAGGATAGGGAAATATATATATTTGAAATATTTTACCCTCCCCCGATATTTTACGAGGATATCCAATCAAATCGTGCCACGTACAATTATATGTTACCCGCTCTTCCAAATCCAACGGCAAACGGAAACCCACTCTCCCGACGGTCAACCGCAGGAGACCAATGGGCATCGAGCACGTGTGCTCATTACCGACACCAGTCGGTACCCAGTCGGACAGGTGCCCGTTCCAGGAGCGGTTACGACCACGCGTCGTCCTGCTATTCGTCAGGAGGGGACCCGAACGCGCTATTAAACTCCGACCCCGGAGGAGTTCTCTCGGCACAGCGCAGCCATTCCATTCCATCCCACCCTCCACGCCGCAAGAACAAGCCCACCCGCCCACCACTCCGCGAGCTGAGAGATCCCTTTAGAGTTAGGGCAAAAAAAAAAAAGCGATCTTTGATTGAGTTTTCTTCTTTGTTCTGCAATCTTCTCCTCTTTTGGAATCAGAAAAAGATCTTCTCGTGCAGTTCCTTTTTCTGATTTATGTGAAAGAAGATCCTTCTTTTATCAAAAATCTTGTTGCAGTAAGAGGGGGTTCCTTTTTTTGTAAGCCCTCTTTTCAGGTTGTTTTCGTTCCTTTTTTTTTTGTTTGATCCGAAGAGGTTGCCTTTTTAGCTGCACACCTCTTTCTTTCTTCAATTGTCTTTTTGTGGTTGGAGATTTGGATTTGCTTCGCAGAGAAGGCATGGCGCCAGCCATGGATTTGCACGGCATCATGCTGCCAGTTTTCTCATCGTCAGATCCCCTGAGGGAAGCGCTCGAGCCTTTTATTAAGGGTGCTCCGGGCTCCTCCCCCTTTCCAGCCTCTTCTTTCTCTTCCCATCTCCAAAATCCAAGCTTTGATCCTTCCTTGCTCATGGCGATGAGCTCCGAAATGTTCCCCCAGCATTCCTTGAGTCAACAAATCGGCAGCTTTGTCGGGCTCAGCTACTTCCCCCCCGCTCAAATCCAGTACCAGCAGCAGCTCATGGCGGCGGCGCCCGACCGACGCCAGGGCTCGCGCAAGGCGGACCTTCTCGCCGCCCATCGGCACCCCATGAAGCGCGCCGGACTCCCGCCGCCGCCGCCGCCGCCGAAGCAGGCGAAACTCTTCCGCGGCGTCCGGCAGCGGCACTGGGGAAAATGGGTGGCGGAGATCCGCCTCCCCCGGAACCGCACCCGCCTCTGGCTCGGCACCTTCGACACCGCCGAGGAGGCCGCCCTCGCCTACGACCGGGCCGCCTTCATGCTCCGGGGCGACACCGCGCGGCTCAACTTCCCGGAACTCCGCCGCGGCGGGGCGTACGCGGGCCCACCGCTGCACCCATCCGTGGAGGCCAAGCTCCAGTCTATCTGTGAGACCCTGAGCTGCGACCCCGAGAAGACCACGGAGGAGGAGGCCACCCCGGCTGCGGCGACCGCGGAGGACATCAAGTCGGAGAGCTCGTCCTCGGAGGAGGATGATCCCTCGACGGACTCGTCCTCGGCGGTGTCGGCGATGCAGTACTTGGACTTCACGGAGGCGCCATGGGACGAATCGGAGAGCTTCGTGCTGCGGAAGTATCCGTCCTGGGAAATCGATTGGGACTCGATTCTCTCATCAGACTAGAAGTCTTGGGGGATTTGATGCCCTGTTCTTGATCAGTGGGATCAGTGTGGCTGCCGCAGATGAAGTTTTAGACATCTGCGAGGCCTTCTTGGTTTATTTTGTTAAATTATTTTTTCTCAGTAATTAGATCATCCTGTGTAGCTACACAACCTCCGGGTTTGCTCTCTTTTTTTTGCATTCCCCGGGCGAGAAGGTTGGCCACTTTTCAATGTAATCTCTTCTTCTGTTGTTTGGGTTATTCTTGTCTATGTGGACATACGTTTTAGCTTATTATTCTTTTATGGTTACTTAATTTTAACTATAATTTAAAAATTACGTTAAAATATATATTTATTTTAATTTTATTTATAATAATCTACGTTAAAAATAGAATAAATTAATCGGTTGTATTTTTTTTACTAACTTATATAAATTAGGGCTCTAATCAAATAATAATAAATATGTTTTTTTTGAAAAATAATTATCTTGGAAGAGAGGATAAGATGGAAATAACAAACGCATTGCCAGTGTTTCCAAATTATAGTAATCGTATAATGTCTCATTCAACTTGAGAAAGTGTTTCCAAATTATAGTAACTCGTAATTTTTAAAAGAAAAAATGTTATTAGTTGTGTTTATTTTTCTTAATAGAATTGAATGATATTAATAATCTACTGAATATATTAATACTTTGCTACATTTATGGCTGTTAAACTATTTAAATACAAATAAATAAAATTAATCTTAGCTTTTTACTAACTATTAAGCACTACTCTCGTTACCACAATTAGTGATTATGAATTTAATACTCATCAAGTTCATCTTTTTAACTTTAACTTAAGCTAACTTAATTATGAATTTAATATGATTAGAAATTAATTAAATCTTCTGCAAATAAATCTTCTTTCCTCTCTTTTTATGAAGAAAAAAAGGCAAAGCCTGAGCACATCTAAAGAAGTGCCATCCATCTTCGTGGAATCTTCCTTGCTAACATTGTCAAAAAAAAAAGAAGGATTTTTTTTTGTAATATGTGAAAGGATCTTCGTGATTGATAATAATGTCATGTTTGGGAATATAATTAGGTGGCTTGTATAATCCTCTCTTTCTTCTTCTTTTTCTTTCTTAATCCTCAAGCATCCTTTGGATTTACATTATTTAATTAATTGCTAATTTAGTTACCCAAAAAGTACCAGATAGCATTTGCGAACGACAAACTATCTATAAAAACGATTTGGATTAATCATTCTAAGCATGATTTTAAATTGGACAGTGATCTTTTAATATTGAACACTGGACCTCACATATGGAAATTTATAGTTTTAATCAGAGAAGTGTACGGGTCAAAGATTCCTACAATATTTGTAAACCCCTACTTGAAAAAAAGAAAGAAAAAGAGAGGTGTGTTGGTAAAAATGAAAAAGGAGAGGGGGAAAGAGCAAAAGGGGTTAGAGCACTGTATGCGTGCCCTCTTCCTCGCGCACCCCGCCCGTGCGCATCGCCGAGCTCCACCTCCCACCGCGCCCTCGCTCCACGTTTTCTTCCCATCGTCGATGAGTTCTCCGCTTCATCTCCTTCTCCTCTTCACCTTCCTCACCCACCATTCACCGGAGCACGTCGTCGACGCCGTTCCGCGGACGCCTCCACCCTCTTCCCACGGACGCCCGCCCAGCACTCACCGATGTCTCCTCCTCCACACGCAGCCATCTTCTTCGAGCGACGAAGTAGCGAGTGCAAACTCGTCGGCACGTCCTTTGCCGTGACTCATCGCCCCTCACCTCGCCGCTGCCGGAGTTCGCAGCAGAAGGGGCTACCTTCCCCTGCTCGCGGGCGGAAACAGAGCCGCGAGCAGAGGTCTTAGATCGCGCGCCAACGTGCGGTGATCCCTCGCCGCCGCACCTCATCCTCGCCCGTCGTCGCCACCTTCTCGTCGACGACCATCCTCCGTCCCCACCTGGTGCATGCGAGCCCCACGAGAGCTCGCCGGAGCATCGCCCGCACTGCCCGCTTCCCACGCAGCGGAGAGCTCCGCTTCACCGCGCCCATCGCCGCTGCTGTCGCCGCCGCTCGTGAGGACCCCAGCGAACCTCCGCGAAAGCCGGAGAGACGTTGCCGGAGTCGAGCTGACCTTGCCGGAGCACCCGTCGCCGGCGTCAGAGGGGAAGGAGCGGACGAGCAGAGGTAACGCCTCTACCCTCGCTCGTTCGAAGGTTTTCTTCCCTAATCAAGATTAGTGATTTAATTAAGTGAGATTAGTGAATGGGTTGAGTTGAACCAAATTGAAGTTGATTGGATTGCATCTGAGTTGGGTTTGAATTCGGGTTGAGTTAGTTGGGGTAAGCTGAATCAGTTAATTGTAATTAGGTTCGAGCCCAAGTCAGATCAGATTAAATTGAGTTGGCTGGATCAGATCCAATTAAACTGCACTGAATTCGAGTTGAGCGAGATTGAATTAAATTAGACTTGAATCGAGCCAGATTGAATTGATTCGAACCTGAGCTGAGTCAAATAAACAGATTCAAGTCCCAATTGAGCCCAATTAAATTGATTCAAGTTAGATTTGAACCAAATTGATTTTAATTGAATCCGAATTGAACCAATTTCACTATTTGAACGTGAATTGAGTTAAATTGATTTAGATTGGATCAAAATTTATCAATTTATTCAATTAAAGTTAGCTTTGACTAATTTTGACCAAATTGACATGGATTGAGAATAGATATGGGCTTGGGATTTATGAATAGAGTTGGGCTAAGCAAATTGGACTAATTAAATGGATATATCAGATTAACATTAAATAATCATGTCTATCCTAATTAATTTTAGAAAATTCTAAATAAATTTTATTATTTTAGGAATATTATCTATCACTAATCTACACCGTTATTAAAGTTTCTGGGTTTCTTTTGAATCAATTTCGAAAGTCCGACACACGACACAGGTGCGTAGGCTCACTATAGTATGATTTATTCAAGCTAGTGTAAATCTTAATTAGATTTTGTGGAAGTTCTTGGATGCGTGCCAATTAAATAACTATTATGCTTATAACATACCAAAAGACATGCATGCTAGATATACATATTTTACAAGTCGCCCGACATACGTGTATGCTTACTATTTTTTATTTATCCAGCATGCTATGTTACTCTTACCGCTTGTTATTATTTGTTGATGCTGTAATGCAGACTACATCTATAGTTACCATACGGAATATAGTAAAAATGATATAACTTAAAACATAGTATCATTACGTACACCAGACACTATAGTATAGAGACATAGGTGACATGATACTATCATATCCTATGAACATCACTGAATTACCCACAGGAGGCTATTATGCACCCTAGATAACATCGCGAACCACCAGTGTTCGGTTAGTGATGTTCACCCCTCCCGAGGCTTCTGATAGCTTAGATACTGGGAGTTGGGCTGAGGGATTGGACCAGTTAAATCCTGGGTCAGATCAGACCAGAATATAGAGTGGTTCCAACCGAGGTTCCTATACTCGCACGCATGCCACCTCGGCGACACTGTGATAGTCCTCAGATGGCTAGCGGGGATAATACTACTCGATGATTTAGCAGATATGAGGTCGAGACACCACAGCCATCGTGTGGATGTGCGTTCGACTCGGCCAGCATAGATTGCTTTTGAGTTAGATGGGTGATTCCCTTATGCCTTCGATAATGGATCCGTGGACCGTACGGTTAGCATCCTCGACGTCCTATAGACGATCGGCTGAGTAGTCCGGATCCTAGGGTTGTTCTTATTTTAACTAGTCGTGGCCGATGGCTCTTGTGTGATGGTGACCCTGTCTACGGACAGAGTGTGGTACTACACTGGGTTGTGCCCCTACGGAGTCCGGGGAGGCTGTAAGGGTACGTCGATTTCGTTACGGGAGACACCGTCAGCGACTAGCGAAACGAGGGAAAGGGTTATTCGGTCACCCGTCCTCTCCGCTAACATCAGATTATAGTGTGATGACAGATTATAGTGTGAGACCCGTGACTTTTGAATAAGGGCAATAGAGTAATTTTAGTATTTAGGAAATTTAATCGTAAAAGAAATTCTTTAAAGGACTTATTTGTAAAATCATATGAATTTTTGAAGTATGAGATTTCGATGTAAAAATTATACCATCAGGTAGTATTTTTGATAAGGAATCTAACGACGCAAACGGATCGTAATTTGGATGTCGTTTGATTGGTAAATTGGACAGTCAAGTTTTAATTAGGATTTAAGATTTTAATTAACTTTTTTTTTTAAAAAAACCTTATTTTCTTCCCACCTGTGCGCGAGCTCTCTCCCTCTCTCTCTCCTCCTCCGCAGAGACAACGGCGATGATGCAAATTTTCCGACGATGCTCCAGTGAAACCACTATGAATTAGGCTCCCAAATTTTAGCCACATGTAGATCTCGACCTCCTCTTCATTTTGATACCAAGATGCCCAAATTTGGTGTAGAGATGAGGGAGAAATCACGCGAGAGGCGTCGGCGGCGAGGGTTTCGATCGTCGGAGCTTGCTCCGACGATTTCCGGCCATTCCGGCCGTGAAACCTTGCAAACTTGGTACCTATAGATTCTCCTTGACGAGAGCTATCTATTGGTACCGGAGTTGAGGGCTATTGGTCGCCGACGAGCTAAAAACCCTAACTTAGGGATTTCGCCTAAATTGATTTAATCAATGAAATTGATCGTGCATGAGCTATAAAAATTGGGGCAAATAAGATTTTTGGAATCCTCATGAAGAGAGCTTTCGAATGGTACCAATATTGGTGCTGATCGAAGAACTTCGCCGGCGAGGGTTCCGACGAATGCCGGAGAAATTTTCTGGCGAACTTGTGAAAAAAATTGGAGTGATTCTATGGATCATTCTAAGAGTAGTGGTGATGAGATATTTCAGAAACTATTTCTGAATTTAGAATTAAAATTTGTTGAATAATTGACAGGAAAATATAAAATGCGTAAATGACGGCACGTAGATCGAGATAGTATCAGAGAATAAAAATTCAGCGAACGGACCTTAGGTTGGTTCCAAAGAGTAAACCGCCAAATCAGGTGCGTTGGTTCATCAATGTATGATTTATTCAAACTAGGAAATTCCTGCTGATGTATTTTTAGGAAATTCTTGGATGCTTGAAATATGATAAAATATGATGTTTATCAAGATTATGTATGTATGCATGTTAGTGTAATTTATTTTTGTCTAACATACATGATATACCATGTTCCCCATGCTTAGTATTTAACATGTTGTAATATCTAGTCATGCATGTTTTACTATTTTCAATGTTATGTTCAACACAACCACCATGTAGACATAGATATAAATAGTGACATATTAGAACCCCTTGGAGACATCACTGTAACTTAGATAGAAAGGAGAATTTCTCAAATGCCCGGGTTGACCGCCGCGTACCGACAATTAGACATGCACGAACTGGGTCGTGTCGGGCACGGCCCGATGTATAGTCATGAGGTGTTGTAGAATTTCTCAAATGTTGTAGAATTTAAAAATAAAATAACTAAATTATTACATGAGGTGTATAATTTATATTCAAATAAATATGGAGTAGTTCATCAAGAAGTAACACCTCCATCATCAACATCAAACAACCTTAGAATGAGGTTACCAAGTAACATTTTTAATATTACTATGAGAACTCAAAAACATACATCTAGCATTACGAGTATTACTGAAATTAATATTTATTTAGAACAAGATTATGAAAGCACTTGGAATCCTAAAGGACTTAGTGATTATAATATTTTAGATTGGTGGAGAACAAATGGAAAATCTTTTCCTATAATATCTATGATTGCTCGTGATTTTTTAAGTGTACCGGTGTCTACGGTGGCATCAGAATCATGTGTTAGTGCAGGAGGTAGAGTTTTGGATGAAAAAAGAAGTCGATTAAATCCTTTAAGCGTGGAAGCTTGTATTTGTATGAAAGATTGGTTAGATGCAGAAGATCGAATGCAAAATAATAATTATGATATATGTTCAACTGAATCAGATGAAGAAGATTCTACTTCAATTACCGGAGGCGATTAGGAGAAATTAAGAGGTAATTTTTTTTAAGTAATTTTTATTTTTTAAGAAAATCTAACACATTAAATTAGAACTAAGTGGGGCCTGATTCTCCTAATTAAATATTGTAGGAGATACGTAGGCAACTCAAAAAAATTTGTGTTCGGCTCTTTTTTTTTTAATTTTTTTCCTCTTTGTTGCAGGTTTATTATATTTTTTTATATATCGGCCGCTCGACTCTTTTTTCCTTTCTTTCTTTGCTGGAAGTTAGTTTTTTTTTAATAATGCGCTCGCCCGAGCGCCCTTTTTATATTTTCCGCTAGAGAGCTCCTTTTTTTTCCGCCCTCGCCTCGTCTTCGTCTAGGGCTGGACGTTTTTTTTTTCCGCCCGAGCGTCCTTTTTTTTTTCCGCCCTCACCTCGTCTTCATCTTGGGTTGGACGGAGTCGCTCGATAGAGTCACTGAGCTACCTCCTCATCCTGTCCCCTCCCGTGGCCAGACCGTTACAGCGGTCCGCCAGCGGGCAGTCTTGCCAATCTCTCGAGGAGGCCATCAGCGCCGCTATCTCCCAGCTCCGGCGCAACAGTCCTTTTTGGCTCTAGAGGTCACCAAGCGATCAGACGAAGTCGGATGCAGGAGGAGAGCCGGAGGGAGAGCTCGGAGGACAGAGCAAGCTACGGTGAGTCAATTCCTTTTTAAAAAATTCTGTCATTCTCCTTCATCTTCTTCGTCGGGTGCCTCTCCCCTTCATCTTCTTCTTCTTCTTCGTCAGGCACGGAAGCATCCACCGTCCGGCATCCGACTGTCCATCCAGCACAAACACGGCACGAATTCGGCACGGGAGCGGGCCGGCACGAATCCGGCACGTCTGCGTCGTGCCGGATCTGACCCGGCACGCTCAATATCCATGCTCCGTACCGTGTCGGACGGAGTCAAGGCATGAAGAGAGCGTGCCGAGCACGGCACGGTCCTAAATCGTGCCCGAGCGGGCCGTGCTCGGGTCGGCCCGAGCACGGCCTAGTTGCACCTCTACCGACAATGGTCAAACGGTGATGTTCCGCTTCGCACCACTCTCAAGGCTATACGTAGCTTAGATACTGGGAGCTGGTAGGGAAATGGACCGTACGAACTCCAAGGTCGTACTAGACTTGAAATATTGAGTAGGTTCCTACCCGAAAACTTATACCCGCACGGATGTCGTTTAGGCGACCCCGTGATAGTCCTGAGATAGCTGGCGAGGATGAGTCCTACCATTGACTTAGCACCGATGGAGTCGAGGTTGCTACAGCCCATCGTACGGATGTGCGTCAATCTCGGTCGACGTCGACTGCTATTGGATTGGGAAGGTGATTCCCTATGTGACGCCTTGGACAGTGGATCTGTTGACCACATGGCTATCATACATGACATTCTGCAGACAATCGGATGAGTAGTCCGGATCCTAGGGTTGTTATTTTTATCGATTAGCCATGACCGATGAGTCTTGTTGATGGTGACCCTGTCTTCGGGCAGTGTGTAGTTCTACACGAGTCACCGTTACCCCTACGGAGTCCGGGGAGGATGTAAGGGCACGACAGTTTCGCTAGGGGAGGCATCGAGGGCAACTAGCGAGGCAATGGAGAGTGATCCAGGGTCACACGTCCTCTCCGCCAACATCAGTGCAGCGGCATAGGTAGAGACAAAGACAGAAAGACACTAATAGGCTTATGGATGCCCTTAGCTCAGGTATTCATTAAGCATAGGCTGACGGCCCGAGTCTTAAAACTTCAAAGTCGTATTATAACATATGTGACATATGCTGATAACATTGATACTAGATACAACTTAGGTGACATCTAGTGAAATACACGTCTATATTTATTTATGCTGCTTTACTGCTTTTATGCTTTTTATGAACTGATTTACACAAATCAAATGAAAATTGATGATTAACAACCAAAGGCATCCTAAAATACTCCTCCTAGCCTTTGATTTCCTTATTCGATTTCGAGCTGTAATTTCGCATTAGGTCATAAGGTTGAGCACACCACGTTCAATGTGCGTGCAGGTTGTTAGATGAATGACCGTGATATTTGATGAAGATGAGGGATATCAATGGATTTAGTTCTATTGATTGACGTCGTTATTATAGAATTATAGTATGTATATCGGGACTGTGATAGTGGAGTTAAATAGATGATTTGTTTGTATTTTCCGTTATATTGATTATGTGTACGGACAATATTTATTACCAAATGCCTTGTATGGGTCCTCTGGGCTCATACGGCGGTTGCCACGTGTCCGACAGGTAGGTCGGGCATGACAACTAATCTCACTAAGGCATCCTCGAATGAGCCCTCTAGCCTATGTTTGATGACTGATTATAGTGACATCGACATGAGATATAACTTAGGTGACATTTAGATACCTACAAATATCTATGACCTAGGTTGACATATAGTTTGATGAGATAAAATTAGTATTATATTGAAAATTATTGTGTGATAATTAATCTCACTAAAGCATTCTCGAATGAGCCATCTAGCCTTTGATTTCGTGCTGTGGTTTCGAGCTGTCATTTCGCACTAGGCCGCAAGGCTTAGCACACCGCGTTCAATGTATGTGAAGGTGTAGCAGTGACGGTCAAGTTCGGAGACAAGGGTCTCGTCCGTCGAGGTGGGCTACCGTCCCCATTTCGTTTATTTACTGATTTCGGAGCGTAGTATGTAGTAGATTAGTGTCGGGACTGTACTAGAAGACTGTAATTATTTATTTTATGGATATTACTAGTTGTTTATGTTGCAGAGATGAGATCCTGTTATGTTTTGCATGAGCTCATGCGGCGGTTGCCAATAGCCGATAGGCGGTTCAGGTTGTGACAATATTAATCAGAAAAGGTAGTATAACATAAAAAAATATAATATGTATTTTTTTAAGAATATGAGTTGGTAGCTACTGACTTCACTTGGTTCTTTTTTATTAAAATGGGTTGGGCTCCGGTTCAAATTGGGCCACAGTCCACAAAACTTATAAATGCACGAGAAAGGCTTTGGGGTTTTACATCATTCCCGTGGATCTGATAACTGATATCTTCGTAATCTGTTGTAGAAACATCTTGAAAGATTTATAATCATAGTAGAGCTTCTGCTCCATTGAATATTATAGGATCTCTGTCTAATTATTAGACATGTTAGTTAAAGGAACACCTCTCTTATGAATATATATCTTCTTATTCCATGAATGCTCAGTAATGCTAACCTCTTCTTTTCTTTGTTACTGTTAATGCTGCGTGAGCTGAAGTTCGTAGTCAACATTCAAACACAGAATTTATTCCACACTTAGGGAAAACCATCTAATTTAATGTATTCAGGAAACTTCCATGAACTTGACCTTGATGCCTTTGGGGACTCTTCACTTTGAAACGCCATTTTAAACTCTAATAAACTAAAACAACAGGAATACTAGCTAGCCAGCCAGTTAGACATTACCTCTTCCTCAGTTGAGTCTTCCCCCTCGACTTTAGTGGTTTCTTAATTGGAAATCAATCGATCAAAAAGAATCTAACAGGGGAATAATGAGAACATAAAGAGGTGGAATAATCTAAACATCACATTGGTATTTGATTTTGACTAAGTCTGGCAACAAGGAACCTGAACCCATCTTACTTGTGGTGCTCAAGTTCCTTCTTCTGAGAGAGAACTAATGCCAAGATTCTAAAGGAAACAAACCTTTTATTTTTTCCAAAGAAGTATATATATAAATTTCCACCCTCCTGTCCTTCTTCTTCTTCCGAGAAACCGTCAAAAAAATGTTCTCGGTAGGTTTAAATTAAATTGCCTTGAACTGGAAAACATATATTGTGTGCGTGCTTCCTCCTCTTACAAGAATCTAATGACTTGTAGGCATGGCTAAAAGTTAGGCCTTTTAATTGAAAGGTGAGGGGGGGTTCATGCACTGCATGCAGGCACTAAACCAAAAATATATTCCTATTCATAAACTACTCAGTGTGGATGGTATTTTGTGGACACTTGAATCTCAAGGTCAATTAGAAATAGGAAAAGGAGCGTGCATTAAGGAATATGATTTGGCCTCTCCAAGTGGCGTGATCTGTGAAGAAATCTATAGTTCGGCTACATGAAATCTTAGTTAGATTATGTTCCGTTCATAATTGCAACTCCATGAAAAAGTACTTCATGCTATAAAATTAGTCAGATTTGGGGCTTCCTTTTCATTAGTTTAGTCTGATGGGAGTAGTTGTGTTGGCAAAAGTTTGATCTTTCATTTTGTTTTGGGTTCAAGGAAGTGAGGCATATGCTAATACTACCGGTCAAGAATATTAGTTTTCAATAGAAAATACATGTGCGCATATAAATATGTGAGATTTGTTTGGATTGAAAATTGTAAATAAAAAAAAAAAGGAGATCGGATACCTTTTTTCTTTCTTTTGACAAGAAGAACAAGAACAACAATAAAAAAGTGAAAATAATTATTTATGTTTCTTTCCCCCCTCTTTTCTTATTTTTTTAGGAAAAAAAGAAAAATTATACTTGTCTTCCTTGACAAGCTAGTATTAGGCCACACCATATTCTAAAGACCTAGCATCACTCACACTTTAATTAGAGGAGCACATATGTTAATATAAAATATACAAACAACCTCCTAGAGAGAAGTGGAGATGGATATTTGGCTTCTCATAAGTTGAATAATAAAAGTTATCATATAATCCTTATATAGATGAATCCTAATTTTTTTATTTTTTATTGATATAAAGATATTATTTCATTTTTTATATTGAGTAATAAAAAGGAGTATAAATTCTAAACCTACCTCAGTGACCCCAATAATTATTTATCAACCTTTCTAATTTTTACATACTTAAAAATATTATTTTATATTTTTTATCTATAAATTTAATTGATATTATTTTATCACTCTAGTGAGATATGTTACACTTTATATATATATAAAATATTATTTTACATAACACCAAACGAATGACAGATACACATGAGTTAGTTAAATCATGTCTCTCAAAAGTCATGTCTCTTTCCACGTTAATTGATATCCTCTTTTTTTAAAAAGAATAGGTAATGTGCTTTTGTACTTAGAAAAATAATAAGGCAGGAGATCCAAAATAGCACCGTAGCTTATGCTTATAAACAAGACGACGAGTCGAGTGGTAATAAGGAATAATACATTTCTTCCCCTTTCTTGCTGGAGAGAAGTTATTAATTAATTTATTAAACTCTAAGAATAAACTTAGCGTGAGAACATTTCCAGGCACTCAACCTATATATCTAAGATCACATCACATATTGAAGTTTCAAATCTATAAAGTATATAATGATTTCACCTCAAGTTGAACAATTCTACTAATAGGTAATTTTAAAAATAAATAAGATTCTATCAAGAGTTCTATTTACTTTTAGAACTATCTATTATTAGTATTGTCCAACTTATGATGGAGAATCATTCTACGATCTAGTTTGAAGTGATGCATCCAATTTGATACATCTGTCGTGTATCTTAGATGGGTTGAGTGATGGGTTGAGTGTAGTCTAACACATATTCAAACTTAAGAATGTAGCAATAAAGAAAACACTAATAATATAAATTAAATCCACTTATTATAGTACAATTAACTCTCACTTTTCTCAAATATCAAATTAAGTGATCTTTTGACTGTTAATATTAATAGGCTTTTATACAATAAAGTTTTATCTATTGTTAAAATAATTTTTAAATTTAAGGGTGTGCACAGGCGAGCAGTGAAACTTATTGCTTCTATGCTCATTTTATTTCTCATTTAATTAATTTTTTAAAAAAACACACGCACATCATCTTATTTCCTTAAAGTGGAAGAAAAAACTGAATTGTCCCTTGCTCTTTACCAATCATGATGCCTAAACTCTAGCTAAATTGAGCCTACTTTGAAAGGTAGATATGATTAGACTTTTCACCACCACCTTTTCATAGCAGGAGGTATTCTATATGCAATCATATGCCTCGATCAGTATAGACATGGAAACAATAATCTAAAGTTCATTTTTATATGGAAGCTGACGTGCATTTAAAAAATAAGAAAAAACTTTATAATATAGAAATTTAGTGAAATATAATATAATCAGGTACTAATTAAATAATCTACTACGGATACACTCTTAGAAATAGGGGGAGAGAGGAGATTAAATACAGAAGGAAAGAGAACCTAGCTAAAGCAAAGTCAATTCGGAGACAGACATCAAAAGAAAGCAAGGGGAGAGGGAAACCGCATGCTCAGCCCTCAAACAACAAACCTAGAATTCATACATGCAGGTGAGGGAAACCCCTCAATTAGGAAACACCTCCTTGCTTAAAACACACCAAGTGGCTGCAGATGGCCATGTCCACGCCTGCAGCAAGCCATTTCTCTAGAGTTCTTGGTGTATATACGTTAGAGGGCTGTGACTGTGGAAAATAACCCAGGCAGGCAGTTAAGAACTTGATTTTTCTTGGCTGCAGCAGACTTTTAAATGACTAGCTTCCATGCAATGATTTCTTACAAAGTCTTAATTTTAACTTCGAAATATTTCAAAGGCTTGAATTTGAATCTCCCTCTATCATGTGATCTCATTTCCAATGCTAAATTTAGCCTGACGAATTAAAGTTTGATGCAGACGAATATGCCCATCAAATAAACGTCACCTCAACTAACCATAATTGCTAATTATTGATAGAAATCTCAACATGCAGGCATACTTTTTTCAGTAGATGATTATTCCCCCCCTCCTAGCTATATAGCTGGATTCTGATACCCCTTATAGAATTAATTAAGCTTTTCATATGCATCCCATAATTTCCATTCGTGGCTTCAATAATTATATCTGACCCGACCTCAAATACTAAGGAATCCAACTTTTCTCCATTGTAAATGCATACATGAAACCCTAGCTACCCTCTCTCTCTCTCTATGTGTGTGTGTGTGTGTGTACAGTTTCAGATAACTTAAAGCTTGCTGGAGATACCTCAGCATGTGGGCATGCCTTGCAGTGAGATGCAATAAAGTGGAGCATACCAAGGACAAATGATGACAGGAGAAAAAAGCCTTTTTTGAAGCACATAGTTTTGATATGGAAGGAAGGAAATGGTGGTATGGATAGAATAATTTTAAGTTAAATGTGTGCTTGATCACTGGCTAACATATTTATGTGCAGAAATTAACTGATGCGAGTAAAAATATCATATGTATATATATACAGAGGTGAAAAAAGTGTAAATTTTGGGAAGAGATGGATGAATTATTTTGGGTTGCATGTGGTCGGATAAAACGTATATATGGTACGTTTTTGATGCCCTTGTTGAAAAGATGGAAGGGCAAGTGCATAAGTTCTGTTGAGATAAAAAGTGCAATATGTTCCGATGAGATTAAAAAGAAAAAAAAAGGTATCTTGAGATGCATTGAGTGGTGATGGAAGGGAACTCAGTTCAGTTCATGGGACAGCATTGGAGTTCATATTTTCCCTGGGATTCTCATTGCAATTATTGAAGTACTTCCAACCTTTAGTTTTAGGGAAGTGGAAAAAGTTGGTCGGGGGCAAAATAATGAGGTTCTTAGTTTGTCAATAATAGCATTTAATTTGTTCATCACTTAAGGCGAGTGTCTACAAAATCTCAACTTGTAATGATGATCTCCTCATCTCTCTTATATATATATATAGGTTTTAATTAATTCTTTGCTTAGGGCTGATCGCCAATTGGGGTGGGAATGGAATAGAAACCTTCTTCTTTTCTGTCCAGCGTCAATTAATCAATCAATTTGGATAATAGAGAGATGCTTCGTGTCTTTGATGCATATATATTTGAGATCACAAGGAGAACAATGATGCCATGAGACATGGCTGCAGGGATGGTGCCAATGCATCACGTCTTACTTAACACATATTATATATATATATATATATATTTGAGAATAAGCACAATAAGAATATATTTTAACTCTACCAAAAACAATCTATATATACAGCATTTTACACCCTACCAAACATGTAAAAGTTATGCCTTGAAGGCATTACTCCTTCTAAAAGGAAGACTTCTTAACTATGCAGTAAATACTATGCGTCACAGGTTTGAATATGCTGCACTAAAAGTTGATATGTATTTGAATCGCTATTAAGATAATATGTGATAAGCTTTGTTACTATTTTTGCATATAGGGGGTTCAATGATGATTCAAAAATATATTATCTTAATCATTACATGGGGACACTTAACATAATACCAATGCATTTTAAGTATTACTTTTTAATTTTTACAATGGTATGAGCTTGGAGATGAATAACAGATTGCTTCAATCTCAAGATAGTGATAATTAGATGTATAGATATCTACAACTTCAATTAAAAAAGTTGGAATACTCTATTCTTTTTTGTTGTATTTTTAATAGATGTCCACACTTGTTGTTTTAGTGTACACCTAGATAGGAAAGCTACCTTAATTGAATTAAATCAATCTATACACACACACACACACTAGCTTTTGTTTTAAGTGCCCACCCTACTTTGAATGTTCATAACTTAAATTTTTATTGATATCCGACGTCCACTATGATAAACTACTAGGTTTAATCATTTTGGATTAGTACCTTAAAATTATTATATTGATTGGCAGAACACGTTGAGAAACCAAATGTGGGTGGGCACTACAAATCCATATATCTTAATAAATTAAAGTTCAATATCAGATGAAGTTAAGTGCACTTAGTAGCAAGCACTTGTCACTGGTTTGGAACTAGATACTGACCTGAGCCTAACCTAATCTTCCCCCTTTTAATTTAAATAGAATCTTAGTTTCAACCTTTTTCACCACCAAGGTGAACCAATAAAGGAATCTCCCATGCTTCCATGATCCACTAACCTTTTTTTCCTTCACATATAACTAAATATTTTAAATAAAAGGGATAAAAAGGTAGAAGTTAGAGGGAAGTAATGCTCACCTTTAATCACTCAAGACGACCACCTAATAATATTTATTAATAATAACAATAAAAGTACACGAAGGTGTATGATCATTTGATTAAAATAGTAAGTCAGTTATAGATTTAAAAGTTATTAAATTTAAATAATAATTTTTAGTACAGTACTTAATTTTTTAATTTTAAGTTAAGATATAATTTTTTTGCTTCTAACATAGTATTCTGATTTATTTTTTTTATATCTCAAAAACCTTGTTATTCATTTATCAATCTAATTAGTTAAGAGATTTATTTTAATATAATATTAGAATGCTAGTAATTAATATTTATTTATTTTTGGCAAGATAGACGAGGATTAAGATAAGAAATATTATTATTATTATTATAAGTGAATAATTATCTTTAAAAAAATAGATGAAGCGTCGGAGTACCTAAAAAATAATTTAAAGAAAAAAAGTAGTCGAATCTACAAAATATGGACAGTTGCCGCCGGCAGGAGTCGTTTCCCTTCGCCGCCTGTCGCGTTCACGGCAACTAAATTTGGCAGTTACGATTTTAAGACGAGGCGGTTGGGTCGTCAGATCCGCCGACCCATTCTGCGGGACCCGCATCGCTGACACCTCTGCGCTGCGCCGGGCAGAGCCGAAGTGGGTCGGTCGCCATTCTGCGACCCACCGAAAATACCCTGCCCTTCATTGGCAATCAATGCTGGCCGACGCGGGACCCCCCCCCCCCCAAGCGGCGAGAAAGGGACGGGTTTAGGCCGGTGCGGTTTTTTTTTTTGGGGAAAAAAAAAGTGGGGGCAAGCGGTGACACGCGAACCCGGGAAGATGGCGACCCGACGGAGTTATACCTGACAGCGTGGCCCACGAAAAGTGGAAAAATGGCACCGACCATCCCCCTCGGACAGCGAGCGCGCGGGCCCCTCCCCCCCTCTCCCCCTATCGACGTGGTGCGTTTTCCGGGTCCAGTTTTTTCTCGGTGTCCGTTAGCTTTTTTTTATTAAAAAATTTAATAGACACCATTCACGTATAACTAATCCAATTATCCCCCAATAGAGATTAATGATTTTTATTACAGCGTGAAGATAAGATCACGATGCGTATTAATTAAGTCATACGTGAGGATTGGAGGATCTCCGTGTATCCAGGAGCTCCCCAGGTTTGGGATGTACGAATTAATATATTTAGACTCCACATATCGCGCGGAGTTAATTAATTAATCAGGACTTAGTTATTGCTGGAATATATGCAAATCCTCTTGTTAATTAATGGGTGGTTTAATTTTTAATGGAGCAGCAGATGGCCGTGGAGGCTGCCAAGTATGTGGCGTGGCGACCATGAGCTCTTCCCTGCTTTTTCCCTTAATTACATTAAGCGGAGTATATATAAATTTGAAGGAAGAGTCGGTGTCTTGTTCCATGTGCACGTCTACTTCGGATATATGTGTTTTATCGATAGGAGTCGTAAAATAATTAGATGATGGCTCGGTATTTATGCATGGGTGTCACGACCACGTGTCTCCCTCGGCCTTTTTTTTTAATGTGTTAAAAAGGAGAGTAGGGAGGGAGTGCATGTGCGATGTGTCGCGAGGGGAAAAGGGAGGACGACAAGGTGAAGTGGGCGGTTTTTGGTCGCAGGCGATCGATTCATTACTTAGTCAATTCCACGTCGTTTTGAGTTTTTAACTTTGTTAGGGATCGATTGGGACGTATGAAAAAGAAATCTAAATTATAATATTAATTGATCGGGACGTAAAAGTTATGGACGTATAATTCTATGACCTTAGACCTTACTGAAATAAATAAGTTTGATGTCCGAAGAAAGCATCGACTGACGATGACACTAACTAGAAAAATCATAGTCGATATAATTTATAGTACATTGATGGGTGCATTATCAAAAAAGACTTGGACAAGTTTGATTTAAGACTCTACTGCTAAGGTCTAGACCTACCTTCATTTTACGACTTGCTTTACATCAGAAATTAATGACTCTCATATAAACTATTCAAGCGGAGCATGCAAATAGAAAAAAAGATATCAACTATATTTGATCGTAATAGAAACTTTGGAGCATATGCTGAATAAATGTAGATATAGTAAGACTATATGGAGTGATTTGTTGAAATAGAATGAAGAAGTATTAAAATAAATTACATAAAAAATTACAATTAATTCAGTTGTTAGAATAGCTAAAATGAGAATATTAAAAAAACAACTTATGCATGTAGCGATAACAAAGTTTGTGCATCACATTTAGAAAGAGAAGAACTAAAAACTATTTAAATAGTAAATAAGAGATGAAATGATAATTTTTTGATGCATCAAAACAGTAATTTTTATTACTGTTGAGTTGAGGATTAAGTTTGATGTTATCAAATAAATTATATTGAAATAATATAATATTCTATTGATAAGTATTATTTTATTTTATTATTTTATAAAAAAGATGTTTCTTAAGCATGCACCTCGATTCTCCGATTCCTTTGTCTTGTTAATTTAATTAATTAGTTATGTCGCTCGTTGGTTCGGTTGTTGGTCGGTCCGTCCGTCGTAAGGTCAACTCGTACGACGAATTAACGCCGGGAATAACTTTTTTATGAGATCCTGCCCGCCCCGCAAGCATCCCTTCTACTGAGGTGTCCAGCTTGAAGGGCACCACCGTGCTAATTATGTTTTCACCTTACTTGATTTAATTTTAGGGACGACTAGATTTATATTTTCTTGTTCTGTTTTGCCATCGTTTCAAGCAGCATTTCCCCATGAATTTTAATGACCACTACTAGCCCTACGATAATAAATCTATGCACGTAGATGCTACACGTTGCTCGTCCCAATTTGGATTCGATTGCTTGCTGCTATTAATTTGCACGTGTTGCCACGTGTCGATTATGTGTGGATTCATCCACTTTTCTCACAATATTTAATAGAATAACAATTATTTTAATTCACTTTTCTTTTTTAACATGATGGACCAAAGTTCATCGCATTGTCCCAGATTTAGTGTTTTTTTTTTACAAAGGAAAGTGTTGATGATTTTTTAATTTTAAAAAATAAGTATTAAATCGATAATTTGATCTAACTAGCTTACATATTTTTGAAAGAATAGTAGAAACTCTTATTTCTAATTTGTTTATATTTCTTAATTTTCTTTTTTAAAATTAATAGTATTATTCTTTTTTTTTTTGTAAACCAAATAAAAGTTTCATTTACATCAAGTAACTTAGAGTAATTAAGAAATAATATTTTTATTTTAAAAAATAAAATTCTTTTTTTGTTTTATCTCTTTTATACTAATGCTTTTATTTTCTAACTTTTAATAAAATAATTAAGGTAGGTAGAGGCACAGGTCATCCAGTAAACTAAATATTTTTAATAAGATATAATTAAAATTTATCCAGATTCAACTAAAATTTATTTACCTATTAGTCTAACATCAAATGATTTTAGATATCTTAAGAATATAAGATGAAAAAAAAATGAAACGGTAGAACTAGAAGTTAATACTTTTGACTCGGCACCTCCGCGAGCACTTCATTTGAACCCACCTGTTTAGCTTTGACCAGAGCGAGAAAAGAAATCCCAAAAAGTTCATGAGGAAATCCCACCTGTTTAGCTTTGATCTTTTATTTTCCAAAACGAAAGAAAAGAGAGAGAAATAGAAACTGAGCAATTGATGCTTCACCTACTCCCCTCCTCCCTCTTCACTTGATTCCGCATAAAATAATTCCATTTCTATGGGCACACCTCGTCATGTGCTTTTATTCTCCATTTTTTGCATCAATATATACGCACATTATATTAATAACAACACATTAATAATATTAAGAAGCAATTATATTTAGTTTGTCTTCTTCTTCTCCTTTATATTTTTTTAAAAAAGTTATATTTCATGGAGAAGCCCACAGCTGCACAATAATACCACGGGCGTTCTGTTGCCCTCAAACTTCCTTTTTCCTTTTTTTTTATAAAAGGAAAAAAAATGGCTAAAGAAGCGACACGATAAATTAAAATAAAAAAAAGCTAGGGAAAAAAAATTTAATGCTGGCCTGTTGGGAGGGTTAAAAGGGCGGGCATAAATCGGTTGCGTCGAACTCCGACGGGTAACTGGAAAAAGAAAGAAAGAAAAAAGGATCGGAACGTTGACCTCCAGCCACGTGGAGAATACGCTCCGCTGGGTCCCCCGGCCCGTGTTTTTCCCTGGGTGCGCTCTTGGGGATACCTAACGCGTCTCCTTAGTTTCCATGCAACTCCCCCCCTCCCCTGCTCCTTCCCCGGTTTATATAATACCCGCCAATGGCCGCCTTCTTCCTCGTCCCTGATCTCGCTCCTCCTCCCGTTCCTCTTCTGCTCCACCGCTCCACCGCCATTTTTAATTCCTCTTCTTCTTCTTCTTCTTCTTCTGCTTCTTCTGCCTCCTCCTCCTCCTCCTCCTCCTCCTCCTCCTCCCACTCGTTGCAGAGAGATGGGGAAGCAGAGCGCCATCGTCCCGGAAGAGCTCGCCATCCCGGCGGCGGCTGCGACGACGACGCTGAAGCACCCGCCAGCGGCCTTCCCGCCGCCCCGCTCAACTCCGACCGGAGGAACCCGCCGCGGCGGAGGCTACAAGAGGTTCCTCAACCAGCTCGACCTCGACGGCGGCGCCGCCAGGGTCAGCGCCTGGGTCGACTCCATGCGCGCCTCCTCCCCCACCCAGCGTACGGCCGCCTCCGCCCCCGTCGACGAGGATGACTACTCCGCCCTCTGGGAGGTAAGCTCGCCCCGTCTTTGATCTCCTTGCCGAAATGGAAACTGATCGGGTAGCGACCGCGAAGCAGAAGCAGCACCCGTCGGCGCTGAGCGGTTTCGAGGCCATCGCGGCGGCGGCGAAGGGGAAGAAGATCGTGATGTTCCTCGACTACGACGGCACGCTGTCTCCGATCGTCGACGACCCGGACGTCGCCTTCATGTCGGAAGCGGTACGCCTCAGCCCGATCATTAATCCTCTGCTTCGTCTCTGTTCTTCCTCCGGCAAGCGGTTTAATCGAGTGCCGTCCCATCGAACGCAGATGAGGGAGGCGGTGAGAGACGCAGCGAAGCGATTCCCCACTGCGATCGTGAGCGGGAGGAGTAGAACGAAGGTGCATTTAAAGCTGCTCCCAAACGCTCGCTCTTTCTTCTCCAACCACATCGATCAAAGCTTAGTTAAAAAACTCGTTCTCCCTTCTCCTCCTCCTCCTCCTCCTCAGGTGTTCGACTTCGTCAAGCTGAGGGAGTTGTACTACGCCGGGAGCCACGGAATGGACATCAAAGGCCCGAGCAAGAAGACGAAGCACACGAATGCGAAGGTAGCGTCTGCTTACTCTCTTTGAAACCGCACTTAAAAGCTGCTCCTCAGTTTTCTCATGCGCTCATCGAGCTTCGCTGCAGGCCAAAGCAGTGATGTTTCAACCGGCAAGCGAGTTCCTTCCAGTGATGGATGAGGTAATTGATTCTTGTGCTTGCTTCTCTGCAATCGATCGATCGATCAATCTATTGCTTCTTTCTTCAGGTCTACAAAATACTGGTGGAGAAGACCAGGTTCACCGCGGGATGCAGAGTTGAGAACAACACCTTCTCTCTGTCCGTCCATTTCAGATGCGTCAGTGAAAATGTAATTTTCCTTTTAAATTAATATAATTCCTATATAAAATAAGAAAGATTTCTAATTTATGATGAATTGATGGCAGATATGGAGCTCATTAATCGAGCTCGTTACATGTGTGCTCCAGGATTATCCTGGTCTTCGCCTCACTTTAGGAAGAAAGGTACACAGAGTTATTGAAAATATTTATATTCTAACACACACATATATAATACTAATGCACATCTTATTTTAAAATTTAGGTGTTGGAGATTCGTCCAAGTATTAAGTGGGACAAGGGGAAGGCACTTGAGTTTTTGTTGGAGTCACTTGGTAATTAATTAATAGATAAGTAAAAAAACATTAATTAATGAGACGTTTTTAAATATTAAAAAAAAACACTTTTGCTATCATCTGTTGCAGGATTTGCTGACTGCAACAGCGTGTTCCCAATTTACATCGGTGATGATCGTACGGACGAGGATGCTTTCAAGGTATCATATTATTTCCATGCCCCCCCACCTTTTTTTTTTCTTTTCTTTCAGAGTTATATATCTACTGGTTCTTCGATCGTTAGGTTTTGCGAGACAGAGAGCAGGGTATCGGAATTCTCGTTTCTAAGTTTGCAAGGGAGACGAATGCTTCTTACTCTCTGCGAGAGCCTAATGAGGTGAGCATATCTAATAGTATCTGAATACTTTAGTTCTGAAAGATACTAATATGCATATATATGGAACACTTCGATAGGTTATGGAATTTTTACGTCGGCTGGTGGAGTGGAAGCATTGGATCTCCTCACCAAAATGATGCTTAGTTTATCTTATTTTTGGTGTATGTGTGTAGATAGATAGCTCTCTTTCTCCTGTAGTCCTTTTTCCCCTCCCCCCCCCCCCCCCTTTTACAACAAGGGATGGCGGCTTATTAATAATTGTTTGTATCCTCCACGCCCAAGTTAATTAGATCGCTCTTCTTCTTCTTCCTCCTCTTTTAAAAAAAGTGTTTTGATTGTTATTAACGAACTATATATTTAATATGTACTTCCTAACATTTTGGACTGCAGCTAATTAATGACATGACAGCACCTCAAAGGAATCATATTAAACAGATATATAATAATAATTTGTAGAGTACCATAATAAATATATATTTCGAATTTAAGAAGGGCACGTTTTTGGCAAGCACGCGAAGAATGAATGATTCCATCCCCGTCTCTCTCACACTCTACTTATGACTTATGGTGGCAGGTGGTGCCTCAAGATTGATTCTTCAAATTTTTATATACATATATAAATTTTTCCTTAATGTTGTGGCTCATGGTGGCAGTAGATCTGTTTGTTTGAAGCCAATAGAAACGTGGGTGAAGAATGGAGTTGGATTTGGAATATGTCAACATTTTTTCCTCCTAATGGCGCTTTAACTTGACTCCCTCACTCCCATTATCTGTCTGCATCATCATAAATGATGCATTAATTAAGCTAGTAGAATTTACCGAGGGGGTTGAATCTTGGTGGACAACTTCAGGCACTTGTTTATTAGGCGATATGTAGCATGATTATATCATGCATGGCAGGGGAAAAAAGAGAGAGTCAATTTGTAGTAAGGTGTACTTTATTTTAGACTTAAGATTGAATGAATGCTTTATTTAAGAAAAATTGAGGTTATGAATTTTAATGAACGATGTGTTTGGAGTACTCGTCTGATTCAAGAGATATTAGATAATTTTTTTTTATAATTAATATAAACAATATATCGAGCTTCAATTAAAGAATAAAAAGTAATGGTAAGACTATGTTTATATTTTTATAAAAATATAAACCTTTAAATATTTTTATGTTGTGACTTATTTTACATTGATATTCATTTAATTTTATTTAATAATACAATATAAAAATAAAAATTTAATTACGAGAATTACTAAAAAGTTCAGCTGCCATCCTCTTAAAATTATTTATTACACACACGTCTATTTCGTATACGATTTAATTATGATATAGGATTTACTTAGTAAAAGAAAGAATATTGTATATATACTTGGCTATAGAAAGGTTTCTTACCAAAGTATCTAGGAGTACCTCTAACTACTAAGAAATTAAAAATTGCATAATGTAAAGTATTATTTGATAAAATGATAGCTTGACTTAAGAGTTAAACTGCTAAGTTATTAACATATACACAGAGACTTAAACTCATAAGGTTAGTATTGTTTGGAGTGCAAAGTTACTGTTCACAATTATTATATTGCTTAAGAAAATAATTAGAATGATGAATGCTATTCGTAGGAACATAGTTAGTGAGATTGACAAAAAGACTTTAATACTATATAAAAAAAATCTACATCAAAGTCAATTAGACTGCTTAACTTGCTAAAATTAGACTCGTAGAATAAACAGATGAAAAAAAATAAATTATGTATCAAATTGATGTATACTTACTATATTAAGAATATAAACATTCATACTTTTGTCTAGATCAAGTCAAGTAAGTAGATAAATATTACAACATCACCCTTAACTCGTAACGGCACCAATTAGGAAGACCACTATTGACATAATTTACACAAGACTGGTGAACACATTGGCGAAGAAGATCTATATGAGCTTGATTTGCGATTCTATTGCTAGGCCTAGAACTATCTTTGCACAGAAGTTGATTATTGTAGATAAACTACTAAAGTAAGGGATATAAATAAAAGTGAGATATTAAATGTATTTGACTATAGTAGAAACCTTATGACTGCAGTTATAGTTTAGATTACACAGAATAATTTATTGAAATAGAACGAAGAAGTACTGATACAAACTATATGGGAAGTGATAATTAATATAATGCTATAATAACTAAAAGAAGGATAAGAAAGTACACCTTATGTTGATGGTAATAACAAATGTGTATCACATTTGGAAGGAGATAAATTTAAGATTGTTTAAGCCATAAGTGAGAGATAAAATAGTTATTTTTTGGTACATCAAGCTAGTAATCTTTATTGAACAAGATAGGAATAAAATAAGACTTTGCTATCTTATGTTTCACTTAAAAGTGTTACTAATATGATATGCTAGTTAATGTAGTAATATATTCTTTATTACTATGTTTGCTCTATTTACAACATATTATATAGTAGTGATACTAAAATATAATTTATTTTAAAAATGGTATTAACTTTGCTTAATTATATTTTTTAAAACAACATTTTGACAATTTTTCTCAAAGGGTAAATAATATTATTAGAGTTCTCGTTCCAAAATGATTAAAAAAATAAAATTTCAATTATTAATTAGAGAAAAGTTAGTTTTGGAATGATCTTAGAATTTTCATATATATATAAATCTTTTTTTAATCTCTTTAACTGATTGAGAAGGGGTAAAAAAATATAATGAAATCACATTTTTTTTTAAATTATTGGTTAAGATATATTTAAAATTGAATAAAATCAAAATTAAACCACCAAAATTAATTTATAAATAATCATCTTTGGTCATCTGTTTGGTTAGATTAGAAAATACCTAATTTAGTAATTTTAAGTTTGAAACCTATTATTATTATTTTTATGTCATAATCATGAGTGCAACCTTTTTTTTATATTGACCAAAATAAATTAAAAACCAAAATTTGCTAAATTCTATATTGACCCTAAATTAAAGGGTTCCTGTTGAATGATTAGGAGATTGGGATGCATGCATTCTTAGGCGGGCCAGTGAAGGAAGAAGAACCAGAAACACCCACCACAACCACACCCTATCAAAACCCTAATTTTTTCATCCCTTTAGCAGCAGCAAGGAGGAGGAGGAGGAAGAAAAAGCCACCTCAGGATCATGCGTAAAGCTCCCTTTGGTTGATGATGGAGTTGGAATCCACTCAATCTAACATTTATTTTTCATTCCATTCGAAGCCCTCTCTCTCCCTTTTCCACCCATTTCAAGCGTGGAAAGATACATCCCCCCCTCCACTTAAATCCTCCCTCCCCTCATAATTGACGCATGAAAAAAGTAATCTTCAAGAGACTCCGAGGAGCTGCTCAAATTATTGGAGGAAAGAGAGAGAGAGAGAGAGAGAGAGATGCAGGTTAGAAACAATCTTACAGTAGGCTTGATACTACTCTGTAGAAACAATCATCTCTAACTATGAGTTCAGATATTTACTGTTCTTCAATATTTACCAAATCTCATATAAAAAAACATGTGAGAAATGAGTCCAATACCTTGTCCTCCTCCTGTCCATCAAGTAATTCAACTCAAATATAATACTAGATTACATCCTTAGATGCTGTCTTCACAGTTAAGACATGTCGCCTGCTTCGGTGGTACTCCTGCAACCTTAATTTTTTTTCCCCCTTTCTTTCCCCCTTTCTTTTGAGAAAAGATAAATATATATATATGCAGAGAGAGAGAGAGAGAGGTGGAGTGAGGGGGGCACGCACGCACATGGTGGATGGTTGCAGGGGAGACAGCGACAGGGAGGAGGAGGAGGAGGAGGGAGGCCGGCGGTGGAAGTGCCGACGGGGAACACGTGCATGGGCAGTGGTCCAGCCGGCTACGTGGTCTGCATGGAGGAGGAGGAGGAGGCCGGCCATGCAACGCCATGCAGCGTTTTGTGTTTGAGCTTTTGTGTCAGGAGG
This sequence comes from Thalia dealbata, assembly GCA_030544415.1. Lineage (NCBI taxonomy): Eukaryota > Viridiplantae > Streptophyta > Magnoliopsida > Zingiberales > Marantaceae > Thalia > Thalia dealbata. Next base: position 6,285,278 of record CM060454.1, read on the forward strand.
CGCTTTGTGATATAAATATATATGTCTAGAACAATTTAATCTGCTGCATTGATTCCAGGCTGGGGGAATCCGATCATGATCGACTGATGGAGAGCTCGATATGTTTTCTTAGCTTTCATTAAATTAATCGAGTGTTGCAGTACGTGCATGCATATATATAGGTTGATGATTAAATCTGATTCCCACACTTGAATATTTATATGTGAAGAAGATGATGCCAACGGAGGATTAGTTGTTTATGTGCCTAATAAGCGGAGACAAATGGAGACACCTGTCGCTTGCCTGATCATTTCTTCCCCTTAAAACTATTCATTCTTCAAACAAACATTTGCTGCTGCTTAATTTTTTTCCCCCGCAAGCTTCCTAACAATCTGGATCAAGGGATACGCTCATAAATATATACAAAGCCCACTGAGCAATCAGCAGAATATTAGGACCTAAAAATTTAAAACTTTTAGATGGGCTAAAGCCCACAAAATTTGAACTTTTGATGTCTGGGGTTTTACTTCGTGGCCCCTTTTCTCACCTCCACCATGAACCTTAAAAATCAGCGAGCTTTGAGCTCCAATTTTTCCTCGCCTTTCGCCCACGACGTGAATTCACCGGTTCTCCCGTATGGTTTGGAGCCACAATCCTGCCTCTATTCGCCAACAAGCTACTTGAGCGGCCCGATTTCGCGAAGAAGTCGACGGCTTGGGCGGAGATGACTCCGTGATGGTAATGCGGAGGACGCTTCACGCCTTGGTGCAACGACTATTCATTTGGTTGATGGTTGCAAAAATGGTTCAACTAATACATTGGATGAGAGGGAGAACAAGAAGCGCACACGAAGATCTGATTTGGTGACTGAACTGATATGTTGAGGGAGAAGAATGCTTGCAGCTGCAGAGATGGTTTACCAAACACAACCCACCGCACTTATTTTCCAAGTAAAATTTCTCAGCATAACTATTCTTGATGTTCTTATGTATCAGCTCTTACGATTAATGATGTTCGTCTTTTTGCCTTGCTTGAGATATTGTAGCTATTTGGAAGGGAAGAAAAAAGGCAGAAGCCATCTGACAGCCTAGTCGATTACATAAGAGCTAGAAAACAAATTCCTTGACTGAGTTAATAGGCTGCAGTAATCAATGTTTAGTGGGCCAGAAACATTCCAGAAGAGTTGGAGAGCACATTCCAGCTACGTTGATAGGACAGGGAAATGAATCTTTAGGCTGCCGGATTTCTATTCTCCGTAATGTAACTCTTCCAAACACAAGCATTGACGATGGGAAGTGAATTCCAATTACATTATATAGTTTTCTGTCTCCAAACACAAGCATTGACCATTTCATCCATTCTGTACTCTTTTTTTTCCCTAAAAGCAAGATTATTGACAAGAAAATAGTGAGAAAAGGCCAAAATAAGATGATTGCAGGTCTTTTCCTCCATGTTGCCGAAGAAGAGAAGATGTCTGACAAGAGGGGCAATTAAGATTTAACTCTACAATAGCAGCTACCCTTTCCTAATCTAAATCACTTCTTTTTTGGTCATCTATCTTTTCTATCAATTTAGGCTACAGAACTCCAATTGGGATTCTGATACAGAAATGGACCTCACAGGTTTATGATATATGAATCAACATCCATTCTGTGTAATTAACCATATATTCACACTCACATGTCCCACAGTAATTTGAGTATATTTGGTAAACATAGTGAGCATAGACCTGGTTTTGTAAACAGAAACCGAAGTCAACAACTGCAAATTAGTGGTACATCAAACCATTGAGGCATAGCTGTCCTTCATCCATCTAAGTTTGGAAGAAGGTTAACTATTTTCGGCTAAAGAGAGTTTACAAAATGAAGAAGATAAATATTTCTTAAGAAAAAATTTTAAAAACCCAAATGAGATACGGAAGTTGACCTAATTTTTCTTGGTGAGCAGGACAGCATATACCTTTTGGGTTCCCTTAAAATTTTTCTATCAATCTTAATATGGTTAACCAGACGGTGGTCTTCTCCTCTTCTTGCCTTGACTATACTTCTATTTCTGCTGCTTGCTCCTAAACTAGATCGACTCGACTATAACAGTGAGTTGACGACTTATCTAGTAACTATTTAATACCAAAGAGGGCTTGGAACTGGACGGTAAAAAGATAAACAAAGTGTGATCAACCCTGAACCACCAACAAGATGGAAACTTTGGTTGGACCCACCTGTTGTGAGATCTAATGAGGATCTTTTTAGTGGAACTGTGAGCTCAAATTGTCCTCTCTTTTACACAGACACGCTCGCTCCCTCTCTCTTTCTTCCTTTCTATCCTCCTCTTCCTTTGCCCTTCCCCTTGGACAAAATCATTGAGTTTTATTTTTTTCCACTCCTCACCGATCCATGGAAACATCACCAGAGTGGCTCACAACGCAACAACGAGGATAAAAACATCACCATAAGCTTCTCTTCCTTCTCTCTTTCTCGCTCAGTTGGTTCATCAAAGACTTGTTCTTTAGCGATCATGGAGTCGAGTAACAGCGGCAGCTTCCAGTCCTCAAGCAGCGGCGACGACGAAGAATTCGAGTCCCGCTTCTTAAACGTCCCTCCACCGCCACATCTGCCCCCACCGTCAACGACTTCGTCATCCTCCTTCTTCGATCCTATGTCCCCCTATCTCGCCTCCTTCCTCTTTCCCCCCGCGGCGCCACTGCCCCCGTCGCCACCGCCGCCTAATTCCCTCAACCTCGACCATCCGTGGTCTAAAGCAATCCAGCAACCGCCTTCCTTGTCCACTCGCTCCACTTGCACCACCACCATCACCAACCCCGTAGCTGCGGCCAGGTCGTCGCCCGCGGCGTCGACGAGTAACACTCGTCCCATGGCGCCCGCGGCCCAAGCCGGTCAGTCTGCGGCCGCCGTCAGTACTGCCGCCGCCCCAAGGGGATCGAAGAAGCGGACGCGGGCGTCGAGGCGAGCGCCGACCACCGTCCTCGCCACTGATACGTCCAACTTCCGCGCCATGGTGCAGCAGTTCACTGGATTTCCGGCGCCGCCCTTCGCCTCGTCGACGCCGGCGCCGTTCACGAGGCCGCGCCTCGATTTTTTCAACATCGCAGCGAGCGGCGGCGGCGGCGCTCCGATCTCGTCTTACCTTCTTCGGCCTTTTCCCCAGAAGATTCTTTCCGCTGCCGCTGCTGCTTCCTTCCCTCCCATGGCTCCTACTACTTCCTCTTCGACCTCATCTTCCGCACTCGAAGCCATGTCTACTTTGTCCAGAAGTACTCCAGATGTAAACGCACCTGCAGCAAACAGTGCATCAACGAATTCCTCGTGCCGTGCTACCTCGATCTTTAATACTCAAAATCCAAGACAATTCGATCTGCAAGGCGCAAACTTTTTCTCCCCAAACCAGCTGCTCCACTCTCCCAAGTACAGCTCGCAGAGCTTGGTGGCCCTCGGAGCTCGGTCTCACCATCAATCTTCTTCCAATTCCACCATGGGAGGCGGAGAACTCGAGAGCTTCAACGCAGGACAAGCCATGAAATCGTCATCGACCAATTGGGTGGAGGAATCAGGAGTCGTACAGGATCAGAACGAAGAACAAGGCCGATCAAAGGATTAGTTTTTAATTAATTCATTATTCAGATCAATTAGCAGTCGGCGATTTTGATCGTCGGATAGGAAAACTATCGGTCAAACTGATTAAGAGGAGGAGAAGAAAACAACACATCACTCTCGTTCATTCATGCGTACATGGATTTTTCTTGTATATTTTATTTGGTTGGTTGTGCATCTAAAAAGACTTGTTTATGACAAAATTGTTTGGCTTTCCCTCAAGTCTTGATCAGGCTAATCGCATCACATAAGACTTTTCTCTTTAGGGTTTTGGATTCTTCTGCTTGTTCCTGTGCTCTAGAATACTATCTTTTCTTTGGAACTTTGTGGTTCAAAATTATGGCAATAGCATTATAGAAACAATTCAGGGAGTATTAAGATTCAAACTTGTCTGTTTTAAGGGCAAAATAAAAAGCAATTTTTTTTCATAAGCATCCAATTATTTTCCATAAAGCCTGGCATACATTGCACTACCAAGCAATAACAGATTTGGTGCAGGGTTTGAGAAGCCATGTAAACAATTGATGCTGCCATCATTGACACTGGGAATTAAGGCATGGATTACTCAATGACTACTACTACTCCCCAAATGCTTCTCCTTGATTTTTGAAAAGGCCGGCCATGGATGGGAAGCTTTTGGGAGGTGAGACATGTGACTCAATCAAAGCTTTTGGAATCATGGTGGCCCATGCCACAAGAATAATGCCCTCTCCAGCAATGATGGCATCTGCTCCCCCTCCTTCCATTTGAGGAGCAAATGGAAAGCAGCAGGATGCTTGTGGGGTTTAGTTTTTGAAGAAAGAGGATTGAAGCACTGGGTCTCCAGCCTCCCCCTTTTTCTTCCCCAACCCTGAACACAAAGGACCTGCAACTGCAAGTGACCTTTCAGCATCTTGGACTTGGGGAAGATTCAGCTTTTCTTCTTTCTCAGTACCTCTGCGGTAATATTTTTTTGAGCCAATAAATTGAAGATGATTGCTTGAGTTTGAAGAAAAAAATTATTCTTCTCCCTTTTGGAACAACTCATCCCAATTCGGATGCATTCTCATATTTCAGGAAAAAAGAAGAAGAAGAGAAAATGATGAATCCATCTCAATCTTTTCACTTCCGTTTCAAATCTACTACCGGGCATAATCATCTCTGTTCACAGGACTTGAAGAAGAAGATACAGCTAACCTGATGATAGCAAGATGGGACAAAACGAATCCCTCAAAACAGATCAATATGATGTTGGAAATTAATGATCATGTCGTTGTTGAAGAATGGTGTGGGTCTATAATGACTTGTTATCTTCTTCTAGGATAAATTGCAGTCTAATACTAGAATATCTAAAAAGGTTGATACTTTTAGTAAAGGAAAAAACACCAGCCAAAGACAAAAGGAAAGTTAATTTTAATTTTTATGATCCCCCAGGGCTTTCTCGTAAGTGCCCTTTCTTGTTTGTCCCTCCTAATGATTCCTTTCAGCTGGGAGCATCTTCCCACTAGTAGGATATGATGTCCTCTAACATGAAAACAATGTTTCCCATGTTTGTACAATAATGGCGGAAGCAATTGCTCAGATCATGTGACCTACCTTTTTTATTTTTAAAAAACTTAAGTTTAAAATATTTACTATATGCATATAATAAAAGATATGGTTGTCAATTTAATAGATACTATGTGATAAATTGATAAAAAGTACAGTATGTTATGATTATTGTTAAATTATCTCCTGCGTCTTTCAGCTTGCAAGATGAATATATTATGGTTATAATTAAATTATAAAGAATTTTATTGAACTAAAATGATATCTATGTAACAGGTAGAAAATACGGTTTAATTACGAATTTTTTTATATTTTAAAAAAATAAAAAAATAAAATATTTGTAATTTTTAGCAGTATGATTCAAATAAAAAGTATATCTTACCAAGCGTGTTTTTGAAGCTATATAAAGCATGAAGATAAGTATGATAGGAGAGATGACATGATAGTTTTATATAATTAATCTTTTCCCCTTAGAGAGATTACATGATATAAATTATTTAATTAAATATTAATCAGATACGTTATTCCAGGCGTAATTATCGTGCTTCTACTTGACTTGGGATATTAAATACGCTTTTAGCATTGCATATTAAATTGTGAGCCATAAGTTTCAATTTACTGTAAATTGAGCTCACAAACATTATCTATAATTAAAAAATGTTAATTATTTTTTGTTAATATTTTTTTTTACCTTTTCTTCAACACAATTCTCGCGAGCTCACTCTCTATGCTACAGGACACGTGTCGAGGTATCGTCTCCCATAAAACATTGTCCAATAAATTTGGAGATTTGAATCGGTTCCTCTGCCACGTGGCGAGTCCCGTGAATAGAAAAAGTCTTTTTTTTCTCGCCTACGTGTTTAAAATCGCGAGAAGAAACCCCTCGCACTCGCGCGCTCGCCATCTCTCCCTTCTCCCCACTGGTTCGATCCTCTCAATCCTGCTCCAATCCCCATTTTGCCTCGTCAATCCCATCGCCTCGGATCGGCTTGCTCTTGCGCAGCGGCGGAAGCGGCAGTGACGGCAGCGATCTGCACTTCCACCACCGGATGTACTGGACCTCGTCGCTGTCCCGCGCACAGAGCGTGGGGTTTGAGGGTTTCTCCTCCGGAGCTGAGGGCCTCTCGCCGACGCGGCTGCCGGCTTCGAACCCCGTCGGGTTGCCCTCTTTCTCGTCCTCGTCGGGGTCGGGCCTGGGATCGGTGGGGTTCCACTGCGACGATCTCCCCTCGGCCTTGATGAGATCCATGTTGGCCGGGAGGAGCGGCTGATCCAGGAGCCCAGCTTCCTCGATCGGCTTTGCGATTTCAGCCTCGGTGGCGGTGGCGATCCGAGGGTGCCGAATCTAGGCGGGGTGGCACCGATGGCCGCGGCGTCCGCTTTGGGCCTGACGAGCGGTGGCGCCTCTCCCTGCGGTCCGGCCTTGTCCCAGAGCAACAGGACGCAGCTCGGCTTCGGGTCCTACGGCAGCCATTCCCTTCCCAGCTCCTTCTTGTTCGATGAGGACGAGAGGACGAGCTTATCTCCATTGACGACGTCGCAGCATCCTCGAGCGGACGCCTACCCGTGCTCGCCGTGGCCGGCGAATTCCCCCTGCGGATCCTGGTGTTAGAAAAGTCAGAATTTAATGACATCTAAAAAAAATTAGAGAAAGAAAACAAGCAAGAGAGAATAGTTTGCTGCTCAATTACTTTAACTAGAAGAAATACAAGTATATAGAGGGAATACAAGTATATATTCTTACATAAGTGATACTCAGCATTGTTATAATTCGGCTAATATTATCCTATTTATTTATTATTTATTTTTATTTAAATAATTTTTCATTCTTCTTATACGTAAGATACATATTATTAATACGTAAGATACATATTATTAAAATAAGTGGTTTATATTTCTTTAGTCTAACTATATATACTTGTATTAAATATTCGTTGTTATCAATGAAATTTACATTAATTAACAAGTGGAATTAGAGTCACGTTCAAGTTTTTTGTTAGTTTGTTTTTCAGAATTTTTTTTGGGACCAATGGCAAGTACCAAGCTTGATATAGAGAAGCTTGATCGAAGCATTGACTTCGCACAATGGCAAATCAATATGAAGTCAATTTTATCAATAGACAAATTGCACAAAATGATACTGGAAGAGGTATCCAAACCCTGAAATTGATGATGTTACCTTAGGCCTCATCCGTTTATCCCTATCAAATGAAGTTCTTCGTGAAGTCGTACATGAAGACACGATTGAAAAACTTTGGAGGTGGCTGGAGTGTCTTTTCACGACAAAGACACTCACAGGTAAACTAGCTTTGGAGCAAAGATTGATTCTTTTTAAAATGATAGAAGGTACTCATATCGCCAATCATATTGACGCTTTTCATAAGATAATTATGGATTTGAAGAATGTAGGTATGAAATTTGAAGATGAATACAAGACTATGATCCTCTTATGCTCTCTTCCATCTTCTTACAAGAATTTTCAAGAAATAATTTTGTATGGTAGAACTTCTATTTCCTTAGATGAAGTTAAGAAAGCCTTACATTCAAAAGAACTTTTAGAAATGCAATTGCTTGAAAATGCAAAAGATAAATTTGAAGCTTTATCTTCAAGAGGTAGGCAAATTGAAAAATTCAATGTAGTAAGATCTAGATCTAAATCTAAATCGAAAAATATGTTTTGCAATTATTGTAAGAAGAAGTGTCATATTATATCCGAATGCTATAAACTGAAAAATAAATAAAAATATGAAAGAAAGGAACATAGTTATTTAATGTCATCTGATGTTCCTTATGCAGCACAGGAAAGCGAAGGCGAGGTACTCATGGTAAATCTACAACATTCGAGATCTAAGGATGAATGGATCCTTGACTCTTGATGTTCATTTCACATGTGTCCTAACAAACATTGGTTTTCAACTTACGGTCATATTTCAGGTGGAGATGTCCTAATGGGAAATAACAACACCTGCAAGGCTATCAGTGTTGGAACAATTAAAATCAAACTACATAACAATACTATCAGAACTTTGTCTAATGTGTGGCATGTTCCGGAGTTACAACGAAATTTAATTTCCTTATCATCTCTTGATCTTCTTGGTTATTCATTCACCGGATAGGGTGGAGTTCTGAAAGTCACTAAATGTTCATTGGTGATTATGAAAGCTATAGAGAAGAACATGTTATATGTCCTACAAGAGACAACGATGATAGGAACTGCTGCAATCACCTCTCTGACCTTAAGCGACGAGGACAACACTCGTCTCTGGCATATGAGGCTAGGCCACATGGGTGACAAAAGTATGCAAATCCTCAGCAAAAGGGGTTATCTGGGTAAGCAAATTATTTCTCCAATTAACTTTTGTGATCATTGTTTGTATGGTAAACAAAGAAGAATCTCCTTCAATGTTGGCATACATCGATCGAAAGGAATCCTAGACTACATCCACTCTGACCTTTGGGGTCCTGCTTCTCAACCTTCTCTTGGTGGCGGACGGTACATGATTACTTTCATAGATGATTACTCAAGAAATATATGAATTTATATAATTAAACATAAAAGTGAAGTGTTTGATAAATTCAAGGAATGGAAAAACCTCGTTGAAAATCAAACTGGAAGAAAAATCAAAATATTTAGAACTGATAGTGGTCTTGAGTTTTGCATTAATGAGTTTAACAAGTTTTGCGTTGAAGAAGGCATTCAACCCCATCGAATTGTTCCTTATACCCCTCAACAAAATAGTGTTGCTGAAAGGATGAATAGGACCATCATGGAGAAAGTAAGATGCATGTTGTCCAACTCAGAACTTTCAAAGTTCTTTTGGGCAGAAGCTGCATCAACAGCTTGTTATTTAATCAATCGATCACCCTCTATAGCAATAAATTTGGAAACTCCTGAAGAATTATGGTCGGGTAAAGCTTATGCATGAGTCGATGATGGAAAACTTGAGCCTAGATCAAAATGTTGTATTTTTCTAGGTTATCCTAAACGAGTTAAGGGATATAGATTGTGGTGTCCCAAAACTTGTAAAATTGAAGTGCATAGAGATGTTATATTTGATGAACAAGTATTTTTGAAGAAGAAGGACGTGCAGGAACAACCCTCAACTGATGAAGGAAATGATCAAGCGGACTCTAGTCCAATCAAAAATGTAGTTGAACGATATCTACAACCATGTCCGGAGAAATCAACGAACACAAATCCTCAACAAATAGATGTGCAACATTCCCCTTCAAGTCGACAACAAATAGTTATGCATTATCCTGAAGGAGAAGATGATCATGCTCCATCCATTTCTGAAGAAAGTCCTATTCCATATTCCTTGGCAAGAGACAGACCTCGAAGAAACCCAAAACCAAACCCTAAATATGTAAATATTATTTCTTATGCACTTGCAGCTGCCGAAGAGACAGAAGGTGGTACTGATCCTATAGATTATGAAGATGCAATGTCCAGAGCAGATTCCAGCAAGTGGCTAGAAGCAATGCACGATGAGTTTCAATCACTTCTCAAGAATGGAACATGGAATTTGGTGGAGTCACCCGAAAAAAGAAGGTCATAGGGTGCAAATGGGTCTTCAGAAAGAAAAAAAGGCATTCAAGGTATTCAAGATGCAAGATATAAAGCACGTCTAGTGGCTAAAGGTTTTAGCTAAGTTGAAGGTATTGATTATGGTGATATCTATTCTCCTATTGTTAAACATACCTCTATTCGTATCTTTTTAGCTTTAGTAGCATCAGAAGACCTAGAACTGGAGCAGCTAGACATCAAAACGATGTTCCTTAATGGTGATTTGGACGAGGAGATTTACATGCAACAACCAAAAGATTTTGAAGTAAAGGGTAAGGAAAACCTCGTTTGCATTTTAAAGAAGTCACTTTATGGTCTCAAACAATCCCCTTGCCAATGGTACAAAAGGTTTGATCAATTCTTGCTTAGCATAAATTTTTCTAGATCAAAATTTGACAGTTGTATCTATTTTAAGTCATCTAAAAATTCAATCATATATTTATGAATTTATGTTGATGATATGCTAATAATCTCAAAAAAATTTCTAAAGTTGACAGGTTGAAGCATCAACTCAAAATCAAATTTGAGATGAAGGACTTAGGTCCTACCAAGAAAATTCTTGGCATGGAGATTAGCCGAGATAGAAAAGTAAGAAAATTGTACTCATCTCAGTCATCATACATTAAAAGAACTTTAGAAAGGTTTGACATGAATTATTTAAAACCAGTTAAAACTCCACTTGCTGCCCATTTCAAATTATCAAAAACCTTAATCCCTGAAACAAAAGAAGAGGAATCTTATATGAACAAAATTCCATATGCATCTGCAGTTGGTAGTCTTATGTATGCTATGGTGTGCCCTAGACTCTGGCAAGCAGATATTTATCAAACCTGAGAAAAACACATTGGGAGGCTATTAAATGGATTTTTAAATACCTAAATTGAACCTCTAATGTTTGTTTAAGTTTTTCTGAATCTAACATGACTCTTGTAGGTTATTCAGATTCAGATTTTGCAGGTGATCTTGACAAACGAATGTCACTTACCGGTCACATTTTTTGCCTTGGTGGAACGGCAATAAGCTGGAGAGCCTCTCTTCAAGCTACAGGTTCACTATCCACAACTGAAGCGGAGTACATGACAGTTGCTGACACAATTAAAGAAGCAATCTGGCTCAAGAATATCATTGGTGAACTCAAGCTTGGAAAGCATGAAGTTGTTGTGTACTGCGATAATCAAAGTGTTATACACCTAGTCAAGGATCAGATGTTCCATGAGCGAACAAAGCATATTGACGTTTGCTATCACTTCATACGGGATGTTATCAACCGTAAAGAAGTAATTCTAAACAAAGTGGATACGAAAAATAATTTCACAGATATGCTAACGAAGCCACTGCCAACACATAAATTTCAGTACTGCGTGAACTCAGTTGGACTTCAACCAAATCCTGGTTGAATCGCAGATGATTAAAATAAGATATTCTCAGCCAAGATGGAGATTGTTATAATTCGGCTAATATTATCCTATTTATTTATTATTTATTTTTATTTGAATGGTTATTTTTCATTCTTCTTATATGTAAGACACATATTATTAAAATACGTGGTTTATATTTCTTTAGTCTAACTATATATACTTGTATTAAACATTCGTTGTTATCAATAAAATTTACATTAATTTTCATCTTCAGCAAACTACTCTCTCCCGCTTTCGGCATTTAAGTATTATTATTGTTTGTGCTTGTTTTCTTTCTCTAATTTCTTTTTACTTGTTATTAAATTCTGACTTTTCTAACACTTGGAATCCGATGGCCGCGACAGCGGATTCTAGGGAGGAACTCTCAGAACTGGCAAAATATGGGAGGGGGCAACCTCCGTTAATCTACAACGCAGGGTTGGGTTCCAGCAGGAATGTGGATCTAGTATACTGTGTAGATCTCTCCTGCAGCTCACTAGCTAGAAACAGATTCCCTGAGCCGACCACCCCTTTCGCCGGCGGTGGCCTTCAACAGCTGAGAAGTCCGAGAAGCCGTGAGGCTTTCGGGTCGGAGCGGCGTTCCATCATCGGCCACAGCATAATGAGTGGTTCGACGGCCGGACGAAGGCGTCCTGCGGCAAGGAGTGCCATCCTAAGGAAGGCTACCCGCAGGTACTATTCACAGTCCCTTCAGAGGGATCTCACCAAGCGAAAGGACCAAGTGAGCATGATCTTTAACTGCATCGTTAATCACGCCTTCAACCTCATGGTGAACAGCTTCGGGAACTACCTGATGCGTCACCTATTTGAAATTTCATGGGTTGTCGATGATATTAGTCAGCATTTCTCTAGACTCTCCTTGGCCTCTTCCCATTGTTCTTGTCGATATCTTGTAAATCTGGATGTAGCAGGACAACGATCTTCTTGGGATGTTTTGGCTAGTTCGATGGGGTCGAGGTTGCTGTTTGTACACCACCTCTAATGGAGATTTACTATGACTAAAAATTTTGTGTATATCATAGCAATACTGAGCGTGACTCATCTGTCCTTTGAAGGGCAACCATGGAGTTAGCAGAATTGAAGAAACAACTTGAGAATTACTTGAAGGGGGGGGGGGGGGGGACTCATCCGCCCTTCGAAAGCTCCATATGGATTTACAATTGGTGAGGTCGAGGAAGGATCGTAGTTCCGATGGATTTGCAGGTTGTCTCCATTCTCGAATAGCTTGCACATTCTGTTCATCCATCGGCATCTTTCCTTCTCCAACTTTGTGATTGAGGAAGAAGATTTGTTCGGCCGAACTCATATTTATCCTCTCGCATGAAAGTTGATGCTCCCTCAACTTTTCGAATACTAGGCGGAGGTGATGAAGGTGCTCTTCTTTTAACTCCGAATAGATGATGATATCATCCAAATATACCATCATGAATTTATCTGAATAGATGATGATATCATCCAAATATACCATCATGAATTTATCCATGAATTCGTAGAATACTTCATTTAATTAAGTTGCAAAAAGTGGCGAGGCATTTGTAAGGCCAAAAGGTATGACTACGAAAAGAAGGATGACAAGCTATGGATGTGCATCGACTACAGAGCCCTTAATAAAGTGATCGTAAATAATCGATATCCCATCCCTCCATCGCTGACCTCTTCAACCGACTGGTGCACGCCGCCCATATCTTCTTCAAACTCGACCTCCGCTCCAGATATTGACAAGTACAGATCATGGAAGGGGATCAAGCAAAGACAACTTGTGTGATGAGGTATGGTTCATACAAATTTATAGTCATGTCTTTTGGCCTTACAAACACCCACGTCATCTTTTGTAAATTAATGAATGAAGTATGCCATGAATTTATTAATGAATGAAGTATGCCATGAATTTATGGATAAATTCATGGTGGTATATTTGGATGATATCCTCCGCCTAGTATTTGAAAAGCTAAGGGAGGATAAATGTGAGTTCGGCCAGACAAACCATCTTCTTCTTTGATCAGACAGCCGAAGAAGAAAGATATTAGATGGATGAATAGAAGGTGCAAGCTATTTGAGAATGGAGGCAACCTGCAAATCCATCGGAACTACGATCCTTCCTTGGCCACACCAACTATAAATCTGTATGGAGCCTTCGAAGGGTGGATGAGTCCACCTTCGAGTAATTCTCTAAGTTTTTTTTTAGAACTTAATGAGACTTGAACCCAAGACCTCATGATCCTTCCGTATAAAGCCCAATTACTCTAACCAAAGAGATGTACACTTTGTGTACAATAATTCTCTAAGTTGTTTCTTCAATTCTGCTAACTCTACAGGTGCCTTTCAAAGTGTGGATGAGTCCACCTGAGTATTGCTATAATATACACAAGAGTTTAGTCACAACAAAATATCCATTCAAGGCGGTGTATGTACAACTTCTCAACCCATGGCCAAAACATCCCAAGAAACTACATCCAGATTTGCAAGAGATCGATAAAAATAATAGGAAGTTGTTAAGGAGAGTCTAGATAAATTAACCCGTTGTATGAAAAAATATACTGACCAGCATCGACGACCTCGATAATTCTAAATAGGTGATAAGGTATTTCTAAAACTCACGCCACAAATGTGGAAGAAAGCTCGAGGAACTATAACGCATAAAGGTTTAATGCCAAAATTTGATGGAACTTTTTGTATCATCAAAAAAGATCGGAGCGATTGACTACAAATTGGAACTACATTTGTGGCTCCAAATTCACCCAATGTTCTACATCAACACACTGAAGCCATTCCATCGAGATGCAAACCTGACGGGAGAACAACAGAGCGTGCCCCTCCCACAATCACGAAGGAATTCTCCTAACAAGCTGAGAAAATTATCAGGAGAAGGGTCATATGTGTAGCTGGCCATATTGAGTATCTTGTACAATGGACGAGTGTTCTACTAGAGGAGAGTAGCTGGGAAAAAGATGCCACCCTCTCACAATTTGAGCATCTTATTCGAGATTACTTAGAGTAGGAGACGATGAGGACGTATTCTAACTTGAGCAGGGAAGAATTGTCACCACTCGAACTCCCACGATGCGGAACAGAGTAGGAAGATGGGGAACCACTAAGAGACATGATCATAACTGATGTCCCATGAAAAAGAAAACGTCTGCAATGGACTCTACTCAACAACATATATCCCCTACTCTAGCAAATAAAAGAGGACATAAGTTTCCTGACCTTGAGAGAGTTGGAATAGTTCGTACCTGAGAGATGGTTTGTCACATCAGAGTGCCGATGATCATCCGTGTTTTGATCTATCCGAAGGAGGAGGTTTTTACTATAGCTTTTCAATAAAAGCATTCCTTTTCTTTCTCACGTTTCCTCTATTCTTTCTCATCATTCTGTTGCGTCATTGGTGAACTAGGTCGGTAGGCGATAGAGTCCTCTCGTCTATCCTGCATGGACTGCCGGCTCACAAAGAAAGCGAAGTAAAGATCGGCCGCATGACACCTGGGATACTCGAACTCATCAAGGACCCTTTTATTTCAGGCGTTCATGATGACCACAGAGCTTCAAACATGATGCTACCTGATGGTTCATCTTCGAGGCTGCTGCGAAGAACGCTCTCGATATCGCGACGCACAAACACGCCTGCTGCTTTCTGCAGAAATGCATCTCTCAGGCCACGGGGGCCGATTAGGAGAAGCTGTTCGCGGAGATTCCCGCCCACGGGGGCTGCCCCACAAGATCCATACATGTATATAATGCATCAGTCCTTTTCTTTCTCGTTTTCGGGTGGAACTGGCATCACAATCTTTCCATCTTGTTTCAGGAACTACGTTATCCAGTACATTCTGGAGCTGGACATCCCTTCAGCGAACCAAGCACTGGTAGCGGAGTTCAAGGGGAAGTACGCCCAGCTTTCTGCCCAAAAGTTCAGTAGCAATGTTGTGGAGAAGTGCCTGGAGATATTCGACGAAGCTGATCAGGCCACCATCATTCTCGAGCTCATCTCGGTCTCCCGGTTCGACCAGCTGATGCAGGAACGTTCGCCAACTACATCATCAAGTCGGCCCTCGTCATGCCAAGGTTATTATAGCAATGAATGAGTTAACATCAAGCAGAACAAGTGAATTGGCCATTGCTTAATGAATGTATAACTGATTGCAGGATTCAGGGCTCCACGAGAAGCTGAAGAGAATTGTGCTTCGCCATGAGGACGACCTGAAGACCAATCCTTATTGCAAGCGGATCTTCTCCCGTGCTGAAGAGAAACATAATGAATGTTTGTTATGTTTTTGTTTGATTGACAGATTGCCTTCCATTTGATCTCCATAAGTTAGACTGTAAATTTGGTAGATAATTTTAAACAAATTTTGCTTTTCCCCCAATTTCTCTCTCTCAAAATAAGTTTTTTTTGGCTAAGGAGAAGCATAAATTGCCTTCTAATACAGAAGACCTGTACGGTAAATTATCTATCACAAGTGGCTAAAAAGATGCTTGTGTCTTCTCATGCCGGAGAAGAGAGATCTACCTGAACAGAACTTAAGCATTTTATGATTTGGCAAATCCTATTGCTGACCAACTTGGCATGAAGATCACTGCCGCAATAAGAAATAGTTCCCCAAGAGAGCAACGAAGCATGCTCTGGAATATTCAGGATCCAAATTGTAACATATCGGATTTTTCTATATTAGAAAATTACAAACCAAAAAGAAGGATTTTGAGATTGGAGAAAATCTAGAAGAGGTAAGTTGGAATTGGTTGCAACGTCAAGGGGAAAATTTTCAATGGCAAGTGTCCGCAAGTGTTGACCATCACTCAACAATATGTTTTGAGATGAGACAAACACAGTGACCCATAAATCAAATCAAATGATATTGTGCAAGAAATAAAATATGATCCTACCAAACCATGATGTTGCACTGTAGTTCTTTATGTTTTTGTTTCACTATATCGTGTTACCAAAATTATTCAGCTAAACCAGCAGACGAACCTTTTGCGCCCACCAAATGCAGAAATGATTTCGTCCACAGAGACGTATGATCCTGCAAATGTCCCGAGAAACCTCAACGTTTTCTTCAACGCCAAAATTGCATGAAGGCTGCCGCCCTTCTGAAAGTTCAGCCGCAAAGAGGAAAAAAAATTCAGGAACCAACAAGTTCAAGGAAACGGAAATGGCAAGAAACCTAACAAACCAAGACCTGACGGATGGCCTCAAGGATCTGCGGCTCCTCAAGCGCACGAGAAGAGAGAACAGCGCGAGGCCCCCCAGCAGATCCCAAAACTTTCGAAGCCTTGGTGGGAGTTATGCTTTTTCCTCCATGAATCCCTACCCTCTCTATCATAATCATGAGGCGACAAGTTCGTCTATGTTGCGGCAGCCATGGCCGGGATATTCCTCTTATGTAGCAACACGATCCGGCTTTGTTGAGGGGGTTATGCTTCTTCCTCCATGAATTCCCCTCATTCAGTCTACACATCTGGGTCCGACTCCGGAAACAATGAAGGACAGCAATTAACAAGCCCCCAGAAATCCGGATGATAAGGCAGTGTGGCCTGAAGGAGCAATGGCAGCGTCGTGCGGAGATTCATGCTTATTTTCTGCAGCCTCGAATGTGTATGCTCACTTCTTGGTCGACGAACTCCGGAAAGGGATGGAACATGTGAATTGCATCTACAAGTCTGTCATCCATCATTGCGTTCTTCTGATGACGGACCGGTTTGGGAACATTCTGATGCGGAAGCTATTTGAAATATGTAGTCGGGAACCGCCGATAGAGTTCAGTACTGTGATCACGAAAGGATCAGTTTGCTTCTCTTGTTGATATCTCCGGCAAAGGGTAGCGAATTTGCTTAATATTAAATTAAAAATATATAAATATCAGTCGGCTGGTTAGGTTAATCGGGTACGATCCAGTTATATATCTCTACTTAAAGACTTATTTAAAAATATTATTGATTATTTGAGAATATTGAGCTACTTGATTATTTATATGTCATGGTCAATATTGATCGTGTAGTATTAATTGGATACGGTGGGGGCGCATCTGCTGCTTGCCAACTGCCACCAACCCAACCAAACCCAGTTGTGATTACAATTAGAGACCGGACCCCATTGAAATCACACCACAGCCGTCCGATCTCAGAATTTAACGTAATTGGATTCTCTTCGAACATCTTCCATCGTCCGTTTCCTTTTTCCTTCTCTTCTCGTGCACCTCGCCGCAGCAGCTGCTCCGCGGCCCAGCTGGCCTCCCCTTCTCCCATGCCTCGGCCCTCCTCTCAGGGAGGCGGCGGAGGACGCACCGCCGGCGTCCGCCCCTCGCAGCCGAATGGTCGCCTCTCCAACGGGGGCTGCGCCCACGCCGCCTCGCGCGAAGACGGGGCCGCTGCCGCCTTCCCCGTGTTGCGGCCCCCTCTTTCGCTCCGCTGGTCGGAGGAGGAGTGGAGGGGGATCCGGCGCTGCCTCGAGGCCGCGACCAAGGGCTTCGCCATTGGCGCCGGGCTGAAGGGGGGCCTCGCGTTGTTCTCTCTTCTCGTGCGCTTGAGGAGCCGCAGATCCTTGAGGCCCTCCGCCAGGTCTTAGTTTGTGAGGTTTCATGCTATTTCAGTTTCCTTAATTTTGTTGGTTCCTGATTTTTTCTCCTCTTCGCGGTTGAATTTTCAGAAGGGCGGGAGCCTTCACGAATGAGGAGGCTGCAATTTTGGCGTTGAAGGAGACGTTGAGGTACGGATTATTTCTCGGGACCTTTGCAGGATCGTACGTCTCGGTGGACGAAATTATTGCAGCATTTGGTGGGCGCAAAAGGTTGGTCTGCTAGTTTAGCTGAATAATTTTGGTAAACCGATTGTAAGGATGGTCAAAGTATACTGTCTTTGGAGACCAAATTTCAATTGTTACGTCTACATTCCTCCTGCTCCGCTAGTAAGATCTAAAGAGAAATAAAAACATAAAGGAACTACAGTGCAACGTCATAATTTGTATACAAAATGTATGTTCTTCTAGTTAGAATAATTAGGTTCTATACAGGATATAGTGAGTTCAATACTCACCAAGTTCTAAAAAATCATAATTTGATAGAATCATATTTTATTTCTTGCCGAAAATCATTTGATTTGATTTATTGGTTACCGTGTTTGTCTGATCTCAAAACATATTGTTGAGTGATGGTCAACACTTGCCATTGGAAAATTTACCCTTGATGTTGCAACCAATTCATTATATCTTATAGTTTTTCCCCAATCTCAAAATCATAATTAAGTTTGTGATTTTATAATATATATTTTTTTAAAATTTAGAAAAATCCGATTTGTTACAATTTGGATCCTGAATATTCCAGAGCATGCTTCGTTTCTCTCTTGGGGAACTATTTCTTATTGCTGCAGTGATCATCATGTCAACTTGGTCAGCAATAGGATTTGCCAAATCATAAAATGCTTAAATTCTGTTCAGGAAGATCTCTCTTCTCTGGCATGAGAAGACACAAGCATCTTTTTAGCCACTTGTGATAGATAATTTACCGTACAGCTCTATGTTAGAAAGGCATTTATGCTTCTCCCTAGCAAAAAAACTTGCAAAGCATTCACGTAAAACATAGACTGAATGAGACTTATCTGTTATGGAAGAACTTCATATGATACTGAATATCCACAATAAATTTGATTTCTCTAGTGCCACATACTTGTAAAACTATATTCGAAGAGTGTGGCTGGAGCTAACACTTGATGAATTTATTTTCTGAAACCTGACGATGTAATCGGAATTCATTTCTTGTTATGTTTCAGAACTGCAGGTTGGAGGTCTCTACTGGCAGGACTGATTGCTGGTCCTTCAATGCTTTTAACAGGACCAAAAACACAGCATACTAGCTTGGCTATATATATTCTTATGCGTGCTGCAGTTTTGGCATCACGATGTGGGATAAAAAGTAAACGATTTGGTGGCATTTGTAGACCATTAACTTGGTCATATGGTGACATATTTCTTATGTGCCTTGCCTCGTCACAGATCCTGTATGTTCAGTTTAATGAGATTCATTTCACTTTGTATTTTAGATTATCATGCTTAATCCTGTCTATGCCTACAGATTTTTCCTAGAGTTTCTATTTGAACTCATTGTTTATTGTTTTACTTGGAATCATTTGATTCATGAGCTGGTAAAACATGCATAAAACGTAATAAGTAGTTATCCATTTTGATTAGTAATGTTTTGCAATGATCCTGAACAAAAAATGGTATATCATAGCCCTATCTGGATTCAGGTTGGCAAGAAAGCAGTGGTTTATGCTTTTTTTTGGTGATGGCTTAATGATTTGACATTTTTACCTGTTAAAGGTTCTGCAGTGGAATGTCATTGACTTTGTTAGATTAAAAGAAAAATATCCGATGATGTATTAATCCTATGACACTGCCAAAAATTTTCAATTTATTAATCTTGATTTTTAGAACTTAATGAGTCTTGAACCTAAGACCTCATAAACCTCCCGTATAAAGCCCAATTACTCTAACCAGAAGAACATACATTTTGTGTACAATTTATTAATCTTGTTGATAGATATTCTTATTGCTGATCTATCATTCCTGCTAAAGGGAACTACTTGTCTAATGGAGAACTTTTTCTTTGACCAGTTCACTCAGGAGTTAGTTGAAAGATCAAAATTTTATGACTTTACAGCTTCATTCCATGTTAATTTCAAATGAATTTTCTTTTTTTCAGATTATTGAAATGTCGCAATCAGTCAATTTTATAGGCTATGTCATGCTTCTTCTTGTCATTATACAAAAGAATCATTAATTTAATAGAATTACCCATTTCTTTTATGGGTTCAAAGTATCATTTTCGTGTGCTCCATTATTCATTGACAGATCCGCTTATATTCTGAAGCAAGACAGCTTGCCATCATCATACAGACCATTTCTCAATAAACATGGTGGAAAGGATTCTGTTATTCTGCAAGGCATTAGTGAAATTGCATCCAATATTCCTTTTTCTAATTTAGAAGGGGTTGCCCAGTATTACAAGTCAGTTGGTGTTGATGTGAAACTAGATCCTAAAATGAAAGTTCCATGCTCAGTATGTAATCTTTTCTCTTCTTTTTATTAGTTTGACACTTTAAAAGACATCCTCATAGAATTATAATGACTGGTGTTATTAGTTATTTTCCAGATTGTGCATGGCAATCAATCTTGTGCTGGACATTTTATAAGTTTTCTTTTCCAAGAATATGGCAGAGCAATTCCAGTTTATCTTCCAGTTTACTTGGTCCCTGCTCTTGTAGTCCACCGACAGGATCTTCTGAAAAGGTATTGGATAGATAGCTTGAACTACTTTTATGTTATTAATCTATGAATTACATTTTCTGGCTCAGAATCACTAATTCAGGGCAAAATATTATACATTTCCCAAAAGATTATGAATTATCTCCTTCCATTCTCTCAATTTTTTCGTTGTTATTTATTTCTTCTTCACAAGTTAAACTAATAGAGTCCCGCATTTGATGTTTAAATGAAATGGGTGCTGATATATATGATGAAGGAATCCCAAAAATTAATTTACTGTCAGTTTTCTGGATGAGTAGCTATGGTTTTGGTTGTTACATGAAGCACATTTAGATAATTTTGGTAATGCCAGTCTAACTTGTGACCAATACAAAGTATTTTATTAAGCATGATGCTCTTTTTTTCCAAACTAATTAGACATATATTTCTTATATATTGAATATGACGAGGCTCTGCTTTAACTTGGTTAAATGCAATGTAAGACACAAAAGTTTGAATGAGTAATGTTCATCCTTTATGGGAAGAACAAAATGATGAATAAGTTGTACATTTTTCTGATTCTTCTTCCTTTTGATAAATTCCAACATCACTTATTTTCTGCATCATGGGGTGAAGACTGAAAAATTCTTCCAATCCGATGTTCTTTTCCTAATGCTTCTAAATTTCATTGGTAACCCTTTCAGGTTCAGCTTGTTTATCTGACATCTTTGAAGTAAATTTATATCAACTTGTCATGCTTATTCTGCCCTAACTAAGCTTAGGATTCTGATATATCCTTTCCAAATTAAGCAGAACCAACTTTGTTGTGAATTCTGAAATAAATCTTGACAAATGAAAATATGTTTGTACAACTAATCTCCAATGTTTGACAAAATATTTTTTATTTAAATGTGCTGTGGGATTTGATGCTCAAAAGAGGCCCTTTATGTATATTCCTTTTCTTCGCCAGTTCTGTTATTTTGGACGTATAATATACACTGATACCTTTTCTTTTTAATTTTGTATTTCTTAGCACTGCTTCTCTTTGTATAATTGCTGCTACGGACCGAATTCCTACTGGATGTTTAATGGTTCTCCTACTTAATCTTTCTCCTGTATCGTGCAGGCCTTACACAATTCTAGGGAAGAGTCTTTTGGGGACTGCAAGATCTAGCTTGTTCCTCTCTGTATATTGTGCATCAGCCTGGTTAGCATTTCAAATCTTCTGCTTATGCTAGTTATACATCTTTATGGTAGTCATTTGTGGAAATAATGTTTTTGTTCCGATAGTTTTATTCTAAGGTTGAGCGTAGGCATGATCTAGAAGATAACTATGCTTTGCAACTGTAAATTCATCAAATAACTTTTATGAGCTAGAAACCGCTCTAGGTTCATCTTTGCTACCTCAGCTACACTTTTTCTTAACAAATTAAATTCACCTGAAAATTACAGATGGACAGAAGCTTCATTAACCCGAAGTTATTTCTCTTCTCTTCTTCTTCCACCGTTCACAGTTCTGATGGCCTT
Source organism: Thalia dealbata (assembly GCA_030544415.1). NCBI lineage: Eukaryota > Viridiplantae > Streptophyta > Magnoliopsida > Zingiberales > Marantaceae > Thalia > Thalia dealbata. The sequence continues at coordinate 6,307,136 of CM060454.1, forward strand.
TGTTTTTCTCCCAAATTCTCTACTAGATCCTATCAGATGTTCTTCCGTCTAGCATTTTCTACACTTGGATGTCGATGGTGATGCTTCTCCTCCCTGCTCTGACTTCCCTCTCCCCACTTTGTTCCCATACCATTCCATGGTTGTCTCTTGGCTGGAGATTCAGTCTTTGCACCTCTTATTTATCAATTAGGATCTACCACTTCCACTGTCAAATGCCAATTTTGGACCTTGCTGCAACATCAACTATTAGTTTGAACAGGCAGAGTTTCAAATGATCTAGGGTGGCACCAGGACCTCTTTATGCTGACCTGTATGGAACTTGGACATCTAATCCCGTATGCTACATAGCGTACACAATCGATGGCCTCATGGACTCCTATGATCCTTGGTTATTCTCTGGTTTTTCTGAGGAAATAGTTCCTTTTTACCTTTCTCTAGTTGTTCTGTCTCTACATTATTGTCGATGGTAATATACAGAGAGCCATGATGAAACTAGACAAGGTTATAATAAGTCTTCGTTCTTCCACTTGATAGCAGATGTGCAAGCACATACAGCAATACTATTGCCCTTGTCAATAGTATTGTTGCCTAGTCCATGTATTCTTTTTTTCATGATGTCGATCCATTTCACGGTATCCATCGTACCTGTTTGTTTCTCTCCATGTTGGTCATTCTCTTTTTCAGGGCTTGGACATGCCTACTATTCAGAATCCTTAAAAGATGTAACGTTCCAATGGTCGTGGCAGGCACGGTAAGTTCGTCGTTCATCGTAACCTAATTCAGTCAATATCAAGATTTTTTTTGGGCGCTAAACAGTGGTCAGTGACAGTTCCCTACCGGGCTGGCGCTGCTAATCGAGAAGAAGAGCAGACGGATCGAGATCTCTCTGTATTGCCTTGCCCGAGCCATTGAAAGCTTCTCCACATGCATGGCTGATGCCGGACTATTCCCGGAGGCATCAAAGTTAAAGCGCGCTGATGTCGCCGTATTCAGTTTAGCAACCGCCATCATCATGCATTGCTACGCGCAAGAAAGGGAGGTGTTCCGGGCAAAGTACTTGAACGTACTCGACTGGGTCTTCGGAGTGCCCGCATCCGCAGACGATGAAGGTTGCAAGAAGAAGAAGCTCTAAATGATGGGTTATTGCCATCTCGATAGAAAGGCTGACGGAAGGTGACATTTTTATTAGGTCAATGTGCTTATACATATATATTAAATTAGATTTAGTCACAAGAGAAGAGAAGAAGGCTGCAAGCTGGAACTGGAAGAAAATATTAAAAATTGTTGGCCTCATTTTCTTGGTCAACTATGCTGAACTTTCCACTGGCTCCTTCCAGCCAATGTATAGAAAAGCAGAATGTTGAGTGTGTATGCCAGCAGCCTTTGGCTCATAGCAAAAAAGGTCCTGTTAGAATTCTTGTCCTGTAGGAATCTCATAGCTGCACTCTTATTCAATGTCTTCATTTTCTTTCTTTCTCTTATGTGAAAGATAGCAATCATAGAGATCAGGGACTGCATCCCTTCTTTTAAGTCATTGTACTCTTTTGATTACTTGTTTTGTCTAACAAAGACATCCTACACTTTGTGCCATTTGTTTCTTTTTTTGCCCCAATTTTGCATCCGTGTGCAGTCTGATTCAACTTGCTTCGATTTATTCTTTTTAGAATTATACGGAAATATTAGCACATCCCTTCTGTCAAAATGCTGTTCCCTGTTTGACCAAGGCCAGCCTAATTAACTACCGTAATACCTGGTTCTATTTTTATTTTTACCTCACCCGTCCCTCGATTACCCGTTTCTTTCACCCTGGCGTGGAGGTAGTATAGGCGCGGGCCCCACCACCGTACCTAATCAAACGTCGGGAAGCTGTTCTGTAATTTCTCCATATAAAATATAAAATATGGACATCCTAAGTGGACAAAATTTAGAAAAGTGTACATTTATTTTATTTAGAAAAATCATCAGATCTCATCTCATGGCATCTGCGCATTAATATGTGTATAGAGAACATGTAAACCGGTATTTTCTGTAATTTCTCAACCTAATTTTAAAATTATTAACTTGAGCTGCCACGTAGCAGGCGACCAAAGGGGGCCGCCTTCGTCAACCACGAAACAGCGGTCCTCTTCGTGTATTGCAATAAAAATAGATTCAAGAAGAAAAAAAAAATCTCCTCGCCGCATCGCTCTTCCTCGCCACTCCATCGACAACCACCATTCAACGGATTGCTTTTTTCATTAACACGAAAATAAACCAACAGAGAAAGAAAAAAGAGAAAGTTCGACAGAGTGGGAGAAAAACCCTAGAATTTCCTCTCCCGATCGATCTCAAGATCCCGCATAACCCCACGCAGGAGCCCCAAATCTATTGGCATCTTCGCTGGGTGCGGACGCCCTTCTCCTCCTCGTGGGACGGAGCCATTGCAGACGATGGCGGGTGCGGATGCCGCAGGAGGGCGGTAGAATTCGCATTTGAGGTGCTTGGAAATTTTGGACGACGGGGTTCTTCTTGGTCGGAAATTGAACGCTGAGGTGGATGGTGATGGGAGCGACGGGGTCGAAGCTGGAGAAGGCCCTCGGCGAGCAGTTCCCCGAGGGCGAGCGGTACTTTGGCCTCGAAAATTTCGGCAATACCTGCTATTGCAACAGCGTTTTGCAGGTTTATCCCGTGTCTGCTTTTCCGTGCTAGCGATCTTGTGATATATGTTTTTGCTGTGTTTCATCAATTTTGCCTTTTGAAATAATTTATCGATCGGAATTACCTTGATCTTAACCCATTGTCGCATGTGGTGTGGCTCTAATGATGTTTGTTCAGGTTTTATGCTTCTTTTTCTTCATTTCACCAGAAATATGATTTTTCTTGCTAATTATGCAACATCATTTAGTAGGCATTTCATCCTTGGCTCAGTGCGTCATTTCTCAAACGGTCGAATCGCATTCTTCTACTGTAAATTATATTTGCTTTGACTGGATATTTGTTTTTATCCATTTTAATGAGACTGATTTGTGGTAAAGACGGGCGATAGTGATTGTAGCAGATGTTGTAATGAGATAAAAGCAACTTAATGTCTTCCTGTATTGATATCGGAAAAATGCGTGTGGTTTAGAATCGTAAAATTTTTGAACACGCAGAAAGTTGCTGCCATTTTCTTCTTCTAAATTCATTTGGAAAATTGCTATGCTGAGTAACTTAAATTATAGTAAGTCTGGTGAGATCATAAAAGATCAAAAGGCTCTCAAGTTACTAAATTGATAATTTGTATTCGGTATACTTTTTTTTTATAACATACATTGATAATATTAATGATACTAAGGAGGCATTGGTTAAGGAAGGTGATTAAAAGGAAAGGACATAGCCACTGTTTAAGAATTTGTAAGGTATGGGGTGGAATTTTTTACAATTTTCATTTTGTACTGAACTGAATTTTATAACCAAGAGCTTCAGTTTATGAGCTTTATGATTGTAAATTAGAACATAGTTTACATTTGCATGCATTACCAATGTGCATTCTTATTTCTGAGTTAAAGAGAACATAATAAAAACAAATATCTACGATTCATCTTGGCCTTTCTTCTGATCAGAAGACTGGTTCTGCATGCAGGCACTTTACTTTTGTGTCCCTTTTCGTGACCAACTGCTGGACTACTATGAAAACAACAAAATGGTTGCAGAGGCAGAGGAAAACCTTTTGACATGTTTGGCCGATCTGTTCAGTCAGGTGTGTGTCTGTAAAAAATATCCTTGTTTCCCTACCTACTCCATTAAGCATTCTTCGAGGAATAAAAAGGACAATGTCTAACTTATGCAGCTGCACAAATGGTCCTTCACTGGGGTTACTTTTTTTTTTTTTGAAAATTCATTTGGTTTCTTTCTCGGTTAAAGTAGAAATAATAGACTCCTGCTGTAAGCAGGGGTGGAAAACTATTGTAAGCTGAGGTGGAAAACTACGTGCACTATAGGATACACTGTTCTATTACTTTTCAGGACAACTCACTTTGGAATTTTTGTGATGTTTTCTTTCTAATTCTGTTGCCTGACCAATTTAGAACAACATACAGGGAATTAATTATTACTCCAAGGCCTTTCACACAGTCAGCCAAATTTCTACTTATCCTTTAATCAGATAGTGCTTATAACTTTACTTGCAGATTAGTTCCCAGAAGAAGAAAACTGGCATTATCTCTCCTAGGCGGTTTGTGCAAAGAGTGAAGAAAGAAAATGAACTCTTCCGAAGCTATATGCATCAGGTAAATGGAATTGGAGCTGGCTATTTTGTGCATGATCTCCATTAAGTGGATGACGCTGCCCTAAATGAGAAAATTTTCATGACTAATTAAATCTCTCTTTGAATATTTGCAGGATGCTCATGAATTTTTGAATTTCTTGCTCAATGAACTTGTTGATATTCTGGAAAAAGAGACTAAAACTGCAAAGGCATCCCCTGAAAGCATATCATCGGAAAAACTAGCAAATAGCCAAAGTAATCCTCTAGCAAATGGTGTAAATAAAGAACCCCTTGTTACTTGGGTTCATAAAAGTTTTCAGGTAACTCACCATCTCTACTTTTTTGTTTCTACTAATGTTTTATTTTTGTACACAAATACTGATTATTTATAAAAATATGTATTGTTTGTAAGGTGTCCTTCCTTATTGTTTACTCAGGGTATTTTAACCAACGAGACAAAATGCTTACGATGTGAAACTGTTACAGCAAGAGATGAAACATTTTTTGACTTAAGCCTTGACATTGAGCAAAATAGTTCGATCACAAGTTGCCTCAAGAATTTTAGCTCAACAGAAACTCTAAATGCAGAGGATAAGTTCTTTTGTGACAAATGCCGCAGGTGACCTTCATATCATCCACTCTTTGATTGCTTGATTTCCCAACTTCCATTGTGCATTGTTAACTAATGGTCTCCAGCATTAACTTTGAATATGTATAAATGAAAGATGAAGCTAATATTTTCCATTTCACACTCTAGACATTGGGTTTTCTTTTTCGTGGCTTCTGCTAGTAAGAATTGTGGGCAATCCAAGTTTGTAATAAACTCATCCATCATAATATGAACATTTTTTTATCATTGTACAAGTATTTTATCATTTTCATGTTTATCGCATCATTTTGCTTTTAGACAACCAGTAGAATAGGAGATCAGATAAAGCATCATGAGAATTCTAACTGAGGAAGCAAGAAATATGTCGATTGCCATCTTGATTTATTAGTTTATGATATTTAGTAAGGCACGTCCAATTTGATGATAAACATATTTAGCCTGTCGAGTAGAAGTAGAACTGTCAAGTTGCTGAATTTCCATAAAGATACTAGTTTCACACATTTGTGGAAACATCATTTTTCTCTTCTTAGTGTTTCTTCATATGTTAGTTCGATTATCATTAATAATAATGTACCTAAAGTAAGTTATCCTTCAAAAATAATAATCAAACATCAGAGTGCTACCGTTTGATTTCCAAAAAATTCTCGCTTAGCTCTTCTTTTTTTTTTTTTTTGCTTCTTACTAGTTTGACTTTGTTGTTTATTGATTGTTTGACCTGTGTCAGTTTACAAGAGGCTCAAAAGAGGATGAAGATTAAGAAGCCTCCCAATGTCCTAGTAATCCATCTGAAGCGCTTCAAATATATCGAGCAGCTTGGCCGTTACAAGAAGCTATCATACCGAGTCGTGTTTCCCCTGGAGTTGAAGCTCAATAACACCATGGAAAATTCAGACACCGAGTACTCACTCTTTGCTGTTGTGGTTCATGTAGGCAGCGGTCCCAACCATGGCCACTACATCAGTCTTGTCAAAAGCCATAACCACTGGCTGTTCTTTGACGATGAAAATGTGGAGATGATTGACGAGATGACCGTGCAAACGTTCTTCGGCTCTGCACAGGAGTACTCAAGCAACACTGATCATGGTTATATTTTGTTCTACGAGAGCCTGGGCAGGAGAAGCTAAAGATCTCAGTGAAGTTTTGAAATTTTGGGCACTTCTGGTTCTCCAGCTCTCGTCACCTTCCCTTAGGTGACCTTCAGCTTTGGTATCTGAATTCCAGCAATAGAGCTTAACAGAGGATGCGATAGACGCAGCTTATAGCGGATGGTGGAAGCCCATCTTCTTGCCTATTAATAATTAGTTTACATGGACATCAAGGTTTTACAGGAGAGAAATATGTTGTTGTGCCATTTGAAGAATCAACTATATTAGTATACCAAGTCTTACCTTGTTCTTATGAGATAACATGTATTCTTTTACAAAAACTATACATCTTACTAACGACACGTGTCTTGACCACTGCCATCATCATCGAAATTCTAGTTGTTCATCGTCTCCACTTCAGCGGATTTATTCCGGAGTGTGGAATGACAAGTAGACCTCTATTTCTTGGTTTAGGTTCAGGATGGACGCTGAATCTATAATATTAATTGGACACGTCAATTAATATCTGCAAAGCAGTGGCACAACAACAAAAAAATTTGTAGAGTAGTTTTTTCTTATAATGAAAAATGAATGCACTCGATACGAAGTGATACATGGTTGCAAGTTGAAGCTACATTAAGAGTGCCACATCCACTTGACATAGAATTGATGTGGAGTAATCCTCGTCTCCACTAGTTTCTGTTTAGAATGTTCAAACTTAGGATAGTAATAATTTGGTAAAACATGAGAACTTAAAATAGTAATGATTTGGTAAAACATAATAAATTAAGAGCAAGCATGCTTTAAGCACGTATTACACCTAAAAAAATTCCTAACCCAGCTGCATCAATATTATCGTGCCTCGCGCACTGCTCGGATTCATTATGCTCAGGCCTGTCCAGGAGTGTCCTTTGCCCTATGCTTATGCTTCAGGCCCTGGTCAAGGCCTTAGCACCTTAGGTATATGCTATAGTGACACACTTAATACTGTCTTTACATAATTCTTGTATTCAACATAGTCGGTCTCATCATATCTTGGCATCATCCTTTTTGTTTCGGTAGAGATCTAATTATCTCCTAAAGATTGCATGAAGTGAAGCCACTCTGCCGATAATACGTAGTTGAAAAGTAACTGACAATCTCCAAGTTTTTTTTTTTTAGAACTTAATGAGTCTTGAACTCAAGACCTCATGATCCTTCCGTATAAAGCTCAATTACTCTAATCAGAAGGGTATACACTTTGTGTACAACTGACAGTCTCCAAGTTGTAACTCATCCCCCAGCTTTTTTATCCCCACAGCTGCTTGTGAAACCATCTGCTAATTTCTCAAAGCTACCTTAAAGAATGTCCTAGTGTGCATTTGCTTAAGGTTCCATTAATCAGGTCACACCCTTTCCTGAGAAACAAACACCCCTAATGCTTAATGCTTAGGGCTTAGTACAGGTGTAACAAAAAAAGACCATTTCTTACAACACCTTATCCTAGGCGCATTTAGATGGTCTGCTCTAATTTATTCCCTCCTATGTTTGGTCGTTTATATAGTTTGAACAAAAAAACACTCAGTCACCTCATTTAAAAATTGGAGTAAAATTAGTCAGCAAAATGTGAAGAGAACTGTGGTCTAATCAAAGAAATTGACATGAGATAGACGATGGTTATCCAACTCATGATGCTTTTATTCGGTGAACTTGTTCTGTCAGCTAAGTTCAACATCAAACACAGAGGCATTCCGCAATTTCCAGCATCTCTTATACACAATTATTGATCTGTACAAATTATGACCCTCTTTATTACACAAATTTTCACTTTTAGAAGCCCTTCGATGCTATCAAATCCATTTCCTTCCTACATATTACAAAATTTCAGCAAAATAATGATAAGAACACCTTACCCATTCAAGATTTAGGGTTCTCTAAATCAGAAACCCTGATTTCCTAATTAGTTTTGTGTATCTACCCAGCATCAGTTGTGTTCCACTTAAAAAAATACACACATCATCATCTCCCACCAGACAACTCAACTGCCTCCAGGATGAATGATGAGCAATCATCCCAATTCAGTCTCCTATGCAGCCTCTCATACTCCTGTTTCTGGCTAACCTCCACTTGCTGCAGCTCCTCCCAACGCTCGGCCAAGCCTTCGCCTTCGAGCATGCAGATCACGTCGGACATGTTCGGGCGGGTTTCTGGTGATGGCTGGGTGCAAACAAGGGCGATCTGTACTATTTTTTCCACTTCCTGAATGTCATAGTCCTCGTTCAGGTTGCTGTCGATGATCAAGTCAAGTTGATTTTCCCTTGCAAGTTTCTTGACCTTCACAAGACAAAGGTAACAATTGAAAATTAAGCAACAGGGTGAGTTTATATTCTACTACGAAACCTTCTGCATCAAGTGCAGAAGAAACTTACCTTGTCAAGAAGTAGCACATCTCCCTCCAAGAGTGACATATCAATGGCACGCTGCCCAGTTACTAGTTCAAGGAGCATGATCCCGTACCCAAAAACATCGGTCTTGCTTGAGGACTTTCCGGTGGATAGGTATTCAGGCGCTATGTGGCCCATAGTCCCTCGTACACAGGTTGTGACAGAGGTCTTCTTTACATCGATCCACTTGATCAAGCCGAAGTCTCCAATGACTGCTTCAAAGTTCTCATCAAGCAAGACATTAGCAGCTTTGACATCACGATGTATGATCTTTGGATCGCAATGCTCATGAAGGTATTCCAGTCCATGTGCTGTGCCCATAGCAACTTTTTTCCTTGTTGGCCAATCTAACACCGGCTCACCAGGTCTAAGTCCTGCACTAGTCCCCGCAATAAATCTTAGAATGTTCTCAGCAGACCCTTCTGGAGATCAGAAGGGTATAATAAAAAGTCGGAGAAGAACAAACATGAAATCAAGTGTATCTGTATACAAAGGTAAATTACCAAAAGCTTGCAGTAGTAGAACTATTACAGTGAGAAGTCTATGAAACATGTTAGTAGTGTAAAGGAAACAAGAACAAATTCTTAGTAAGCCATTCATGGAAAATTCTTTCGTCTACTGGTCCTAAGAGTTTGAAGGGTACCTCGTAAACGGGAGGCGACGCACAAATTTTGCATGTAAGGATAAACTAGAAGCCGTTCCGTCGGTGTTGTACAAAAACCAATCAGCCTCAAAAGATTTTTGTGAACAGCAAAACTTATCAGCTCAACTTCACGAACAAAAGCCTCTTCCCCAGCACGATTTCCATCATCAATCAATCGTTTAATGGCTACTGCAGAATTATCCGGAAGCACTCCTTTAAATACCTTTCCAAAACCTCCCTGTCCAAGAACATTTTGCTCACTGAAACCGTCAGTTGCAATTTCTAATTGTCGCCATGAAAACCGCTTCAATTGCCCCAATTCAATCTTGTTATCTTCTTCACCTAAATCATCAGCAATCACGTCAAAATATGTTTGTCAGATATGCAGGTTTATCATTCAAATATTCAATGGAATTTTCGATATCCATCTACTAGTAACGCAAGTTCCAAGTTAAATTAATTTGAAGCATGTAACTCCAGCTCATGCATGACCAACATATAGAGCATGTTAATGTTTCTCCTACAGTTTGTATCATTGCAAACGGAACAAAATCTGAAGCGCATATGATAAAATCATCTAAAAGTACCTGCAACATCAACAAAGGAATCATGCCGAACACACTTATTCCTCAGCAGCAGAAACAAAAGACTTAGCAGTATAAGTCCTATTACTCCTCCAACACTTCCAAGTATCACTCCTATCTTTGGATGATGAGATCCTCCTGTTGAGATTATGATGCTAAAGTTAGAGAAGCTCCCAAGAACAACAAAAATAAATCTGCAGATGGGAAACCAAAAGGCTAAGTAATAATATTCTTACAAAAGTAATCTGGTATACCTTGATTAGTTTTGCTGGACGCACAATGATTCAAAAATTCTGGGCCACAATGAAGACTATTGCCAGTAAAACTGCAGAAGACGTGGAAGCCAAATCAACTGTCAAAACTTGGAAAAAAATGTCCTACTTCGCTCTGCATCAAGAGTAAATAACTTTATCAATAAGGTGAAGTTCAGCCTACTTGTACGTGGCAACATTAAATAGCTGGCCTGGTATGGCACCACCGAGATTATTGAATGCAAGGTTGCTGCCATCATAACAAAAAATGTTATATAGAGAATTATGATTATGAGTATGTGGATATAGACAATGTATTAATTAAGGTTTAGGTTTCACATATAGCTTACCTTCACAAAGTATTGCCAATATTTTTAACCTAGTTGGGGCTTTTATTGATTTCTCAATGTGATTAACAAAGTTTGATGTTTGTTGTTATCCATGAGTCTGGCGGTAGAAATTATAATTTGATAGAAAATCTATACGTAGATAACAAAAAAAAATAATTTTCTAACAATATTAGTGACGAACAGGGAAGTGACACAAAATAACACATCCAGGCATCCCTAAAGATCAACATAACGCACATGTGAGTACTTGCTTCCTTTAATGTTTGGAGTTGTTTCATAATGTAGTTGACATCCTTTGGCCCTTTGTCTATACTATAGGTTTATGTAGTTGTTCAATGAATCAAACAATATCATCATGTCTGAATTGTTTCAAATGATAACATTGCCACCAAAGTAAATCATTTTCTTTATTTATCCTTCCATCCCTTCTTTTTTTTTTTTTCTCCTTTTCTCCATCTACCCCTTCGTTGTGTTCACAAATGAACTAAATTTAGCCACATGATTCTCCATGCACCAATATGTTCATGTTTACCTTGACGGTTCCAACTTCTCTTGTGAGCTTCATCTTGCATCTCCTGCCCTTTGGCAGCTAAGTTTCATATAATTTCAGAGGTTTGCATCTCAATCCACTTTCATAGCGAGTTGCAGCTCACATCTTTGCTTCTTAGCAAAGTCGAGTTATGTTTTGCATCATTTCTGCCCAAGCATCAATTCTTATCAAGCGAGTTGCATCACACACTCTGCTCATTCGGGTTGCTTTCACAATTTCTTCTCAAGCAAGTTCTAGCATCACTTCTTTTCAAGCAAGTTGCATCATGTCACTCAATAAGTGCCTCACATTTGCTTTGAGAGAGTTTTGTTGTGCATCCCTTTCGAGTGAGTTCTGTCTTGCATATGCTTCAGACAAGCTATGCCTCACATCTTCTATGCTTTAGTTAGTTTGTCCACGAATGTTCTAACAAATTTTGTAGCCACTACCAACTTGCGTTTGATGGAGATTCTAAAGAGTAACAGGTAACAAATAATGTAATTAGGATATCATATAATTTGATTGAGTTTGAAGTTCTTCTCTATCTGTGCTTGCTTCTGTTAGTGTTTTCTTCTGGAGCAGCTTCATTATGTTATTGATATCCTTCACCTATATTAAAGACTTATCCACTCTACATGTTGGAAAAGAGATACAAAAATAAAGTCACATGTGTATAACTTGAAAAAAATAAATAACACGTAGGTAAACTACAATTTACCCATACCTACGCTCTTTGCTGCCTAATAATATAACAAACACACCCATACGTACTGCCTAAAACATAATTTATGCTTACATAAGTGCTAAGCTTGACAGCTTCGAAAAGGTATCAGGAATGCTTCCACTTAAAGAATTTCCACTTAAATCCCTGCATATAGTAATGAAAGGGGAACGGCTTTAGATGTGGAGAAAAAGAACTAGATAAAAATAAGTATATCAGACATATTTTCCTGCATACAAAATTTGGAGTTGAGAAAGATTGCCAAGAGATGCTGGTAGCTCCCCACTTAAATGATTATTATCCAACCGCAGGGTTTTTAACCTCTTCAGGTTTCCAATTGGTACAGGAATCCCACCAGTTACATTGCTGCCTGACAGTATACTGCATGAGCAGTGCAATATGATTATCCACAGAAGTAACGACATCAACCACAAGCAACTTGTTTCTCTTAAAGGAAATAGAGAGCGAGAGAGAAATCTTGTTATTAAGACATGCAATGCTACTAGAGACGCATAGGGAAACACGTTAAACCAGATTGAAACAAATGGTATATTTGAACAATTTGATATACGTAATTACCTATTTTGAATGAACATACCTCCAATAAAGTACAAGTAAGAAGCAAGCAGAAGATTATAGTACTTACAACACTTCAAGATAGGTAAGATCTCCAATTCTGTCTGACAAGGTTCCACTAAATCCCATCGAAGGAATTGTCCTGCAATATATAAAAGCAGAAGTATATTGTATATCATATCAGGCCATTGCTACAGCTCTGGTACATACTAAAATCTTACCAGAGAACTAATAAGTGAACACATGGTAACAGACGGATGTCACAATAGAAATAAGGATTATCTCGAAAGAAAAAAAAATTAATATCAAAAATATTGTTATTGTTTTACTTAAACTTCAATGATACTTTCAAAATTTTTAAAAAAAACTCACACTTCAATGATATTTTTATCTTGATCACACTTCACATGGCTCCATATACATGGATCAACTTGATTGCGTTGCCAATTATCAAGCTGGTTACCAACATCTTGAAGCTTAATCTTTATATCATAAAGCGCTTCTCCTGTTGAAAACGGTTAGTTGTTATCCAGTGCTGCAAAGAGTACCTAAATATCAGTATGTTGTACAGAATTCCTTCTGATAGTTTTAGGCAATAAGCAGGAGGGTTTGTGAAGAAGTATGGTAACTATCCACCACGTTGGTACTATTCCATATCAGTCACTGGGAGATATTGACTAATCCTTGATTGGCATACTGAGTCCTAATCTACACAAAAGTATGGATCACCTAATTCCTAGTGAATTGAATGATAAATTGCTATATCAATGTCTTCTGAGCTACTGAAGAACTAGATTAACAAGTCGAAGAATGTATCAATTAATAACTAGATGAAAAGATGATTTGTTTATACCTTGTGGCAAATTGGAAGTTACGGTAAGCCCCCTATGCAGAACATTTACATTGGTACTTCATCAATTCTCAAAAAAATTTCTCTCCAGGTTTTGTGGTGAATCATACATGCATTCACATCCTAACTCTGTGTTATATAACCAATGTCTATCTATATTTTACAAATTCAGTTTCAATCATTTTCCAGAATTTAGTACATGTGCCAAGTCAACTAATGCTAAAAGCGGTGTGCAAGAATTTTGGAGCAATAATACTTTTTCTACTTGTTTAATCCTGTGGTCAAAATGATTCAATGAATTTAACATTATACTCCAGGGACTTAAAAAAAGGAGAAATTATCCAATTACATAGAATATCTTTAAGAATTTTTTTTAATGACATACTTTAAGAATTTAATTGTAAATCTGACATGTCACCTTGAAGATAAGCATAAGCAAGGACCAAAAATGCACTGAATTTGAATCTATATTCTGATTCTATAATTGAAATTTTCAAATGCCAGAAGTTGGAAAGAAAACCTTGATAGGTAGTTCCAAGACAAGAATAAAAAGATGCCAAGAATAGAACAAAGCTGAGCTTCACTTTTTTGGTCTTCATCCAAATCTTTAACTCCACAGGCACCGAGAGAACTTCCAAAGAAAAAAAGTGTCAGAATTGTTGGAATCAATCGACTGCGGGGAATAGTTTTAACATGACATGACTAGATATTACTATTTTAATGTTTTAAACTGGCTGTGATCGACAAATATAAGTGGCGTGCCTCAAAATCCAGCAAAATATTTATTTTACACGTAGAACATTTTTTTATCCAACCCAACATGAATTTTTCAGCCTAAATCGGGAATCAGTATCATTTCGCTGGTCAATTAAAAAAAAATAAATTGTTCAAACACTTTAGCATCAAATTAGCATTGAATATTAGTTAGCTCTATTCCCTCAAATATAATAATGAAATTGTGAGTACTTTATATAAGAAGGGGTTGCTTCTTTGATTATTGGACAAGTCTAACATTGTTTAATAGGTGATCTCTCTGTCCAATTGACAATTTTCATTTTTATTTTCCCCTCCATTTGCAAGTGTATTCAGACTCCAGTAAAGATTACTCGATAAGTCCAGGATATTATTTATCTGAATACGGGAAAATGTCGAGCATTTTCAAAGATATTAAAAGACGGAAACAAGTAATAAAACAAGCTATGAAGTCAAGAAGAGAAGGAATACATGGCAGGGGCAGATAAGGGCCATCTTTCTTGTGGGCACGTTGTCCTTTGCTATTTCTTAGTAGAACAAGGACAGCCTAATTTTGCAAGGAACAAATGGATGAACTAAAATATATCATCATCAATCGAAGAAACTTTTAGCTCAGACTTGGCAATTTTCTAAAGCATGTTTATTTATTTCGAAAATTGTTCTCCTGTTTCAAAAGGTAGGGATTTCCAGTACCTGTTTCAAAAGGTAGGGATTTCCAGTACCTTTCATAAGGTCTAAGCTGCTAATGAAAGGTGTTCTTCAAAAAAGGCCAGAATTTAAAAGCAAAACCGCTGCCAAAAGGCAATTCCTATAGTTCTCAAGTACTAAAAGGAAAAAAAAAATCTGAAACAAGTTGTAAATCTAGCTATCTCCAACTACCAACAATGCGAACAAGAAATGGAAGTGAAAGAATCTACAGTTACATTTACCTGGAAGATGCTGCGGCCTTTGCTGAGAACGCTACCAAAACAACTTCAAATGATTAGGGTGGAGAAAGAAAAGCCCTTTCTAAAGAGGGCAAGTGAGGGAAAGGAGTAGGAAACCCTAGATTAAGGACTATCATCTGACTAGATTTTGCTTCGCTTATTGACTCAAGATCGCAGACTTAAAAAAGTAGCTTTATATGTATTGGAGAAGAATAGTGTAACAAGCAAAGACTTGCAGACTTTGCAAGGCATCAGCTGCTGAAGGAAAGGATCATCAGGAGACACTTCTTCCACACCAAGTGGGACCAAATAATTATATCGGAGAGAACAACATGTTCCATTTTCCTTCCCTCAAAAAGAAGCACGTTGAAAATTTTTTGGTATTCCTTTTCTGAAGCAAGGAACAGGAAGCTTCCTGCAGTCAAATGGTCAGGTCGCCTCTGCCTTCTCCAATATCTTATTAAGCAAATGGTAAAGTGGGGTGGGTATCAGTTAAATCTATTTTTAACCAAGCTGATCCGGTCAATTTTAAAATTTTTAAAAAATCAAAACAAAGCTACAGAGCAATTAGGCCAATTAGGCTGTATGCGAATTGCTGTAAACGGGAAGTAATGTGGTTCGATTTTATCAGCTAATATTTTCTTCATTTTTTTTTACTTAGGCAATTCTCGTACCATCAGGTGACCGGAATCTTAGGGTCTTGTTTGACTCTTAAAATTTGGATTAGAATCTTATCATCCCTTGACCAATTCAAATGTTTCAATGAATACAAATTATTTTCTTATGGGTTAATTACAAAAACAATCAGCAGATGGCCAGCAATCATCAGACCACCACAAACAGAAAAGATAAGGCGCAGGTGGTGTTAATTTAACAACGCTATGTGTACATGGATGCCCTCATTTTACAGCGACAGAGAGTACTGGCAGGCAGAAGATGCACCAATTGCGAACCTAACATTTTATACATATTGAAAACGCCCTAGCATTTTCATACACTGAACAAACGCTACATGGCCATTAATGAACTCGAGACTGAATCAGCAAACGATGGCATTAATTGGAAGTTCCAAGGTAACATTTGAAAACCATCAGGCTTCGCAGACCATCTATTCCTGACAAAAATATGCACAATAATTCAGTATCTGAAAGGAAACGATGGAATTCTGAAAAGAAACCCTATCATTTTAACAGGTACTAGGAAAAAAAATAGCAGTAAAGCAACATGGAAAGGTGAAAGAAGAACAAAGGCAGATATCCTTTGGCTATGCGAAGGATAATCAATTTTTAATATTTTTAAGGTACATAATACATTTCGGTACAGACTTTTGTTATAGCATCCTCATCGAAGGGGAAGAAATTATAAAGTAAATTATCTATTTATTGGCAAATATAGATCTATACAATTTGGCCTGTTATCCACTGGATATAGTAATAGTTTGTTAATTTTAAGTTTACAAAAATGTGGAATTCACAAGGGAAGATCGTTATAAAGCACAACAATTTGCAAAAAACTATTATGCACTGGGAAATTTCTTACTTCCATATTAGTATCCGTATCTCTGGAATAATCACCTGCAATAACATCCACCATAAATGCCCTTCTTAGAAATATAACTAGAAAAATGTTCTCAGACTGCTTAACTGGGAAAACGTAGAAAATTATCATACTTTCAACATAGACCATTAAGTAATAAATAAAGATAAAACAGAAGATCACATTGTGAACTTAGCATTTTTTCATCAGTAAGTGATAAAAAGTTATGGAAATCATCATGCTGAAGCAATTTTCTGTCTGATAAAGTCATCTTCAACATTTAATGTTCCCAAGTGTTTACCCGATTGTCAATGGTCTGACAAACCTGATGATGAATACAATAGATGTAAGAACTCAACACAGTTTAGCGTTGACAAGTACTTAACCACTCCATCAAGTGCTTGGTTGACACATCAGAGTAGGAAGGTGCCTCAACTACCAATTTACGGTTTGGTAAGGGGTGACGTAGACTTGAAACCCATTCCAGCCTCCATGGTTATGTACAATTTATCCTTATGGCATGTTAGGTGTATTCCACCCAATTTTGAAGAATAATTTATAATTTGGGATGGGAATGTATTCCAACCCCTACCAACAGACCCTTAATTATGGGAATTAGAATTTAATTCCAATCCAGATTATCACATACCAAACATAAGCCTAAAATGAAAGTTGAACGGTCAACCAGGACAGTCTCATGAGAAGATACAGTAAAATATTTGACACCTTATTCGTAGATGTCCTAAGATCATCATGCAAAAGAATGCACTTATCTCATTATATTCCATCAGCTCTAAAGTGGAACATTGTCCTCAAGCTCCAACCTTTTTTTCTTTGATTTCACTGTAGCGGTTCTATGCATTTGGGTCTATTATTCATCCTGACATAGTCAGTATCATACGAACTAAACCACTTGATCCGAGAATATCAGAGATTCATTCAGCACAAGTTTCCACATTGAGCGCGCAACTGCTATTGTTATTATGTTATATTACATACTAAATACAAGTAGAGCAAAGATAAAAGAAAAAGAGATGTCGTTTTCCATTCGGGAGGATGAAGTAAAAGATAGTATGAAAAGGGGTTAGCCTGACAATGAAATACCTCCTCCTGGCATATCTGCGGTCCATAGTGTCAAGTTATCCTTAAGAAGTTGCAAAATTAGTGTACTATCCTTGAAGAAGTTTTCACCAAGGGAATTGAGATCTGGAATAGCCTCATCAAATGCCTGTTTAGCCAGATGGCATGCCCTGAATAGCAGCAAAACATATACGGTTTTTACTAACATTTACACACACAAAAGAAAGTTAACATCTTTTTAAGATTTCCATTAGATATCAAGAGAAATATATGGAAACTGAAAAAAAAACATGTACTAACCTTTCAGGTGAATTCATTATCTCATAGTAAAAGACGGAGAAATTCAGCGCAAGTCCAAGCCTAATCGGATGACTGGGTTGAAGATCAGTCATAGCAGTGATCGTAGCTGCCTGTCATGGCAGAATATCAGCTTTCCTGATCATCATTATAGCTTCAAGAAAAGGCACTAACAAGTACAGATTACTGAACGTACCTGATAAGCTTTGAGGGACTGATCTGCAGATTCCTTTCTTTCACTTTCATCTTTAAATTCTGCCAAATAACGGTAATAGTCCCCTTTCCTACCATTCCCCCCAAAAATGAGAAACTTAAATGGCAGATATACTATGCATCCGCAGGCCTACTAAATCAATCTTATCAAAGTATAACAAATAAGTCTATATAATAAAGAAATAGATTCTCCAGTAACTTCTAAATAAAAGTTGACAAAAGAATAAATTGTTTCCTCTGTCATAGCAATCAAATTTAGCAAGCAAAATATGATCAAATATAATAATTTAGTTAATCATTTTGACAAAAATGGAAAAATAACTAAACAGAGAATCTGTAGAGCCACTTACATCTTGTAGAAGAAAACAATCGAGTCCCCAGCTGCAGAAGACGGAAGAATGTGGATGGCAATGACAGACAAAATATCATTACATATCCTCGTCATTTCATTCTCGACTTTGGTCCTATAATCGTTAACCCTCCTAACATTTCGTTCGCTCCCCTTCACCTCTTCTTTCTGTTCAAGTGAACCGAGGATCCGCCATGATGCTCTTCTTGCACCGATCACATTCTTATATCCAACCGATAATAAGTTTCTCTCCTCCGGCGTCAGCTCAATGTCCATTCTAGCAATCTTCTTCATACACTCCATCATATCTGATAAGTGAAAAAACAAAGTTGGTATCAGGATTGGCAGGTCAATAGACGCAAGGTTTGTCTTCTTCATACACTCCTATTGATAGGCGATTGAACCATGTGGAACAGAGGATTGCACATGGTAAAAAAAAAAAAGTTAAAAAAAATCTATTTTGCATATTCTCAAGGAAAGATCGAGTAAATATATCAAATCCATCAATTAGGGCCCCAGTAACCAGCATTGGCCTTCTCCTTCGCTTATCAAGTAATCTTTGCAATTAAAAAAAAAAATTTACTCAAAGCAAAAAATGCAGCCAAAAACTTTATCCCAACTAGAAAAAAAAATCCGAAACAAATAAAAACAAGAAGGTACATCAAGGTACGAACATAAAAAAAAAAGTCCAAATCTTCACACAGAGAGGAAATATAATTGAAAGAAGACCAAGGTAACAAACCATAAGTTAGGATCATCCAGCTTAAAATCCAAGAAAACAGGAGGAACCTAAACGAGGGGACCTAAGAAGGGGGAAGTAGTAAGGGGAAAAAAATTTAAAACTTTTGGGTGCAGTGCGCACCATCGTATCTCTCTGCCTGCTCCGCCAGCTTTGCCATGAACACGAGCCTCTCTCTCTCCTCCATCTCCCCCCTCTCCTCCTCCTCGCTCTCTCCCTTAACCTTCTGCTTTACTCACACCGCCGGCCACTTTACTCCGCCGTGCAATGAGAGAGAGAGACCGGCTCCTTCCTCCGTCGGCTGTGCGTGCAGTAATCACAGCAGAGCGAAATAGAAATAAAGAAGTTTCTACTTCGGATGGACTTATCGGCCGTCCGCACCGTTCTTTAAGATGCGCGCACGCATCAACATGCGGCGGGCGAATCGTGTCTCTCACGCTTTCTATCGCTTCGGTGGGTCCCGCGACGGGCGACGCGTGGGGGGGGGGGGGGGGGGGACACCACGCAGTTTGAAAAAAGCGACGGTCGGGATTCGCGGAGGACCGGGGGATCCGACGGACAGGGAAGACGGCGAGTCGCGGCCCGGAACGACGGGCGATCGCGACCGTCGGTGGCAGGGCTACGTCGAGGTGCCTCCGCCCGTCGGATTGGGAATTTGGGAGAAGGGAGGTTTCTGTTCCGAGGCGGCATTGCGGGGGGGCATGGGTTTGACGCGTGTAGCGAGCAAATGAGAAGCCGACTCCTGTGGACTGTGGGTTGCAGAATGCGGAAAGATAAAGGAGGGGGCGTCACATCACATCACAGCGAGATCACGATTGCCATGAAGGGGGTTTAATTAATGAAAAAGGTAATGAGGGGAGTTGAGCTCGGAATCGGCGTATGGAAGATATGGATGTTGGGGCCTGTCCGCTTGCTGCTGTCAGTGGCCTCTGGCGACGTGGAGGGGCGCATTTGGCCTGGAAAAGAGTTGGACAGGTGGTCATTTGATCCTATTTATCATTCATCTCAGCATTGATGAGGACATATGTTGGTGTCAGCTAATGCCGGGGAAGATGTGAGGTTGCCTGCGCCCATACTGTGTCAGAGGTTGAATCTATAGCGAAGCGAAGCAGACTGCTGGCATTCATCCTTGGAAGAGAACTTTATTATAATTAATTGCGAGCTGAATTACCTGTTCAAAATCCACCAAGTTTGCAATTATCCTGTTGTGGGATCTCAGGAGGCTTGATACAAATTAGCTAAACACAATCATCGAACGCAGAATACCTTGTATTAAGAGCTCGTACTAGGTAGAAGAGAAGGCCCTAATGAAGCTTAAGACGTTATCCAAATAGCACCTCCGAAGGAGAGTTTTTAGCATAGCAGGCTATTTACTTTATAAGAAATTGTCTCGCCCATATCGACTCAGTAGCAATACAGCCAGGTCCAGCGAAGCATTTGAGAGATAGCATTACAAGTCTTCCTCCTACCCTTTTCGCCCACTTTTTAAAGTCTACAGGTAAGAATTTATCGGCTAAAACAGGGAAAAGGGAACTGCGGTCACTCCTCACCCAAGTCTCTTTATCTTTTCTGGTATATTGCATAATATAAATAAGGCTCTCAAATGATCAGAAAGGCCTGTAGCGCATAGACCTTCTGTATCTGGGGAACTTCCTGCAAATGCATACTGGAGTTATTACAGTTGCTTGCATAAGCAAACAAAACTAATACAAATTCTCAAGGCATACAATTAGTCATTTAAGCACTAATCCCAAAAAAATGGATAATAAAAATCTCAAATTTGTCTTTAAGACAGTACTGAGTAGTTAAGTAGGTAGCACCTATTGCTTCTACATAAGCATTTATCTTAGAAGACCATTATGTAGGATTAAAAACAAGGCAATAAGAAAAGATGATGAACTAACCCGTAAGCATAAGGGGGAAGGAAGTATGGAGGTGGCATGTAGGGCCTCCTATATGGGTAACCCGTATAGGGACTGAACCGGCGTGGACGGAACTGCTTCATTCCTGGTACGTTGGTCCGCTTGGCTGCTACCTGCAGGCAAAGAAGAATTACCCTTTCATTAGAAACACACCACAAACTGTCATTGTGTTCAAGTACTAGAATTAAGTGATACAAGATGTGAGATTGTAGAAGAACCTTGATTTGACGGCCATGTAGTTCAGATTCGTTTAGCTGGAGAGCCTCTTGGACTGCCTCGACTTCCAGAAATTCCACGTATGCAAAACCCTTTGGGGAACCAAACTTGTCGGTGAGGATGGTCACCCTGTTGACTGTTCCGCATGACTGGAAATGCTGCTGCACTTCCTCAGGCGTGCAGGCATAGTCAACCTGCAGTTTCATAAAGACTGTTTTTATAGAGTACTTTTACCAGTTAACACATATATCAGGTTAAGAAAAAACAATCAAAATATCACAACTCCAAAATTCATACTACATTTAGTCATCGTGAGAAACAGCAACCATGATTTAAAAGAATATAAAGAACATAAAAGACAAGTTATTGGTAAATCCAAACCACGAAATATGCAAGGAATCTGTTTCCTTTTAAGTGAACACAACATTTCATATAAAAGCTATTATGAACATAAGTTTCTATTCCCAGATTCTCCAGCAGATGAATGGATTTAGCACAATTGAAACTTCAAACATGATCATCTGGTCGAAGAAGCAAACAGAACCGCTTTGCTTAATGATGATATACTAGAAATTTCACGAAATAATCTTGCAACCAAATCATTTAGAAATCAACTCATTTCTCATGTAATTCAGCTGAGATAGCTTTCCAGGGGTACAAAAGGAACTAGCACAGGTAATTTTGGCAATGGTAAAGCCCCAAATGATATCCAGAGTTTTTCAACTAGAGCATATTCGATATGGTCCTGTGAGTTTTTTAGTCTTTAACTGGCCAGTTAGGAAAGGACATAAAAGGGCCAGATAAAATGCCATGCGCCAAGCATTCTAATGCTATCACCAGCATGTAGCAGAACTTTTTCCCTCAGAGAAAAAATATAGAACTATCTTAAGTAGTAACGCCCTATCCCAGAATCATTTGCATTTTAGGGCATTGGTATCATAACTGGAACGTATTCCAACCAAACATTATCCCATACCAAACATGTTTAGTTGTAAGTAATGGATGAAGATGAAGCTCATGCTCATTAAACCCAAGTGCCCTTGTTTGCAAAGACGCTTCAAGTAACCAAACATTATCCATGCTCACCTGAAAAGCCATCACAATTGATCTTGAGATTTCTTCACCAGCACTGTCAAGTTTAAATGGTCCAAATATCTAAAAAAATCTTTTCCAATGACCAAGTCTCCTAGTAACCATCATTTTGGTCTTGCACAGATCACACTCATGTTACAAAGTATTAACATCATGATCAACATTAGGGTACCATTGAATTTTGTTTGGTTTTGAAACCAAAACCAACCAGTACCGTCAAAGTTTATAAAGATAATGAATGGGAACCAAACCAAGTACATCAAAAATAATAAAAAAGAATCCAATATAAAATCATGTCAGATTGGGGACTTTCTAACACATTCTATACGATTTGTTTCACATAACTCATTCACTCAGTTGCCAACTTCATCCCCACAAATAGTATCATGTTGAACAAAATGACCAGAAATGACTACGTTCAATATTGAATTCAATTATCATTCCTCAGTTCTTCGCATACTAAAGAAAGCTACTGTTGAGCCATTAATCCCAACCCAGCGAAAGAGCTGAATCTTAGAAATCATTCTAACACAAACAAGTTAGCTACTATACAGCCCAAATTACTTTTCCTGCTGCTGTTATCCAGTATGGTCAATTGACATAAAGAAAATTGAGATTGTAATGCAGAACCCATGCATTTGTTCTGCATTCAAAAATTGTATAATCTCCGAATTTACTAAACTTAATTGTCTAGTATGATGAAGTGTGACGTTGACTACCCAAAACCAGTTACGGTGGAAATGAATAATAACTGAAAACAACAAGGCTATTCAAAATAAAAGAACAATCAACACTAAAAGATAAAACATAGAATAGATCGAAAACTCTCAAATTTCAAGAGTAATAGAAAAGACAAGTTGCTTGCGGCTCACAGATATGCAGCAAAGTACTTGGAAATATCAATCTGTATAGAACTTAAAGAAAGAAGAAAGAAAGAAAGAAAAAGCTCAAATCACTAGCTAGCAAAGTAAATGGTTCCCTGGTTCTCAACCTTTCTATAGTATTTGAAATTGATCGAACTTGCACTCTTCTGCAAATAAATCAGAACAACCATCTAACATCTTAGAGGCCACAATGCCATGGTGAAAACAAATATTATATCAATCAAAAAAAGGGCAGAAACAGTTAAAAGCAAGGCCCCCTAGCAAGAGATCAAGAACATACAGGATATAGAAAGAAGAAAAATATAAGAGAAGACCACAAACAAGAGATCAATGATCTTCCAATTCTCACCATAGAATGCTTAGCAACTATCCAAAGCTCTCCAATTCCAACACCAAGAATAAGCAGCCTTCCGCGTCTCTATTTGCATGTGCCCGTAATGGAGTTACATTATGCCAAAGCACAATGAATTTTGCACTCTACCTACCCCTATTCCTATTGTCAAACAGCCCTTCAAACTTTTTTGTCAGAGTTGCTCAGGCAAAATCCAAATCCTCACTACTTTTTTTTTGCTCTTGTATCTTTTTTCTTCCTACCAAGTTTGAAGGTTTTTTCTCTCTCATGATCTTTTTAGCCATCTTTTTCTTATGACAATTTTTTACAGCTACAACATTGAAAAAAGAACGTTTTCTCTCGCTCTTTTCAACTACAAGCTTTACTGTAAAGCAGAGCTTCCTGGCACCCCATTATACTGGGCAACAGAGAACTATAATACTGAAGATGTACCTGCGGCCATTATTAGATGCTCCATTAAAGGATCATACCAAAATTGGCAAGAGATTTGAATAGATATTCATTCTATAAATAAAAAGTAACACAAATGTCAAGATAATAAAGTACAAGGATTCAACTTTATCTGATTCTAATACGTTAAAATCCATATTACACAGAATGATAAAAGGAATAAAAATATTTGCTGAAAATAAAGAAAAAAGGGATCAGGAATCAATTTGGCTATTCAGATGTTATGTCATGTCAATATCCGGTCCATTATGCTCAAAGGAAATAGTTAGAACATCCAAAATTACTAAAGCATTTAAACATATTCATAATAGAACTACTGTCAAAAAGACTGAAAGCAACCTTCCAGAGCATGTTGGATATTATAGTAGAGCGTACACAGTCCAAAGTTAAGACAAAACTAAACCATCCACTTATGAAATCAAATCTACTTAAATACTTGTAGTTGAACTGTATAAAACTAATTCAATATAGTTGGTATTTTCAAAAATAACCAGTGGAAAAAGCATTGCCTCCATAAATTATATAAACTTAAATACTGTCAAATGAAATTTCAACATCCAAGGCAGCATGAAGCACATAACTGGATCTCCCATAGACCAAGTCAAGGAAGATAAACTTGCAAAACTTTAATTAAGAGCTCAACAAAAACAAAGAATACAGCACCTTTATATGTATACTCGAGTTATAAATGTCTATATAATTATTGTCAATCCTGTTGGCATTCAAATAAAAGTCTCCTTGATGCTGCTCTACCCCTATAAAGTCAATATAGATCTGATCTTCAAGTTTCTCATGCTTATGTACAGGAAACTAAGCCACGGAAAAAATTGTAAGGAAGAACTAAATATAAAAGTAGGTTGTATTACTTGACTTAACACATCATTTGGAATACTACAAAATAATTCAAAAGAAAAGCCTAACCATTTGTCCTAAATTCTGCTGCAAATATTATTTTTGAAGCAAAATTAAAAAGCACTGAATTGCAGAACATATACTATAATTAAAAACACCCTAGAAGCATTGAACTTGCTATTTCACAGTAACGGGGCAATGGTGCTGAGATTCTTTCATTCACTAATGTTAAACAGTGCCTGTAAATCACAATGATGCATCATTCCATAACAACAACAAAAAAGTTTATGAAGCCAAGTTCTTATTGAGAAAACCATAGGAACAATATCAAGATTATAACAAGAAAAGTTTACCAAAACTCACATTACCAACATATACAGAGCGTGAATCAACCTCCTCTTTATTTGCTTGATTTGCAGATGAACTGGCAGGATCTACATATAATGAAATGAAAGTTTAATCAGATACTTTATCAAAACAAAGGAAAAGTGAGTAAAAACCAGCATTATTTAGTCGAGATAAAATTTGTTTTACATTCACATTTTGCAATATTAGTCAACAATATTCAACATAGAAACACCAAATACTAAGTGTTTAAAAATGACTTTTACACTTTGCATGATTAGACAAATACTCTACTAGCCTCATGGTGGAGGCATATTATAGATTACACTGATACACGAACTTTATAGCTTCAGCAAAAGAACATCAGGGCACGATAAAGCACCATTTCCAAGTTATTGAGTTAGTGGGTTTACTAGGCAAACGAGTGTTGGAAGTTTTTGCACAAGCAACTAGCAACTTCAGAATTGAAAATAGAAGTATCCGAAGCTCGAAGGAACTAAGTCTAGAATGGAGGAAACGACACATAGCATATAGAGATATAATAGTGCACTTTAATCACACCCATGAAAATCTACTTCCTCTCTAGAGTAATGGCAGTCCACATTTGATAATAGCAGTAACTTTCAGAGAACAAAACAGGCTCCTGGTTGGATAAACAACGAAAACTGAAACTCCTCCTGTGATCTCCTTTTCTCCCCACAGCACAGAACAATATTTTTTTAATTAACAAAACCTCGTACCTATTGTGATGTTCTTGTTGTAATGTTTTAAAATGAGAATTATAAACGAGATGGTCCTAAATACGGGAGAAAAAAAAAGGAAGAGAAGAATTCGACCTTGAACAGCGCCCATCTCTTTCTCAACTTTCGCTTGCATATCGCGGAGGGCGGCGGCCTCGTCCTCCATCTCCTTGAGCCGTTTCTTCATCTCGTCAAGTTCCTGCACGAATCGACAAGATCAGGGGTAAAATTAGAATTAGGGTTTCGAGGGACACTGAGAAGAGAAGAAGAGCGAGGTGGGGAGAGGAGGACCTTGGCGGCATCATCTTCGGCGTTGCAAACGTCGAGGTCGGCGTCCATGTCGCCCACATCGGGGATCTCGCCTCCATAAACCTCGTGCTCCTCTTCGTCGTCCATTACCTCGCCTCTGCAACCGGCGAGTCGAAAGCGCTTCTCCCCGCTCCATCGCCCCCACTTTATAGGCAGCACACAAGTCCCGCATAAAAAATTCTATGGCTTCGCCAGGCTGGCATAACGCTATAACGGCCGCTAAAATAACCGGATGCAATTACCGGAGCTGAACCGATCCGGACGCATCCGGTCGAATTCAAACGTCCAAATCAGTCATTGGGAAGTTGGGCTTCTGAATTGGACGTGTCAAACTCTAGGCATCTTTACTTTTCCACTTCGATCGCTCGCTAGAGTCGATTAATTTGAGATTAAATTATATCTGACGTTGCTTTTTTCTCTATTAATTCATGGGATTTTTTTTTCCTTTATGTCCATGGTGAGCATTGAAAAAGTATCGCTACTCTAATTAAGTCAAAATTAATGACGCATAGAATTGAGTCGTGCAGGGTACGCATGGCTCTTGTTAGACTTATGCACGTGTCGTGACCCCGTGCTATTTTTTGTGCAACCTGGCATGACCTAAGAGCGAGCCTGGGCAGGGCCCGCCACCGAGCAGCCCACGGGCATCATCAGCCATCCAACGGACCTTACGCTGCCGAAATATTTGATCGAGGCTAATAAATACTGCGCTTTTTAGTCTTTAATTCAACCGCGCCATACGGCTCAGGACAAACTTGTTGCCGTCACTTTATGCCCGTAAGCCAACGCAGCAGCGTGCCCAATTAAATATAATAAAATAATTCATCGAGCCCCAGTTTTGGAACCCATCCCACGCGCAGGACCAACACGCCATTTTGTTACCCACAGCCTTACTAGTTACTACCTTCTCTGTTCGTGGAACCCGATTGTGGTGGGCCATGGAGTATTACTCGAATCACTAAAGGGGTATATCGAAGGGTAAGATAAATGCCTCTCCACCGCCACCACCGAGCGGCTGGCAGCTGCCGGTGAGGTGGACCAGGTGAGGCGGTGAGTTGTCCCAAAGTCTAAAAGGCTTCGCAGTCTCGGCTCAGCTCACCTTCTTAGTGCTTGACCTCGGGCGGGATCGGCTCGCTCGCTGGTCTTGCTCTGCGACATCGAAAGCGGAGGGGGGAGGAAGAAGCCCTTCGAGAGCCTCGGCGGTGGTGGGATGGCGGGCGGCGACAAGATCGATTACGTGTTCAAGGTGGTGCTGATCGGCGACTCGGCGGTGGGAAAGTCGCAGATCCTGGCGCGGTTCGCTCGGAACGAGTTCAGCCTCGACTCCAAGGCCACAATCGGTGTGGAGTTCCAGACGAGGACGCTCATCATCCAGCACAAGAGCATCAAGGCGCAGATCTGGGATACCGCCGGCCAGGAAAGGTGCTTCCCCTACGAAAATCCTATCGCTTTTTTTAATCCCAAATTCTGGTCTTTCTTGGGATCTGGAAGTCGTTGTTGCTTGTGGCAGATTGGTTCCGCCATTTGCTTGTTGATCTACGTGGTTCGATTTTAGTAATGGTTTCAGCTGCTGTTGGTTACTTATGATGTAGCTTGTTTTTCTTATTGATGTTGGAAGATCCATATATTTGTCTCTTATTTTATTTCTCTAAAGTTACTTGTTGAATTCAGATTAGCTAACATCTATTGATCTGATAACTAGGTGATAGCACATTAATGGTGGGTCTGTGACCGGTAATGATTGATTTGGCATTGTGCATAGTTTCTTTTCATTTTAATCGGACAGATATTCTGCACCTAAGTTCTGACTATTAATTGGTATCCGCCTTGCTTCTTCAGCAATTCCCCCTAGTTGTCCATAAAAGGTCGCACATTCCACGCTCTTGATCTTATAACAAGATAAAGTGTGAGAGAAGCTACCTTAACCAGTAAAATGTGCATCGTGTATACATTACAGTTTTTCTTAAATTCATTCTTTTTACGTTGACTAGTTCTTGCTGGAGAATCTTACAGTTTTCTCCATCATGATATGATAATGAGAATGCTATAAACTCGAACAACACATCCAACAACAAAATTATGTGTATTCAGTTCAATTCAATATGCAAAACTGTATATGTTTTCCTTAAACTTGCGGATCAAACTTCCTAGGTACATACGTTACTTTTTTGAGCAAATTTTTCATCTGTAAGAATGGAACTATATTGACCATTCTATCTCCAAATCCTATTTGCTAGGGTTTTCAGCAATACTAAGTGTCATATTAGGTGATAAATTTATATAGTTCTACATGATCCTATTTTTAGGTAGATGTTTACACACTGTGTGATGTAAAATAAAGACACGTGGATTGCTTTGCATGCATCATGATGAATTCATTTTTGCTTCCTTGTTATCTTTGAATCATGATCATATCAATAAGCACTTGACTGTTCTTTGTTATCTTTGCATGATGATCATTTCAATTAGCACTTAACTGTCACTTCCTCTATTTTAAACATATATATATATACGTATATGGGCACATTACTTTTAGCCAATTGGATTGTCCGTTTCGATTTATATGTGACCACAAGCTTTCAGCTTATCCAGTGACATTTTTGCTGGATGTGCAACTTTTTTGCTTCTCGCAAGATGAAAAATTTTCCTATCTACTATCAAATGATCTATGCTTTGAGTTTGCCCCCCAGTTCCAAAAAGCTGATGTTTTGTCACTGATTATCTTGAAAAGTATAGGAACAGAGTTAAAAGTTTTATCTAGTATCAGACTCTTTGGTGCTCTTTATACCTGCTTCAAATCTTAATAATCCCATGAATAATTAACATCCGTATTGTATACAGGTATAGAGCTGTCACCAGTGCATACTACCGAGGGGCTGTAGGGGCCTTGTTGGTCTATGATATTACCAAACGCCAAAGCTTTGACCATATTCCTCGGTGGCTTGAGGAGCTGCGGAGCCATGCTGACAGGAACATCGTCATCATGTTGATCGGCAACAAGACCGATCTCGAGGACCAAAGAGCTGTAGCCACTGAAGATGCCCGAGAGTTTGCGCAGAAGGAAAATCTCTTCTTTCTGGAAACATCAGCACTTGATTCGACAAACGTTGAGAATGCCTTCCAGACTGCGCTGACTGAGATTTTCAACATCATCAACCGGAAGAACCTGACTGCTGATCCCGAGAGCAACAGCAGCGCACCAACGCTGCCAGGAAAGAAAATCATCGTTCCTGGTCCAGCGCAGGAGATACCGCAGAAGAAGACATGCTGTGCGACTTCTTGAATACCTGTTTTTGCCTTCATAGTTGTGGTAAAATTAGAGTTGTATCCTAGAATCATGAGTAGCAGCTACATATTTTGATTGGTGAAGTCTTGGTGGAGGAAATCATCTTATGAACTTGGAAATAGTTGATTCAATCTTACGATCTGTGTGATCTTGGTTTGTTTGGGTGGATTCGGACATTTCTTCTTGTCCTCGCCTCTCTAGTGCTAATCTGACAATTTTAATTGAAGACAGCAAGCAGGTACTGTTAGGTCAGGAAACTAAAGATTTGATGTGTTGGATTGAGGTCCCAATCACTGTGCTCTTCAGCTACGTACTTGTTGAAGTTAATTCATAATTATTTTGCATTTAAGGTTAGATACTTTGATTACATTCAATGCAGGCACTACCTTGTACTTGTTATGTAGATCGAGGTAACATAGTAGAACTGCAGAAGGATGAGGTAAACATAGTCATCAGATGCACTCCAAATTTTCTCATGATGAAAATAGTTCATAAACTTAAAAAGGTGTAGCGACTACCATCGATGACCCTTAATATAACTGGTTTTATGTTCTATAGAAATAATGCTGTTACTCCATTTGTGAAAAGATATTTGGAGTAATTATGATTTATGTAATTATTATAAATTATAGACTGTAGATTTTACCTAAATTAATAAATAATTTTTAAAAAAATCTCATGCCAGAGAAAGGAAAAAAAATATCATTTTAGTAAAAATTTAAAAAGAAATATAAAGTTTCTTTTCTCTCAAAAAAAGACTCATCACTAACACAGCCTGCATGTGTAGGATCTAGACCTCGCAGAAAGATGGAAAGATGGCAAATTAAATTCACAACAAATTTATAAAATGTCGTAATAAATACGATGCAGTACAAGCGTTATCATCTCATCATCCGCATACATAGCATGGCACAGTCGTCAAACAAGAAATAAAGAACACTCACAGAGCGCACACATAATCGCCGCTGGTCTCGATATCGTCGAAATCCAGATCTTCATCCATGTCGTCGAGATCCAAGCTTCCGCCACCTTCAAAGAGGCCGCCACCGAGCGCAGGATCCCCGCCATGCTTCCTTGCTTCCTCAACTATGGCTGTGATCTCCTGAATGCTTTGCCACCGATCATCCTCCTCCGCGCCCTGTAGATTGCTTTGATACTCATCAGTGAGCTCAATCGGCAGGTTCTTCGAGAACCAGGGGTGTCTCTTTATCTCTGGAATGGTTATCCTCTGCAAGAAAGAAACCAAAAGCTCTCTCAGGTTCTACCTACAGAGAAGCATGTACAGTGTTATCCCAAGTTTTACCTGTTCAGGGTTCGGCACAAACACTCGGGATAAAAGATGCCTGCATTCCAGGGAGACTCGCACAAATTCCGGAATGCTGTATTGGACACCAAGTATTCTCTGGCAAGTAAGAGAGAGAAAGCTAAAGCACTTACTCAGATAAAGGAGCACGGAACAAGAACTACTAGAAATCAACTCCAGTACATGTCCAATATATAACTTATTAATCGAACAAATACATGCACAGTCATGTGCGAGGCATCATACACAAGCAAGCACAAGATCAGCAGCCTTCCCCATTTGATGAGAGATAAGTGAAAGAAGCTTTGAGAAAACTAGTGTTTTTCTAATTATATGAAGCCGGTAAGCAGACAAAAATCCATGGGTATCCAAACCCGAATATCTAGGAAAAAGCACTCTTTAGGGCTTAAATGGTACAGCGATCAAGGGCAGATGTATTCAAGATAATAAGGTCTTATCATTCTTCATTATCTGCAAGATTGTCTTTTTTTTTTCTTAGGTGCTTATTTTGTTTGGGCTTTCAGTTACCTTATATATATATCAACAAGAAGTAAAGTACGACCGAACCTAATTTTCAATTCATTAGATGCCCTAAAAAGAAGCGAGTAAGGTACCGAAGTCCAAATTTCTTCAAAAAGTTCAATGAATGCTCACCAAAATTGTCTTCCTGAAGTTCTTTGGATCAGCAGGATCCTCAAAGGGATAAGCTCCGACCAACATCACATACAAAGTCACTCCACATGACCAAACATCTGCAATCTGAAGTTTAATTTCCTCACCAACGTCATTCATTACCAGCAAAGGCATTCAAAACAATGGGAAAAGCAACAGAGAAATGAACTTACTTTTCCATCATACTCCTTCTTAGATAACACCTCAGGGGCAATGTAAGCTGGTGTGCCGACCGTTGACTTTGGTTGAGAATGCAACACAGAAGACTATCGAACCCAAAATAATTCTCAATCCTGTGAGTGAACATATTGGGGGAAAAAAGATGTGCTCGAACAGTAGGTATGGAGGTACCTTAGAGTAACCGAAATCGCAAATTTTGAGTCGAGGTGCGGTGCTGCCATCCAAGAGTGTATTCTCTAGTTTGAGATCACGGTGACATATTTGCTGCAATGCAAAGGACAAGGATGTAATCACCATATATGGTCAGGTCTGAAGTAATAGTACCACTGCAGGACAAACACAAAACACCACCATGGAATGGCAATAGCTGACTCCAGAGATCAGTTGTTGAAAGAAAAATCTTGCCTGTAAATATCATTACCACCAAACGAACTGATTAGATGAAGGCACTGAATATGAAACTATCTTAGACAGCAAAGCGTCGATCCTCAATTTAATGTTTTTCTACCTCATCCTCAGTAAATCTCCCTGCATTGCATATTCTCTCGAAAAGCTCTCCACCAGCTGCATACTCCATAACAATGGCTAGATGCGTTGGTGTTAACAAAACCTGAATCGTTAACATCCAGTTAGTCTTACAAAAAAGAAAAGCTTCCATAGAAGCAAAAGAGCAGTCTATATTCCCTGATAGCTCACTCGATCAAAAAATGATATATATTAAGTTACTTCCACAGTTTTGGTGAGTATCAAAGTGAAAAAAATGACCACCATATCTCAAGCAAAGGTATAAATTAGATGTTCATAATAAGATATGCACATACCTCCTTAAATCTGATTATATTGGGATGCTTCAGTGATCTATGATTCATGATCTCCCTCTGAACATGCTCATCGATCTGCCAATAATTCATTCGCCGTAAGGAATCAAATGCTAGAGAATTCATTTCTAATAGATACTCTCGAACCAAGAAGGTATTAACTAGAAAGCACGAGCTTGATTGAGATTGGGGAAAGTTCACAATCAGAAGGAAAAAATAACAAATATCAATTTTCAGTAACATACTAGATTCTATTACAGTACTTGTAATTTATCAATGTCAGCATTTCTTGCAGGAGTTTTATATTGGAAACTATAATCATTGACGCCTCCTAACTTTGATATAACCATCAAGTATTGAATACCAATAAGAACCTACATATGTCACCGATCAAAGTAAAAGCAATCTCCCCAATTTTAGCATGTGCACTTCGACAGATCAAAATATTATAAATAATCAATAGCTTCCGATGATTTGATCCAAAAGTAATGCTTATCTTGGAATCCGATAATTTGATTTTATTCTGCTAAAATATTATGAGAATATAACAACCCTAGAAACAAACGAATCGATAACCGACATATGACTTGAGAGTTCAGAGTCTTAAAATTTTTCTTTAGAAGAAGGATTGCCTGATAAAACCAGGTTATGACCGAAAGTGTTGGATGACCTGCATCAAACAAGCGAAACAATATGCCCTAATCGTCAAAACAGTAAGAGTGCAGAAAAAACACCAGAAGCTTCAAATGCTATCCTATAACGTCAAGTCAGTTTTGGATTACCTAGCCTGGAATATACAAAGGATCAAGCACTTAAAATACCAACTAATATCAACTGAGACAGAGCAAGGACCAAAGTCAACAAAGCTGAAACCTTTTGCCCTCTCTCAATGAACTTAATAGCAAAGAGCTCATTGGTGCGCACATCTCTGACGAGCTTGGCGACCCCAAAATTGCCAGAACCAAGGTCTTTTAGGACCTCATACCGCTCCATTATTGGTGACGGAAGAGAGCAGGAAAGAGCATGGAACTAAACAGCTTCTTCTTCGGCTTCAGCTTCAGCTTCAGCTTCGGCAGCAGCAAGCAGCAGCAGATGAGAGGAGAGAAGGATGAAGGGAGAAGACCTCACACTCCCAGGCTCAGTTGCGTGGTAGTGGGACTCACGGAGCTCGGGAAGTGGGGAGTGCGCGTTGGGTGAAGAAGTGTTAAAATATTCTCGTCACTGATGTCGGATAAGCGCGGCGTGAAGGTGGACGTGTATCCCCCGCTCCATTTGCCCATTTTTCATCAACGTATAAATCTTTTTTCTCAAAAAAAGGAAAAAAAAAGAAAAAAGAGAATTAGATAAAAAACAAGGATTTTCCGTCACTTTTTATTCTTTTGAACATTGCTTTCAGAAAATGCTTTTTCTTTTTTAAATTTGGACCGTCCGCGTATAACTTTCTTATTCTTGAAATTGTCAGGTGGATTGGATTTATTGATCATGATATGAAAAAGTATCATAATAAGACTGCTTTGATAATAAATAAAAAAATAATTATGTATTTTCAAGAATACATAAGCTTAATTTTATTACGAAGGGAAAACAAACGCACGTCCACATCCCACATATGAGAATCTATAATTAGCTTCCGACATGTTTGATTCAATTCGATCAAGTTGCAGGATTCCCAAGGAAATGATATTACATTCTCTGCAATGCAGATGTACAGTTATGCGTTTGCACACATATATAAAATGATTTGAAAGAACAAATATATATATATAATAAAAGTATTAAAAAACAAGGGAACGAGCGTGGCGTCGATGCCACGGTTTTTGTCAAATTGCGAGGGCGTTGCATTTGGCAGCGCAACACGCTTCCCTTCTCATTAATTGCTTAATAAATTTATTCCCCCTCGGTCCCCCCACCGTTTGATTAATTTTTACAATTATGTAGTTAGTTTGATGACGTATCATCATCTCTCCATCGGTGGACGTACGACCCAAAAGCGTGTGGGTCCAGGGGAGGTTGGCTGGACCCCTCTGGAGTTTTCGGGAATCTTAAGGTACGTCGGGGTTTCGACGGTGGGCGGACGACGATGGAACAAGATGAAGGGCAATCGAAAGGCTCTGCGTGACGAGATGATGATGAGGAAGACCGATCCAAGTCATCATCCTGAGATTAATTAATCAAACGAAAGGTGGCGGTCAATTCGTTCATCGACGGCTCTCCTTCGCAGCGACCTGCTCGTGCAATTTGAGTACATGGATGACAGCCTGGCTTGGCCAGTTGGCACACCCCTTGATCACCACAGAACGGATTGATGGATGACAGCCCATTTAATATCCGTAATTTTTTGAAAACTAAGGAGAATTTATTACGAAGTAAATTGTTTTGAATTTTTAAGTGAATATATAAAGAAAAAAAATGAAGATGTAATTTTTTGATTGCATGCGGATGCGGCTAAGTGGGGACAAGATGAGGCTTCTGCAACATCTCTTTGTAGCCCCAAGCCCGAACAAGATAAAATGCCTTTGATGATTGATGCACACCCATTTGACCCAATCCTCTCCGAACAACTGTTTCCCACCCAACCTCATCACCATTCGCCGGGCCAGTGGAAGGCCGACACACGCTCCGGTTCGATGTAACGTCCGATACGTACATGTTATATGCATATATCTCTCTCGTTTAGGAGTCCAATTGGGTTTAACCAGACAAAACTTTTGGATTGGGCCCATATATTCTACAAAATTGATCCCACATCGCTACATTAATTAACTGCACTCATCAATAAAGAGTGCTCGCCCCATGCGCTGTTTGTTGCGCGACGATGTTCTCCCGTCCATATTTCTCTTATCTTTCCTGCACAACCACTTGCGACTCGTGAGATATTAACCACTTTGACCGCGACCTCACGTTTCCTCATCGTTATCCCATCCCCTGGCTGGATCCCCTCCCATCTCTTCTTCTTCCAATTCTCTTCCTATCATCCTGCCACTTGCGTGATCACGTTATAAAATAGCTTGAATCCACCACTTTTATGGGATTTGGAAGGTTCCATTTTTAAAGTCGCACTTGCAGATGATCTCGATGTGATGATATTTTTCTTAATCCCCATGAAAGGCGTCCGCCACTCTTTTCCTTCCTCCTCGAATCCCTCGCGATCGTTGGGCTGAAGCGGCGGCGGCGGTAGCAGCGACGGTGGAGACAGCGGCAGCAGGGATGGCGGGATCGAGAGAGGGGAGCGTCTACCTGGCGAAGCTGGCCGAGCAGGCCGAGCGGTACGAGGAGATGGTGGAGTTCATGGAGAAGGTGACCAGGGCGGCCGCCGCGGAGGGGGGCGAGCTCACCGTGGAGGAGCGCAACCTCCTCTCCGTTGCCTACAAGAATGTCGTCGGCGCGCGGCGGGCCTCGTGGCGGATCGTTTCCTCCATCGAGCAGAAGGAGGAGAGCCGCGGCAACGAGGCGCACGCTGCCTCCATCCGGGACTACCGGGCGAAGATCGAGGCCGAGCTCTCCGCCATCTGCGGCGGCATCCTCCGCCTCCTCGAGGAGCGCCTCTTGCCTTCCGCCTCTGCCACCGAATCCAAGGTATTCTACTCCAAGATGAAGGGCGACTACTACCGTTACCTCGCGGAGTTCAAGACCAACTCCGACCGCAAGGACGCCGCCGACGCCACACTCGCCGCATACGAAAAGGCCCAGGTAATTGCTCCTCCGATCGACCTTCTCCACTCAGGATTGCTTCAACCTTGTTCTGGGATCGAGTCGGTTCATGTAATTTTGCCGCGTCAATTTTGTGATCTCGAAAGGAGATTAGATGATGAGCAGGGTTACGGTCTTTTGTAAGTTGATTTAGTATTTGATTTGTGTTGACTGCTAGGATATTGCGACGGTGGAGCTGCCGCCGACTCATCCGATCCGGTTGGGTCTGGCGCTCAACTTTTCGGTGTTCTACTATGAGATATTGAACTCACCGGACCGTGCTTGCGAACTTGCGAAGAGGGTGAGTCGACTCTCTTTAGATCTGAAAATGTTTAGTTGCATTTTATTTTCCATGTCTATTTTACAATATCGAACAATTTCCTCAAATTACTATAGCTGGGCTCTGGGTCTGCTCATCTGATTAGCTGATTTAGAAACTCACTTTTAAGCCTCTTTTTACTTCTCGACTTTTGGTTTTTATGTAGATCAGTAGTTGAACAGGTCACAGGCGTTTTGGTGTTTCAAAAAGCTTTACCTTTTTAATTCTTTAGCTTTAGTGTTCCGTGATTTTCCATTATGTTTCCTATTTAGTGCTTGTAATTTATATACCGTTACAACGATCTAATTGCCTGTGTAATCGATATTTTGGGACAAATTTTGCTTTCCCTTCTCTGCTGTTAGATTTCTCCGAACATATTTGTGACAATGGTTAGGGGTTTATATTCCACTGTTTCAAAATGGTTTAGGGGTTATATTCCTTTATGGTGAAAACCTCAACATCATTATTGCTGATCTTTTGCTTATGAACCACGGATGTGTCAATGGTCTCGTTCTGAATACTATTAGTTGTTAATGAAGCCATCGGTCCTATTTCTTCTTCCTGCATATGAATTATTTGGTTTGGTTGCTTCAAATCTTACATGCAGTGGTAGTTGATATGCCAGAAAGGAAAAGGTTAATTATAATTCAATTGGACAATCTCTTTGTTTGTCCACAACTTCCTATGAATCTGAACAAAAGAGTTCCGGTGGGCCCGGAAAAGAAGGAATTTTGTAGCACATAGAAAAGTTCAAGTAGTATATAACCTTTATGTTATTAATTGTAATAAAAGCGTGTGACCCTGATTGAATACCATTGAAGTAGTTAATCAGGAAGTTTTGTTCCAAAATTGTTAGTATTGCTTCACGTCATGCAATGCCTGTTAGTGCAGGTTGAATATTTTTGTTTTGTTATTACAAAGTTCAGTTCATCTTGTTGAGTTTGAATAATGAATACTATTTTTTTTCCATTATTTTTTTGCATGTTTCGTATTAGTCAAAGAATGATCTGTTGTCTTCTTCCAGAAAAAGGAAAAGGAAGGATGTGTTATCTTGGTATTTTTACTCACTTTGAGTTTGCTCCTTTCAGGCATTTGATGAAGCAATTGCTGAACTTGATACGCTGGGAGAGGAATCTTACAAAGACAGCACTCTCATTATGCAGCTTCTTCGCGACAACCTGACATTGTGGACTTCAGACATGCAGGTACCTTTATAAAAAAAATTGTTCTCACTTCCAATATCCAGAGAACGAATTTAATTTTTTGTGGACTTGATCTGTCATAGGAGGATGGAGGAGATGAGCTCAAAGAAGCACCAAAACATGAAGACGACTAAATTGCCGATAGATTCTCTTGCCGTGTGAGAGCTCCAATCTTTCCCGGGTCTCTTTCTTTTACAGTATGTTAGGCTGGTGGGAGATTGTATCTCGTCTCTTGTTCTCTCTGATATCTGAGCTCATCTCTCACTTCTGATCTCCTCCGGGTTGATTTCTTCCTTCTGTCATAATCCTATTTATCTTGTGTGGTTGCTTTCTCTTTGTCGATTCAACCACCCATTGTGCCTTAGTGGGATGCTTTTTTTAGTCTGATGTGCTGGCTTGGGAGCCACTTACATTATTGCCTAAAGCAATATATGTACTGGTGAACACTATTTTAAGAATCAAAATATTATATCTATGTTTGGTCTTTCTTGAATTGCCGTTCATTCTTTAGTATGTTGTAAAAAAGCTAGCCTCGAGCAGTCGAACTTGTGAAATGATTCGGGTTTAAGCTGTGGGTTTGTTGAATGTTAGGTTGAACCTTTTCTCTAAACAAAATGTTAGGTCGAGCTACTTGGATTTGATGGATTCTTTTCTTTGTTTTTTATCTCCTAGTAGAAGTTGGGTTCAGTATTATCGAGGCTATGGAAATGAAATCTTAGTTCAACTTTAATTAATACGGATACGGAGAACAGGAGAAAACAATGATTTGCGTATCGGGTGGGTTAGTTTAGGATTAGGTTGGAGAATGAAAAAAAAAAGGATTTTTAAATTACTCAAGGTTTTTTAACTTTAAACAAAGATAGTAAATTTCAAGTTGGTTGGACTAAAGCTCAATTGATATGTATTTTCCCACTAATTATACTGTTTGACATGTAATGTATTTTATTCCTTCTTTTCTTGCTGTTCCTCAAGACGTATTAAGGTGTAACACTAGGGCAACACCCTAAAAAGAGTCTCATATTATTTAATATCTACATTTTAATATCAGGAGTGGTGAATGCTTTTTCTTTTCTTTTTTACCTTATCTTGCTATCTGTATTATCTGATCTATATATATTATCATCAATGTGCTAAATGAATGTTTCTTTATCGTATTGTGCGTCATTTTGTGCTCCACTTGAAGGTTCTTTTGGTGTCTTGTGATTGATGTGTCCGTGGAATCTTCATAATCAATTAGTGCACAAATAATTTAGCTGGGTCAATAAAAATTTTAGAACCCAAAGAGGTTGATCTCAAGAGCTGGACTCAATTTTGTTTCCCAAATTGGAACGTCGTAGACTGCTCGTGCCAAGTTCAAATAGATTTTCCTCAAGTATGAGAGTTGTAAGGGTGTAAAAATACTTGGCTAACTTTAAAAAGAGGATAGTATGTTGATACCCTACCTCCGTAAAAAAAGAAATGAATTGATCAATTTACACTAAATAATATTTTTTATTTATCAATTCAAGATTCATGAATATATGTTAAAACAAAAATAAAAGTCACCTCGATTACAATGTCAGTGCTTTAGAATCAAACAAATCTTTTCTATCCAAATCATAAAATTTTTAAAACGCAGGCTTAACTACAACAGAAGCTATTTTTACTCTCTCTACTAGAAACTAGAATACTATCTCCCCAATAAGGAGGAACTTATTAATATATATAAAAGAAGTGATTACATCAGTCCATACATGTATCCAAGTGAAGCTAATTAGTCAGCACAAAATGACAAGTCCGTATACTTATGCTTAAGCAATTAATCAGTATGCTTATATATGGCATCATCAATTTTGGGAAAAAAATTATTTGAGATGGATGGATTTGGTGGCATTCACCAAATTTTAGGGGAAAAAAAAAAGGTTGTGGCCAATGTTCACTTAACTTTTGTGCTGTGGTCAGTTTGGTCTAATTAGATGAAGGGTGAAGGTGGGAGAGACTTCACTGTCTCGACTCATCTTCTCCCTTCTCTTACTATCGTTTTAAAGAAAGAAGTTATTGATGCCCTCAAGCATCATCCAACTTACTGGCTAATTAATTTGATTAGTTTCAATATTTTTGGAGAGGGCAAGAACGATAACAAGATACTGCACAAACTCTTAAATTACAGCAGGAACAGCAACCTGAATGGCGAAAGGAACTACAAAACTTATCATATTTGTTATGTACAACATCTGATCTCTCTGATCTCTGTCTATGTATATATTTAGTTTCATCTAATTTTAAAACCAAACTGCTTGTAAAATTAATTACTCACTGATCAATTGAGGCTAATTTATTGATTCCTTCCAAGCTTGAGAGGTTGGGGAAGGAGGAGGAGGAAGACATACGCATCAGAACAGAGTCCACTTGGCGGAGGCGTTCTCCTTCATGGTCCTCGACCGCAGGGAGCCGCCGCCTTCGTCCTCGGCCTCCCTTCTCCTCTCCGACGACCCCACGACCAGCTTGGACCAGAAGCCCCCGGTCTTCTTCCTCTTCTCCTTCTCCTTCGGCTCCCCGCCCGCGGCCTTCTTGCTCTTGTTCTTCTCCTTGCTCGGCCGGACGATGGCGAAGGCCATCGACCGGCTCTTCTTGAGCTCGCCCTCGCCGGGCTTGAGGACGCGGGAGGTGTTGTGTGGGGCGAGGCGGCGGGGGGAGGTGGCGGCGGAGGAGAGGTTGGAGTTGGAGAGGGTGGGGGAGCCGCCGGCGGAGGAGTTGGCGAGGGTGGTGGCGGCGGAGGAGGAGGCGGAGAGCTGGGAGAGGCGGTCTCGGAGGCAGAAGGGGCAGACGCCCCTGGACTGACGGTGCTCCGGGTGCTTCCGGCAGCGGCCCTCGAAGTCGACGGCCGACCGCCCCACGGTCGGCTTCTGGTGCGCGACGGGCTGCGGCTTCCGGAGGTCGCGGAGGTGCGCGGTGGTCGTCGGCTTCTTCTCCATCTCAGCCGCTGGCCGATTGCTCGTGCATGAGCGAGCGAATAAGGTCCGATTGATGGAAAGACAAAGAGGGGGAGATGGATGATGAGGTGATGAGCTTCTCGGAGTCTTCTAGTAATTCCTCTCCTCCTCCTCCTCCTCTTCTTCCTCTTCTTCTTCTTCTTCTTCCTTTTGGGGGTTTCTTATTTGTTTCCACAATTCACTTGGCACTTGGCACTTGACTTGGTCTACAATTTCTTGCGCTGATGGCTTATCTGGAAGTAGCAGACTATTATTACTATTGGGGGAGGGCGTACGTGTGCGGCTTTGACGATGGCCTATTGAGCCTCTGCTGCCGTTTTAGTTCATAAACATTCATCCAATTTTAGGATCTTTTTAAAAAGGATCGATAGATCTGCTTCGTTGACTTTGATACGATCCCGTATCCGTATATATTTTTCTAGAATCATTAGATTCAAATGGTGGTTGAAAATATAAACTCTTTACCTTGATGGAGACCTGTCCATTGAATTAACCATGGTTGCATCTGCAGGGGGGAAAGCTTTGTCTCTTGTTACCCGGCATGGAATTCCCTTCTCCATGAAAGATTTTTTAAGTTTTATTTTTTATTTTCCAAATAAATATTATCTAATTATACTTAAATTTTACACTCCTATATAATATTCACCTAATATTAAAACAATTTAATACTCATCGAATCTAAAAAATAAAAATTATTTAATCAATTTTATTAAATTAAATTTAAGAATATTAAAATAGATTAATATTAACACCATCATATATTGTTCCAAAATAATAATAACTCTTTATTTTTACACTTAAGATAGTATCTTAAAAGGGAGCACGGCAATATCGAATATAATATATTTTTTACTAATCTAAAACTTTCATTTCGTATTTTATTTATATCACAACGAAATTTTTGTCCAATTTAGTATAAAAAAATTTGCCAACCAAATCTTGCATGGCGAAGAAGCGTGCAAAGCAAGTCAAGAATTGTCATGATAACTCTTTTTTTAAAAATAATTTCCGAGCAAAAATTAATCAGTAATCAGCGTCAACGTTGTCGTCGCGAAAGTAACAATAAATATAATAATCTATCTTTTCCGGCACGTGGCAGCTGATCGTGAGGCCTCCGTCCCACCTAATCGATTAATCTAATCGCGACGGCGACGGATTAACCGTGCAAAATTGAAAGGACCTGCCTGCCGTCAAATTAAACGGAAGACGCCTTCGCCCCTCCGACCGGATCGCCAGCAGGAGACGTTTTTTTTTTTTTTAATCTCGCTGCGTCGACTCATCTGGCGGTCGAGATCGGCCGTCCTCCGGAAATCGACGCGGACGCGCGTGCGTGGGGGTGCAGCGAGGGGCGAAATAAGTCGCGGCGGGAAGGAGAGCCGTGGAGGCAACGGCGGGGCGCGCGAGCGGTCGGACGCGCTCCCACGTGCGCGATGGAGTGACGTCACTGGTTACCTCATTTTGCCTCTTTATTCCTCCCGCACGCGCGTTTTGTTGAAAGAAGAGGGTGGGAATATTTTGTTTGTTTTACTGTTTCGTTTGATTTTGCATCGTTTTCAACTCGGATCGGTGATTATATTATCATTATTATTACTGTTGGGTCAAAGTCAATTTATTCGAAATTTATTTTTTTAAGGTAGTTAGGCCTTTTTTAGTTATCAATTTTAAATTTGATTTTATTTAGATTTTTTTTAACTTGTCCAACTTTTGTTATCAAATATATTATAATATTTTAATATCAGATATTTATAATTATATCTAGGATATTGTTATTCATTATATTGTTAGAGAAATGTTAAAAAAGACTTAGATGAGTTTCATTTGTGATTCTACTTTTAGATCTAGAACTACCTTCATTTTATGGTTTACTTTGTATTAAAAACTGATGACTACGAATGCACTACTCAAGTGAGATATGTAGATTATACATATATGTCAGCTATATTGAATTGTAGTAGATTATTAGAGCATTTACTGAATGCATGTAGATATAACAAGAATATATGGAGTAATTTATTAAAATAAAATGAAAAGATAATAAATGCAACTTTTAGAATAGCTAAGGAATGATATAGAAAAAATAACTTTTGCAGGTGGTAATGATAGAGTGGAACCAAAGACTATTTAAACAAGTTAGAGATAAAGTAGTCATTCTTAGATACATCAAAATGATAATCTTTATTAGGCTAAACATAAATAAAATAAGAGAGTTTGTTGTCATGCATATCTAGCTTAGATTGCTACTATTGTCATGCACTAATTGGTATAGTAATATTATTTTTCTTAATATATTTATTTATATAATTTGTAGCACATAATATTATAGTAATTCTTAGGTACTTTTCTTAAAATAGGAGTTAAGAATTATCTCGATGCTATTAAATAAGTTATACAGGATAATTTTTTTAAATATAATTATGTAATTATATTAAAAATAATGGCGAATGAGAATTTTCTTTTTTTAAAAAAAATCACATAGAAAGTTTCTATATAATTATCTAAATTATTTATTTGGTTATCTATCATAACACGACCATGGTCTTCATCACAAGTCAATTTAGCATAATTAATGAACAGTAAGTAGTTAGTGATAATAATAACAACGAATGATGAATTAATTAAGGAGGGAGGGTGTTGGTACGGGTGGCGAGGGACATGTCACGAGCGAAGGGGACCGGCTCAGCCTACCTAATTGCCACCTGATGGGCGCCGATCCACCTGGCTCAGTTTGGGCGGGTCCGAGTCACGACCCTGCAGCTGCTGCTCAATGAAGTGAGAGACCAACCCCCCCAACCACCCAATATATATATATATATATATATATATCCTT
Source organism: Thalia dealbata (assembly GCA_030544415.1). Lineage (NCBI taxonomy): Eukaryota > Viridiplantae > Streptophyta > Magnoliopsida > Zingiberales > Marantaceae > Thalia > Thalia dealbata. The sequence continues at coordinate 6,350,307 of CM060454.1, forward strand.
ACTTATTACATCAAATACTGGCGGTGAAGAAATTTGTAAGAGCAGGATGGAATCACGTCCCCCCATCCGATTGCGAAATTGACGAGTGTAATATAAATGAACGTCTTACGCGCAAGTCAAAAAAGAGAACCCCATCGAGTTGGTCCATCGCATTGACTTTGCCTCTCTGCACGCCCATGAATCCCAAAAAGAAAAAAACATTTAGTAAATCTTCATCCCAAGAAAAGAGGAAACGTTTTGTCTGATGATCATCATGATCGACAACTTCACTCTCTGTATATAATTGATTATAATGCTAATAATTAGTACAGGTAACTTTAAAAAGTGCGACAGTTCGTCAAATGGGCCTTAAAAGAGGGGGGGCTTCGGTAGGATAAAAAAATGGGTCGGAGTCTGCATTCCCTGCTGCATCACGGCAAAGGAGTGCACGTAATATATTGGGAGCTACAGGAGAGCTCGATGAGGATCGAGGCTGGTGGTGGGGAGTTGCCGTCGGCTTCAATCACGCATCGTCTGATCATGTTGAAGCATGAAGTTGCAAACAAATGCAAGTGCATACAATCACACGTCAGTCTCCTCCTCCGGCTTGCCTCTCGACCTCCGCGCGGCATCGGCGGCACGGTCTCAAGGTGGCACCGGCGGTCTGCCCTTCTCCGTCGTGCCAGCCCCCTGACGGCGACAATCTGATTGGACGTAGAAAGAGGGGGAAAGGAGGCGGTGGCCACCGCAGAGGCAGAAGGTGAGTGCCGGCGGCAGTCGCGGGGGCATCGACGAGTCGACTAGGACTCCGGAGCCGTGCCTTCGCAGCTGTCGGCCTGGCCTCGCGGCAGCACCTGCGGACGGACGGCAGCGGAAAAGGGGAGTAAGACGCAGCCGGAGAAAAAGATGGCCGGAGCCGAAATGTTGGTCACCCCCTCGACCGCCGCCCTCGCGCCGGCCAAAATTTACCCTAACCGTGAAAAAAAGAGTTCAGCAGCTCCTAATCTAATCTGGGAATTATTCTTTTAATCCCTTTGTTCATTCCCGTGCTTTGGCACTGCCATTCCTGTGAGCTTCAAGTTACTTAACGAGTGTCCAAGTTTTTGACGTACTGCATAATGCTAACTCCTACTTCCATTCTTTATTATACATTATTGAAAAACATAGGCACTAAGTGCCCCGGGAATAAAGATTTTGCTACAGATGTCCCATTAGATCAGTAAGATTTAGGTTATATAAGGTCCTATAACATTATATATTCTTCTATTTTATCCATGTCCTTCGATGGACTTGCATTTTACTTTCCTCAAGGAGATTTTGGCGGGGGAGGAATGATTGCTCTGCTCGTTGCCTCCGACGAAGAACATAACCTTTCACCAGTGTTAGGGGCACGGCTGCATCCCGCACCGCTGCCGTAACCATTGGAACCCCCCTGTGCGCTGCCGTAACCGGCGGAACCCCCCTGCACGGGAGCTTCGGGGAGAAACCCCAGCGGTGGGCTTGGATCGACGGGCATCACCTGCTTTGACAGTGCTCTTCGGTCGACGTAGATCGCCGGCGCCCGCGATGCGGCCAGCAACAAGGAGAACGCCAAGGTGACGACGACGAGAGCGAGTATGCCACTGATCATGCCACCACCGCCTCCCCTTCCTCTGCCGCACTCCATGCTTTTTTTATGGGTTAAATTCACCGTGCTGTTGCTTGAATGATGAGGTAGATATATAGATCTAAAGATAAACTTAGATCTGAATCACTAGTGATAATATTTTTTTAAGCTTTCAGATGGTTTTTGAACAGAATCATCCATGAAGTCCGAGGTTTGTGACCGTGGAAAGGTGCAGGCCGCCTACAGTTTAGAAATTATTAGAAAAAATACAAGCAATACGTCAAATGTGAGAACCAGATGCTTGATAAAGAGCATAGTACTTAGACCTCAAGTAAGATTTGGACCAGCAAGAACAACACAGTACCTACTGGTTCAATAGAGAGCATGATAAGTCTAGTAAGAGTACACTTGTAAGAGATAATAGTAAAACTGCGACAAGGCTTCTACTAGTGAGACCAACCCAATATGTATAGATTGAATAGGAAATCTAATAAGTATTGGGTGAGCATGCTTGTAGAAAGTGAGGATAATGCTCATCATAAGTTAAGTTACACCAATAATAGGGGGTTTCTTAAAATAGATAAAAGTTTTCTTTATCTTCAGGGTTAAAGGGGAGGAAGTAATTAGTATTAAAGAAAAAGTGTTGTGAGCATAACTGTTAATAAAAGAGTGAAGCAAGTAGAGCATCAAAGGCTAGCATTGCTGGAGGCACTACGCTGCATGCTCAAGTTATGATCCACATCATCTCAAAAGATGGGGTGTGTACGTAGGTATGTATTAAAGCAGGTGTTGTTTCATCAAAGACAAAGAATGACTCCCCTCATCGAATCCATCAGTATCCACGACAACCTCGATCCCCACCAAATCGAGGCAGAATCCTTATAGATCGGAGGAAAGCTTAAAACAAATCTCCTTTCATCTTTTCTTTAGAATCTTCTTCTCTGGGCTGAAAACTTGCAATGGTGCAGAAATATCTGATAGAGTTGGAAATGCTGCAAGCGAAGCCTTGACACTGACTAGAGATGCAACTGACTGTGAGGGTTGGTGTGCATATCCTTAAATCTCCCTCAGTGTATGGTTCCCCTCTATGCGAGGTACGCCCGAAGACTCTCAATTGGGTTTGCATATGGACAATGTGCAGGTTCTCCTCTATGAGAGGTGTATGCAAAGGCTTTCAATTAGGTCTACATAGGGCATATTCCTCTCTGCGTAAGAAGTATAGAGAGCTTGGAGCATAATTGCATGGGACAATGCCTGGACCTCGATTTGCTTGAAGGGCACACAGGGCTATTGATCCAAGTCTAATAGGCACAGGGCATGCTCCAAAACAGATGTAAAGTGCACCGATACATAGGGGGTAATGTAGCGTGCAAAAGTTCAGTCATGAGGTGCAATCAGATAGCAAAAGTTCTTGGCAAGTCGAGAACTTGTCACTAGTAGGATGTGATCGAGGAGTCAATCAGAGCATCTACGACTTTAGGTAGGAGAGTATTATCAATATTTAAAGTTGGGTATGCAATCGGCATGGGAGAAAATAAGTTATTATCATGATTGTAATCCATAATGATTTTTTATTCTTATTATTTACTCACTTCAGAAACTTTCTAAAATATGCTCCGTGATAGTATAATTTAATCGTAACGTATCATGATTTAATTAAAGTTAAAGAGTGTTGTAATCAATTTGCATGGGGTAATTAAGTCGTCCTATCATAATATATGACATAAGTCACGGTAATTAATAGCGAGTGATCTTAAGATTAAGCAGACTACAATTTGGTAATAGAATTAATATTATCTACTGCGGCACGATCACATCAAATTCACAGGGGCATCCTCCCTCCGATATCGCTGATCTCTCTTCTACATCCGCACTACCATTTAAAGGCACGTACGTACGTATTCCACACATAAATAAATGGAAACAGATTTTAAAATAAAAAACAGTTAAGCGGAAGCAGTACGAGTTTGATGTCTTCCGTTTCATGAATTCGGATTTTTCTTTTTACAAGGTTATTATCGATGAAGTAATAGATAGATGGACGTAAATAACTTCCCCTCTCTCTTTGACTCGCATTAACTTTTGGGACAGAAAAGAATTTGAGTAATTGATTGATGAGCCACCCCACCTTCTACCTGCAGAACTACCTCCTCTTAAATGCCTCCATTTATTTCTTCCACAATTCATATCGCAAGCGATGCAATTAAAACCTCCTCCTCTTCCTTCCTTCCTTCCTTCCTTCCTTCCTGCCCCCAACCCCAAACAGGTGGACTTGAGCGCTTCCCGTCAACTGCAACCATCATATACTATGCTGACGTGGCACCATATGTATTCGTCACAACTTTATTTTTATCCATCTCATTTATAGATCATTAATTTTAAAAATATTTATAAAATTCTTTTTTATTTCAATAATAATATAAACAGTGTTTTCTTTCAGCTAGCGGTTCGGTTCATGAAAAAAATTGGAGGCATTAAATTGTAGGTAGTGTAGCAAGGCCAAATTGAGGGGGAACCCCTTTTAACAAAAAATAAATAAATTGATTTGACCCGCATCCGAAGCCATTGATGAGTGATGTTGGTTTGACCCAATCAACTTCCCTTCGCCTTCGCTTTCCTATTAGTTGGTAGACCAAATTTTTTTTCCCTTCCGCCACACGTCTCAAACTTCTTGCCCCAAGCTCGTACCACGTTACGTGGCGCTCCCAGCATCGGCCCCCATACGGGCCATGTCGGCTTCTGCGTCGACTGGATAACGAAATAAGAAGAGTGCAGAAGGGGAGAAGACCAGCAGCAGTTAATGTAGACCGGCACGGAGGAGCAGCAGCAGCAGCAGCAGCAGGAAGACTCGGCTTCCGCGGCCATGGCGATGGCCTCCCGACCTCATCGCCGCTTCCTATTCAAGACGATCCCCGGCACCATTCCCTGCGAACCTTTCCCTCAGTGTCTCTTCCCCCCGCTGCCTCCTCCGCCTCCACCTCCACCTCCACCTCCCCCCTCCGAGGACCCCGCCGCCACCATTCGTCTCAGCAGCCATCACTCCTCCCTCGTCCCCACCCTCCCCGTCGCCGCCGCCTCCCTCGTCGCCGTCGCTGCGCTCGCCATCCTAGTCACCTTCTTATTCCTGCGCCTCCGCCGCCGCCGCCGCCGTCTCGGCCTCTTGGACGCCGCGCCGCCCGGCGGCGGTGCCCCCTTCCAGGAGGACGACGCCGGAGATGAGGAGGTCATCCACCACGTCTGGTACATCCGCACCGTCGGCCTCGACGAATCCACCATAGGGCGGATCACCGCGTGGGCGTACAAGGCCGAGGACGGCGTCCTCAGCGCCTCCGCCACCGACTGCGCCGTTTGCCTCTCCGAGTTCTGCGACGGCGAGCTCGTCCGCCTCCTTCCCAAGTGTGGCCACGCCTTCCACGTCAGCTGCATCGATACTTGGCTCCGGTCGCACGTCAATTGCCCCATCTGCCGTGCGCCCGTCGTCTCCCCAATTTCCTCCGCCGACAACGGGGATCCTGGTACAAGCACCGCTTCTTCTTCCTCCTCCTCTGCCAGATCTTCTCTGCCTTCGTCCGAGTCCACCCTGAATCCCACGGAATCCAGCTCGGCCGCCTCTGCCCAAGCAGATAGAAATCCGACGGATGGAGATGGTCGGAGATTGGAGGATGATCGAGGTACGGCGGACGAGGAAACAGAGGGTGAAAGGTCGGAACTTGGAGGCAGAAGCCGAACTGCGGCGGATCCGATCGCGAGTGCCCAGCTGGTAGTATCCGTTGATAGCATGGAAGACGGGTTTCAGCCCATCAGGCGATCGGCTTCCATGGGTGCAATAATTGGTGCTCTGGAGCTGGAAGATGGACTCCGTGAAATCCTTAATAGGAAAAAGCCTGTCTTGGAAGCGGAGTGGAATCATGGAACAAGGTTAAAGCTTTCTTCCAGAGTCACCTCTCTGCGGAAGGAAGCGGAGAGGTCTTCGGGGAGTTCTAGTGAGAGGTTCTTCCTGTCGATACGTGGGAGAGGTCGGAGCTCGATTCTTCCACTGTAATACCTCCACTAGTATATGATAATATTGCCAAGTTCAAATGATGGCAAATTTTGAGTTTGTACCATCAATTACAATGATTGATGGAGGGAGGAGTTTTGGGTGCAGATGGTGGATGATAATTGTTGGCAATTTGAGTACCCGCTTGCTTCATAAGCGTTTGTAAGTGTAAATAAATACATATATATAGATACATATATCCAGTTTGTAAGAACTTTAAACTTGATTGTTGGATGCCGATTCATCAAGTGAGATTCTTGTCCTCGCCTTAATGCTATCAAATGTGGATCTTGGTTGTCCTTGCACTTCTTCATTGCGTCTCTTGATTCCTGAGCTAATGATTTTACTGAGACCTTGTTTGTTGCTCTAATCAGTAATTTCATCAGCATACAATATCCTTCAGATTAGAGAAAAAAGTTGCAGAGTCCAAGAGACTAATATGTTTTCGTAAGTCAGATTTATCCAGCCTGCTTATAGTGGCAAGACTGTGAAGAACTATGCTGAACATTTGCAGCTGTTAGTGAAGTACATCAGCAACAGATTGTCTTCCCCTTTCTTTTTTTGCATTATCATGAATCAGAACAATAAGTCTTACTGCCGATTGTGACGGCTCATCTGAAATGGGATGCTCATTATCTCTTGCTTTCTGAATGAGCTTTTTTCCCCCTATTCAGCAACCTGAACAGCGTGGGGTTTTATTATTCAGTATGCTTTACGGATGTTTGAATCCTAAACAATGATGACCGGAAATGGCAGGGAAGCTGCTGAAGTGTCTCGACTGCAATGGCGGAGGATCGCCGGAGTTCTTATTAGATTATTATAAACGAAGAACGGTGACGACGGGCGGCTGCTAACCCACCAAACTCCTGGAGAGGGGTAAGCTTTGGGGGGTTGGCTTTGGCGTTGAATAAATCTGGGTGGTTTAACCATGTCAAACCCTCTTTGTATATATTAGATTAAGAATTACTAAGATGATATGCCATATATTTCAAGTGTACATTTGGTTATATATGGAGAACAAACTCAACATTGAAATGAATCTAATCGATAAGAGAACAAACTCGACATAGAAAAAATACAATATTTGTTTATTCTTGACGGAAAGGCAGAAAGAATTTATATGCAAAAGTAGAGGATGTGGAAGGGTGTTGGAAATGTAGAGCTGTGGGTTTCCTTGTTCCTTCAACCAAAGCGAACTTTCAACAGGGTTTCAATCTTTTGGGCCACCTTAAAAAGTTTCAAGCTTGCTTGTCTTTCCTCCGAAGCTTACCTTGTTGAAAACTCATTACGTGTACCTTTAGGGAGGCATTTTTTGTTTCAAAAACTTTTGGAGGCATCCTTTTGAGTCGGAGAATTTGTCTGTTCTTATGGGTGGCATGCAGTGCTGGCTGCTTGCAACTTGAAAAGAATGCTGAGGCTTTGAACCCTCAGCTTCATCTAGTGAAAACAACCAATTAACTACACTACTCCACTATACAGAAAACAGTCTTGACTTAATATTCCAGGACAATAAACTTTGCCTTTGAACATTTCTCGCCAACATAATTCAGCTGAAAGATCTAAAAACAATATGGTTATGCAGATGTAGTATCACTCAGTGCATCATATTTATTATAATGGGCTGCAAGCAACTAGGAAAAGGAGGATTACCTTTATTGGTTCAAGCATGCACGGTGACAAGAACTGAAAACTGCTCGCCTCAATACAAGTTTACAATAATTCCTGGTTTCAGAATTCTTCTTTACAATCATAACAGTGATACTAATTACACCCTTTTCGTTCACCTAGAGAGAAAACATGCCCTCAAATACAACTTCAAAAGATTGGTTGAGCACCGACCTCGATGCCCCCATATTTCCTTTCAATGCCCACAGCAGGAAGCACAGGGAAGAGGCCAACCAGGCATCACTGCAGCATGTCAGTTGACCATGAGGGTTTATTCCTTGTGCACAGTGGCCTGAGTTGGGACAGTACCATTATGTTCAAGCTGATGGAGTGGAGGTGCACAAGCCACTGTCCTTTCCTGTGTTGGACATGCAGCAATTCATGCTTTGCTGCCCTCTGCTCCTGTTGGATCTTCAGCATTATTAGGTGTCCCAGCAAATAGTCTGACAACAAGCAAGCAAAAAATCAGCAACATGTGTGGCCAACTCAAACAGACATCCATGGTCCATCCAAGGGAAAATAGGTCATGAAATGACTCTTAAGTTGATTCTTCTTCCTCTTTTTCTTAAAAAAATATCCTTTTTCAGTTCGTCTGGTTAGTACCAAGGCAACTGTTAGAGTTGCAATACTGTTTCGACCTTTAAACAACCACATCATAGCTTAGTGTCTTGTAAAGCTCAGCTAAATTTTCATCTTTTTATCATTGTTGCAGTTCCCTCCCACTTTGCAGATCACCCTTCTACTAAATCAGACAAAAAGAAGGGTGGTGGTACATCCATTGATCAGATGCCTACTGACACCAGGTACTAATTCCTCAGTTAACTATCAGGCGCTCATGCTTCTTGTTTTTTCATTTTTGATCTGATCCATTATCTTTTACCTCTTAAAAAAGCATTGCACTTTAATTTGTTCCAGCCATGAAACAGTAGCAGCAGTAGGTCTGGGACTTCAGGAGTTGTTCTATTAGTGTTCTTAAAAAGCAATTGTTTTTAAATGGCATGATCCAATACAAATACCTCATCTTAATCAAAAAGCAAAAAAGAATAGGATTCTACGGTGGCACCTGATTCCAGTGTTCATGAAGTTAGTTTCTTTAATCAAATTATTTCTAGATCTGGCGTTCTCCATTTATATCCCAGTAATATGTCTTCCCCAAGAAGTTGAGCAAAGCAGACTCAGGCAATCATCGATGGCGAATCTGCTATGAATCGAGAACGTGCACCTCTCCGTTCAGTGCCCACACACCACCACAAGCTCAGACTTTGCCACTTATTGCAATCAAAAACTCTTCTCAAGTTCTCAACCTACAAGATCCACATTTCCCCCAGATCACATGATCAGCTACCAATCTAATTAAGCTTTTTACAGTTCAATTACAACCCGATGGATTCAACTCAAAGCTCGCCTCTTCCTGCATCCTCCCCAACAGCCGGTTCACCGCTGCCGCGATCTCGTCCACCGAGGTGCACCGGCAGTCATCTTCCACCTGCTCGCAACAAAGTTGATCAAGTTATGCGAACTCCACCACATCAGGAATCAAGAACTCGGCATCAGTAATATACCTTGAGGTTAAAGGAGTACATGATCATCTCATATACGGAGGTCACGTTGAGGTGCAGCGGCACCAGCCGGAGGCTCTGCAGCCCGGCCACCAGTCCCAGCAGCTGCTTCGGTCGCCGTGCCGACAGCACCTTCAGGTTCGCATGGCTCTCCACCATCGTCACCTCGATGTCCGCCGCGGCCACGGCCTCCCCTTCAATTGCATTGCTGCTGCTGCCGCTGCTGCTGTCCTCGTCGCGGCTGTCACCGCCTTTGGAGAAGTAACGTGAGTACTGGGGAAAGGTAAAGAAGTCAGCGAAGGCGGAGGCAAGCTCTCCTCGCTGCTGCCGGACTTGCTTTTGGACCTCCAACGATTGAAGGAGCTGCTCGAGCTCCTTCACATAATTTATCGCGCCGGCAACGATGGAGGCTTGATCACCCTGCTAGCATCGGCAAATTAAAGAATAAGTTTCTGCTGCATTTGCCTTATCTGTTGCGAAATGATCGAAAAATGATGTGCAACCACCTGATGCCGATCCGCATTACCTTTTGGACATAGGAAGATGGCATGAGCGACCGGAGCACCGTGAGGTACTCGTTCATCTGCCTCCGACGGTTGCGCTCCACCGCAATGTGGGTCATCCTCTGGCTCTCCACCTCCTCTTTGTTCTTGACGCTCCTGGCGCGGCGCCGCTTCCTCCTGCCAGGCGCCACCGCCGGCTGGGCGGGCTCCTGCACCGCTGCCGCGGCGGTCGGCGACGGCGCTGAGGAATTTACATTCCAAGTCCCCTCCGCATCGGGACCAGAACCGGCAGCCATCTCGCATTTTGGCACCACCACCCTCTTCTCGTCATCGTCCTCAAGTAGCTCATCTCCGAAGTCATTACTGCTCCAAGCACCGCCCCCGCTGCACCACTCCTTGAAGGCGCACCCAAAGAGGTCCTGAGGAAACACCACTGCTTCCAAAGCCATATCTCTCACAGGAATAAGACCGCACTGAGCTTGCTCACTGGGAGAACATTCCTCAACTCACAATGCAAGCATGTGCCACAAGACACCTTTTGCTCCATTGGAAGGGAGGGGGAAGGTGGGAAGGGAAGGGGGGGTTTTTAAAGGCGCAAGGCAGGGAATAAATAATTGTAGACTTGCCACATAAGGAGCAGAAGGGGAAAAGAGGGCCTTCACTTTTCCTCTCCTTTCCAAGTATACAAGTTTGCTGAATTAAAGAATGCAGGAAAAGCCTTGGTGTGTGGTTCTTGTTTCATCTGCTAATTGTAGGTGGCATCAGGATCCAGAATGCTGAGGCAAAAGCTGAAGGGGACCCTAATGAGAGAGAGAAAGAGAGAGATGAACAGGTTCACAGATTCTTCTGGTCCTTGAGGTGAGATGTTATGTTTCTATTTGCAGGGGGGAGGAGTACTGTTGTGTCAGGAATTGGTGGAGGAGCTTGAAGCTGAAGCATCCATCCAAGCTGGGAGAGGAGGACCACAGTTTTGAGTTGTTCTCCCATGCCCTTCCCTTACCTCAATCATCTGTCATGAGCACTGCTGCCATCTTTTTGTAGCTGATTGATTTGATGCAGTGCAAGTTCTGCTTGTTAGGAGAGTGTGAATCAGCTTGTGTAGGCCTCTTTTTTTGGATCCAATCCAAGGCCTTTTCTTCTCCTTTTTTTCCTTCTACTAAGTTTAAATGGAATTTGCCTATCTGTGTTTTACAATCCAATTCTATATAATTTTTTCAGCAGAGAAAGGATGAGAAAAGGTATAAATTTATACTTAATAATAGGAGGGTCGCATCTAAATACAACCCCTAATTATCCCAAAGAATTAAGAAGTAGAGAAGAGTACTTTTTAAGAAAGGGGAATGAGAATTTTTTTTTTTTCTTGTTCTTGTTTTTCTGACCAAACAATATAACTTTTGGTTCCTTTTTCTTTTTCTCCTAACTAAAAAGGTGAAAAATACTTGTTCCCCATTCAGAATCTCTCCAAATAAAAATCATCTCATATACTTATTTTTTTTACTGTATCATGCTTACTATCTTGATAAATAAAAAATATAATATTTCCATATATATATATGGTTTATTTTTATCATGATCACTTTTCATCATTTCATGTACAAAACCTGTCTTTTACCTCTTACTAATTATTTTCTCAAATTATATTTCACAAGGCACCATGATCATAGTACTTCAATTGCATAATTTCTTGTACAAAGTCTTGTTTTTTCCCCCCTTTTATTTCTTCTTTTTCTAACCATGCAAAGGAGTACTTTGTATAGTGTTAGTAATCCAACATGTCTTTATCTTATCTAGTTTAACTTAAACGAAAGTACATCAATTTAAATAATTAAATAACGCAAGTACATCATCACATTATAATGAAAGAGAAAAAAAAAAATTAAATGTACACGCTTGATTAGTCTATCAACTTCTTTACGTGATTTAAGGGGGAGATTTGGATCTCAATTTTATAAAATTAAGTTGATCAGTAAACAACATCAACTAGCTTTGCCTCTGTGTTCAATATTTCTCTCCCACAAACCCCTACTTTGGGAAGAGTAACCAACTTGAGATTAGTATTCTAATGGCCACTTGGAACCATTAGCTGGTAATCGCTCATACTTAATTCATTATCAAGAGAAGCCAACAAGATTCTGATCAAGTTACTATTCATCTTTCTGCTCCACTCTGCTCCCCCGAATTGTTTTGTTTAAGAGGGATATTATGAGAAAAATTTCCTCAAATTGTTACCAGTATTTTAAAAGTTTGAATTACATTTCACTAGTTTTGATCCAAAATTAATCCATCGACGCATCCTGGATCATCACATTTAGTGCTCGAACAAAATGGGTAGGCCTAGTTGGCTGACTACAAGTGTCACATGCCATGTCTGAGTTGTGATTTTATTGAGTCAACCATGAAAGTTGTTTCTCAATCATGCAGAGTTTAGCTCATGATGATTGAGGAGGAGGTTGTGGTCGGGTTGATAGTAGGATGACCCACTGGATTATGCGCTGCATGGAAATAATTAAATAGGGTGGTCCAGAGTAGAGGTTTCATAGATTTGGTCCTCTGTTGTTTTGAGTAGCTAATGTTATGAAGACAGGGTCCCTGCTGCATCCTTTTCAGCATTGATGCAGCTGCTATTGGTGCATTCAAATCGGCAAAGGAACAAATGCGTATATGTCTGTTTGCAGGATGTTGAATCAGGATGAAATCTTTATTGATCGTTCTAAAGTTACCACAAGACACAAATCATAAGCATCCATCATGTCGCTGGGGAAGAGAAGGAAGGGAAGAATATATATAGATAGATAGATAAAAAGGGGAAAGGGGAAAGGAGGAAGAGAAGCCAAAGGATGGATTCGAGTCGATCTCATAACGCAATGCAATGAAATGGAATGCTAATTGGAGGCATCCAACTACACGATGCAATGATTGTGTCTCCCGTCCATGATTGAATGAATCGATGATTAAATCTCATTGGGGTTGCGTTGCATTGCATCGCATTGAAGCAGACAAAAGAGTCACAACGCTGCACTGTCATCGTCACCATCATCATGATGCCCCCGGGGGAGGGGAAGAAAGGAAGAGACTAATTGGAGATCATCGTCTCTTCCCATTCCTCCTCCCCTCTCATCCAACTTCATCCTTCCTTCCTTCCTTCCGTGAAAAAAAAAACTTTTTTTATTTTTAACCCTTCCCTTCCCCCTTTCCCTACCCAACCCCCAAACGAAGCTTGACGCTCATTGCAGCAGAGCAGCAAACACACTGCAATTTCCTTAATGCTCTTCTTCTTAATTAAGCAGAGAAGATGCTAAAGCAAGAAGCCACTGCAGCATCAAAGCACATGTCCACTTGGAACAACGAACGACTTTAAAAATCTGTGATTAATGAAATCTGCTAAAAGAAAGCATGTTGCCCCTTTGGAGTTTTGGCAGCATTCTTCCTATTTCTTAATCTATCTATTCTAACCTGACAAAACAATTATATATGTGCATAAAGGAGACGCACAGTGCCTAATTGCAACTTTATGTAATAAAAAAGGGGAAGAAGAAGAAGAGGAGGAGGAGGGCCGGGAAAAGAGTGAACCATGTCGGCGATGGAGAATCTCACCATTATTTTAATTTTACTTTTTATAATCTCCCTCGACCCCTGGATCGAATGATGCAAGTATTTTTGTCGGATCGGATTGGGCTTCGCACCTCATCGATTCATCCTCTAAGACATAAAGATGATGAACCCAGTTGATTAATTTACTTCATTATACGTGCATATAAAATTGGATGATGATGCAGCGAAGGTAGCAGTTTCAAACTTCTCTTCTCCCCTCTGATTCCATTATCATTTCTTTATTCTAACTCTATCTCCTTTTTTTAAGCCGTCCAAAAAATTGTATTCGTTTACATTAGAATTAAGATTGAATGAATACAAAATATTGTGATTGGAGTGACTGTTCGTGACAGCCATGTTGATATGAAAATTTAACTTGTAAAAAAACTGAAGGAAAAAAAAATCTAATTATTATCGAATTCCCTATCCATAAGTACAACTGAGATTCTCCGATAAAACAAAAGTAATAAGAATCCAAAAAAAAAACACACACATACGCAAACAAACAATGTATTTACATGCTTTCCTCCTTAATCAGCGTAGCAACGATGGCAATAATATCTAATAATTGATTCACACTGTTTAATATCATTTATTCATTGCTAATTAGCCTAAATATTCCCATCTATCATACTCTTTAATGTTTTTTTTAAGAATACACATGACCTATAAAACTCAGATTGCTCTAATCATACTTTTTAATATTAGGTTACCTTCTCAAACAATTTGTTTAAAAAACAAATATTATCCTTTAATTTTTTTTTAAAATAATTACTAAACTTATACCATCAACAACTAGACTAGAAAAAAATTTATAATATAAATTCTACCGTAATAATAATAAGTCTACTATACAAATAAAATTTAAACATATGATTGTACCATTAAAATATATTTTTTCCTTCTAATCTAATAATACAAAGGATTGCTCAAATTGCTTAGCCAACCCATCCAAAATTTAATTGGGAGTTAATTAGGGGAACCGACGGTGCGGCATGATCAAATATTTCAAAAGTGTGGTTGGTTGCTACACAAGACAAAGAACAGGTCAAGTATGAGCTCTGCCGTGTATATATTATATAATATGCTAGTAAAGTACAGTAAGGGAAACAAGGACATGCATCGATGTCAACCTCCCGGCAATTGATAAATATATGTAGGACTAATTAAATTTCCCCAATGTCACACGTATATAAAATGCACGTTAAATTAAACGCATTAGGGCTGCACTATTTATAAATAAATAGGGGAGAGATTTAAGGAAGAGGAGGAGGACAGCGATGTGATTGAAGGAGGTCGGCCGGGTGGTCAAAATATTCCATCTGCCAGAATCAATATATATTCTTCATCTCTCTCTCTCTCCCTCTTGAATGCCGCAAAGAAGGAATCAAATCTGTTTATTTGTTGTTTAACTTGGTGAATGCCTAGGAAGGAGCCTCACCCTGCTAATATTAATTACGACTACTGCCTCCTCCCTCTCTCTCTCTGTATATATACTCTATTTAGTTTTTGTCCTCTTTTTATGGTTTGTTATAAAGTAGTTCAATTAATTACTAGACTTTGGCCATTCTAACCTACCTTGTGGATTAACAATTTTTGCCCATAGTTTTTGTAGTTAGGTGCTTACTTTAATTGTTTCATTAATTCCATTTTAGTGCATAGGATGATTAAAAAATTGATGTAGAGGTATCTAAATTGGGTTGGGGTGGGTGCTGGATCAAACTAATAGAGCTCAGATTTGAAAATTGATTGAGGCAAGAAAGATAGAGCCCAATTGGAATGAACTCTCTGTCGATTAGGAGGAACCTGCCCAGCCCAGTCCACCAAAACTTTCCTTAAAAGTCAAAAGACAGTGACTCGTACATGTAGCACTGACGGCTTCAAAGGCTCTTGAAGATAAAAGTATACTAGTATGGTTGGATAACTGTCTGACCTTTATCCTTGTAGAAATATTAGTGCTGAGGGGAAGGGGAGTGAAAGCAGACCGCATCCATCTCCCAGATCAATGAAACTAAATTTAAAAAAATTAGCTACGTGCTGTTGGCTGCTGTGGAGGATTCGGCATATAATTAAGGTAGAGTTTAAATAATCAGTTTTAGTGCAGCAATTGAAACTAGTTTTGCAGGTCAAACTTTTATGGAAGATCACCGTAATTATCTAACGAGGCCAAAAATCACATATTATTATTATTATTTGGCATCCAAAAGCATTGGGTGACAAAGGAAGCTTTTACTTATTACAAGGCAGAGGAAGCAGATACTAGTCATGGTGACAACCTTTCAATCTGCCATTCTTTATTTCCCTTTACGTCCCTAAGAGAGTATTGCAATCTGAAAAAAGAAAAAATGAAAGTAAAGACGAAGTCAAATAACAGGATGATCCATTAAGAAAAAGCCTACTGCTTAATCTTTATCTTTGAAAAAGCACCTACCGATCATGAAGACGAGATGGTTGTCCTTGCCAAAACTCGAACCTGCTTGGTTTCAGTCTGTAGCCTCCCCAAAAATCCGGAAGAGGGATCAAGCTCCTACAGAAGCAAAGGACACAATAAGAAAAAGTAAAATTCTGTTGTTTTAGCCCCAATGCCAACATATTTACACTGTAAAGTTGATACAATTTGAGTGCATGATAACAGGGATCCAAATCGAATATGACTTTGCAGGAAGTATCAGCTAATATTACAATGAGTAGGAGAATCAGCCACCTACATGTCACCATGGTGGTTGTGCTTAATCAAGATGAAAGAACACAATCTATGAAAGAACAACGTTCAACTCCATGAAAGAACACAATCTAGAATATAAAATTAGACATATTATTGGACTGATGAGTCTTGAGTAGAAAATTAATTGAGGTAGTAGGATATGAGGCAACCATCAGGTATGTTATACATTAAGAAATCCGCCCCGTTGCAAGCATGTAAGTATAACCAGTACGGGGACAAATTTGATGGGGGAAACGCACGCAAATTATTCTGCTAATCATTGTCATCAGTTCAAGCTAATTTTCTTTTAGACGTTAGATTAGATTCATGAACAGAAAGCCATGATAGGACTGCTCCATTGTTAACCTGGGACATAATAAAAGACCAGCTAGATGCAAATTTTCTGGCTAAAGACAGATAAGAATAAAGGTCAACAAAATTAAAAAAATATTGAACAACTGGAAATCAGAGGATAAAAGAAATTTACAAAAAGGGTTGTCAATTCTGGCTAAAGTCAAATACCCAAGGAAAATTTTAACCTGTAATTTTATTTAATATATTTTCATGTCTCCCACCATAACCTTGAACTACGTGGTGTTAAGAAACATATCTATTACCCATCTGATCACGAGGCAGTATTTTCTAATTAAGTAGAGAATATGCGATCCTCAAATTAAACTTTTTTATCCTTAACAACCATGCAGACCTCACCTTAAATAACCAAGATAGTAGTTATTTTTCGAAAATAATAACCAAGACAGTAGTTCATAGACATGCTACAAAGTCGATGGCAAGATTAAAAAAAAACAACAGCAACAACAAAGTTTTCGACACCCATCTATCCAAGAATTATCCATGCAGGCTAGAGAAGGATGACATTACGAAAGATCTTATCATCCAAGGAGAATCAAGTAGCAAACAAGAGACATCCTGGCTTCTTCTTTGATGATCGATGAAGATTAATGAAAATTGTGATGACAAACTAAAAGAAATGATTATGTTCTAGCTGATTTTGTACTGGAGTGAGCATTGTAGGAACCCCTGTAACAAAACAATAAGCCAAAAGCTATCCTAAACCAAGAATAACCAACTGCCTCTTTTTTTTTGAACTTAAACCAACTGCCTCTATCTACGAACAAAAACAGATGCAGCAAACGATTACAGAGACAATGAAATAAATGGAAACATCCATACTCTATCATGAATGAGAAAAAAAATTAAAGATAGGAAGAAATAAACTCATTAAACTAACCCATCCGCATATCTTTCCTCTAGTTTCTTGTAGGATTCACGAAGCACATGCTTTCCAGCAATAACAGTACTCTGAAAAAACAAAAAGGACATGTCTCCCTCAAAGAAAATATAATATAAACTGCACAGTTTTCTCATGCATGGACAAAAGCAAGGCAAACACATGAAACCTGCTGGCTTGCCATCGCTCCAAGTTGACTTCCTCGAGGACGACTATGGAAATATTCGTCAGATTCCTCCCTAGAAACCTTTTCAACGGATCCTTCAACTCTAATCTGCAAAGACAAAGCCACATAGATGGTGAAGAAGAATGATATCTTATTTTCAACAAATGGAGAACCAATTCATAGTAACCTAGGCTTACATAAACTTTTAACAACTGTAACTATATACATATCTTCTAGGTACACATGAAGTTGAAAACACATGCCTGTAAGTTATATGAATGAAGTAAAAATTCACAATCAAAGTTAAATTATTATAACTCTTCATTAGAAGAAAAAGAAAGAATGTTATCTGCATATATATCATAATACTGGAGTCTGAACGATCAAATCTTGCTTTGATTTATTAAATTCTACTTCAAAATAAGACTAAAACAGTGCCTGTTAATTATTTGCATCATATATTTATATACTTTCTAACATGTCTCTTTACATTATGTGCGATAGTTATGCCATCCTTATGTTATTCAATTTAAAAATAAAAAATCTTTTATTAATATTCTATATTTATATTTGTTATACAATTTATATTTATATTTTACGTTCTTTTTGTTTATATGATATATTTTGATTTTTTTTTAGTATGTTGTACTGATGTTATTATATTATTTGATATCCTGAACTTTTAGGTTTTACATCTCTATCATACTATTTTCATTGCAAATAAAAATTTAAAAAATAAACAGATTTCCTAAGCTAAAAAGGACTACAAGTAATTCCTTTGTGACGTGAATTCTGATTCCCACAGGGTAGGTGTGAACCAAATTCCTGCAGATTTCGAAATTCTTATTGTATTGGAACAAAATTCTGTTACAGTAAGGTATTTTTTTTATGTAGCAAATTTCCTGGTGAATAAGTAAAAGGATGTTGTAGATATACCTTGAACCAATGAGAAGAATGCATTTTTCTATATACAAAGTATTTTTTTAAAACACATCCATCTTCTGTGGTTAACTAAGAAACAAAGTATCCTCTATATTTTTTGTTTTGTATTGATAAACCACTAGACAACCTCTGTGGTTACAATTTTCTGCTTTCAACAAATCAATGTGCATGATAGTGTCAAGAAAAATATATGCATCACCTAGCTTGTCACACATGATTTAGTTTCATTAAGGAATGTTGGTAACACATTATGCGCTCATTTCTTCAACAAAATAAATATGAAAGGTAGAAACAGGCAAGAAAATAATAACCTGACGGTTAAGAGGATTCCAATAGAAAAGAAGTGAAGCATGAGGATTTTCAGATAACTCATGGCCCTTTTGGCTCCCATAGTTGGTATACCTAAAGCCACAGGCACATTATCGAAGCAAAAATTCTAATGTCAAAATGGAACATAAGATACATCTCTGTAAGGTGAATAGTAATTGACCCAGATGCCAATTGCCAAGGAGTTGATTAAACATCACTAACCACACAAATCCACCCTCATCAACTCCTTTTAGCAGAACCACCCGAGATGAACTGAAGAGGTGAAAAATTGAAATAGTAACATTAAAGCATGATGTTTAAGACTTAGGATGATGTAAATCAGCATATCATGACCACATACGGTTTTCCTTCATGTCCGCAAGTTGACAAGATCATAGCATTTGGCTCACGCAATCCAGCAGCAATGGCTTCATCAAACCATTTATGGAACTAGAACATGGTCATCGTGAAATATTAATTAGAAAAGGATAACGTATCTGATCAAGGCAAGCCTAAGAACTGTTGAAATTTGAAAACCAAGAAAGAACGTGAATATTAACAATTCTTCAGAAGTGAAATAACCTTAAGGACACGTCAACTAATGCAATTAAGAATTTGAAACGTTATACCTGAGCTAGAGGATCAGCCAGCACTTGGTTCTCCAGAAGTTCAGGAGAAATATAGTTTTCTCTCATTGACGCAATGTCAACAGATGGGGGTTTCCCAATTCTTACATACATTGAAGTTCCAGGATATTTAGGAAGATGAAGTTTGTAGTTATTGATGATGGATGGGGGGACAAATCTTCCCCCAAGAAAGTGATGTGGACCGGAAAATCTTTTGGCACAGAGCTTTGGAGCAGTTAATGAAACCTGGATATAAAAAGTATATACAGATGTAAGTTATTGATGATAATACCAGACATTTAGCCATGTATAGATTCAATTAACTAAAACAGAGCAAATTTTTTAGGCTAACCAGCATGTCAGGTTGAAAGCCTTCGCCAGTAGTGTCCCCTTCCTCAACATGCCAACCAGAAGGTATGTCAACTGAAATGATTGCTGGTGATCTTTTTGGTCCACAGTCAACACGACTTAAGGAAACAAGCCTCCGAATAAGATCATCGAAAGGTGGCCTCGGCTGACCTATGAACATGTTTGGTTGTTCTTAACAATGTAAATGTTGACACAAATGATGTGTGAAAACATTATCTGGATGTAATAAGCATCAGAACTTGAATATCAGTTTGGATCTCTCTAGGATCATAACGATGCTTTCATAATGCATCTCAGTAGGACATCTCCGCATCATACATATAACATATATCCTTGGATGATTTTGGATTACTTCAATGTATGTTTATATCTTTTAGATCACCTGTGAATTTGGTGAACGGAAAGAAATGTTGTTCAGAAGCAAAGAAGTTTATTCAATATGAACTCACTCATTTTGAATCAAAAAATCAGGAGGGGCATAGTAGAATTATTAACCAAATTAACAAAAAAAAGAAGCAAAGATTACTGCATATTACTCTGCTATATGATATTTGTTGATTAGATGGAATGAACACCGCATCATGCAGTTCTATGTTGACACAATTCATGAAAGTGATAACAAAACCATGTCGTAACCTAATTAGTTCTTAACTTAAAGACCAAAGCATACAGATGCTTATATGGATGCCATGAGAAGCACTTACCATGAAATGAGAATCCAAACATTGCATCAACAATGAGATCAAATTTATCTGTTAAATTCTGAGGTAAGTCATCAACTGACAAAAAAGGAACCGATAGTGATTCCAGCTGGAATATGACAAATAATTAGTGACTTGAATTAAATGAAATTAATAATTAAAATAACGAAATGATACCTGTGTGACAAGGCCATCATACAGAGGTTTTGGTGTACGTTTTGGGTAACATATAAAGGGTTGATATCCAAAATGATGCAGGTGGCGAGCAGCTACAAGACCATCACCACCATTGTTTCCTGGACCACAAATAACAAGGGTGCGGCTATATTCGCTTGATTTATATACCTATAAAAATAACGCTTCAGAAAAATCTCATTTCAACTTTATACGAGAACTGAGAAACAAATATGATGTCCAAAATGAGTAATCATACGATCGTGAAACATTGGCATAAAAGACATGCATAATGTATAACTAAAATTTGGCTGCCCACTGTCTTAACTAATGAAAGTATGCCGGTAGCAAATATTCCTTAGTTGTAAGTAGAATGAAAAGAAGAAAACACGGCAACAGTGGATTATACATGTTCCATCACTGCGTTCACGGCCAAATACGAAATACTGCTATCAGAACTTTGCAAAACATGTTTTTCACAATTTAGGCACTTGTAAATCCTAGTTGGTTCTTTAGTTGAAGCATGGAACTCGAGTAACACAAGGAGTAAGGATATAGAACAATCCAAAGCTATTGATATATTCGAACATCAATAAATTTTACAGATAAGCGCAGACAAGAAAACTAGCGAAAGAAATCAGAGTACCAGAATTACCTCTGCTATAGCTGCGGCCACGCTCAATCCCGCCAATTCCTAGCAATAAAAAAAACATACCATAACCCAGACGTACAGGAGGAAAAAATTGAAAGAGGCAGAAAAAAGCACAAATTTTGAATCGTTTGCTCAGCAGATGAAGAAAAAGTACCATCAACTGATCGACGCTGAATCCAAGAGGGCCCATGAGGATCTCGTCGATCTCCGCTGCCTCACGCTGGGCGAGATACGACACGGTTTGTCCCTCCATCGATGCTTCGGAAGAGAGGCCGAGATGGGAATAGGATGGGGACCGAGCCGGCGCCGCGCAGAGAGACTCCGACCTTCTTTTGGAACCCAACGAGGGAAAGGCAGGGCAAACGGGCAGCGGGCGGCGGAGGGTATTCGGGTAAGGGATCGGAGCGAAGACGGGGGCAGCGGAGGAGGAGGAGGCACAGAAGATGGAGGGAGTGAAGAGGAGTGAGGCGAGGAGAGCGGATGAGGATGGCATGCTGCGGGGCTTGGCCCGTGAAAACATTTCTTGCTATGGCGGCGGCATGGGATCGCATACTGCGCCCCCCTTCTTGTTAGCCCAAATGCATTGCCCATTGGATCCTAAATATATATACTTTTATTTAAAATCACGAAGCAGTTATAACAACAAATATGTTGGAAAAAAATCTCAATCATTTAGTTAAAATTTAAATTTTTATATGCTATGTTGGTATGCCATGTAGGTTTTATTCAAATGAGTTTAAATTAATTTTTTCAATCAAAATTATGTAATTATATGGTATCCATCTAAAAATTAAAATATATAGTCACAGTTTAAATATACAATAATTGAGCTTTATACAAATGAATTTAATATTTAATATATTTTAAAAAATATAATCATAAAAGCAGTGGTGATTTTTTAAATGAAGATGGTAATTCAAGTGCAATTGATAGCATAAAATCTTAGAAATATCACTTCTAAATTTAAAAATAGTATAAACTTCTTTGCCATCTTTTATCAACACATACTTATACTCTTTTTAATATCATGATATTAAATATTATTTTAAAAAAATTAAATATATTTTTTTTAATTTAGAAGGAGACTAAAAGGGTCCAAATGGAATTAGTATAAATATAATTATTCCTTGTTCCAAGGACTCGTCCCAGTTTAGTTGAAACTTTAAATATAAGCCTGGTACAATTTGAGCTTCTATCCATGTTTGAAGTCGTCACAACAACGTGGGCTTCCTCCTCCAACCCTTGACCCTAATCAACGTCCTTCCTTTTTCACATCAACTTCTATAATTAAATGACAAGAGGTTTCAAATCTATGACCGTATAGCTTTTTAGGGCTCTTATTGGAGGAGCTACTCAAGTTGATCAAACTAACAGTAATATTATTACTATCATTGGATCTCTCTCTCTCTCTCTCTCTCTGCTCTTCAGATCAAAATAGTATGAGTAGATGGGGTGTGTGCGTATACATATAGATATAGATATAAACAACACAGCAAGGTCA
The DNA here is from genome assembly GCA_030544415.1 of Thalia dealbata. Taxonomy (NCBI): domain Eukaryota; kingdom Viridiplantae; phylum Streptophyta; class Magnoliopsida; order Zingiberales; family Marantaceae; genus Thalia; species Thalia dealbata. Next base: position 6,372,645 of record CM060454.1, read on the forward strand.
ACTGAGGTTAGATGGGATGCTTTCTGGTGTACATATTTATGCAGAGATGTATATATATGCACAGTAGAGATGAATTGAAGGCTCATTAGTGGCTGATATCTAGGTAGCTCTGCGTTTGCTGGTGATGTGCGTGACTCTCATAATTCTACTTCGGTCCCAGGGTCAGGGAAATGGTTGACGAGTTTGTATTATATATTGTGCTCTCCCTGCCGCCGCTGCTGCTGCTGCACTGAGGAGTGAGGACTGCAGACGCACATGGAGGAAGATGAAATGGGAAGGGTTTGCCAAGCTGGAGTGCGAGCAAAGTACTACCAAGGTCAGTCCAACAGGATGATTGCCACTGCTGGCATGTTTGATTGGAGAGATTAATGTTTCCTGCTGCAGCAGCAGCAGCAGGAGGAGGAGGAGGAGGAGGGATGATGGTGCAGGAAATTAATGGAAGGGCGATGAGAAGAACATTGATTTGAATGCCCCGGTCAACGGTCAATGGATCCAATTGATGAATCGTAATAAATATTGTGTGATTTCCTCTACGTATCAGATTCAAACATTGCTGATTAAACCAACTACCTCCTCTTGGCACTGAGACTGTGCAGTTGTCCGGTTTCTTTAGTTTTTAGATCAGATCAAAACTACGGTTTTACTGGTCGAGAACCTGTCTTCCTTTTGCAAGTTGCCCTATCTTCTCGACATTAACAAACATTATTTTTTACTCGATTAAGGGAATCTCAGTGTGGGGGAACGATCTCCCTTCCCTGACTCAAAACGATCAAGAGTTGAAGGAATTCAAACTGAATCAAACTAAATGGTTCTGTCAAAATACAGACATTTAGTTGACCGGTTTGATTCGGTTTAGATTGGTGAGGTTAGTTTATTTTGATGAAGATACCATCAACTTGATGATCAATTCACAGGTAGGGTAATCAGTTCTTCTAGTCAATTCAAAATTTTAGAACATCGCAAGACAACTTTCTTAGGACTCCCAAGGAAGCCCTTTTTTGAGTGTGCTTGTTGCCCTAGTCAGTAGCATAATTGCATAAAACCAGTTCCCTTGGAAACAGTAAACCAAGCCAAGTAAAGACAAAGAGGTACGTAAAGAAGGAAAAGAAAGAAAAAAACTCCCAGCATTCATGAGGTAGCATCCCCCTTATCCCTACCGCGTGCCACTCTCCCTCACCCATGGTATTTGCAGTTTGCACACCAAGATGCCTTTTCCCACCTATCAATAAAGAAGTTTCTCTTTGGTCTCTTTCATGGCCTTCCAATGGGTCAAAATTTCCATCTGCAAGCGTCTCAAAAGGAACCACTCAACTTGTGTTTGTAAACAAAAGATGGAAGGCCATGTTACACTGTTTGGGTTAACAAAGGCACACATGTATGTCAGTAGACCTGCTCCCAGGGAGCCTGGCAAATTTTATGGGTCCTCCACCATAATAATTAAATGGAAAATGGAAGGCCACAACCCTCCCTAAACCTCTTGCTACAAACCCTAGTAAATTCTTTTTCCTTTTAAATGTTATGAGTCTCAACCCATCATCAGATTCTTAGTTCTAATCCGGTTAAAAAGCACTTACTTATCAAAACCTTAATTACGTTTAATTAGACTTAGTTGCAGTTAGGATAAGTAGTTCTACTGCTATTTATCTTTTCTTGTGGTGAACCAATTCATCATTTAATAGTAATTTGTTTACTTCAGGTAAATTAGACGGAATGGGCGTACAATCTTCTTCTTTTCTTTCTCCTGAAAGAAAAAATAAACTACATTAATTTCAATCGGCTGAAATATTTCAACCTGTTATCCAAAAAAGTTACTGCGAGTGTGAGTTACCTTACAAGTCCCAAAAAAAACGGGGTATGAAATTAAACCGGGTATCCATGTATTATATGCAAACAGTTATACTTTAGGAAAAAGAAAGCTTAAGATAGTTTCCTTGAATTGGAGTAGTTAAAACATAAAAAAGACAAATGAATGCCAAGACATCAGAGGAATAGTTCCATCCAAAATTGACTGCTTTGACAGCTTAGGCAGAATCCTAACTCAGCAGACTCCTGAGTTTTTTTTTTTGACCCACCACTGCCTACAGATATTTAGACATCATCTGTAGTTACCTTTCAAGACCTGTACTGAGTAATGGACTTTTTCTGTGTATCAGCAGATCTCTGAGTCTAAGCTGACAAGAGAGTCAAACATTGCAAGGACAGTGAGAAGAAAATACAAAAAGAAGAGGAGGTAACAAGTAATCAGATGTACGCTACAACAGACAGATTTTTACAGCAATGTATCTGCTTTTAGTTCTCCATTATTTCTCTGGACTGGCCTATGTAGAGCGCAAGTGATTGAGCTTTTACTTCTCTGTTACTTCAGGTGATTGTTCTTTTCTTTTCGCACCGTTAGTGCAATCTGATGTATCTCACTATTTAGTCTTCAAAAGTATGAACTGGACAACAGCTACGAATTTATTATCCTCATCTCCCCTCATAAATTTTTTTGGTAAACCACACTTCAGGTCTCTAGCAAATTGGATTCAATTGTCAACACTATCAGACAGGTGCAACACTACAGATGAGGCGCAATCTCCTCTCATGAAGCTGTTATTGACATGTTTAATTTTTTCCTTTTAGCAGCAGGAGGAGAAGCATGCCAATTTGCATGTGACCCAATTGTAGTATCATCACTCTCATAGCTCACACTTGCAGCATCCAGAACCCTATTCAGGGTCTTTGATACAGAAGAAGCTGATGCATTAGTAGCGTTCTTATATGTCTTATTCTTTGCCAATGCTTGTATCAGCTCATGACACCTCAACACCCTTTCCTAAATCCATCAACAGAAGCTTTAGTAAATTTGGATCTAAGTAGAATCCCTCAGTCAAGCAACGTAGTTTAGATGGATCACCTTATTTACATGTAGGCAACAAGCTAAAGCATTATGAATATCCAGAATTTGATCTTTCATGGCTGAAAGTGCTACAGCTGCAGCAATCTCAGAAGGCTTGAACTGTAGGAAATTTATACCTGCAATTAAGTTACAGTCAAATTCATGTCAGGATGTTTGTCTAGTATAATACATTGAGATCTGCTCCGTCTAAAATCTAATCATTTACCTCTAATAGTTCTCAAAGTGAGGTCCACATAGGCAGAAATCATTAAGCAACTTGGTGACTTTCCTTCGCGAAATTTATACAGGAAGTAATCAATGAATGCGAAAGGCGTAACGGCTTGCATCTTCCAACAGAGGGTGCTAAGAATAAGAAGCTCCATTTTCTGGATGCTCTTGGCTTCAAATACATATTTCGCCTCACCTACCACCTGTTTGTTCCCCAGAAAAAAAGAATGTTAATTTGCTTTTAGAAAGCTACAATCAATGACATCGATGTACACCAATATTCAGATTTATCTCTTTACCTGTAAATCCAGAGGTAAATGGGCTGTAGTTTCCTCCACCTTGACAGCAAGTGATAAGCAGGCCACTGACAGCAGCTGTGTAATCCATGCCTTACCTTGCTGAAATAAGAATGCCAGAAAATACTGTTTTACTACTTGGTTAAGATTGTTTCAAATAGATCACATGAAGTAGTAATTTTTCTCACCGGCATATCATAAGAAGACAAAAATCGATCCAAGTAATTTACAGACAGATAGACACATTGAGGTCCAAAATTGTAATGAGAATGAACCTGGTGATGCAGAAACAGATGCAAAATAGTTAGAATAAGAGGATTAAGCAAAGCAGAAATAAAGGAGAAAACCAGAAAAATTAAAAAGTTAAATCTTCGTTGGATCATTTCCACAAACATATGGAGAACCAATAAAAGAAGAATTCTAATCAATTGACTAATGCCAATCTATTTCCCCCGAACTCTATCAAAGGAAAATAGCACCGCATTGGCAAACCTACGAGATAGAAGAAGGGAAGAAGAACTCAAACCCACCTTTTGCATCCAGTCGATGGAATCGCTCCTTAGGGCCAGGTCCAGTTGCCCCTTCTGCAACCTCTCGGCATAATCCCCTCGTGGCAGATGCTGGACTTCTCTCTCAATCAGCAAGGCGAAGCGATCATCTGACTGCAAGGCGGCGCCCATCAAAATTCCTCCATCAAGGCCACTCCTTTCCTGGGGCGATCCGCAAAGGTCGGGCCTTTGGACGTCTCCACGGACCTCCTGCTCCCCCTCTTCATCACCAAATCCCAGGATGCTGTTGCAATCCTCAGAGCAGAGGAGGACGGAGGAAGCATACTTGCAGCTAACACCCATTGTGCACAGATAAAAAAATTGAATCTTTTCCAGATAGAAAGAATGAAACCTAAAGGAAGATAGAAGAAGACATGACGGAGAGCGCCTTGACGATGGGAGGAGGAGGATGTGAGCGTGAGCGGCTGAAGCAAGGGAGGAGAAGGCAGAAGGGGGGGAGAAAAAAAGGCTAACAAAGGTGAAGGTTTCTTGTGGGGTTTTATATAGAAGGGTGGGTTTTGGTTTTGACCTTTCTCGGAGTAAATAATGAAATGATTTGTCTTGTTTTTGACCTCTCTCAAAGTAAAAGATGATAAATTTTACCTGTAGTGATGACTTACACAGTGTTGCATTTTCCCCAAAAAAAAAAAAGTTATTATTTTTAAATAGCCAAAACAAAACTCTATAATAAAATTTTACTAGATATACTGTAAAGAGGTAAATATTTTTTATTTAAATAGATAATTTAAAGTATTAATCTTTTTAATATTATTATGAAAAAATTGTTCTTAACATTGATTAGTATCACTTAATTATTCTTCTCTCATTGTCAATGAGATAAGGAGGTTTTTATAATAATAAAATAATAAAATACATGTCTAATAGTAATACTATTAAGTTCTATAAAAAGGTTTTGAATTTAATACATACTCAATTTTTTAAAGGAATATTATAATTTATATAAAATATTTGACAGGATATATTTTTATAAAAACTTTGGTGTAGTTGCGTACTATTTATATTTAAATAAGTAGAACAATAATTTAAAAATATTTTAATTTGAGAAAAATATAAATATATATTTTATTAAAGAGTAATGATTCTTTTTATAACTGAGGTAGATACTAAATTTTTCTGGACGACTAAATTTTTTAAAATACTAAAAAAATAGGGATTAATTTCTAAAATATTTTTTAGATAATATAATAATTATATATTAGTATAAAATAAAATATAGTTTATCTTAAAAGTTAGACATTATTATGTTACCAATAAATTTTTTTTTACTACCCTGCGTACGTAAGATCTTTTGGTAGGTTTAAAATAAACGTTTATGTAACAGTTGATTGGTTTAAAATTTATTAAATTTATATATACATCTCAGATATAGTGCTTTTTATTTTTTATTTTATATATATTTGATTTATTTAAAATATAAATATACCAAATAATATGAGTGTGGTTGAGGCTTAAGCTCCTTTAGAAAAAAACTGCAAAATTTGGTTATGTATGTTTCTTTCATATCATTGCACAACAACTTGTACCAAATGCATCAAGTTTGAGGCTCCTTTGGAGCTAACATGAACTATACATGTACGAATGAATGCTTTTACACATGTTTTCTTTGCCCATCACATTACTCAGTAGTATTAGTACTAGAAAAAAAAAAGACTAGCTAAAAAATAGTATTCATTTTCCTTCAAAAATAGCAGCACTGTATCATTTTCCTTCAACATGATTAGTCCTCGTTAGTTTATTTAAAATCTAATAATTAAATATATGACTCATAAAGATTTATTAGTTTCGGTTTAAAAGCCAATAATTAAATATATGATCCATTAAATATTTAATGTTATAAATATGTGATCTATATTGTTTGTAATAAATGATCATCTCTCATTAGTTATAATTAGGTTTTTGGTTTCACTGTTAGTAGCCACTGTAGATATCCTTAAGATCATCTATTTTTGACTTCATTTCTTAATATTTCTTCTTCATTTGTTTTTCGTCCGCGTGATGCGTGTGATTCTCTTTTCTTCACAGTTTTATGACTTAAATCCTGACGACGGTCTGGTAGCTCCTGCAGGGAGTTGTTCATCATCGTCATCATCTCCAAAGAAGAGAGGTTGGCTGGAAGGGAGGAACGCGATGTGGAGAGCCCCTGCATGACGCCCGCGCAGGGCTACCCGCGGGGCTTCGACGATGCACCCTCCGGCATGCAATGCGGGAAAAGCCGGAGAACGCCCTCCTCCGATTGCAGCATCGACCTCGAGGAGAAGCTGAAGCTGATAGGAGGATCAACGCAAAATCTTACAACTTTTTTTTGTTTATCTAGAAAAATAAACAGAAATCAAGATCGCTTAATCAGAGCTAAATCAAGTAGGAATCTATTGAATTCGTGACGAGGACATACGAGTGGTCAATTTAGTCCGTAACACTACTACTGGATGACATTAATATAAGCAAAAAACTGAATCGGGTTAATACAAGCGAAAACGATCAAATTCCAGTAGACAAAATTAGATTCAGAAGAAAACACATCGATATCAAATTAATGCATTAAAAAAGCATCCTGCACTTCATATCATTTAAGAAGAGAGGCGAAGAGGAAGAGCGATGAAGGCCGGCGAGGCGGCTTTCTGGGGGCTGTTTCTAGAGTGGTCGGCGTCAGAGAAGATACACCGAGGTCGGGCGACGGTATATACACAGCAGCAGCCAGCAGGGACAAATAGATAATAATAAAATGTTTATTTCACATTTAGAAGTTATGCTCTTACAAATTTATATGCGTTCATACAATTAAAAGTAAATTACAACCACAGATATCAAGTCTTTTAAATCGAATTTTTCTTTTATTTATTACTTCCCCTCAATTGAAACATTGTCAAGGTTATGAAGATTTTCATTGTTCGTTGATACTTCATGTTCCTGTTCTACGACTACATGCTCATCAACTATATTAGTATTTGTATGCTCATCAATTGTATTAGTGTCATGCACATTAGTAATAAATCATTTGTGTGATCATCCCCATAATCAGAAGTGGATAATAGTTTTAATTGATATTTTTAGTTGTATTATTTTTAGTTGTACCAAGGTCTAAATAATAAAAGCTTAACTTCTAAACGTGAAATAGCTATTTCACATTTAGAAGTTAAGTTCTTACAAATTTATATAAGCCTTAGACGCAGGGTTTTTTAGACTGGATTTTTCTTTTATTTATTAAGGTGTACCTGAATGGCCGCCGACGACTAGCAGCTGCTGCAAGCAACGAAGCAGCAGCCGGGACCAAACGAAATGGGCGTGCGATGCTTAACACTTCACAGTAAACTTAACTACGTAAACGTTATGGAAATTTATTTACTTTATAAAAAATTAGATTACCATTATAAAAACTTAAACTCATCTATAAAGAAAATTACATTATCATATCATTGTAGGGATAGACTGGGTCAAAAGATCCAGAACCCCAGCCCAATTAAATTATATTACAAGGTCCAAACATGGATTCTTTAAACCCATAATAATGGCAATGGATGTTTCCAACTCATCCTCTTCATCGCTTAAATCTATCGCCGTCAAGAATGGCAATGGCATCATCAACTGAACCCTCAAAGAGTTAAGAGGCTACCTTTAACCGATCAACTAGACTGAGGTTGACGATTCGCGGCAAACAATCGATCGTTGAAGGAGGCGGCGGCGGTGCCTGCAGCGAAGGTGGCGGCAGCAGGTCCGGATAGGCCGGTGGCCTCGCTGCAGGTGGTGTGGAGGGGACAGCCGCAAAGAGAGCAAAAATATGAGAAAATAAAAAGAAAAAATATAAAAGTAAGATGAGGATATCTGTACAAACCCCTAACTTCTGGATCAACTATTAATTCACAGTGATTCGAAGATTATTCCAAAGATGTGTTCGGCCTCATTCACAGGACCTTTAGGAAACGTTTATTGTTCTTTTGCTTTTTTGCTTTCAAATCGTATCTTCCATCTCTCCTCCAGTTTTATTGTTCATCGAGAGTCCCACTACCATTTGCATTCACTCAAAACACATCACAATGAGGAAATAGGTGAATCTGACCTAACAACAGTGGAAGATATTTTTTTTCCTTTCTATATATGAATGATTAGGAACGAATTCCTGACCAATATTAATTTACAATAAAAGGATGAATATAACTAAATTATTCCAACATTCTAAGTAATAGATCTGATTTCCTAATTAGCCCCATTTTTTTATTATATTTGACTATATATATATATATATATATATATATTAATAGGATTTATTAGGGGTGCCCATCTTGTCGGACTGCAAGCAGGGAAGACATTTTCAAATATAATTTATGAGTGGAAGAAATTTTCTGGGATCTTATTGATTGATGATATGAAATTAATGCATGATTTGCATGTGTAATCAATGGGCTATTTCTTAGAAAAGTCAAATTATTTTTTTAAAAACAAATTTGATTAGAGGCCGAAGACCAAAAACTTCCCAACGAGTTAAATACTTTGTCCATAGTTTGGGTGATTCTTCTCTCCTTTCACATCTATAAAGACTCATCAGTAGTTGAACTAATTAATTGACATATATCCAAATAAGCTCCGTTCTAGTTTTCTTCTCCTCCTCTCTTTGCATCTCGGCTTCATTCCTAATCCTAAGAGCGTCATGGCTGGTGATGATCTTGATCAGGCACCTCCTCCGGCCACCGGAGACACCACGCCAACACCACCTGTAAACAGTCCGCCGCCGATCTACGGGAAGCTGGTCACCGTTCTCTCCATCGACGGCGGCGGGGTGCGAGGAATGATCCCGGCCGTCATCCTCGCCTTCCTCGAATCTGAGCTCCAAGTATATATCTATCTACCACGTATACCTAGCGTATTATGAATTCGTCGTTCAAGCTCAACCTACGAAGGATATGATGTCGGTGGTGGTGTTTGCAGAAACTCGACGGAGAGGATGCGCGGCTAGCCGACTACTTCGACGTGATCGCCGGCACGAGTACCGGCGGCCTTGTGACCGCAATGCTTGCCGCCCCAGATAAGAACAACAGGCCGCTGTTTTCTGCCAAGGATATCATCCAGTTCTACCTGGATGAATGCCCCAAGATTTTTCCACGGAAGAAGTCAGTATGCATATAAACAATATAAGTTCTTTTGAAGCCTGCCTGCTATTACTAAAAATTAATTGGAAGTTTTGATTAAAAGACACACTCTACTTCAGGGCTGGATTCCTCACTTCTGCTCTGAATCTGATAACCGCAACGATGGGACCAAAATACGATGGCAAATACCTGCAGTCCTTGATTCGAAGATTACTGGGTGACATGAAAGTTAGCGAAACTTTAGCGGACATCGTCATCCCTGCCTTTGACATTACGCTCTTGCAACCAACCATCTTCTCAACTTATGAGGTATACGAATACTGCTTTTATCTAACAGCAACTACATACACATATATAGTTTGTCAGTAGCTGTATGTACATGTTTATGTGGGCGCAGGGCAGAAGCATACCATTAAAGAACGCTCTTTTATCAGATATCTGCATCAGCACATCAGCCGCTCCGACTTATCTTCCTGGAAATTACTTCGTAGTTAAAGATGGCCAAGAGGAGAGGGAGTTTAATCTTATAGATGGCGGTGTTGCAGCTAATAATCCTGTATGTTTACATGCCATTCATTAATGTTAGATGGTCGATCAATTCAAGATTTGATTAGTCGCCATCTGCGACGGACACCTCTAAACCTAAACAAGATATTTTTGTTCCTTTCACGCAGACGTTGCTCGCTATGAACCACGTCACGAAGCAGATCCTCCTGAAGAACACCGAGTTCGATCTGTCGAACAAGCCTCTCGACTACAGCAAATTTCTGGTGATTTCAGTCGGAACGGGATCACCGAAGCAGGAGGGACTTTACACTGCGAAAGCAAGTGCGAAGTGGGGTTTACTCGGATGGATTTACGACGGAGGCAAGACGCCCATCATCGATGTTTTCTCTGAATCAAGTTCAGACATGGTCGATATCCACGCATCTGTTCTTTTCCAAGCGCTCCGTAGCGCCGATCAGTACCTACGCATTCAGGTAAAAGATAAAATGTGTCATTTTTATATGCAGATGAACTTATATGACTCAACTTTTTAACCTCTTCTTCTTCTTCTTCTTCTTCTTCGTATATATATACAGGATGATACGTTGAGCGGAGATACATCATCGGTGGACGTGTCGACCAAGCAGAACTTGGAAAGCCTGGTTGAGATCGGTAAAGCTCTTCTAGATAAGGAGGTGTCGAGGGTGAACCTGGAGACTGGCCAGAGCGAGAGGGTGCAGGGAGGAGAAAAGAATGCAGACACCCTTAAGCGTTTTGCAAAGATGCTGTCAGATGAAAGGAAGTGCAGGAAGGAGAACATTGCATCTTCCTCCTGATAGAACTAAATGTCGAGAGGTCGTCGTATTCGTCCGTCTTGTCTGTCCGTGTGTTTCGAGTTAAAAGTTCACTTCAATAATTCAATTTTAAGTTTGTCTCCTACGCCAGCTCTTCTGATGCGATGTATCTTTTTATCTATCTATCTATCTATGCTGTTCAAGCCCATTGGATTAGGGATAATATAAAGAAATATAAGTATAAGAAAAAAAGTGATTAATGTTATTTTGCAAATACAAGTGTGCAAATAAATAAAAAAAGGGCTCCATCAGGCACCTGTTCGCCGTTAGCCCTAATTCTTAGGGCCACATCAGACACTCTACCTCATACTTAGTTGCTGACATGCGTCGTCTTGTGGCAAGTCAAATATATATAGGAAGCTTTGTCGGCACGTTCCTTGGATTCATTGGTTAGGCTAAAGATGCCCTGTCTATATTAATTGATAACTACATCCCTAACTGTATGCATTTAGTTCGCTGATGATTTCATCGAGGAGATGGGAGGTAAAATAAGAAGGGGCGAGAAAGCAAAAGAGGGAAATGGATCGGTGCAGGTTTTGGTTGGGAAGCCGGCCACGCATGCACGATGGTGATTGCATCTACACGTGCAATCTTTTTCATGAAGCTGTTGATCGAAAGCGACGTCGGTTACTTCAAAGCCGTGCTTATACGTCTATTGACCAAAAATTAATACTGTACACAAATTGTAGAAATCATACCACGGAGCCAAATATATATTTATATATTGATTCTTATCTATAAATAGCTACAGTTACTTGACCAGGATCTTATCCACCTCGTTCTCTTTTTTTTAATAAAAGAAAAATCCCACAGGCTGAGTCAGTCGCCAGTCAATTAAGAGGCTCAAACGGATCGGGTAAAATCTCTTTCACGGAATAGTGGGTCGTAGGTTTAACCGAGCCGATCCACAAGCATACTGTACGGACACCTTCATGGATCAGGCATGTACGAGGATCCGGATCCAAAGCTTGGTCTGCTGCTCCATCATGATTCCGGCCTAAATCCGCATCCAAATCCGGAAGCTTAGGACTGATCCGACTCTCCTGCTCTCGAGCTGCATGAGGAGGAGGAAACCTCCTCGGCTCCGGCAGGGAGTGCCGGAGGCATCCTCCCTCCGGTCGCGTCAACCTCGCGGAGAAGCTCCAACGCCGTGAGGTCGGCGGACGCATCCCACGCCCGGCTCGCATCTCCGCCACCAACGCGAGCCAATCCCTCCGCGACATGCGTTTGCAGGTGACCCTTTTTAACTTCCGTCTTCTCTTCACCGTTGATTTATTCTTCGATCAGTAACTCTGCGTTACCCTAATGTGCGTTGCTGTGATAGACCGTCATCATATATTTCTCATGATGCAGAAAGAGATAGACCCTTACGATGATAACCGTGTGTGTTTGGTTAGATTCTCTCAAGAGGAGATCTGTGATCGTCAATATCATCTTAACTGCCGATGTTATAGTTGCTCTTGCTGATTCTGGTCTCGTCATTTCATTTCAGCTTAATTAGTTAATCGCCATTACTACCTTCTTACTTCATAACCTCCTTTTTTTTTTCTCTTCAATTGTTTACGTCTCACTCCTTGCATACTTTTCCACAGCAACTTGCAAAAGGATCTGCTTCCTGAACATTGAATATGATGAACTTATCAACATCATCTTCCATGATAAGACTAATGATTCGATCATCGCGATCTCACAACTTGCACATGACAATTATACCCTGAGGTGCAGGATCACACCATCAGAGTATGTGTCCTTCTTATCTCCATTAAGTATATATAACCCATGGATGATGTTATCAATAGTATCTTTCTACTTCACCCCCAGGTATATCAAAAGGAAGCAAGTGGATTCTGGCTTTTATCTTTTTGAAAATGAAAGATATGAGTCATCTGACTTTATTGATTTCAATGAAGAAGATAACAAAATCATCACATATTCAGCCGTGGAAGGGTAAATATGAATTCCTCCTGATGGATTTAATACTTGTTGTACCGATTAAAAAACTGGATATAAAAATTTTAATCTGTATGTTTGTGTTTTTAGGATATATAAGTATTTTGATGTGAAGAACTACAGCTTTTGTTTTGAAGTGTCAGATAAGGAGGTGACTGAGACAAGAATCAGGTCTGTATTTATTCAATACTTTGCTAATTGTCATATGATTCCACTTCTCTTCTCTCTGATTCGGCACACCGACAAATATTGATTGCAGCCCCGGAATACTGATGCTGATTTATAAAACTACTCAAATTTATATGCGGCTGAAGATACTCTCGATTGAGGATGGAACTGAGATGAAATGCTTTAATCGCAAGATGATTCCAGACGACGAACTTGAGATTATTGAGCTTTCTTGTGAGCATATCTTAATTAAGCAAGAACACCATAACCTTCAAATCCTTGATGTGAGCTTCCTTGCTACTTATCCGGTCATTAATTTTGCGAAATAGTTAAAACTCTACGAGTAGGTGATACTTATAGTTTTTTTTCCCCCACATTTGAGCAGATAAGGACTTCGGTGCCGATTGTGGTCAGCGATGAAATGTTTACTCCTCCACCTGCGCTCGTATTTCTATACGAGCACCATCTCTTCCTGACATTTCAGAGCCAGTCGATTATGGTCTGGAACTTTCGTGGGGAGACGATCGCCTCGCTCAAATGCTACTCTCAATGGGCTATAGACTGTAATGTCGACAATATACATATGACCAGGAATCAAGATGTTATCATCTTTCATTGCATGTCTAAAACAAAAGGAAGTGATAACCAGGGTGAAGGTAGAATCGAACACTCTTCTAAATTTTTCACGATGTTATTCGAGTTACAGACAGTTAAATAAAAGTCTTTTTCTTTTACATGGTATCCACAGGTCTTACTATTGGCTCGATTCGCACGATCAATTTGTTCACTGCTGAATGTTTATCTGAATTAACCACGGACAACCTTGCTCTGCAAAGTATTCCACCTCAGCGTCAAGGGCGGCCAACCATTAAAAGCACATTCAGAAAAGCCCTTCAAGGCGTATCAAACATATCTTATGATGAAGAAAGGTGTGAACTTTGGACGGCTAACATACAAGGCATGATTCATATGTGGTCCGGTTAATAATCTCCGACGAAGGCTCTATTTGACAATCGTAAAGTAAACTCAGTTATTTTTTCAATGCACATAATGCATGTTCAGTAATTCCCTAATGTTCAGTAATGTACACATTCTATACAAATATTCCTAGGAATGCGGAAACCAAATACAATGCTGGTAGATGTAGGATCTTTCTTCTATATATCAACTTCTGTCCTCTTGGAGGATGTCACTTTTGTTTCTCGTGCTTGTGTTGGATATCTTTTTTCGAGCATGTTTTTGTTTAAATATTGACCAGGAGCGTTAAAATAAATTGGTGGAAGGATGGGTGGGAACTGAAGCCAACAAATGAATTGTTCTTGTTCATTCAGACTCCATTAGAATAAGGTTCAGACACCAGTCTCTCTTCAAAGATTATCCAAGATTTTTTCTTTTGTAAACAACTATATGCTTCTTCTTGTTTTTTTCCTTTCACTTTATTTGTAAAAAAAAATTTAATCACCATCATACATATCTTGGATATCTTCTTCTTACAATTAATTTCTTTGAAAAAGAAAAAAATAATAGAAAGAATAAAAATTGGACACGGTATATTGCAGACTGCAAAATAATAAATGAGTCGAATTTTTTTGTACTTGATCTTGCTTCAATCGATCGATCATGGCTGCCTTCGGGAGAAGAAGGGTCCGCTGAGACCCTTCTTGATGCTGTGGATCGCCGGGTTGTAGCTGAGGTAGCCAAACAGGCCATGGCTCTGGTAAGGCAGCGACGTCTTCTTCTTCATCTCCTCCGACGCCGCTCGGTTCGCCGTGTAGTACATACCGTGCGCCGACGTCGCCGTTCCTCTCCTCCTCGATTCGCTGCCGCCGCCGCCGCCCTCGGCCAAGGAAGAGGACGACGGAAGGAAGGTGTGCTTGCGGAGAGGGTCTCTGCTTCCGGTCGCCGTCGCGCGGCCTTCGGAGGCGCTACGGAAGAGGAACAAGTCCTTCAGCTTCCATTTCTTGCTCTCGCTGCGTTTGCAGAGAGCCGAGACGACGGTGGCAGGGGAGGAGGAGGAGGAGGAGCTCGGGGAGGGATGATGGGCCTCTCCTTCTCCTCGAAGAGGAGAGAGCGACCGCGTTGCTCTCCGGCCTCGCGAAGGCGCCGCCGTCGCGGAGGAAGACGAAGAGAGGGCTCTCCCTCTGTCTCTTCTCAAGCCCTCTCTAGCAGCGGAAGACGAAGTCGACCTCCCACCCGACACCGGCACCGAGGGGCGGATCATTCCGCCCTCGAACAGGTCGTCCGCGGCGGCCAGTGCAGGCGAAGCCCGCTCGCCTGCCGACGGCGCGTGGAAGGAGAAGGAGAAGTCGGAAACTTCGTCGCCGTCGGCGGCGTCGGCGGCGGCGGGTGGGTTCTCCTCCCAGGCGCCGTACAAGTCGGAGTACACGGCGGCCATCCGGGAGGGGCTGCTCGGGGCGCTGGCGTAGAAGTAGTAGCTGGCAGGGTGGTCGGAGAAGGAGGGGCGCGGGCTCGACGGTGCGCTGAGGGGGGAGGCGGCGATGGCCGGAGGCTGCGGGACGAGAACCTCCATGATGTCGGTCGGTCGGGCAGAGCGGTGGGGAGGTTCTCGGAGTTCCGGGGATTGAGGGGAGTTCGTCGATTTAAAGGAGGGAGGAGGAAACGACGGGGAAAGCGCGAGATGTTGACCGGAGTAGGACGGTCGTAGGCGCAGGCAGGAAGTAATCGGAGGGGCTGTTTATTTGTATTTTTGCAGGCGGATTAAAATGATTAGATCACTGTTGACGATCGAACGGAGCAAGTTTAAGGAAGCCGTCGGCATGTGTCGTTTGTATGCTTCTGGGCTTTCTAGAAATCATGATGGCGTTCGATGAACCCAGCAGGAAGATGAGCACGTTGATGATGACCAAAAAAAAAACTCTGCGTCCGCTTCATTTAAAAAATAATATTAAATATTATTAAAAATATTTTAAGAAGGGGCTCTAAGTTTATAAATATAATATTTATCTATATTAATTCAACCCTTCTAATTTATTTTATTAACTCATGTGACTATCGCTTCCATAGTTTATTATTATTATTTTAAGCCAGTAACAAGAATTGTTAATGCAACTAACCCCTAATTAGATAAGCAGATTATTATGCAATTAACCCTAGAATAGATAGAAATGGATATTATTAAAATAGATGGCACGAGTAACAGGTTTACATTTTCCCTTCTTGAATTGCCTTGGTGGTGAAGTTAATTGTTGTCCCACGTTGAATGTCTTGGAGACTAAGTTTGTTATCTTCGATTTATCTCATCTGATGGGCTACGGTTGAAAATTCAAAAGAAAGATGGAAAAAGTATTAATCTGCTGATCTCATCTCCTCCTGAATGACTGCTCTCTAGAAACATACGGACAGTGTGTGTATAAAAATATATTAAAAGGAGGGCTAACTATTTTGACTTCAATGCATGGTGTATCGTCGTTGGAGCATAATTAGTAAACTCCTCCGACGAACAGTCAAAGCCAGCATTATATTTAATGGGACCTCCTGTGGGCAAAAGTTTGAAACTTATCATTATTTTTTTTATAATACTAACTTGATATTTTTAAGCTTCTACTGCTGAACATATTTAATCTTTGTAGAGATAGATGCTATTTCGCCTTTGCCACTTTAGATTCCAGAAAAAAGGAAGATTTACTTTTTAGAGAAAAAAACTGGAGGACAAAAGAATGAACTATTGAAACAGTTGCAATCGAGCAAGACTGGATATTGAAGCAAACTACCAAAAGGGCAGCATCGAACAGTGGAGATAGGAATTCTAAATGAGACCTGTCATCTACTATTTGGTGCCTGGACGTTCTGGGGGAAGGAAGTAAATGGAAATGATTCAATGTAACTTACTAACATATCTAAAGATATTAAAAGCTTTCAGTGCAATAACATTTTCAGTGCAAATTGTCTGTCATTGTACCTGAAAATGGGATGACAGACTGATGTAGGTCCTCAATACATCCAGTATGCTGCAGTATTAGAACAGATATGGAAAATAGAGTTCAAACCCCGGCTGAAGAGGGTAGAAAGAAATGGATGTAAATAAAATATTTTCTTTATGCACAATAGCTATATTATCAGAGAAAAACTTCTGCAACAGAGGAACAGACCATGTTGATGCCATCATCACAAGCATCTTAGTCGTTACCTTCTTGTTCCTAGACAAGAAATTTTGGGAAAATGTTTTCCATATGCCCTATCCCCCTCAATACCCTATTCAACCTTCACATTCTTCACCTCTTCTACGACTGTTTAAATTACCATAGGGTAGCTTTTGTCAACGAGATACATAGCATGCTGATGGCATCATCACAAGGCAGTGAGGATCGCTCGTAAAGAAACTTCGAGAGCCACCTTTCAAACTACCAAGCATCTCGGTAGTTCAAGAATATTATGCAGATTTTTTAGAAGTTCGGAAGAAAAAGATGTGAATATACAAAGAATATTCATTAGCCATATTGTCTTAATTTCAAAGAAGCAGAGTAGGCCAATTGGTCTTGAAAATATCATGAGAAAGCTGATATCTAAAGTCTTAGCGGATAGACTCAAAAAATTTATATCCGACCTCATCTCAGAATCACAGAGTATTTTTATTCAGGATAGATCAGCATCTAATGCTTTAATCGCAGTGGCTGAAATAATAAATGCATGTAAAAGGACAAATGAGGACAACCAATTTATTAAGTTAGATATTGAGAAGACTTTTGGCACAATATCTTGGGACTTTATTGAAAGCATTTTAAAGGCTAATCAATTTCCACAATAATTGATTCAATGGATAATGGAGTTGATTCTGCAGTAATTATCAATGATATTGCAAGCAACCCATTCACTCACCGGAGAGAGCTAAGGTAAGAAAATCCATTATCTCCGTACCTTTTTATCCTAGTCACGAAATGCTTCTCTAGGATGATCAAGAGTGTTGATCAGATGGGACTTATCAAAGGAGTGCTTAATTAGGTTCGGGGGGAGGAGTCATATATGTGGGATTTGCAGATGATATTGTCCTCTTTTTACAAGGTAAAGAGGAGTACGTATGAAACTTGAGACTACTTATGCAACGTCAGGTTTAAAGATCAATCTTGATAAATCCATTGTCATTGATCTACAAGGAAGAGAGGCTATCTCCAAAAGATCCGCTAAGATTTTGGAATGCCCAGCAAGTGCCTTCCCCATAAGTATTTGGGATTGCCTTTAAGAGATGGTAATTTAAAGAAAGATGATTGGAGATCTATCATAACTAAAATTGACAATCACTTGACAGGGTGAAAAGGTCGCTTGCTATCTAAAGGAGACAAACTCATATTAGTAAACTTGGTACTATTGGTACAATCCTCAATCCTCTCTTACTTCTCAGCAGTCTTTAAAATTTCTCAATGGGTGATTAGAGAAATAGACAAGCGCAGAATATGCTTCTTACGGGTAAGAATGAGGGGCAAAAGGACACTCTAAATCCTGTGAACTGGAAAGTGGCTACAATGAAAAGAGAAAATGGGGGGTCTAGGTGTTCCAGATATTCGTGTTCATAACGATGTTAGATTGGGCTTTTGGCTGCAGAAACTAATCACAGGAAGCTCTTCAACATGGGCCAAGGTTGTGCATTAGAAATACCTCAAAAGGAAGAATTGGTATATGGACAAGGGCACTGCAGGATGTCCAACATATAGCGCGCTATAGCAAAACTAAGAAGGTTTTTTATTTGCAGTCTAGACTATAAAGTTGGAGATGAGGCTGACATAAAATTTTGACTTGAGCCATGGCACAATCATATGAAAATGGCAAATAGACATAAAGAAATTTTCAAATCAATCAAACATTCAAATGTCACGTTATCCAAACTTGCTAGATGGGAAGATGGTTCGTTAGTGGTTGGGCAATTCTTATAAATAATAATATTTTCCAAACAGCCATAGAGAGGTTTCTTGAGGACATAAAAGACATACAAATCAGTGAAGGAAATAAACATATTTAGTGGCGATGGACAAAGTCTAGGATATTCTCTGTGCACTCAATGTATAATATTGTGAAGGAGACAGATATTAAAAATGTTGAGGGCTGCATCTTATGGAAACCGAGACTTCAATTGAAAATAAATTTCTTTAACTAGTTAATGAGAAAAGACAAGTTGCCTACAAAAATACAATTGATATATAAAAGCATTATGGTTGATGAAGCTTGTAGTTTATATAAGGGAGAAGTGGAAACAAGGGATCATTTTTTCTATCAGTGTCATTATACAAGAAATGGCTGATCTACTTACTTGCATTTATTGCAAATGCAACCATATGCCATCACTCGCACGCCATGGGAGGCAACGAGCGATAGGGCACTGAATTTGCTCTAAATCAAACAATTAATTATATGACATTGGAGCATTTGGGGAGAGAGAAACAGAAGATGCTTTATAAGCAGTGCAATACCAACAAAGGTCTTAGCTACACAAGCAGTTGAGCTCTCATTTTTTTTTACTAATCATAAGCCACCTTGACGAGGCTTATATGAGATATTTTAGTCTTTTGGTATTTTGGACCTTTGGCTTTTTTTTGATATTTTGACGATACTATTTATATTTACTATATATATATACTTTTACACTTTCTTTTTGTATCCCTTTGGATGATATATTGTATCATTTCAGATTGATGAAATGAACGCAATGCTATCTTTCGAAAAAAAGAATAATTACCCCATATGCCATACGTAATTTCATTTGTAATTCCATTATTATCTTCAGTTGTGGTTTTATCCTTGCCTCTCTTTGGTCCTGGAGCACGAACATTAGGTGCAACTGGAGGATGCAGGGGTAAGACAATTCAGGCATCCACACAAGGTTTATTTGAACCATATTCTGGAGATTTGACCACAGGTAATATAGTAACCGATTTCCTAATTAAATTTCGATAATTTGGTAACTGAATGTGATTAGAAAATGCCCTAGTCATGATGCAGTTTTTCTCAGTTTCTGATATGCATGCCTTCGTAGTATCTTTTGGGTCATGTATCTTCTGATGTTTCTGTTCTGATGATAAGTGAGCTGATGTACCAACAGTATCAGGTGGTATGGAGTTGCTTGCTTCGTAATTGAATCACTTGATGATGAGGGTGACGATGGTGTAGAATCACCTCCCTGACTGCTAGAAGCATCAAGTTTACCTGCCAATTCAGTTATTTCGGGTCTTCTATTTCTTCTCCCTTTTTCTTTAACAATTTTGGTCCGATATTTTTAACATACTGAATTTGTTAAAGTCTCTGATAGGATTAACTGCCAACGTTGGTGAGGACAATGCAATTTTCTTTTGAGGACGAAATGTTTTCTGGAGTTGCATAATTTTGGATCTGCCAAGCATGGCACTTTCACAAATATGATACACGTTGTCGAATGCATCCTGAGGGTTCTCATCTTTTTCAGATGATCTGCGTTAAGAATATATTAAAAAAAATACTTTTCAATTCCCCAAAAGAAGATAAGTAAATGTAGATTACCTGGAGAATTTTTCACTGGGATGATGGAAACAGATCGTTCCAGTTTAATGGTATTATCAACCTCATCACAATATTCTTCACTGCCCAACAAGCTGTTAAAGCAGCCCAAGGAGTTTGGAATGATGCAGATCAGTGGTAGTATAAGCATACAAACAGTAGCACACATGAAAAGAGCTACTGTCCACCGTAGTGCCTGGAAAAAGTGCTCTACCACACGCACTGAGCAAATGAACTGGAAGGCTTGCTTTTATAGCCATAACGAAGACATCAGCAGCTAATGCTAGCTCAAAAGCCCTGCAAACAATAGATGCAGAAAATTCTTCCTCATAAGAAAACAGAAATCTCATTGATTCCCCTGGTTAAAGAGTATAAACATTACATTCATATATCATAGACTCATCCAAAGTACAATCAGCTCCCGGTGCTTTTACTTTCTTCACCTCAATTAATGTCTCCTCGGGCATACAGTGACTGCAAAATGAACTGGTGTTTCCCGTATAGGATAAAAGATCCATATCGGACGTGCTTATTGGCAAGTGATAGCTGAATTTGACTTTCTAAAGTGGATCAGAAGCCTTCAGAACAATGCTTAACATTGAACTACCAAATGCTAGAATAGGAAACCATTTTTGAACAAGAAGATTACGTAATAACAAAGCTGAGCTTCTCTGCATACGTCTGTTTGAGGAGGAAAAGACAATGGGCCCCAACAACAAAATTTCAGAAGGATTTACAAAGGCCTCATTTGTTGCTGAATCAAATGTTGAGAATCTTCTAGTTTCTACAAAGTCGATCTCCAGAAACCTACTAGATAAGGCATGCTCACCTATCTCATCAGTAGATTTGCATTGACTAACAAAGTCTCCACAGTTGAGCACAAATTGCATCATGACAGGTGAGCACAAATTACTTCATTGAAAAAATTGTAAATAGATAAGCTCCTACTCAATAATTTCTCAAAAGGAATATCTAATCATACTAATGAACGCCTTTATCTACCGATCTTGAACACCGCAACATCGCCCGGCCGCCACTCTGTGATGGTGCAGGCAGCCCCAGCTCCAAATTCAGCTTCATAGCAGCTCACGTCTTCTCGCGGGCAAAAACCAACTGAGGAGGCGAAACAAGACAAAGCAGACCCTGAGCGGGCATCGGCAGCAGAATTACCAGAGCAATAACCGTAAGCACATTGCTATTCGCGATAAGTAATCGTACAAGTCGTAAAATAAGAACTCATTAGCTATTCGCGATAAGTAGAAGAAGCCGAGGTGATGAGACGAGGGAAGAACGTTGGATGGGTGTAGCAAGATGGGGAGAGAGGGGCAGCAGCAGCGCAGGGCGGCGGAGATCGACATTGCCTCATGGCGATGAAGGAAGCATGTTGGAGGTGCATTCCCCGGCGGTGGTAGTGCAGCAGGAATAATAGTGTGGGCGGAGGCGGAGGGAGAGACGACGAGTGTAGGGGTGGCAATTACTCTTTTCTGTTGTCTTATTGTACTTCTCTGTTTGTTACCCTTCTTCTCACTAAATATTAAAAATTTGAATGACACAGTGAAAGATGATTTAAAGCTAATTCTAAACTAAAATATTTGACTCTAAATAAATGCAAATTATGAGATATCTTCCTTTATATATAAATATTCGAAGTTATTATCATCTGATGACTAATCCATGAAGGCAGAAAGAAACCCAATAATATATTACTCTGAGGTACACTTTGTGTAAAAATAATATATAATTCTTTGGGAAAATAAATAATTCTATTGCATGAATAAATCTTCTGTCTTTTCTCCTAGACATTATGAGGCTCTTAAGTCTGATTAACAAACCAAACAGCTCCTATGAGATGAGTCATAACCATACCATTACTACATGGAAGCTAACATCAAGCTGAAATTACCACGTTCAATAACTAATTTGCTCGACAAACAATACGTTTCACAATAATGCCTTCGAGTGCGAAGTAATGAAGTGAACTCATCTAACTTTTATATAACATCTAAAATGAGCAACCTGACTTATCAGCAACAAGAGCAAAATAAATCACCATTATTAAATATTTGCTCACCTTTCTTGCTACTTAAACAATAATCCTTACACACACCTTATGCTTCCACATCAATAGAAGCCAAAATTTAGTTATAGTTTGGACAAAATCTTTAGTAAGAACCTTTGAGTTCAAACTGCAGTTCACGAGTTCCGACACACCACACAATAAGGTTTTTTGTTTACGACCTCATCAGCAACTATTAACTGCTACAATGATGCTGGAAGTGTCCCACTTTTGAGTCAGCTATAAATAGTACTCTCCCTGTCTCTCTCTCAATTCACTTGTTGTTGGCTGGCATAGAAAGGGTAGGCCCCATATGCGAATGCATACATGCCTGGGTAGTGAGGAGGTAAACTGTATCCATCATAGACCTGCGTGCCATAGTATACACCGTTCCATCTTCTGCCACGCTCGGTCCTTGACTGTCAAAAGCAACAAAACAATTAGGGAGTTAGATATCATGGCAACTGCTGTTTCCAATTTGGATAAAGGATGAAATCCTCAAGGTTTTTGTTATATCAACTAACCATCGAGGAACATTTGGTCTCTAACCAAAGAAGAATCTAGGAAATATGTGGATGCCGACAGTTCATGGATATTACATAAGTTATACAAGTCCCAACTTCGGTCATTAAGTTGCACAAGGAATAATTAGCAAGCTAGATATGTTACTTTTGTTATGCACATGATGTAGCTTCATTCAAGGACTTCCATACCGCTGGGCACCATAAAGTGACAAGTAGTCCCTCAGACAAGACAAGTACTACCAACGTTATCATACTCGTTTTTTGAAAAATATTTTCTAAATAACTTTCTACAGCCATACAAAGCAATATAGTCCAGTAGGGTGCTACTATTATTTACTGATCCGTACCAGTAGGATCAAGTGTCAAAACATATATTGGAGTAGTATTTAAATCATTTGCTGCTACAGCATAGCTCAGTATACTGTGATTGAACACCATAGGCCTGAGAAAATTCCTTACTAAAGGTGTTTCTCCTTGTTATTAAGCATGTCAACACATTCTGAAAGGATTGTGAGAAATTGACATCAAGATTGTAAAAAGAATATAAAAGAAATTGAGATTGAAGTTTAGATGAGAAGGTAGTATATCCATGAAAGGTTCACAAAGGAAGTTTTTTTTTTAATAATTTAGTTAGTACCTCAACCTCTAGTATAGAGCCTAATCACTCTAACCAGAGGAGCGTGGACTTTATTCGCAAAGAAAGATTAAATTGAATAGATGAGTTTTAATTTCTTGAGGGAGAAGAGTTAATTGTAGAGACACCCAAAAAGATCTATGCTCCTAACTTGGACAAAGATCTATGCTTTTGCAATAGTGCATAGTATCTACTTGAATTTCAAGGATATAAATGCATAATTTGCCCACCATGAAGAACATCCATCGGTATCAAACTACTCTACCAGAATAACAGAGGGGTAGGGACATAATCAGGAAGAAATTCAACCTCCAATTATGATCTCTACCTTTCCTCTAAAGTAGGGTTTCACATGATGAGCACATGGACAATTTCCAATGTTTCTTGAACCTGACTCGCATTGTTGCAGCCTTGCAGGCGCTTAAAATACCCCCAACTCACTGTTAGCACAGCACAGCAAGATTAATGTTGGGCTTAACTTATACCCAGTAACCTAATCTATCAATCAAAATATTGCAGTTTCGACAAAAAGTAAAGACAGAATACTTCGGTATTCTCTTACCTTACACTTTTCATGGGCTACGTAGTTTTTTCTTCAATGAAACCAAATATAGGTTCTTACTATGAATATCACATGGACTCGATACAATTTGATAAAGGTACTTTTGCTCATATTTTTTTTCTTTTTCTGATAAAAATGAAAGAGGTATATTTTCTGTACACTTAAATAAGGGATAAGGATATTAGGGACTAAATAACATAGAAGGATCTAGGTAAAACCCTAAATAATTGGCACAATGCAGTTGCTTGATGTATCCGTTATCTAGAGAAGCTCACTCATAGGCCAGATTAATGGGCTTGCAACATTAGTCTAGTTGACTTGAACAAGTTATATCCTTGTTACTGAGCCCCCAGTAGTATGGCAATTACAGTGTATCCTAAGAGATCAGTTGCATGCATAACTTAATTAGTGAATCTTATAGCAGATCAAGCATATGACTAAATTAAATAAGAGAATATCCATTTGACTACTGATGTCACAGTTCTGTTAGCCAGGGTTCCAACTGAAACAGAGAAAAGATTCCCTGAAGACATCAAGCTCAATCATAAGGATTTCAGCAGCCAGGAAAAACCTTCATTTGGCCTAGAACATCCCTATAATATTTCCTTGAAATTTGATCCACAAGCATCCGAGGAAAATTTATTTTGCATGAAAAAGTATTGTATGATTGTAATAGGATACCTGTTTCTTTGCAGGATTTCGACCCCAAGACAAGCGTACTGTTTGTTTGCCAATTGTTGTGCCATTTAACTGTTGCATTGCTTCCTCAGCATTATTTCTGCATACAAACTCTAGGATAAGGATATATCTACAAACTCTAGAAAAAGAGTGCTACAAGTCATAGTGTTCAGAAACAAAAATAGAAAAGATGTACCTTTGAACAAAAAGAACAAAACCACATTGCTTTCCAACTGGAATTTTGACAGAAGCAATCTCACCATATTGAGAAAAAGTTTCCTTCAGATCGTCTTCACTGACATCTGGATCAAGGCCACCAACAAATACCTTTGGAAGCATTTACATTGTTAAACAGCAGTGTAAACAAAAGATACGCCTACAAAATGTGGGCAAGATCTCCTTACTGTTGTGTTCGTTGAATCTGCATCTTGTTGAGAACCTCCTGCAGATCCACCATTTGGGCCAAAACCACCTATAGCATCAGGGATTTTATTCATTGGAGAATAAAATAAAAAGATGTAAACTGAAGGAAATTAAAAAATGAAGTAAATGACTCATCACATGCTTGGAAAGTTACAAAGCCAACAAAACAAAAAGTCAGTGGACAAATGCAACCACCATGACCAGATAAGATGAAGGGGGGATTCACATATGGTTCAAAGTATTCTTGAGAAATAAGTTTGTTCAGGCAACAGATATGTGCAGATTTAGGTTGAGTCAAAATTCAAAAACAACATCAGCTTCCAGAAAAGATATTAGACCAGTTATTTTTCAAAACAATTAACTCATCTGGTCTCAAATCTATTCACAAATATGCCCAGAATTTGTAAATTGAGTAGAATTCAAAGGTAGTGCATAATTGACCAAAATATATGCTTGGTACCAACATATCCATCTATAATCCTTATTTTCCTTATCTTAAAATAAAGGAAGAGCACCACTATTAATTTCCTCTACAAAACCTTAGAATATATTCCAATGGGCTTTCATGTTGAGATGAATTTTCTAGATTACACTCGCACCAAACACTAGGTTCCAATGGCCTTTCATGTATCTCCCAAATGATTTATTTAAAATAGTTGAGGACAGCAATAACACATAAAATGCAACTGTAAAAAGAAAGGAAGCACACATGTATTCCAACACAAGGAAGAAGGGTATAATAACAAGATAACAATAGATAGACAGTAGACAGCAAATTATTATACAAGCAAACCTGGTGAATATTTCATGGAAAATGGTATAATAACTAAAGAACAAATGTGAAAGTAACGCTTAACAACTCGAGGATAAGGAGACTATACTACAAAGATAATTTGATGCAGTACTGTCCAAAATGTATCACAAGAGATGACCTCCCAAATGATTTCTTTAAAACAGTTGAGGACAGCAATAACACATGAAACACAACTGTAAAAAGAAAGGAAGCACACATGTATTCAAGCATAAGGAAGAAGGATATAATAACAAGATAGCAATAGATAGACAATTGACAGCAATTTATTATAAAAGCAAGTATGGTGATTCAAGGAAAACAGTATAATAACTAAAGAACACTTGTGAAAGTAAGGTTTAACAACATGAGGATAAGGAGACTATACTACAAAGATAATTTGATGCGGTACTGTGCAAAATGTATCACAAGAGATGACCTCACAAGTAGCATTAGTCATTCAAGAAAATCAGGAAAAGAAACATAAGCACTCAAGCATCCGAAGACATGATGCATGCTGCTTACATAATTAGTTCTACCAATAACTTGGAATCTAAAGATTCTGAACATTATTATAGAAAAGCTTCTTCAGAATAAGTGCATTATAATCTTTTAGTTTGTACAAACAAAAGATAAATTCTTAAATTCCAGCCATTGAAAAGTGGCCAGAGAACACAGACCAACTTGATAACAAATACATTACAATACATGTTCTAATAATAGAGATAAAAACATACCCTTTCTAGGAGTAGCAAGGCCAATGCGCATAGGCCTAGTAGAACAATAAACACCATTCATCTCACTGATAGCAAGTTTCTTCTCATTCTCATCACCAAATCTCACAAAACCATAACCTTTTGAACGCCCAGTATTTACATCCACAACAACTTTTGCACCCTTTACTGAAGAATATTTACTCGAAAAAGTATCTTGCAAAATTGCATCTGTGACATCAGAAGCTAAATCACCTACAAAAATAGAATGATCAGAAGCCAGATCCGAATGCTTATCACCAGTGCTAAAGCATGCCCAATTTAACCGAAATGGCTGGTCAGTGTTTGGCATTATATGACTACTGAAGCTCTGAAGTACTTTTTCAGCTGTGGCATGTGAATGAAACTCAACAAATCCATAACCCTCTGATTGTCCAGTTTGCTTATTGCGAATAATCTTTATTGACAAAACCTACATGATAAGATATTATATGAGAAAAAAGTGCAGTCACAAATATCAGATTAATTTCAAATGTCCCAAGTGCACAAAAAAAAGAAAAAAATACAATGTCAAAGTGTATGCAAATTATGTACTTTTCCAAATGAAACAAACAGTTCGTGCCAAGTAAGTGCAGAATATTATGCACACCCTTTAGTTATTAATGCTAAATCCTTCCCCGTATCAAACAGAAGTCCAAGGAAGAAGGAAAGTTTTAATGGTACCTAATAATAACAGATGCATCCAACTGATTGCGACTGATATTCAAATCGTTTTCCAACTATGTCAACAGTAAAATATAAGTTACATTTTAAGAAGGTCAAGTTGCTACAAGATTCAGATCAAGCTACCCCAAGGAAGAAGGGTGTTTCATAGATCCACATGGTTTGAAACTAAGAGTAGCTGCAAATAAATACATAATGATGAAATGGAGTTCCCATCACTGTATAAAAAATTTACAGTCTGTTATCAAACACAGCAATTTTACTCTCTTGTATAGAAGAGATCAAGAGCAGTAAAAAAACGTAAGCATCAACCACTGGACAGAAAGCATACGGTGAGAAAAAGTAAACATATCCCAAGATTCTTTAGTTACCTCATGCCATAGCTCTACCTAATGCATGTGAAATTAGCTGGTGCTTATGCCACATCTACTTATATTAGTCCTTTAAAGGACAGCTTGCAAATAAAATCTAGCAAGGAGAAAAAATTATAATGTCATGCACATGAAGCAACAACCGAATTGGCACAAAAGTAAAATACAATACCCTTATTTTTTTTTATGCATCAATAAATTGTTTGAAATTCACTGATAAGTTGCACGTTTAAAAATAGTACATGGAAAGAATACAATAAAATTGTTAAACCATATTTTAGCACAAAACATATTATCTAAGCCTTCAAAAAATGTATAAAAAAATTGAAGAAACATGTTTTCGCAGGTCCATATACTTATATCCCCAGAGCGGATGGTAGTTTTATACCTAAGATTAGAATTTCTTACAGACAATTCTTTCAGAAGTTGTAGTTTTCAGGAACATTACAACAATCAAGAAAACTCTACAATCAGCAAACAAAAATTTGCAAAAAATTAATGACTATCCACACATAATTATCACTCAGTAACTTAATCAGCTCAAATATATATATTTTAATTCTACCAAAAAGACAAGGATCCAATTCCCTGAAGGAAAAAGAAAAAAAAAAGCTATCCCAACAAATAAGGAAGGACGCGCAAACCCAGACCTCGCCAGTGTGGCCGAAGCAGCTGTGGAGGTAGTTTTCATCCATCCAGTACTGGAGGTCACCGACCCAGATCGTCCGCTTCTCATCCTCCGATGCAGCGTCTCCGCCCTGCTGGTGGCGGTTCGACTTCAACTGAGGCGGAGGAGGGGGAGGCGTGGGGGGCTGGTGGTAGGGCACGAAGGGGTGCCCGTAGGGTGGCGGCGGCGGGGGCGCCGCCATCATGGGATGCTGCATCACCACCGCTGGAGCCGGGTACCTCACCGGCGCCCAGGGCTGAGGCGGGGGGGTCCGCCGAGGATCTACGCCGGCCGTCGATTGCATCTCCGCTGTCTTCCCGATGAGGTCGGCGAGCGAGGAAGGCAGAGCCACACACGAGAGGGGGGAGAGCAGGGGAAAGAGATCTCGTGGTGGGGCGGAGAGGGGTTTAAATAGGGAGGCGGCTTCGAAGCGAGGTTTGTTACTGGCCGTCCGATGGACGGGTCAGCGATGCGACCGCCGTTCATTGCTTCCAGATGGCCGCGGTTTTGACCAGCGAGTTCAGATCCGCGTTTGATGCGTCGGACTGCCATTGAAGACCAAATCGGAGTTTGATGCCGCACTGCTAGGAACGAAAACGGTACCGGTTTATTGCTGCGCTGTTGTGTCAGCGTCATTGTCTGTCCCGGTATGATGAACGTTATATTCATTATTCAAAGAACAGGTTTCAAGACCTGATTGGAATAACCTAAATTTTCGGGGGCCTTAATATTTGGAAGGCTTGATACAGTATATTATTTTAGGAAAACTTTTCTTTAAATATTAACCTAAAGTAAACTTTCATTATTTTTAGTAACTTGAATCTAAACTTTAAATTTAGCTAGCATAAACTTAAATATTTTTTTATTTTTTTTAGCACGTGTGATATGTAGTGTAATCAAGTTTAGATGATTTTATGATAATTATTGTTGAATCAAAATAAATGCGTTTAACTAAATATCAAAAACTAGGTCATAATTGTTAATAGATGAAAAATGAGAATTTAGGCCGCTTTTAGTTATTGTTTCTTTGTTTTTAATTAATTGTGCCAAAGATATCATCAAAATATACAAATTAATTAAATATTAAAAGCTAAGCCATATTTGTTAAATAGAAGAAAATTGAGAATTTAGACCATTTTTAGTAATTGTTTCTTTTGATTTTTAATTAATTGTGTGAAAGTTATCTAGCACCATTTTTTAAACTTTGGTATGCTATATATATATATATAGACACACACAGGACATTATTTTCTGTAAAGAGATTTCAACTAAATTTAGTACTTTTTTACTTCGTTGACTTCAGTCTATTTAAATGATAATTCCATTCGGTATTAGATACGATATGTTTATGAGATAAATACATCTAGTTGGTCCATGGTAATATTGCTTGGAAGGAGTTATAATAAAAAATTTAGCTAGGGCTGTCTTCCAATAATATTACCAGAAATT
Organism: Thalia dealbata; assembly: GCA_030544415.1. Taxonomy (NCBI): domain Eukaryota; kingdom Viridiplantae; phylum Streptophyta; class Magnoliopsida; order Zingiberales; family Marantaceae; genus Thalia; species Thalia dealbata. The sequence continues at coordinate 6,402,224 of CM060454.1, forward strand.
AAAGTCTCTAAAAGAGGTGATAAGAAGCCGAATGCATGTATTGGGCTCGCTTTTACAGACTCCCAAAAAGGCCCAATTGTGGATTCAATCAAGTTAGTCCAACATATGGCCCTTGCCATAAATACGACAATAAGATTATGGGGCAAATTTTTCATAGGAGCAAATTGCAAAGCTGATGGTCGATCGAAGCACGAAGAATTAAAATCAATGTGCTAATACATGCTATGCTTCTGCCGGGATATTATTTTTAGAAGAATAATATTTTTTAAAAATAGGGGAGACAAAAATTCATGTAACTTTTTTATTAACAGTTTATAAATAAAATAAAATTGTTCCATTTACACATTATGGGTAATATGTATACAATATAACAAGTCCGAGAAGCTCAACCTAAGTTCACCGTGGCCCCTGTGCAGCCCACACATTCAATATTTCTACTTTGATAAGTTCTAATTTGCCTTTGCAATCCGGTGTGATGTATGTTGCAATGTCATCATAATAGAATAGGGGAATACTGCGTTCATTTCAAGTTTCTGAAATAATAGAATTATGTTAAGACACAAGAAACACGACAACGTGAACTCAGTATGTTCAAACTATATTAAAGTTATAAGAAACGCTACATGACAGCATGAGTTTACCTCCGAAAACTTGAACTCGCATGTTCAAAAACTACACTATTACACACCTCACTATGTTTGCCAGAAGAGAAATCTCATCCTCATCACATGTGACCAAGCATCACAAATTTCTTGCATCCTAAATCTTTCACTTCCATAAAATAAGCTAATCCTCCTGTTTCCTCTCGAGCGCTCCTCCGTTTTCCTTTATCTTTTCCCTCCATGGTTTGTAGTTGAGACTACCAAATTCCTTGATTCACGCCTGTAGGAGCTTCTTCCTCCATTTCCTTGGTAAATCCATCATAAAGTCGACATAATATAATTCTTCCTCCTGACAGGAAAGAGGAGAAAAAAAAGAGCTGTAAGTATTTATCTATTTTTAATAATCACTGTCTCATGTTTTTATTCTGTCGGAGGCTACTTAGTTTTTGCACTTCATGATTAATAGCTGTTCATCTTCTTCCCTGTGATTTTTCCTAAAATCTGGGAGATTTTAACGTCAATCCCGTGTCCTCGTGTTGTCCCAATCCGTGCTTATATTATCACATCTGCGGTCCCTGTACATGTGCATATAACATTTTTTATGTTTCCCTAAGAGTCTGACACTTGATGATCGCACAAAATTTAATGAGCATGCTTTTTGTGTTTTGTCACATATGTAGCTTCTACTTCAACCTCAGAATCGACAATATGAATCATTGCTTGGTCATCGAATTGAAGCATAATTATAGTCACCATATTATCTAATTCATCGCCACCTTTCCATCTTTCCTGATCCTTCATCATTGCTCAAACTCGATTGAATATGAAAAAGATCGGCATGATTGATGCAACGTACATGGTGCCAGTGATGTCCAAATTTATTCAACCCCCCAAACTGGGTTACCACATTACTCAAAAAAGTCAGAAGACTTTTCCTACCTTATATTTTTAAGAATTACTCCAAAATAAGCTGAAATTATCAGATAAACTATTTTCTAAATCTACAAATCTATTATACGTCCAACCTAGAGGACAAGAATGACATTAGATAGATTAGATATCGTATCATCCCTACAACTTTTTTGACTTTAAAAGAAAATCAAAACAAATTGCAAGTTTATATAAGAATGACAATAGAGCAAACCAAAGATCATCTCCGCTGTTTTCTTAAAATTTTCAAATAACATACTACATGTACTATAAGAGTTCATGCATGTTTAATACTGTTAATAGCACCTGAAAGGATACGCAGTGGCAGAGCATACAACATATAAAATTAAATATGAGGGATGAAAATGTAAGAATAAATTAAATATGCAAGGCAGATTAAAAACAACCCAAGGTGCATCAATACCCTGCTGTGTAAGAGTGAGGTGAACAAAACAGGGGTTGAGGGGCATGGGCGCAAAGCACCGTTACATAAATAAATATTGTCATTCCTAGGCAGACAAATATAGCTGTCGATATGGCTACTTCAAAACATGATTTGATCTGTAACTTAAAACATGATTGTCTACGTTCAGTCTAAAAATTCAAGTATGAGTTAGGCAGACCAACTGAGCTGGAATGGAGCAAACATATTAAGGCACAATGGTAGGTATTCTCATGCTACTGCACTCCTTTCTCTGTGACCATGTACTACTCCATCCCCCAAGAACATTAGAACACATGAGGCCCCAAAGAGTAGGCCATCGGAAAAGGAGGACCACAAGAGCACTAGCAAAACTTTTCTGGTGACATGCTTGCTTCATGGACATGAAAGGAGGTCGAGCTCATGGCTCTTGTTTCTCACACTGCTACTACTACAATAGCAACTACTCCTACTACTACTCCTACTACTACTAATACTAATACTACAACTACTACTACCTCTACTACTACTACAACTACTACCACCACCACCACCGCCATTGATGATTAAGGTCCCCCTGCCCCAAAAGCTTGAAGATTCCTCCATGCTCTCCATCCCCACTACGATGTCTTTTTTCTGTATCCACAATTGCAGCCATGCATGAGTGGAGCTCCCCCATTCACGATTTTTTTCATCAAGGAGGATAGATAGATAGCTAGAGAAGCTCCACCACCTTTAGCAGCAACGCCAAAGAGAATATAAAGTTCATGACATCCTTCCAGGTCCACAATGTATGTAGAGGGCCCTTCTTCCCCCCACAGTATCTATTCATTAGTTTCTCTTCCCAGCCTCACATGCATGTTAAACCAAAGCAGAGGTCGTCATTTTTGTATAATAATTGACCTTCAGAAAGATATCTAGAATTTTCAAAATTTGAAATCAAATGGTGCTCAAAATGAGATGCATGTTAAATGAGGACTGCTAGAATTATCCTAGATCGGTTCAGACAATACTGCAAACAGATAGTAAGCAATACATACCTCTTTCCTGAATTTTCAAATTGAATAGATAAAGGCTGGAACATCCTTCCTAGAACCAAAACAAGGTTCCCTTCATCCCATAGTCCCTGTTAATTGATCTCTCTTCAGATTCTCACGCGCAATGCAGAATCAACAACAAGATTATATATGAAATATATTGAACTTCTGAAAGATATTCAACTGCTGTAAATTTTTAGTGCAAAAATTTCAAGAACGGAACTCAGGCGCTACTCAAAGAGTGATCTGCTTGTATTATGCTGCATTTGGTTCAGCAATCCTACCACACATAGCTAGCAGGCACGCTACTACCTCTTTCCCCGATTGCGTAAATGGAGTAGATAAGCGTAGGACCCCAACAACAGGACCCTTCATCACTCAGTCCCTATCAATTGATTTCTCTTGGCGACGTCACATGTATTCTAGAATCAAAAAAGAGGAAGATACATAATAACTTCTGAAATATCTCTGGCTGCCCTTTTACCAAGCGATTCTTGTAAATTTCCAGAAGATTCAAGAATGGAATTCGAAGGAGGCTCAGAATGCAATGCGTGTTAAGCATGATTTGTAGAATTATGTTGCATTAGTTCGGGCAATACAACATACAGTTAGTAGGTAACTTATATCCTCTTTCTTTGGTGTGTAAATGGAGAAGATAAAAGGCTGTAAAATCCATCCTAGGACCACAACAAGGGGACCTTTTATTCCATAGCATCATCAATGGATCTCATCTCACATGCATTTTAGAACTAAAGTTGATATAAAATGTTTCAAACTTCCAAAAAGATCTCACAGCCATTTGGAAAAGTGGTTTCCAGCCCCAAAGAATCGACGGAACTAAAACGATGTTCAAAATGGATGCATGCCAAGAGCGATCAGCTAGACTTATGCTGAATTGGTTCAGGCAATACTGCAAACAGTTAGTAGGCGATACTTACCTGAATCTGTGAATGGAGTAGATGCTCAATGATTGGAGCATCTCCAAATATGGCCAATGGTGGGCATCCACTTCCCAGGCCATCTCTGTCAACACCGCATGGTCCCGGGCCTTCAATTGCGCTACTCCTCAGGGACGGAGAAAAGGCAAAGTAGAAGCCCCACAGGCCGTGACCTAACCATTAGATTAATCGTATCTATCCATCAACGAGAAAAAAAGAGGGCGAGGAGAGGGGAAAAAGCAAGCAAAAAGACCTTTTTCTTTTCCTTTCCCCTCAAGATTATAACACGAGCTGTAGATGAAATCCTTAGAATTAGGTGGTCCACCCTCCATTGGCATCTACCACCTCGTTTGTCTGCTTAAGAAAAATCCATGGCAATGCAGCCAGAGAGAGAGAGATGAGGATGAGGGCTTTGACCTCGGCGTCCATGTGAGGTGCAATGCATACCTTCTCAAAGGTTCATTTGTCCCCAGCAACGGAGGGGACCTTTCCGCCGTGTTCTTCCACATAAGAATCAAGCGGCGAGCACAGGTTGGGTGTGTGGACGGAGCAGAGGCCACTTTTTTATGGGGATCGGGGATCTGTGATGAGGGCGTCCTTGCTCCCGTAGGGTAGACTTCGAAGGAAGGTCGACCATTTCCCAGGCAAGCGAAGGTGGTGGGGATCCATGAGAACGCCATTGATTGGGGATTGTTTTTTGTGTCGACAAGCAAAAGCCAAATCTCTTTTCTGCGCTTTCCTCTTTCTTCCCTGCTAATGCGGTGGTGTATGACGAGCGATTGCTTTCGTCTCTCGCCCTTTCTTCCCTCGATCAAACACGGCCCCGTTCGATCGAACCGGAATACGTAACAAAACAGAACTAATTTGGTTCGATTGAACCGGGGTTCAGTTAATTTTTTAAAAATAACTTAGATACGCACATAAAAATTATAATAATCATATTAATGTTATATTCCACTGAAATTGAAATTATATTTATATTAATGTCATAGGATTTTTTAGAATTTAATAAAAAAATAAAAAAAAATCTGAGCTATAAGTGATTAATTATTAAAAATTAATTAATGTATTTTTTTTAATCAAGAACTCGTGTATAAAATTTAATTAATACACTGCTCTAATTAGCATAGAAAATATTTACTAAATTAAAAACTAAGCTTGAGAAAGGAGGTCGGTCTTAGCCCCTGGTCAAGAGGTCTCAAAAGATTTGAGTGCTATTTATTAGAAAATAAATTGAGAAATTAAGGAGATCAATTCTCCATTTTCTAATTTAGAAGTTTCCTTTGGATTTGACGACCGGGGGCTGGGCTTTCTACTGTTGTATCATCCATCACTCGGAGAAGTGAACAATTAAATGAAAACATAAAATATCTAATGAATAATAATTATCCAAACAATAACAGTTAAATTTTTTATATGATAATTAACAAATATAGTTTTGAACTCAGAAGATTTAAAGAGCATGTAGTTATATTATGATAGTTTAATCCTAAGATTTTGGATTATTTTTTTTTATTATGCTTTTTCACTCCTAAGAGTATGTAGTTATATTATGGCCGAGAGACTTTCCAACCCTCCCTCACCGGTGATGAAGCTCCATCCCATTCGAGACTGAGTTGCCATCGAGTGAGTTTTATCTGACACCGTCAGCACTCTCCATCCAACCCATCCTGTCCTGGCTGGGTGTGGAGGTTTGGCTCGACCATCCGGTGAAGTGTTTGCAGTGGAAGCATAACAACTGCATCCCCAAATGGCTCCATTCACGTGGCTGCTTAGAAAAAAGCACTGCATCCCCCTATTTGAGGAATAGGACCTGTTGAGTTTTTCCATCTTAGGTCTTTGGTCTCTTGTAGTATTCCAATGGATAATGGCCGAACCTAGTGTTTCAAAATCAGAACATGCTGATCTTAAAATTAGAAATAAGGATGGAGATGACTATCAAAATGATGAATATCCATACTACTTATATATAAATTCTTTATAAATCATGAATGAAAAATAATAAATCTTTTATTTTATTAAAAATTTCAATATAAATCATGAATGAAGAATAATAAATCTTTTATTTTATTAAAAAAATTTAATGCATTATCTTATATATTATAGTAGGCGTGAACTATCTTACTTTATCGTAATATTTTCTCAACTTGATATAGTTTTATAGAGTTTTATCATTCTAATCCTAGGATACTACACTTTATGCATAACTTAATACAGTATCATTATCTAATCTTAATAGCATTGAGTGTTCTCAGAAGATTCTTTTGTATTAATATCGAGTGAGAATAGAACTCTTACCACCTCTCTATTTACCTTGATACATATTGTACTAGCAAGAAAAAAAATTATTCTCAACACTATGTATACGATGCTTTTGCATTAATATTTATTTACCTTGATACATGTTGTATTAGTAAGAGAAAAAATTATTTTCAACACTATGTATACGATGCTTTTGTATTAACACGGGAGTCAAAATCATAAGAAAAAAATGTAAACATTCTTTTGTATTAATATCAGAGTAAGAATTATAAACCTATCAATATTTTTTTGTATTAATATCGGTAAGAATCATACGACCTTTATCACCCCCTATTTATCTTGGCATATACTGTCGGCCATATAATGTCCTTATCACTCTTATATATTGTACTTGTAGGAAAAAACTATTAATTTTTTAACAAGATAATCTATTATATTATTTAGCTGAGTAAAATTTAAACACAATATTTTTTTTTCACTCATAGTACATCGATGGATCTACTTATTGACTCATTATCTTCATAATTTTAGTACTAATATTTAGTTAGCTTAAATTTACAATATTAAGTCTCATTCTTTAATTACTGTTTAAATATGATTTTATCATATTTATTAAAAATAATTCATCGTCGTTAATTTACTTTGTCCGGCTGCGGTTAAAAGTAAAAGGACGTTGATCCAGCGCCTACCTTTTGCGGTGTTAGTATGCTGTCCACTCCATTCCCCGGGGTCCCGTTCGTCCGCCCCAGCAGGCAACAACAGCCAACGTACCGTCCCACCCCCCATCCCCCATCCCCCATGGACGAGCTCCCCTCGCTCGCCTCCCTGCTGCCTGCCTTTGATGCCTCCAAAACAGAAGATTCCTTCGATGCGCCCGACTCGTCACCCAATACCTCCATCGTTCCCCCAAACGTCCCCTCGGCGTCGAATGCCCCCCTCTCTCTCCCTCGTCCTACGACCGTTGCCCTCGACTCGTACACCTGCTGGTAATAATTCCCCCCCCCCCCCGCTGCTTTCCCATCGCGACGCCCGTCCTGGCCGTCAGCGGTCTGCTCCATCCGCCGTCCGATCTGCAGCTGGCGGTGGATGATGGATCCTAATTCTTTGAAGGGGGGGGGGGAGGTTGGGGTGTCGCTCGCGACCGACCGCATGCCGCATGCGTGCGTGGGAAGCTACTCCGTAACGGCGCCGTTAACGGGGGAGAGTCCCTTGGCCCACGCAGCGATCGCCTTTATATCCGGCCCCTCCGCCGTCAATTCGGATCTGTTCACCGCCAACAACCGAGGAAGGGAAGAAGGGGGGAGACCGAGATGGGGAAGCGTCTGCGGAACTGCAGAGGAACGGCGGAACTCGCGGAGGCGACGCAGCGGGCCGCGGCGAGGCTGGCCCTCGCCGAGGCGGGTGGCCGGCGGAGTTCGAAGAGGAGGAAGGCGGTAGCCGGGGAGCGGCCGGTTTGCTGCCTCGAGCTCCGTAGCCGCAGCGTCGTGCTCAGGCCCCGGATCGCGAGATCCGCAGCGAATTCAGCGGTCCGGCGCAGGTCGAACCCCGAGCTCGGTCCTGTCTCCCGGTGCTCCAGCGACGCATCGTGCGAGGCGGCGTCGCCGTCGTCGGAGGTGAGTGGCGGTCCTGAATTCTCTCACAATTACGCCCTCCTCGCCGCTTAGGGACTCGAATTTTTATCCTTTTCTCGTTGTCTCCTCAGCTTGGCCATGAATGGGACACTGCTTCGTTGTCCCGCTGCGACGACGAAAGGTTCCCCTCGTTATCCCTCGTTTTGGCATACTTTTCCTCATTTTTCCATGTTCTGGTTCAAATTCGCTCGAATTTTTCTTCAGGGGAGCGACGACGGCCTCGAGCAACCGCGGGGAGGAGGCCAGCGATCTGGAGTCGACGGTAGAGATGGAGCCGCGCAGGGGATCCACAGCGGCAGTGACGCCGTCGGCGGCAGAGCTGGAGGACTTCTTCGCCGCAGCGGAGGATGACCTGCGCCGGCGATTCGCCGAGAGGTAAAACCCACTGTCCCTCTGTGCACGGTGCGCCGAGCAGCGCCGCCCTGGGGGGCTTCGTTTGGCAGCCCCTCGGGCTGAATTCCCCAACCTGAGCCGCTCTGTTACGGTGGCCCGCAGGTACAACTTCGACGTCGTCACCGACGCGCCATTGGCCGGCCGCTACGAGTGGATTCCACTAACTCCATGAAGATGAGTTTGGTGAAGCGGAAAACAAATAATTAAGGGAATAATTTAGAAGGAAAAAAATGTTTCCTTATTTATCCGTCTCATCATTTTCTAAATTTAAAAGAAAATGTGTACAGCTCTGGCAGCCACATTTCCTGATTTTTATGATCCCTTAGAGCTTGATCCAACAGTATGTGATTCTTCGATTGTCATTCTATTAATTGTCAAATAATTTTATCAATTCAGTTTCTCTTCCTGTTCTTCTCCTCCTCCCGGGCGGACGCAGAAGAGTGAGGTTACCGTGCAAGAGGCCTGGAAGAAGCTGCAGGCTGCAGCAGGGCTCTTTTCTTTATCCCTTTTAAAAATAGAGGTTCATGATTACTTGCACTGACCTTGGTGCATGACAATGGCCCTCAGGTGAAGGGCTCCCCTGCCCTTGGAAGCGTTGAGATTGCGGTTATAAATGGGATGCCTTCGGCCTCTTCTCCTCCTGCTTGGTAATCACATCTTCCTGTTCTCTTTTTGCGTGCCGAGTTAGAAATTATGGAGTAAAACTTATGGATCTTGCTTAAAATTAGTGAGGATTGAGGAGTATAATAAGGGTTACCAGATTGCTTCGGATCTGGTGCACATGGGTGATCATGTGAAAGCCGTCCCGGAGAAGGAATGTCACCTCTTCAGCCACATTTTTTTCCTCCAGGGTTCAACTTCAACCATGTGACTGTTAGGTTAACAAATTTTTGTTGCCATCAGCAATCCAGAATTATTTTCCTACCAGTCCTAGTCTTCCAGAAATATTGAATCTGGATAATTGAATCTGCTGCATGTGAAATAATTTTTGCAATTGGCGTCGTATACCGCTACGCTTCCATGTGCTCGTGTCGCTATTCAAAGCAGGAGTTGGGTAAACGTGAAAGATGAGCATTTGGAGGTGTCACGGTCAGACGTGAACCCTTTCATGTTCTCGTTTGGTACGTGAACATGTCATCTGATGGAAGTCGAGACAACTAACAAAAACGTCAGGCGTCAAGACTAATATTTCAAACCCGGACCGAGCATATGACCGGTTGCTGGGTCTTTATTTTTTTTACTTATTTATTTTTAAGAGAAAAGTATAATGATTAGCTGATACCATATACCATTCACCAGCAGTTATCCGCCGTATAATGGATAAATTGAAAGGCAGGTGGATTTTATACGGTCTTTATTTTATATTGGATTTAATTAATACTTTTTGGAGTAATTATTGATGTAAGAAAACAATTTAGTATTGCATATTTTGTAAGCTATATATGATTAGAGTACAAGTCTGTGGAGACTTACCTTGACTTCTGATCCACTAGACTATTATGGAAGGCATGACTCGAGCCTTCATCGAAGGACTGTGCTGAGTCCAACCCATCCCTCTCTTTAGATTGTGCTAAATAGGATCACAATAGAAACTGCTTCTCCTTAGGTTATGTTAGGTGAGGTGAGGGAGGCATAACCTCAAACCAAGACCTCGACATAGTTCCATAAATATCGAGAATGACTCATGCTCAAGTGCCATCAAGGCTAGGCCCCAGGTGCAATCCACCCCAGGGATTTGCCAGTAAGGGACCACGGGGGGAGGAATTAAGTAGGCCAGTCCCACTTTAGTTTCCTAGCTTTTAATATCAATAATTTTTTCTTATATAAATTTAACTATCGTAATAAATACTATCTCTTTAGACTTGAGTTATGGCTTCCTATAGCATTTAATGCTACTCAACTAGCATCAAATGTTGGTTTTTCAGTCTTTAAATTTATTATTTTTCTAGCACAAATGTCGTGCTTTTAAATAGGTTACAAGACCATTATAATAATCATTATTCATCAAACACTGGGCACATTATTAGAGAGCTATGAAATATGCTCTCTTATAAGGATCTCAAGATAATTTTAAAGTTCCTATTATACATCATGATGCTACTTTCTTCTTCTTACACGTCAAGGAAGTACTTAGTGAACGGTGGTGGTTGTGGCAGCCATGACTCCGTTGCTACTTATGCATCCGTAGTAGGTTGGTGTTCACTCAACGTTACACTGCTTGACTCAATTGTGAACACCTTTTCCTACGTTGCCGTATAATTGCTAAGCTAACTATTAAAATAGGAGGAGGCTCATCGTACCATCATGAAAGCTCACGTAGCATATGCTCATCCTACTCTATCTACCTATTCCCCCTACAAGTCTATTTGGTTTTTAGGGAACCCGGAGACGGACGTCACATTCCGCCTCACAATTCTCTTATATTATATAATATTTTCATGAATTTTTAACTTATAATATAATTAATAAAAATATAGCTTATATATATAAGGAAATAAAAAAGCAATTCAAACAGCTGACAGATGGGGTTAAAAATAAAAATAATTTTATAAATAAATTAAAATAATAAGTCAAGTTATTAGAATTTGAGTTACAGAGATCGATCAGATCTATAAATAGAATAAATCTTTAATATAATTATTTATAAGACCTTTTCTGATCCGTTAATATTAACAACAGATAATTTATACTCTATAATTATTTATGTCTAATTATATTACGCAACACTTCAAAATCATTCCTTTACTGTAAGGTTAGGTCAATAGAAATAGTAATATTTATAATTAAAGATAATTAACTGGAATTGTATCTTTTAATAAATGTATGGCATAACTTCATAGGTGCTGTCGGCGCATCCATTTTGGTGTACGTGTCGCATTTTGAGTGGAGTATAATTTAAGTATAGTTTTTTTAAAAAATAAATTTTTATTTAAAATTATAAATATTATTTCACATGCACTAAAAATAGTAGTTCTTCTATGTTTTAAATATTATAAAGATGATCTTTAAAATAATTTAAGAAAAATATAAGGGAAAGGTTTTTTATTAAAAAAATTAAACACACTTTAAAAATAAATAATGATTCTTCTAGTCCTCTGACTTGTTGATTTTGGAGTGCCGTGCATCCGGTAGTTGATCAACAGGAAAACACTAAATCTATGAATCAGCATCCCAAGAAAATTCAAAATAAAATCCTTAAACAGAGAGGGTTAATGAAAAATTATAAAATTGAAAACAAAAAATTTAAGGACCGTGTCGTAACAAACACCGGGAGTCTAATTGAAAATTTCCATATGCAGAAAAGACAAAAGTTCGAGAAAAAACAAAAAACAAATAAATAAATTCCACGGACCGCCTTTTTCCACCCGCCACGACTGCCCGACGCCCTCACGCTCATTCTCTTCTCTTCACCTCTTCGATGCGACAACCGACTTGGTCTCTCGCCACGGCGACGAGAGGCGACGGCTCCTCGCGTGAATGCGCCGTTGATTTGGATCCCCTCCGAGGGTGGTGAGTTCTAAGGTGACGGGGAAAGAGGGTGATCTGATCCCTCTCTCTACCCTCTGCGGGTTCGCTATCCATATAAAAATGTCTAAAAAGGGTAGCGTTTCCTTTTTCTTTTTTTCTTCCATGTAATTTCTTCTCCACCGATAGGCGATAGGGAAGGCTTGCTAGAGATGGTTAATTCATCGGTGGTGTCGTCGCTCTTAATCTTGCTGCATTTTTTTTTCTTTTTGATAGGAATATCCTCTGATTTCGCTTCGTCTTCGACGTCTCAAATCTTGCGGCATCGCAGTTGGGCATTTGATCTGTATAAGTGCACCTGTCTGAAATAGGGGCGGGAGCCGGAAGTCGGGTAGGTTTAGATTAGTAATTTGGCCCCTTCTATGATCCATTCCGTGCGAAGAAGGTTATTCCTGGCCCGGCGTTTTGTAAAGCTCTCATCTTGCCGTGATTTCGTGGCTTATTGATCTTATTATTATTATTATTATTATTATTGAGGTTCCTCTATCTGGTTCTCGAGGATTTCTATAGAATGGTCTGGTTTTGAAGGTTTGTTTAAGCAGTGTCCGCGGCAACAACGGATTTCCCGAGTGCTTGCGACGGTTTCTTGGTGTTATTTGTTGGTGAAAGGTGAAATCTTTTCTGGTTGTATGGTTATATCTGCGGAAAGGTGGAATCTTTGGGAATATGGATGCCGTGGGAAGGATCGGCAGGTACTTATCCCAGGGCATGTTCACTGTCACGGGCACCTTTCACCCGTTTGGAGGTGCGGTGGACATCATCGTGGTCCAGCAACAAGATGGGACCTTCAAGTCCTCTCCTTGGTACGTTCGGTTTGGGAAATTTCAAGGTGTGTTGAAGTCAAAAGAAAATATTATCACTATATCCGTTAATGGCGTCGAAGCTGAATTCAATATGTACTTGAATAATAAAGGAGAAGCCTTTTTCCTCAGGGAGCCCAAAGTTGCGGAGGGAGGGCTTGCCTTGCCATGCCCAACTTTTGGGAATGAGATGGAGGGACCGACAAAGGATGAGGTGTTTGAGAAGCTGGATAGCTTTAACGATGAGGATCGACAGAGGAAGCTAGTCACCAAAGTGGATGATGGTAATGGTAAGATTCTGACTCGAACTAACTCGAAGGGATCTAGAATTTTTGGCTTTGTATTTGGACGGAAGTCAGGCAACAATGCTGACAAAGATCACAAGGGTAATAATGTGGAGAGAGTGACCTCGATGGACGATGCAGAGATTGCAGCTGGTATCTTGGAAATGAAATGCTCAACCGATCTGACATCAAGTGACCAGAGAGCTGATATATGTGTTCCTGATGAACAATGTCCAGAGGCATCTTTGCCAGATAAAGGTTTAGGTTGTGATGAAAATATTAGTTCTCATCAAGAGAGAATGGACGATAATATAAGGAGAGGAATCGGAAGAAAAAATTGTTCAGAAGAAAAAGATGATAGCTCTTCATCTCTAACTATAAGCAAGGAGACAGTAGATACATATACAACGGCAAACAGTGACCAAACAAATTCCAATCAGCAGAGCTCTGAATTTATTGTTGAAAATAAGAGCCTTGCTTTTGATCCTCAAAATTTTGACGTAGATGTTGATGAAACTGGACTAGTTGGAAATCATATGAAAAATGATCTAACTGAGAACGGTCTTGATGAACGAACCTCCCATGTGGAGATGTGTATCTTGGAGACAGGTGATTCATCCACTAGGAGTGAGTTAATTTTCGAATCGGTAACAGTGAAATCAAATGAGATTGATCGCCATGATACTGGTTCATCTGAAAATTATAATGATGCACTGCGATCACATACTGAAAGTTGCATGTATTCAACAGAAGGTAAATCTACATGTAAAAATGGAAAGGAGGAAGTTGCTTCTTTCAACAGTTGTGAGATTACAGAGAGGCCAACTATTAGTTTCAATATTTTAGATGAAAGTTCTTCAGAATGTTTGGACCTCCTTTCCTGTGGGATTGAACATTTAAAAGATGGATTTCTATGTAACACAAGTAGGATAATTCCTGATGTAACATCAGTGCCAGAATCAGTTGCATCGTTCGGTAATGAAATTTCGAATGGTTTCCATGAGCAGAAATTGGAAACACCGGGAAGTAATGAGCTTTATGTGTCTGAAAAATCCCAATATCCCTCCTCCCCAGGAAATGGGTCCTTGGGAGATCCAGATAATAGTGTCTTAAATGCTGAATCAAATCCCAGATCAAACATTGAAAGAAATTCAAGTGATCTTCCTTGTTTCTCTAATCAGGAGTTGACAAAAAACGACCACAAATTCAACTGTACAGATACCGGGGCAAAGGAATCTGCAAATGATGTTCAACAAATTGATTTATTGAGGCGTTTCTCTCATTCGAGCGTAAGAGAAGATCCACAAATCCCTTCTTTTCCTGTTCCTGTAACCAGTGTAAATTCTGATGCTGCTGAAAAATCACAGAGCATTTCTGAAATTCCTAATTCCAACCACTCTATTAATGCACCTCAAAAATTAGAAACTATTGAGCTTGATATTAATTTGAAGAAATCTAATTCTCTCGAGGGGTTAAATGATGTTCCAGATTTTAGTATCATCTCTAGGCATACAGAAGCAGCTGAATACAGCTTGGAGGATGTCCAATTTCCATCATGTGGCATCAGCAGCAATGAAGAGAGGAATATTGATTTCGCAAACGATGTCAGAGTTGATGAAGCATTCCAGTTACAGGACACTACAGGAAGAAATGTAGGGGAGCATGATTTGCAAATCAAGAAAAATGGACAGTCTCCAAGCAGAAAGCCAGATGACTTAAAATTTCACTCTTGCCAAATAAATATTCATAGTTGTAAGATAAGTTCTGGAGAAATACATAATGATACTAAGGACTGTGAAGGACATAATCTTCAACATACCGTGGGTTGCCCAGTGAAATCAGTAGCTGGCATACGTGAGTTGGTTGTGCTTAAAAATAAAGATTCTAGCACTTCAAAGTTGGAGGAAAAGCATCAAACAGAGGCCATAAAAATACACACATCTGATATATCTGATATTGATGTTTCTGTCAATGATGATGAGAATCAGCAAGGCGTTACGAGAAGTATGGATAGTGGTAAAATAACTTATGAAGAGCCTGAAACAAAGGCTGTAAAAATACACACATCCAGTATATCTGATATTGATATTTCTGCCAATAATGATGAGGATCAAAAAGGCCCTTTGACAAGCATAAATAGTGGTAAAATTGCCTCAGCTTCAAAGTTGGAGGAAAAGTCTGAGACAGAGGCTGTAAAAGTAAGCACATCTGATATTTCTGCCAATCATGATGAGCATCCTAAAGGCCCTATGACAAGCATGAGTAGTGGTAAATTTGCCTCGACCACTTTCTTAATATATATTTATCGATTTCTTGGTTTAGAAATATATCTTTGAATTGATATAAAAAATTTATTAAATTTGTACGAGTTTAACTGCAAACAGAATATTTCAAACTTTAGCAAATCTAACTAAAGAAACGAATTTGGTTGATTTTATATCATGCAATAATGATGTTTTATGCCCACTTAAAAGTAGTCGTGAAGGAATGAGTTAGGAAAACAAAAAGATTCTGCTAAAAGCATTTCTAGTTACTTTTATCTTACGAAATCTTTCTTTAATTTGAAATTCAGTGCAAGTATATACTTTCTGTTAAGTAATCCTAATGATTTTTCTATTGCATACTTTCTGTAGAGTTGGTCCACTATGAGAAGTTGTTAGTTGAAGGAAAGAGTGCTGATGCAGCCCAACAAGTATTTCATGTTGAAAAGGTAAACTCGGAGAATGTTTTCCTGTGCTGGACTGAAGGACCCACTGATTAGGACATGATTATTTTTGGGCAGGAAAAAATATCTCAACCTCCTGGTGTGATACCAGTGGATGTAGCTGAAAAAAATGATGGAGCTTCAAGAAGCATTGCACCATCTCAAGGGAGTTGGAACCTATGGCCTTTCGTGAATAGGTCTAAGACTCTGATCTCTTACCAGCCAGCCTGTGAAGATAAGAAAAAGATCCATGTGGATCTGACTTGTAAGAGCAGTAGCAACTTGAATCCAGTAAGTGCTGTGTCCAAGAAGCCAATGATGGCGCAATCACTTACTCCAACATCTGAAGAACTTGCATCTTTGAATCTTAAAGAGGGTCAAAATGTTGTTAAATTTAGTTTTTCCACACCAATGCTTGGAGTACAGCAGGTATTTCCACTCATTTCTTTTTTCTTATCTTGTCATGCCTACTACTTATTGTATTCTTGTTCATTCATTTAAAAGATAAATAACTGTGTCGCATCCAATAGGTTGAAGCAAGGATTTATCTATGGAAATGGAATTCTCGGATAATTATCTCAGATGTAGATGGAACTATCACCAAGTAAGAATTAAGCATGCCTTTTTGCTTGTTTTCTGTTGTGATGGCCAAACCATTCTTCCCATACCTTGTCTAAGTGAAACCCTATTGGGTTCACTGCCATCCTTTAAATAGATCATCAATGTACTACAAGAACGATTCAACAGTTGGGTAACTCCTACAGAATACCACAAGTTTTGAGAAATGAACGCTTTTGATTCTGGTAGCCGCTTCTATATATTTGGTGTTGACCTCTTGTACCAGGATTCCAAGTCCTGCAGCAACATAAGTTTGATCATTACTAGACCCCATGGTGTTTGTGTGAGGACAAATCTGTTCCTTGCAATCCATTAGGTCCACAAGAGTGCTTGTACCACTCCTACCCTTAGTATGTAGCAAGCAGTTTGTTGCAACAGTGATGTTCCTTGCAATCCATTAGGTCTAAAAGAGTGCTTGTTTCTTCAATTCATAGGCATATAACTAACATGATTATCTCTTGCGTGCATGAAGTGCACACTCATCTGGTTAGAGCTGTAAGGCTCTATACAGGAGGTTGCGAGTTAAAAAAAAAAAAAATCCATGAATGTCTCTTGCATTTTGATCAGTCTACATTTATTGACTGGACAAGCTCCAACCTGTTTAATGTAGATTAACTACATGTTGTTAAAACTTTTGTTATCCAGATTTTGCAATCACTCTGTAAAATATTGCTGGGTCTACTAGGTCATTGCCGTGATCTTTTATTTGCCACTATCTTATAAATTTCATTCTTGTGAAAAGAAAATACCAGGATTCTAATTTGCATGTTATTTGTTTTAGGAGTGAAGGAACAGATGAAACAGGACAAACAGAATCTAGTTATCTATATATACTTAGAGATTGGTTGATTCCTTGACAATGTGTCAACTACCTGCCTTTATTGATGCTAAGCCTGTATTATACACAGAGCTCCAGAATTTAGTTGTATTAAAAAAAAAATAGTTGTGTTGCTTCATTTGATATAAATAGAATTTGGTAATGTAAATAATACATGTGTCCTTATTGTTCAATTTGATAAGTTATAGAATTACAACTATAAACTTGCTAAAACAAAGGAAAACATAGATATATATCTTTTCCCAACTTTTATATGTTTGTTCATGGAACTCAACTTGTGTATTTTAAGGACTGAAAATGACGATCAAATCAGCAAATTATTGACCACAAGAATGATTAGTGCTACAGGTATTGCTAACAGTAAAGGAAATTAGCACTTCAATATCAAGGTAGTCAACCAGAAAACCTGTCCACCCTCTGATGTTAGGATAACTGGATAAGTGAAGGTTTCATAAATAACTTTCTCTAGTCATCATTTTATATGAAATTGTAATTTCTTTTGGAAGTAAAATCTCTTGGATCAAAGGACTTTGCAGCAAAGTAATTTATTTATGATATGGTTTTATTTTACAGATCTGATGTTCTTGGGCAGTTTATGCCTCTGGTTGGTATAGATTGGTCTCAAACTGGCGTCGCACATTTATTTTCCGCAATCAAGGTTCAGTAACAAATGTTCCCATTTTTTGCAGTTGAATTAGCATCTGGCAGCATTAGGTTATATTTTGTCAGGTTTATTGTTCATGCCATTAGAAAAAAAGGTTGAAGTTTTTGATATGCAAGCAGTAAAACTCTTGAGACGAGTATACAACTTAGCTGCTGCAAAATATGCATATGAAACTGAGAGACCATAAGTATATAAATTGTACTTTCCTATACCTTAATCTTTTGAGATTATAGTCATTCGACTAAATATCTGACGTGATATTGGAGCAAGAACATACTATGGACACTGAATGCTATTTGCTAATCTGTGTTGTTTAATTGTTTTTCTGTATGAACATTTTCCTTCTTCCTAGCATCCTCTCAATCCAACCTGTTCATGAGGGATGACGCTAGACCACAAATATATAAATTGGGATAGTTAAACTTGAGATTTAATATCACCCGTCAAATCTTTCACAATTGAGCATGAAATAAATATCCTATATACAACTATATAAATATTAACTAGGTTGGCTGCCTGCACATAAATCCAATGTAGGAGAGGATATTCTTTCTAAACATCAAAAAAGTAGAACACTTTTTTTTGAAATTGGAAATTATATTCATTTCACCAGTGTGAAATGATATAACGTACATTTCAAAGGAAAGAAAGAAAAGTAGAGAAAAAAAGAAAACAGAGTGGGAACATCAAGAAGAACAGCAAAACAAGCAACAAAAGAGCAGATCATATATTATGCTATGCTCCGCTAATCGGTTCATGGAGGCAGATGTTAAAGAGAACCATGAATGAAGTCGTCTATGAAAGAAGCATTCTAGCTTATTTTTTCTCTCCCTTGAAGCACCGTTCATTTTTATCACCCTAAACATACCAATGCCATGTGACAACATGGTTGCATATCTGAAAATTTTCAACTTCTTGTTTTCCTTGGCAGATAATCAATGTTGAATGGCCATATGTGGGCATTTTATGAAAATTCTACCCATTCTTAACAAGTGAAAGGGCATTGGAAGAACACATAGTCCTTTGAAAATTCTACTTCCTCACCACATAATTCACAAGTTCCATCAACTAGTACCCTTTGCAAATGAGTCGTATTTTTGTATGGAGCTTGTCCTTTCTTATTGACAATGGGATACTTTCAACTTCATCGACACATTCACAAAAAAGTAAACACTACAATCTGAATTTATCTGGGCAAAAGGAGCAAGGCATTCTATGTATTGATTTTGTAGGATCATTTTCATGTATTGATGTTGTATATCATCAAATAAAAAGGAAAGATATATATACCCACATATAACAAGCAAGATTGTGGAGAGACCAAGGAGTATCAGCCTATTTGCACTTTCCGCGAAGATCTGTAATCCACTTTACTGGAACATGATCACTCGTGCTCCCTGGTTTACCTGATTATGTTTCGGAAATCAAGAAATATCTTTTGCCTAGCACTGTCCTTTAAGTTTAACTAACTTTATGATGTAAGAGGATTGAGTTATATACCATATTAGAGGGGGCTTCTTGATATCCAAATGGGTTTCAGAAAGTTAACAAACCTTATTATTGGAGGTGAAAGAAAGTTTAATTAGACTCTAGCCGTGGGGAATGGTCATTTCTCACATTTTAAAGTTATATTAGGACTATAACTCCCGTAAGTTAACTTTGAATTGGAGGGTAGAGTTGACTTGATTGGGATTTAGCTAACTATTTTAATCTTGAATTGGAAAATAAAGTATTACTCGGTGACCATTTATCTCAAATGCTTAAGTTAGTTGGTTAAAGTCTATTTTGTTTATTTATATTCTTAATACCCCACCTCATATTTTATTTATTTATAGACGAAGTGTACCCTCCTCTGGTAAGAGTCATTTGACACTATATAATTAGGAGTTTTGTGGGTTCAATACTCATCAAGTTTTTTTATAAAAAAAATTACCTAGGATTTTTTTATAAAAAAATATTGGTTCAATACTCACCATGTCATACCTAGGAATTATTGGGCGATTTATGTACAAGGCAAGTGGTATCCCAGTTTGAGCTTTCTCTTTTGCTCTACTGTCTTATTTGTATCTTTTATGTTCTTTCTTTCTAAGTTTTTATGTTTTCTTTTCACGTCCTCTTGGATGATATTGTATCGTTTCATATTGGTGAAATAAATGTGATGTTTTTTTTCAAAAAAATGTCGTACCCGGGAAAGCAAATCTGACTTCGCTGGACTAGCCCAATATTTGAACTGATATCAGGAAATATTTGTTTTTTATTAGCAAAATTTGAACTCAAGATGACTTGCTTGGTTACTTTGTTAACTATGAAATAGCTATGTATTATCCCAAAAGCATAAACTATTAGAAAAAGACAATATATTTCTTATACTTTTAGTAGGAAGAAGGGCTGCTTGGTGTTTAAGCTTAAAATGTGCCCCCAAGTTATTCTATTTTCTGTGAAATATTAAACAAACAATATTATTTTTTCTTCCTCTATTTTCATTATGAGGTAGGTGTAGCCGAATGGCGATATTGAGGGAGGTAGAACTGAGGATAGTAACAAATTGAGTATGCTCCATCATAGGTACCTAAACTCAATCTTAACTAGCTTCCTAAGTATATGACTTGACTACCCAATTTTGATATGAATGTATTTAATAAAAATCTGAATCCATGGTGCCCCTCATCAATATACCATAGTTATTGCATCAGGTCAAGTATATACCTACAATTCAAACTTATTTGAAGCAACGTTTTTTTAACTATTACCCCAAACCAACCCTGACTTAAAATAGGTGGGATGAGTCGACTACATAAATAATATATGCCACGTATTTCCAACCCTAGGTAGAATTGGGCCATAGGGGATATTGAATTCCTTCTACCCTCATAACTGGCATGCACAAATCAGTCAATCTATTATATTGGTGTTTACGTTCAAGATGAAATTTGCTTCTGATTTTACTAGCCATACAACGATAACTGTCATCTTATTTGTAAGTTGTAAAAGTCTTAGCAGTTAAGTTGGATAGATGTGTGATTCCATCATACACTCAGGTTTGGGATTCGTACCAAACTTCACTCCCTTCCTTGTCCCATGTTACAGGTAAAGAGATTGTCAATAAATCTTGACTTACTTCAAGGTGCTGTTAATTTTTCGTGATAGATGAACTGTACTAGATATTAGTTATGCTATTCAATTTTCAAGGTTTTATCATCATTCTCTGTTCCCTTTTTATTCATCATTGTCTGTTCCTTGATTATTTGAGCACTCATTCTCACCCTCATCCTTATTATGATCTAGTTCACGGATCTTCTATATCTTCCATGTGAATATGATTTAATTAAGACATCTTTTTCTTGCAGGAAAATGGATATCAATTGCTGTTTCTCAGTGCTCGTGCAATTTCACAAGCTCATTTAACGAGACAATTTCTCTTTAACCTTAAACAGGTAATAGAAAAAGAGATTTTTTTATAAGCCCAGGTGGTTTGAAGTTTGATTTTCAATTATAGGAATCTGGTCATTTTTCAATTTGCAGGACGGGAAGGCTTTGCCAGATGGTCCAGTTATCATATCACCAGATGGTCTTTTTCCTTCACTTTATAGAGAAGGTTTACACTCAAAAATCATTTTTCTTTTTGGATTATGGTATCTACATTAACATACAAAGTAGGTAGCTACTAGTTTCTTTGTTTTGTTTCTTTCCACTCTCCTCCCTGTAGCAGTGTTGCTTGCTTGGCTAAGTGCTCTGAAAATTGCTAATCAACACATTAATTCCATATTTCATAATTTAGTGCTTTACTTTTCATATATTTCTGAACATTAACTAACTTGTTGAACATAGGGTTGTAAGAATCTGAGTTTTCTAGACTTTTCATATATGAAAGGTCATGCTGATTCTTGTATTCTCAGGGATATGATGTTATGTGTCCTGTCATAGTCAGAGGTATTTCTAGACATGAACTGTTCAAAAACCTTCAAGTATGAAGTCAACTGAAATATTTATTTATAAAATTTTGGGTCAAAAAGTGTAAAGTGATATAACTGAAATGCTTATGTCTAATATTTTGAGTTACAATCTTTCCATATTATACAATTCATCACATGTATAGGGAAGCTAACACATCTCATCAAGATTCTGTCTGAAGTATGATCGACACTGCAATAGTGGAACTACTCTTAAGGTTACCTTAGTCCTTCACTTGATAAATCTATCATTTCTTGGGCTTATAACAAGTTTCCATCAAACATCTCATCTTTTTTCTCCAATTAGGCAAGAGAAGAAAGAAAAAAAATGGTACGAACTGAAGGACGCATAGATCTCTTTTTTTTTGAGAAGCTAAATATGCTTATTTGACTTGGAAAAAAAGAGAAGTTATAAGTGAAGACAAGAGAAAAACATTAAATAAATGGGCCAAACAATGGCAAGAAAACTTTTAAAAGTTGGCAGTCTGAACCAGTATATATCATTGGTTGACAAGAATGCTTACTTCCAGGACTTAGTAAAGTAGAAACTTTAGTCAAATTCCATCTGGAAAAATCATTTATTCTATTTTGACTTGTTTTGGTAAAAATCAGTCGTGGCGTGATATTGTGTCCACAGTTGTTCTAAATAATAGTATTTGATTTATGGAAAAATAAAATAAAAGAATGCTTTTAATTTTATCATCTACGGTTAATTTGTTAATTTTTTTTTATTGTAGTTATTAGAAGAGCCCCTCATGAGTTCAAGATCTCATGCCTAGAGGTCAGTCTTGAGCTCTTTTATGTACTAAACTTTTCTTATTGAATTGTAGTTCATCTTCATTCGATCTTCCTTCAATCACTTGGTATGACCATAAATGAGCAGCTAATGTTCCACAAATCTATTCTTTTTTAGTAGGATTCTTCCATTTAAGGGGATAAAGTTAGTTCTACGTCATTAAGAAATTTGAACTATATCACCAACTTCCCAGTTTATTTATACAATTTTTTCATATATCGCAAGTATCAAATTGATTTCTGGAAGCCTTTTCTCCCCCTATATAGCTAAGCGGTTAGTTTCCAAATTGGCTTTGAGTCAGGTGAATGTTCTTGTCATTATTTTAGCTGAAGACGACTTGTTGTCGCTTATCTTTTTCATGTTCATAAAAATGTCGCTTATGATTATTTTTCAATTGGTTGTGGTACAAGAAGCATCATCTGACCAACTCTCCTGGATAACCAAGTTACTGCTGTGGCACTACATCTAAAATATCCTCAGATACTTCTGTAGTCCATATTTCCTCACATTTCCCCCAACCAGAAGTGGTATGCCCGTGGCATCTGAGTTGAAACATTGGTACTAAACCTGCCTTGTCTTGTGTCTTTTGGATTTGAAGATGGAACAATCTTTAACCTAAAACCATAATATTGATGGTCTGACAGTTTTCAAAAAGGATGAAGAGGGTCATTACAAAAGGTGAGGAAAAAACTGGTTCCATGAATGAATTGTGTACTGACCTCCTTTCAAAGTTTTATTCATCTGATTGAGGTTTTAGCTATGTAATGTGCTGTTATGTTTGGTTGACTAAGAGAAATGAGATCAATTAATTTGATGTTGAAGCATTTTAAGATATCCTAATCAATTTACTATGTTTTGAAGGAGTTGCCGCATAAAAATAGTCAATCGGATATAGTCATTTCATTAGTAAAATGCTAGCCATATCAGTATATATTGATGTAGGATGCCAAGGGTGCACATCCCTTGAGTCATTACCTCTTCTTCCTTCCTGAATAGATGAGAGCTAACCTGTACTACGCTTTCTTTCTTCTTCCTCAAAAAAATTAGGTACAGTCGTTTCATTTATTAAGTTTAAAAGTCTCCATCTAAACAATTATCCTTTCCTGATTGTTCGAGTGTGGGCTTACCTCAGTGAAATCTTCCATACCTTTTAATTGTTGCAATTTGGATGAATGTGAATTGTTAAGGCGCTAGATTTTGAATATTAACCCCGATGGCAAGATTTCATATAATCAATTGTTAAGTTTTATAACTAACTAATTCAAGAATCATTTAACCGTATATTTCTGGTTTGTCTCCTTTCCCTATCCATCCAACAAATTCATATACGTTGATTGTTGGCTGTTATATATATATTTTTTGGAAAGATGATTGTTGGATGTTATAATTAGATGGACATATGGTGGAACATGTCCAGGCTTCCCACTTGTATCATGGTGATACAGGTCCAGCATGACTCAATCTACCACTTCTTTCCCTTGTACCCATCAGTCCTAGAGTCGATCATTTGGCTTTATTAGTACCTAAAGATGGATGTTTTTAGTTGGGTGATAGTAGGAGAAACAATGGATTATCATATTCTCAAGAGCAGGTTCTGGAGAGTAAGTTTTATTTATTTATTTATGACTATTTTTTTATTTAAAAAGGGTTCTGAAGAATTAGTTTTTCAACACTCTTTTTGAAAGTGAGAAAGGGTCGTTCTTATTTCCGAAGCCAGTATTGCATAATTGATTCATTCCTGATTGCGCTGATTTTATTTAATGGGTGCATGATTATGCTAGACAGTTTTTTTTTGAAAAGTAATTGCATTCATTTCATCATTCTGAAATGATACAATGTCATCCAAAAAGGATATGAAAAACAGAAAAACAGAAAAGAACAGAAAAACATACAGGTGATACCAACATAAGAAAACAGAAACATACAGTTCGCACCAAAAATTAGCAAAGAAGAAAGAAAACATCGCCATAGGGCACAAAGCAAAACCACACTTCCCCAAGCATGTGCATCCGGTGTAACTTGTAGCAAAAGATAGTTATATCAACTTCCTAACATGTTCGGAACGTCAGAAATGTTGTACAAAATCCTTATATTTTCTCGGATATTTCAGGTTATAAAGGAACTTTTTCCGCCGGATTGCAGTCCATTTTATGCTGGTTTTGGAAACAGGGACACTGATGAGATTAGTTATCTAAAGGTTGGAATTCCGATTGGCAAGATCTTCATTATTAATCCTAAGGTATCAATACAAAGCATATGTTCCTATAAATTTATGGCATCACTTCATATCAATGACTACAAATAATTTATTCCTTTCTTTTATGATTCTTTTGCACATCCACAGGGTCGGATTGTAGTAAATCGTCAAATTGATACAACATCGTATGCTTCACTTCATGACCTAGTCAATGGAATCTTTCCTCCCATGTCCTCATTTGAACAGGTTAAATAATGTGATTAATTTACATTACTACTATTTTGACTCATTTGATCCTGTGAAGTGGTACAATGCATCGTTTGGTTATGGGCTTAGCATCATTTGTATTTCATGTCTCCATACACATGTACATCTTTCTTTGATGATTAAATCTCCAAAAATATCTATCTTCAATAACTTTGTTCTTGTATTTTTTTTCCTAGGAGGATTACAACTCATGGAACTATTGGAAATTGCCTATTCCTGGCTTAGATATGTGAGCCGAAGGAAATTTATTGAGCAGTGTTCTTATACATCATTAGAGGATTCAAGAGTTCTTTCTAATTCTCATTTACGATTCTATCGTGGTAAAGATAGTCATTCAGATAAGTGCAGCTACACAAATTCATGAAAAGGAATAAATGAAAAAAGAACATTATTTTGGCGGGAGTTGATAGCCTACTTTTATGTGAGAGTTATTTAATATCCGGGTGATGCAAGGGGTGCACAAGAAAGAAAGGAAAATACTGGATCTGCCCACAACACTGAATTGCCAGAAGAAGCAGGTGCAGTACGCATAGAGTAAAGGGGAAAAAATTGTCAGTTTGACAAAATAGCTTATATTCTGTGGGGCACTCCAACTTTCTGCTTATAATGAGTGCAGGACGCATAGAATGAACATTCTGGACAAATGCATGCACAAAAATTCTCTTTATGGATCTTTTGATGTCATGGATCATCTGTGGATCATGGGAAATGCTGAAATGCATTTATCGATTGTGAGGTATATCTCTTTGGACTTACATTCTCTTTTTTCACACCTCAACTTTGGCAGGTAGTTGTTGCTGATCACTGGATGTTGTACATAGACGTTAACAGGTCAAGCGAAAATTGATTTTGTTTTGGTACACAATAAAAATGTATACTTGGACTACGAGGTCCCAGTGATCCACTTTTAACCTTTTCTATCAATGTAATTAGCTACTTTATGTGAGAAATATAACAACACTTGTGGTTCAGGATTCGATCGCATTGCTTCAACATTTTTTCTAAAATTGTAACGTATGATAACATTAGGAACAGTATGGTCTTCTTCTTTATTGAACGGAGTAAAAATCTTCGAGAGAGCCTGTGACTATGAGTTCGTTGGCTTGGTATGCCCTTGATGTTCTCTACTAAGTATAAGCTCCTCTTTGCCTTTCAACTAAATGGTAAATTATGTGATGTGCTCATATATAAAATCCGAAGCATGCTTCTCGTTTATGGTTGGACTAAATGAAGCAGATGGTAATGGCTATTCGTATTTTTGTGTTTTGATTAATTTCACAATCTCAAAATGCTGTGCGGACAGAAGAAGGATTCTTTGATAAATTTTCTCCTCGAGGTAACTTCTTTTCTTGCTCTATTGGTAACACTTAATGAAGCAGATGTTGACTACTTAACCTGAAACTTCAACTCTGCAGAAATTTTCCATTGTCATACGTGGAGCTTGGATTATGGTGCTGTCTGAAAGAAGTAATGAGAAGGGTATTCATGATCAGACAGCTCTGTACATCCAGTAAGTCAATCTACCTCTGCCTCTTTTTTTTGCATCTCTCCTAAAATATCTTATTGTTCCTCAGCATGCTTTCTGTCTATTGTTTCCATTGCATTAAGTTCATGTATCATTTTCTCAAAGGAAAACTATCATTTATTAACATTACACAGACACCTAGAAAGAGTACTGACAGCCATATAGCAAAACGACTACAACAAGATTACCTGGACATTGATCTTTTCACCGCTTCTATGTAGTAATTTTCATGCCCATGTACTTTTCGGCAAACATTATGAGGTTGTCAATCTCGTTCTCATCAATATAGCCATTGTGATTCTTGTCGGCAACCCGGAGCCCGTGAGCGCTTTTCCAGCTCGAAAACCTTCCACCTCGGCTGCGGATTGCCCTGCGTAGCTCAGCTTTGCTGATGCGTCCGTCGTTATTGGTGTCAAACTTCTTCATCCACTCCCTGAATTCCTCCACCGATATTTCGCCGGCCAGCGACCGAGTGCCCTTGATAGCCATGATGAGTGTGTAAGGTTTGCAACTAGAGGGGGCCTGCCGTATGCAACTTCAAGCTTGCAACTACGTTCCAACATATATAGGACCTCAACAAGGTCTTTATTCGTAGTTATCATGCACCGACAACGTGATCGGATAGGCATCTAGTATTATTGACACTGAGCAAGTCTTGATGCAAAAAAGAAAGTTGTTACTGAATGGAAAGCCTTGGTAATGGGAATGTAACTTTGCAAAAGTTTGGAAAGTAATCTTTATAAGAGCATTGGAGGAAGTCTTTTATTTTCCCTGCCCATTTTGCAGCACGTAAAGTTTGATGTACGGTGTGGCCTCTGTTAAGGTATAGGTTGACGTCAACTGGTGAACTAAGAGGGAGAGCTCAACATATGTATGGAACCAAATCTTTGTTCATCTTATACAGCACAAGGCATGAAATAGTTGTTGAAGTTTTTTACTGAATATTTTTATGTTCGAGGTAGGAGAGTAAAACCTAAAACTAAAGTCTTCCAATTGCATTGATAGATGGAATCTGATACATTGCTTTCTCCAAGATATGTTGAATCTGATTCCGAGGAACGATCAGGATGAACTTATTCCAAGCCAGCAGATCTGCCTAACAAAAGAATTTATCAGTCAAAGTCTTGACAGGAATTAGAATATAACAAAGCTGCACTTTTCTTCCACTATGTCAGAATGAGAGGCAGACAATTAACAATTGAAGGGAAAAAAGGATAAAGTGCAATATTTGCAAGCTGTTTTGAGCATTTAATTTCTTGACCATTTGTTAGGCCTACGAGGGAATCAAGGGGTGGGTTGGTTTACTGATCCAGCCTTTAAGTTTGCTGGTTTCCTAGTCCAGCAAAAAGCTGATTCTTCATTCAGATCTTTTAATTTATATATATATATATATATATGCAACATAGTGATTTTAGGCCTTCTTTGTAATGGTTGGAACCGACACAAAGTTGGAGAGGGCGTTTAAGCTTGTTTGATATAGCTTGCAGTAGATTTAATCTCATTTGAACATGATCTATTCTATAGGTCTCACCATTATGTCCGTAAAAAAGATTTAAGGTGGCTTATAATTCATTCTAAAATTTTGGTTTTTTTTATAATACAAGCAACCTTAGTTTAGAAGTTAAAAAATTTCAAAGCATAACTTAACCTAATTATTTTCAAGTAATTAAATGTCTTAAATTTTATGATAAATTATGAAAGGTATTTGAATTAGGTACTTAATTCTTAATTTTTAAGGTTCCCGGCCTTCCTCTGTGAGGCCCAATGGCTACATAATATAACAAATGTTGTCAGTCCCTATCTAAAATTTATAATCATCTTTTGTCATATAAATATAAGAAAAATCAAATATGAAGGGAGAATTTATACTAAGCACCACTAGTATTTAGTAATCAAATTACAACCGTCAGGGCATTTATAATATTTCAGATAATTAAATTACACATCTTATTATTTATCAATACAAATTCCACAACGTTACGGAGAGGTGATATATATATATAATGTTACAATATTACTTAATCTAATTAAGGATCTCCATGCGGTCCAATTCACTTTACTATTCTGCTTTATATTCACCTATACAACCCAACCACATCGATATCATGTTTCATTGCTCTATCAAAAAAAATTATATCAATATTAAGTAAGCATATCTGTGATCAAATCCCCCGTATCATCCAAGTACTGCAAAGCACCTACGTGTATATTACGTACAAATACGTATCTCCCCATCTACGCATGCAATGCACATGCCAAAAACTCTCCCATGCACGAACTACTACTCCGTCACGTTCCACCTTCAGTGCCCGTCCCCGTACCCCGACTCCGCCGCCTGCCGCCGCTCCTCCTCCAGCTCCGCCCGCCTCACCGCCTCCATACGGCAGAACCCTCGCAGCCCTTCCGCCATCCCGTCGTGCACCCGCCACCACGTCCGGTGGGCGGCGTCGCTGGCGTACGTCCGCTGGTCCCCGACGTTCCAGTTGCAGTCGTACTCCCGGTAGCACATCCACGGCTTGATCCCCAGGTAGTGTATCGCGTACAGCGCCGGCGGGTCGGCGGCGAAGAGGTGGTTCTTCATGCTCGCCTCCGACGTCGCGTTGGACCAGAAGTTCTTCAGGAAGTTGACCCTCCGTGGGAGGCGATGCCACCACGTGAACACCTCGTTCAGGAACCCCTGGTCGCCGCCGTTGTACGAGAGCACCTCCCCGCGCGCCGCCATAAGGGCGGCGAAGGTGCAGTTCGAGGGCTCGATCACCATGACGCCGGAGTTGAAGATGACGCCGTCGTTTCCGGCGGCGGAGATCTGGGGGAAGTGGAAGAGGAGGTCGAGGTTGCGGAGGACGAGGACGTCGGCGTCGACGAAGACGACTTTGTGGTACTCGACGAGCTGCCACAGCCGGAGCTTGCTGTAGTTGTACTCGTTGTAGGTGCCGCGCTGGGCGCGGGGGTTGCGGATGCGCTCGATGGCTCGCGGGAGCCAGCCGGCGGCGACGAGCGCTGCCAGCTTGGGGCCGGAGATGGTGGCATCGTGGAGGAGGACGAGGTCGCGGGTGGAGCCGGTGGCGCGGATGCTGTGGGCGAGGGCGATGGCGCCGCACACGTAGGTGGAGGAGGAGTGGAGGACGGTGGCGTAGGCCTCCCGCCGCCGGGAAGTCGCCGCCCGGGCGAGCTTCGAGGCGTCGAAGGCCGTGTCAGTTCCTGCAGGCAAGCAGATCAGATGATTAACTGTGCGTGTCAAATTAATTAACTGCAAAAAGGAAGGAAAGCTGACGTGATATTAATATTATAATACATATAAATGGATTTTGGTGTCGGTGGATGGACTGAAAGCGAAAGAGAGCAGACGTCCGAGTCAAATAATTGAGAGAAAGGGGAAGGGGAAGCGCTTTGCGTGATGCTGAAGGATGCAGAGGGTGAACGGGTGCATGTGGTGTGCTCAGTGAAGAATCATAAAAGGACAGGAAACAAACAAACATGTTTCATGCAGTGTTCAGCACTTGTTAGTTGAGCTCTGTTCAATGATATTATTAACAATACATAAAAATTTGATGAAGCTTATAAATTTTGTTTGGCTCACTTGTTTGGGGCAAGGTTTTGAATCATTGACCGACCACCTAGCAAGAGATTTCACTTACCTCTCCACCCTACTGATATTATCAAAGTTGTCAACAAAATTTTCAGGAGAAAGAACCTCCAAAAGGCTAAAATTAGCAGGTATTAAGAAATAAATCAATGCTAGCTAATCATGAAGAAAGCAGAGTTAAAAGGAAGATGTCAGGACAAAAGATAGTGAATAAAAACAATGAAATCTTGAGATCCCTTCGAGTAGAGGCATTTTGGACTTGTGGGTGTGGATTCCTCAAGTAATCCTAATAGTAATACCAAGAGATGACTTATGTATTGTGTTATTAGTTGATGGATGGTCATGTCTTTACTTCTAAGTCAGGGTGGGTAAGAACCAGAACCAATGTATTTTCTTGAACCATACACTTAGCTTAGCACATATCAGAAGGAAAATATCTAGCAACTCTGGATATATAGTTTGAGACTTCAAGTTAAAGAAAGAAAGGTATGACCTTGATTGGGAAAAGAAAAGGAATTCCCAGGGGAAAAGAGAACTGGTTGGTTGTTTAGACCAAAGGATAATTGCAGCTATGGTTGAATTCCTAAAAGATATATGGCATTCTGAAAGATGTGATGAACTAATAGTTTAGACTAATGGATAATTCAAATATGTTACTTTCTATTCACTTGGTTCACCACTAGCATTTCTTTTAGGTAAATTATATTATTTCTTAAGATAAATTGTGTAATTTAGACCGATTAGATATGAACTTTCTAAGTGTAAGTTAATCTTATGAAATAATTTCTTTTTATATGGTCAATAAATTTAGTCTACAAGGAATACCTATATACAACTATAAAAAATCTATTTTTATATGCTGTTGATCCAAAACATAGGAGGAACGTGTGATTTATTTCAACCTAAAACTTAAGAAGATGCCTATGCAAATAACCCTTATTTAAGGAGTAGTGAAGAGGGGATTGTACAATTTACCAAGGAATAATAAGTGCTGATAGGTAGATGACAATAAAGAGGGGCAAGGAAGGCACCAACAACAGCTCAAGGTGGGGGAAGAACATTAAAAGCTAATAAAGAAAAGATCATGCACTGAAGGTCTGAAATGTAAAATGAAAACAGATGGCAACACAAAATGACTGAAGTACTACTCTTTGTCCTCCTGCGACTGACAATTGAGAAGGGTCCTGACCATTTCAATTTCAATTTCAATTAAATGGCACCACCTACTGCAATAATCTCATTTAGGGTTAATTAGGTTCCTACATGTCTATTTACTCCTCCCTCTTAAAAATATTTATTCAAGGGAAAAAGAAACAAAAACAAAAGTTACTTGTTGCTACTTGGCTCAACATCTGTGAGACAGTGATAGGAGCAGCCTTTAGCTGTGATTGCCAATATATGGTATGGCCCTAAAAAAAAGGGTCAGACTCAGATCCATGCTGCTGATAGGAACGTGCCACCATAATTAATGCTAAGCTGGGCAACATGAATTTACACTAATGTGACAGGAATTAACACAAGCACTAAGTTTTCCATCAAAAAGTTCAGATGACTTTTATTTGAATTTCTATGCAAAATTGTGTTATTTAAATAATTTTTTTGATTAACTAGAGTATAAATCCCTCAAAATGTATGTACCATCAGAAATTATTTTGTGAAAAAAATTAAATCAATTAGAATTAATCTTTGACCGTGATGGACAGATAAAGTGGTTAAAAAAAAGTGCAGAGATGAAGAAGAACGAGCTTTTTTGCGGTACCTTTTTCCCACAATGGCAGGGCAAGGTTGCAGGAGCCGACGGGCAGCGCCACCTTCTCCTCCAACCTCGCCGCCCCCGCATCGTATACCCACCACGCCCCCTCTCTCACCGCCAGATCGTCGCACCGGAACAACTCCATCATCGGCCGCCCACACGCGCTCCGCAGCGCCACCTTCACTCTCCCCCTGCCATCCCTCCTCCCCCGCCGCACCGCCGCGCTCGCCGCCACCAGATGCACCTGCAGCCGGAACACGTCCCGCCGCTTCCGCCCGCAGGGCACCTCGGCCAGCACTATGTCGACGCCGCGGCCGCCAGCCGCCGCCCAGTTCGGCATCGGGATCTCCGGGCACGACGGCCCCTCGTTCTCCTCCTCCTCGTCGATCCACTCCGGGAACAGATCCTCCCACTTCAAGTTGTCAGAGACGCGCTCGAACTCGAACGCCGTCGCCGTCAGCGAGCTCCGCCCGGTGAGCCGCCCCCAGTCGAGCACTTCGTCCTCGCCAATGTTCACCAGGCCCACGTGCCTCGTGCCGCCGTCGAGGAGCTTGAGGAAGCCTGGCGGCGTCTCCATCGCCGTCCTGTTCTCTCGCACAGTGGCGATCTTGCTCTCCATCAGGACTCCTTCCACCTATAAAATAATCAACCCGGTTCAGCTTTTTTCCCACATCGAGCAATGCGTACGACAACAAGCTGCGGAACTCTCCCGACCCCGAATCACTACTCACCTTACCTTCTTCACGATGAGGCAGCCGCGCGGGGAGCAGGCGGTCGCGAGCGCGGTGGCGCGGTCGTCGGCGAGGGAGGAGGGCTGGAGGAGCAGGAGGGCGACGTATGCGAAGGCGAAGAAGCAGAGGAAGGCGAGGTTGATCTTGACGACGAGGGCTTTCGATGCGACGGCCTTCATCATCACCATGCTCGTCGCTCCGAACGATCTCGTTGGTGGAGCGCCTTATAATTGTGCGGTGTGCACAAATTTATGCAGCCCTTAAAACTCGCTTCTCCCAACCAGCGAAGGTGTGTTGGTGATATAAATGACCGACCTCGACCTGCACACTAAGTATATATTTGCAAGCCATAAATTTTAATTAGCTTTATTAGCTTCTGGCAGTGGTTGGGGGATGTATATATATATATATATATATATATATATATATATCCCAAATGCAACTTATTGAACCACAAAATCAATCATAAAAACTATCAATCAGATTTTGTGTAATTTGATCATGATACATAACATCGAAATTATGCTCGTGATCTTTATATTGTCACCTTTTTTAATATTACACTTTTTTTTTTAAAATTAGGATATAAGAATTAATTACCCATTTATCATCTTTTTTAATATTATATATATATTAAAAAATAGAATATTCTTAGTAATGTACATAAAATGTATCCTCTCCAATTAAAGTAGACGAAGCTTATAGATTTAATAGTCATCGAATTTTTTAAAAAATATGCTTTTATATTTTTATATAGTTATTTCTTAAAAATCTATTTTTTGTAGAAATGGAAAAAAAAAATTATTAGATTTTTTTATATGCATGAGGTTATTGCCATTAAATTAGGATGACACTATATACTCTTTTTTACAATTTAACAAGCTCAACAGATGACTAGGTATAGTTCCAATTAAAGCTATTTAATTTATTATTCTGTTCTAGATATCAACCTGGGAGCTCATTCAGTTACAATGGCATATAACTTACTTATATTATATGAATTTTACCTAGTTTTATAAAAAATTTATTTAGTTGATATTATAGAGTTTCAGCAGCATTTATTAATAAATAATTTTTTTTATAAAGAAAATGATCATTCAACAGCATGTGTAGGTATTGATTTCAACTGGGAACTGATAAAGTGAAGTTGTGTTAATAATCAATGTTCCTACAAGACCAATAAACATGGCGAGAATACGAGGAGTAAATTAATACATCTCTTCCTTGAGCATTCACTCACTAGCCATCATTAATTAAAACTTTGTTTCTTATTGAAAAAGCAAAAAAAAAACTTGGGGGGTTTATCGGGAGATGAGGAATGATCTGGAATCGTTGAAGTGAGGATTAACCTTCAAGAAAGTGGTAAGTGATGGTGATGTTAGGTTTACCATCTTGTCTTGTGTTGGCTTTTGTTATCTATTAGATCTTTGTAATTTTATGTACTAAGATATGGAAACTCCAACCAACCTTATTAGGTAGATGGCTAAGTAAAGGGAGGATATTGACATTTTCATAATGCTATGAAAAGATAACCGATAAGATTTAATTTGTAAAACAAGATGAGATGCCCATCATGACCAAGGCAAAAAAAAAAAAAAAAAAAAGCCATCCTTCGCACTGGTGGCTTCTGCATGCTAATCAGAGGAGATTGGATCCCATCTATAAAACCCATGCTTCTTAACATGATACTGTTTGCGTCTAGTATGACATAATTCACTTTGGATGATTTCAAATTTTAGGAGATTTAGGTTGGCTGACGCACATACATTTTAATAGGCCCAAATGTGATTCAGAATCACCAGCGTTCATTTTTAAGAGAAATGGTATGTCAAAGGGAGAAAAAGAACCTGAGATTGAGTTACTTTGATTCTAAAATTAAGTGAACTGGGTAATAGACCAATGTATATGTGTGCGCGCGTGTGAAATAATTTGATAACCTGAGATTGCTGCAGGAACCCTTTTACTTCCGGTTATGCCACAATAAAAATCCATGGAATGCGTACAATACGGAATCTGGTTTAACTAAAAAAAAAAGCTGAAGCAGAAGAGATTAAGAAATCCATCACCCACCATGAAGTTTACAAATGTAATCATGTAAGAATATTTGTCAAAAAACTGTTACATGTACAAACTTATTTTGCATGCAAAATTAACAAAAATTACAAACTTCACCACCCTTTTAGTTCACTCAATGATCTTATTATATATGTACAAGAACCGCAATACAACAAATGCGCATCATATATTGAAAGTTGCCTACTTAAATGATTGATGACTCTTTCTCCGGGCTAAGAATAAAACAATCCTTGGGACAAGAGATCTCTTCTTTCGCGTCTTCTTTATGTCAGGGACGCTGCTCTCCCAGCTATCTTTTGATGTGAATGACTTGGGATTCAGTGAATATTGGGTTTCTCCCTTATTAGAGCTTTGCAGTCCAGCAGGCTGCTCAGAAGTCCACAGCGGGTTCCCTTGAGAATTCATTTTACCTTCATCAGTGGCTCTCCTTCGCTGTTCATGCTCAGCTCGCCATTTTCTCAGCTCCTGTTCAGCACCCAACTTCCCTTCCTTGGCCCTCTCAGACTTCTCCATTGCGGAACTCAGTGATTCCTGCCGTTCTGTCAGTTCTTTATATGCTTCATTCAGTCTCTCCAAGCTTTTCATCTCAGATTGCTTTGCCACCTCAATCTGCGCAATTGCAGCTTTTACTCTCTCATGGGCTTGCTCCTCGGCTTCATGAGCTCTTTTGCTGAGATTGAAGTACTCGTCCAATGAAAGAGCCACTATTTGGGAGGAATCCTCGCCGATAATGCTTGCAGCATGATCTTTGTCTTCCAGTGCTCTGATTGCCTCAAGAGCCAACCGCTCCGATGCTTGAGCTGCCTCAATTTCCTTGAGAGCCGCATGTAATTTGATCTCAAATGTGCTTACAGTTGCCTTTACCCGCTCTGCTTCTTCCTTGGTCTTTCTTAGTTCATCTCTTGCCATCTGAGCAGCAGACTTAGCTTGATCAGCTTCTTGAGCTGCCTGTTGCAACAATCTAGGAAGCTCCACCATCTTCTCTCTTGCTTCTTTTTCCTTTACTCGAACCACTTCTAGTTCCTGCTTGGTCCTATCAAGCTCAGATTCAAGAGACGAAACTGCTACAGATGCCATCCCTTCCCTCTGTTGCAACTCAGAAAGTGATGCCCTTCCTTGGTCTAGTTCAGACTTGAGGGATGAAGCTGCAACCCTTAGACAAGCGACCTCATTCTTGGCCTTCTCAATGCTGGATTTAACTTGCTCAAGTTCCTTCCTAGTTGAAGCTAGTGCATTGGGACTGTCAGTTTCCGTTGTTTCTAAAGCATCATCTGATTCTCGGTCATTGATATGTGGGGATTCTTGTTTCAGTATTGATTCCATGGAGGATGCTAGTTCAGCCTTGAGGTTGTTTAATAAACCAGTTGATGTTTCTAGTTTTGATTTGAGGTCTTTAGTCAGCGAAAGCTGTTGATTAAGTTGTTGCACCTCCTCTTCAGCATGCTTCAGTTCCTTTTCCCATGCAACAAAATCTTGCTCCCTTGCCAAGGCTGCACCAATTCTACGTTCTTCTGCTTCAATATGTGCAGCATGAGCGGACTCCAGTGACTCCTTTGTTGTAAGTAGTTCCAGATTAAGCTCTTCAGCTGTCTTTTCGATCTCTCTAAGTGCAGAAATGGCATCTTCAGATTTTTTTGTTGCAATATCTCTTTCATTCAACAAGGAAGCATATTCTCCTTGTAAAGATATTAACTCCGCTTTTACTGACTTCAGTTCTGTAACAGCTGCTTCATACCTTGTTTTAGCAACCTCAAGCTGTGCCTTGGCAGCAAAACTTGATTCACTGGCAATACCCTGCTCAATTTCCTTAACCCTCAGTTCAGCCAGCTCTGAGTCTTGTTTTGCTTCAGCCTCCTCAGTTTGAGCTTTTTCAAGGTTTAGCTTTAGCACTTCTATGGTTCTCTTTGTGCTATCCAGCTCCGTCAATATTAGTACTTTAGCCTCTTCCGCTACTTCAGATTGTTTCTTGCACTCCGGAATCTCTGCTTGCATCCTCTCCAGTTCCAATTGTAATTGCTTACGTTTCTGCATATAGCCAAATCCCATTAATCCTTTTATAAGAGGTTTCACAGGAAATCTTAATTACTCATTTATGTTATAGTATCACTCATTATTAATCAGCTTTAACTTTTAGGATGACTGGTAAATCAATCAGAAGGCAACACTACAATTCAAATTCAGCATTTTCCGTAATCAGTTGAGATCTAAGCATAAACAACTAACGATGTAAGATCCAACATAGGATGCTCGAAATATTTGATCAATTTTTAACAATTGAAGAGATGATGTAAGAAGATTATTCTGCAGAATAGTAACTCGAAAGGCTACGATCCAGGTAACTGGGGTGGCAAAAAACAGAACTTTCTGTACACAGATAGCCCAGACATTTTCTGTCTTGCGTAAGTAGAGACTAGGAATGCAGCACAGAAAATAACCATCGTTTTCAAAGTCAACAGAAGAAACTGCTCGGAGGGACAGTATATTTTTGAACCTAAAGTTTAAATATGAAGGTCACTATGAATCCACAGAACAAGCACAAGATAATGCCAAACCATATTTTTCCAAAATGTGCAGTATCATGAGGGTACCAAGTGCTAGAGGGATTCAACAATACCTCCAAGGTAATTTTCTTATGAGCCTTCCAGTCAACAATTCCTCCAAACATGGTAACTGCCTCCTTAACGGATTCAAAAGGTGCTGTTGTGTCAACAATTCCTCTGTTTACATAGACATCTTTATCAGGTTTGGAAGATGTAGCTGGTTGAGGGGCCTTCTTTTGTGCCAGTGGTCCAACATTTTTTCCATTATCGAGCTCAACAAGTAAAATAGAGCTCTTAGTATCAGTATGTTTACTGTTAGCTGAAGCAACTGAGTCAGCTGTCTGAACATCAGCAATGTCAACAACTGTTCCATCTTGAAGTTGGTTCGGAGTATCTTCCGACTCCTTTGCCTGCCTCTCACATGAACAATCCACTGATGGGGAAGACATACCTGAATCATTAACAACAGGGGCCCCTGATACTTTTGAGTTCTCCAGTGAATCAAGCGGATTATTGTCCAAAGATAAGATTGTAGAAGTTTCTTGCTGAACTAATAGCACAGAATCTTCTCCAAACATTTCCTGATGCTGACTGGTATTGATGATTTCGCCCACAATCACATCTTTTCCCAGTAATGAGGAATCGGCAATAAACTGTTTAAATGATTGATCAGGCTCCTCCACATCTTCCTTCTCCTTATCAGCATCAGGTCCACTAGAATTTTCAGCAAGAGTTGTAGTTTGACCCACCAAAGCATCATCAACAGTATATTGCTCGGCATTTCTTGAATTATTTACAACTGTTCCCTGACAGTGATTTGTCTCAAAATTTTCATCACGGAGAGATAAACATGGAGGTTCCACAGTTGGTAGACATTTAGGTGAATCAGAAAGAATCCCAGTTTCTCCAGATAATCTTGCTTCTGTAGCTTTTGTTTCTTCCATCCACCAAAAGTAGGTTATACTCTATCTCAGCTGTGTCAGGATTAAAAAGATGCAGAACGTTAGTATGTATGCGAAGCAACAATCTGAGAAGAAAATATATGACTACAGTTGAAGCATCTAATTTTCACAACCTATACTCTCCTCAACAAGAAACAAATAAGCAATTATATTACAAGTGTCCACCATACATATTTATTGACGTCACATGTAAACGGGCATTTGGGGGTGAGGTGGATCTTATCTTGGAACATTTCCTCTCTGGTAAAACTTAAACCGTCATGGAGGTTTATATACTGTTGGAATAATAAAGTTAAGATTTTGCATAAATTTCTCCAACTGACACAAATCTCATCCTCTTACGTTTCTTGAAGCGTTCGTATTACTTATCAGCAATGTTGACTTTGAACTCCACAAGGCATGCACGTCAAATGCCCATTGAATAGGTAGAAACAAAATTTGATAACATCTAATAGGTCTTCAAAGAACCTTGTAGCATTTCCCCTCATTTGAAAGCCCAAGCTCCCTATTTTACATGATGAAGCAATGTCTCGTACGAACATATTTAATTAAATTACCATATGTTTTCTATAAACTTTATGCAATCTGGCAACGAGATGGACTGGATAGATGTCAACAAGCGCAAAAACCACTAGTGATCTACCCGATACTCTTAAAAGAAAAATAGGCGAATGATGGCAGGCCATACAGGTAGTGCGAAGAAGCAAC
This sequence comes from Thalia dealbata, assembly GCA_030544415.1. NCBI lineage: Eukaryota > Viridiplantae > Streptophyta > Magnoliopsida > Zingiberales > Marantaceae > Thalia > Thalia dealbata. The sequence goes on from CM060454.1 coordinate 6,440,962, forward strand.
TGATAGTTAAACCCTCACGGATTCAGGAGAGACTTCCAAAGAGAACAAAAAACTACTGTGGGAACCTTGGAGAGTAAAGACTCAGTAAACTCTCTTCATTGATGGTCTGACGAGAAACATACCTTGGATATGATTCTTTTGTGGATCAGCTCACGGATCTCCACTCAAATTTATTTCTTAAATGATCCTGAAAGCTCGTTCAGCTAGTACACCAACACTGCGTACAATCTCAGAGGGGCATCATTACTCCATGATATATAAATGACGAATTGGTACAGAGATCAGATGAAAGAAAAGGATAAAAATGAATGCTTACGGGAGAATTAACCCCCAAAAGTCAAATATCCAGAACCAAAGAACACGATCAGAGCAAGGCAGAAAGAAACCATAAAAGATCCAGCTAAGCCACTCCAAAGGCACAAAACAGACCGACAGCAGAAACGAAAACCCAGAAAAGTCGATCAAAAACCCGCGATTACCCAAACAAAAAATTGCGGCTTCGACACGAATTCTTCCGGCGCAGCTGTCTAAGATCGAAATCGGTACTACAGAAAATTCAGGAATTTGGCGACAGGATTGAATTTTCCGGGGTCAAGAAAGAAGCAAAAAGCGAAGGGGAAGAGGGAGGAGGATCGGAGGACTAACTTTGGTTCGCTTTCGGCACCGAATGATTCAAGAACAGCTTTTTTCTCCGACACCGGAATGAAAAAGCAACGGGATGGGGAGGAGAAAATAAAAGAGGGAGCGGATCCCATCCAACGCAGACTGCGCGTGATGAACACGTGACTCCTCCATCACTCCGCTCTCACTCCGCTCCTCAGCGTAGGAAAAATTTGTGCCGCATTCAATCCTCCCCCTTAAGACTCAATGAGCACGAATCTTATCATTCCATCAAACGCTCGTAAACACTCAAATCTTATAATTAACTTCAATTATCATAATAAATCTTGAATCTACATCTGCATAATTAAATATTTCACATATATTTATATAATAAGATATATATAGAATCAATGTAGCATGTATATATATATATATATATATTTATATGTACGTACATTTATTTTTCATAAGCAAAACAAATAAAATTTGCCATAAGTATATTTTCAACCGACGCTAAATAGTTCATCCGGTGTGACATAAATTAGGAGGATGGGGGACCCACTTTCTGCCTTAGGACGGGTATAAAACGGGGGGGAGTAGGAGAGGTGTGACATTTATTATCATTATATTCCTTTTTTTTTCAATTAGCTCCTGTGATGTATAATTTATTTTCATTTGACTCTTATTGACGAGGATGCAGGTGTAAAACAAAAAAAGTTCTTTTTTACTCTTAATTTTTTATCTGGATGATGGATTAAATTAAGTTATTTTATACTAATTTAATTTTTATTTTAACCTTTTTTGTTTTAATGGTTAGAATTAGAAAATTATACACCGTTGATCTTATCTAATTTTTTATAAAAAAAGTTTTCTTTTTTTTTTCTTCTCTTCCGTATTAATTTACCTATAAGGTGAATCATTTCAACGAATTTAATGTGATTTAATGAACTATAAGGGCCAAAATGAAGATAAAAATATAAAAAGCAAATTGAGATAAATCTGAAACTTTGGAGGGGTAAGATGGAATTATCCATAGATTATTACGGTTTCTGAGACCCACCCCACCCACAAAACATTAGAAATTTCTTCGTTGGATGCAAGTGATAGAAAGGACAAAAGTTGAGGAATTATTTTCTCTTACTATTATATTAATAATTGGATATCATCTATTCGTACTATTTTTTATTTTTATTTTTTAAAGAAAAAATATATCTGAACTCCATACGGTAAAACTCAATTGTTTTAATCAAGTGTATACTTTGTATGCCTCCTAAATATTTTTCTTATAATGAAAAATATAAGGGTGATATACATAGATTAATTATGGTTTTAAATTAAAATATTTTACTGGATATGGCATATAAACCATTTGTTTTAGATAATTAGCTAAAAGGGACTGTACATGATAAAAGATGACGTTGAAATGGCAAACGGTGGAGCAGTTGTTATTGTTTGGTGTCCCAATGCATTGCGACTTGGATACTTTTATTTTCCAATTTTGAGTGAGTAGGAAAGGAAAAGGGAGTGAATGGGATTTAAACTTGGCTTTCATCAAAGAGTTAGAGGGTGCCCTTAATGGGATGCATCACCTGTAAAGAAAGACAAAGGAGGAAGGAGGGCCGGTGGAAAAGCAACCTAACAGTGCAAAAGAAAGTGACCTAATCTTTACATCAAAATAGAAAGTGACCTGATCAAAGTAATTTTTCTAAAATCATAGTTCAGTATTAATTAGAGAAATTGAATTCTATATGGAAGAATCATTAGTATTTGGTTCAAAAAATATTAACTTTTTTTAAAAATAATTAAATACAGTTTTTTTACTATAATAAAATTTGTTAGGTTCAATTGAACTGAATGAATTAAATTGGAAATCTATTGATGGACGATAATAAAAATATTTTTTTAATTGAATCCATAGAAAGGATTTAACTGGACATAATATTTATAATCATATCCCTCTTGGAGGGGGTTTAATTGAGTACCCACTAATTAAGGACTGTGCTTCAGTATACTTTCGCTGATTGTTTATGTTAAAGTAATTCCCCCTCATAATATTATAATACTACAGTAACTCTTCTCTAATAGTTTTGAAAACTGATAAAGAGATTAAATGGATTCAAGCAGTGCAAATCTTAGTAACTATTTCAATTTAGTAAGTAGCATCCACTCATGAAGCAGGCATTGAATCTGACTCTTAATTATCTATAAATATTTATATTACATTCTAATAAGTACTTGCTTACATTATTATTGTTTATGCATTTGAACAGTAAAAGCTCAGATTTCTTAAGAATTAGGCAAAAAAAAGAAGAAGTTATACTCTTCTTAGAAAGTTCGTTGATGCTTCCCTTGGTTTCAACCTGCCCGAATCATTTGGCTCCCTTGCGAAGTTTGCCAGTGATTTTTCTCATTGCCGAATAATAGATGCTTTTATATAAAATTAAAATTCGTCCTTTGAAAGCTCATCGCACTAATTTCATTTTTATTAGTAGTAAGCTAATATTGCAATGCAAGATTGATTCATCTTGTTTGCTTGTCACCTTTATTTTTCTATTAATTACTGTTTATTTGAGTAACAATAAGAATAATCAAAATAATGACTAACAGGCTTTTTTTTTCTCTTATATTAATATAGTTTGTAGGTAACAGCTAAGGTTCATATGGGCAGAAAAGAGGGTCGTATGAAACGTCCGTGTCGAGCTTAAACTTTTCCTATTAGGACTTTGTTTGCTTTCTCTATTTCTTTTTTTTTTTTGCTTAAAGAAAAAGATAAACCAATCATTTATTGATTACCTTAAAGCAAAGGTCTTATAGGCACAATGTTCTCTGATGTCTGAACTACTAGCGTTAACCAAAAGCGAGTAATGCTGAGAGAGGAATAGCATCGAGGTTGCTAGGAATTTAGACATCAAAGAACTAACATGTTTAGAGTCTACATCAAAGAACCAACATATATTGGCAGGGATGATAGGATGTTAATACGAGAAGAAAAAACATCAACTTCGCTAACCATGAGTAAATAATGATCAAATAACTGCTAGATAAACTTTAAACAGCAGCTTGGTGCATCAACCTGCGAAGGTAAGTTACATTCCCGAGAAGAAAGGTCATCATTAAGTAGCAAGAATCACTAGAGGGCAAACCAATTAACCAAAACTTCATGAGTGAAGGTGTAAGTTATTAGATAAAATATCATCTGGGACTGCAATTACTGAGGATCCGAACTTTAAACAACGAACCACATTGTGCCGCTGTCCATTCTACATACAACTGGAGTGAAAGTAAGCAACATACAACTGCCTGCATATCTAGAACTAGAAGTGGCTACAAATAATGCAGGTAACTTTAACAGGATGAACTTTTAGTATCCATAACTTGTTCTTTTCATGATCTTCATAAATTCCTCCTTGTCGACTTCCCCATCTTCTGCACGACACATGAACTAGAATCTTAAACAATTACATTGAAGGGATCTCATGCAAATTACTGCCAATGCTAGTATATCAAAATAACAACGAGATGCACACAGGTGAGCTTGTTTGGAACATTTGTTAGGATGAAGAAGGGCGTGGGAGAGGACGGGAGAAGAGTAAAAATTTCTCTATTGTTTGGCGAGCACAAGGAAAGGAAGGAAAGAGAGGTTTTCTACATTATTATCATCTTGTACCATAAAAGATGTTTAACATCAGTAGCAAAGTTGTCCATTAATGTGCCACTGTCCTCCTTTAAACAACTTTTCCGAAACAAAGGGATATGTATCCCTCCTCCCACCCCATATTTTCCTTCCCAATCCCTCAATCCAAACATGGCCTGGTTGATACTCAGGGACGCCAAATCTTTATATATATATAGAATCCTTCTCAGACAATACGTATTCCTACAGAGCCAGCCCTGCTTTAACATGGTATTCGCAGGTTAAAAAGCTATACAGGTTGGCCAGGCCAGCATATCCTACCTTGAATTGCACTAAATCTGCACTTCACTTACTGAAAGACGTCATGCCTAATCTATAATAACTACTAGTGATTACTTGAGTGTAGAGCGAACAGAATCTAGTATGCTTTTTATTGTACACCCAATAACAAAGATTAAAAGATACCAGGTGATTGTTAAATCACACTACAAAAGTGAAAATATTTCTCACCATTGATGTCTGCTGCTTCTATCATCTCTCTGATCTCAGTAAGGGTAAAGTTCTCACCCAATTCATGAGCAATCCGTTGGATATCACTATCAGATATCTTGCCCTGGGACAGTATAAAAGTAAATGTCAAATATGCAGCAAGTGATCTCTCAACAAGTTTGAGGATTATATAAAAGTAAAATAAATGTCAAATATGCAAGTGATAAAGCAGGATATTAAAATATTCACATTTTTATCATGGTCGATAATATTAAAAGCTGTCATAAGTTCTTCTTTGCTGTCCCTTTCTCCAATCTTGGCTGTCATCATGTATAGAAATTCTTCAAAATCAATCGCACCACTCTGGTCTTTGTCTATTTCAGTCATCAAACGACTAATTTCCTACAATGAGAATAGTTATACATTTGAGCTTCAAGTAAAGTATTGTATCAAATCAAAAATTGAGGGTTAATACGTTCAACGAGGAATTTTTTTTCTTTGAGGGACCAAATCAAATAAACCTCCCAATGTATCCTTCTCATCATGGTAATCTAATCACATAAGATATAACAATTATGAGAAATTTGAGCTTTCAAAAGGCATTTGAACAGTGTTCTCTGTGACCAATAACTAACAGTGATTGGTTGGATTGGTCACTATGAAACATTAGTGTGAAAATATGCATCGCATTTGGATTAGGATTGGTCACTATGAAACATTAGTGTGAAAATATGCATTGCATTGGGATGACCACTGAGCTGATAATCACACCTAGTCAATGTGATAATGACCTATTCTAACAACTGAATCCAATGAATCAACTAACATTCTTGCCCACCATTAACTTTCATGACATCCATGAACATTTATTTCTTCTTCCAAACATTCAGCATAATGATATTTGAATTTATGATGTGCTTTTGGTTCGTGGCTTGTAGTAACTGGCATAATGAACGCTAATTATCTTTATATTTCATATGATAAATAAGCTATAGTAAGATAGTAAGAATCACATTATAAGGAAAATAGATAACAAATGAAACTTAGAGATCAGCAAATTGAGTTTAACCTGATCGGACATTTCAAATCCCAGAGCCCTGTAGGCACATAATGTCATTTTAGCGCAGCAAGATCAAGAGGTTGAAAACAAGAGATAAAATTCAAGCCACACGAAGCAACCGTACCTCATGGCCACAGTCAGCTCCTTTGCGTCGAGGCTTCCTACAAATCAAAAAGGTCAAACTCGAAGAGGTATCGAATAGAGCAAAAAATCATTTAAGGGGCCTCACTACGTACCAGATCGATCGGTATCAAAGAGGTCAAACACTTCCTTGATCTCCTTCCTCTTTTGTGTGCTCAATCCATGGTGGCGCGATCGAGGCTTCTCCTTTCTCGTTGACATCCTAAAACTCGACTGCACAACCAAGAACGAGTCCTTTAGCGTGAAACTCTCAAGAGGGGATCGATCCGCGGCCAAAAGGATGATAAAAACGAGGAACTTGAGAACTTGAGAGGTCAAAGAGATGAGTAATTTCAGGGAGCACCATGGCAGAAGGCGATCGCGCTTGCTTCGATTAAGGTCGAGGATTGGTTTCTTGGCGAAGGCGAGCGATTTCTCTGGTAACGAAAACCTAGCGGAGGGAGTTGGGGGTCAATTGAGAAGGATCAGGTAAGGTGCCATTTGACGATGACCATTTTGGCCTCGAACTTTGTTAAAATTATGCCACTTTATAGAAGAGTGAACAAGTAATTGAATGCAAACTTGGAGGGCAGAAATGATATGTTAGTTTTTCTAGGAGCGGTAAAAGTATAAAATGGTTATTTGTTCGATCCTGCCTTTTAGGGGATTACGGGTTTACAGGCGCCAACAAATAAAGGGGATTACGCGGTTTACAGCGGCGCGAGAAAATAAATTTACCTTTTAAAAGTGATTTTTTAAAGCTCAGAGTCAATTAAGGACTAATTTTTGTTGTTGTCCCTTTAATTTTACCATTTAAGACAAAGGCTCAATCCAAGCCATCGCTCAATAAGTTTATTTTTTTAATTATATGATAAAAAAACTAATACTATGTATCAAGCTGATAGGTTATCTAAATATTATTTTAGCTGATTAAAATATTTAAGATTTAGAATAGTAAGATTTAATATTAAAGGTAAGTGATTTTATTAATAGCCTAAACTTGAAAATAAAATTGTGGGGAAATGAATTATTATCTAGATGGCTAAAGCCCAGGTATGTTTAAAAAAATCACTATTAAAAAAATCAAGTACGAGTTGACATCTCTCTCAAATTATCTCTCACAGACTATGTACGACTCATTATCCCTGATCCTGACACAAAATCAAGTTTCAAACTTATCCAAACACGCACGTATTCAACTTTCTTTTGGCATATATTCTACTTCACATATCCTCTCGCCAAAAGTGGAAAAAATGAATGTATTAAAAGGTAAGAGTTCTTAAACTTGTGTTATACAAATACGTCGCATAGTGTTAGTTGACAATACAAAAATTCAACCATCAAGCTCTTGACTTTACACAATCATGTTTAAGTGTCAGCTGGTAGAAAGCCCGGAAATATTTCAGGTACTGTGGTACTAGATCCTTCATTTTTCGTACGTAGGCAAGCAGGATTTTCCTCAGAGTTTGCAGCAAGTGCTTTTTTTGATGGAACAACCTGAACAGTAACCGAAGTATATACATCAGTTTGGTCATGCGATATCGAGTTTCAGCAATACGGGTAAGCATCATAGAAAGAAAGAAACCACTCATTACTTGATCGTTGATTGGTTCATGAACCAATGCAGCCCTGAGCCTTCTTTTCCTGGATGTTCTACTTGACTTTTCACCAACTATAGCTTCATCAGAAATAAAGTTCTGATCTGATACTTCTGCAAAACCAAGTTTCCTCGCTTGGGTCATATGTCTAAATTAGACTGGAGATGACTTCAATGAACTACATGGATCACGGTCATTGAACAGGGCCTAACATGCGTTCAGCAAGCAGCTGATGTATGCTTCCAAATCTTTTAAGAATATGATTGGAACCGGACGAATATTTAGGATATCATGTTCTATATCTCTTTGCACTATGAGAATTGAAAACTTCCAAGAGCATATGGAATGTAAACCAAGTCAAACTATCCAATTGGTCTGCAGGAAGCTACATAATGAAGCATGGACCAAAACATCTTTGTCATATAGCAAACAGAAGAGTACAATGTCAATCTGTTGATGCTTGGTGTAGCTATAAGCGAGGCATGAGAGCTAAAGCTAATGGTCAAATATTACCCTCGAAATCCTAAATGAAGTAGCTTTATCAGATGTGTTTATGAGGTTTTCAAAGTTCCCGAAGTTCTCAATTCACCTTAAAAGCTATTGCAATTGTTTTTTTTCCCTTATACTGCATCTCATGAATTGAAGAAAAGTCAACCATCGATATATCATTTAAGAAGAAATTATAACTCATTATAATTTATTCTTATAATCGTGATTCTTATTACACCATGAAATGATTAGCAAGCACATAACTAGTAGAAAATCTTGACTGAGAAGTGAGAACTCAGAAGGAAAACACAAATAAACAGTCAAACCTGAAGGAAAATGAGAGTGAAAAAGTACTTGCATATCAAAAAGTACCTGTGCTGATCCCAGTAGAATCTTGTTGACAAATGTGCTTTGAGCTTGTAGCTTCTCCATCGAGTATTTCACTTGCTAGCTGAACTGAAGATCTAAAGTACTCAATATCATCACACTTGTCAGATGAGTTAAGAAGTTTTTCCCTCATATTGGAAGGTGCTTGAAAATGTTGTATCCAGGGGTTTGCAGATAAAGGGAAAGAACCATTCTCAATCTGCATGTCGCTGCTGTCTCTCTCAAATTTGAGGCTCTTCCAACATCCCCTAGATAACACCTTGAACTGCGACATGGATTTCATACATTATGTTAAAAAATAAAAAAACACTATTTAGGGAGGAGAAGAAATAAATTGCTACCTTATCACATTTCAAATCATTTTCATTTGATCCTTTATGTCCTTTTATCCTTGATAACCAAGAAAGATTTGAATGATATTTTTCATTGTATAAGTCATCGACAAAATCTGCTTCGATGCAATCGAGAAATAACATATGCTTTTCATCCGTCCACCCATTTGATATAGAATCCACCAACTGAGAGTCCTGAAAGATATAGGCAATGTAGTAGTATTAGATCATAGGCAGCACACAACAACCTCTCAAAACAGAGGTATATCAAGTGATGCAAATAATATCATTGGTATCCTGATTATAAAAAGTGGAGCAATGAGCACACGTCACAAGCTAAGGATGGAATCAGATAGCTCTAAGATGTTACACTGTAGTATGGGAAAAATACTAGCGTTACATATATTTCAAGATTAATGTTAGTCACAGTAGTGTGACCCTACAAATAAATCAGAAAAAAAGAAAGAGAGATGATATGGAAAATAACGCAAACATTTTGTATCCAAGATCAACCAAGAACAAATTTATACTTTTTGGTTGGATCAACTAGAAGGGGAAAGATGGTTGGATCAACTAGAATGGGAAAGATTCAGTTTTAAAAAAGGAAGGGAAAGATAGTGCCAAATATTTGCCTTGTGTTCAAGGCAACCTGTTTCCTCAAAGTTAGCAGTAAGACATAGCAACAGAAATATGATCTGAATTACATACAAAAACACCATAACTAAGGGATGGGAAAACCTTGCTGTTGGACAACCTTGACATAGAGAATAACATGCTATCTACTATAACTGGCTGATTATCCAACAATATGAGATGAGAGGAAGGAGGGATACAAATGAAAAAGGGGTTGGTGACTACTGATACCCACGATAGAAACCAGAAATTTAGGTAAAATCCTGGCAGTCTTTCATGGAACAGTTGTTGTCTAGCCAGAACTTCTCCTCTTCCAAGAGGAGCAGGAGAGACTTTCCATGATCACAAATAGGTGAAGAGCTTTTGGGGTTCAAAGGATTAGTAATACTACAACTTTCTACCTATTATACCAAGGAAGGGTTCTCTCCACCTTCATTTTGGTTCTAGAGAATTGCCCTTGCAGATCTTGGAGTTGATATCACGCAAAACTTCCTGCATAATTTAGAATCATCACACATCAAATATTATAAAAAGAGTCAAATGTAAACTATGTCTAATTTTACTTCAGGAGGACATCTAATTCTGTCTTAGATATATCTACCAGATCTGATACAAAACCACATTCTTTTTTTGCATAATCAGCGTACTCAGTGACCAAAACTACAATCTGCAGCACCAGTGTTGGTATCATGATCTACCTACTACAGACTCAAACGTCCTACATCCCAAGACTTAGAATTATCTGTTTCCTAGAAGAAGACTACTCCTTGGGTGAAACCTAAAAGGAAATAGTAAAGATAAAATCGGAGATCAAAAGAATCTAAACAAAACACCCAGCAAACCTCTTTCAAACTACCCAAATCCCTAAGCCGAACAATTCACATGAGAAAACAAACAAATAAATAAAATGAGAACTACCCATCTCATCTGGAGCGACGTAAGCGAGAGAAAAGAAGCAAGCATCATTCCCATACCTTGCTCGGGCTCTCGGACGTCGAAATCTCCGCGGCGCTCGTCCGACTCGATGATTCCTCGCCCATCTAGATTTGGATCGCTTCTCAGGAAACTCTTGCTCGTGATCGAAATCGAGAGACCCTTTTTTGCGTCTCTGGATCGCCTCTTCCTCTCGACGGGAAGACGAGGGGAAAGAATAAATAATAAACACAGAAAAATCTAAACCTGAGAAGACGGGAGATATTTTACATAGACCGACGTGGCCGCACCATCCACGTGAAAAAAGGCCGCATTATGCCGACACGTGGCGTTGGGCAAAAAATATCTCTGCACCAAAAAAATTTCTTTCATTAGGCGGCAAAAATATCTGGCGTCCAGTCCACAGCTTTATTCATTCATTCCCAAAAAATCCAATCCAGTGGACTTCAATTGAGATATTTTCCCCCGCAGTGTCGCATAGCAGCACATGCCATATAATTTTGAACATATATTTGCACAATATGCGAATGAAGATTATAAAATTAATACTTAGTAGATTAAAAAAATTAATTTACTAAAGGAAAAATAAATAGATGTAGAAAAATATATTACTAACCTCAAGCTAATTATCTTTAAAATAATATTCCCTCTGAAATTACTGAGATTGGAGATAATTTTAATTAAAAGATGACAGACATGTGAAAGTTAATTTATTTGTACCTAAAACTTAAAAAATGCGATGAATAAACGAGGGAGTGGAGAAATCAATTCTTATATCTTTTCGTATAAAACACCCTCAGGAAATCAATTTCCATCAGATTTAAAATTAGCTGTGAAAATGGATTCGAGATGTTGAATCGTACACATCCATTCGCCTAACCAACACACCCTAAACGCCAACGCACAATGATCGAAATGTGCGACGCTTCTCTATAAATTTGTCATTTTAGCACGAGACAAGAGTTAGCATGAAGCAGGATACTGTTTCAGAACAAAGAGAATAGAAAGTAAAAGACCAATACTATCAATTGACGGATTGACTAAACGGGGACGTTTATCCATGGAAAAGTGTTCAAAAGTTAAAAGGGATTAATCACACTGGAAATAAAGAAGCAAAGGTATCCACTGAAAGGGAACCAAAAAAATCTAGTTCCTCAACCACTGAGTAAAGCTCATTGAAACACGCATCTATTTCAGACAAGATGCTCACAATGTTACCAAGCTTTATACAGCAAGAGACACATAAAAGCAGATTACAGATTATCACTTCAAACAACCAAATTAGCTTTCGGCGTCAGCTTGAGCATCGGCAGCAAGGTTTTGCTCTTCCATAAGTTTCATCTGGCGCTCTTGATGTTCTCTTTCGCACTCGTTGATTCCCATCATAATATCAAGCATGCTGCCCGTAGCACCGAAGGAGACCAATGGCCCCAATGATTTCCTTCGTATTCCCACTGGAATTGCAACTAGAGCTCCAGCTACTGAGAAAAACCACGTGCCGACAACGCTGGCGAATGCAAAGAGCATGTTTCCAACTACTTAGTTATGTATAGATAGATATTTTCGAGGCATATTTGACAATAGAATACAAGTAGTATATGCTTCTCAGGCTAGGAAGCAGCTTGTACTGAAAAAACTTGGAGAATCAAATTATACTCCAAATATTTGCAAACATATTACCATCACCTAACCGCAACTGCAATTAATAAGACTTAAATGACTATCTCATTAGAATTCCAAGTGTTTATACCCTCTAAAACATAGTTAGTACAAGCCAGGAAATTATTGAAAATCTTACAAGAATTCCAAACGAAGTATATGACAAGTGTTTAAAGATACAAAATAGTAAATAAAAAAAAATGATTTGTAACGAAGTATATGGCATCATATACAGCTTCTCAGAGCATAACTTTGATTTCTTTTTTCTCTTAGTAAAAAGCAAAAAATCGTGCGCCAATCTTTTAGGGAAAAGCAAGCAAGAAGCAAAGAGTACATGGATATTATCCATATGGAAGCTGCTTTTGTTGTATTCTTCTCTCCCTAACTCAATGAAGTTCTACAATATCCTCTGGAAGAGTTAAGTGTCGACGGGGATCTTAAGTAACCCACACCAAGGTTTGAATGTCACTTTTCCATTTTGATCTAGTATTCAAGCTTAAGCAGCATAAAAAGCAGGTATGTTAAGCACAAACTTCACTTGTGAAGCAGGTGAAATTAATTATTCTGCAAGTGCAGGATAATTTGCATGAGTTCTTTAACTTGTAATGGATCCAAAGTTCAACAGCAAGGAATCAAACCTTCAAATGGGGCAAGCACATTCATCTGCAACTAGATAATGTGTACAAGGATAAAACTACTGCCAAATGCAGTAATTACTACTCCTAAAGCAACTCTTTAAATTATTGAATGAGCAGTGCACCTATTCAACTTCGGTGGCTTTCTGATAGTGTTTCAACCAAATTCACATGTAGGATGGAAACCCCAATCATACAACGTCTGTTAAAACGTTAAACGTGTTTCACTGAGCCAGAACCCGTATATATTGGTCCAATCAAGGACCTATACGACATGTATTGAACAATACGTATTACTGTATAGATTATTTACAGTATCAGGTAGTTCAATTTATACCCCTCGATACAAAGTACCAGAAATGTTTGAACCTAAGGCCTTGTTTTGGTACATAGAGTAATTAGAGGTTGGTTTTCAAATCCATCTCATGTGTATACTTTTATAATCAAAATAAGGCTGGCTGGAAACCAACATCTAATTATCCCATACCACTAAGGCCTAGAGGAGACAATCCTGTCATGTTGTGTCTAGAAATGTGAACCGTGTCAATGGTTGAGCTTCTTAATCTTGTGCGTATGACCATTCGACTGGTTTATTTGTGCATAGAAACAAAAGAGATACTCTAATGCCTCGGTTTCATTTCCATAATATCGCAGGTTGTTGTTTGTAAGCTCCTTCTCACTGTTCTGAGAAACTGAGTCCATGAATGATAACCATTGAACTAGTCGAATGGAACATTTCGTGTTGGAACGAAATGATATTACGAACCCTATTCGCTAATTCTAAGGGAGTAATAATCCTTTGATCAAAGGAACAGAATCTAAGATCTGAAAGGTGAAATCGGAAATCTTGACTGGTACAAGTAACCCGATTCATCGTCGCGGAAGTGATTCGATCGAAGAAAAAAATTGACTTACTTCGAAACGGAGCAATCTTCGAGGTGCTTCACGTTGCCCTGGTCGCTGCCGCCGTTGCCACTGACCTTCTCCATCCCTCTCTCGCACTCTCACCCTCTCTCGGATGGGTTAATAAGGGGTCAATTCGATTAGGTTCTTCGTAGGATCCGATGCACTCATTCAAACAGGAAGATGTGTTTTCCTAACATCTCATTGGTCAACAATAGAGGACCGACGAAAATATAACGAAACGTATATGTTTAATACTAGCTGCTGTTCTTGCTCCTGTTTCCGCATCCGAAACGCCACTTTTTCTTCTCCTATTTCGCCCTTTTGAGCTCCCTGGACCGCTATCGCGGGGCGGCAACGACGGCGGCGGCGTAGAGATGGTGGTGGCTTCGGGAACCAATGCGTGGGGCAAAGAGATGGCAATCCGGAGGAGGATTGCGAACATGTAACTCTTCTTCCCTTTTACCTCTAGGTTGAGTGAGCTATGCATATCAAGAAGGGCGAATCTCCTTTTTCCTGTTGCGGTTTTTCTTCTCAGTTTTTGTTTTGGCATGAAAATAGTTGGTTTCTTATCGAACATTTAAAATCGATTCTGTGCCTATTCCCTTGTGAGTCTCAACGAAGGATTAGTCCGCTTTTTTTTTTGCAGCATCGGGGGTTATGTGGTCTTTGCGCTCCTGAACCTGAACACGGCCGTCATGAATGCATTACTGATGCTGTTCGTCTTTTTTTCCTTTTTAGCTTCTCTGTCTTAATTGAGAAATTAGGATTTTAGTTTTCAAACAGGATGTTGGTGATTCATATTCATGGTGCAAAAGAAATAGATTTTATGTTACCCTTCAACCATATTCAAACGGTTCAAGTTTACCCATGCGAAACAGCAGAATTTTGATAAAATGAGAAAGAATAACACTACTGAATCAATAGCGATAGGAACCCTTTCAGATTGTATATACCTCTAGGGATACTTCTTTCATTACTTACGGATGTATTCCATTTTGCTTACCAAAAATTTTGAAATGATTAAACTATCTGCGTTATTTACTTCGTGAAATTAAAAAAAAGAGATTAGGTTAGTGGCATCACCTGTGTTTCTCTGTTGGCAGTTGATTAGTGTAGCTTAATTGTATAACGATATAATTGTAATGATAGATTTGGACGAGATGGATACTTCATGCTCTTGAGCACATTACATACTTGACGTTTGTGTATGCGTCAGAATGCTAGAGACCTCGACTGATGTGGTGGGGTACGGGGAAAATGACCAATTTATCTACACATATAATTAGAATGATCAAGCATCATATCCCATTTGTACACGATTGATTGGGCTAGTGCATTAATTTTTCATTTTCTCACTATTATTCTTTTTTTGACCCAATAAGGCAAGCCAGTGGCCTTACCAACAACACACTTTGTAGGTTGCCATTATAACTACCTTTGTTCTCATATATTAGGTGTTGTTAGATTCTTTAAGATACTCGAGTTAATAAATTTCCAGCATTTACTTTCTCCTGCATTGCCTTGGCATGGTTTAGTAGTTGAATAACTCCCAATTATTTTCTACAATCCTATCTATCATTGTAAATAGTTGATTGGCCATTGATTTTTGCAGCAAATTGGCCTGGATTATTTGGTATCTGTTGTGTTTTCTTCTTTGGAAAAAAATATCTTGTCATACCAATTTTATATTATTTATTGTGTAGATTTAACAAGAGGGAAGAGGATTTTCCAACTCTTAGAGACTACAATGACTATTTGGAAGAAGTTGAGGATATGAGTATGTTATTTCTTATCTTTTTCCATTCATTACTTGCCTAACCTATCAGCTGATTGCTTTAGTTTGCCTGCTGTGACTGTAGCTGTCAACTTAATCGAAGGAATTGATGTTGCTGCTATTGAAGCCAGGATTGCCAAGTATCAAGAGGAAAATGCTGAACAAATAGTGAATTCCCGAGCACGGAAGGTATGTTTTTATTATCTTGGTACTCTGTTTCCAGAGTTCATAGACTGACACTGTAAGGTTTTCTTGTACAGGCTGAAGAATTAGCTGCAGCACTAAAGGCAAGTCAAAGTCATGGTCAGGCAGATCGTGCTGATGGGGTGAGTTAAGCGCCTTAACTAACATATATACCTAGATCCTGGAAAAGAAAGGGAATAGCATAGTAAATTAGTATAACCCTTGGTATCGAGAGTCTGTATAAAGCTAAAACAGTATTTGCTAGGAAATCTGCTATTCTAACTTTTTCAACTTTAATTTCTGATACTGCATAAAAGTAAATGGTGATGCCATGCCCTAAGATTGGTAGACAAAGAGGTTCCTCATAGTGAAGGCGATCATGTTGCTTTTTGACATTGTAATTCCTGACCTAACAATATGAGTCTCAGCATAGATCTTAGAAGCATTGGTAGTAAGCCAACAAGAAGAGAATGAGATGGTTAAGCTTTAGCAGAACCTTAGACACTTGATGATTCAACATCAAGCCAATGGCATTCCTCCGATTCCTTCTTAAATCTCAATGGTTAAACGTTATGTTCTGCTATTATTTTACTAGTATTATCTTTTGCCATTTCAAGAATGATCTCTTTGTTCAGCATATCATATTTTGCTTGTTTGCACATTTCAGATGGATGTGTTTTATAATATGTTATAGAATTTATACGTCTAAGAGACAAGATACTAACGACAGTCTAAACCACCAGAGTGCTGGAACTACTTCTCAAGGGGCTGGTGTCGCCAATCAAGGCCAGTATGCTCCTGCAGCCGTCCCAGGCGGTGGCCTCATGCAGCCACGGCCGACGGGCATGGCTCCACAGCCTGTCCCCGTCGGACATCCGCAAGATCCTCTACAGGGCTACGGAACCGAGGACGAGGAGACCATGAAGATGCGAGCCGAGAGGGGTGCCCGAGCTGGGGGATGGACGATCGATCTGAGCAGGAGGCGGGCACTCGAGGAAGCGTTCAGCAGCATATGGATTTAGGAATCGCTTCAGAAGGATACGATATATAGATCTCAATCTTGTAAGGTAAAGTGCTCTCTCAATCTGGTTTGTCAATGTCCGTTGGGAGTTGTTCTTGATGCATTCCTGAATTGCTACTGGAGGCGTTGTCGTCGATATATAAAGTTATTTTTCTATCATGATGAAATGTACTATTGATTTTCTTTTAACAAAAATAGTAAACTACACCAACTACTTGATGGGCTGGATGTCATATTGGGTCCGGTTCTTTGCTTAAATTGATTGGGTGCCTCACAATTAAAAATTCGATTCACTAACACTTTTAGATCTGCGTGCATGGATGGATGGGAAACTGGTAGGGCAGCGGCAGTGAAAGGCCAAAGCATAATTTTAAGCGGTCGTCAGTCGATGGATCAGTCAATTATTAATAGTATGATTGAAGGTGCATTATTATTCTGATATGTTGTAGATAGTCCATGGAGAAAGGAGTCGGAATGGAGTTAATGGGGTTTTGGAATGTATTTGTTGTTGTTGTCAGCAGGCAGGCGTCTTCCAAACGTGTACCGCCCGAGACAAGATCCAACCTTATCGGTTGTCCTATCATTTATCATATATATATATATAATTTTAAGATCACTTCCTTACTTAACTTTGGCTTCACACACTGAGCTGGCTTCATGACCTGCTTTTTGGCTGTCCTCTGTGAAATTGTCAGCTCCATTATTAGGGATGCATGATATATATACACCCAGACACATGCATGTAATGTGGATGACAAGAATTAAACAACGAATGGAGTGAATTAAGGATATGGGATGAATGTCCTGGATGTGATATGTAGGCCCAGGAGCTTCAGAAATGTATGTTTTGTGGATGTGGGTATTATTCTTCATCAGTTTCAAATTGAGATCAACTAGCGGGATCCAGTTTCATTTGTTTTTCAATTATCACAGCAAAATGCTGATTGGTTTTACTTTTTCTTTATATAAACAACATTGGGATATCAACAATACTAAGGTAGAGATTCAATTATTACAGTAATAGAATTGGAGAAAAGGTCTAATTATATAAATAAAACGGAGGTGGAGGTCAGACTATAAGACTGAGCTTGAACTCATGAGCTATACAAAATCATTAGGATATCTCCTCGAATATGATTAATTAATTAAAGTATCATTAGGGTTAATGCTCAAGCTCAGATATAAAATGGCACCTGCTTAAATTCATGGATTAAGTCTACAAGCCACCATCATGTTCCTTTTTTAAATGTAGTTAATTCCTAAATATATTAGTTTAACATAAATGTTATTGGATTTTATTCGTATGATAAAAACTTTAGTTTTAAAATTTAGGATGCATGACTTAGTCTGCAAGCTCTTGAACTTTAGTAAGAGCAAAGCAGGACTTGAAGTTTAATTAATGAGAGAGACTTCTTGTTGGCACTGCATCTGATGGGGATGCCTTTTGTTAACAACAACAAACTTAATCCTACAAAGCAGCATCGAATCCGACCCCCCCACGTATATAGAAAGGGATTTAAAAGTAGGACAATTTAACTAGATATATAATTCCCCTAGGAAAAGCTCCATAGATTTAAGTCCCCCATCTCCTCGCAATCCTCCCAAGAACATGAAGAAGAGGAGGAAGAAGAAAGCAGTGGGTGATCAATGTGCATTATATGATCATGATCCAAGCACTTGGGAGATTGGAACCCTCCGACGACGGCATCCATGACGGCGCTGTCGTTCCACGCGCGATCATCATCCGCCACCTTCTCTTCGCTCGTCACGGTGGATTGCGGGTCGTCTTCGGCATCATCCGCCTGTGGAGGAGGAGGAGGAGGGGAGGGGGAGTGAGCGGCGGCTGCTGCGGCGGCGGTGGCAAGGCGTTGGATGGACTTGGGGGACATGGGGGTGGCAGGGATGGGGTGTGGGGGGAGGGCGGCAGGGAAGTTGAAGGAGGTTGCGGAAGAGCCCCTGAGGCAGAGGAGGGCGGCGTCGTAGGCGCGGGCGGCGGCCTCAGGGGTGGAGTAGGAGCCGAGCCAGATGCGGGTCTTCTGGTGCGGGGCGCGGATCTCGGAGACCCAGGACCCCCAGGTGCGCCGCCGCACACCCTTGTACTGTGACGGCGGCGGAGGCGGAGGCGGCGGCCGCTTGCATGAGCTCCTCTTTCCCATGGATGGTGATTGGCGGCGGTGTTCGGGGGATGCCTGTGGAGTTTTCTTCGGCTGCTGTCTTCCTCTTTCTCTCGAGGTTTTTTGTGGGGAGGAAGGGAGGGCGTGGGGGGTTTATTTATAGAGGACACGAGGAATGGTTTTCTCATCTTATTTTTTTACAAATCTCCCAATGGCGGAAGCAGCTCCTTGTGCCATTTTTTAGTCCCCCAAAGTCAACTTACTTTCTCACTTTTAAGTACTACTCATTTTCAGAATATAATGCTTCAGTTGATTTTATTTTTTTTTATCAAACTGACGTTTAAGATTAATATCGAATAATTTAATAAAAAATCATGATCCTCAGGAGTAAACTATTCCCTTTTAAAAGATTTTGAACTCAGAAGATGCTAATATCAATTTTGTATTAAAAAACTATCAATCAATGAAGATGGATGAGCCTCCTTTATAATCTCAACAGCAACTTTTGTCAATTGAGTCAATTAAATATGATGAGTGAGGATAAACACTTGGTACATATTTTGAATATAAAAAATTTAAAGAACTACTAAGAATAAACTGTGGATATATCATATAACAAGAGAAAAATCAACCTCCGAGGATTCATCATCATCATCATCATCATCGTTTATCAGAGGCATCGAAAAGACGGTAAAGTAACGAGAGGAACCACCAACCTACGAAAAAAGCATAGGATTCTGTCAGTCTGCAGAGGCCAGTTGAATCAGTCACAAGGAAGATGCCATGCATGCAATGCAGCAACCCAAGGAGGAATTATTAGCTGCACCTCTGTAGATGCCATGCCTGAGATGGAACTCACCCTGAGACCCTACCAGGTGGCTTTGCAGGAGTTGCAGCACACAGGGGCCTCATGAACTTATTCATAATGGCCAGGAAGTAAATCAAACACTACATGGTATCAAAAGCCTGCAAACTTCTCAAAGTCTCATCCAAAGGAACACCACATTGAACAGTGAATCCGCAGCTGGACAAGGTGCAAGCACACAAACAGAAGTTTCCATTTGGGCATATTGAGATTATATGGAATTTATAAAAGATTGGAAAAGTTAGGTGCACAAGATCACACTCATGTTAGCGCTTAATCTTAGCATCTCCATCTTTAAGTTTTAAGCATAAAGAATTTGGAACAAAGCTCCTCCTGCTTTATAGCATCATCCTCTGAACACTGTCTATAGCACATGCTTCCTAATGCTTGCATCTAAGCACCTATTAATGTTCTACGGTTGGAAATCCAACTTTAACCTTTCTGGTGAAGGGATTCCCTTTGTGCCATAGGCGACCTGCTCAAAGCTCCATCACATTCCTTCTTTTTTTTTTTCTTTTTGGCGCTAGATCTAAGGCTATTGAGATGATTGTTTATTCCTACCTCCCAAGGTTCCCACAGGAGGTCGAAAGTAGCGTCCATCGCTCATACAAAGTCAATGCTAAGTTTAGATGTGCAGCTCATGTTCAGGTTATTAATGCATTGCACTCTGCATCATCTGAAACCAACTTAAACTTCTGACGCTCTTTTACTTTCCAGTGAAAGATCAGCTAAGTTTCCCGAGTTGCGGAAATAGTAAAAGATTTGAGACATAGGGAGCAATAAAAGATCTTAGGCATATGCCCTCAAATAATACAGCCCAGCAAAGCTTTTGGATCACTGCATTGAAACCCAAACCTTAGGATGTGCACACATGAGCAGAGGATAGATTACTCACAGGACCATGTTCATCCTGTCAGCTCTCAACCTGTCCAATCAATATGATGTAAATTAGCTACTTGTCCTGGATATTTTAGACGGGAAAAAAAGAATCAATAAGTTGTTTATTATATATTTTATTGGACTGATTCAAGAGTTTTTTGATGGACCTTATCTACCAAAAATCCCTGTATGCAATACTGCATAACTTAGTAATTCTATGTTCTAACACCAAATGATGTTCATGCAGCAGTAATAAAAATCTAAAAAATCTTATCTCTTATGTTTCTTTGATTGGGGAAAATATGGGTTGGAATCTTAAACCAACCAAAAATTTAGTTATAATTATAATTAATATTTGGATTGTCTCTAAAAAAAACTAAGACTTAGGTTGATTTCAACCAATATTATCCTCCACGATGGGTTTATGATAGTCTGCAACGCCCTAAATTCCAAACATAAGAAACATAAAATTTTTATGGAATAAACAACACATATTACGGTCTCTTTTCCTTACTCTAAAGAGTGCTAACATAATGTAGATCCTACACAGCTAAGAATCCTATCCAAGAGGATCTCTGTAGTTGGCACGCATGGTGTTCCAGTCTCAGATTAGCATCCAACGAAACATCTAAAATTATTGAAGAAAGAAACTAACTGGGCAAGGTCGGCAAGTGTCAGTTATTTTTGTATAGTGGCGTCAAAATAATAAATGTTAACGTAGATCATCAACCATCCATGCATGAAAGATGGAAAGCACAAAGACTAGTGTTTTGAAGCTAATAACTTCATAAAGCTATTCTGCTGTTTTTACCCGAAGAGGTTATTTCCATTATGATTGTGGTAGCCAAACCCATATAGTTGGCAAAATGTTCCGACAGCAGTGCGTTGTTGCAGTAGTAAGCACACTATAAAATAATGCTTTATAGTGTCTACTCTCTTCCTGCTAGGTAAAGTACGTTTGACTACAAACAGAAAACAAAATCAATATAGCTAAGAATGTAGCATAACACAAGTAAAATATCAATGGAATCTACAGGAATTCCTTGACTAAAAGTTTTGCATCTAAGGTGCCAGACTAAACAACCAATAAAAAAATTTTATAGTAAGACTGCAATTAGCTGCATATTAGTTGAAATATGAACAACCATCAGACTTTTTTTTAATGCTAAACATGATGATCATTATATGGAATATTCTCCAAATTAAATCATTGCTAAGAGAAAAGGCGTTCTTATAAGTATTTCAAAAGCATTACACGTATCTTCGATCTACTTTACATGCTTCTGTGACATGGAAGTCACCCTCCATAAAATTATTACGGAGTGTAAGTTATTCATAAACCCAAAAAAGGAGCGCACACATGGTCACATACAGAGAGAAAAGCTCATCCTACACTGTCCTTTCTCTAAACTGGAGTGGCAGAAAAGCTCTGTGCCTTAAAATCTTTAAGGCATGAAGCTTTAAAATGTTTAGGTCATGCCCCAAAATTTTACAAGATCATGGCCCAAAATATGGCAGTTGATATATGGATGATATGGCCTAATTCAGGACAAGTCCATTACAATGCATGCCAAGCATTCATGTCCTTGATAATTGGATATCTGGCAAGATAAAATCCAACGATCATCAATCTTGCGATGTATATATGTGCCGACTAAGTGTGCCAAGAGAAGAGTAGAAAAGGAGAAAAGAATTTAAAAAATATGTAGATTTCAGTTTGCTTTGACCAGCTGGAGAATATTCATAATACAATTATATCGCCCTGAAGCCATTTTCGTCCAAGTTCTATGCATTTAACAATCTCATGTTCTTCATCCTGGTGCTACAATTTTAACAATTTCGTACTGAGGAAGAAAGGATCACAAGATCTAAAAATCATTAATAACTCAACTCAAACAATCGGAGTGACAAATATTTTTTGCAAAATTCATAAAAATAATACATTTCTTTTTACCGAATCTCAGCTGATTTCAGCCTAAAACCAAGAAGTCTTCATCAAAAATACTCGTACATATCTACTAAATACAACACGCAAAAACTTGTAGATTGATTCGCACAAAGCTTCATTGTGGATTATCGAAAGCATTCAATCTTCCGAGATTACATGACGCCACAAATGATAAAATCACAATACTGTACTGTCCTTAAGTGTGTATATCTAAGATCTTAAAAGACAACGAGAAACAAGAAGAAAGAAACCACCTTTTGAAGTCCTTCAACTGATCAGAAGCAGCACGAACAGTCAAAAGGACAAAGAGGCGTACCCCCTGCATCCGCATTCCCCCACCCGAGCTCTGACGAGGAATAAATAGCAAGTCCATCCCCCGTGCGCCGCCGAGGACCCTTGGCTTCGGTTCTTTCATCCGGATCCACTCGTCTCTTTCCCTTCTTCTTATCCCCACGCTTCTTACTGTCTGTTCCTGTTGCCTGCTTCTTTCCTTCGTCCTGCGCTTCCTTATCGCCAGTGACGAGCGTCTTGCTTTTCTTAGCCTTCTTTCCTTGGAAAATCTCGTCGATCTCGTTTGTGGCTTTTTTCTTCTTACCCACGTTCTCCTCCCCCTCGGCCACCGTCGGGACTGGCTCTGGTGCGAGTTCTTTCGATTCGGGCGGCGGCTGGGGTTGCTTCCTCTTCTTCTTCGCGGTGGGGGGTGTCGCCATTGTTGCTGTGGGCGACAAGGAGGCGGCTGAAGAATTTGGGCGAGCGGCCGACGAGGGTTTTGGGTGGAGAAAACGAAGACCTATTTTTGTAGGTCAATGTTCAATTTAGTCCCCTAACATTTACTTAATTCTTTCGCTGTCCTCGTAATTTAAAACACTATTATTAGCTTTTATATTTTTTTAAAAAAATATTATAACGAGGATAGTTTTTTTTAAAAAAAATAATTTCTATGTAGAGAAACATATGATTTATATACTATCCCCTGATTACATCAATAATATCTAAATTATTGGAATGTTCCACGAAGATATATGATTTATTCTTTATTTTTAGATTATTTTCATTAAATTCATAAATTTAGAAATAAAAATTCGTTTAATCTCTAATCTTCCTTAGTAACATTTCGACTGGTTGAAATAAATACTATTTTCTAGAAAAATTCCAGCATCTTCCTAATCTAATTTTAAAAAAATTAGGAAATAAACTCTAAAAATAATAATTTTTAAAAGATCAACCAGGTTATTCCCTCATATTTATGAACAAGAAGAGATTGTATGCAGCATGTGCTTTTATAACTCAATTTTTTGTCTATGTTTTTAAAATAATCTTTATTTTTTTCTCTGTTTTAGAAAACATCTAAAAATAATCATATACCTGTTGAATGTTGATCCTACGCTGCTTGCACAATGTTAATGGATCTCAAGTTCAAAAAAATGTCAATGGATCTAGAAATGGGCTTCATATGGGCCCAATTAAAGGAAAGATTCGTGGGGGTAGTACAGATAAAATTAAAGAAAGTAATACTTGTAGGCCTTAGCGATGCGGGGATATCGATTAGAAGGTGGGTTTGGTGTAAATGATAAAAATAACTTTTGTCGATGGCATGACTCGTTATTATCTTAAGTATAAACTTGCAGCTGCTGTTATAAATTTTCTACCACATAATTGTTTTAAAGCTTCTACACAATATTATTGCAGGAATTGTATCTAGTTATACTGTAGGGTTTATTGTCATATTTTATACTCTTTGAATAACACGTATGACTAAAGTAGAATTATCTAATTATAGAATCAAGAGTACAATTAGTTTGATATTGCAAGACTTTAAACAGTTCGATACCTATGAAACTCCAGTGTGATTTACTATTATAAGAGCCAAGATCCATATCCTGAGTGAACACTCAATTGCCTTTGCAAGTTCAAGAAAAAAATTTGCTTCAGAATAGAATTTGAATTCAGAAGATGTAAAAAAAATTCCAGCTAGAGTTCACACCTAATGTTTTCCTTATTAGCTATAGATGCTATATCTTCTGCAGCAAAACCAATCTTCCAGCTGATGTTGATGCTTGCATCAAGGCCTTTGCTTGCTCCCTCCAGCCAAAAGCATGTCAAGTAGATCCCTTGCTCATTGGTGGTGAATCCGAGCTGGCCTGCCGTAGCATTTTCTTTATGATGAAGGATGTGCCCAGTTGGTGATGTCACCTGAAAACAAACAAGAAGATATGTTGACACTTTATATCCTAACATCTTTCTCATTGGTGTTCAGAGGGTTAATCAAATTGCAAGAAGGAGACGGTATAAGAAAGCAAGCTGACAATGCACAGGCCTCTGTGCAAATAAGCCCACAAATACATTTTCAATTAAGCAAGAACAAGAAAAAACGGTGGTAGGTTTCAAGCTCATGACCGGTTAAAGACCACTAGAGTAAAGGGGAGAGAGCATTCCTCTGAATTTTTGTGGACAAATTGTTGAGAAACAGAAGAGTTAAAAATGGATGCATCTAGCCTAAAGAGTTTTGTGTACTTTATGCTTAAAAATGCACTGGATTCTTAATATCATTGTGGAATCGAGAGAAGACCAAAATAATGTATATTAGGCAGAAACTTGGGAGGTGTTCCCTGGTTTTCTATTGAGATTTGGAATTTCTCTTGCATGTCTATTTTTTAATTTGCTTTTGGTTGTGCTTTAATGAAACATGTGAACTAGGAAAGAAGCTATAGATGTAAGAAAGATATTCGCCCAATGAGTGTGTACTCTCTGCTGCTCCCTGGTCATTTGTTTTTGATCATTTGAATTCACTACTATGGAACTCTCTGCCGATACCTGTTCACTTAATTTTTGATCATTTGAATTCACTACTACTCTGGAACTCTCTGCTGATCCCTGTTCACTTAATTTTTGATCATTTGAATTCACTACTACTCTGGAACTCTATTAGGCATTCTCTCCTTCATCCTTTTTTGTTTTTGATCAACCTCTGTTTTATTCGCCGGCCAACTGACTGGTCGATCTTTTCTTTTGATTGTTTTTTAATTCATTGTCAAAAGCTTGGTAGGAAACTCTCTTCTTTTCCGTAAAAAAGCAAAAGAAAAACATTCACGTTTGCTGATTTGACAAATTGATTCAGACATAAAACAAAGGCAATTAAGGAGGAAAAGATGATAGAATAACATATCTGACTATTTTACAGATGGAGAAAGCAACAAGAATTTTACAGAGTATAATATTGCAAGTGCTGAAAGATTTTATATGGTTCTGCAAGCATGTCCATTGGTTTTCTACAACTGTTTCAATGAACATTGTCTGAAGCAACCAGGAAATCTCATACTAAGTATAACGATGGATGACTGATCAAAAGGAAAATGCTTGGAAATAAAGAACTTGGATCGAATAATGATCACACGGATGGCGAAATAAATTAGTTGGAAATAAAAAAAAATGCTGGAAAATAAACACTGCTATTTGATACTTTTAAAACTAGACCTGCGAGCCGACAAGGAATTGCAAACTCTTAGGCATGTAGTATATTTCTTTAAAGAGAATCTTAGGCATGTAGTTGATTCATATAAAGTTCCTGTCAGGAAGTGCCACTCGAATCTTCTCAGCTACGGTCAAACAAACACGAATAAAGAACCTAATATCTAAAAGCTTCAAAGGTGATCAAGAAAAAGCAGAACCAAACTTTTAAAAGGCAACAATGCCGCTGGCACCTTCGGGCATCAACAAAGGGCACAATGAATTCAGCCATAAAATGATTCGAGATCTATCAGTTCATGAGGTGTTATTAAACATAGACTAGATTGGGCTCCTCTAGCATTTTCCGGGTGAAAGATGATTACTTACTTTGTCTGCTTCTTATGTCCCCTTGTCTGTACTCTTCTATTCAATTTAATTGGCAAGAAAACAAGACGGTCCTCACTCCAATCTTCTCAAAGAAAAGATTGGGCTCGTGAATAATCAACCTCCAAAGGTACGAACAAACATGCTTACAATGATCGAAAGCACAATTAAGCAAGTAATTAGGGCATCATGCAAATCAAAGTAAATCAGATAATAATAGTTAACCAAAAAAACATTTTACTTGGGTTTCGCACAAGGATTCGCATTTATGCATCATAAATTAGCGATTTAAGAATTCGGGAGGGGAAATAGACCAAAATCAAAGTTTTCCGGGATGGAAAACCTACCGGGAGGAGCAAAAAGAGGGCGCGGGGGGGTTGGGGAGTGAGGGCGCACCTTGAAAGAGAAGGTACTCGCGTTCCGATGGTCGTCATCATCGACGACGGCGTAGTCGGCCAAGGAGACGACGTCGACTTGGATGTCTTCCGACGCGCACTTCGCGGCGGACGGCGAAGAGCAGTGAGGCGGTGGTGGACGGAATGATTACGGGGTCGCCCATCGTCGCCGTCATCTTTTTTGCTTACGGTTCTGGGCGCGGCGATGAAAAAAAATACGAGGCCGTCGAAGAAGAAAACGGCGTGCGAAGTGAAAGCTTCAAAATAAAAAATCTGATATGGTTTTTAATTCCATTTATTGAGAAATTTTTTCATTAAATTACATATAATTTTGGTCAACTCTCAACAGTTTCAAGTTTTTTTAAAATAAAAATTATAAAACTCAAAGGTTTCAAGTTTCTTAAAATTGTTTTACAAAATCCAACCGATTTAATTGTTCTAAAATGGAGAAAATCTTTTTCTATATACAAAATTGGAACGGATTATTTGTATTTATTTTGAAGTTTGTTTGTGAAAAAATTAATCCTTATTTACCATCATCTCTTCATTCTTATAGACATAAATAAGAGATCTAAGATTTGAACTGACTATTAGTGTCTAATCTAATTTAAAACACTCTTTAAATCTAAAAAAGAATCTTAATGATGATATTTTTTATTTTTTAATTCAGGACAAAGTAAGATTATTTATGTTAATATGAAATCACGTTATAAGTGAAGAATAAGTAGGTCGAATCATCTGATTAAGAAGTGCATAAAGGTAGAATAATGCTAGTTTAGTTCTTATTTTTTATTTTTTAAAAACTGTATACATTTTTTCTATAATTTAAGGAAGTCAAATAGGATCTAAAGAGATAATATAAAAATCTAATACTATTTTAGATTTATTTTTAAAAAAAATTATTTAATGCGTGGGAGTTAGATATAACCCATGATTAATAGAAATGTTAAACTAAAAATAATAAAAACATAAAAAAGTTAAATCATCAATCTAGGATTATTATATTTATATATAAAAATTTAATATTTTTAGTATCGCATAACACTTACCTCATGCAAATATTCCTAAACCTACATCTCTTGTATTTATCTTAATGGTTCTAGCCTTATTCAATTCAATATGTTTATGGTTCAGAGTCTAAGCAATATGTCCTATTTTGATCCTTTGTTATGTATTTTGGATTGAATGAGTGCGATTTAGACGTATCGCAAATCATAAAGGTGTGTAAGAATAATTGTTATATATATATATAATTTTAACTTCAGCTATGTAAAGTCTAACTTTCTTACTTAAAAAAAAGAAAAGGAAAGAAAAGACAACACTACACTTAACAATATTAATGAAAGATTAATTCTTAATCAAACCAATCAAATTGACATCATATCTAATGAATCGTCATCTATTTACATTGCTTGTGCCACTAAGGTCCACTCAACCACAAAAGAGGCTATCTTTTTCCTGCACCTTTTGTAATCCCCCTCTCCTTCCTCATACTTTTTGCCTAATTTAAAAAGAACCAGAGACGTTTTCCCAAACCTCCTAGATAACCTGACATCCCCTTTACTGGACGTGGATTCTAAATCCATAATTGTTTCACCATTTAAATTGAAATTGCTATCAAGGAAAAGAAATAAATAAATAAAAGGGACACCTCTCTCTCTCTCTCTCTCACACACACACACAAGACTTTATTTTTGAGGTGATCATTTGGACCACCACGAGATTCTTGTAGCAAAACGAGTACATGCATCATGGAGATGAAAGTAGAAGGAAAGAAAGGGGGGAGAAGATGAAGAATTATTGTGCTTAGATAACACCCCCTCCTATAAAGGAAGATGCGGAGGGGGGTCCTTTAAACTACAATTATTTGGATGTGTGTGTAGGATTAAAGCCTTAATTTGTTGATAGCAACAACTCATGGCATCCTCATCTGGTTGTATCGTCATAAATAGTTTCCTAACTATTGAATTAATCAATAATTGTCTATACCTGCTTGAAAATAATTATTTTAAATAAATAAATATGAAAAGTTTTAGCTAAGCTCCGATTATATAAAAAGAAGTGGAGGAAGAACTTCTCTTGTCAATAATTTTACCTCAGTAAAAAAAACTTATATATAAATTAATTAATTTTTATCATCTTTGAACGACTCTTGTTACATCCTATGGTAAAAAAACTCATTTGTCCCAGACGATCAAAGTGCGGTGTTGATATTTAAACCCAGAACCGTAGAAGCATAGTTTAAGCCTATAAAGATTAGTCTAAAATATACAGGTTTAATAGGAAGTCCAATAAGTCTAGAAGAAGCACAGTCGTAGTCTGAGTTCTAAAAATAGAAAAATTTTGTACATAAGATATAATAACCTCAAGACCAATGGGGGTAGTTAGTATAAAAGCAAAGGAAGTTACTGAGCATGAACATAAAAGAGAGTTGGGCAGATGATATTTTAATCTATGGGAAATTTTAGTCGTATTTAATACATTAATATTTCTGCTCATTTTAAGCTTTCACAATTTACTCTTAGCGTACTTATCAAGGTTAATAGTATATTACACAATATAACCTAATTAAATGATGCAACTTTCTTAGGCATAGCAAACTATATATACAGGAACTTGGACACATTGATTCTGAATTAAATATTATCATGTGTTAATATAATTGGCTTTAAGATATGAAGTACCTTATTAGGATATTGTTCAAATTGAACAATTGTTCATATTAAGTAGGTTATATCATGCATCTAGTGGATTATACATCATATTAATCGACTACTTCATGTTAGCTTAGCAAACTAAGTTATATTTTCAACTAATTATAGAGGCTATAGATCAAATATATGTCATGTGTTAAACAACTTCATATCCAACTTTTTAGTTTTAAAAAGGAAATCAAATTTAGTCTTACATAAAAACATCAAGCATTAGAATGTGGAATTGCACCACCTGTGAGAAATCACAGCGAGGACATATCTAACCATGGTTAGGGTGTGGTATAAGCGCAGATAGTAGAGCTACATGTTTTATTTCCCCAAGTATATATATTTATCTCATGCTTGAATGATACATGTGATCAAATGGAGAGTAGGACACAGCAGTTTGCCGAGGAAGATCGGTTACTTATGCTGACGGCATGCATTAGAATTTACGTCACAAGTAAAACAACAAGGTACAACATATAAAGTTTGCTCCAGACTTGATGATGGCAACACCAGACGCTAATTAATTAATTACTGGAAAACTTCCTTCTTCTTCACACTATGATCTCAGCATCCACAGTCTTTGGCAGCTCAAATGCTCCCTTTTCCACCTTCTCCCCCTTCTCTGCCGACTCCTCCAGGTGATCGCTGCTCTTCCCCCATATAAGCGAGTAAAGACCGATCACTATAACAATTGCACCGATCAACCTGCGTGCATTCCAAGAAAACGTCGGATTTGGTGTGTCTAAAGTTCAGTTTTACAAGAAAACTTTAGATGGGTGATTAGAAGCAAACATCCATTAAGTTATACCTCCCTAAAGTGACCTCCTCTGACAGAATGATGGAGCTCATCACAGTCACGATGATCATGCAAAGAGGGTTGAAGGCAGTCACAAAGACCGGCCCTCTCTCCTTCATCACCACTGCTTGCAGGTAGAACGCAATTCCAGTGCACATTACACCCTAAACGAGACGAGATCTATCATTTTCCAAGGTTTGCAAACAAATGCATCGGCCTACTACCAAAGAGGAACAGATCTGCTTACCGAGTAGACCGCGGCGATGAGCCTTGTGTCGAACCCTATTATCCAAGGTTTGATGCTGCGTTCCATGGAGAATGCAACGATGCTACCCAGTATCGCGCCCATGACGCATATGAGGGCGCTCAGGGAGAGCTCTGCAGGGTAGGACTTCAGCGTGTGCGACTGTCAGAGTCATGCCAAAAGGAAGAGATGAGAACTTTATTTTCATATACGGTCGAGGTAGGTAAGTTAGAGACGAGGAAAACGATTCAGTTTTGAGCAAATGAGAGCATTTGTACCTGTAGGATGAAGAATGCAGACCAGCAAAAGCAGCTGAACAGCAGCATGAAGGTGCCGGCGAGCCAGTGAGAATCATTCTGGCCGGCAGCCTCCGCGTGGTGGCCGTGTCCTTTGTTCCATATGAACTCGACGATCGGACCTTTGTAGAGTATCATGACCAGTGCACCGATCACAGTCACGAGCGTCCCGAGAATCTTCGCCTGGCTGTGCCGTTTCTTTATGTTTATTCTCTCCATTCTGGTCAGGAAGGAAGTTGACATCAACTGTGTGAGTTGTGGTGCAGTAGCATCATGAGGTGCTGTGACAAAGAGATTTCGAGTGTTCACCTCAAGATGATGGCATTTATGAACGTGACTGCCGGGAGTATGTTGTAAAGAGCAGAAGAAAAGCCTGCGGATGTGTAGTTGGTTCCCAAGTAGTAGAAGTTTTGGTCAAGGACCGGCCTGTATGAAACTTACCAGTTAGTTCTACTGCATAAGCAGATGCAATGAATGAATCTGAAATATTGGAGAAAGGCGAACAGATCAATTACTCAAGCAGCGCAAGAGCCATGACTTTGAGGAATATGGCAACTGTCATCTTGGGCCTGATTTTCCTGTCGTGAAATAGGAACAAAAATTAGTGTCAAATTGTTGCAAATCGGTCTATCAAGTCATTCTCATGAAAAGTACAAAAATACAAAAGAAAGAAAGAAAGAAAAAAGCTCTTTCATGCATGGAAAAGAAGAGTTTATCTTGGCTAAAGAGGTTGCAAAAAGCAATCTGCAGATCAGATTGAAAGAACAAGCACAATAAAACATTATATATATGACTACCTTGCTGCTGCAACATCATAGCAAAGGCAGTAAAAGATTAGACACATTCAACTAGCATTTGTCCGGGCCCACAAGACTTTTTCCAGTGTTGCCAATCAAGAAAAAAGGCATGCAGAGCATACTCAAGTCTATTATTTTCTGTTTTTGAGAGCAAGGCGATCAAAATTTATAGCTACTACTCCTACCATACAACAGAAAGATACAATAGACCAATTAAAGGTCAGAAGAGAGGTGTAAAAATGAAAAGAAAAGGTAGCATCAGCCTTATATCCTTGGCATGGGTCACGTTGTTATTGGACCGAACTGTTTCTTACTATTATTCAGGTTCCGGGTTATTTTCATGCTTCGTCATGCATGATGAAAGGGTTTTCAAGGATTACATGTAGAAGGACAAATATAAAAGACATGATCTCTTTGTAGTCTGCATTACTATGAAAAAAAGAGGAAAAAGGACTTCGTAAGAAGCCTGGTTTAAAAATTAAGTGCATGCATGTTTTGTTAGATAGAGAGAGCACAACCTTTCAAACCACAGTGCAAATGGACCGATGACGGCAAGCGCAACAAGGTTCCGGTAGACAACCAGCACATAGTGGCTCATCCCTCGTTTAAGGGAGACCACTGAGACTATGTACATGCCGGCATAGCCAAACTGCAAAAAGATCATAGCCAGGTATGGCCTCACACTCCTCCAAGACTCACTAGAAACCATATTGGGATATCCTAACTAATCGCTGCCTACTACAAACTTCTGCTCCTCACTCCAGGCTTAGAATGCATGCAAAGATAGAGAACACAATGAAGTCTTATATAGAGAAGCAAATAAGAGAGCATGTCTCTCACGTACCCCATTAACCACAAGCTACTTGGTGGTGGCCAGTATGGTGGAATAATTTAGGGGTCTTTGCAAAGCTCCATAATGTTCATCCGTAAACGACACCCTACTAAAGTGCCCATTTCCAAGACAAGCAGTTCCGTCTGCGGGATCTATAATTGCCAAAGAGACTTTAGAGAGATAGCTCCATAAGAGAGGATTGTCTAAAGAGTTGATGCTTTCTCCATTTTCTTTTGGGGTTTAAAATTAAACATATTGCATGATGACGACTCAAAGGAACGTCCAGTGGAAGCAAGAGTTAGTGCAGTCTGATGAGGTCTTCTGGGCTCCTCTACGTGATGGCAAGTTGGGTAGGGTTATTGCACTCATCTCGGGATTGCAAGTCCTCAAGCTTATCCATGGTGGGAGTTTTACCACCCCTTGTATTTCTTAGGAGGTGGGCTGAAGAAATATGTACACTAGGGAGAACAATGAATGAAGTCTGTGTTTAAGTTGATGAAAATAATAGGTTGTCGATATGGTAATAAAGTTGGGAAGAGAAGCAAGTGCATTCACAATAAACATGTGGGGATGGAGGTTGCTCCACTGCAATGGAATTCTACTTTCTTTTGTTATTTTGAAAATAAGAGACAGATGGAATTGGCTAACTGCAACCAATAATAGAGAACAGCTCCCCCTCTGATCTCTTAGTCGGTAGAGGCTCAGTGATGACATGCAAAGACAACGGCTTGTAGAATCATCCTTTTCATGAGAACTATTCAGGGTGCAGACCAGATTGAATATACAGTGAAAACTTTGCATTTTGTGAGTCAAGATTGAGTGGATCGCCAAAGATTTGTTCGGAGATGATTTGTTTTAAGCTCAGAAAATCTCCAAACTGGTTGGTTCTTGTGCCAATTCGTCAATTTGATTAGGGTAATAAGTATGTAAGGAGTCCTTTGGAATTCATAACATAACCTGTCCATTTGTCTAGTTCATATATGTGCTCGCTCTGTATAGTATATCTACTGTACAGAGTAGGTTTTCCTCTTTAAGTTTTTATGAAAATGAAAAGTTAGACTAAAGATTAATCAATTATGGAGGGAATATTTTGTTTTCATTAGGTGGATGTGCAGATACGTTTTCAAGCCGTGATGGATAAAACTTTAATACGCAATATGTTGTACAGTGATCCCAGTAAATCTGACTAAAACTTAGATGATGAGGAGTCCATCACAGAAGTGACGGATAAAGTAGGAGACAGACTAATTTTTAGATAGCAATTTCTGAAGAGGTATACTCGGTCGATACCAGCATCCAGTTAAGCAAAGCAATTTGTTGCATAATTATCCTAGACTGACCTGAATAAGTTATACCTAACCACACCAGAGATGATATAAAAGTTATGCACATACATATCACTATAAAGGAGTGAAAGTGAGAAGGCTTGTTAAAGAACATATCCTTCTAAGAGTAAAGTGATGAAAGCTTCATGTGCATCGCAATCGGCATCTTAAGCTCTATGCTTTGCACTCCCACCACAGGAACATAAGTGTACCATTAATAAATGAATTCCAACGTTGAAGATGTCTAGTTTACCATTTGATAAGATAGAAAGTGTATTCTTTCATAAAGAAAGCATGGAAGATGTGGAAAAACCAACGTATGATATCAAGTAAGCTTCTGGTGAAAAGATTAGAGAGTATTAAATTGAGAAAACCACTAGACCGGAAGACAGAGGCAGATCAATTATGCAGACTACAATTTATAAACCGACTTCCACATGCAGAGCAGCACCTAACTTTTGTTTTTATGTTTTAACCACAGTAGTGCTTTTCTATCACTAATCAGTTAAAAAGAGCATATTTGGTACTAAACCCTAAAGCAGCATGCAGCAGCCCATATCTTTATGCATTTTATTATTTTGATGGTGGACAAAAGCAAGCTCCACGGAGTGGCTAAATGAAGGGAAAAGGTGGGATGATAAGGATTCAGAATGATGAACATGCACTCAGTCATTACTTGGACGAAGACAACCTGCTGTCCCAACCATTACTATAGATTTGAAACTAAATCTCTACTTTTCCCCTTACAACGTAACATGCTGGAACGCATTCCTTTGGAATGTCCACCGTCCCACAAGCATTACCGCAAAGCAATAATGGCGTAAGCAACCAGGTACGAAAACCCTCCCAAATTAAGGATGTGAAGGAAGACACTAACTCAAACACTTGCGCGGAAGACCCCCCAGCAAGTCTGCAATCGATCCATACATTCCTCCGCTCCCCAAAGAGCTCTCTCATCGCCAATCAGGTTCATGCCACCTCGCTGTTCTTCCCCTAAGCTCATCATTTGAGCATGATCACATCCGCCTCATTCTTCTCCTCTGCATTCACCATCACCTCGTTTGCATGTCCTGGAAGATTAAAATCTGAGCCTGCCACCTAAAAAACGAGTCGGCCCATCGTCACTCTGCCCAACTTGGATGCATCACCAGGCCTAACCCAATCGACGACCATGAAAAGGCCTCCTCCAAACCGACTCCAATCGATCTCTTCCATTTTGGCAGCGTAAAAATCTTCCCCTATCTCTTCCGATCCATACATGAAACGCCGAAAGATTTCTGGCCTTGGACCTGCTGCTGATAAGGATCAACTGACACAACTACTACTATTTCTAAAACTATACAGTTCTGATTCATTCCTATTCTTGGTGGAGCTGCTAGTGAGCACAATCGCACCGGTCCCAGTAGAAAAGATTTTTGTTAAGAGAAAAAAAAAAGAAGTCAACTCCCTGACCAACGAATCAGAGAATCCGGTGATGATCCACCGAACGAACTCTTCAACCACAGCAGGCCAAAGAAAGCTCTCGTCTTTTTCTTCATCGTGCTATCAAGGCTGGCCCTTCACTACTTTTTTACCAGATATTTTTGGCAAACCCACGGAATCCAATCCTATTTCTCGGCGTTGCTCGATCGACCGATTTCCTAATGTTCTTAAAAAAGAAAAATATACGATAAGAGCTCAACCAATCGCATCGCGAATAGTGTCCCTGCAGCAAAAGTCTTCTTCTACGTACGCTACGTGCATGCCTCAATCGAACGCTAATTAATTAATCAGTTACTAAATACACAGACCTTAAACTATAATCAATCAAATTGATGGCAACGCAGCAGCATTGATTAATTAATTACTCTTCTCTCTATCTCAGCCGCATGCATGAATCAACTGCGTCATCTGGGAGGTCAGCAGCTACTGTTATTGTTATTTATATCTTAAGATCATAAAACTAAGTTTTCTCAGCAGAAAAAAGATCAACGCATGTGCTTAGAAGCCCGCTGTATATGTTTTAAAATTAAATAAAAAAACTGCTATGTATAAATATATACAGACTGACTCGTTCAATGGACGGTGGATTCATTCACCTCGGCCATTTTTGCTTCGGCCGATGGCCTACGCTACAACATCATCAGGTGATTAATATATTGCATGATTAATTAACAAACCTAATTAACTACGTCCCCTTGAAGTGTACATGTTATTATTTATAGGAGTTCAATTCGGAGACACATAAACGATGCACTTGTTTATTATTAACCATATGCCTTTCCGTACACATATATATACACACACACGCACATTATGCTTATCCATTTCTATCGATTAGATGCAGTAATTGAAGTTGACATAAGAAGAGATGATGGGGACGTGCATGGCCATTGCTGCGGCTTCTCCCTCCCTCGTATAAATGCTTACAAACAGGTCCTTGTTGGTGAGAGTGAGAGGGGCAATTAATGATAAATATAGAGGGGTGATAATTTTGTTGAGATGGCGGGGTCGTCGACGGACGAACTGGCGCTTCGAATTTGACTTTGCAGCGAAACGGAGAAAAGATTTGTTGGCGTTATTTGGTTGTTCTTTAAATGGGCATTGAATGGGGGGTTTAATAATAATTATCATCACCTGCCCCCGTTTGATTTAGAAAGGAAAATGAAGTAAATGTGTGTCTGTGTTTTATAATTTCTTCAAAGTTACAGAAAGTGCACGAATCCCTCCATCCATCTTCCTGTTTTGTTGAAAAGTAAGGCATGCGGTTAAATTAATAAATACTCGGGTTGCTCAGCATCATACGATGGAAATAATAAGCTGGGAGGACAAATCAACTGCGATTGAGATGCGTATGATGTCGAATTAGAAGACAAGGAACGTGACGGCAATTATTTGGTTGGGTTGGTGGATGGAGGTTTACTTAATACCTCCTCCTCCCCCCTAATTCTCGGGTTGAAAATTAATAAGCTTAAACCTAAACCCCTAGCCAATTCACTTTAATTCTTCAATCTTAATATTAAACAATTAGCGATGCACCCGCATGAGCTTTTTTTACATATTAATTAATTAATTATCATGACTCAGGAGCCACTGATTATTATTAGCAATGGAGAACTTTTAAGATGTCTGCGAAGCTGAATACACCGAACCCCTTATATTATATTATATGTATATGTAACCCACGATTGAAGAAAATGATCACACACGAGATATATAAGAAAAACTTTTTTATAATTGGTAAATAAATTAATGAGATAAGCGGTGATGTGAAGTTACCTCCGTGGAGTTTTGTGATTTATGATGAAGACATTTACCAACTAAGTTTTCACAAAATTAACTCTCTCTTTTTTCCAGACTACAGTCAAGATACAGATAATATTTTCTTATTTACTAAATCTTATATGTTTTGGAGGAAATATATGATCGGTTAAATCTGACTAATCTTAATCCCTTAATAAGTAATACTAGGAAGAGATTTTTTAATTGATATTACCTGGGGAATACGAGGCAAGTGTAATGCTCGATTTGCTTCGGCTGCGATTTCTTCGTATTGAGTAGAGATTAAGGCGGCATTAATTGATGTATGTTGGGAAGGACGATTAATTAAGTTGGGAGGATTTGTTCGCGCACCAACCGGAGGGGGACGTGAGTTGAGAGAGGCGATGATGATGTTTTTGTTTTGTCGGATTCGGATCGCAACTTCGACCGACATGTTCGAATGTCTTGTCCCTCACACCCGTTAATTTCTAAAAATATTGCAACTCTGCAGCATACGTTTACGCGAATTTATATTAAATGATGTCCGAGCTTTTTTTTTAATTATACAGTGAGAGATTACATGGCTCGCTGAATATTTAAGGATACACAAAATATGAGATTTTGAATTAAAGACTTATTAAGTTTTAAAAAAAACTAGATGAATAAGATCAACTAATCCTATAGATAACTCAATCTGTCGGTCTTAGAGGATCACACTTGTAGATAGAAAGCGATGAGGATGTTCACCTTAAATTCAGGTATATTAATAATATAAATCTAAAGTGCAGGCGGAGGGAATTGAGTAGAATGTATATATATATTATTAAATTTAAACTAAGAAGAAGGACTGGCGAATAAAGTTGGCCTTGGACTAAATAAAAGTAACATTCTGCGGAAGTCCATCATTCTTTTAATAAAAATAAATTTATATTATTTGAATAAATTAGAAATATACGGCACTGGTGACATGCTATTATTCCTATTAACTCGGATGAAGGAATATTACTGATGAATGGGAGAATAAAGCCACACACACATGTATATGTATATATATTCTCCAAGATGAAGATGAATTGATCCCCTTTTTCCAAATCGGAGGAGCCAAGCCGACCCATTTCCCATGCGTCGATAACATTGATTAGCCCGAGTCAAACATTCCCACGTATAAAAAGCAGCTTTTATTT
This sequence comes from Thalia dealbata, assembly GCA_030544415.1. Taxonomy (NCBI): domain Eukaryota; kingdom Viridiplantae; phylum Streptophyta; class Magnoliopsida; order Zingiberales; family Marantaceae; genus Thalia; species Thalia dealbata. Next base: position 6,478,866 of record CM060454.1, read on the forward strand.
TTCTTTAATACTCACCATCAAACTCAAACCCCATCTGCATTCCGCATTAAATTAATTAAATCACCAGATGCGGGCACGATCTGAAAGCGATGCCCGCATTTTAGTTATCGTTCATGCGATCGTGCTCCGTCCATCGCAATCTAATCGCGCATATATCCACCGTTCATTATTAGTCTCTAATAAGAACTACCCGGATAAATGAGAAGGTTTTTTTTTATTTCACACATGTTTCACGCAATATATATATTTATATCGAGATGGATGCAGTTTTAGTAGGAAAAGTAATATAAAAGAAAACCCGTATTCCACCTCCAGATTAGGAATAACTACGGTGGTAATTAAATTCCGGCACCTTGGTGTTATTTAACAATATATGCAACGGCAATTTGTAAGCAGTAAATAATAAATGATAAAATGGAATCGCGTTCGTCGCATTCGATTCGACGCATGCAAACAAACAAACCGACCAAACTTTTCCGCCCCAAATTCCTCTTTTGACCCTCTTTAATTATGTGTGCTCTCTTCGGATGTGCAATTAGAACAGCAACATTAACAGTACCGGTAATAAGTTATTTTGAACCCATAAACGTAATTTCGTCTTAATACGTGCAGATATATATATATTCCGTAAAAATTGGGTGGGTGACTCGTCCTCAATGTTCCCCAAAATCTTCGAAAATGCATTTTATATATTCCTTAATTAAAATAATGTGAGTGGAGGGCGGTGCACGCAGCATTCTTCGATTTTTTTAAAGAAATAATATACTATTAGTTAATACAAAAGCTAAAAGCCTTTGTAATTATAAAAAAAAAGGTATAAGCCAACAGCGCTATTATTCTATTCTCGACTGTTCTCGGAGATATGAATAAAAGTCATGTAAAATTCACCAAAAAAAGAATCCAAAGAAAAAATAATTACGAGGGATAAATTAATAATAAAAATAAAACATCAGGGACCAAAATGAAATCAACCCGATGCAGTTTGCAAAAAATTACCAAAATTTAAATTAAAGTTAAACTACAGGGGTCAAAATGAAATTATCCGGTCGAATGTTATAAAATACATGAAACTGGAGGAGTAGATGTGAATATATTCCACATGATTGTTATACCGTTGTGAACAAAAAAAGAAAAGCCCGGTTTCTCTCTACGGGTAAAAAGACGCGCACGGCTTGTAGTTGAAGGGAAAGAGAAGAGAAGAAAAGAAAAAATAAATAAAATAAAAACAACCCACTAACACAAGCAGCGGCCACTGCTGCGGAAGACGGAGGAGGAGGAGGAGGAGGAAGTCGAAGGGGAGGAAAACAACAGCGAGCAGACGAAGGTAATTAAAGCTCCGGTCGTGGTTGAAGCGAAGCTATTAAGAGTTTTTTTTTCCTTCTCCCCAGCGCGGAGATAATAAAGTTGTAGGATCCCGACGGGATGGCGATCGAAAGACGGCACCGCCATCGCCACAAATATCCGGTTTTTTTTTTAAATCCCTTTTCCTCTGTTGTTGTGGAGTCCCGATTTGGTTTGTGTCGGGGGACAGATCGTCGTGCTCCGTGGTCGGTGGGCTGTGGCGGAATCGATGCCTCCGCCGCCCCCTGTGCCTTCCACCGTTCCGTAGGAGAAAAAACTTCACTTCTTTCTCTAGATTGGAAATTCGTGATCTTTAGCGTGTTCTCTGGGAGTTTTCCGTTTGATTTTGCTTGGTTGATTCGATGATTCCATTTTCATTTTGATTTTGCTCCTCAGCTTCTCGTTCGTTCTCGAGGTTGTTGTTGCTAAGTTATTGGCGCTATCAGAAGAAATGAATGGTTTGGAGGGTTGATTATTGATCTCCGGAGTGGTTGGTGCGGACGAGCTGAAATGAGGTAGGCGTTGCGATTTTCTCTGTTCTCCTTGAGTATATCCTGCGATCTATACTTTCGTCGAGTTGCTGGGTTCAATTGATTGAGGATCAATAACTCATAGTGAGGTGTCCTGAGATTTTAGTGCGTTAACCCTTAATTTCTGGCAAAAACCTCTGGATGAATGAATAGTTCAGTTAGTTTTTTTTTTTTTTTTTGTTGCGAATTTTTGAATGAAGAGGCATTATAGTTTTTGCTCTATTTGCCATACTTGTTAAGATTCGGTGAAGAAAAGAGTTGAATTGTTGAAATCTCCGTTATAATAAGATTGAAGAGTGCTCCTCTGGAAAATTTTGCGTTATACACCAGTCTTTCTTTCGATAAATTTCTTAGTCATGATTGTGATCCCTCTTGCTATGCTCGAGGACAGAGGGTCTGTGTGTTTTCAGTATCGAGCTCTTTCTTATTCAAAATTTCGTACTTGACCAGTTGTAGCCGCTATCGACATGCAATGAAGGAAAATCTGAATACATCGCTGCATGAGAACAAGATAGGCACGCTAGTCCTGCAGGTCAATTTATGAATTTATATTAACCCTCCCTCGCAATTGTTTATCGTGGTTTATTACCTTTCTTTTCAAGTTTTTTCTATCTATAAAAACACTTGGAGTGTTCTCTGTAGTGTATTATTTGTATTAAGTTTTAAAAAATTAATTTACTATTATGCACAAGATAAAAAAATATAACCACAACTTTCAGGGAATGTCATGCTTTTGCATCACCTATGTGATCCCTCTTGTTAATTCATCATACGCTTTCTGTTGACTAATCCTGCTAGCCATGATGAGATAAAACATTGTTGTGAAAGTATGACAGTGAATAGTGACTAAGTATAGCCCCTTACTCTTTGACCGTATTCTTTTGTTATTCTTAACTAATGCAATGCCAAGCTTTTCTCATGTTATGCCTTTTTCAATATTGGAAGTCTCAGACATGCAGTTTCATCCATGGAGATCTTAACTTGTGGCTTTTTATATCTTGGGATTAGAAGTACTCGTATCTTTCTTTCATCCTCATTCATATGAACATTTTTCTCAAATTCTAACAAGGCGGGTGCAACAATGAGCTATGAGCATGGTGCAGAGTGAGTTTTTTTTTTTCCTTTTACTTCTTTTATCTACTTCTGTATTCCATATTCATCCTTTAGTTAAAAAACAAATACATCCTAAATTGTTTCTTGTTGATCATCTTGTTAGTTGGATTCATATCCATTGATCTGCTTTCTTATTGATATTACTTGTTTACTAGTTATGTTGAGAAGGTTTTCTCAAATGGGGATGTCTATGTTGGAGAATTTGATGGTTTGCTTCCCCATGGGATTGGAAGATATGCATGGTTAGATGGAACAATCTATGATGGACAATGGGAGAAAAGAAAAATTACTGGCAGAGGAAAACTATATTGGCCTTCAGGAGTCAGATATGAAGGAGAACTCTGTGGAGGTTTCCTCCACGGTCCTGGCACTCTTTTTGGAGTTGATGGCTCTATTTATAAAGGCCTATGGAGGATGAGCAAACAGCATGGAAAGGGAATCAAAACCTATTCTAATTTAGATGAATATGATGGACTTTGGAAGGAAGGACTGCAAGAAGGTTTTGGCACATATAGATGGAATAATGGAAACACTTACAGTGGAAATTGGAAGGCTGGGAAGATGTGTGGCAAAGGGGTTATGAGGTGGGCAGGTGGTGATTTATTTGATGGTGACTGGTTAGATGGATTAGAAAATGGCTCAGGCTGTTACAAATATGCTGATGGGTCATTTTATGTCGGAATCTGGAGCAAAGGGCTAAAGGATGGTCATGGCACATTTTTTCCAGCTGGTAGCAGGTTACCTTTTCAACTTGGATATTCTAAACCTGTCGTGCTTGACACTAAGGTGGATAATGTTGTTCCTGCTACATTACATAGTGCTGAAGAATCCATGAATAAAATGCTGCCTAATACATGTGTAACCCATAGATGGAGTATAGTTGGTTGGCTTCGGAATCCAAAGCGGATATCGCATAGGCCATCATCCCTTGATGGAACTTGGAATACCAGTGACATTGGTTGTAGCAGTTCATCAGAGAACACATCTCATACTCACTGTTCTTCATCCGAAGAGGGCCAACATGAGCTTCTAGATGCCAGCGTTTTGGTTTATGATAGAGAGTACATGCAAGGAGTTTTAATAACAGAAAATATGAGATATTACAACGTTGAAAAACCCCAAAGAAATAAAAGGCACTGTATGATGAAGAAACAATCAAGGGGACCTGGTGAAACTATTTACAGAGGTCATAGGAGCTACTGTCTCATGCTAAACTTACAACTTGGGATCAGGTAACTGTTTTTGTAGTTAACGAACTATAGCATATCTGTGTCAATTCATTAGCTCTTTTTGATCATAGTTGCACAACTCATGTTGGAGGGTATTTCCTGTCACCATATTGTTGTGTTCGTTTTGTTTTGATAGTGGATATGCTTACTTGATTTGGTTTGTTTATTTTGGGATAAATGTTCAAAACAAAGCCTCTTCTTGAGTTGACCTATATGGGGATTTGGTTGCACAAGTATCAATTTGGTGGGAAAGTTTAAGCAAATTAGATTTTTACCAGACCTAGCTAGGTTACCTAATTCAATTTTATTGTTTTGCCTTCCTTTGATGTAATCCTCTCCATGAAAAGAAAGTGAAGTAAACTAAATGGAAAAGAGAGAACGTGCTTTGAACTTGGCCCATATGTTCCTGAGGATGACCTAGTTCAATGGCCATTTTATCACAATGATAAAATAATCATCTAAACACCATGTTTACTTCCTAGTATCAAGGGTATAAATGAATGACGTTTAGAAGCTACCCTTTTAATGACAATTTTAGTTTATCTGACCTTCACCATCATATATAGTTAGTTTATATTTTAGTAATTGTTTGCTTCTGCTATCCGAATATGAAGAAACTGTGAGTTCTCATTCTGAAGCTGACAGGTATACAGTTGGGAAAATCACACCTGTGCCAATGCGTGAAGTCCGTTCCTCTGATTTTGGTCCTCGTGCTAGAATACGGATGTATTTTCCTTGCAACGGTTCTCAATTTACGCCTCCACACAACTCTATTGATTTCTTTTGGAAGGACTACTGTCCAATGGTTTTCAGGTAATCATTCAGCCTTTTTTCTAGTACACTCTTCTGAATTCAGCAATCTTCTTCAGTTTGTATCATTGTCATGTACCTTTTACAAAGATAAGATATCAATTTTTCATCATTTCCTTTTCATCACTTTGGAGCAAACAACAGGATCAATTTTTTCTCATGGAGTTGCTTTTTGAAGTCCATAGGTTCCTAAAATAACAAAGAACATGTTTTGAAGCTAAGAAGAGCTTCAAGTATTGTTTCTTTAAGACTCATTTGTTCATTGTTTATATCAGATGAAGAATAAGAACATGCATAGCTTGATGCACATTGTTGAAATGTGTTATATAATCCCAAGTTTAATCTACGGAAATTGTTGAACATGGTCCTACAAGTATATGCTGTCCTACGGAAATTGTTGAAGTTTGTCATACTGTAGGGTCTGCAGAAAATTGTCCATCATACATTATGCATGTGTTGGTTTTTATGTTTCCTTTTTTAGTGTTTTTGTGTAGTAATAGGTCAGCGTATAGTAGATATGCTTTTGAGTTGGCAGTCTTATATAAATAATTTTACTAATACTTAATAGTTAACTACTATAATGTTCAGGAAGTCCTGGCAAAATGTTACCTGTTCTTTCCTGATATCAATATATGATGATGTTATTCAAAATTACTGCTAGCATTGAATTTCTCTTATGTTAAAGTGATGTGAGTGTGTAGCTAAAAGGACTATTACGGTATATTTATAGGAAAAGAAGTGTAAACTTTCTATGTAAATTTGACTATACATATTCTACTTTTGATTGAACGTTTGACTTCTATATAAGTTCAAATATATATTTGCAGAAACAGGCAGACGTGGCTCTAACAAATGATCCTAGACATAGGGAGACAAGAAAGATACCAAATCTGCTTGAATTGGTAGGGCTAGGAGAGGCACATGCATGTTCAATGCATACCCACACTCTTTCTATGAATATGCATGACATATGTGATTACTTTTTTATCTGTACATGGAAATAGCTAGTGAGCCTGTGTCCTAGTGGCTATCTGCATAAAAGGCAGAAAAACAGGTGCCTAGATAGACTGTGTAACAGTCAGATCTGTATGCACTGTCTCGAATAGTTTTTTTATGTGCAACTTGCATTTTCATGTTGTTAAAAATTCTAGATATTGAGTATATGTCATTAGCAAAGCATTAATTTGGCTTTTTCCTGGGTTTCTCTTGTTCATGCTTGCCTTTTAAACTGTTTTCTATAAGAGTTGTTTCCGTTTCAATTTAATTCCACTATTACTTGCTTCCTTTGAAGGTTCTTTTCATAGCTAGGTGTTATTATTGCAAATGATTTTCTCTGACTATAGAATACATTTGTTGTAGCGGTTACATCAAGAAAGATACAATTTTCTCCTCCCATCATTATGCGTGATTGCTTGAATATTATTTTAACTGGTTTTTCTTGCTTTATTTCAGGAACCTCCGAGAAATGTTTAAGATTGATGCGGCTGATTATATGATGTCAGTATGTGGAGGTGATGGCCTCAAGGAGCTTTCTTCTCCAGGGAAAAGTGGAAGCATATTTTATCTGTCACAAGATGAAAGATTTGTAATAAAGACTCTGCGGAAATATGAGCTGAAGGTTCAATTTATCTTCATAGCTCACTGTAAAATTTGTGACAAGGCATTTTACAGTTCAGCAGCAATTGCTGAACCTTTTCTTCACAATATTCTCATATTCTTTTATTCAGTTTGAGAATAGCACTGGAGTATCATAGTACCATACTACTAGATTTGCACAATGAAGTTTAGACCATATCTATTGGCCTCTTGATCTCACATTCGATGATAGATATAGAAGTAAAATAATGAGTAGCCATATAATATTCATATTTACTTACATTTTGGTTTCATCAGAATTTTTTGAACAAGAATTCCTTTGTAATCTTTTGACAATGTCAAAAATTGCTAGATGTAACAATTTTTTCATATTTTACTGGCTTTGGTTGTATTTCTTTCAATTGCAGTAGAAAATTCTCCTACTTGAATACACAAATTATTTTAGGTACATTTAGGGATATTAATCAAATAAGATCAAGAATTGAGACTCAACCACATTTTATTATCGTTGAATCGAAGAGGGGATAAGGTCATAGGGAAGAGATTTATTCCTTCATTAAGAATAGGGAAGACTTATGTTGAGTCTATTTAAAGTCCAGGTCTTAAGTTGGTGTCACTGAGAAGGATCTTTAGGTGTTGCAGTTCATATACATTCGAAGAAAAATCTTTTACCAAAAAAATTGCTAAAAGAAGAATGGCTATTTTGTTTTCTAACTTCTGCTTCTCACCTAAGTATCAACTGTTGTAATTGTGCAAGTTTTTCAATTGTAGATTCTACTGAAGATGCTTCCCAACTATTATCAGCATGTTGGAGCCTATGACAATACCCTGATAACAAAATTTTTTGGTCTCCATAGGTTGACCATAAAAGGAAGAAAGGTATATACACTAAAATTTCCACGGAATTTATAAATTGTAAATTCTTCTACTTCAGCCTCATATTTCACTTTGCAGGTTCGCTTTGTTGTTATGGGGAATATGTTCCGTACAGAATTGCGTATTCACCGTCGGTATGATCTGAAGGGTTCAACTCATGGAAGATGTACTAGCAAGCATAACATTAATGGGAACACAACACTGAAAGATCTTGATCTCTCATATGTATTTTACTTGGACAAATCATGGCGAGAGTCACTTTTTAGGTTAGCCACTTGGGTTCATTTTTTCTTTAAGATGCTAAAGCTTTAGTTAAATTTTTTTTAAGGCAAAGTATATGCAAGAGAGCATTCACCTAACTTCATCATATTAAGATTTAACTTCAGTGGAGGGCATATTTATAACCTTCTCTCGCTTTTCCATGATGGGCATATTTAAAAAGGTGGCAAGGCACAACCTTTGTTGGGGGGAAGAGGGGTGGGGGTGGGGGTGGTGCGGGAGGTTGTACTCCAGAAAGCGAGAGACATAATTTAATTTGTAGTATTTTGTAATTCACGAATGTAGGGATTTGAATCTAGGGGATCCTGCTACAATTTCGTATTGGCTTGATTGCGTAACAAATTTCAAAGCTTAAGCTGTTCCAATCGATTCATTTATTTTTCTAATAGACAGTATCTTTTTCTTGTATTTATCTTTTATCTTCAAGAAATTATTATCTTTTTCCAATTCCCACTTATAATGTTTGTTTTTCCTTAGTCATTGGTTTTTCCCTGTACTTTTTGGATATAAGAATTAAAAACTCATCAACCACCTTGATCACCTTCAGGCTTTAAGTACAGATGAATGCTCGTGTCTGGTTTTCTTAATAATTATACGTGCTATTTTATTTAGGAAGCTTCTTCAAATTTTATTCAATGCCTGTCAAAAACTATGAGGTGCCGAGTTAATTAGGATAATCTTAATCATAAGATTGGTACCTATAATCTTGGAAGATGTAAAATGTAAACTTCAAGTCGTGCGATTTAGAGATGCATATATGTGAAGTCATATATGGTTACATCATATACTGTTTTATTCCCTGGAAAAATAAATTCACTATGAAGGTGAGAGCTTCAGCTAACATAGTTTTCTTTTTTAAAAGGAAAACTTGTATTCATTTCTTTGAAATGACACAAGAAAAGAATGGTTTCAAGATGGAGCGATATAGAGAAGAAAGATAAGAGAAAATAAAAACAGATGAGAGATTTAGTTATTACCTGACTCTCAATACAACTAAAGTAAAAAAATGCAAAACCAGCTCCTTACTAGCTCTGTTAGGAATATAAAGAGAAAGACGAGGATTCATGCACAATTCCCTCTGATGCTTCTTCATCCTCCTCCTATAATCAGCAATATGTGCCTTTCTTCTTTATTTTCTTTAAGGATTCTCTCACATAGCATGCCTGCACTCTAATCCCTTTAGATCTTGTAATCAGATATCCCTTTCTAAATATACATAATATATTCATCAACTGCAGCAGATTGTTCGCGAGACATGCAAACTTCATGATTTATCCACTTTGTCCTCTAGATGGACTGCCCTTTGTGTTCTGATCTTGGCAATCAATTCCCAATGGGAAGTTAGGGATGCTCAGACTAATAAATTAATTTAATAAGGCTAGTCTGCTCTGATTACAAGTTTCCAATTGTATTATAGTTTACTGGTTTCATCCAAAATAAGGTCCTTAACTCAGTAACTAAAAGATTTTAATTGACTAAAAGATTCTTTCTCTTTGCAGACAAATCTCTCTAGATTGCAAGTTCCTAGAATCACAATCTATAATTGATTATAGCATGCTGTTGGGACTCCATTTTAGAGCTCCTGAACATTTAAAGGCTTATTCTGAGTCTCAGAATTTACACAAGGAAAGTTCAGATTCAGCAGAAGTTAATTGTAAGTGTCTTTGCTAGTTCTGGTATGTTGTAGCTATTTAATTTAGCCAAATATTTAGAGTTTCTTTTAATGCTCATACATGTAGCAGCAACTTGGGTCCTAACATATAATAAATTTCCGAACAACTTTTCTTAAAGGATCCTCAACCATTGATCCAATTTGATAAAATGATAGTTTTTGAGGCTTTATTCCTAATTGTCAATTTGATGACATTTTCTCAAAGTTTCAGTTTCCATGCTGTTATTTTTTCCTTTAATTTAACGGATGCTCCATTCTAGTAGAGTGCGTAACTGCTGCAAGAACAAAATGAATATACACCGATATCCAGTAGATTTCAACCAATCCTTTTGATAGGTACATTTAGACTATGGGTAAGTTTTCTTAATGTAAATCAAATACAAGACATGAGCTTTTTTTTATTATATATTTTTGAGACTCCCCCATGTTTGTCCGTAGGGTAATAGGCACACGTACAACGAATCATTTAAATAAGGGACATTATTCTTCTTACATGACAGAGAATATTTGAATGAATTACCTCTTGAATTGTACTATCTAAACTTTATTAAATGTCATTCAATCTAAAAGTTTAAGCCTTTTGATGAGCCATAGCCTATATGTTTGTATCCTAAACAAAATAGCTAAGAGAAAATGCATTAGTATACTTTTGGGTTTCATTTTTTATATGATTTAAGTAGTCAGAGGATTAATGCCTCGCAATTTCCAGATTTCTTTCTCAGATTTTCCTAAGAACACATCATATTCTCCTTTCCAGCTGATGTCCATTTACATGATGAAATCAGAACTCCACCAAAGGGTTTGCGCTTGGTTGCTCATGAACCAAGTTCTGTCAGTAGTCTGCCAGGCTCTCACATCCGAGGCAGCACCTTGAGAGCATCTGCAGCGGGTAATAAGGAAGTTGATCTGCTTTTGCCTGGCACAGGAAGGTATGAATTTTTTTTGTCATAGTACTAACAGTAGTCAGTCCAAAGGAACATCCAGTCAACAATTTTGATAGTATTATTTAGACCAGTAAAGGCTGATCTGAATATTGGATACTAAATTTAGTTATGATTAGTTCAACAACCAAAAACTGTCTTTTACAGAAAACAACAAGAATTTATTTTTTCACCTGAAAGAATTGCATACTGACTCTCCCAGTCCGTATCCAAATTGGTCTGACCTGGACTACCTAAAGATGCACCTTGGCTTCTCCTTTATCTATGATTTAATTATATCTAGAGAGCCTTTAAACTTTGTCAATATTTTTGTGGTGGACTTTGAAAGATGGAAGAATAGGGTGGATTTTGGGTAGGGCTTAGTCACATGGTCCCACCTACCTTGACCCAGTTTCCCGAGGTTGGTCAAGCACGACCATATCGGGCGGACCAAATTAGGTTGGTGCATCATGGATCTGCATTGAAATTATCATCTCTACCCACAAGGATTTGAATTGAGCCAAGGTTAGGCAAACTCAACTAGGGTGGGTGCCAAATCCAGTTGGTCCATCATGGATTTGAGTTGCAATTTACCTCCCTATCAAGGATGTGAACATAGAAGCCACTTAAAGTGAAATAAGAAATAAAGTAGAAATTATATTGGATCACATGAAACCGTGCTGGTTCAGCAAAATCATGGGTTGAAAAATTGTATTTGATCATATGTAACCTCCGTTCTGGTGCTTGATTTTTCATTTTGTCGGATAATGTAAGGAGTGGATTGTTCAATGTCAATGGTGGTAATCACATGGCTAGATTTTTGTACCCACATTGTTTATGCTGCACATCTCTTATTTCTCATATCTGGATATCTTAAGCTAAGTGTTTTATTTTTGTTTCTTATTTTTCCACTTTTTTAACATAAAGATTGAAGTTATCTGGTGGGATTTGAAATGCATTTAAAATGATAAAGGAGGGTATTACCGAAAGCTTCACTATAGACTTGATTATCACTATATGATGTCCGTTTTTTGTAGTCCAAGTTTACTCTGAGAAGATAGGAGTGTTGCTCGTGGTGGAATGAATTGCCATAAATTGTATAAAAGATGATGAATTTTACGTGATAAGCCAACTATAAACTGTATCTTTGGTGGAATAATCACTCTATTCATGAGCAGTAAACTGTGGCCTTTTTATTGATTAATTGGTCGTTCAAGACGTCCATTTCTAATTTCTGGGAAAAAGCTCTTTAGGTGATGGTTTCCATCTTTATGCAGTACGAGAGATCTTTTGATAAAAAAACAAGAATATGCCAAAATTACTCTCTAATTCCCTGATCTTTTTTCTTTTTGATTTTCATAAGGTTTAAAATCCATGCTTGGCCCTCATCAGATCCTGTACTGGTACTTGATATAATTTGTTGTTTTGAGCTCCTAAATTGATGCATAAACTCTTCTCTGATTGATATTTGGACGTACTGAAATCTTAACCTTTTCAGAAATTTCTATATACTTCACCATGAACAGCAAGGAAGACAAATCTTGTAGAGCATGCACATTGTATAATTGTGGTGCAGTTGATTGTTTCCTTAGCATCTCTTTTTTCTATTTAGGCTGCGTGTACAGCTAGGGGTGAACATGCCAGCTCAAGCTTATTCAAAGCATTTTCACAATGAAGGGCTTGATTCAGCAGAACATGGTCCTATCGAGGTCTATGATGTTGTTCTCTACTTTGGAATCATAGACATTCTGCAGGAGTACAACATGACGAAGAAAATTGAGCATGCATACAAGTCACTCAAGTATGACCCACTCTCAATTTCCGCTATAGAACCGAAGATGTATGCGAAGCGGTTCATCACCTTCCTGGAGAAAGTTTTCCCCGAATAGATTCATAAACATGAGAATCTTTATTTGGCTGATGGTCCTTCTCAAGATATTTGTTGATGCTCAAATTCTGCTCCATTGCTTGTGCCCACTCGAAAGAAGATATCAGTAGAATGAGATAGCTAAGTCACTAGTTTTACCTAGACTGTATATTCTTTCACTATTCTTTTTTTTCCATGAAAACTTCCTCGTATGACTGATTGGTTCGACAGTTCGCCTCCTCGAGTTACTTCTTTTTTACGTCAGTATATCATTGACGTCAGACCATGTCCTTCCTAACTGGTCTTGATGGAATTTGGCAGAGACTTGAGTAAAGTTTATCACAGGTTCGATGAAATGCAACTGAGTTACTAAAATGGGAGAGTGAGCAGCTCATCGTCACCCTAACGGATAATGGTTTCATGCTGCTGGAATTGCAGATTGTACAGTCCTGCAAGGTTCCATATGTGGGATTACCAAATTGGTAGGATTGGTTGTGAGAAGCCATTTCACAAGAGCCAGCAAGGGATAACTTTGTCTTCAGGGAAGAGCTTGTATGGATATTTCTTCTGAAATTGTACCTTTGACAAAGTTTCTGATTAGTCTCTACTTCTAGTGAGGAAATGTTTTAGAGTATAAAACACATCCAACTTGAGCTTTGTAGTCTGTAATGGGGTCAGTGGGGGCTACTGAACTTGTAAATTTTCAAACAACGGCGGTAAAAATCACATGACGATCATATACGAGCCTTTCCAATCCTTTTGATTTGATATTTCAGGGACTTGTACTAGGCAAGCTGAATGTGTCAGTAGTTGTATCAAATGTTTCGTCTTCCTCCCCTCCCCTGTTTTTTCTTACAGTGATCTGAATGTTCTTCCTAAGTGTTGAAATAGGAATACCATGCCAACTGTTGAAATGGTCATATCGTGCAGAGATCGTTAAAAATACTTTGCTGTCTGCAAAAGGTCTGTCTTTAGGTAATAAAGTTTAGACCTCCATTCTTCAAATAATAATAACGATAATCTAAATCAATTCTTTTCATATAAATTTATCTGGATCTTACTCTATACTACCTAGGTCTATGTTGGGTTTTCTTTATTATAAATGATTGCAATCTTAATGATCATAACACATTTAGGACTAGTTGCATAAGATACCTCTTTTAGATTTGGGTATTGTAGTGACTTTCTAGGTTTTAATATTGCAGTGAAATCTTCTTTTTAAGTTTTAATATTATAATAATTTTTCTTAAGATTTTAATATTATATTAATTTTCCATCTTATATTTCATGATGATATTAAAAAATGCTGTTTCATTTAATTTAATTCATATTATATACTGCTCAAGACTTTCCAAGACACTAAGACCAGGTTTTTCCCAATTTGAAGCACGTCCTGTATTGTATCTTCTTACATTCTTGTAGATTTAAATTTGTTTCTCAATTGTCTCATAAACTGTGGTGGGCTTTGAACTCTTAGGAAATGAAGTTTAGCCTTTCTTTTCTTGCTTTGTTAATCTGTATCGACGAGATGTAGTTACAAACGTTTATCCAGGTCGAATAAACTCAGTCGGATAGATTAGAAACGTTTATTCCATTCTCTATTTAGAGTTTTTTTCTATGAAAAAAATCATATTATATATATTCTGAGATTTACTATCCTGAAAATGCAACACACTGTTATTATAAGTTAGGAATTCATTTGCAATTCCTCAAATCCAGTTGAACTAAATAAAATTTGATGAATCTCGGATGAACTTATTAGGTTCCCAAGACAAAGATACAAGTATAACCCGGGGAAAAGAGCAAAGAAATCAGTGAAACGACAGGCAAAAGTAACCGTAAGAATAATTTTAAATTCCATTATTTGCCGAGAGGCCTGTTAGATACAAGGTAACTGTATAATCTATAATTAGTAGCTGAGCAATTATTCATGCATTGCCCTAGTAAACTTTTTGATCACAAGTGTATAAATAATTTGATTTTTTATACCTCCAATTTCCCTAGTTTGAACAGTTCATGTGCCCATAAAGATCAAGCTCATTCCTACTCTGTGCAAGATGATCATATGGATCTAGATTGTTTCCCTCCAAAAGCGTTCCATCATTTGTGCAGCATCTGCCGAACCAAGTTTGGGAATTTGAGATTGAAGAATCTTCAGCAACAGGACCATAATGCAATTATTTTGAAAGTGATTTTCTAGTGATAGCTCAAATCCTTTGCATCTCTTCTACTAAACTTACGCCATCTGGATTATGAACCACCAACATGACCATTGCTATCAGCCACAATCGTATCAACGGGATTTTGTTCAGCCCATGCAGTGGCATCGAGGTAACCGAGCTCGTATAATCTGTCCAGAATGTAATCATCTGCAGGTTCCAGGGCCCAGTTGAAGAGCTGGGCTTGGAATGATGCAACATCATCAGTATGAGACCCAATGAACTAAATAAAAATGCATTCTAATAATTCACAAGTACCTGTCGTGGAGTAGCTCTGTTCACTGGATTGCAATCCGGGCTAATTCCTATATCTTTCAGTCCCAAACGATTGGCAGGGAAAGCGCATACACGAACCTGCACATATTAACCAACAAAGGTCATCTCCAACATTTTGATTGTGCTCGCAGACCAACTGCTTGAAATGCACAGGTTACAGCAAGTATAATACTCGAAAAAAAATATACAAGAAAATTCTGCATAAAAAGATTGACGATACGAATAAAGTGAAGAAATTGTGGTACAATATGTGATCAATTGGTGGAAGTGAATGACCATATCGATTAGAAGAGCATATAACTTATAAGAAATATTAGGACAAAAAGAAACATGTTAGCATCTCAAAAGGACTAAGTCGCTGCAGAAATACATTCAAATCATGCATGGAAATCACACCTGCATAGTTATAATAGTACCAATTTTCTGTGTAGCCCAACGTGCAAAGAAGTAGAACTTAAGATGTCTGGTGGAACTGTAATGCACTAAAAAATATTACTAATCCACATTAAAAAAAATTCGATCATACATGATTATGCATTTTCACATAGAACATTCAGAAGAACTTGCCAAGCAAAATGTCATTTTTCTTTCCATTCAGCCACCACCAACAAAAGCCAATTCCAATTACCTTGAAGAATTAAAATAAAATAAACATATATTCTGAAAAATTATAAGAAATGTAACCTAATAAGTACATACTGTTTTTGAAGCAGAAGTTGGCGGCATAAATAATGTCAATCCCCCATCAATGCACAACCGGTTACGAAATAAAGTTGCAGGCCTAGGAGCTAAGTAGCTGGACCAAAAATAACAGGGAAGTCATTCTTTAAAGAACTTATAAGATACAATGAGAGAAAGACAAAGATCAAAAGAAGATCAACATACCCTGGAATAAATGAAGAAGTAAAGACTGCATCGATTAAATCTTCTTTGGAGTCAAATTGGTCGACAAGTAAACCTTTTGGTCTCCAGAGTAATTGAGTGATAGCAACTACATGAAAAGTGTAAGTTTTAGTCCAACATGACTACTAAATGTCATCATTGATATCAACAATAGAATTTATTGTCTCAAATGGCATCAATTAAGACATACATAACTTGAATGTAATTCAAGTCATGCAAGGCTTGAAAAAAAAAATACTGGTTTGAACAACCCAGAACAAGTATTTGCAGGTACATCTATTAAAACAAATGAAAAATTACAGTGGCACTAAAAATCAACGATGATTTTAAGCACAGTAATAATTACCCCTGATTCTTCCACTAGACTTGGTGTGCACATCATCTGGCAGAAAATCATTCAGAACATCCCGAAGTACTGCCTGAACAAAACAACAGCAAAGATTCCAGTGAATAGTAATTTAAATTGTCAACAAAGATATATATAAAGCATGTACTAAAACATAGTGAATTTCAAGAGATAGGATGACTATCGATGAGTAATCAACAAGATTCTCAGAAAAAAAGCACCTTCTTACTCCACTTTCTATAAAAAGGTAATAAGTATAATAACTACAATAATGATGATGTTAGAAAGTACTAATAAAGGAGCATCTTTCAGTAGAAAGGCAGAAGATAAACTAATATCAGTACACATTAAGAAGTAAAAAAACACCAAATAAAACAAGATATAGGCTGATGAATACTATCCAGATAAATGTATAATAAGTGATAATACAAAATTCTTGGTAAAGTAAAATTTACCCCAAGTCGAAATGCAGTTCCTTTAAGTCTGCAGTCTTCAGCCAAAATCTTGGTTGCTATTAGGGCATCTTGCATGCTCTGACCAGAAGCAATTACAGCACAGACTACAGCACCAGCTGAAGCGCCAGCAAGAGGTGTGGTTTCCTGAATCAATTAAAAGTATGTAATGATTATAGGAATCAAAACACAGACAAAATGTGATTTCTCAGTGAGCATGTAATACATTCACATTTATTCATAGAATAAACCATAATTTCCTAAAATGACTAGATATTGCTGGCATCTCATCTTATAAACATATGGTAGTCAAACTTAGATATGCAACTATATATCTCCAAGTTGGCGTCAATTTGGATGAAATGAAAAGAAGTTTCAAGTTGAGATAATGTAAATCAAATCTCAAATTATATTTTTCTTACCTTGAAATGTGCACAGTAGATCTTTAAGAGTTGCAGTTTGTGAAACCCACATAGATACAGAAACACACAGAAAACTAGTAGATAGAAACAAATTTTAAAATTGTTAGAATTCTCAATGGTTCTATTAAAATATGTACTCATCGATTTTGGATCTTGAGAAGGGCCATACCTAAACTATAGCTTTGCGTAAGAAAAATAATAGGCTAACAATTTGCCCTGATACACTGACAATCATACTTATGTAGGTTCCGACTTGATCAACTCCTATTGATTTTTTCTTCGATAAGTAATATTGCATTCATTTCACCAATCTGAATTTTCTGAAAGTCACGTTGCATTCATTTCACTTATCTAAAATGATACAGTATACAATCCAACAGTTAGAAAACAGAAAAAACAGAACAAAGAAAAACAGGAAGAACGACAATAGAATGTAAAAAACACAACTATTGTTGTTGTCACCATCTTTCTAGTTTCTACTAGTCTGATATCATGGAAGCCAATTGTGTGATTTTATTCTATACTATGTTCACATAACCTGTCACAGTGCAGCTATATGCTAATTTCTCATAGAGAAACAAATACTATGTCAAGCAATTCCTATTTCCTATAAACAAAAGCTCAATATAAGACTAAGTGGTCAAAGAAAAAGTTAATTAACTGAGGATATTTGGCAAGGTGCTGGATTTTGTAACCTTATATTCTATAGAAAGACCTACTCAACTCATTAGGCACATTGCAATGTCATGAATGACACAAGCTTGCTCAATTTTGAAAAGATCTGAAAGTTCTGACATGTCAATATGATTTAATGATCAGATTCTAGTATGCTACACCAGTAGGAGCTTTGGAAGGCAAAGTATGAGAGACTAACATGGCTCAATATCCAGGAATCTCGAAGGAAAGAAATGCCTTTCTCACCTACAAAGCAAGAGGGGTAATCACATGACTAACGCGTCATACGCTCAAAAAGAGCTGCGAAGGTGTAAAGAAACAATTCATTCAGAAATGCAACCTTTTCCTCTTTTCTAAGAAATGCATAATTTGTATTCTCTTTCCTCCATCATATTGTTTCACTTATTCTTAGATTCAAAATAAAATATTTTGGGGATCATTAATATTGCACGATTTGCCAGACATGCTTCGTAGAGGAAAAAAAGGAAACCAGAAAGAGTAATCTAATCACCTTAATGTACCCTTTCTCGAGAAGGAACTGAGCAGCGCCGAGATGGTAGGGAAACAGCAAACCAGCTGCCGAGAAACTAAAGCCTGGGCTCGTCACCGTCTTCCGCTCCATCTCGGCCTCCACGTCCTTCGCCCTCTGCTGCCATATCACATCGGAGTCCACCACCACCGGCCCGTTCGCATCCCGCCCGACCCCATCAACAAACACCCCGGCATCACCCGGCTCGGCGACGGTCGTGGATCCTCTGCTCCGTACAAGGAATGAGGCGAGGCCGAGGAAGAGCTCGCCAGTGGCGACGGCGAGGGATTTCCTATCAGGGGGCGGGGGCGTCGGAGGCGGTGTCTGTGCGCCACGGTCACCGTTTTGGCCTGGGACCTGAGCGTGGCAGACGTGGCGGGAGGCGGCCAACTGCGGGCCGCGAGGGTCGGAGGGGAAAGGGAACCAGGAGCCGGGGGCGCGGCGGAAGCAGAGGCGGAGGCTGCCGAACGGAGGAGGCGCGCGAGGGGCGGCGGCGAGGGAGGAAAAAGGCGGGCCGTAGGGCTTGGTGAGGAGGGAGGAGAGGAAGGCCGCCATCGAGGGCGGAGACGAGGACGCGTCGGTGCTTCCTCGGCCTGCAATTTATATGTACGGGGAAATCGCCGCTGTATGTTCGGATCCCGTCCATCTTGGCTCCTGCTGCTGCCCCGTGCAATTGCACATCGCAGCCGTCCATCGCGTGGAGTTGTCGCTGCCAGTCGTTCGTTTCCGTGGGCCCCAACCCTGGCGGAGATGGAGTCAGGAGAAAGTCATCGGTTTGATGCGCAGTAGCAAATTAAAGCAAATAGGCGTGGAGAATACGATGAATTAACGTCGTCTTTAAACTCCCAATTCCAAGCGGCGGAAGTGAAACGGGTCACGTTCGAAGCGCCACCCGTCTAAATAGCGAGTTGTTTTTATTGAGTCAAAATCAACTTACAAGCTCACTCCTCTAACTACTGAAACCGAAGGCAGATCTTAAAACTACTCTCTTGTAAATTTCCGTTTAATTAATCTACAGCAAAAGTAGGACTCCAGTGTCAATTTAATCATTTTAAGAATAAAATAAAAAGGGTTGCTGACGGAATTATCTCAAAAATTATATTTTCTAAAGTGGAAAAAAAATACGCATTCGTTGTTGGTTTATCCGGTGGCCGTACGTGGCGCCACAAGCACGGCCGTTATGGCGCTCCCTTCCTCCCCCCTCGCTCCTCCCTCCGCCTCGCTGTCGTCCGCCCCAAGAAGCCTCCACCTGGCCTGCCCGCAGTGCCGGTTTCCTTCCTCCTCATGGAAGCCGAAGGAGACGGGCGCCTCCGCCGCCTCTGCGCTCGAGCTCCCCCGCGCCGTCTCGCTGCGGTGGAGGGCACGCGTCTCCTTCTTCCGGTCCCTCTTTCCGTCCCCCGTCCAAAAGAGAAGGTCCCCAGCGGAGATCAAGGAGGAGCTTCTGGCGGAGATCGAACCCCTGGATCGAGGCGCCGGGGCCACCCTTGAGGACCAAGAGAGGATCGATCAGGTCTTACGACGTTTCTCATTTATGCCTCATCCATCTTTATCGTTCTTCGTTATCTTTTTATCCCAAAGTGCCTCAAAAGATTGAACCTTTCGTGCTTAATTTTCACAGATTTCCAATTGGCAAAAGTACGTTTTTTTATTTTGTCTAATTTCACACTTAGCGCCAAAAAATGTGCAGCTGTGTGTGAGTTCTTACGTCCGATTGAGGGAAATTAATTTCCGAGTGAGAGCTTGAACTAGCTTCCTGCCAGTGCATTGTAACCTAGAATTGACACGTTTGACGTTATTATGTTTCGGTGTCATTCTTGTTATTCTACAAGGTAAGAGAGATGATAATGCTACCTCTAACGCCCATCTCTCTCCATCGTGATTGTCAGATTGCAGCTGAGCTGGAAGCATTAAATGTAATCAAGGAGCCTCTCAAATCGAATTTGCTGAATGGAAAATGGGAGCTTATCTATACAACTTCCGGATCACTTTTACAAGTCCAGGTGTCCTCTTCTCCCTCTTTCTTTCATTTCTTTAAGGCAGCATTTGAATTTGAATTTCCCATATCAGGCTATAATCTCTCTTGTGAAAGCTATCCCCAGTTCTTCTTACTATTTCTTTGATTTAGTTATGGCTCATTTCTTCTTATGTATCCTTTATGTAAATTGGAGTTGCTTTATCTTCCCACAATGCAAATACATGCTTATCTGCTTGTCATACAAACCTTGTATTTAAGAAATACCACCATCATAGAATTGTGGAAGATTTTTTCTATACTAGTTATTTGCAAATGTGATACTGCTCTAAGAACTTGTCTTTGACAATGAATTATGTGTCCCAGAGGCCAAAATTTCTACGATCCAATGGAAAGATCTACCAGGCAATTAATGCCGACACCCTACGAGCTCAAAATATGGAAACCTGGCCCTATTTTAACCAGGTGATTCCTTGTTCAGAAACACCTCACATGTTAGATGGTTACAGTTGTTGGTTATTTTTTATTTTATTGCCAAAGAATGAGCACATTGATGGGTTTGACACTAAATCTGTGTACCAAAGAAACTTAAAATTTATCTTTATTGAATTCAACGGGTCTCTTGTTCTCTTGACTCGCAAAGGATTTAATATTATCAACAGACAAAAGTCCCTGACAGCCTTTTGTAGTCTCAGTCTGGCACAAGTGTGGCGAATTTCAGTACCTAAATACCAATAATCTGGAAGGTGATCAAGACATATTTATGATCATTGAAAACAAAAAAAATGAGATATTTCTGTGGATGAGATTTTTTTTACACCTACATAGTACTAACAACTTGAAGATTTTGAGGACTTCTATATATGTTATTAGCCATAGAACCATTGGAGCACATAGCATATGATATTCTTGCTATTTATCAGATGGATATGTAGACTAAGGATGTGATAGATTAACACTTCAACTACAATTAACTTTAGGCACAAGCAATGAAAAAGTCATTTGCTGTGGCTTGCTGAATCCTCAACTAAGTTTGAGATCGTTATGACTAATGAAGTAGTACCTTGTTGAAAAGTTAACGCTGGACACCTTCTGAACAATTTAGGTTTTTGGGAAAATTGGTTACCGACAAAATTCAATGGACATTTTTCACTCTTGCAAACAGCTTAGCAATGTATTTGAACCTTGTAAAGACATTTTTCCTATCGTTTAAGCACACTCAGAGATGGCATTCAGATTAAGAAAGTATTCCTTGATTCATGCAAGAAGGATGCATTACTTAGCTTATTATAGGTAAATCGAAAAAAGAAACCAGAATAAAGTGAAAATAAACTATTTGTTGATGGTTGCTCCTTTAATTACTCAAAATATATCTCTTGAGTATAGACACTAAATCAAAAAATGATGGAAGAGGGAGCTGTGACTGGAAGGTTTAGCCAGCATGGATATGAAGCGGAGCATCTTGGTGCAGAAATGACCACCTAGGAAAGGTTAGGCTTGATTGACCTTACGAGAGCAAAATGATTGCATGAACAAGATTGACATAAGCCAGAGACTAAACTCATCTGAGTATGATTTGCATGATGAGAGATAAGGCTCTTAAGCGAGATCTATAAAGTCGTAACTCTTGAAACAAACAAACACTTAGATATGTGAGATGACATAAAATCTTTGATCCGGACTGGTGCAAATAATTATTTTATTCACATGATTGACTCTTCTAGCTACTAAAACCTACTGGATTCCAAATTTGACAATGAAACTCTTCTACCTAAATTTAGTCAAAGTATTTTTTTTTCGATGTTTCCTTTCATGAGCTAACAATGTAAGTTTAGGAGAATTAAGAGAGAGTATCATTGGATAGAATATCTACTCTACTGGGTGCTTCCTGTAAACTGTAAAGCATCCAGTTAGAAGGGAATAAAGTGCTTTGAATTTTGCTGGTTGGTCAAGTAAAGGGTTCTCAATGCTTTGCTTGCTCATATGTGTTACTTTTTTTAGAGCTGTGTACTTGATCATGCAAGCATCTATTTGCTTTCCATACGATCCATAAATCAAAGTTTACTTCTTCAGGTAACTGCAAATTTGGTTCCCATAGATGGCAGGAGGGTAAAAGTTCAGTTTGATACTTTCAAAATATTTGGCTTGGTGAGTAGAAGTTCCCATCCTATGCTGTCCTTGGAAATTCTTTCTGATTTATAATCGTGGTTTCTGTTAACTATTTATAAATATTGAGATTTGTTCAAGTTGATCCCATGCGTCCAAAAAATTGGTCACAACAATGATAAACTCTTCCTAAGAGAAGCTTATACCAATTTTGAAAAGGCTGGGAGCTTTTGTACATATTCTCTGCTTTAGGTTACGTTGGTTAAATATATCCTCAATCCACTTGGAGTGCGAGAGTTAGACAAAATTCCCATCTTTATTCTAAAATAATTGTCGGGCAAAAGTACACCATTGTTGTATATGGAAATATGTTAATTGATTTGGTCTAGTTTGATCATGAAGTTATCTTGTTGGAAATATTATAATGTGCTTTTCTAATAAAAAAGTGTTTATTGTCTAGCAATGTTTGATATCGATATTTTTTAAAGAATAAAGACAGTATTATTTGCCATGTCAAGAAATAGTATAATTGAACAGTCTTTTTTATTATGACTTTGTTTCATGATAGACTAAATCCTCTAAAACTAAAAGTCTTCTATCCACGGTCAGATACCAATAAAAGCTCCAGGAAGAGGCCGTGGTGAATTGGAAATTACCTACTTGGATGAAGAGATTCGGTAAGTTTTTCTTGCATGATTTTTCAAACCAGAGTACTGAGAAATCAACATAGCATGTGCGGCTTTACCCTATATCTACATGTCCATCTTTTTCACTATCTACTTGGTTCTTATCTCAAGAACCTTCTTATAAATTTATTTATTCTTTGTCATGTAATAGGAGCATAGCTAATTAGTTTGTTAATTGTCTAATTAGAAGTTGCTACTTCACTACGTGCATAGAAACTATCGGTCACGAATGTATATCAAAGATTTTATAACTCTGTGAAATATAGGAAACATGATATCTGAAAATTTGGTATTTATCATGCAATCAAACATTCAAACACGAGCTAGAGTAAACAGCACTACTACATTCAAATTAAGTACTTCATGAACATGATTATTTGATGTTGAAGGTATTTTAGTCTCACGTCGGCTAGAGATGAGGAGCTACATGCCTTTAGAAGGTTAAAAATCTTCTCTATCATTTGAGGTGCATTTTTTGAAGACACGAGATCATCAGGAGCCCAATCCACAATTTACACAATCTCAGCAGCTCAAAAGTTGGGTTAATGTGTTAGAAATGACCTCAATAGTTGGTGGCATATGCTTCCTCATGAGAAGTTATATTGGCAAGAGATTGTAGCTAAAATCGAGTAGGAATGGGGAAGCGTGTGCCTTTTAAATGTTCAAGGCCATCCTTACCCTGGAAGGCAGGTATTAGAGGACAAAACCATGTAGTAGTAGTATATTGCTAGATAATACCTCAGCAGCACATGAGCTGGGTCGGAAATGGCCAGTTGATAATAATCAAGCATATGCGGAACAGCTCAACCTAAAGAATTTGGAGGAAGAGGGAGGGAATTAAGAGAATAAATGAAACTAGTTCTACGCTGTGTTCATAATTCAACTTGATTGGTTCATTTCCTCTTCTGAAAAATTTTCCACATAAGAAATTGTCTCTTACTTTTTTCCTTTTCACTTCAAATCACTACATCCAAATAAAGACCTTAGTGGTCATTTCAAATGTGGTATATGCATTATTTTCATCATTGGATCTTGACACTTCACTGTGCTTGAGCATGATACCTCGTGTACAGGGTTTCCAGGGGTGACAAGGGGAACTTGTTCGTACTGAAGATGGTTGATCCGTCATATAGAGTTCCAGTTTAAAGGTGAAATTACAGTATATCTTTGGCTTGTTGTGCCGTCTTCCCTTTTCTTTTTTTTTTCCCTTCCCTTTTCTCAAGCAATTGGAAGCAGATATCTCCTCGGATGATTTCTGCTAAGATATGTACTTCAATCTAACTTGCTTCTCCTTGCGAAATTGAAGATAATAGATATTTATAAAATATATCCTAAATTATAATATTCTTTTCTGTAAATTCAAAGCCCCGAACTTTGTTTTACAATAAATTCATTCAATTCTGGTTTCGTTATTAGATGTAGCTGAATATGCTATTATATATATATTATTATATTCATATGGTAGGTTACTGTAGCGCTATTAAAATAAATAGTTAAGTATTCATATATCTCTTATTTATTTTTCCACGTGGGAAGGGATTAAAAAAAACTCGAAAGAGGCTCTTTGGAAAGGAGAATAAAGGTTTTTATAAAAAAATTATTTAAAAAAAACAAATTGTTGTTGATTTTTTTTCACTTTTTAAATTTTAAAATTGCTGATTTAAATGAAAAAAAATAGGACAAAAGGAAATTTTATTTCCAACCTGGGATGCTTAATTTGTTAAATTACTGTCTTTTATGAAGAAAAGATTAACTATTTTTTATTAATCGTAAAAGCCATATAAATAGGATAAATAAGATTACATCAATATCAGTAATTTTAAATAATCTCTTCTTGACACAATTTACACGTAAACTGCTATGGTTTAAATTCTCCTCTCTTCCTTATCTCGCCGGTTCCCCGACTGTCTTAGACCGAGTCCAACCCGACTCGGTTGAGTCCGGACATGGGATCACCTCGAGCTCAAAGCCTAATATGAACTGGAAACTTCCGGAGGAAGGAGAAACACGAAATAGGAAGCGGCAGCGACAGTAGCCGCAGTGGCGGCGGCTGCAGCACAGCGGAGAGCCCGACACGGATAAGCGGAGGGGAAGAAGCTGAGAGCGAAGAGCTCCGAGATGGGTTGGATGGAGGACTTGCAGAGCGCCCTTGCTGCCCGTGGCTTGGCCGTGGCCTCGATCCCCGGCAAAGGCCGTGGCCTGGTCACCACCCGCGACTTTGCTCCTGGTACGTCACCGTCTCTTCCTTGCAAAGCCTTCTTCTCTAGCGTTTTGTGCATCTGCGAATCCGTTACCCAATTGGACAGCAAATGTTCGATGAAGTAACCGCCTGGACAAACTCGATTTTCTTTCATCTTAACTATTAATACAATGATGAAGTTTAACAAATATCATATCCACTTATCTTGTAGGCGCTGATGTTAAAAAAATGTCTTTTGTTAGGTGATGTAATCATATTCCAGGAACCCTATGCCTCAGTGCCAAGCACAAGTTCTAGCGGCTTCAGCTGTGATGGATGCTTCGCGTCCGAAAACCTAAGAAAATGCTCGGGTTGTCGGATTGCATGGTATTGTGGGAGTGCGTGTCAGGTATCGTACTTGACCTTGTTCTACTTGTTGCGTTGCAGTATTTCCTGGTTGGCCTTTATACTGGGAATCTCTGAATTATACAAAAATCACTTTTCTAGAATTTTGTTCCTGTTTTTCCACTCCCTTTTTCCTTTTTTCTGTAATCAGCAGTGCTACTTTCGGAGTTTTCTTTAGTTTTAACTGAAATGTGCTGTCATTATAAATTGTTCCTGTTTCTGGAAATTTACATGATTAGTAAGTATGAGGGTTGAGCCATGCGTCATGGAAAACCAGGGTCAAGTATTAGGAAAAACTCTCTCTTTTTAAAGAGAAACTCAGAAATGACCACATTGAAGTGCGGGGTCTGTGTTTTTGTGTGTGTGTGTTGTGGGGGGTAGGGGGGGATGGTAGTGGTAAGGTTGTGGCTAAGACCCTCTATCTCCCTTTTACTCGAATGCTTAGTATGGTTGTATTTATATATTTGTTGCTTGTCACTGATGTGTGTTGTGTACATCTGTGTCACCCCATCCATGCACCACTGAAATTTCCCTTCACTTTGGTTAACATAGAAAGGGGGTAACTGATGCATATTATTCATAGTCTTCTATAACTATGATGATTGTATATGCTAATCTTGCATTTATTTTCTTTGGTTTACATGCTTAGAGATCAGAATGGAAGTTGCATCAATTGGAATGCAAATCTCTTGCTTCCTTAAGTCAGGACAGGAGAAAAATGCTTACACCTACGATTCGTTTGATGGTGAGACTCATTCTGCGGAAGCAACTGCAGGATGAGAAGGTAAATTTCCTGACCACATTATTGTTTTGCCTTCTTTCCTGCATTTTCTTTGATTTATCGATTGTTTAAATAGTATCCATAAGATACATCTACCATCCTTATGTTGTTTTTAAAAAAAAGGGCAGTTTCTTTCCTTTTCATAAGATACTTATTTTTCTCCAGGGTACCATTTTCTAAAAGACTTATTTGCTCCATTATTATACTCTTGAATGCATTTAGAAATTTTTTTGTCACTCGTGTCAGGAGAAGGTGGATGTGCAACACCTACTGTATCATTGAAGGATCTGAATATTAGGTTAATGGAGAGAATCATATGCCCTGGTTGCTTATCTTTTTTTCTTTCCTTTTCTTTTGCTTAGGTGATTCCAACTACTGCTGAGGACAACTATGACCTGGTGGCCTCCTTGGAGTCTCGTATCCTGTTTTATACTAATAATCTGAGATCATGATATTCCTTTTTTGAATATCAATTTTTTTTTGTACAAATGTTTTATTAATAAAGTGCATGTGCCAAGATATCTCTAGCATTGGCGAGAATCAATTGGTCCTTTATGCACAGATGGCCAACCTTGTCAAGTTTGTATTTTCTTCACTGGATGTTGATTTAAAGGAGATTGCGCATACTTTCTCTAAGGTAAAATCAGAAAATTGCAGCACTGTGATAGTTTATAAACAAAAACAACAATACCATCACTTCTTTAATAGGCCACATGTCTTGTCAAGTGAAGGCAAAAGGGAAAATATGATAATGAGGTTTAGGCCCCACTTGGTAGATGTAAAATTTGCAATTTTTCATTTTCCATTTGCAAATCTTCAAGCAATTTGGACCTTTTTCAAAAAAATACTTTCCAATTTGCAATATTGCATGAGAAACTTTTACTAAACAATTTTTTTCCAAAATTTTTCATTTATGACTGAAAAATTAAAGCTTTGCATGGAGAAGTGCCTATCAAACAGGATTTATAAACAACTAAGAAAATTCTTAGAGATTTTGCTTATGAAGTTGATACTTCTTGGTAGCTCAGTGCATTAGACGGTCAGCTGAGCTTGCATTATTTGCTTGTAACTTTATCATTGTAAGAGCCTGTATTTACATTTACTATCTAGTACTATTATTTGACTGGAATATAAAACAAATATTATTGACATGGATGCTGCGTTATCTCATCCTCTATTCCCATAAGAATTTAATAAGTCTGGTATGAGTACTCATGGTAAACAGTTCAAATGTGTTTAAATGCGTCATTTTTGTGAAAGAGTGGTCCTAGTGCATGAGGCTTGTGCTGATATGGAGCTTGAGAGGATCAACATATGCAGCCTTATCCTACCATTAGATGGCAAAGATAAACCAAACATGACAACTTGCTTATAGTTTCTAGAAATGGCAAATCCATTTGTCAGTGAAGATAGCATTCCCTGGTTCTACTGAATGGAACACTTATATTTCATCTATATTCTACACCTCCAATACTATTTTCTTTCTTCCCTGTTCTAACACTCCTTTTTTCTATATTCTCTTTAAGAATCCTGATATTTGTGCATCTTGGTTGTGTTATCATCGTGTTTAGCCTTTACGTTCTATAGACTCCTTACAGTTGATTTTGATCTAATGACCATGATGCAGCTCTCGTGCAATGCTCATACAATCTGTGATGGTGAACTGAGACCTCTGGGAACTGGGTTATATCCTGTGATTTCCATCATCAACCACAGGTTTATTTCTTGCATCATTATCTTTCATTCTTATACAGATATTTTTTCAATGACTTTTGGACAAAAAAACTAACCGTTTGAGATTCCAGTTGTGTTCCCAATTCAGTTTTGGTGTTCGAAAATCGGGTCGCATTTGTGCGGGCTACAGAGCCTGTAGCTAAAGGTACTGAGGTAATGCTTCTGCATGTTAGTTTGATGTACATCTATACTAACAGCTAAAGGTTCAAATTGTTGTTGCAAGTATCCATCTATACTAGCAGCTATCCTTATCCAGCAGATATGGCATTGATATCTAACTTTTCTTTGTCTATTTTATACTTTTGGATGACAGATCTTGATTAGTTACATAGAAACTGCAGCAACTACTGAGACACGGCAGAAAGATCTCAAGCAATATTTCTTTACTTGCACATGTGCTCGTTGCTCCAAAGTACTTCTAGTAGTCTTGTGCTTCATACTTCCTCTCCAACTCTTAGCCTTTAATAATTAACTCTCCATGATAAAAAAAACTGGTGGTTTTTATAATTTTTTTATAATCAAATCAGAAGCAATTTGTTATTACCTGATTAGCTGAACCTTTTCTGCTGTTTTGCTAAGAACTCAAATGAGGAGCTTGAGGAAACTGCCATTCTAGAAGGTTACAGATGCAAGGACAACAAGTGTGATGGCTTCCTGATTTTTGACTCAGGTAGTCAGTAGTGTCAATTTATCTTTCTGGAGCATTTCATTCACCATGCTATTCTGTACAGAGAAACAGTCCTTCAAATGCCAGCAGTGTGGTCTTTCCAGGGACCAGCATGAGGTAAACAAGATTGCTACTGAAATCACCCGTGTTTTGGAAAAGGCATCAACTTTTCAGTCGTCTGGCCGTATCCTGCTTTCTAGAAGTTTACTAAAATGAAATGTCTTTTGATGCCTAGGATCCTGATTTCAAAATTTTGTTTTATATACCATGTAATAATCACCAGTACTCTCCCATATGGTAAAATGGTTGCTTCCTCAATTTTTCAGTATCATAAATCACTCGAAACTTAACAAACCAGATTTTTCTGAAGCAAGCACCATGTATAAGACGGTTGAGCAACTCCAACTTAAACTCTGCCATCAATACTCTCTAAGTTTGTTGCGAACTCGTGAAACTCTCCTGAAGGTGAACGATCTTTCTAGCAATACTTAATAACATTTTTCAATTTTTACTTTTTTCTCCTTGGTTTGTAAATAATTTATATTTTCTGCTTTGCTCTAGTGTCATGAATAGATTTAACACCATGCTTTTGTCTTTTTCTGTTCATTAATGGATAGGTTACCATATATATTTGTTATTTTTTCAGTCAAGGTTTAAAATCTGGGTACTGGTGCCATATCTATCCCAACAGAGAGCAATTCAATAGATAATATAAAAGAACTACAGATTATAATTTTAAGTAGTTAAATAAAAAATATTAGTGTTGCGACTTTTATAATAACTGGAATAGCTAAAGGGTTGAGATAGCAATACAATACCAAAATATTATTTACACATCTAACCCATGATCTATAACTCTAGGGGGCTGCCTTGTGTTTGTCTGTTGTTTCTTTCTCTTCTTTCCCTAATGTTTTTTTCTCTTCTTTTATGAATCTAAATTGTATCATTTCAGAATGGTGTAATGAATGCAATCTCAAGTTTTAAAAAGAAGAGCAAAAAATATAGTAAGTGTACAGTATATCAATTTTTTTTGAAAGCTTTGAATGTCTATATTTTTATACTCAAGCTGGAACACTATAACTTGCATGTGTATAAATTATTTATATCTTTTTTTCTAAAATAAGTAAAAGAGGTTTTCATTATACCAGTTAGTACTTGGTGGTCTATGTACATACTATCTTGGAGCTGACCACTATGTTACTGTATTTAAAACCTTGTTTTAAGTTCTGACGGTTGTTCCAATATGAGACATCATGTAAAATCAATCGATGCCATCTTTTTACAGGTTTTGATGGAGCAAGAAGATTGGAAAGGTGCCTTAACATATTGCTGTTTGACAATTCCAATTTACAAGAGTATGGATATTATCTTTCTCAAAAGCACCAAACCAATAGCAAGTTTTTGTCTCATTTCTTCATTCTAACTGTATTTATGATACTTGTTGATCCGTTGCTTTTGCAGTACTAAGATAATAGAATCACGCGTATTTGTAATATAGTGGAGTAATTACTATTCAAAAGGGTTTCTTCAGTGCCATTTGGCCACAAAAGGGTTTCTACTAAAATTAAAACCGAGTCCAAGTCACATATCTAAATTCTTATGTTGCTTTGATCCATTGATTTTCATAGACATCCTTTCAGTGATTGCAGTTTTTTTTTCATGTTTATCTGATCAGGTCTCTCTTTGATTCTACAGGAATATATCCATCAGTTCATCCTATGCTTGGCCTACAGTTTTACACATGCGGGAAACTTCAGTGGTAAAAGACTATGCCTCTCTCATTTTCCTCCCCTAATGGTTTGCCATATGCAATATATTGTGTAAAGTTTCTTACATCCTCAGTGTTTGTCTTCTGCCTCAATAAATCATAGTTCGAAACATAATGACCTCTTCAAGGTTCTTCTTTACCTGCACAATCCCTAAATTTCATCCAAGTCAGATACAGTACTAGCTTCTGGACTATTGCTATGATAGATATTATACTATACCTTACAATTTAACCATGATTTAAGGTACATTGGTGACATTCTTGATATGCTTTACAAATCTCGAAATAACTCCTTAAATGTGCCCAGGATCTTCAAAAGCTCGTAAGAATACCTGGTATTCAGGAAACGTGGAATAGAACAAATAGCTAATTAGTGTAATTGGCGCTTTGTTTATGATAAAGTTGCAGCTTCTACATAGAACCGATAACAACTGGACCAACCCACTAACACCATACACAGTGAAAATATGTACTATTTGCTTAAGCAGTCGCATAATCTGGTGATTAAACTACCTATCACTACCCTACTTCTCCATGATAGCTTTTGTCTCTTGAATTGTGTTTTTGAAATGAAACATTGCAGTCAGTTCACCAATATACAATATATCATCCAAATTGGATGAAGGGCAGCAGCAGAAAAGTAAATAAGTAGTCTCTTGAATCGTATGGATCAGCATTTTAATTACTGTTCATATCATCTTTAGAAAAATAATTTTTGTAATAGGGATCACACATGCATCAACATTTGCCACTAACTGTATGGTAATTCAACTGCATCTTCCAGCTTGCATAAAGCTTTATCAATATTAAGCATCCAAATCCCGCTTTACTGGAAACTTTGAAATCGTCTGGATTTTAGGACATTTTCTGCATTCCACCAGCTGTTTTTTTTTTTTCCTTCTCCGGTGCTTCAGCTGATTTACTTCTTCTTTTGCTCTGTTTTAGGCTACTTGAACTCACTGAGGATGCTTTAAAATCATTCACCAGAGCAGCAGATATCCTGAGAATTACTCATGGGACAAGAACACGCTTTATGAAGGAGCTTCTGAACAAACTGGAAGAAGCTCGTGCTGAGGCCTCATACAAACTTTCTGCCCGTGATCAAGTTGAACACAACTCCATACCTCAAGAAGAGTGTTGATGGTGCTGCCTCGTAAAGCGTATGAAATTGAATGTATTGTAGAGGTTAAGTTATTCAAGATCTGTTATCATTTGTAGGAATTAGTGTCTAAAATCCAAATATGTGGATTTGAATTTCTAAGGTTATATTACTCTTACATTTGGACTGCCATTGAATCCACAAAAAAGAATGAGAGAATCTGGCTAACATGGAATCCACAAAAATGAGAAAATTGGGCTTACCCTAGAATCCAAAAAAAGGGGAAAATTGGGCCACCATATAACCCGCAAAGAGAGAATTGGATCGTACAAATTCAGTCTTTAACATGTGGAATTGAGGTTCCAAGGGAGGGGATTGGGAATTTTATATTAGCATTTTCATATTTCTACTCTCACTTGTCATTAGAAACTTAACATTCTAAAGTCCATCATTTTTACTTGATCTTTATTTTTAGTTATTATTTTTTTTATTAGCATTATATTTTTAATATAAAAATAAATTAAAAAGAAAATAATGATAAAAACTAATACTTAAATCAATTAAATATTGAATATATATTTATATAATTTTAGTAACTTAATTAAAATGTTAAAAGTATTAATATGATAGGATATGATGTAAGAGTAGAATTTAGATTTGAAAGGTAAACTTATCATTTTTATTATATTTTCATTATATAATTTATGATCATCCAAATATTAAAAAAAATATTTTATGAATTAAATAAATTTAAGAAATGAGTCGTTGTCACAGGGAATAGATTTAAATTTTATATTTAAGAAAGCTACCGCACAAGGATTTTATTGGTTTAATTTTAAGTTTAAAAAAACTAACTCACAGGGATTTCATAAGTTAAACATTGCATTTAAGAAAACTATCCTACAGTCATTAATATATAAGGTATTTGGACTATTTTTATTTGCATAAAAAAGGAAAAAAATGTAAACACTTTATGTAACCATAAATTTTTAGCAGGATTTTTTTTTAATACTCGTTCATTTTTTAGAATTTTTTATTCCGGTAGTTCTAAATTATTCACAAAATAGTGATAAAAGTCCAGAGATAATCGACTTGTTCATTAAAAGAATTGTAAAGATTAATAATGTAGATATATATATTTTAGCCTAATAAGGCTATCAAGAAGTGTCTACAGCCAGGTTCACTTTCTCAATCTCAAAGCCTTTTACTCCATTCCCGTTCTCGAAGCTTCCAACGTTCTACTGCACGAATCCTAAAGCACAATATTGATGATGCCGCCGTTCTCTTTTAAAAACTCTCCAGCGCGCTCCTCCGCCATCGGCAGAGTGCGTGAGGATGCGATTGGTGAGCGGGGAAGAGATCTCGGCGACCGATCCCTTTGCTCCCCTCCCACTCTCCGCTGCCGAGCGGTAGCCGCCTCCGTCCCCGCCGAAATGCCGTTGGGTTCCATATACCATGGATCGGAAGGCTAAGCTTCCGCCGCCTCTAGCCTTGGACCACCTTACCCGCCCCACGGCTGCCGACGCCAACCTCACCTCCTCTTCTTCCTCTTCCTCATCTTTCTCTGACTCTGAATTCCTTCGGCAGGCTCATGCTGTATTCAAGCGCCACAGACCTCTTGGTGAGTGCCGCCATTAATTTTCCCTCTTTCGTCTGACCTAGATCGCGGTTCATCTCATAGTTTCCAGTGTGATTGATAGGTCTAATCTACATTTATGTTGGATCCCGAGTGTTATTGTCTTTTCAATTATAGAAAAAGCGTCGCCTTTTTGCACGCTGGTTACTGAAGTAGCTTTGCTTACTGAAGTCGGAAATTTAGGCTCTTACCAGATTATTGATGACTGACACTTCGTCTGGGGGATTTTTTAGGTGGCACGCTGTCTAATGTACGTCGGGCATCCCGGATCGTTGTTCCTCAAACTGAGCCATTGAAGAACATTACGTCAATGTCTGAATCTCGAGAAGACGTTATAATGAATAAAACGGTCGATGGACCAAGGAGGTTGATAAATGCAACAATATACCAAGAGGGAAAACATGAAGGTTTAGTGGTCTGCCCTATAGATGACAGAGCAAGCTCTTTTAGCTTGCATAAGTGCAACGACGCCGTGCCTACAGATCAAGAAAAATCCTTTTTGACTGTCTCATCGTCTCAAGTGCCACCTTCACATGTATTAAGAAATGATGACATGAAGAAGGAAAATATACAATTTCAGGGTAAGTGAAGATTCTGAAACTACTATTGTGGCTGATACGATAAGATTCTTCAATTGAACATACAGTTCTGTTTATTTTTCTCCATGACCAGTGATATCAAAATGGAAATCTTTTTACTACCTGCATTCACTTCATTTACAGAATTAGAGAGCCACTTGGGAAACCAAATGGGGACAAGGGGTCATCAGAACATGGAATTGTTTGATACAGGCATGGAGTTTGGAGTCAGCACCATGTTAGAAAATACCAAAAATCCCAAGTATAATCAGTGTGGTGTGGAACCAGTAACTGGAATTTCAGTTGTGAGCTCTTCCTGCATCACTACATTTTCGACTCAAACTGGCGCAACAATTCAATCTGCACAAACTCTGCCAATTGGGAAAACGGCCTTTCCAACTCAGGTATCTTCTTCTGCTGGAGAGGTTTCATTGGCTATTAAAGATGATGTTCCTCCAAAAGAACAAGTTGCTGCTAAGAAAGATTGTGATGTGAATCTTGATCGTCAATCCAATCTTAATTTGGCTGAAAGTGTCCCAGACAATGGGGTTTCTGGTGCTGCCATCCCTGTGCAAACCCAAGATCTACCAACATGCATCACATCTTCAGATAGCAACAAAGGCCAATCTAAACCTAGCAAAGTAGAGAAATCTCGGACGAAGAAATATGACCCAAATGTTTTCTTTAAGGTTAATGAGAAGTTTTATCAAAAGCTTGGTAAGATCGGAAGTGGTGGAAGTAGTGAAGTCTACAAAGTAATATCTTCAGATTGTACCATATATGCTCTGAAGAAGATAAAGCTCAGAGGACGTGACTACCCTACTGCCTATGGATTTTGCCAAGAGATCGAGTATCTTAACAAATTAAAGGGAAAGAGCAACATCATTCAACTTATTGACTACGAGGTGAGAACTTGCAGAATAATCTCCCTTTTCATTTGAATACAAGAATTAGGGCCATGTTCTCTACAATACGAGTCATGTGAAATGGCAACAAGAATAGTTTCAGCCAACCAGTCCAGTCTGCAAAAAATTAACCTGTTACTTGCATAGATTTTAAGCAAAATATGGTTATGTTATGGATGATATACAATCCTTCTCCCCAGGTTTGATCGTCCTTTACATTTGAATAGAAGATATAGGACCATGTTGTCTACAATATTATGAAGCAGCAACAAGAGTATTTCCAGTTTACCAATATGCAAAATTGTTGTTACTTGGGAGTTCCTTTCTCAAGGTTGGATGCCTGTTGCTATTTGTGTTCATATATTACCATTTTATTTTTGAGATTGTGGTAATCTTCTTAGTTGATGTGTTGCATTAGTTAGTTAAATTCATTCATAGACAAGAAGCTACTTCTTTTTTAATCATCTGATTAGATTCTAAGTTCTAAAGATGCTATTGAGATTATCCCTTAGTGTAGTTTTTGCATGAAAACAATATAAAAGCTCCTTTGTTATCTATTTTGGTACAATCTGGAAGTGTTTATAGGAAATATCTTCTAGAATTTACAATGTATTAGAAATTTATGGTGTAGATAAATTTCCAGCATTATAAATGCTGACAAACATGCACTTACTTTCGAACTTATTAACACTTGTTAATTAATTATGATGGTAAGTGGTGGCTACATAAGGGCAAAACCACTTTGTTCTTATTTTTTTGCCTGGATTTCCTAAGCAAGTATGACCAATTTTCCTTAGGCTTACATTGTAACAACGACTCAAGTTATTCTCTTCTCCCTATTATTTCACATTGTCCAAACTAGCAAGAATTTTCTTATTGCCTGTTTTCTATTGTTGTTCTTGTGTATTTTTCCTCTTTTTACTAAAGATGAAATGTCAGAAGTGAATGACTAAGGTGAAAAATTATTGTGCTTAGAAGTAAAATTTTCGGTTTGACCAGATAGGTGAGCAGTGAGCTCGGTTGTGAAGGCTAAAGAGAACTTGTGATCACTATATGTTTGGAAAAAGACATTCTAGATGAAAACTATTCCCCCTTGGTATCACTTGACAGTAAATTGAGACGTGTATAGAGAAAGTTTTGAGTTAATTACTTGAGTTATTTTGCAAATAGCATAATGGTATTTATGCCCATCGAAGAGTAAATACATTTGATATTTAGAAGAGGATAAATGATAAAACTATATTATGAGCTTGAGTCTATTATTACAACCGGGTAACTCTAATGTCAGATCAAAAGTTTATCATTTCCAACAGTATCCTCCGTTCCTTATTTATATTTTAGCGTTACATTCTTTATGTCCTGTTAATATCATGAATGAATTGAAAGACCTATATTTCAAGATCTAAACAAGACTGACTCCTACTACCAATGAGATGCAAAAAGAAAAGGGATCACTGATTCCCTAACATCCACCCTTCCGTTATCTCTTTCAAACCACATGTAGTCACTAATTTTTTCTCAATTCTTCCCCCTCATATGCATGCATCTCTCACAGACCCTGTCCTATTTGACCACTTCGGCTTGTTTCCTTGCCTCCCTTGCCTGCTAAGACGCCGCCCCATTAAGACAATCAACCTTTTTTCACTTGAAAGATTTTTATGAAACATACAAGTGCAATTAATACACATTGGATTCTGAGACCTTAAGATTATCATTTGACTTCTCTAGTCAATAAATTATTCATAAATGGGTAAGTGGAAGGAATCAAATATGTTGCTATATAAGAAAGTTTCATAGAAAAATGTGCACTGTATCTTTGCATTCAAAAAGATTTTTATAGATGCACTCTTTCTGCATTTTGCTGGTATCAGTTCACATCTCTTTGATAGGTTCACAAGAATTTTCTTTCCTGTCATAAAACTTCTTTCAAATTGACTCTGTTGATATCTTGTCACATTGTTCTGCTTGTAAAATCTATTTGTTCTGCTTGTCGAGAATCTATTTGCTTCCATCTTTTATATTTTTGAAGTCAAATTCAATAGATGATGAGGAAATGCGCAAATTAAGGTTGAAGGATTATTGTCTCGTGGCACAGGGATTCACCAAACTTTTCTCGCCCAAAACTGCTTTGCAGTTTATAGTCAGGAAAACTGAAAATTGTCTTAGCTAGTCATGGAATATCATATATCTGAACTATTTAGAAGTGAAATTTCAAGGCAAAAGATCTTTTACATCATTATTTTGATGGTCCTTACTCCTAACTGCAACTTCTCATAAATGTTTTTTCGAGTGTTTTGCAGGTAACAGATAAAACTTTGTTTCAAGAAGTCGAGAAGGGATCCATGAATATGAAGGAGAGAAGGATCAAAGGTGATGAGTGCATCTATATGGTGCTTGAGTACGGTGAAATAGATCTAGCTCACATGCTTTCACAGAAAAGGAAGGAAACGAGTACTCCAGGTCTGGGAATAGAAGAGAACTGGCTACGATTTTACTGGCAGGTATCTCCAAATATTCTTGATTAGCTTATTTTCTTTTGTTCAAGCTCCAACAAGTAGCAGTCCCTTAAAATGAAAACAAAATGAAGACCTTCGTTGGCAATTACGTAGTTCAGAAATAAAAGACCATAGAAACTAGTTGTACTTCATCAAATATAAGCTGCTGAGAGTAAATCTTTTGATGCAGTGAAAAATTGTCATGTATTACGACACATATTAGTTCTTTTTCTTTGTTCTATTTTTGTTTTTTCCTCGTGTTACTATTTCCAACATGACTTTTCAAGTTGTCATCAATTTTTCCTTAATTTATTTTTCGTTTCCACTTAAAATTTTCAATATATTT
Source organism: Thalia dealbata (assembly GCA_030544415.1). Lineage (NCBI taxonomy): Eukaryota > Viridiplantae > Streptophyta > Magnoliopsida > Zingiberales > Marantaceae > Thalia > Thalia dealbata. The sequence continues at coordinate 6,516,278 of CM060454.1, forward strand.
GCTTTGACCATTCATGCCTACAAGTCCATGGCTGGTTAGTGTCGGTTTGATAACCATGCTGATCCTATTAATATTATTTCCCTTCTCTCTCTTTTATGGTCTTTCCTTTTCATATTGGCATCTACTTTTTCTCCCTTTATTTTGATTTTATTTGTTCACATCACAATATGCCTTGACCATTCATTCCTGTAGTTACAGAATTTGGCATGCCTTAGATAATTTCTAAGAGCAATTTGGAATGCCTTAGTTGAGTTTATGCCTAGTGTACTTGAATCGGGGCATTGATTGAACAAGCCCAATTCATATTGACATGTATCTTTTCTCCATTTATTTTGTTTTACTTGCGTTTCACATCTGATTGCCTTGACCATTGATTTCTGTAGGCTTCGAATTTGATGAGACTATGTCGTTTAATGTTTAAAGTTATTTTTATGATATGAAGTAATCTTATATTCAACTTTCCTTTTTGTCTAATTTGAACTTTTTTATAAAAAATAAAATTTTTGACAATTCCCAACAAATAAAGACTACAAACCTGTTACCTGTATATCTTATCCAACTTTTTTACTTTGTTCGCTGCACTACTATTTAAACTCCTAGGATATCGTCTATGGATTGTTCTTTGTGAATGTCGGTCAGACTTATAATCTTAGGAGCAATCTTGGTAGATAGAACATGGGAAAATTTATGGATCTCGTATGTGAATACACTTTAATTCCTCTGTAGAGAATGAATTCGTTAAACAACGCTGCTTGCAATCCTTGCATGTTTACCGTCCGAGTATAACTCATTTCACATTATTCTGCAGCAAATGCTTGAAGCCGTTAGCACCATACATGAGGAGCGCATTGTCCACTCTGATCTAAAGCCTGCCAACTTTCTACTGGTCAGGGGCTCTCTCAAGCTTATCGACTTTGGCATCGCCAAAGCCATAATGAGCGATACCACAAACATACAGCGAGATTCACAGGTTCAAAAGCAATCCACTTTTTTCAACTAGTGTAGTTTCCATGCTAACATGGAAACAATAACTAGTTGCTCTTCTGCGTCTTAACTGCAGGTTGGAACTCTAAACTACATGTCTCCCGAAGCTTTCATGTGCAACGAGCCTGACACAAACGGAAACATAGTGAAGTGCGGGCGCTCGTCCGACATCTGGTCCCTTGGCTGCATCCTTTACCAAATGGTCTATGGCAAGACACCTTTTGCAGATTACAAGAGCTTTTGGGCCAAGTTCAAGGTCGTCACAGATATGAACCACAAGATCACATACGAACAAGTCTCCAACCCTTGGCTCATCGATATCATGCAAAAATGCCTTGCATGGGATCGCAATAAAAGGTGGCGGATACCGCAGCTGCTTCAACACCCATTTCTTGTTCCTAGAGTGCCAAAAGAGTTGCATCCACTGGATGATGATAACCCCTATAGATTGCTTGTTGAGAAGATTTGCACTTACTGGACTGACCCTCGAATGTCTAGAATATGTTGCGACCTTAATGAGGTCATAGCCAAGATTGAGAGAACGAAAACCACTTCAGTTGTATCTTCTGCGGAACCAAATATATCTTGACTTCAATATATGTATGTTAAAGAATTCTTGTTCATGCAAATATATGTTGTATTTTTTCGATTTATAATAATTTGTGTGGAATTTTTAGGTCTCTATCATTTCAGGTTGTGGATATTGAATTCAGGAACTTAGAAATTGTCTCACCTTTCATCCTTCATCTTGTCAGGTGAGATGTTTGGTTTGATCACTTTAATTAAAAAAATCCTATACTCATTAAAATTGTATTGAATTTAGATTTTACGGTGCTAAATTAAACTGGTTATATATATCATGTTGTGCTTCACATATATTAAGTAGGCCGCCTTCCTGTTTAACTTTTTTACATGTTTAATTTTAAATTACGTAAATGATGAGTATCAAGAACATTGAGATATGAAACACCATAATAATTGAATTTTGTGTGCATAAACAAGTAAAATAATTAATTATAGTAGGTAGTAATTTAAAATTGCAGAAATTTATGTTGTTTCTAAATTACTAGGGACATCTTTATAATATATTACTACAATTAATCCTAAATAAACAGGTAGCAGAATAATAGCACGGTGAAGGTGAAGGTGAAGGTGAAGGTGAAGGTGAAGGTGAAGGTGAAGGTGAAGGTGAAGGGAAGGGCATTTATCGTTCCAAAGTCCATTTACAAATATATGGATAAAGTGAAAGCGCACGCATGTAGGTAGATGGATGAGATGAAATGCATACAGGTGAACTGTGCGAAGGTATCAATTATTTCCTACCACATGCATTTAGGAGACATGAAGAAAATGAGGCCACACTTGATTATTAAAACAAAGCATATGTAGTAGTTGTTCGGTACAAGCAATGTGCAGTTTATCCTGACAGTAAAGTGGGGTGTGCCATCAGCAGCTGTCAGAGAACCTCTCTTGTGTTGTGCTAAATGTGTGACTTAACCCACAGTATGAATCAAAACACAACATGCGGATGGGCCAATTACAGTAAGCTAAGATACAGAAGATTTACCTGCATCAACACGGCATGTCCCCATTATATGCAGAATCCGGCGCATCAGTTTTAAAGTTGCAGCTTGGGGGAGTTTTAAGAAATTATAGAGAGGAACTTGCATCTTTTAGTGAGGATTTCAAATTCTGGAACGTACCAGGAGAATTTTAACTATTAGGGGGCTGAAATTAAATTTTGAAGGAAATTCAAAGATAAATACCTATTTTATAGATCTTTAAGTTCTCAGTTGTATTATATTTTTCATCTTTATAGTCATACAGTAAATTTAAAATTCTTTTAGTATTAATATGGTCAGGCTTTTATCCAATTAATAGTGGGGTTTTTGTCTATAAGGTGCAGTCAAGGTATACACACTGTCCTCCATACTTGCTTCTTTTTTAAAAAAAAAACAAGAAGGGAAGGTAAGGGATCTTCCCTTGTTGTGAGGCATGAAAGCAAAGACAGGCAGAGGCCAGAGGGATGCCCTACCACCTTCATCACTTCAGCGCACGCCACTTGCCATAATTTGATTACCTCGAGGGCAACTTGGCGAGCTGATGAGTGAAGCCTGTCAAGAGGGACGCCGACGCTGCTGCCTGCCACGCCCTCTCCATATTATTTATACATGATGTACTACTTGCTACTTCTTCTTCTGTCATCCATCATCATCAGCTGTTCCTTCCATCCCCCGCGCATGAACATACATATGATGGGGATGGGGATCAAAATGGGGCAGGAGATCTGGTGTTGGATCCTCCTGTCTTAGTAATTTGGTGGAGCTGGATTCTCTGTTAGATTGCGTGCCGGCCGGCGGTTGGAGTGCTCCCGCTCCATCACCACGCTCACGGGGGTCAAACTTTATAATTATTGCACAATGCTTCCCTAGATTTGGAATATTTCATGTAGCAGCACTTTATATTAAATTATACATATTTCATTGTACGTTTAATAATAAGTAGCAGAATTTAAATGGACTTTTAAGAAGAATTTTTTTTTTAAAAAAAAAAAGGAGAAGTAGATAGATTCATTGATAAATAAAAAGTATCTCCAAATTTATTTTATTTTATTTAGTTTTATCTTAATTTATTAAGTGTAAAATTAATAGTCGTTATTATAAGGTTTACGTCCTATTTTTGTTAGGATTAATACTTTCTATATCATCAATAATAAATATTATTACAAAAATGGGATGACGCCTGACTATATAATTTACTACCTAACAAGACCATAAATGCCGCATGATTTAGATTATATATTCTTAATGGAGAGTCAGGAGTCGGTTGGTTTGACCTTCTCAAAAAGTACTTTACCTTGAAAGCTAGAAGAAGAAAAAATCTTTCTTCATCCCCACAGGTCCAACCAAATTCAAGTCAACTTTAAAATATATATACGTGAACCCCTATCCTGAACGAGGTCAAACCTTTTTACCCCCAATTTATTTTTAACTTGAATTAATTATGCTTGGACCGGCAAACAGAAGGGGCCACTCGTTGATTCATCGCCTAATTAATTTAGTCAGCGCCGCCCATGTGAATTATCTAGACATGCATGCATCGCTCAAAGTCAACGCTGTTGGAGATTTAGATGGATCTCAGTTCACAATCCACAACGGAGCATGCGTAATGGTGTGTGGGTGTTGTGCTAGCTAGGTGTACCACAATAATTTTTGACATAGCAATCAGCATTATATGCTGTGTTAAGTTGTTGCAAAACTCCCACATGAAATTAATCAATAATTGCAAGGCCCTCGTAGTGCTGCTTGTACTTTAATTCTCTCCCAATCGGAATTCGATATCATTTCATAGTAAAGCAATTTTGATGTATACTTGTTTGCTAAGCAAGCTACCTAATCCTATAAAGAATGTTATTCTATATGTTGATGGTTTCAGTAAAGTTATCCACTGAGGTAGATTATGTAAGGATTGCGTAATAAGTCCAACGGACTGTGATGAGTTTTATTTTAAGTTGATGAGTATTTTATCTATCTATCTTCTTACTTTAAAATTTCTATTTAACTTTAATTTTTTTTTATCTAAGCTCATGATTATAATTTCACTATCAAAAAGTAGTATACTGCTAGAGTTTATCTTAATCACAGTGATATCATTCCAACCTAAAATTTATCTTTAGTCACAGTAAGATAACACAGAGCTTAATAATTAGAAGAGTTATAGTTTTCACTTCTTTTTTATTTTACTTCTAATGATGTTGACCAAAGTAAATCTCAAATTTAGTACATAGAGAGGTAGATACAATAATGTCACCGTTGGGTCGATAGGATGAAGATTATATTAAGGAATTTTAAAATTAGGTCAAACCTGCCGCCCCGAGGTCAACATTTTTATTATGATAACCAAATTTTGCCTGGCGATGTTGCTGCACGGGGAAGGACGGGAACATGGAGCTGCACTCGACGTCCGACTCCATCCATCAAAAGGTCAACGTTATTTCAAGTTCTTGTTCGATGGTGAGTAAGACTCGCATGTGAAAACCATGATTATGTCAGTCGTGCTCATCGTGTATCTTTTGCAGCATGTGAAAAATAATTTTTTGTTAATAGAAAGAAAGAGTGGTCATACCATCAAATCAAATTCTGATGCACTATTATTAATGTATGAGAAACGAAAACTTTTTTTTTCCTTCAAATCTAACTCCTCCCTCTCTATTCCATTCTAACTGTAAATTAATCCTTTTTTTTTCTTTTGCTCAATGACATCACGTCCACCTCGATTCATTTGTGCTCATCAGTAGCTGGCCGTAACTTTTGAATTATTCATTAATGATGTTTCCACCATCTCCACATTAAATTATGCACCTACTCTTAATCACTTACACTCTTTTTCTTTTGTCGGTGGATAGTTTTTTATATTTTTATTGTCGTTAAAATATATGTAGTAGGATATCAGTCCATATTTGTCAACCTAATAACTATCAAGTCTCATTTTCCGTCGTTGACTGTTTTAACTATTTTGTTTAAGTGCCTTCATGTCTGCCAGACTTAGGTCAAAAATAATTTTTGATAACGACAAGGTCAAAAATAATTGAGAGATTATTAGGATACTCTTTCCCCCCTCCTGAATCAATTAGTCAACGACCGACTGATATCAATAAGATCTTGTATGTTTAACGCCATCTGACTCATTTTACATTCCTATTCCCATATATATATATAATAAATGCATCGAAGAAAAAGGCAGATGTCCAAAAAAAAAAAGATATTAAATCTATCCACATTAATAGGAATGAATTATTTTGTATGTTTAGTTATAAAGTATGTGATTTAATCGTTCGTCTGTCCACATCTTTTTACAGGTATATGAGATGAATAAGCCGTCGGTATCTTATTATAATAATTTAAATACAGATGCCAACGTTTTGATTGTACCCTAATTCAACTAGTTGGGAGAAATGTTGTTTTCAATAAGCTTAAGTTATTGCTTTTTATTTTTTGATTAAAAAATCTATCTCGTTGTTTATATAATATTAAAAGTTAAAAAAAATAATGTATTAATTTTAAGGATAAAATATGATATAAAAAAAGGTTTATTGACAGGTAAGATGGAGCATAGTTCAAAAAATAATAAATCATGTGTTTTTAAAAAGAAGAAAAGAAGCTAAGTTATAGATCTTATCTATATATTCTATGGTGTACCTTTCAGTATCTTTCTCGGTCTTCCAAAGATTTTGTGTTTGGTTTGCATGTCCCACCGTGCGTTGGCTTAAAAGACCCAAACAATGAACACCCTTTAATCGTGTGGCCGTCGGTATATTATATTATATTTCTTTAAAAAATATTTAAATTTAAAAGGGATATTATTATGCAATATGTATTTAGAGAAATAAATAAATAATTGTTCTTAAAATTATTTTACCTTAATTATGTAATCATTTTATAAGTAATAATATTTTTATATTTATTAATAACTCCATTGACATAGAGTTCAATAACTAGACTAAACACTTGAAGATAAGAATAATCTAATTGGTCGTAATTATTTGTAATCCTGATTTAACTAGCTTAATTATTTGTTTTTTATTATACCTATTTTACTTTAATAAAAAGGTAAAAGAAAGCTTGATGTTAGATGAATAGAATGAAAAGTAGAAAAATGTTAAGATTATTTTTAATTAATAGAGGCATTAACTAGGAAGATCAGTACAATTTACACTGATGAACATATTAATAAAAAAACTTAAAAAATTTAATTTGTGATTCAACTGCTCAGCTTAAAACTATATTTATTTTATGTCTTATTTTGTATCAAAAATTGATGAATGTCGATAAATTATTTAAGTGAAGCATGCAGATATAAATTATTTAGTTGATGAATGTATTTATAATAAGATTATATAAAATGAGTTATTTAAATGAAATTAAAAAATGTAGATACAGACTATGAAAATTCATAATTATTGAATTTACTATAATAACTAAAAGTAGGATAGTAATTATACGGATGGTGATGATAGAGTTTATATATCACGTTTGAGAATAAATAAACTAAGGATTGTTTACGCAATAAATAATGGATGAAGAAATTTTTCTTAAAGACATCAAACATTAATTTTTAGTGCTGACCAGAAATAAAATAAGAAAATTTATTATCTCATTTAGCATAGAGTGCTACTGCCCTGATATACTAATTCGTGTGGTGATATATTTTTTCTTACTGTGTTTATTATCTTTATAATTTATAACATATAATAGTAATACTTAATTGTTTTTTTTAGAAGATGAATTTAAATATTATTTTGATGCTATCCAATAAAAGTTTATATACAGTGGTTAATCAAACTTAAACAAAGTATCAATTTTACTCTTTAGGTTTATTTTATTCATGAAAAGAAACTCATAGAAATAATCTTGAGTTTATTTTTAACATCCGAAAATTATTTTAATTTACTTAAAATTTAAAATATAGAGTAGTTTTGTCGTACCCATTAACCGTATATTTTATCAATATTCCTTTCTTAAGTTTTAATTAAGCTGCAGCTCTGGGTGGCTTTTAAATTTATCTCGAAGGAATCATTCCCTTTAGCAAATATATATGAAATAAAAAAAAGTTTTTTTCTTTTAAAAAAAAAGGAGAGGAGTCGAACGGAAGGGATGGAGGGGGCGCACCGCCTAAGAATTTGACGCCGTCTCATTACATGATCCGACGGCTACACCACTTGGTTCGTCCATCCTGGAACGAAGCTGGCTCCATTTGGTTCGTCCACCGCTACACCACTTTATTTATTTCATCAACTTAAATCGCTTTTCCAAATAGAGGAGATTCTTTTAACCATCTCTGCCCACTCATCTGCATCTTAAGAAAAAGTCACTCACCTTATAAGAAAATTAGCACAACATTTCTCAGTAAATTATATATCTTTTTTCTTTTTAATTCTCATCCACAAGAAGAAGAAGAAGAATCAACTTAAAATAAATTGTCCGACGCTGAGTCTGCAGGCGGATTGAATCCTCCGCACTTATAAAATGGCATCTCAATTTCTCTATTCATCGCACGCTAAGAGCGACATCTGTCAAACATTTAGATGCGTGACGTTATGATATCGATGGGAAGCCAAACTAATTTTTTTTCTGTTTGTTTAAAAAAGAAAAGTCAATTAAAGGAATCCTCTTCCTCTCCCTTCCCTTCCCTTTTCCCCCTTTCCTTTTTCCTCGCTTTTAGAACCCACTGTATGAAAAAATATATATATACGACGAGAACGACGACAAAAATACATGTAGGCAGCGGTGCGGCGTAGACGGTAATTAATAGTAAATTAAAAGTCTCGCTATAAAATATACGAACGACTGATTAAAATCGAAGTGGCTGACGTCAGAAGTCGACATCATGCGTCATGCATGGAATTAATTGGAAAATAAAATAAAAGAGTGGAATACTTATCGAGAACAGCTATGAACGGAGCCTTTTATTTATTGCACATATATATTCCTTTTAATTTTCTGCATTCATCCGCTGAAAACCTACTCGTTTGAATTCATTTCTTATTGAAAAAAATTCTAAGAGTTGTATTAAAAATAATTACCCCGCTGGGGTTCGTGACGAAAGGCTCGTGCACTTGAAGCGTCTTTACTATCAGTAAAGAAATCACTAAATCTCATTAATTTGGTCATCATAACTTTATATATATATATATATATAGGAGGAAAAGGAACGCAGCTTGTGGAGGGTGAAGAGTGAAGGGTGATGGTGGTGCTGAGGTCCCTCATCAAGATGCTGAAAAGGTTAGAAAGTGAAAGAAAGCCTCTCGACCCAAACACCCTACAAATACCGCCCCTCCCCCCCCTCCATCTCCTCGCTCATCATCCTCAGCACCACCACCTCCTCCTCCTCCCTTGCTCGCTCGCTCTTATTTGATTTGTATCAGGTATTTTATTATCTGCATTTATCTGCCCTTTCGCTGTTGTACTTTTTCAAATTCGCAGTCCGTATTTAAAGGAACGAGCTTTCATCTTTTACAGTCAATTCGAGGCATTAATTGAACCACGCTCGGAGCGGTCATGCAATCCGCCGACGAACGGCCGAGCCAATTCGATATATGGAGCTCGATCCAGTCTCAGAAGGCTGCCGAGCCGGCGCCTCCTTACGTCCCTCCCCTCTTCCGGCGGTCCTCCAGCTCCATGAGCCGGGAGAGCCTCGAGATCTGCACTGAGAGCCTCGGCTCTGAGACCGGCTCCGACGAATTCTTCTCCTCCTCCGCCGCCGACGACGATGAACTCGACGACGAGGAAGAAGAGGAGGTGATGATTGGTGTCGGCGAGAAGCGAGGAGTAGTAGGTGGAGCCCTGCTGCGGCGCGAAGGGAAGGAGCTGATGGCGGTTAACTACCACTGCGCCATTGGGAGGCGGCCGCCGCCCGCGAGGTCGTTCCCGCCCCCGCTCACCTCGATCGCCCGCCGCGATACCCCGCGCATCCACTTGCGATCGCACCGCCGCGACGGCCGCCTCGTCGTCGAAGCCGTCGCCGCACCGCCTCTGAACTACCTCCACGCCAGGCGCGTCGACGGCCGTCTCGTCCTCTCATTCATCGACGCCGTCGCCACCGCCAGCGACTCCGCTGGGGCAACGCAAGAAATAAACTCAAAGCAACTGGAAGAAGAGAGTAGGTACGAAGAGGAAGAGGAAGAGGATGAGGAGGAGGAAGTGGAAGTGGTCGACCGGGGCGCCGTCATCGAGGTGAAGGTGCAGCAGCAGAGCGGCGCGGCAGCCGCGAAAGTGCACCGCTCTTCCCTCGTCATCAACAAGTTCGTCGGCGTCGCGCCGCTTAACGGCACGCCTCAATGCCGGCAAGCGGCGGAGAGAGACGAGGCGACCGATTGGGCACCGGCTGTACTGAGTCGTGCGTCGCTGACGGCAGCAGCGGCGTCGACACTGGGCGGGGCCACGGAAGGCTACAACGGTCTGTGGACAGCGGCGGCGGCGGCGGACAGCAAGCAGCTATTCTTCACCTCGAAGCGGCGGAACCGGGAGGAGCTGCTGCACAGCATGCGGCGGTGCAGCCTGCACCGGCGGCCGCTGTTCATATGGGAGCCCTGTTGCATTGCCACTTCGTCGTGATGACGCCCGTCGACAAACCGCTGCCCATTATTAATTATTTTGCCACCATTGCTGAGCTCTGCAGCACCACCATTGTTGCATCTTCCAAAAGCTTCACTGTTCGCATTGGTTCCCTTTGAGTGCTCCTTTCTTTTTCTTCTTCTTCTACCACCATTAATTGATGTCTTCTTTTCTGATCGAATTGATACAATAATTAATGGATTTGAGATCTTTCTTATTTTACTATATATCCGCGGTTGACCACGCTTCAAGTATATAAATATTTTACCAATTACTGCAATATACGGATATCTAGCAAAAGATACAATACATACATATATATATATATATATATATTCCTTGTGCAGAAACTTCGAGATAAACTTGTAGGTATTCGATTATTATATTGCTATTTTTGTTGTTTGTTCCTGAATGATACAATTATCAGGTGATGGATAAACCGATTAAATAACATTTCTATACTGAAAAAAACACTTTTTTTTCCTTCCTCCTCCTCCTCCTCTTCTTCCGTTTTTAATAATTTAAATTTTATAGTGCTGTCCTTCAACGCATCCAATTTGCTTTCAAATGCGAGGAACATTTGGATGTTGACCTACTTGCACGCTAGTGATAGAATCTTTTCAATTTTGAATCGATTTAATTATGTGAGTGATTCATGATCTAAGAAAAAGGATCGTTGAGTAAATGAAATTTAATATTAAAATAAATATTGATGGTGAGGATTGTTTATATACATAAATATATATCACTGATCAGTTAATGCAACGTCCAAGAATTTAAATAAAGAGGGGTGTATGTAAAGAAAGGGGGGCAAAAGAAAAGGAAGAAGGGAACCTAATGCCTTTTGCTCCCCCTCAATCTCCCTCCTCCCATCACCAAATTTTATTTTGTCAAAAGCCACTTTATAACATCACTAACGCTGACACTGCTTTCCTAGTTTTTTCAACTTTTCTTGTGAGTTACTCTTTAAGGAAGATATATATTATAATAATATATTAGAGCAGAAGCTCATACAACAACAATAATAAAATAAAATAACTATAAAATGATTATTTAATTAATTCAAACTAGGAGTTTGTTTTCTCAGTGAGATTTTAGTTGCACTCTATTTTTTATTATTCAGTATTAGCATATTAGTTTTTTTCATAACTAATATGAACCTAAGTTTATAAAGACTGATAGGACAAAATGAATGCAATATGGCGTATGGTGAGCAAATTTGGGAACAATTATGGACAGAGAAATGTGGCACATATATATGTGCATGCATGAGCCACAAAGTTTGGCTATGGGGTTGTTTTCTTGTGCCTAAAAGGGAGAGGGAGGGAGGGGTGAGAGGCTCCATATATAATCAGTCTACATTTTGGGAGGGTAGCTCCCTGGCTTTTCTTTGTCTCTTTGCCATGGAAAGTGTGAGACATCATTCAGTCAAGTTCAAAGATCACTAGCTTGGTAGGTTGAAACAGTTGGCTCAATTTGTTCACTGCTTGTTTACTTGTCCCCACTTGGTCTGGTCTTAAATAGTAATAGCAATAACATGGTACATATGTGAGTCCGTTCATAGCTAATTTCCTACCATTTTTTCTTTTATTGCTGTCTCTAATTTGCTGTGAATGGGTATCTCGGCGAGCACTAAACTTCAGGATGAATTGTTTTATCAATTGACTTGAATTAATTGAGCTTAATGTAAAAAATTGCACATTAAATAATGAGCTACTTATGTTTTTTTTTTTATGTCTAATGTGGGTTCCATATTATTAAAATCCTTACACTTACTTCTTGATTTCCTTAAACTATTAAAGTAGAACTTTGTATATAAATTTAAAATCATAATAGCATCTATACTTAATTAAGAGTCAAATAAAAAGTGTGACATGCATATGGAAATTTTAAGGTTGGGCCGAGTCATTAGATCTGTCCCTAGCCCAATATTTTATATCTCTCGAACCTTAATTTGTATGCGGAAATATAATTTTTTAAGTTAATGATGTCTATAGAGGCTACGGTCATGATGTGACGAGGAGGATAGTTCAAAAACGGAGCATAAATCCTATCATAATATATCTTCCCCTCTATCATTTGGTTAACTATTTTAATCCTAGAAATTTCTTTCAAGATGTGTTAACTTAGGTGCTTATAAAATTTTTTTTAATAATATAATCATATTTTATTTTACTTGATTCTTTTTAGACAAATAAGTGATCGTAATGATTTGAAAAGATTTTTAAAAAAGAGTAAAAAGAATATAAAGTGTGGTTGAATAATTAGCTCAACATAACTTATTACTAGATATTTAAGCATTACTATTATATCATATGCTACAAGTCATAAATGGAGCAAATATATTAATAAAAAATATATCATTATACGAAGTAGTACATTACAATAATAACACTCTAAGAAAAATATAAGATAATAAACTCTTTTATTTTATTATTATCTAGTCTAATAAATATTATTATTTTAATATACTAAAAAAATTATTACTTAATCAACCTTTAATTTTTTTCCTTCCAAATATAATAGATTCTGCCGTCACCGTCTACTTAAGTTATCCCTGCCCCTTTTAACTATTTTAACAACTGTATTAATTATAATTTTTTACATAATTTGGATAAATATATTTTTATCTATTTCAATAAATTATTACATATAGTGTTACAATAACTACATTCATTTAGTAAATGCATTACAATTTCTACAACATCTAAATGTAACTGATTATCTCCATTCTATTTATATATCATATCTGAGTAGTTTGTATGTGATCATCAACTTCTCATGTAAATTAAGCATTAGAATGAAGGTAACTTCTCATGTAAATTAAGCATTAGAATGAAGGTAGCTTCGGACAGTTGAATCACATATCAAATTTTTTCTTCGCTAGAACTGCAGAATCAAAGTAATAGTATCCTAATAAAATATAAGTTAACAGATTATATATGAAAAAAAAAAGAGTACATGGTCTGCTGCATGTGAATGGCGGATAGTGACTGTCTCACGTTGTGCTTCCTTCGTGCCCGGCCCCCCGCTATCCTTCGACCTCCCTCCCTCCCTCCCTCCCTCCCTCCCTCCCTCTATCTATTATAATATATTCTACGCAGTTCACACGTTTGCATAACGCACACATTACGATCACAAGCTTTGGGTTTATATATATATATATATATATATCTGCTCGCTGGTCATCGTAGGCGCCTAGCAAATGCGACCTTTTAGCTTTTTATTTATTTCTTGCTTTCTGATTCATATAAAATAATTTTAAATGCTTGAATCTATAAAAGGAAAAAAAGATCGAGATGTTGGCAAATATTAGTGGCTATAAATCTTTGCTTTTACGCGTCGTACAGTTGTCTCAACCATATACGAGTATTAGGGGGGTGTCCCTGGATGAAGCCCTAATCAGCCTAAGTGACTCATCAACCATACTGCTGATGAGAGGTGCATGGCTTGTTCTAATGCCATATTCTCCTTATTATATGATTAAAAAGAATTTTGCATTTAGAAAAATCATTTTTTGTTAAGAAAAGAAGGATCATATAAACACATGTAAACGACGAGCGTCATTGTTAGATGACAGGAGAATAGCAGAAGATAAAAAAAACCTCAGTCGATAGGAACACATAATTATAACAAAAAAAAAGCCTGCAACTAAGAGCAGCTGCTGTACATAAAAGAGAAATTTAATTGATATAAATATATATAAAAGGAAGGAATCCTGAATCAACGATGGATTGAAGCCTACGCAGGCTTAGGCTGCTGCGCATGCACATGAATGATCTACTCATTGCGCGCAGCAGAATTTGACCGGCAAAGTACATGCCATGCTCGGGACAATGCGATGTAAATATACAAGTGGCAGATCAACTCCCAAGCTTTATATACACACACACACTCCTTTAACAGTGATATATACCTCTGCCGTCTGTAGAAGAACATGGAGCGCGTTGGGTTGGCCGTCGTTTCTGTCTTTTTAATCGATTTGACGCCGCCACACTCATCAAACCAAGAAGGAAGCGAGGCGGAGGAGGAGCAGGAGAGGTGGTTGACGGTGGCGGTGGATGTAATAAACGCTGATAACATAATTCGTCGATACATCTGACAGCAGGCGTCCTTCAATTCCGCAGCAATTAATGAATCCCGTCCTCTTCCCCTACACCTTCTAGACATGCGGTCGGATGGCCGATGGAGATGAAATAGAAGCCCTGGGATTCTTTGTCTTCTTCGCCGGTGAAGTTGCTTCTGATATGTATGGTTTTCCTTTCTTTTTTTAAACCTTATCAATACTACCCTTTCTCAGATACTATCGTTGCCTGCAGAACCATGATATATCAGAAATAGCAATAACTATGATGTGATTTTAATCGGTGAAAAGGAAACAAAACGTTAATGTGTTGTTGAGTTCGGAAGTTTGCGAAGAGCAAAATAAAACTGAAAAGGACGCCCTGCGAGCAGGTGCAGCTACATGCTGCCGAGCGGCCGGCAAGCGGCCGACGACGGGGTTCTTGCAAACGACGGGTAAAACAAATTATCTAACAGAGGATGAGGAAGAAGAATCCCGAGACGAGACGAAGGCTGCGGAATGCACATGATCTCGCAGTCAGACTGTTAAGATGATAAAGACACGCGCGAGTCATGGCGCGCAGCAGAATTTGACCGCGAAAAAAGCTCCGAGACAAAGCGAGATATGCTGTGTGTGTGTGTGTGCGCGCGCAGCAGCAGATTAACATCGAAGGGGCAAATCAGTTCAGCGAAATAAGGGGTAGTGTTATGTACAGTGAAACTTCTGTTGAAGGACAGAATCGTCGGTGGCCGTCGTTTTAGGCTTTTAGTTTGATGGACGCCGTAGGAAGGAGGCCGACGGCGATGAATATATAGTGGTAGATGTTCCTGTACTTCTCATTTACCTCATCAATAAATTTGGCAACAACTATTTTTTTAAAAGATAAATAAGCTTGGCAATCTGTATAACGATTTATTTATCACTGTTTAAGTTTAAAAATTGCATACGCCGTTCCAGTATTTACGAAGTTAACAAACAAATAAAATATCATATATCCTTACTTAAACTTAACTTAATTCAGTAAAGAATAAAGAGTTGGAGGTGACTCTTATTTTCAAATCGACTGCGTAATTACATCAAGACCTAAAACTTGGAATCAAACCGCAAAGGTCATCTTTTGCAGCGATCAAAACTACTCTTTTGTGGAGTTTTCCACTGCCGCTAAGATCGTCGACGCAGTAGCTCTTTGCAGTGGTTTTGGCAAACTGCGCCACCGTGGTTTTTTGCTAATGTTGCGTCCACCGCCGCTCGCTGTACTAAACGACCGATGAAAGTTTGCCCCGTTCTTCCGACTACCATTAAACTGTCTAGGGCCGCTGCAAGTTTGCAATGGCGCAGGATTCCAGTGATCGGCCTCATCTCCGTGCTTGCATCACCCAAGCAAATAGGTCTCACCACCATCGATCCATTGCGATCAATCCTTTTCCTCTTTCCCTCCTCTTGGTTTGCCACAACTGCAAGAGCGAAACCATCCTCGAACATGTACACTGTGGGTGTTGCCACAAGCGTCTCTGATCAACTCACTCTCTAGGACATCTCTAGGACAAGGAGGCAAGCAGCCGGTGGCAGCTTGGTCAACATGGCACGCTTTGATGAACAGGACATAGAGGGCCACGAAGGAGATCTCACCAGGAAAGGGTGATAAAGCTGCAAAGGGCGTTCGGCAGAGGGCGGTCGCGAAGGGTAATCAAATTAGATCAGGCATTCTTTAGAGGGCAGTCGAGAGATAAAAGGGCGTGGGCAACGATGGATCATCGTAACCTATATGCAGGATTGAAATTCAAATTTGAATCAATACGACCCCGCCACATTAATCGCAGTTGAGCTTGTCCTTTGCGGCAGTCCGCATCGATCTGCATCTTTGCATTCGCTGCATTAATATTCTGTTGCAGTGTGCTTACTACCATCATAAAAATAAAGAAAATATTATCTTAATTTCTAGAAATCGTAAAAACTTTCACAAGATAAAATTCTTTATGACCAATTTAATGCAAGGAGCAAGACTAAATATAAATCCCTGAACTAAGACATCTTAATTAGAGATTCATTAGTATAAACTAGATAAATACCAACCTAGTTCTTGCTCCAAATACCAGTCTCAAAATCTTAATTAACTTGTTTAAGATTCTTGGATACATTATTTTCCTTCCATTCTAAATAATCTTCCTCTCCAAATTAACCTATACGTTTATCAGGTAATTAAACTATAATTATTAAACTTACGCAGCAGGTACATCCTTCACTGTTTCAGCGAGCAAAGAAGATGCTCCCAATAAGGGCGTCGGAACGGTACAAAACCTTGCTGTTTGGACAATAAAAGAGGAAAAAGAAGAACCCTAACATTGGAATGAATAGTTGGCCCCCATTAATTAAGATGAAATATTTCCAACGCCCTCGATCATTGTTTGTAGAGCCATTACTGAAAATTAGGGCAGCAGCAGGAGGAGGAGGCAGGGAGGAGGGATGCACAAATCCGGGCGACGTCAGCGGCGCCTAGAACGGTGATTTCTGCCACCGCCCTATCCGCCTGTCTCAGAGACGGAGGAGGAGGAAGAGATGAAGTAAGTGAATGCCCCCCCTTCTCTCCGAGCAGTAGTCGCAGTGTAAGGGTGGGGAGATGATGTCCTCCTCCCTCTCACCTTCTTGATGAGCGTGCACCCCCTTCACATCCTGTGCAGTGTCCACATCACATCACCCTTCTTATTCAAAACTCTCCGTCTAATTCAATATATTTGCAACCTTTCCTCGGTACCTACTAATAATAATAATACCTTCATCCTTTAGCGCTTCTTTTAGGGTTTTGCTTGAACACTTTTGATTAAAGTACCACATGTACCCAGAGCGATCTCTCTCTCTCTCTCTCTTTCCAGTAAGGATATATATATATATATATCTTCGTTGCAGTAGTACTCTGCAGATCAAATGTTAGCTCCAAAGGACTTGATAGGATTGAAGCTACTTAATTCTCTGCTGCAGGTTGATCGAGGAAGGATGGACTACGGTATGAAATCCATATGCATATTGTATGCTATCGATCTCTACTTATCCTTCTCATATATGGATCATGCTTTCATTCTTCCAGTTAATGCCATCACGTATATCATTCTTCTTTGCGGAGATTAATATTTTTCTGATGGTTTAGTTACTGCCGAGCCAGCCATCTGATCATGTTTTAGATTTTTCTTTATTTTTCCCACCGCTTTCTTCTCTTCATTGTTTCTTCAGACTTTAGAACTTTGGATTGACCTGGAAATATATATGAGCATGACATAATTTTCTTCAGATTAATTATGAGTATAGGAAATTTGCACTCATCAATCCCATTTTCTCCATCCTCCACTTGATTATTAGGTCACAAACTTCAATTTTGTTCTTGAAGTAAGCTTTGGAGTAGTACGCCTGGCCTATGCCTCTGCTTACTTTGAAGGTTTACATTGATTTGCAGACTTATGTGTTCCTCTGCTTATTTTGAAGATTATACGTAGAGATTTCATCATCCAGCTAGGAATCTAAACTTATCAGTTAAGTACTTTGAATAACTGATCATATATTCGCATATTTTAATATCCAAAGAGGAAAGTTGGGACATGACATGAATTAGCAAACTTCTCTGGTAAAAAAAACGATATCTGTATGAGGCTTTCAGATGCATTATTAGAGGTTTCATGTTTCAATGTTCAAATAGAATACATATCACATCTAGATGCAATTCCAGCAGTTTTATTTACTGTGGATGGATTGAATGTGTATAAGGTTTTATAGAACTGTTGCTTCTGTTAAGATATATATTTGCATTTAGTTAATGTTCCTAATCTATATATCTGCACTGGAAGTGCAAGATATTTTAATCCCTCTTAGTTACCTCTTAGTTAATGTTCCTAAGCTAGTGAGGTGTTGTCACTGGAAGAATTTATGTGCTATATCTTGAAATTAATAATTAAATCACCCCCAAACAAGGTATCAGTTAGATAAATGGTTAGGCAACATCCACCTACCTCAATCAAGGGATCATAACCTCAACTCAAGAAAAGGTGGTTATTGACTACCATAATACATGGTTTATTTTATGCGTTGGTTAATTTTTTTTAAAAAAAATTTGAACCAAGTTTTAGGGTCTATATATGTGTTAGGATTAAGTATCTAGATTTTTTGTATATTTTTGGACTAAGTGCTTGAATGAACTATGAATATGATGGGCATAAATATGAAAGAGTAGCCAATTCTAGAAATTAAAGCTGTGGAAATATTTCTTGCATTCTACTACTTTGATTGTTTCAAAATATTTTTCGCCGAGCTCATCTATGAATATTTAGGTATATATAAATACCTCCACATATATCATTAATCAGTGGAGTATATTGATTCATAGGGAAACTATACTCCAATTATAGGTGTCTAAGGGGGGAGATAAGACAGGGGAAGTTCCAATTATTACTAAAGCTCTCTATACCAGAACTCATAGTTTTAAGCTCCATACCAATTATAGATTGCTTCCACTTTTTATTTTTTTTATTACCAGAGGATATGTTATTGGACTGAATAGTTTACTCTTTTCTGATTCTAATGGAAATTGCCCTTTAGTATGATAAATTTATAATATTGACCTAACACTCAGAGATAATCCTAGATGTGTGAGTCTTAATTAAGGAGGCAGGTGATATAAATTAATTGTGTTGATAGTGTTAATGTGTGGAAACAAGTAGTGGTAGTGTCTAGAAGTTGTTGTCTTACTATGGAGGAAGAATACGAAGAGTATTCAGTTGAAATATGTCACACTGTTGCTAACTTCTACTTGTGCAATCCTACTCAAAAGAAAAGGCATGCATCAGAAGACACAACAAACAGGTAACGTGTTTGGCATAATATGATGAGTAGATAGATGGTGTGTTGTTAATGGATCATATATGTATATAAATAAATCAACCTAAGAACAATCCATTAACAATCCTAGCGAGTAGCAATGTACCCTTGCAGCACTCCGTGGAAGGAGGTCGAGTGCTAGGAAGGCAGAGAAGGTACATGACAATTAATTGTTCACCTAATTAATGTCCTAAGTGGTCAGACTCTTATTTTTGATTGGTTAATTAAATTTTTTTAAACTTCAACAACTAGGTCTCTCTCTTTTTTGTCCTCTCAGTGTATATATATATATACTGTACAGATAAAAAAGTTAAAGAAGGTTTACATCAATTAATGTTGAACAATTGGAAGCAATAATTGAGAAGCATCATAAGTCTGGACAAAATTTAATGGCCCCTTGATAAGACAAATTAATGCTTCACATGATCATAATGCATCCTCCTCTCCTCTTCAGTTCTATCATGCTCAAAAGCAGTTTCAACAAAAAGAAGGATCACTTTTATTAGGCCGGAGGATTTTTAAAATAATATGCTTTAGAACTCCTGTAGTTTTTTTTTATTTGTTTGCAATATTAATGCTGCTGCAACCCTGACATTGTTTTGGCTTACTTTAAAGAGACAAAACAAATCTGTATAAACATATTATCTAAGACTACATAATTAACAATAGGTATATCTAAATATCCATACCTAGATTTATTTTCTAGAGGAAATTTATGTATTCAGCTTAGATTTATAAATCATGACTTATTTTCCTGTATGCTTGCTTAGTTATGCATAAAAAATAATAGATTTATGTTGAAATGTGGATTTTGTTTCATTATAGCTGGAGAATTTAATTCATTATATGTTTTTTATTTTTACATAAACCAAGTAGGTCTATCTATCATATGTGATGCTAAATTTTGAACACATCCTAAATAATTTTTTAAAATCTTGAGTCTTATCACTCCAATCTTAAAATTTATTCCTAAATAAATAGTTATATATAATTCAAGCAATTAGCCTCGAGAAATTATACAAAATAAAAAAGGCAGCTTGAAAATTTGTAATAGAAGTAGAGAAAAGGGGGAACTGAATAAATAGAAGATAATGGGTGAATGGCTTTTGGCCAAAGATAGAAAGAAAAAAAAAGAATGCAATCACAAAATGAAGATTGATGATGCTTACAACAAGATATCCTCAAAGGAATCTAAGCCTTATGAGATATTAATCATAAACAAAAGGTATAGTATATTGAAAAAGAAAATGATAGTGTATAGGTTCTTTAAGATTCAATAGTTCTTGTTCTCTGACTAGTTCTCTAATTATTAATTTCTTTATTTGTTTAAACCTACTACTACTATATATGTACACACCTACCTACCTAATATACATTTACGCATCATTAGTGTCTCAAAAGCGTGTACATATGTTTTGTTGTATATATAGAAGGTGTCTTGTAGTGAGGTACTTTTAGTAGTCTCATTGTTTTAGTTGATTGTGATGCTTGAAACAGTACCTGCTCCTTGTGTTGCTTACTTTGAGGAGGGCGCTTGAGAGTGATGTGTTATAATTAAGGTTCCACTACCAAACAACTTCTTCAAAGGGGAGCTTGTCCTTGTGAAAAGTACCTGCATCCCTTGGGAAGGAATTGTTTTGCAAAATGAAGCGCCTAAGCCTTGATGAGGTATGTATATGTCACTCATCCAAATATGCATGCACACTGCAACTTGTTCTCTCTCTATATATATAAATATCCATTACTGGTGCAGTATGACACACAGATTGAGTGAAAGATGTTTCATTAATTCATAATTCATGCTTAAAATAAATCTATAACGTTTCTATCTGTCTCACACTCGGTTAATTAATTAGTCAATGTTCTTTTCCTTCTATTTCCCAGTTTAATGTTCTTTAAAATTCATTGCATGCAAACAAACATTTTTTTTAAAACATAGAAATATATATAATTCTTTATAAGAGCTACGGCTTGTGATCATCCGGAAATTTTAGATTTAGTAGGAAGGAAAACATATCAAATATATGTTACGCATATGCATTGAGCAATTAATTCATAGTGTTGGTTGAAAAATTAAGCATATCAAGTTTATATTGCTTGAAGTAAAAAAGAATAAAATAATACTTCAAACTACAGGTTTCTGGTCATATAGAGTTTACAAGTTTCATTTTGCTTTCAACTTTGAGGATTCATAAGTTTTTGATCCACTTGGCAACTTTATGACATGTTTACTATGAAATAATTTATATTTTTAGATAAAAATCCCATTGCGGAATCCCTATCATAGGATGCATTTAATATAATCATATGCATTTGATCTAAAAGTCACATCTTGGCATGATTAATTACGGACAATAAGGTACAAAACTATAAAAAATCATTAAGATTCATCTGCAAGACAAACTTATATATATGTATTTATTGTCTCTGCCATGCATATTGCAAACTAGTGGCATCATCACATATATATATATATATATATATATATATTTCTGATATGTACTATCTGTGAATTAATTAGGGTCAATAATTACGGATCCATATAATTTAATAAAGTTGTCTACGTTTGTCTTTTATATGGTTGATCACATCATGAACTAGCTAGGGCATTAATGTTATGGAGGACAGAAATGGGAGTTACAAAATATCCATTAAGGTCTTAAATGTTGCTTGTAACATTCCCCACCATTAAAACCCTATTCAGGGTTATATGCCTAAATAATTGTTCTTTCAATTAATAGTTTCTACAGAACATGCACATATTTGCATTATTCCACACAACTGTTGGATGATTAGACAAATTTGACAGACTAATTAGTGATATCTCTTCCTTTCATCTCGATCAATAAATATGCCAACAATAATTAGCTCTACCTGAAATGATTAAACTGTACGACATACATATATTAATGCGTTTGAGTATACATGACTTGCATGATAAAACTCTCCACTGAACCTTAAAGATTGTTGATTAAATAATGAGCTAGAGATCCAGGAAAACTAAGCTGCAACTGTTCGGAAGTTTTAGGAGCAGCAAAAGTTACACTGCAGGATATATGTCATGCAAGCCAGCCAACATGATCTCAAATAGATAAAGTAGAAGTGACAAAGATAACTAAATTAGGTTTTGCAGTATTACAGATTAATTGGGGTAGTTGCTGAAGGCCACCTGCAACGATCTGGCGTACAAGGAGAGAGCTTCCATTTCCCATTGTTCTTCGAAGATGTTGCCGCTTGTGTTATTGTTTGCAGTCGCCGGCGGTAAAGGCAGCGGCGGTGCATTTCCGAGTACCGGCGGGATCAGGACTGGTGGCGGTCCACCGATCATGGGGTACTCGTAGGCTTCTTCAGTTCCCGGGTTCATGCCATGCCCTGCGTCGTTCACGAACTCGAGCAATGACTTGAGGTCGTGCAAGCTCGCTTCATCCTTGACGGCGTCAAAATTGATGCCGTTGGGAGTCATGTTCCGCTGCTTCTCCTTCGTCCGCTCCCTCGCTCGCTCTCTTGCCTTCGCCCGGAGCTCCCTCGCCTGCGCCGAATGGAACTCGGTCTTCTTCGTCGCCTTCACGGCTTCTTTCTTGGCTCTCGTCTTCTTGGCCTTGCCTGCTGCTGCCACGGCGGCACGGGTCGCTCCCGCCGCAGCCTTGTTGGTGGAGGAGGAGGCCTCGCACGCGAGGGTAGACGACTCGCTCTTGGGGCTCCGGTCGCCGCTGGAGGAGCGAATCTTGGATGAGGACGCCGAGACGCCGCCCGCCAGCTCCTTGATGGCGGTCTTGGACACGGTGAGCAGCCATTGCACGGTCTTGCTAGCCTTGTCGAATCCGAGCATGTCCTGGAGCCGGAAGAAGCTCCGCGCCACGTCGATCGAGAGCCTCATCCGGCGGTCCCTGGGCCCGGCCGCGGTGCAAATCTTGCTGTGCCGACCTTTCCGCGTAGGCCTCTTGAGGCCGGCGGCGGTAGCTGATCTCATCGTGGCCGACTGCGGTTGCAGGGGGACCGAGTCAACGAGCGGAACGCTCGGTCGGGGCGCCCTCGTCAGGGCGCCGTCGGCGGCGAAGAGGAGATCATGGTAGCCATCAAGCTGGAAGGGGAAGTAGGAGGAGTTTGGGAGAGAATGGTGCGGGTTGTTAAGCTCGAGTTGCTCCAAGCAGGTGATGTTGTAGTCTTGTTCATGGAAAGGTAGCATTTCCTCGTTACCTGCAGATTTCTCAACCAAAGAGCAAGATTGGCATGGGGGAAGGGAAGGAAGGAGAGTTGGGAGATGAAAGAGAAAAGGGAGACCGGAGTGCCTATTTATCAACCAAAAACTTCTCTTTTCTTTTCACATATTAATTCTCAAAGGGTAGAACGTGGAAGAGTACGATAAAGTGAGAGGTAAAGAAGGAAAAAAAAAAGAAAAGAAGTTCCAACATGTGGGATGAATTGAAAGATGACTGACTTAACACAGTACTCACCTTCTATGTATCAAAAGCTCAGCCTCATTGGTTTCCATGAACTGTTAACCGGACCTTAATGCTCTTCTGCGCTGCCCCTCTCTCTCTCTCTGGCGTTTTATCTCCAACAGGCCCTCAAAAAGCATATCAAACTTGCTTGTGATCGAGTTGGAGTTAATCATTGTCTTCATGTACTTCATCTTCTCTTTAGGTTTTGTTTGTGATGTCTTGTTAGCACATCATCATCATCATCCTCCCCATGGGAGAAGGATTGCTGCATTAACTTTCCTGAACATTTCATAAAGTTTTTTTTTTTCCTCCGGTTTTGTTCTGTACATCAATTAGGGTTTTGAGCTGTGAAAAGTCAGTCTTTTAACTTTTTTACTAGGCTGGTAGGCGATTGTTATATCGGTCTTCGAGTTCAATTTGAAGATAGCAAAAGGAAGAATATAATCTTCTTACCCACAGACAAAGGTGTTTTAATTAATTTGAGGACCACACCAATCACTTGTCTCTGTAAGGGAACAGTAAATATGTTCAGATATGTACCTGCGCACCCCCCACTTCACTTCATACCACGCTGCAAACATCAAGGACAATTATTTCTCCCCAATTGGCCGTAGCTCGTTGATCCTGCAACCATTTCAGCTCTTAACTTTTACCGTTGATCTGTCTCTCTCCCTCCTCTCACCCCCCTTGTTCATTGTCTGTATCCTTATACCAAACGAAAGTGATGCGTATGTTGATTTATTGTTAATTGGATTGCAGCATGTTTGTTTGTTTGACTGCTGTCGCCATGCATGGGCAGCCTGCTGCAGTGTGTGTCAGTGGAGCTCGCCATGGACGGCTGACGTCGTCGGAGATCGATGGAGCACTTGAGGAACAGAAGCAAAGAAATGGAGCTCATGATCAGCTCATTTTACCCTTTTACTCTTGGAAGAGAGGATGGGGGAAGAAAGATATGTAGGTCAACGGAATTGATTGACAAAGAAATAAATATGGACTAGTTGAAGGATTTGACTTATGGCAGTGGACGGGTAGTAGACAGCCAAACGTTTTCTTTTCTTCTTCTTCTTTTTCCTTTGTTCACTCTATTTATCCATTAACGATGCATCTTGCGCATAAAAATGCATCCGTTAGGTGATCGGAGGTCTGTGAATCAAACTTTACTTAAATTCTGACCGTGAAAAGCATAAGGATGAACAGTGAAAGGGATAGGAAGAGATGCTCCTTTTCTTTCCTTGTAAAGCGACTTCAACTCCTTAATTATAAAGAAGAGGGAAAGGGAGGGGATGTCCAAAAGGTCACACCTGCATGCGTCGATCTCCAATTCTTGCAGAAGAGACTTCGTTTTTGAGGAACGGCCCCCCAAATTAAAAGTGGCAAACCCACTATCCCTAGAGATATATGCGTCTTTCTTCTTCCTGTGTCTCACCTTTTTGGACCTCTGTCGAGTGTTGCGGTGGTGGTGGGAAGGCTCAATCAAACAAGACACTAATGTCCAAAACGAAGGCTCTCTCCCTCTCTCCTCTCTCTACTTTAACACCTTTGTGCACAGGAATTAATATCCTTCAGAATAAGAGAATTAAATGATACTATGCGACGAAGAGTAATTGTACTAAAATTCTAAGAGAGAGCTACTCCTCTTCGAAGCTGATTCTGCTGTCTTTAGCTAAAAAAATTCAAGAGATAAGAGAGCAAGATTACACACATCAAGCAGCAATTCAGTACATGATGATGGAGTGGATGAGGTGCTATTTTGACATGGAAGAACCCCCCAGGACTCCATATTGTGAGGCATGATCTTGCTAATGAGGTGGTGTGAAGAAGGGTTAATTGGCTGATGCTGAAGCTTTGGAAAAGGCCTAGCTATACTACTTTTTTTTCCATTTATACATGCCGCTATGGGTTCCTTCTTTTCCTCTATCATGCATCGATCATTCTCCATCCCTTTCGGCTTTTTCCTCCCCTTATCCAGATCCTTCAACTCCCACTTGGTTCTCCATCATCATCGCCTCACATATATATATATATATATAAAGGAGAAGTTTTCCGCTGATGTGATTGAATGGTTTTAATGGATAGGAAAATAATTTAAAAAAAAGGATGGAAGGGCTCTGCATTGCCCTCCTATAATTTACTCCACAGCTTGATTACGTCATTACAATACTTTTTTAATTAAAAAATTACACTGACACGGCACCACCCTTTACTGTTTTACTATTTTTACCACCACTTAATCATCACATAAGATAATGCTCAATTAATATTTTATACCACGATAATATTATATTATATGATGCAGTAAAAAAATATTATTGCATTAATAAAATGGAAGTAGAGGATACGTGTACGGGTTTTAGAAATTAAAAAATAATTTTTATTATTTAAAATTCAAAGCAGGTATAAGATTAATTGAAAAATAGTAAAAAGAAGTGTAATTATCTAATTTAAAAAAAAACTGTATTAATTACATACTTCAAATTTCTGGCCTTTGAGAAAGAGAGAGGAGAAAGGGAGAGAGGGGAAGAAGGTAGAAGAGGAAAATAATGAAATAGTAAGTAAAAGGAGAGAGGGAAAAGGGAGGAAAATAACTTATAGTTAAGTTTAGAATCTAATTGGATCCAACTTAGTGGATGGACTGGGGGAAGCACTCTGGGTGCGCACCTTCTACATCTCCATCAAGTTTGATGATTTTGTAGATATTGAAATAAGTTTTTTTTATAAAAAATCTCACCTTCATTTTGATATCAGGATAATGATATCCGATGATATATATTAGTGATTTATGTTTTTATCGTATAAGCAATAAATAGTGAGTATAAAATTAATTTAGTTTTAATAACATGAACGTAGCAGGGTATTTTATTTTAATGCTATTTTTCAATAAATAATTCATTGATTTTTTTTAAAAAAAATATTAGAATTAGTCCTTATGGATAAATAGTCGCTAGGGACATCTACCTATTGGGCTGGTTAAGCCCAAGTTAATTGGGTTTTTTAATTAAGAAAAAGAAAAGAAAGAATAAATAAGAGAAAAATTAGGACATTTTCTTACCTGTTTTTTATGGTAAGTAATTTTTAATTTTATTTGGTTAATATAATTTTTACTATAAAATATTTCCTTAAGAAATTAAATAAAAAATCTTAAATTTTTTTTAAAAAAACTTTTTAAGATCGACAACCACCAAATATTACTTAGAAATCTTTTTGTCAGATTAATTTCTATCATACAAAATGATGTATGTTGATTATGTTTTTAAATTTAAAAAAAGGAAGAAAGGATGGAAATTTTCATTTTTTTCAAAGAAGGTTATCTTATGATCTCTTTAGTTGATGAGGTAATAATATCTCAATTTTTCTGAGCCTTCTCTTTAGTAATAGATATTACTTTTTTTAAAAAAAAAATTGAGACACTTGAAAACTAAAACTTCAGAACCATATGGGTTAATGGTGGAAGATGAGTTATTGGGTCGGACTAAAATTAGCCCCTGTATATGACATGGAAGCGGCAAACCAATAATCCATAGCAAAGCACTCACAGTTGCGATATATTACCTGTAACAGTGATACATAACATCGGATATTATGCGACAGTTATATATATAGCCGTACACGTACGCCAACAGAAGCGGTTTGGTGGCCGTCGTCGTTCTTGGCGTCAATCGATTGACGCCGTCAGATGATCAAACCGAGGGAGGGAGGAGGCTGGCGATGACGGCAGACGGCAGGTGGAGTGCAGTCGACGTAAATGCCCTTCCCCTCTTTATCTTTTTCTTCAGCGATAAATAAGTAAATATTATTACATGGCCAACTTGGAACTGCTGCTGGAGATAAAATATATTTAAAAAAAAAAACTCAAACTAACCCTGTGAACACTAGTCTAGATGAAATCATATCATTAGAACCTGAACCGCCCCTCAGGCCGCTGAATTCATGGCTGAGATGGACGTAACATTGTCTAAACTCAGCTGGGGCTTCAGCCAGCTAATTATATGTTCCTTTAATTAAAATAATTCAATTCTACGGGAGATAGAGTTTATGAGTTTAATATTATTTTATCATTCAAGAAAGATTATTCTCTAAATATAGATAGGTTTAAAATATTACTGTGTCGTGAGTTTAATAATTATTTAATTATAAAAAGAAAAGAGTTAAATGTGCATCATCTTCGTCTAATTATAAGTTGGGCGTACAACTGATTAAAAAAATATAAATTTTATTTTGACCCTTTGAGGTCCTCGTATCAATATATATATATATATATATTTGCCATAACTTGGAAATATGAAGATTTTACAGAAAACATGGGTTGAAATAATTAAAAAAGAAATGTGGAGGGCAACAACGGCTACTTGCGATCATCCCCGCTGTACCCAACAAAGTTCAAATCTTGCGCACTCCAACTACAAAACAAATCCACCGACCTCGCCGTCACTTTCCAGCTCTCTGCCCCACTCCCTGCCCCCCGCGCCTTCCGCCATTAAATCAAACACCCCACCCGCTCTCTCCTCTCTCCCAGCAACAACGTAGCCGGAGGAGGAAGACGACACCATGGCGAGGAAGAGGAGCCCCATCGTCAGCAAGGCCCTCGACTTCCTCGCCGTCGCCTGCCTCACCCCCATGGCCAAGGTGCGGCGCCCCATCGCCCGGCGCCTCCTCCTCCTCAGTCACGGCCACCATCGCCGCCGCCGATCCTCCTTCGACCTCATCCGCCGCCACAACTACGCGCTCGTCGCCGCGTACCAGTTCTCCCCCGGCCGCTCCCCTCCCCTCCTCTTCCGCTCCCAGCCGCCGCCCGCCAAGCGTGCCCGCCGCTTCCTCTCCCTCCTATGCGGTGGCGCCGCCGCCGGCGAAGATGAGCTGGAGTCGATGCTGTCGCTGCCGATCTGCGGCGGCGAAGCTCCTGAGGATGACGATCGGTCGGATGCGTTCTCGCCGGCGAAAAGCGAGGCCTTCGATGAGGTGATGGGAGATGGCGGCGATGAGATAGAGGACGACGCAAGCGTGGATCAGAGAGCGGAAAGGTTCATCGAGAGGTTTTACGAGGAGATGAGGATTCAAATTCAGAGGCAGGAGTCGGCTGCTGCGAGAGCGATTGATTATTAAACTATTTTTGATTGCATTTGGTTTGACCGATTGGATTATTAATTGTTGTTCGTAATGATGAGTCGATTCGTTGTTATATTTGTTTTATTTTTCTCTGCAGGTGATTTATTAGGATATCATGCTGTGGAGAGGTTTCACTTGTTTAGTTTTATATTCGTTCATTGAGTGATAGAATATTTTGCCGGAGAAGGAAGTTGGCTGTTTACCTTTGAAACATCTACCAAGTTATTTTTTATTTAATTTTTAAAGAAATCTATAACTGAATGATAAGTGATAAATAAGGCTCGACATATTTAACTAAATGACTTTTAACTCAGTAGGTCCATCTAAAAGAAATATAAAAATAAGTGAGACATTAATTTAATCCAAATATTATTATAAAAATCAACTACAATTCACACCTCTATTAATTCATCTAACTGCAATAATTTCTAAATATTTTATTAAAAATTAAAAATTATAGTTCTCTTCTAGATTTAAAAAGAACTATTTTATATTAAAATAATAATAAATTTAAATTAGACATAACAACTTATTATAATTTTTTATTTTAAGAAACAGATATTAATTTGAAACATGGAATTAGTTCGACACAGAAAGACTCGAACCAAATCAAATAAAATTCAACGGGTTGAAGCGCAAACTTCGAGCTACAATTTTATTATTTTATGAGTTATCGACAAACATTCCAAAAAAAATGACAACATGTTTAACCCCGGCCGAGAATCTTTAGCGTCCACAGAAATTGCACACAGTTTTCTTCCCCCCGCCATAAGATTCGTGCCCCCGTCGCATACGTACAAATCACTATAATCTTAAGCACGTGAATTCCAGGTGCGATATCCCACCGCTGGGTGACCGATGCCCACTGACTTCGATATTTCCCCCCCTTTATTTTTACAGCGCACCTTTATCATCTCGTTCGCTATCTGCAGTCTTAGGCGCTTTTTACAGCTGGACTACATTACTGGGTGTGAGGATAACGCTTTCACGTGCTCCCGAAAGCGTCTGAGGTGAGTGTTGATGGTGCGCGGACCTGACCGCTTTAATTGGATCGGATTAATATCCACTAAGATCCATTCTTATTCAGAGCATTCAATTCATGCGCCGGTTCGTATTATCGGATCATTATCGGATTTGGATCTTCGTATAATGGTCGTAAGGGAATCCGAGCCGGAGGTTTTCAAAATAAGCTATAAGAACGCTTATATAAACCCGAGGGCTGGGGCAGACGAAGTTGTCTCTCGATATTTTTCACTCTGTCGGATCTTGTGATCGGGATCCGGCGAGCGGCGGGGGGATGGCCGCGGCGAGGGGAGCGGAGTACCTTCACCAGTTCCTGGAGGAGACGGACTGGTACAATGCGATCGTGCTCGAGTCCCTAGTGCCGGACGGCGGCGCCTGGAGACGCCTACCGCGGCCACTCCAGGCATGGCTGAGGAACTACCTCGGTGGTACCGTGCTTTACTTACTCTCTGGATTCCTGTGGTCCTTCTACATTTACTACTTGAAGCGCAATGTCTACGTCCCTAAAGGTATATGTCCTTTGTTTTCCATTGATTTGCTTCTTCAAGGATTTCTCTCGTAGATCTGTTGTTGAGGTTTGTTGTTATTCCTTTTTTTTATTATCAAAAACCCACTTACTGTGACAAATGGTTATTGACCACATTTTACATTTACTCATGATGACATTCGATTTTCATTTTCCTTCAATTCATTTATCGATGTCACAAGTTTCTTAATCGAAGGTTACTTGATGTTTAATGAAGGCTTGATCTGCCATCCTCTTTTTTCTTTTTTCATCTTTTCCAGTATCTGGGTAAAACCGTGGAATGTTAATGTTAATCGTTAAAATCGATTCTTTTAACTCGGTCCTTTGGGCATTCTCTGCTTTACAGTCACCTTTGTGCATTTTATGTATCCTTTTTTTTTTCTTTGGATGATTTTAGCGGTGTGATGGTTTGTGCTACTTTTGACCAAACAGTTTAGTCGTTGTCCCTTGAGAAAATGGTGATGTTCGGGGCCACTGTCTGTGATACTGTCATTTGCCCTCTCATGTAGATGGGTCGATTTCTTTTGAAAATGAGATTCATCAGGCACTAAACTCCAAACACTAGCTGTAGCTGGTAGATGACTCAAATAACTGAACAGAACCTTAGGCCTGATTATTCTTTGGTTCATTTGGTAGGAATATGGGCCGTTCTTGATTTACTACAGTCTTGAATCAAAAGTATATAAAATTTGATCGATCATGTTCCTCTACCAAAGGAAAAAGACTTGTATTGGGACTAATGTCTCTTTCCTCTCTCTTTAATTTCTTCATTTTCTCTTTGTCACATTTATTCCCATTAAACATGAATATAAAAGTTTACTTCAGAGAAGGAAAGGTGCAATTGATGGTATGGGTCCATTGGAAGAAATTTGGTGATGTTACAACATTTTGTTTAGACAATAAGATAAGGAGGTTGCTGTAAATTACCTTGAACTTCCCAACAAAAATTCTTGATTTTGACCTGTTCCATGTTGTTATGGTTATTCTGGTCCTAAGTTTCTTCTCTAGTGTTGTTACTGAACATTGAATTAGGAACAAAATAAATGACTAACCTCTTAAATTTTTTTATTTATTATGAGGTCTTCTGTTCAAGACTCACTAAGTTCTAAAAAAAAAAAGACTAATCTCAACACTTTTAGAAGTTATCTTTGAAGTCTACAACTAGAAGCTTTTTTTTCAGTTTTAAAGGTATCTGACCTTAGAATGTTAATCTTCATTTGCTATGTATAGTAGTTACCCTCTTTTGATTAAACCTAAAGCACCATGATGCTATTATATGCCACTTCGTTCTACGGGGGACTTTACATGATGTCAAGCTCGTGAGTTGTGGTATTGAATTTGTTTCCACATGGATCAATATTGTTTGTTTATGAAAAAAGGGATGAGATGCATCTCTTTTTTTTTCCACTCTTTCCTTTTTTGTTTCCTGAGTGTGGGTGTGCACATGTGGGGGTAGCTTCAACTATTCAAAAAGGAAATATGATCTCTTGCCTAATGATTGTGAAATTGGTAATGATAGATTAAACAACAATCTGTGACTAGATATTGCAGAAGTTCTTTTTTTGAATGCTAGATATTGCTTAAGTTATCTTACTGTTCCTACGATTCGATGACTGATTTTTTTTTTAAGGAAACCTCCTTCAGACATTGATATGCTACAAATATAGGCAGGCTCCCAAAGCAATGGCCATATGAAGTTAGCAATTTTCTGCTTACATGTTATGATGCATGGTCATTTATCAAATGTGTTTAACCTCTTTTTGGTGTTGAATAATATTTCAAACGGCTAAAATCAGCATGCAGCCACAACTATCAAATAAATGATCTTTTCGGAGGCTTGTTTTTTCTATTTTCTCTTCACCCTTCCTTTGTTCTACTTATGCAACTTTTCATAAATGTATGCTCTAATACAAGTCTGAGATAGAATAGTCAGTTTTTGTTTTGCAATTAATCTATGCTATAATATATGCAATAATATTCTCATTTTTTCGATAAAAGCTTACGGAAGTTTCTTTATCATATGTAACATTATGTTGCTTCGTTCCTCTTTTATTTATACAGATGCTATACCCTCAAACAAGGCCATGGCTTTACAAATAATAGTTGCAATGAAGGCTATGCCTTGGTACAGCCTTCTCCCAACACTTTCAGAATACATGGTTGAAAATGGATGGACGAGATGTTTTTCCCATGTAGAAGAAGTCGGTTGGGCAGCTTATGCTGTTTACCTCACAGTATATTTAGTCATTGTCGAGTTTGGTATATACTGGATGCACAGAGAATTGCATGACATAAAGCCATTATACAAGTATCTTCATGCAACTCATCATATCTATAACAAGGAGAACACACTCTCTCCTTTTGCTGGTAAATTCCCAGTGCCTTTCGATTTATCATGTCATATTTGTCCATTTTCAGGAAGTTAACGCATGCATCAAATGTGGTGGAGGGGTGTGTGTTGGTTAATCTTGGACTTCTTTTGGTCCATGATAGACAGGGATAGTTTTATAACTAATTATTCTTTAGCACAAATGTCCTGTTGAGCTTCTCATTATTTTTAGTCCTTAGGATATAGTGAAGTGATTTTATGTTTTGCTTGAGTAGTTGTATATTTCACATACTAATTTGGCTTGAGGAATAATAATTTTTCTTTTCAATTTTATCTTTTCCTTTTTGGATTTAGCGACATCATACTTGATTCTCCTTGCATTTTTACGAGTGCATGAAAATGCACATCATCAGAGAATCTCTGATTTGAATTACACATAACAATTATATACTTCGACGGGAGCTGGCGGTGATGGATAAATTAGAAAAGCTTTCCAACTCATCTTATTTATTTTACTTGTCTCATGAGTCATGGTTAACTACTTGAGTCAATTCCATGAGCTTGTAGAAAGGTAAGTTTCCAAGTCATCTCAACTAATCTACCCTTCTTCAAGTGAGGGACAGGTTACTAGTTGCCATGAGTTAGAAATAGGGGATAAGCATTAGAGTTAACCGTACTATAATCAGTGATGTGAAGTACAGATTACATACGTCAATAGGCTTGTGTTGTTGAATGAATCAGAAAACTTTTCCAATTTAATTACGTGCACGAGCTCCAAACTTAACTCTGTTGGGTATCCTATTCTACATCTTACCTAGAGAAAGGGATTCCGTCCTGCAGATTTTTTAAAACCAATTCTGCTTAACTTGAAACTTACTGCAATTATTGTTCTCTTTCAGGATTGGCATTTCATCCATTGGATGGGATACTGCAGGCCGTGCCGCATGTGATCGCCCTCTTCCTTGTCCCAACCCATTTTATGACCCACATGATTCTACTTTTCTGCGAGGGCATCTGGACGGCGAACATCCATGACTGCATCCACGGCAAGGTTTGGCTGGTTATGGGTGCAGGATACCACACAATACATCACACTACGTATCGGCACAACTACGGGCACTACACCATTTGGATGGATTGGATGTTTGGAACACTTAGAGATCCAGAGGAATCCAAGAAGAAAGAATGATGCACGCAGGTCAATTGATCTTTTTTCT
The DNA here is from genome assembly GCA_030544415.1 of Thalia dealbata. Classification (NCBI taxonomy): domain Eukaryota; kingdom Viridiplantae; phylum Streptophyta; class Magnoliopsida; order Zingiberales; family Marantaceae; genus Thalia; species Thalia dealbata. The sequence continues at coordinate 6,549,938 of CM060454.1, forward strand.
TTCTTTATCTTGCTCCTGAATATGGATTGACCATCCAGGTGAATCCTTCGCCAAACCTTCAATTTCGGACTTCAATTTAGCATTGCAACGAACAACTTTGTACGATAATTAGGGCAGAGCTTTCTCCTTATGTAATCTAATGAGACTGTAGAATTTGTTGACAAGCAAAAAACTTTCATTAACAGTTGCATCATGTCAGAATATTTTCAACACTAACCCTTGCTGGAGCGAATAAAAAAATATTTAGTAGTTTTATTTGGTTCACAAGTAAACCTGATTGAATATATTACGATTTTGAGATGCAGCAGTTCATATATATATATATATAACCCAATAGGTGGTATACACTGGCACAATTCTATAATCTACTCAATTCTCATTTCAAGCTGCAGAATTAGAGCGAGCTAAGAATCACTAGACCTTTTTATCTTACTGACTAGCAGAATTTGGCGTGGTCGATTTGCTCTCCCATTGTTCGTCGACGGTGTCCAGTGAGCTCTTACTCAGCAAGCTCTGTTCACCATTCGCCGCATCGCCTTCTTCCTCGCCATTCTCCACGTTGCCTCCCTCGTCCTCTATCTCCATCAGCGCCTCCAAGACCTCCTTGATGGTCGGTCGCATCTCCCTCTCCTCCTGCAAGCACCTGAACGCCACCTCCGCCACCTGCTTTATCATCGTCCTCGTCTTCGAGTTCGTCCGAAACCACAGTTTGGGGTCGATCAACTCATCCAGCTTCTGGTCCTGGATCTTCAGTATCGTCATCTTCCCCAGATTGATCTCGTCCCACTCCCGGTTGACGTCGACGGCGGGCTTCGACGAGATGAGCTCCGCCAGCACCACCCCGAAGCTGTAGACGTCGCTCTTGTCGGTGAGCATGTAGCACTGATGGTACTCCGGGTCGACGTACCCGGGCGTGCCCTGCGGCGCCGTGGACACGTGGGTGGCGTTCACCGGGAAGAGTTTCGACAGCCCGAAGTCGGCGACCTTCACCCGGAAGCTCCTGTCGAGCAGGATGTTGTTGGTCTTCACGTCGCGGTGGATGAGCGGGGGCGTGACGTTGTGGAGATAGCGCAGCGCGTCGGCCCCCTCGATGGCGATGCGGAGCCTGAGGGGCCAAGTGAGTGCCTCCTCCCCCGCGCGGCGGCCATGGAGGTGGTCGGCAACGGTGCCATTGGGGACGTACTCGTAGACGAGGAGGAGCTCGCGGGCGTGGCGGGAGGTGCAGCCGTAGAGGCTGACGAGGTTCTCGTGGCGGAAGGAGGAGAGGATGTAGACCTCGTTCAGGAACAGATCGATGCGCCGGTAGTTGTTCTTGAATCGCTTGATCGCGACGGTCCGGCCGTCCCGGAGCTTCCCTGCGCCATCGAGAAGGAGAAGGGGCAAAGGAGCTGTGAAGCGGCGTGCGCGGTAGTCGTTCGATGAATGCGGCAGAGAGTTCCGACACCACATTACCTTTGTACACGGTGCCAAAGCCGCCGTCGCCGAGCTCGTTGGAGGCGCTGAAGCCGTCCGTGGCCTCCGCGAGCTCTTCGTACATGAAGATTTGGGTGTGGTACTGTTCGTCGCCGATTTCTGGATCTTTATGTGAATCTAGTGAATCGGAAGGAGTAGTTCGAGATAGCAGAGTGGAGGAGGAGGAAATCTGCTTCGTCTTCCTGCAATGGAGATAGAGGAAAAAGAGGAGACCTGCTGCGACCAAGCCGGCGATTCCTGCAGAAACTCCTGTTTCACCACAGCAACAGCAATTTCACAACTAACCCTACCTCAATTCATCGTAGTGAAGAATGAATCAGAATCATGGCATGCAGGATGATTAAATTGAATGTTACTATGCGGCTGTTCTTTCCCAACAAAGTTTGTTGAGTATTGAAAGAACGAACTTAGTGAAGTGAATCCAACTGAAGGCCTTCTTTAACACTTTCTTACACTTTACTGGTACGAGCTCTCTTGAAAACTTGACTCAGTAAAAGAGACCTGAAGAGACAAGATTAATTACCTATTACAATCTTCTTCCAGCGACGCTCCTTGGATCCTGCACAGAATAATAAGACAATTTCAGGCAGCGAATCTGATTCAACCAAAATCCTGACGTATCTAAATCTAAACAATTACTTTTCAGCTCACTAGATTCACAATATATATAAAAAATAAAAAAATTACAGACGATCTGTATAAATAAGTCAAGAGGCTTTTTCAACAACAAAAAAAAAAACTTGTTGGAAAAGAATTGTAATTGATCTTCAGGTCACATCGAGCCATTCGCATTCCTTTGACTATTATGTTTAGAAACTGATTTACTAATTAAAACGCGGAAAGGATTAATTGGTCCCCGAAGAACTCCAAGATACGCACCGAAACCGAGGACGGTGTCATAAAGTGGCAACGGATTACTGTGTCGTTAAATAAAACCCTCAATTTAGTTTTTGCATCTATTTACATCTGCCTCTCAATACATTTAGCAGCTAGTCCACGTCGTCTCTGTGTTAGTTGAAATTAGCTAGTGTTGATTCTAATGTACTCTAAACTCGATAGACGAAACTTGGGTAATGAAATAAACTCACCGTTGCAATTTCCCCGGTGCGGTCCATCGTCGCAGCGACAGAAGGCCTCCGGCAGAGATTGATGGGAGAAGCAACTCGGGCCTCCGCTGTCACTGCTGCAATTACTGCACTTTCCGTCATCTGGGTCACTCCATTTCTCAAGATCGCAAATATCCAGAGTACTTTCCGTTTGATAATACGGTAAAAGCGGTATCGTTAACTGCATCTTGCAGTGATTCTTTGCTGGATCGTCCAGCCTCTTCCAAGAAATGTTATTATAATCAAGAGCGAAGTAGGGGGAAGAGACAAAAGTAAGACAGTCATCGTGTTCGTTGGCTGCGTTGCTTGAGCAATCAAGCAGGATGAGCTTTTTGGTGATCTGGATAATATGGAGGTCATCCAGGCTGACGCCGTCACTGAGACCATTGGGGCAGTCGTTGGCTTCGGATTTGCTTGTGATGAATTCGATGCTGAAGAACCGAAAGCATCGAATATCGCCGTTGGGGATTTGGCCGACACCGTACCTTGGAAAAGGCTTGGCGAGAACGAGGTCCCGACGATCATCTTCGCAGTTGAGCTCAAAAGCGGGATGCCCACAGTGGGGCGATTGTGCTCCACTGACCCAGAAAGGGTAGCTGATGTTTTGAACAACTCCGCATCTCGTAGGCTCGCAGTCATATTCTCCATCTGCCCCAAACGAGATGAAGAAGATGAGCACAGCGAGGGTGGGAAGAAAGGAGGGGGAAAGCTTTGGCATGGTTTTGGGCTGCATTAATATTTCGGAAATCGGGATTGGGGAAGACTCATGCAAAGTGTTGCAGAGATTTGAAGAAGAGGGGGGGGGGGGGGGGGACGAAGAAGAGGGGATGATGGACTGAGAGGCGGAGATGATGCTTAATAAAGATTAAAATGGAGAGGTCATAGCTGACTACCACGTTGACTACCTAGTCAAGTCTTCACTGATAAAATGTGTGAAACCCAGAATTGTTTGGGTTTTATTCGAACAACCAAAGAAAAATAAATATATACTGTCCTTAAGATTATTTATTCCATTGAAACAATATACTTTTTTTATCTACTGGAATAATAATACAAAAAAGTTTTTATAGTAGTTTTCATCACTTCAGAGGGGATTCGTTCAAGTGCAGAAGAAGAAGAAAAAAACAAAGCGAAGAGGAGAATATATCGCCCATACTGACCGTCCCGCACGCCATCGATCGACGACTTGACTCGTCATGTCAGACGTCAACGGAAGAAGATATCACCCAGGTCTCCTCCTGGCACATTTTATACGTTTACCGGAAATTAATAGTCCAATAATTAGGGCTTAGATAAAGGTTATCCGAGACCATGTGCTGAAACACGAAGATGCAAGACTTAATTGTCAGGAGTTTGATCTTTCACACTCCTAATATCTGAACGTGCTCTGGGTGCATCCGTGTGTTCGGGTATACGACTAGGGGACAGCGCCACGAGCCTCTGCTTCGTGCCCCCCTTTTTTTCTCAAATCTCTGCAACACTTTGCATGAATCTTCCCCAATCCCGATTTCCGAAATATTAATGCAGCCCAAAACCATGCCAAGGCTTTCCCCCTCCTTCCTTCCCACCCTCGCTGTGCTCATCTTCTTCATCTCGTTTGGGGCAGATGGAGAATATGACTGCGAGCCTACGAGATGCGGAGTTGTTCAAAACATCAGCTACCCTTTCTGGGTCAGTGGAGCACAATCGCCCCACTGTGGGCATCCCGCTTTTGAGCTCAACTGCGAAGATGATCGTCGGGACCTCGTTCTCGCCAAGCCTTTTCCAAGGTACGGTGTCGGCCAAATCCCCAACGGCGATATTCGATGCTTTCGGTTCTTCAGCATCGAATTCATCACAAGCAAATCCGAAGCCAACGACTGCCCCAATGATCTCAGTGACGGCGTCAGCCTGGATGACCTCCATATTATCCAGATCACCAAAAAGCTCATCCTGCTTGATTGCTCAAGCAACGCAGCCAACGAACACGATGACTGTCTTACTTTTGTCTCTTCCCCCTACTTCGCTCTTGATTATAATAACATTTCTTGGAAGAGGCTGGACGATCCAGCAAAGAATCACTGCAAGATGCAGTTAACGATACCGCTTTTACCGTATTATCAAACGGAAAATACTCTGGATATTTGCGATCTTGAGAAATGGAGTGACCCAGATGACGGAAAGTGCAGTAATTGCAGCAGTGACGGCGGAGGCCCGAGTTGCTTCTCCCATCAATCTCTGCCGGAGGCCTTCTGTCGCTGCGACGATGGACAGCACCGGGGAAATTGCAACGGTGAGACTAATTATAGTTAACTCGTTGCTGCATTCCTTCCATAGTTTAACAGTAAAGTAGCGTGTTTTAAGAACAAGGTTTGATCTATAATCGTTTGTTAATAGATAATTGTATTTTTTATTCTTTGCATTAATTTCAGATCGATACAATAGATGACCAATATACGGCACCATCAATAATTTCAGTATGCATCCCCTCAAGTTTTTATCTAATGAATCAATTTCTAAACATAATAGTCAAAGGCATCGTTGTTGAATTAAAAACAGCCTTGTGGAAGACGTTTGCATGTATGGATCGATGTGACCTGGAGAATAATCATAGACAGACTCCATTTCTTTGAAGACTTATTCTTAGGCTCCAAGATTTCCATCCTGAAGAGTGAAGAGTCTTCTTTTATATTATACTGTTACTCTATCTTTGTTGCACATATATATATACAGCCTATCATGCATAGTTACTTCTACTTCATTCGTGTACTTAATACTTATTTGGTATTTACATTCTCCCATACTTTATTAATTCAATGAAGTATTTAAACTATTTTATTTTCTCTGAAGATGATGAGAAAGAAGGGGATAAAATTAAGATTATCCTTGCTAGTAGGCAATAAAAATATTTCTTTCCTAATGACAGTTGAGTAATTTCTATTTTGGACTTAGAAATATCTAATTAAAAGGATATTATCGGTTTTTTAAAAAAATTATAATTATCTACTATCCTTGTGCATCCTACCTTATAATTTTAAAGGGTAGACTTGATATTTCTATACGTATCGTATTCATATGGTAGTAGTCTGTGCATCTAAGTAGTATACTTGTAGAATTTATTCGCTCTGTGAAATTTATTAATTAGCTGTAGGATTTCTTCATTGAGATTTAGGGTATAATATCTAATAATGTTATTATCTGCTATGCTATCAATTTGCTACCGATTACACTAATTATGCTATTGTTGTTCCCCAGGAGAAAGCAATGATGCTCGTCTCAAGAAGAAAATTATAATAGGTGAATATAATCTCTTCAATAGCGTCGACTTCTTCTATACCAACCACTTAGTAGAGTCAACATACCATGCATGATTTTTTTCTAAAATAATGATATCTAATATGATAATATATAAAAATCCTATAATAACAATAAAATAGAAATCTTTATAATACCAACAGTAACTCTTGGATCTGAAACAACTTAGATATTTATGTGCTACCCAACTTATACTCATGCATGATGCCTTTACTCTGCAACAAGCTACCGTGAAAATGAACCAATACATAGGAGGGCATTTGGTTTCATTCAGGTTCAGTTGCAGAGCAAATAATAATCTTTATCTTATCGCACTTGCAGTTGAACTAATTCAATGTAGACATGCAAAAATGACAAATATTTCACAGAAGCATTCCTTTCTTTTTTTTGCAGAAAATATATATCTATTACTTGGATAACATTTAATAATTGCTGCTTTCAGGTTCAGTTGCAGGAGTGATGAGCTTCCTGTTGATGGGTGCTCTCTCGTTCATCTGTGTCCAAAAAGGCTTCCCAAGCACCATGGCTTTTGGAAACAAGTCAAAATCTACCCAAAACATAGAAGCCTTTTTAAATGGATATGGCTCCATTTTCCCCAAAAGATACAAGTACTCCGACTTAAAAAGGATAACCAAATCCTTCGGAGAAAAATTAGGGCAAGGTGGATTTGGAAGTGTGTTCAAAGGAGCTCTTCCTGATGGCCAACTGGTGGCTGTGAAGATCCTCAGCAGCTCCAAAGAGAATGGTGAGGACTTCATAAACGAAGTTGTAGGCATTGGGAGGACCTCGCATGTCAACATTGTGAGCTTGCTTGGCTTCTGCATTGAAGGCAGTAAAAGAGCTCTGATTTATCAGTTCATGCCCAATGGATCTCTCGACAAGTACATCTACTCCGATAAACCAAAGTCATATCTTCCATGGGATAAACTGCATCAGATAGCCATTGGCATAGCCAGAGGACTCGAGTATCTGCATCTTAGATGCAACACTAGGATAGTGCACTTCGACATAAAGCCTCACAACATACTACTAGATCAAAATTTTTGTCCCAAGATATCCGATTTTGGGTTGGCTAAACTTTGCACTCAACAAGAAGGAAGTCAGGTTTCAATGAGAGCTGCGAGAGGAACAATTGGATACATTGCACCAGAACTGATCTCCCGAACCTTCGGCATGGTCTCTACTAAATCAGACGTGTACAGTTATGGAATGATGGTGTTGGAAATGGTAGGAGGGAGGAGAAATGTGAAGGTTTGTGCAGATAGAAGCAGTGAAGTGTATTTTCCTCACTGGGTTTATGAACATTTTGTTGCAGGGGGAGATCTTGAGGTTTGTGATGTTACAGATGAAACAAATGAAATCGCGAGGAAGATGATATTGGTTGGCTTGTGGTGCATACAAACTATGCCAAAAAGTAGACCTTCAATAAGTAGAGTTGTGGAGATGTTAGAAGGAAGTGTGTGCGCTATCCAAGTGCCACCAAAGCCTTATTTTTCTTCTACTTGAGAATTGTTGTGATAAGTATGTAAGTCTGAAAAGTAAAATAAGTATGTAAATTTGAGAAATATGGATCTTATTTTTTAAAAAAATTAATATTAGGTAGAAGTTAAACTAATGTAAAAAAATTTTATGAACAACTTGCAGTGAAATGCATTAGTGAAGGAAGTGCAAAAGCGTGCATCTTAATTATTCTAAAAAACAATTAGATAAATTTTAGCGGCTAATCATATAAAGTCTAACAATGAATTGCTATTCTCCAGGAAAAAGACTTCTTTCAGTTGGCCTGCAGTGAGAAGAAATGTTCAGCATTATTAACTCCTCACGTAAATAACAATTTGGAAATTTCTTCCTTGTGGAAAAACTACATACCTTGTGGAAAATTTGAGCTTGGAAATTATGGACGACCAGGGAAGACCTTGACTCAACCAGATATCTTCTTCACTATCGCATTAATTATTCCTTTTATTTAATACTAAATGCAAATGAATAAACAAAAGAATCCTATAATATTAATAATTAAGGGTAAAAACTCTGCAACATTGACTGTTTTTTGACTCATATTTTATTATTTATGTATCTAATATATGGACTATTTAAATATCTTTTTACCTATTTTTTTCAAAATGATATTAAAAATAAAAAAATTGTTTTTGTTTTTACAAAAGAAGGTAAGAGTCACCCAAATTATCTAAATAGAGTTAAGAAATCAGTATCCCAGTCTCCAAGAAACTAACTACTGGTAGGAAATAGTAGATGGAGTAGTCGGAAATAGTAGATGGAGTGTGGGAAGTCATCCCATTTGCATATGAAAGCTACGTTTTGGACTCTTCTGATCTCCAACGCTTCTTTAATTTAATTTGTACCTGCCGGTGATTGCGCCCGGTGAATACAAAGTAACGACTAAATCTTTTTCACTCAAACAAGTCAATACCCCTTCTTCCACACGCAAAAATTAACTCACCCTTGAACATTTTGTTTGAAAATTCTTGTGTGTGTATATATATATAATAGTCAGTAGCTCATCCAATAGATCATGATAAGATATTAGGAAAGTAGCCTTTAAGATTTGATCATATACCTAATCTAGTATCAAACATAGATAGATTTTAAGTGCATATATATAGCGCAGTAGGCTGATGTGATAAATATTCAATAGGTTTCAGTCTAGACGACATCATAGAAATTTAAACTCAGGTTACGTATACAGTTTCTTGTTCCTGTGCATCAACTTATTGAGATAAAAAGAAAAGCATGCAGAGACAACTCTAACTTAAATGTATTATAATAATCCGTCACCTTCCACCTTCTGCATTCCGAATTAGAGGCGAAACCTGCGGTTTCATTTCAATTTAAAGTTCCTCTCCCTCCATATGCAACGCTTCCCAACGAGTTCAACTTGGAAAGTGAAACCGCAAAGCAGATAAGAACAAATCCAAAAGCAGAATACGAAGAAAGAAAGGTAGGCAAACATCACGCCGAACGGACGCGAAAGGACGCAGAAAAAAAGAAAGGAAAAAAAGATAAAAGGTAGAGAGATAACATGGGATTCTTCGTATGCTAATAATATAATGCATGTGAAGTCCTGTCGCCATAAATCTCTCCTTCCGCATTGAATTCTTCCGCATTCTGATCTCCTTTAATCCAAAAAGCGACATACACTCACTGTCCCTCTGTCTGTGAACAGTGCAGCAGCCGGTGTTCCTTCTCCGCCTCTCCGATGGATTCTTCTCTTCTTCCTTCGATATAATCTATGATTCCTTCTGAGCTTGGTTAATTGGGCTTCGGAGGAGTTCAGCGCAGTGGAAAATTTTAATCTTTGAGCTGAAGCAGTAAGCTCGCTCAGAGCTCACTCATGGCGTTTCAGCTGAGGCCGTCTGCTCTTTGCTGGGCTCTGGTTCTGTCTCTTTCCTGCTTGCCTTCTTTGCTTGCTTTGAATGAAGAGGGCCTTGCGCTTCTCTCCTTCCGGGCGTCGATGGAATCCGATCCGGGTGCTTCCATGGCGAACTGGGACGCCAATGGCGTCGATCCTTGCTCCTGGAACGGGATCACCTGCAGCAGAGACAGGAAGGTCATCTCCATTAGCCTCCCAAAGAAGGGGCTTTCCGGTTCTTTTCCTTCTTCCTTCCTGGCCGCCATCCCTTCTCTCCGGCACATCAACCTCAAGGACAACCGGCTCAATGGGAGTCTCTCTTTCGGCCTCTCCGCTGCCGCCGGGCTCCAAAGGTTGGTCCTTTCCGGCAACTTCTTCTCCGGCCTCATTCCGCCCCAAATCGGCAACCTTGCCTCCCTCCAAGTGCTGGACCTCTCGAACAACTCGCTCGCCGGACCGGTTCCTGCTTCCGTCCTCCGGTGCCGGAGATTGAAGGTTCTTATTCTGAGCCACAATGGCTTGACGAGCCCCCTCCCTTCTGGTTTTGGGAGCAGCCTTGTCGCCCTAGAGATGCTCGATCTTTCTTACAACAGGTTGAATGGTTCTATTCCGGACGACGTCGGAAACCTTATGAATCTTCAAAGCAGCATTGATCTCTCACACAACCTGTTTTCCGGCGAGATTCCGGAGAGCCTAGCGAACCTGCCGGAGAGGGTCTACATTGACCTAGCAGTCAACAATCTCACCGGTCCGATACCGCAGAAAGGGGCTTTTCTAAACCGAGGGCCTACAGCATTCATTGGAAACCCTGGACTTTGTGGTCCGCCATTGAAGAACCCTTGCTCTTCATCAGCTACAGCACACGGCAATTCGCCAACACTACCATCCTTACCAAGGGACAGTTCGCCGGCTTCCGAGTCCGGCAATGCCCGGACTCTGAACCACAGAAGCCTGAGTAAGAATGTGGTGATCGCCATCGTTTTAGGTGATGTTGCTGCACTTGGTCTCATGGCAATGCTCTTCTTCTGTCGGTACTGGAACACAGCTTCTTCTTCAAAGAAGAAGGAGAAGGAGAAGGTCGGGCTTGTGACCAACAACAACTGTTTATGCTGCGGGAAAAATGGTTCAAAGACCATAACAGAAAATGTTGAGCAGTTTGACATCATTGCCATAGATAAGGAGGTGCATTTCGACCTCGATGGGCTTCTCAAGGGTTCTGCGTTTGTGCTGGGGAGGAGTGGGATTGGGATTGTGTACAAGGTGATCATGGAGGATGGGCTGACGGTGGCCGTGAGAAGGCTGGGCGAGGGCGGGTCGCAGAGGTTCAAAGACTTCCAAACCGAGGTGGAGGCGATTGGAGAAGTCAGGCATCCCAATATTGTTCTCCTAAGAGCTTATTACTGGTCCTCAGAGGAGAAGCTTCTTATATATGATTTCATTCCTAATGGAAACCTCTCCAACGCAATTCATGGTAATGCTTGAACTCTAACTACCCATTACTACTTGTTCATTTTTTGCTTATATGAACATATTAGGGGTGTTGTCTAACTGCAATTAGTTTTTACTCATCTTAGAGGAAAACTTTACTACACTGCAATTATTCAAATGTAGGACTCTTTCCAAATTGTTCATACTCTATAGCGAGGAGTACTAAATGACTGTTCACTATAGGGGGCTGATGGCTGTTTCTATAACACATGGTTTCAGGAACTGACAGTGAAAGTATGATCTTTTCACCTTTATCATGGGAAGTCAGACTCAGGATCGTAATTGGGATCGCGAAGGGTTTGACATTTTTGCATGAGTTCAGCCCGAAAAAGTATGTTCACGGTGATCTTAAACCTAGCAACATACTCCTAGGAGTCGACATGGTGCCATACATATCTGACTTCGGACTCGGGCACTTGTCCAACTACAAAACAGACACCGAAAAGCAGCATAGCGTCGTATCGCATGTTTCGATCAGTCCAATGTGGAGCAATTCATCGTCGTTATATCAAGCGCCTGAATCCTTGAAATCTCTCAAACCGTCGCAGAAGTGGGATGTGTACTCCTTCGGGGTGATACTGTTGGAACTGATTTCTGGAAGATCCCCCGTCGTTCTTACGGACACTTCAGACATGGATTTGGTCCATTGGGTTCAGAAAGCGATCGAGGAGAAAAAGACACTGTTGGATCTAGTCGACCCTAATTTAGTTCGAGATGCCGAAAGACACGACGAGATCATCGAAATGCTGGAAGTGTCTTTAGCTTGTGTTCAGCTCAACCCCGAAAGCAGGCCATCAATGAGGGATGTCCTGGAGTCATTAGAGAGCCTAACAATGTAAGAAAAAAGTGCATCTAACCACCTATTCTCAAGCTAAAGCAGTATTCATCCAAGTCCAGAAAAGATTTAGGGCTTCTGAAGGTAGTGTTTGTTGGTGCTTTCCATCTGCATGAAGTGTCCGTAAACTGTACGAGTAGTATGTATGTTCTCAGCAAGAGTCTGTTATCACCAGGGACTGGAGATGGGCAACACGTAAACGCTACCTTTGAAAGACTTTGAAAGATATGTTTATTTAGGGGCGTGCGTGATTTAATTAGAATGTGATTCTAAACAATATTATGATATACCTAACTTCAGGATAGAAGATAACTCTGTAAGAAGCATGCTTAAATCTAAAGAAAAAGTTCTCATTTTTTTAAAAACAAATTGTTGTAGGTATAAATTAAGTTGTCGAGTGTGATCAGAGTCCAATCGGACAAGAGAAGAAAGTAGATTTAGCCATGATCGAGATAAATATTAAGAGAATATTTGATGGTATAACTTAGAAATATATGAAACAAGTAACCGATGCATGATAAACTCAAATAGATCATGACAATCATTACACCGTCAGGATCCTAACATATTGAGACAACGTAATCTGCTATCTTCATACATCTCCATTAATTGTGATGTTTTCATAGTTTGCCTCTGGCAGCGACGCCTTATCAGCAGACCATTGCCCGTCGTAACTGTTGCAGTGTCAATTTAGCAGTAGCTGCTTCTTCCTTTTAACCATACCATTTAGAAGAATACCTTCAACTCAACGTCGATGCTATCGCCGAGTCCATACGCAGTTCTCGCTTATCCATCGAACCCCTCCAACCCCGCCTCTCCCATCCCCTTTTCTCTTCGGTCCTCCTCTGCCTCCGGCCCTCGGCTGAACCTCATCATCCGCCTTCTCAATCGCCTCGGTCACCACCGCCGTCACCTCCACTCTCTTTGTACTGCTGTTGCAATCCTCTCCTCCCTGGGCCAGCTCAATCCTGCCCTTCATCCACTGGGAAATTGGCTTGCCGGAACATATCTGTGATGCGCTTGCCATAGCCCATCAGGAACTCGATCTATCCCATCCCCCTGCGGTGCTCGAGATCCTGCTCCAGGCTTATATTTGCCGATTTTGTCGCGCTAGCTGGATAGGGTCCTGGAAGTTTTCTCAAGCTTTGTCCCAAAGATCGAATCTTTCTTTGTTGAACAAATCCTTAAAGTCAATTCAGACAGAGAAAGCTTGGGTTTTATATGCTGAAATGTTTCGTATGAGAATTGCATCGACTACCGTAACATTCGATGTCAGGAAACTCAAAAAGGCAAAAGCTTCCATACAATACATGGAGAGTTGAGGAATTCGACCAACTATTATCACCTATAACACCATCATTCACGGGCATTGCTTGAGCGGCAAGGTTCAGTCTGGTATAAAGATGCTGGATGTGATGAGGCAGAAACGAATTGAGCTCAATTCCTACAACTATGGCACTCTCATTTGTGGGCTGTGCAAACAAGTTCGGTTGGAAGATGCTTAACAAACGTTTGTTGAAATGACAGGTAGGAATTTGATTCCAACTTCTATTGCATACAATGCACTGATTGATGGGTAGTGCAACAAGGGGGAAACTTGAACGAGGCATTTAGGTAAAGAGATGAGATGATGGAGCAGGGAATTTTGCCTACAACATGCTTGTGCATGCTTTGTTCATGGAGGGGCAGCACGAAGGGGCTAATGCTTTGCTTAAGGAGATGGAGCACAAAGGAATGCTGCCTGATGCTATCACATTTAACATTTTGATCAATGGGCACCGCAAGGAAGGGAATGTAGACAAGGCATTCAGAGTGTTTGAAGAAATGACAAGCAAAGGGCTTCGACCAACTAGGGTAACCTAGACTTCCTTAATCTACGGGCTCTGGAAGAGAAACCAGTTGTCTAAGGTAAATTCATGGTTTGAAGAGGCTACTAATAAGGGTCTGTCTCCAGATCTCGTGATGTATAATGTTGACTGACAGACATTGTGGCTGTGGGAAAATACAGCAAACTGTTCAGCTTGTGAAGGAAATGGATATAAAAAAGTTATCTCCAGACGGAGTTACTTATAAATCGTTGATGAGGGGATTTTGTTTGCTGGGGAGAGTAGAGGAAGCCTGCCCTCTAATGGATGACATGTCAAAACGGAGAATCAAACCTGATCTTGTAAGTCATGATACATTATTCAGTGGTTATAGCCAGAGAGGCGATGTGAAGGATGCTTTAAGCACGAGAGATGAGATGCTGAGGAAGGGTTTCAATCAGACCCTATTAACATACAATTCCCTGATTCAGGGTTTGCGTAAGAATGGGGAAGGGGATCATGCTGAAGAGCTCCTTATATTGATATCCTCGCCCGTGGTAAAAATTCGGCAGAGAATGAAAAAATGATATGTTAATGTGGCTGAGTCTACTAGATCAGATGATGAATCTACCGCAGCAAACCTTCTTCTGCTTGAATTGTGCTTCATTCTTGATGGAAATTAAAACAATTGGACTTCTAGTTATCATCGTGGAAGGTACAAGAGGTGTAATCCTTCTGTAGCATAAAATATTTTTAGGCTAAAAAGTGATACTTATTTGTAATTTATAATTTAACTTGCGATCAGGTAGGTTAGTAAATTAATTGATCATCTTAGATAACTCATCTCCTAAGAATGGAGAAGTTTTTTATTTTGCCAGACTTTTATTATTAGAATAGAGGCCGGAAACCAATGTCACACTTCAGTTTCATCATTATTACTTCATTATTAATCAATATTTTCATCATTAATCAATCTATATAGAGAATTATTTAGAAATTATGAAGTAATTATTTTGCAGTAGGAGATTGACTTTGTAGACGATTTTTTTTCAAGAACCGTACACGCTAGAAGAAGAGTGGACGGTCGGCGATTGCGAAGACCACCTCAGAGGTGAACACCCGCACCATTTCTTCCCTTCTCACTGTTCACGCGCGCTGCAGACCACGCTTGAGCCGGTGAAGGTTTGTTTCCTTTCCTCTCACCATTTTCGCTCTTCTTCTCTACTTCTCCTCTTCTTTTTTTGTTCATCTTATTTTTTACATAAAAAGTTCTAGATCTAGGGTTCCCACCGTCTTCTTCGTCATCCTTCTTCCTGTAGCAACCAATCACGCCCTTATTGGGACGATTCTTTTGTGTCACGGGTATTGCGCTGTTTTCGGCGACGTTCGGACGAGCATCCTTCCGCTCCCACTCAACTGATCCGGAGCGGAATCAGCCGAGTGGTCGTAACTATTTACTTCATGCCTTCGATATCAGTTGTCTTTTTAGGCTACTGAGCTACTTTAGAGACTGAAACAAATTGTGTTATCTCAGTTTTTCTTGAGACTTTTATCTACTCAATCTAAGTTTGGAAGATTTTCACATCATGATTCACTGGTCGGCTGATATTTATTCTTAATGAACTGCCATGGAAAATCTAAAACTGAATTGTTTTTTTTCCTTTGCACTGTTCGTATCTTCATGTCATAATCTAAATTCATTCATGTTCGGATGTTCCCATATAGTTGGTTTATATTCTATTGATTTACTTCATTCGGTTCACATGTGCTCTTGTCTCTCGAAGTTTTTACCTTTTCTTTCCCATACCTGATTCTAATAGGTTGTTGAACCAATCTTTCCTTTGCATTTGTGGTTTCAAATTATGCAAGCTGCTTGTGGAGCAAAATTGTTTTTTTTTCTGTTTTGCAATGCTCTTTTTTTTTTGTCAGACATTTTTCTGATAAGATGTTTGGATTGCACTGATGTAGTTTGTTTACTTTCTAAGCTATGGTTGAGAGAATGGATATGATGGATTGATGGTAAAAGGCCTAAGAGAACGTATATGATAGAGATAAGATGGTTTTGAGAACAAAGAGAAACCCTGCCCTTGCTTGAGCTGTCGCAATCTATTCTGCATCAAATGGTTCGTGCTTATGCATGGCAATGGGTCGGAAAAAATGGCGTTGGCTGCATTTTAAGCATGTGTGTCGGCATAGACTTCTCCCTATATTTCAATTGTAGCTCTAGCAACCATATATTGCTATCTTGTTTTCTTCTTGATCAAACTTCCAATCTGATACTTAGGTTTTATAATTATTTTTTGTATGAGTTTCTTCTCCAATGCTTTGCATTTTAAGCATGGCTTATTAGGATGTGCTTCCGTATGATTTGGTTGACACTGAGCTGATCGCATGATGGTGAATTTTTAATCAGTTGGTCCAGGTCAACAGTGACATCACCATGGGCCATAGTTTTCCTCTTGCTGTTTGAGTGGTAAAGATTCCACCATTTTGACTGTATGTGATTGATGATGGTCCAAATGAACTGAAACCGGCATCCTGAAAGTTGTCATGTAGTAGCTACAGATGATCAGGCGGGCACACACAACACAGTACCCAGCACAAAGTGGAAAGTGGGGGAGAAAAGTGTAGAAGACAAAGGGGTAGAGTGGGGTGGTGCAAGAAAATGTAGGATATGAAGTCTGATTTGAGGTACATTGCTCCACCGATTATGGAAACCAAAAGAGACAAGGATCATGGTGTGCCCCATATGCTCCAGACTGACATCGCCACTAGATCACACTCTGTGAACTGGAGGCTGTAGGGGATCACCCCCCTCTCCTCCCCTCCTCTGGAGAAACTCTACAGGCTTTTGAGATTAAAGGATTTTTCACTGTGTATGAGAGAGAGAGAGGATTTGAAGATCCCAGGCTCACCATTTTTCATTTTTTACCTTTTGAAGGAAAAAAAAAAGACAGAACGATTATGTTCAAAGTGGAGAATCATTTATCCTAGCACATTTGTGCTTTTTTGTTCTTATGGCTTCTCAATTGTTCGCTCATCATAATTTTTGCCTGTATAGAAAATTGAGAAAAGAAGAAAAAAGAGAGGAGAGGAGAGAAATGCAAAGAAAAGATGTAAAAGAAGAAGCCTTTTCTATTGCGGTGGAATTTTTTTACTGATTTTGTCGAGTAAAAGCAGTTCCGTTTTCCTCTCTTTCGGTAAGAATTTTTCCTCCAATATATTTTCCACATAGATATATAGTTGAAATAATATTCTGGAATCAAACACCATATAAATTTTTAGTACAAATTATAGTGAATCTATAAACTTTTTAGTGAATTACATCATAAAATTTACAAGATAATTGATAAACTTAAAAGGAGAACTTTATCTAGATGGTGTAATAAGAGAATATATAATAGATCTAAAGAGGTAGATGCTAACAGGTAAAATACAACTGCATTAGAAAGTTTGAGGTAAGTTAGGGACATAAGATAATTAAATAAAGGCGAATCACAACAAGTTGTGTTCGTTAAAAAGTAAAAATGATCTTAGATAATAGAGGGATATATGAAATATATGATGAAATTAATATATTTTTTTATTAATTAAAAAGTTGTTAATAGTAAATAATAATATATATAGAATAATTAATTTTTTTAAAACTTAGTGAGTATTAAACTGACAATCTCCGGTAAATAATTATATTGTTAATTGACTTATATCTAAAGGTAGTTTAAATGAAAAAAGAAATAACGGTCTTAAGATAATTAAACAAAAATGAATCAGTAAGATAATATACCACTAAACTTAATGTATTCATTTTTCATTAATAGAGAAATTATGAATAGTAATAAGAACTGATTGGTTGGGTTCAATAAAAAAAGTAAATAAGAATATATACATGAAATAATTGCTGCCAACTAAAGTTAAGTTAATGCAAAAAAAAATGATCCTAACATAATTAAATAAAGGTGGACCATATTAGGATAATATATAATAAAATCAATTTATTTTTTTAGTGCACAAAGTATGCGTTAAAGTAATTAAATTTTATATTTTATATGAAAAAATAATCTTCTAAAATTTTTAGTTAAGTTATGTTTAAAGATAGTTTATCAATAAAATAATAAAAAATAATTATAAACAAATAAATAATTATAAAAAAACATGTTCTCTCTATGAAAGTGAGGAGAAAATATAAGAATATCTTTTTGGAAATAAGAATAAACAAAAGTATGAGCGGATAATATGAATATTGTTTTATGAGTCATATCAAAGTTTAAATATAAAAGGAAAGTCAGAAAGAAATACAAAATATCATGTATATTAACTTGAATGTGGATAACGGTGAGAGTCAAATTCATGAGCTGAGGATTGAACTAATTGGTCTGGAAAGTTTGCCCAATTCTGCAATGATAAAGTCTGCAGAGGGAGTAAGTTAATTCAGAATAGGCATAGGAAGAGGGGTTATATTTTCAATTGCAACACCTATATATGACTATTATTATTAGCAAAGGTGACACACCCGTCAAATAGCGTTTACGATTCCTTCGCGCGAACGCTTGGGCATGCGGCGTATCACAGTTATTTTACGCGATACAAGCCTGCGGAAGCACAATAAAACATCGACAAATAAAGGTAAAGGGAAAAAGATTACTTTATTAATATAAAACACCGGTAAAAATCTCCAAATTATGGAGTTATTATATTAACTCCAGCTTTTCTCTCATCTCTACAATCTCTCAATATAATATAATATCCTATGTTCTCTGATGTTAGGTCCTTCGCCCCATCGTGACAATAAATAGCACCCGCCTAGGAGAAGTTAGTGGAAGTTGGATGCGGAACCCAACTGCCGTCATCGGAAGCGTCGCTTCATCGTTGTGGTTGTGACAACTCTCCCCCGCCTGAAGACTTCGATGCCCCCATCGACTCACGCATGAGGTACTCTTGAAGCTGATGGTGGAAGGGCTGCAATGATTGCGCGCCTTCCCAGTTGGCTTCTTCGACAGGGTCTCCCTCCCATTGTACAAGATATTCCACCATGCCCTCGGGCTGGAACGTCCGCCGTCCAAGGATCTGGGCGATCTTCCGGGAGGGAATTCGAACGGTGTGTGAAGTGGGACGATCTTGCTGCAGTCGAGAAGGATCATCATCCTCATGGAATGATTTAAGGAAACTAACATGGAAAGTAGGGTGGATGCGCAATCTGGGCGGAAGCTGCAATTGATAAGCAACAGCGCCAACTCGCTTCACGATCACGAACGGTCCATCATATCGCGGCACCAGACCCTTGTGTACATGCGTTGGCTGCGCTCGCCTCCACATCTGCGGTGTAAACTTTAGGAGGACCTTGTCGCCCACTTGGAATTCCTTCGGGCGATGATGCATATCCGCATATTTTTTCATTCGCCGATGCGCCTTCTCCAAACTCCCTTGCACATCGGACAATTGCTCTTGTCGATCCTGCACGAATTTGGTGGCAGCAGGACACCGTTCATCACGCGTCGCTCGAGCCAGTTCCATCGGAGAGAATGGCGGACGCCCATACACAACTTCGAACGGCGTTCTTCCTGTCGCCGAGCTCTACTAAAGGTTATAGCAGAATTGAGCAGCGTCCAAGAGTCACACCCAATTTTCTTGTTTCGACGTAACGAAGTGACGTAGATACTCCTCGAGCAGGGCGTTCGTCTGCTCCATTTGTCCACATTCAATTTCGAGCCCAGCAAGCCGAAGATGGATGTCCAAAATCTCCCCGTGAATCGTGGATCCCTGTCGCTGATTATATCCTCTGGTAACCCGAAGTATTTCACGACATGATGGAAGAACAACGCCGCGGCTTGCTCTGCGGTGATATGTTCGCTAGTGGGAATAAAAATCGCGAACTTACTAAAGCGATCCACCACCACCAGGATGGCTGAAAACCCATCTACCTTCGGGAAGGAGGTGATAAAATCCATGGAAACTGATCGCCATGGACTGGAGGGCATCGGCAAAGGTTGCAGAAGACCTAGGGCCGGCGCGCGCTCAGTTTTGTTTTTCTGGCAAGTGATACACTTCCGAACGAACGTCTCCACATCATCCTCCATCCGCGGCCAATAAAAGGATCGGCTGAGAAGAGCCATTGTTCGTTCGACCCCAGGATGCCCCTCCCATATGGTATCATGGCATTCGGAGATCAAATTCTTCCGCAAATTGTTGGCCTGCGGTACGTATGTTCGACCGCCTCTGGTTTGGAGCATCCCATCCGCCTCCTTCCAGTAACGGTGATTCTCTTCGCTCTCCACCGTGCGACGTAGTTTCTGATATGCCGCGTCATGTTGGCCGGCCTCCAGAATACGACCCACCAAATCACTGTGAATTCTATTGATGCTGCAAATCTTTCGACTCAACGCATCTGCCGCTTGATTGAGTCGCCCGGCCTTATGCTCCCAAACTAGATCAAATTCAGCGAGCTGCTCTTGCCATCTCGCTTGTTTGGTGGAAAGCTTATTTTGGGTCTGAAAATAAGTGTTAGAAATATTATATGTTCGGATGGTGAAGGGATTCCCCAACAAGTAAACACGCCACACGCGAAGGCAATGCACGACAGTGAGCATCTCCTTCTCGTGCGCGCTATATCGTTGCTCCGCTGGATTTAACTTCCGACTTTCATAAGCAACAGGGTGTCCTCCTTGCATCAGGATTCCTCCCATAGCTCGGTTGGAAGTATCCGTCATGACTTCGAAGGATTCTTCGAAATTAGGGAGCGCCAAAACTGGTTCGGTCATCATCCGCGCCTTGAGATTTTCGAAGGCCGAAGCACATGCCTCCGACCTGTCCCAGCAGCCATCCTTCCTCAGCAAATCTGTCAGAGGGGCAGTGATTTCCGAATAGTCCTGCACAAACTTCCGGTAATAATTTGTGAGACCAAGGAATGATCGAAGCTCCAACTAATTCGCAGGAGCCGCCCAGTCCCGAATGGCTCTTATCTTCCTGCTATCCATCTGTACGCATCTGCCACCTATCTTGTGGCCAAGGAACATTATTTCCGCCTAGCCGAATTCACACTTGTCAGGGCGGAGAAATAGCCGATGCTCCCTTAATTTGCTTAGCACCAGCCGAAGATGATGGAGATGTTCGTTCAGATTCCTGGAATATATTACGATATCATCCAGGTAAACAACAACAAATTTATCCAGGTATTTGTAGAATACTTCATTCATCAAGTTACAAAATGTCGCTGGGGCGTTGGTGAGACCGAAAGGCATCACCAGAAACTCGAAGGAACCATATCGCGTGACGCAGGTGGTTTTCGCTTCATCTCCATCGGCGATCCGGACTTGCCAGTATCCGGATCGCAAGTCCAGTTTAGAGAAAATTCTCACCTGGGTGAGTCGATCAAACAAATCTGCAATTAGCGGAATAGGATACCGATTTTTCACTGTCGCCTTGTTTAAAGCGCGATAGTCTACGCACATGCGCAGACTCCCATCCTTCTTCTTCTGGAATAAGATGGGCACCCCATAAGGCGCTTTTGACGGACGTATCAGCCCTGCACTTAGCAACTTGTCGAGTTGTTTCCGTAGCTCCGCAAGTTCGACAGGAGCCATCCTGTAGGGTACTTTAGCCGGCGGACGGGCTCCAGGCACTATTTCGATCTAGTGATCTGTCCGACGACGCAGAGGTAATGAGCGAGGTAATTGTGCAGGCATCACGTCGGAGAACTTGTCCACCAGATATTTTATTTCTAGTGGTGTATCGACCTCCCTGTCCCCACTCGATGAGTCCTCCTTACACACCGCAGTGAAGGTAGTTTTGCCATGGCGCAATCCCCTATCAAGTTGTAAAGCAGAAATAATTCTGATGTTGTTGCCCTGCCCCTCAGTTGGCTTCGTAGTTGGAACGGCTAAGGCTTTAGCGAATCCAAGCTGGGTTGCATCCAAAACCATCAACCCGCCCAGATGAGGAGCCACCATTGTGTGCGTTTGGAGGAGGAAGTCGTTGCCTAAGATGATGCCGAAATCATCCAGAGAAATTACGGTGAAGTTAACTTGTCCACTCCAGTGCCCTACTGTCGTGGGTACCCGTCTGAGCATGCCAAGGACCTTCGATGGCTGCGCGTTCACCGTTTTGATTTTGAACTTGCTGCCTTCTATGGGTAGGTCCAGGTGCCGCGCTATCTCCTCACTCACAAAGTTGTGAGTCATGCCGGAATCGACCATCCTTGCACACGGCTTCCCATTCACCTGCAACTGCACATACATTAGTTTGTAATCCCGTCCTTTACGAACGGCGTTTAACATTTGCAGAGGAGCCGCGCGGGTTGTGATGGAGGTATTGATCGTTTCTTCATCGTTCGTCCCCTCTGTAGCTTCAATTGCGGCTAACCCATCTGATCGTGGGCATTGTCGCATGGGATGAGGACCCTCGCAGCGGACGCAACCATCTCCCGGTCCTCTGTTTCCAGTCGCAGAGGTCCCCTGTTGCAGATTGTTATTCAGGGTCGAAGGTTGGAAGTTCCGTCGTCCTTGACTCGCCCCGGCTGGCCGGCATTCGCTCGCTCTTGGCTGCTGGTATCGGTTCGAGGGGAACTTCCCGTCGGTAGGTGGAGGATTGCTCATACGCAAATCGAGCAATCCTTCCGCCGTGGCAATGGCGTCCGAGAGATCCTTCATGCCTTTTCGCATCAATTCGTTCCAGACCCAGGGTTGAAGTCCTCGGAGGAACACAAATAGTTGGTCCGCCTCCGACATATCGTGGAGATCCAAGATCACTGTGTTAAAATCTTGGATATACTCTCGGATTGATCGGTTCTGTTGGAGCCTCTGTAGGCGTTCTCGGGCGAGCCATGCAGCATTGGCGGGAAGGAATTGACGTCGAAGTTCCTTCGTCATGTCTGTCCAAGTGGTGATAGCCTCTCCTTTCCCATGAAGGTGAGGGTCGCAGCGTACCCTCCACTATTTCTTCGCATCGCCTATGAGGAACGCTGCAGCCATGTCCACCTGATCTTCGTCATCTAGTTTCGTCGCCTTGAAATATCGCTCCATATCCCATATGAAATTTTTGAGCACTTCGGCACTTCGAACCCCGGCGAACGTGGAAGGGTCAGGAATTCTGATAGCTGGTTTTAAAGGCAGATGTGCTTCCACGGTTCGACGGGAATTGGAACGCCATGCTTCCGTTCTAGCCGACGGTTCAAGTTCGTCATCGTCTCCCTTTTGTATTAGGGAGCTTGGTTCTACCATCTCGGATGTCTATTCATTAGCGATCCAGGTTCGTTCGAGATCGTTGCAGAGACGTGAGAACATCATCTGCATCTCCTCCATGCGGGCTTGTAGGGAAGAGAAGTTTGCATCGCCGGTGGCTTGCGACGCCTTTATCAATTCCTCCATCGTGCCCACCTTCTTCTCCAACTTCTCAAACTCTTGTTTGGTCACCATGGAGATTGTTGAGATTCTACACCAAACTTCGTTCTTTGGATGTGTTCCGTAACCTAGCTCTGATACCAATTGACACACCTGTCAAATAGCGTTTACGATTCCTTCGCACGAACGCTTGGGCATGCGGCGTATCACAGTTGTTTTATGCGATACAAGCCTGCGGAAGCACAATAGAATACCGACAAACAAAGGTGAGGGAAAAGGATTACTTTATTAATATAAAGCACCGGTAAAAACCCCCAAATTGCGGAGTTATTATATTAACTTCGGCTTTTCTCTCCTCTCTACAATCTCTCAATATAATATAATATCCTCTGTTCTCCGATGTTCGCCCCATCATGACAATAAATAGCACCCGCCTAGGAGAAGTTAGCGGAAGTTGGACGCGGAAAGTTAGCGGAAGTTGGACGCGGAACCCAACTGTCGTCGTCGGAAGCGTCGCTTCATCGTTGCGGTTGTGACAAAAGGCATCCATCCACTCATAACTTCCTGATTAATACAATTTTACATGAAAATATTTGTTAAATTTTTTGAACAAATCATTGATATTTCCAAAGAGTGTAAGTGAACGAGGCCTTTACTTTTTAACTCTTATTCCTCTAGCATTATTTTTAAAATAAATTATATATATATATTTTTAAATAAGACCTCACTAGTCCCTTTTACAGTACCCTTTAAAGGTGTTCCGTATCAGACTTTTTTTTCAAGTGTAAATAGTAAAAATGGAGATAGAAGATAAAAGGATGGCTGGATTCTGCAGCGGCCACTCACTCAAGCTAAGTGATGCCCACTTTAAAGGGCTACTCCTGTAGCAATTCTAATTAATCCTTTTTTTCGTATTTATTTAGTGGAGAGGAACTAAGAAGGAAAGGGGAGACCATCTCGGACCAGTTAGAAATCGTCACGTGTCCCAGGTCCTCGTTCCTTCCTCCCCACGCTGCCCTGCGGCCCCCCTATAAATACACCCTCCCTCTTCCTCCTCCTCTTCCTCTTCCTTCTCGGCCTTTCCTCCTCCGCCGGTGCCGGCAGCGGTGAATTCAAAGGATCAACACCACCACCACCACCATGCAATCGAGGCTGGTCGAGCCGCTGGTGGTGGGGAGGGTCATCGGCGAAGTCCTCGACTCCTTCATCCCCACCGTCAAGATGCTCGTCACTTACAACTCCAACAAGCTGGTCTTCAACGGCCACGAGCTCTTCCCCTCCGCCGTCTCCTCCAAGCCCAGGGTTGAAGTCCAGGGCGAAGACATGCGTTCCTTCTTCACTCTGGTGCGCCGCCTCCCGTATCATCATCCTCTTCTCTTTTGACCTGTTTATTTTGTAAACTGCTTCATACACTATACTGAACACACTCTTCTTCTTCCTTCGGCTACTCTTTGTGTGTGTGTATATATATAAATACAAATTGCAGGTGATGACAGATCCAGATGTGCCCGGGCCAAGCGACCCATATCTCAGGGAGCACCTGCATTGGTAAAATATTAACTCAAAGGAAAGAACTCGCACTAATAAATTTCTCATCCAAAGCTGAGTCAATCGTTAAACTATCTGTGATACAGGATTGTGACTGATATCCCAGGCACAACAGATGCTTCTTTTGGTCGGTATATATACTTCTTCTTCTTCTTCTTCTTCTTCATTCTCGTGTGTGTGTGTGCATATATATATATATATATAGTTATTCTGAGTGATGGATGATGGACAAATCAGGAAGGGAGGTGGTGAGCTACGAGAGCCCGCGACCGAGCATCGGCATCCACCGCTTCGTCTTCGTGCTCTTTAAGCAGAAGCGGCGGCAGGCAGTGATCTCGCCGCCGCCGAGAGACTACTTCAGCACCCGCTCCTTCGCCGTGGAAAACGACCTCGGCCTCCCCGTCGCCGCCGTCTACTTCAACTCCCAGCGGGAGACCGCCGCCCGCCGCCGCTAAATAGCATAATCATCATTCTTAATGTTACTAATTAAGCGGCCGGCCCGCGTACGTCCATGCACTACTGGATATGATATGATATATATTGTTCTAATTAAGTAATGAAGAAATCGATCGATGCTCTCCAGTCTTCCATCCCCTCGGTGAGTTGATAATTGATCCATTGAATAAAGGCGCTCCAGCGCCTGAAAGCGCAGCAGCGGCGCGGACGCACGTGAAATGGGAAGTACTACGGAGTACCAACATCGGTCGAGCTTAAACATTAACCACAATGGAAAATGATGCTGCAAGTAGGTGATCCTAATTATTCTTTTAAAAAAGGGGAGGTGCCTTCGTTGTCTTTGCGCGCAGAGAGAAGGAGGGGATACCCCACCTCGGTTTTGCCCTCGGCCGGAGATGCTCACTGCGGCCGCGCCCGTCGATGTCTCCGCACGCCCTTCATCAGATCCGTCCCTGTCCTCGCCGTGCGCCTGCGCCCAACCGCCGTTTGACAGCATCTCATGCTGCCACCTTGGTGCCCACAAACCTTCACAGGCCACCCCTTCTTTCTTTCTTTTCTATCTTCCCCATCTATTCTTTATTTCTCTTTCTAATCTCTCACTTCACTTATTTCGAAATAAATTAATCAACTCAAGTAACAACGTGGCGTGCATAGTATGAAACCACCCATTCAAACATTCAGTATTCAGTAGTCAGCACCTACTGTTAACAAAAAAATCATTATAACTCTCACTTCATTTCTAGTCAGCGATATATTCAGTGTTTCATATTTATTACGTGAATGAATATTATCATATTTGTCTTAAATTAGATATCTCAATTAGTATTACTGGTAGCTTTTAAAACGCTCCCCATCGAGTTCGCCGTCGCCGGCGACCTCGAGCAGACGGAGAGGATGGCGTCGACGCTGTCGCACGTCGGGAGGTCGAGCCACGACATGCTCCTCCGCCCCGAGAATCTCTCCTACGCCAACGCGCAGCAGTCCCTCTTGGACACATTCGGCCACTTCGTGCAGCTCTACGCCATCACTGGCCCGTAGATGGACACCATCGGCAACCACGAGATTGAAGCCTTCCTCATCGTCCAACGCCCACCCCTTCGTCGCCTACGCCAGCAGTTGGGGAATGTTTTCTTTTTCCAGTGTAGAGTTTTAGCCTTCCCCATCGTCCACGCCTACGCCAGCAGGTGGGGTATTCTTTTTAAAAAAAACATCGTGAGCCTTCAATTTATGCATCAGTTAACTCCATGGGTGGGTCCAAGTGGGCTATGCCCATATTGGCCCAGAGTATGACTCACGCCGAGCACAGTATATTGAAAGCAGGACCAAGTCCAATACGATAATATATCATGTCATAACATACACCGGGTGCATCTCATCCGGCGGGACTCGGTCAGGCATAAGGCAGCAAAGGGGGGAGGGGGAGAGAGAGCACGCTGCATTAGTGAGCCATAACATTGAGTTCTAGCATGACACATATTACTTGGCCAGCCTATACTTAGTACGGTGCCCGGGATAAAATTTATTGAAACAGCATCCTCTCTATTCTTTCGATAACCAAAGTTTACTAGTTTCAACTATAAAAGTTATGCACTTTGAATGAAAGTTATACTTGTCTCTCCCAAGGTGTACGAGAGGTTATAAAAAATCATCTAATGAAGTATACATCTCTAGAAGAGTTTTCACTATCATCCTTCGAACACTTAGATGACTAGATATATAAATAAGCATAAGAGATACTTCACAACTCAATCATTAAAGTTAAAAAGGCAAAGAAAGTATGGATCTAAACCCAAAAGATTAAGTTAGAACCAATTAAAGATTACTGATAATTTTGACGACGGCAAAGCAAATAAAGAAAAGACTTAAATAACCAATATGATATTTTTATTGAGAAAATCATTTATTCTCAAGTCACAGAGTTTAATTATATATGTAATGAGTAGTGGACTCAAGAGAAGTTTACAATATAGCAGTAGATATTAAAGATAAGATCATCTTATGATATTATTTAACTATACACTAAAATATTGCATTCTTAAAAATAAAAATAAAAATAAAATTCTGCAATTTGATAAATATTATTAAAATAAAAAATATTTCACTTTAAATAAAAGAGTTTTACTAAATATTTGTTAATAACGGGACTAACAAGTAAACATGCAATAAATAGCCGACAAATTTAACTCTAAGTTGGGCATTTCATTTAGTTAGAAGAAAAAGTTTAATAACATGGTTACATCTTAATTTGAGATCCCTTATCCCTTATAACCATAAATACGCCCCATGAAATTAAACGACGTATTGAAAGAAGGAGGTGGTTCTACGGTGCCTGCCGCATGTCGTTATCAATTCATCATTCATCACGAACGTTATCCTAATCGTTCACGTTACGCGTGCATATAACGTAACGCGTAACGTCAGGTGGGAACGCGGGCCATGCCGGTATTCGGGGCTTCGGGCTTCCGCCGTAGGCTGAAGATGAGGCAGGCCGAGATATTCGTGCTTTTAAATATATATATTTTTTACTTCTCTTCGTCGTATGCGTAGATACGTTTTTCTTCTGCAACAAAATTCAATAATTAGCCTTCTTTTAAAAGGAAAGCCACATCTACATCCACCGCCTCACCTGCCTTCTTTAATTTTTGCCACGTCATCCGACCTGGCATTTTTTTACTGCTCGCGACTTAAGTCGTGCCCCATCAGCCGCTCTTCCTCATTTCCGCTTCCGCTCCCTTCCTCCCCAAAAAAATATCCCCAATTCTTTCTTTGCCCAGGGCGGGCGACAGCGACCTCCCCCCTCCCCAATCATGGAATCGGCGGCGACGGCGGCCGTCTCCGTAGGAGGCGCCGCCGCTACCGCCGCCGCGGCTCCTGGCTACCCCCACTCCGTCGACTCCTCCCCCCGCTCTCGTGCCGGTGACTCCTGGGACGAGCCGTTCCCTCCCTCCGCCGCCGCCGTCGCCGCCGCAGTCGCACCCGCACCGACCGCCACCTCGCGGCTCCGCCTTATGTGCAGCTATGGCGGCCGCATCGTCCCCCGACCCACCGACAAGACTCTCTGCTACCTCGGCGGCGAGACCCGCATGGTCGTCGTCGATCGCTGCTCCTCCCTCGCCGACCTCTCCGCCAAGCTCTCTCGCGATCTCCTCGGCGGCCGCGCCTTCTCTCTCAAGTACCAGCTCCCGAACGAGGACCTTGACTCTCTCATATCGGTCGCCACGGACGAGGACCTCGAGAACATGATCGAAGAGATCGATCGCATCTCCGCCTCCGGGGGAGACGGTGGCGGCAGGTCGACCCGCTCCCCTCGCGTCCGGTTGTTTCTGTTTCCGACGAAGCCGGATTCGTCGCGTTCGTCCTCCATAGACTCGTTGTTGGACGATACAAAGTCGGAGACTTGGTTCGTGTATGCCCTCAATAACGCGACTGGAGGCATCGGAATGGACGGCATCCCACGGGGAGCCTCCTCTGACTCCGCTTCAGTCAACTGCCTCCTTGGTCTTGAAGATGAAGCTTCTGCGCACTCCCGCGGCGGCGGCTGCGGCGCCCACCCGGAACCCGAACCAGCGGTCCTCTCCCGCCCCGATTCCTCGGGTAAGCTTTCTCGCCATGGCCATGACGTGCATTCGGTACCCGATTCGCCGATGCTTGATACGACTTCGTCCTTCGGATCCACCTCGTCGGCTCCATCCCTCTCTAATCTCCCACCTCTCCCCGTCCCCACCGATGATCGCCGTGCCGATCAACGCTTAGCTGGCTTAGACGACAACTTGGTTCAGATGCGCCTCTCATCCGAGTATGCTACCGGTCAGAGAGCAGACGAGGGTTTCAAGGAGCCAAATTATGTTTCTCACCATCAGCCACCTCCGCCTACACCCCTTCCAGGTGCCCTGGCTTCCGCAACCATCATTCCTCCCATTGAAAACCCTAATAGGGTCTTCTCTGACGACGAGAGGTCTGAGCACAGCACCCACCATAAGCCGCCGCAACCTCCCAAGCCAACACAGATTGATTCCGTAGGCTCCAATCCATCCCCAAGGTATCAATTTGCTTGTCCTTTAACCTCCTCTGAGACCTTTACGTATTTTCCCTTCATTTTGCTAAAAGTTCTAAGTTTATTTCTCCATCCAGGCCTACTTATTTGACCCCAAACTCGGGCGAAAAGGCATCTTCTGATCCTAGCTATCGTGCTCCTTTGCCGATAGCAGATTCGCCAGGTTATGTATTGCCCGCAATGCAGCCAGAGCAACTGCAACAGCAACATTCCAACCCTCAACTTCAGCACCAATCTCAGTTTATTGCAGCTAATTCCCAATACATTCATCACCCAGCAGCTGGTACAGTCATCCCCATGACCTCCTATTACCCCATTGCTGTCCACCCAATGCAGCAAACCCCACAAGCCCATTCATACAATCCCCAGACTCCGATGTACTTTCTTCCTGTTCACCATCCCACACAATTTCCTGGTACTGCAGTACAGTCCAATTTGGCAGATCCCAGCTCCCTACCATCATCCGGAACACCATCTGAGCTAGATCATAGAGCTCTAACAAAGCCCGAGTTGCCAATGAATTCATATAGGACGGCGGCCTCTGCAGCTGCCCCTTCACCTACTCCATTGCAGGCACAGATGATGCATGTAGCTCCCGGTCAGTCCCACCCATATGCGGGAATGGGGTATCATGTGATGCAGC
Organism: Thalia dealbata; assembly: GCA_030544415.1. Classification (NCBI taxonomy): domain Eukaryota; kingdom Viridiplantae; phylum Streptophyta; class Magnoliopsida; order Zingiberales; family Marantaceae; genus Thalia; species Thalia dealbata. Next base: position 6,579,342 of record CM060454.1, read on the forward strand.
ATGCTCATCTTTCGCAATCCCCTGTGACAATGGCTGGTTATGGTTATGAAGTCGTCGCTGCTCCTGGCCATTCTCAGATGTACTATTCTCATGTCTCTTCACAACCAGCATTGAGTGCACAGTATCAGACAGGGAACTCGACGATAGTGGCGCCTGATGAAGCTGCTTCCAGGGATCCGAAAATATCAAGAGCATCATGATTGGTGGTTAATGCTATAGCTAAAATAAACATAGTTTTTTGGTCGTGGTGAAGGGATCTGCAGTAGCTATTCACTTTCTTACCATATATTACTTTTGAACCATGTCAATTGGAGTTTCTGATTTGATTTCTTGTTCAGTGTTTTTTTATTGTTTGTCTGAATGTTTGTTGTCATAGGAATAAGGGTAATGGATGTCTACTTGTGTGTCTTCTGTTAATGGTCTTAGGTCTCGTTCTGGAATTCTGAGGTCATATCTTTCGCTCAGAGGCGAACATTATCATGTTGATATATTGTTATTGTAGAATAAGTTTACAGAAATGTTTGATCAAAACCTCAATTCCTATATGTTATTTTAGGAAGAAAAACTTGTTCATTTGTATTCTTTCATGACTTAGAGGAGCTTATGTCAAATCTATGTTGTTTTCTTAAAGTTGATGTGGTATGTTCATAAAATGTGCCCTTTGTTTTGCTTCTTATTCGATGGCTGCACAGAGGATGTCTCTTTTTGTTTTTTTGCTTCTTAGCAATTACATACTATAGTCGCTGAAGACAGTGTAATTCTGTTCTACTGTCTGTATAAAGTGTCAAACTTGCTTCAGATAATGGACAGCTAACTTAAGATTCTGAGATTACGTAATAGTTGTCTTTTACAGTTCTTTTTCCTTGTCTGGATGGCTGATGTTCCTCTCATGGTCTGAAAGTAGCAACTGATCTCAGCTTCTGTTCTTCTTGCTTTATGTTGCAGATGTGTGATCCCAAGTTCCAATTTAGAGGAAACGCCAGGGTTCTATAATGTTTCTTCCATCATTTGTGTACTAAACTTGTGTTCTCATATTAAGAAGAAATACCAGTTTCTTATATTTTTGGTACATTCTATGAAAACTAAGGTATTACCAATTCGTACTCTTTTTTTTTTTTTTACTTTTTATTTCTTATCATTCAGCGAGAGATAAGACTTTGGTTGGTTTGAGCTATCTGTCGCAGTGAGGTATCAGTTGTTTCTTAACTCTTTCAGCAGGATGGCATGTTCTAAGACAATGAACAAATTTTGTTTCTTACTATTGGTTCACTTTTGCTGCACTTTGAAGAGGTAATGATGGCTTCTTGAAAATTTGATCGATCTATTTTAATGTCTATTTTATAGGGTCTAACAAGTTTTCAATTCAGGAGAAAACAGCCAGAAGTAGTTGACTGGTTGGTGCTATCTGTGAGTTTGGTAATTTGACCCGTCCTTCATTGCAGCTGCTGTGGGCTAACAATATTGGAGAACTTCCTTAACCTTAAAAAAAAAAATGGAGTCTTCTCATATCTGCTGAGGGCTTGTGATCACCCATTTGTAATCATATCCGACCTTGTTGCTGGCAGTAATGGTGGTTCCAGGTAAGATTAAAAGACCTCAGTTGCTCATGTGACATGTCAGGGTCTTTGCTGTGAGATCTAATGCCCACATGGGATGTACGTTCCACATAAATAATTTACATCAGAAGAGAGAGGTTTTTAATGGTAATGTCATGGCCGTTTGACGGTTCTTCTCTCTTCTTTTGATTTAATCTATGGAAAGAAAATTTCCCCTCTTTTTTACTGGGCAACGTAAGTAGTCATCTGGGTTCTCTGGACATTAAGAAAAATAAGTAAAAAAACCAAACCGTACCACAAACAAACTTGATGATTTCAATTTCTCTAACCTTTTTCTAACCTGAAAACTATGGAGTAACGCAATTTTCCACAGTCTGATTTGAATTTTCAATGGATTAACATAAGTTCATGTGAAAAATGAATGACATTTCTTCCAGGCAAAGTCCATATTAACAATATTTTCTCCAAGGAGTTTCTACCGGGCCAGATGGTTGAAAACTGAGGTCTCCCAGTTGGCGTAGAAAAAGAATCCTCCACGAGGTGGGGCTGCCTCTCCCCAGGGTAAATAATAAAAAAAGACTAATCTTAAATTAATTATTTCTTATTTTGTCCCATTAAAACTATACCATCTTTGGTTCTCTCTCTTCATGAAAAATAATTTTTTAAAAAAAATCTAACTTAAGAATTAAAAATTAGGAGAGAGAAAATATAATACATACAAAAAATATAAAGGAACAAATTATGACAGTTGATGCTTTACCCACTCTAACTCTTCCCTGGATGGTATTAAGACCAATTAGAGCTACAGGTAATATTTTATATCTTCCCTCTGTAAAATAATAATAATAATTTCCTAAAATAAATATATATTTTTTAGTTAATAAAAATATTTTCAAGGCTAGTGATCCTTGTACTTTTTAAAATGGTCCTTCAATATTAAAGAGAAAATACATAATCTATTTTGTAAATAAGAAAATTAAATTAAATCAAATATCATATAAACTTAGATGAACTAAGGTTCAACGTTTTAAATAAGCTAAGTACTTTAAGCTTATAGCTATTTACATAACCTGCTCATATGATATATAATTTATTAATACCAACAATGCCATATAACCTGCTAATATGATAATGTTATATAACTTGCTAACATAACAGCACAATCAGACACAATAACTTAAAAAAGAGTGACTCAATTTTAGATTTGATAGTAGGTTAATCCAAATACAAATAAATAGATAATTGTTTCCATCTCCAACTACTACCTTCCTTATTAGGGGGCCTGGATAAGAGAAAAGTTAGCAGTGAAACTTCATTGGATCGATTAGACCGTATGACTAAATTCCAATGGTGCAAAGAAGTTGTCAGCAATTAATTGCGGTGTGCTTGTTCTAAAAAATAGAAGCTCAATATGCAGTTTATAGCCATCAGTAATGCGATGGGGCAGAGACAATTAATTAGCTTCTTTTCCTTGTGATTGAGACCAAAGCGAAGAAATATTATATAAATCCAGTAAACCAAGCTTGTATAAACCAACCTCTCTAATCAAACCTAATTACTTTAACTCTAACCCAAGTTTAAGCTAAAAAAAATAATATTAATTTTAAAAATAAATAGTTAAATTAGTTAATATTAATTCAAATTAAAATTATTTTAATAAGTTTCTGAGAATAAGTGGGTTTTATATCCACCAAGTTTAAAAAACAAATATATTTATGATGTTTGGGTTAAATATTCTATCTTATTTTTTTAATCCATGAAATTAATTTGAGATAAAAAGTAGGTGGTTGTACAATTATTAGACATTTTATATTATTAAATTTAATATAAGAAAGTATTAGGTAGTTCAAATATTTAAATTTATTATTTTTTTAAAAATCAAATCACATCAGTCCATTTCAAATTTTTTTGTGAAGTGAATAAAAATTTAGAAATTATATAAGTTTAACTGAAATTTTAAGCCAATTTTCCAATCGATCAAAGCATATACAACTTTTTAAGCTCATTTAAGATTAAAAATCATAAAAAATTTAACTGAGAAAATAATCTCCCATTCCCTTTTTTTCGTTTGAAAATTTCAAAAAAAAAGGTTTAAAAAAAAAAACCGTATCCCCTTCTCCCCGCTGAAGAATTCCCGAAGCGAAGCCGTACCGTCGTCGGCTTACCACGAGAGCGCGTCTCTTTCGCTCTCTCGATTCCTCCTTTATCTTGTGCGGTCTTCTTCGTAACCAATCCCGGCCCCGCAGCAGCAGGGAGGAGGAACTCCCTTTCAATCTCCCCCCACCAACCCCCTCCCTCCATTGCACCACCACTCTCCACTCCCCTCCCTTTTGCTTTCTCAGCAGTGGAAGAGAGGGGATTGAAGAATCGATCATCACTACCTTCCTGGAACCCTATTTGGGGTACAGTAAAGAGTCTATTCCTCTGCTCCTCGCTGCACTTCTTCTTTCGCCGATTCCCATCTGCCTCTATGTTTCCTTCTCCCTTTTCTTTCTTTCTGTGTTTCCTTTATGATACTTTGTGTTATTTTCTGAATCCAATTTATATGTTTTCTAGGATCACTGAAGTAATCTGTGGGGGAATCTTGGGTAGTTTGTATGAGTTCTTTGTTTCTCTGAATCAACATATGTTGTCCCGTTCTCAGTTCTTTTAGATTGTAGTATTCGTTTTTTTTTCTTTATTGTTGTTTGCATATATATGCGCATTTTTGTTTCACATTTGGAGGCTGAGTTGACTTTTCTTGTGCTAACATATCTGTCAGTAGTTCATGATGTGAAGTTTTGTACCACGACAATATCCTCAAGCAGTTCTTTTTATTTTTCTTTTAAAAGAATGAACGATCTTTAGTGAACCAACGGAAAAAGGTTAAATATTGGGAAAAGTTAGAGAATATTTTGAACAACTTCTAAACTTTACATGAATACTGAATGTGAGATACAATTGTAGTTAATGGTAAACGGATTTTATTAAAAGTTCTGGTTACCAAAAGACAATTTATATATATTCCTAGACTTGTAACGCTTTGAAACTTCTGATTACTCCTACCTTTCATGTGGCATAAAACCACTGATTACATCATGTTTAGCTCATTCTGACAGGTACCTTACTTATCGTAAAAAAAGGGTCGTCATGTTTGGTTTTCTTACTATAAGAAGTAATTTTTAGGAATCGATGGTCAAACAAAAGGACATCCAGTCTAATGCATTTGCATTGCATAGAAAAATACCTCCACCTCTCCTGACATCACTAATCCTTTTTTCAGACCTTTTTGGATTTTCTTGGTTCTTTTAGCTTGATAGTAGCACAAGATAATGCATATGATTTTGAAAGTATATAACTCACTGTTACTCTTCCATGGAAACCACTTGATTTCCATAAATCCACTTCGCCTTTTGCAATCCTGTTTTTTCTCAAGTGTTTCATGCAAATTCCAGGGCAAGATAATGGCAGACATTCGTTTGGGTTCTCACACTGTAAGGTCTCATGGAATGAAGGTGGCAAGGTTCCATATGCATGACTGGATAATCCTATTACTGCTTGTTGTCATAGAAATCATACTGAATGTTATAGAACCATTTCATCGGTTTGTGGGGAGAGACATGATGATTGATCTGCGATACCCTCTGAAAAGTAACACGATTCCGTTTTGGGCTGTTCCGGTGTGATTACTACTTATCCATTTGCAATTGTGCATAACTTATGATGCATAGGGTAATCAAAGTAATTTTGCGTCACTGCAGATAGTTGCAATTGTCTTGCCTTTTGTAATCTTCTCTGGAATCTACTACAGAAGGAGGGATGTATATGATTTACATAATGCAATACTGGGTACATTCTTCCTTATTTACATATTCTTCAGATTTAGAGCTTGTTCTTTTTCCATCTAATACAAGGTGGATTAACTTGGCATTTTTTGGTTAACTTGCATGCGCAGGCATATTATACGCCGTGCTTATAACTGGAGTGATAACAGATGCCATCAAGGATGCTGTAGGTCGACCTCGACCAGACTTCTTCTGGCGCTGTTTTCCTAATGGAACAGAGGTGAGTTATTGATACACTCAGGAAAGTTTGTTACTAAGAAAACCATACTGATTGCTGATACATATTTAATCCATAGGTTTATGATACCATCACAACAGATGTTATATGCAATGGTAAAAAAAGTGTTATAAAGGAAGGGTACAAAAGTTTCCCCAGTGGACACTCTTCAGGTAAGTAATACGACAACAAAGTTCATTGTAGTTTCTTTCTTGATGATTTTAGCTTTATCGCTTCTAAATCTTGAATGGGTTACAGTGCTACTTTACAAACATATCTTCATTTTTATCTGAATCTATAATTATTCAACGACCTCAATTACTTCACCTGTGTAAAAGGCAATCTGAACAATGTTTATCAAGTCATTGGCCACATCCTGAACTAAATGATTTGAGGGTGAGACAACACCCTCTTAGAACTCAGATCATGGTAATAAGAAGTTGCATCAGACATTCTCTTAACTTGTGGGGGCAACCACAGTATCAAAATTTAGGTTTCCTGTTCGCTTGAAGCCCTACTTTATTTTTCTGAAAATTGTGGAAACAATGTGAATCAATAGGAATCGTACACAAAATATATGCCTCTCTAGTTAGAGCAATTGGGTTCTATACGGGAGGTTTAACACTCATTAAGTTCTATAAAAAAAGTGAAACAATAGGTATCGGTGGGGTAGTTTCTTGCCAGTACAGCCTCTCTTTTAATTGCATGCTCTAAACTAAACACGAATCTTTTGATGCATTACAACGTGGAATCACCACCTATCATGAATTCCAGGACTAAAAAACCAATAATTCTCCTAATTGGGCTGAATCCCTAAAGGTTCAACCATTTCTTTGAAGGATTTCATGACATGGATCCATGTTAAAAAGCAATTCATTGCTTCACTGTGAGATGAAGAAAAATGTCCCTTGTACTTGAGATCATAAAATCCCATTTTTGGATTCTTGCATCTGGTGTTGATTAAGATATTGAGAAAGAAGGCGTTCCTTTTACGAGCTGTTTGGTGGGGGTTAATATGGGATTCCCACCCGAAATCTTAGTTTTAATTTAACTAATTTGAGGTGGGAATCTTATATTACCTCCAACCAAAGAGCCTAAGAATATTTCGTACGGCAATAAGGCTCCTAAAAATGAAAGGTTTAGATATCCAAGACTATATATAAATATTCAAATTTTTTTCCTAATGGATTTGACCATAAGCATCATTTGACCTCAGAGATCTAGAAGAATATTTAAAGTTAGTTGGATAACTGCTATCCAAATAAAACACATTGCTTATTTCTTGTTTCTTTTCGCTACTAACTCTTTGGATAACTCTTGAACTCTTCAATTCCTTCCGAACCTGTTGAACTCACTTTTCTGCTGCAACATTTTGCATTTTGTAAGACAAATTTTTGTTGCAATACTAATTGGAGATTGCTTGTGCACCCAGGGAGTTTTGCAGGGCTATCATTTCTTGCGTGGTATCTCGCGGGCAAAATCCAAGCGTTTGATAGAAGGGGCCACATTGCAAAACTTTGTCTGGTATTGCTTCCTCTACTCTGTGCAGCTCTTGTTGCAGTTTCTCGAGTGGATGACTACTGGCATCATTGGCAAGATGTGTTTGCTGGTGGTTTAATAGGTGTGTGTGTGGTAGTCTGTGTTGCAAGAAGCTCTCTTTTCCACCGACGCATATAACAATTTTCCCGTCTATGTTTTCGATTTTGCAGGAATAGTGGTCGCTTCATTTTGTTATCTGCAGTTTTTTCCACCACCATACAGTGCGCATTGTATGTTTCAGAATCCTTTTCTTCTTTGTTCATTCTGCTGCAAGCTATTAAACTGAGCAAATTGTTCCTTCCACTATCACTAGGGTTCCTTCATTCTTCGTGTAAAAATGTTTTCTGCTCGTGAATTGTGAATGCAACGCTGTCCATATTAGGCTCCCAATCACCCTTCTTTCACAGTTTGGCTGCTCATGCAGGTTGGGGGCCGCATGCCTACTTCCAGGTGTTGGCTGACGCAGAAAGTAACCCTCAAGGGAATAATCCTGCAAACCCCCCCGAGCTCAGGGAGATTCCCATGGGAGATTCAAACGCATAGCCAGGTGAGAATGGCATGCTGAAGCTGGTCGCAAGCATTAGGTTCATAGACGTACATAAAAGAAAGCTGCATATAGTTTGGAGAAGGAACGAGTGGTTCCTTTAACAGATTGCATTTTCTTTATAAAGCTGCAGTTAGTATTATAGGATTACAATGAATCTAAAATACTACTTTGATGTAGATAAATTCGTTTGTTCTTCTATTCTCCAACTTTGTCTTTTATTGAATCCTATTTTCACCCCCTACCTTGGCAACTTTATGAGCAGTAAACAACCAATAGATGTGAATATATATATACACCTAATCATGCAGTCTCTGTATGAACGGTGGGCAGTTGCTTTTACTTGTCTTGCTGCTAAAAAATAATAAAATACTGTGCGTATTCCATAAATTTCTTAGATTCCTTTTGGTCCTATATATTTCCACTAGCTTCCGCATATTCCAATCTATTTCACTCCCATCTTTTTTCAAATCTATTGAGCACCGTTTAATCCTAATTCAACCGAATTAAGTATATCTGAGATTAATAATAATAATAATTCAGATTGATTGATATATATTATCAGAGTCAGGGTCAATGCACGGACCTTCCGCTCCATCCTTTCAACTCAGCGCCACTATTCAAAAGCTCCAAGTCACGTCATGAAATGGAATATACCGCCACGGAAGCATATACCTTTGGGATCTTTAATAAACAAAAATTAACCACTCCCGGCCCAGAGGCATATACTTTTGGGTTCTCAATTAAGCAATTAACTATTAACCTATTAATCCCATGCCCTCCTGCCTTGAACCAATTAACAAAATCGCCCTTTGGATTCCTCAGGAGGCGAGCCAGGTAGGAGGAGGACCCGAAGATTCTTCGACGATACCCCTTCCCACTTGAGAAAATCTCAGCCCTCCCTTTTCCTCGGGATCGGGATCTCAGCCCTTCGATTCGTCTGGGATATTGGCATCCCCCTGCGGAATATTCAAACCACCTCCCCCCTCCTCCCTTTCTTTTTCTCCCACTCGCCTTCGTCCCTCTCCAGCTTCGCCTCCATCCCGAGCTCCATCTGCCCACGGCATCGTCCTTTATGGTCGATCCAGCTCGAGGGAGACAGCATCAATGGCGGTGATGGAGTCCTTGGAGAAAGTGCGGAGAGGCGACGACTACATCAGGGCGCTCGAAGAAGAGCGCAGGAAGATCGAGGTGTTCCAGAGAGAGCTACCGCTTTGCCTCCAACTCATAACTCAAGGTTTCCAAAATCTACCTGTATGTTCTCATTTCTTAGATTGGGAACATTTAATCGATCTTATGGTGAATCGATGATGATGGAATGCTGCAGCGATTGAGAGCATCAGACAGCAGATGGGCGGTAGTGTTGGTGTGCATGCAGGCGGGTTGGAAGAGATTAGTCCTCTGCGGCCCGGCCCGACGGCGGCGGAGGAAGAGGCAGCGGTCCGGCCGGAGGGGAAGCCCGACTGGCTCAGATCGCTGCAGCTCTGGAATCAGCAGCCTGGAATAATGGTGAGATTTTAGTATACTTGGATTTCTTCTTCTTGATCTTGATGATGGGTTAATTAATTATGTTGGTGTTCTGGAGTTCAGGAGCGGCCGAGGAAGCCGATAGCGGTGAAGTTGAAGAACATCGGGGGCGCATTCCAGCCTTTCGAGAGGGAGAAGTATGTTGTTGCAGCGATGAGCTCCACAGCGGCCGCCGTAGATGGTGGATGTAGCGGAGGAGACGACGGTGAATTGGATGGAGGTGAGGATGATGACGGTGATTGCATTATAGTGGATAAGGACAAGGAGAAGAAGGAAGAAGCCGAAGCCGGCGCCGGCGGCGGTCAGTCCGAGCCTCATCGGAAAGCGAGACGCAGCTGGTCGCCGGAGCTCCATCGACGCTTCCTGCACGCCCTCCACCAGCTCGGTGGTTCCCATGGTAAATGAATCACTTTCTTAATCAGTAAAACGTACCGATATAGGTATGATTAATTTGTGTTTCGGAAACAAAATTAATCGATCCGGTTGTTCCTCAATTAATTAGTGGCAACGCCGAAGCAAATCAAAGAGCTGATGAAGGTGGACGGCCTCACCAACGACGAGATCAAGAGCCACTTGCAGGTCCGCTACTATAATCTGCTTCACTCAAATAAATTTTCTAACTTCGCATGCATTAACGTTCACTATTTATAAGTTTTCTTAATGATGGGTTGGTTCAGAAATATCGACTGCACCACAGGAGACCGAGCCCGGCGGTATCTCAAGGCAGCAACGTCGTCCACAGCTGCCCCCCGGCGGCTCCACAGTTCGTTCTGATCAGTGGAATCCTGGTTCAGCCGCCGCCGGAGTACACAGCGGCCACCATGGCGGCAGCTCCATCTGGCAGCGGCGGAGCTTTCGCTCCTTCGGCGGCTGCAATCTATGCCCCCGTGGTGGCACCATCATTTTCACAAGATCTGCTATTTCAGCAGCAGCAGCAGCAGAGCACGAACAGGTCACAGGGATCCTCGAAATTAAGACAAGGAAAAGAAGAAGGAATGAGGAGTGAAGATAATAACGATGCCACCGACCTCTCTACATCGCCGACGACCTCTGCATCTTCCCATACTACTTCGACCTCGGCCTAACTGATTCCGTGTAATATTATAGTTGATTTTGACCAATTTTTACGACATAATTGTACGTAGATCAGATTCACCAGCAATGATTTAGATCGAACAGGTGTTGAGAATGGTCGAATAAATATTTATACAATATAAGTGAAAAAACTGAGTGAATATTGGCGGCGTCCGTTTATTTTATTTTCTCCGAGGAAAATGATTTAGATCGAAGTAATAGTAATATTCTATTGCTCTTGCAATTTGCCACTAAAGAAACCTTTGTGGCGTAGGAATATTCCATTCAACAATAGGACGAATAACAATTATTTGCTTTCTTTGTCCCTTGTTGGGGGCGTTGGGGTATAAATATTAAATGCTTTGGGCTGATACCATTGTCTTTTTATCTTTTGGTTGTTTCTTATCGACCTCTTCCCTTTTTTATTCTTTTAAATGGGAATAATAATTTTTATTCCGGAATTTTTTGTAATTTTTAAACCTGAAAAAAATAAAATGGAGAGATCTATCATAGTTATCCTGTTTAAATATGACAGCCTAAAGTTTTTTTTTTTCCTTTTAGGGTGTTTGTTTAGTATTCTTTTTAGAAAACATCTATGGCTGAGTTGGGTATTCTTCACCAAGGATGGAGCAGTAGATGTAGTCTTGTCACTCTGGGCCCTCCATGGAGCATCTTGGTTGTTTAAAAATAGCTCTATGAATAATCCATCTCCATTATGCAGCACGTCAAACTACCACGTAGATGCAGCTAGAAATCGGGAAACATTCAACTTTAGGGTTGTGGTAAGGCCAATGATGCATGGTGCCACTTCAGTTCTCGATGGATGATATAAAGGTGATATTTTGGTATGTATTTTTACGAGAATCTTATTGAACAGAACCCTGGAGCATTTGCCACCTTTTTCTTATTTTCAAAACGAGAGCCATATGTATTTCTTTTACAGTGTTGCAAAAAAAAAAAAAGTTTCTTACTTTAAATGACCGCCACCACCCTCGGCAAGCGAAAGTGAAGCCTCTTGACCGATTGCTGGAACTGGTGGTGGTCTTTGTTGTGTCTCTCGGTCACTTACTGGAATTGATCTCTGAGGCGTCTCTTGGACCCTCGGTCGAATTGTTATTTGTAGTGCCTCCTGGTCGGCTGCCGGAATATGTACATGTTGAGCCTCTTGGTTGCTTAATGGGATCGGTATCTGTTGTGGCGACTCTTGGTCGCTTGTTCGGCTCCCAGTTCCACCGTCACCTATCCAAGGACAAAGCTAGCATCAATTTTCAATGTATATAACTAGCACAAAGCATAAGCTAGATGATAAATCTTTTCCCCCACTGCACTCTTCATATTGAGAACATAAGTAGGCTATGAGCCACCTGAGGCTCACTTCCTTTTCATTAAGAACATATGCTAGAAGCGAGCCTCCCTTTTCATTAAAAAACATATCCCACATGAAAGCCAAAAATCACTCGTCGGAGAAAAAAATTAACCAAAACCTAATGCATCACCTGATTACTTCATACAAAACCTAACATCACCCCCGATTACTTCATACAAAACCTAATACATCACCCGATTACTTCGTACCAAACAAGGTAATCTATTTAGTATATGCTTCATAGTAGTTATATACACAAGGGATTTACATAGTATTTCCTGCAACTATGACAAATAATAGAAAAAAAGAGTAGTACACAGTTAGAGCAATTGGATTCTATACAAGAGATTGTGGGTTTGATACTCACCAAGTTTTTTTAAAAAAAAAAGAAAAAAAGAGTGGCGTTCATATATACCTCCTAGCGAACAATTTGGTGATGTTGCATTATTGCAAGACTCATCGTAGTTAATGCCATCCAAACCATTTATTTTTTGTCTTAGAAAGCTCCTGTATTCTTTTCGCCTTCGCTTTCTGCAGCAATGTTTGTTATATATTCATTAGAATAGCATTAACAATACAATTTAAACTGTACTCCCGTTGCGATTACTACAAATTAATGCATGAAAAGGATTTCATACCGCAAAGAAGAAAGATGTATGCCAACTGTTTTTTCTTCCTCTTCGTCATACGCAAACCACTTATCCTCAGAAACCACCGCGTCCCAGCTACCAATATCTGCAAATGGTTACAGCTACATATTAACTACGTCTTGCAATGACAAAGTAGAAGAAGATATAACTCTAAGAGGAGAAACCTTGGTGTATGATTTTTAAGTCACTGCAATGGCCCCCAAGTTTCCAATATACATGTCCATCTCCTTCCAAAAGTAATGGCTCAGTGCGCAGTGCATCTCGCCTTAAATTATCTGAGTCTGTTTTCAAGAAAAAGTTCAAAAATACAATTTGCACAAAAAAACAGAAAAAATAAGTATCAAGAAGAATCTATACAATCTCTATTGTGTTTTCATACGATTAACATCAACGGGCCATAGTGTGAGAGCAACAATACCTAAATTGCAGACTACGTGGAACATAGATTACTTATTAAGACAATATATAACCCACAGCCGAGATGTGAGCATCTAATCTAAAGACATACATACCCTTTGGCAATTGTTCCATTATCTGTAGCATCTCGGCATGAGCTTTCTCTTTCCCAGCTCGCATTTCTAAGACAAGATTATCATGGTCAGCAACAAAAAGGTCAGGCCCTTCTCTCAAAGAAAGCATTGCTTTGGCTGCATCATCCTTCAGCTTTTTCTTTATATCTTTTTCCTGCAAAAAAATAAAACTACAAATTCAATAACCAGATAGAAGTATTAATTAAATTTTTGGATAAAAACCTTTCTCTTAGCTGCAATAATTGTTTCTTTTGCTTCCTTTCTTTTTTCAATGTATTTTTTGTTCACATCATCGATCCAGCTCCGTATTTCTCTGAAGAAAATTGATTAATAAAGATAAGAATGAGCAATTTAATATATCAAAAAAATCCATGACAGTAGTATATCGCACTCACGCAGTTTCCAGTGTCCTATCACACAGAAGATTCAACAAGTTCAGTTTCTCTGAGGGATTCCAACTGTCATATTCTAAAGAGCCCCTGTTGAAAGCATCCAAAGGAACCTTGAAGGAGCACTCAGAGTCAGTTATGCATGTGATAACTGATTTCAACCATTGATCTCCCCTGATTGTTGCATGTGAGAACGACCTAATAAATCAAAAGTAAAAAACCATACCAAATGTAGAACAAGGGTGATGAAGATTTTTGCAGAAGTTTAAAATTATCCTACTCTTCACCCATGTCCTTCTGGATAAATGATAATAATTTGATATGGAATTTAACAATGGATGAATACAATCCTCTACGCCCAACAAATCCTCTTGCTAGTTCTCGAAGAACACTTCCAGGTTCTCCTTTTTTTATGTCAAGGACCTGAAAGATGAAAAGTTCATATGACAGTATCTTAAAAATAAAAAGTTTGATAACTTCAACAAAGAGTTCCTCCACAACTCAAAAATGCAGCAACCTATTTGAGGGAAATTATATAGTCAGCAAATCAACTTTGAGCTATTAATTTTCAGACAAAAAGAATATGATTAGCATATAGTTTTGCTTTCTCTTATGCTAGTCCAAACTACTGGCATATGGTACGCATTCAAAAAGGAATAGGTTCTTAGGACCATCCCATTTCTAAAATAAACAAATTCAGGTACATATATGATCTACCAGTCAAAATTTATCAATATGTAAGAATTAATAGTTGCCAATCAAGGAAAGTCAATTTGTAGAGACTAACAGCAATGACATTAATACCCACAAGCTTTTGTTTACTGCAGGGCATCTATGCTAAATATTAGGATCACAGAATATAGATACTGACCTATCATCTCAAGGCCTTTCGTTGACACCACCAGATAAATGTGGTAAATACAACAATCAGATGATTAAAGATATGCATGCAAAAGGCCGCCACAGATTCAACTTTTTCAGTGGCGGTTGACAACAAATAAGCTGCAAACAAAAGTAAGCCCTATCTCATGGGGGTCCAAGTGGAAGAAAATTGCCCATTATGTGAAAACGAGCTGGAAGATGACCACCCTTTTGGTAACTGCACATGGTGGTAAGAAGCTGGGAAAATTTTCTAGAAAAGATGAACGCTTCCCCCTTTGATAAAGTATCAACCTCGGCTGGAAAGCAGCAAGGAGAGCAAAAAAAAAAAAACGAAGGGAGCATATGGATATGTTATGGAAATCGAGAATTTGGAGGGAGAGAAATGATAGATGCTTCTGGGGTCAAAAAAGAACAACTGGCACGCTTGTGGTTGAGGTAGAAGTACTATGTAAGAGGGTTCTCCAAGCTTGTCAAAAATAGACATTAAACTTGCTGGAGATCAGGGATAATACGATTGATCACAGAATAGCTTTATATGTTGTTCTCTCTCTCTTAACTCTTCAAAATAGATGTTCTTTTTCATGTCTAGCCCTTTTTTCTTTTCTCATCTTCTAATTTGTGGCTTCAACTTGAAGCCAATACCTTCTGTATCATTTCATATGGGGTGAATATAAGTTTTCCTTTTCAATAAAATAAAATGACAATAGATACTTAAATACTTACTCTACAATTCTCTTGTCATGGTTGTTCTCTCCCACATCATGAAACTTAGGTACAGATGCTATGGGCCTATGTGGCATAGCAGCAACAAGGCCACCAAGAATATCACCAGATTTTACATTCCCACTGAAATGTCCTTCTCTCTCTTTTTCCAACACACTCAACCCGCCAATACCTCAACTGGAGGAGGAAAAAAGGGGAAAAAATTTCCGAAAACTAGGACGTGGATCACAAGTTTGAGGTGAAGATCTGCTATTCCACTGAACATATATATCCATTTCAGAATGGTTTGATGAGCTTCTAGATCATTCGAAATTTATCCATATACACAACCGTCTTTGTATCCTCGAATGCTAACTTACCTGGTTTTAGAAGAATTAATGATATCCTTCTAGATATTACAGACACTGGAACAGTTCAATGGATCTTCTAGACCATTCAAAAATTATTACTATACATAAATGTCCTTGTTGCCTTACAAAGAATTCTGCTAACTTACCTGGTTTTACAAGATATATAGACACCAGGACAGTTCAATGGACCTTCTAGACCATTTGAAATTTAACTCTATACATAAATGTCTCTATTTCCTTACAAAGAATTCTGCTATACCTGATTCAAAAAAACTTAATGATATTCTTCTAGATCATTTCAACATCAGTTTGGCAATTTTTCCTCTTAATAACTCTGTTTACTTGAAGAAGATTGCAAGCAAAAAGGAAGAATCACAGCCATCTATTTAGTGTAATTCAATACAATCGAACACCCTAAAGGTCATATAAATTAATTGTTTTTTCATTCATCTGTATGTGATCCAACGCATTTATGGTACAAAATTAATCAATTCTCAACTGCATTTAACATTATTTAGTTCAAACTGAGAAACTGTGCATCAAATCACTAATAAGGCATCAATATTAAAACCTACCTTTTTTTCAAAAACAAAGTTAAAATCTGCCTGAATCTTCAGGAAATATGAGTCTAGGTCTTGTGGTAATATAGAAAGTTTTATACTAGCACGGTGCATCAATATTATTGTAGCGTTGTACACAAAGTATATGCCCCTTTGGTCTTGTGTTCAATACTTACCAAGATCTAAAAAAATATTAATGTAGCATTGCATACAAACAGAAAAATTAGTAAGAAAGGATAAAAATAAATATTTATGCCTAAATGCATCCCAGCATTCTTAGACAAAAGCATCTATAATATGCGAAAAAAGTGACCATGACATTTCACGACAACAGAAATGTCTTAGTGCTCACTTAGAAAAGAGTATATTCCATATCTGTTTTTATTTTTGTAATTTTATAACATCAAGTATTCGATAGATTCACTTAATGGGCTAAAACCACAATGAATAAAACAACCAATCCCTCATGTCCATGGCCCTGCTTACCATGTCTACCACTAATTGGCTCTAACACCAAGGGCAGACAAGCATTGGTATTCTTGAAATAACATGATCCCTTAAGAGGCATACTTGAATTTAAGAACTAAACTTATATGTACTGCCACAAAAAAAGTTCAAACACCCAATTTATTTTAATCAACATCTCACTTCGAAATAATAGTCAGGGATGTCATTAAGAAACTTTGTTCAACCCATAATCAATGTTAGCTATCACTGGCGAAGTTGTTTTAAGAGCAAATTTATCATATTTGGAGATGTAGGAACTCATAATCAAAGTAATACTAATTTCCCTGACTGTTTGTTTCACTAAAGAAACCTCCAAAAATACATATCTAATGTTTTTATCATATAAATAAAATTTTTACAATGAAACAAACATCTTTTGCCTTTTCCCGATGATCCTTCTCTCCATTTTTTTCCTTTCATAAACCATCTACATCTTTACTTCAATTCCCTGATAAAAATTATATTGAAGTAGTTGCTCGAAAATATACGATTTACTTCCTTGGCCCAATCTGACATTCCTTTGCCATTTGTTATGAATTACTATTTTCAAGTGCCTCTAAAAACCTATAATTCCTGAATTTACAAAACTTCTTTATATCATCATTCGAAATTATTTCATCATCCATGTGAACATGTCTCTTTCAATTCCCTGATAAAAAAATGTATTGAAGTAGTTGCTCGAGAATATACAATTTACTTCCTTGGCCCAATCTGACATTCCTTTGCCATTTGTTATATACTACTCTTTTCAAGTGCCTCTAAAAACCTTGAGGACAAGGATCTTACTTCAAATGATGCTATGATTGTTATTGCAAATGCCCGCGCAGGGAGTGCACACCCATCGGGCCTCTGCCTTCCGGTCCTAGAGAGGGATGGGATAGCATATCATACGGATGAAGTATACTCCACAAATGAGGATATTCTCATAAACCAAACTATTAGTGTGTCAACAGTGTTCAAAAGGTTAAAGAGGGATCTCTTACACTGTAGAAAGGACCCTGCACATGGAATCAGGATAGTGGAGTTCAGTTTGCAAAGGAGCACAAATTGGGCAAATCAAATGGATGTGCAACAACTTAATATTCAGATAGATTGGCATTGTATATATAAAGCAAGCAGGGAATAATATGATGAATCTCAGCCATATGCAGCCTTTTGCTCACTTTTACAGCCGGTTTGCACATAAGTGGAGTATGATACAAAGTCTCTTTGATGCTGCCTGAGATTTTACTCCCCTTACTGACAAGATACAAAATTGTAAAACTCAACAACAGAATGAAGCTCTCTTCCTCACGTTGGGGAGTGAAAGTATGATGGGTATCAATAAAGGAAGATGGAAAGGACAAAAATATAAAAGGAAGGTCTGATGGATTGATAAACTCAAGTATCTGGTGACTACAACTCCAAGGAGAACACTTCCAAATGACATGGGAATTAGACGAAGTGCCCAGCTTGCTAAGAGGGGGGCTACGAAGTAACCAAAGCAATCAGGACCCACATGAAAAAATAGAAGGGAACATAAATAGTGAAAAAAGATACTTGGGGCCAAAGAGAAAGACATTGATGAAAGAGATGAATTCAAACCCATATATATTGACAAAGATCAAAATTTTGGGCTTTGAGCCGAAGGGAATTGTAGCTGAGGTATTAAAGCTTTGATCACAAGGATTGAAACTTATAAGATCTTGGATAAGTCGAGCTTTAGAATCTTATTTTAGAACATCAGAGGCCTTAATAGAATGGGGAAAAGAAGAATGATAAATAACATGTTAAATGATGAGAAGATTAAGATCTTTGCCTTGCAAGAGACCAACCTAATGATGTGCACAGACTCAACAATTAGGAGCATTACAGGGTCAAGTGCATTGTCTTTTATCGCCAAGGAATCTTCAGGCATGAGTGGTGGCCTTTTGGCACAATGATTTTTGGGACCGAGCAGCATCTCATATTAGTGAAGTCCATATATCGGTGGAGTTAAAATGCAAGCAAAATCAGATGATTCTTAAAGTTGCAAACTTCTATGGTCCCCTACATCATGAAGGTAGGGAATGTTTATGGCAAGAGCTAGAGTAGGTAGCTAGCCAAGATAAAGTAACTATTAGGGGGAGGGGGGGGGGGGAGGGATTCAACCGAGGGGCTAAACTGTATTGGCCACCCACAAGACTCCACAAAATTTTCTAGGCTTATAAATGTTCTAAAGCTGATGGAGATACCAACCACAGGAAGGGCATTCACTTGGACAAATCATCAACATCCACCGGCTTTTGCAAAGCTAGACAAAGTAATGTTAAATGTAGCTGCACAGGATCAGCTACACATTGGCACATGTTCAGCAGGGAATATGCGGTTATCAGATCATTCACCGTTAATTTTCAGCTCCAATTCAACTCATAGAATACCATCTCACTTCAAATTTGAAAAGTATTGGTTGAAGCAAGAAACTTTCAAGGAAACATTTCAGAAGGAAACATTTGAAAAGGGTTTTACATGGCGGTTTGGGATGAGGTAAAAGGAAACATTATACAGATTTTTCAGAAATTCAAGGAAGGAGATGTGAATACACAAAGGATATCCATAAGCTATATTGTCCTAATTCCAAAGAAGCAGGGTGCAAATTCGACTGAGGATTTTAGGCCAATTAACCTTGAACATAGCATGAGAAGGCTGATATCTAAAGTTTTAGCAAATAGACTCAAGAAATTTATGCCCGACCTCATTTCAGAATCACAGTGCGTTTATTCATGGTAGGTCGGCATCTGATGTTTTCATGGTAGTGACCAAAACAATTAATGTATGCAAAAGGTCGAATGAGGACAACCTATTTATTAAGCTAGATATTGAAAAGGCTTTTGACAATGTATCTTGGGACTTTGTTTAGAGCGTTTTAAAGGCTAATCAATTTCCACGAGAATGGATTCAATGGATAATGGAGTTGATCACTAAAGCTGATTCAACAATAATTATCAATAGTATTGCGAGCAACCCATTCACTCGTCGGAGAGGGTTAAGGCAAGGAAATCCATTATCTCAATACATTTTTGTCCTAGTTATGGAATGCTTCTCTAGGATGATTAAAAGGGCTAATCAAATGGGACTTATTAAAAGTGTTAAATCAAGTTTAGGGGGGAGGACTAAATCAATGGGTTTCGTATATACAAAACTTGAGACTATTCATTAATTGTTTTCATGCAACGTCAGGTTTGAAGATTAATCTTGATAAATACACAGTAATCGATCCACAAAGAAGAGAGGTAGTCTCCAAAAGATCCGTTGAGATTTTGGAATGCCCAGTAGGTGCTTTTCCCATTAAGTATTTGGGAATGCCTTTGAGAATGCCTTTGTGAGATGGTAATTTAAAGAAAGATGATTTGATATCCATCATAACCAAAAGTGACAATCATCTGGCAAGGTGGAAAGGTCGGTTGCTATCTAAGGGAGGCAGACTCATTTTAGTAAACTCAGTACTATCCTCAATCCCTTCTTACTTCTCAGCAGTCTTTAAAAATCTCCAATGGGTGATCAGAAAAATAGACAAGCGCAAAAGATGCTTCTTATAGGGTAAGAATGAGGGGCAAAAAGGCACTCTAAATCCCGTGAACTAGAAAGTGGCCACAATGAAAAGAGAAAATGGGAGTCTAGGTGTCCTAGACATTCGTGCTCATAATGATGCTAGATTGGGATCTTGGCTGTAGAAACTAATCATAGGAAGCTCTTCAACATGGGTCAAAGTTGTACGTTGGAAATACTTCAAAAGGAAGGATTGATATATGGACAAAGGCACTGCAAGATGGTCTAACACATGGCGCGCTATAGCAAAGCTAAGAGGGTTTTTTATTTACAGTTTGGACTATGAAGTTAGAGATGGGATCGATATAAAATTTTAGTTTGAGCCTTGGCACAATTAAATGAAAATGATAGATAGACATAAAGAAATTTTCAGCAACGTGCAGCATTTAAATGCCACATTATCCTAACTTGCTAGATGGGAAGATGGTTTATTTAGTGGTTGGGCAGTTGTTGTAAATAATAATGTGTCTCAAACAATCATAGAGAGGTTTCTTGAGGACATGAAAGATATACAAATTGGTGAAGGAAATAAGCATATTTGGTGGAGATGGACAAAGTCTAGGATGTTCTCTGTGCACTCAATGTATAACATTATGAAGGAATCAGGTATTAAGGATGTTGAAGGCTGCATCTTATGGAAGCCGAGACTTCTATTGAAAATAAACTTCTTTAACTGGTTAATGAGGAAAGATAAATTGCATACAAAAATGCAATTGATATGTAAGGTCATTATGGTTGATGAATCTTGTAGCCTATGTAAGGGAGAAGTGGAGATAAAAGATCTTTTTTTTTATCAGTGTCCTTATATAATAAATGGTTAGTCTACTTACTTACATTTATTGCAAATGCAACCATATGCCATCACTCATACACCACGGGAGGCGAAGGGTGATAGGGCACTAATTTTGCTCTAAATCAAACAATTAGTATGGCATTGGAGCTTTTGGAGAGAGAAACAAAAGATGTTTTATAAGCAATGCAATACCAATAAGGGTTTTGGCTACACAAGCAGTTGCAGCTCTCACTTTCTTCACTAATCATAAGCCACCTTGAAGAGGCTTATAATATGATTTCTTAGTTTTTGATTTTTTGGTGTTTTGGCTTTTTGAACATTTTGATGATACTGTTTATACTTACTATGTACATATCCTTTTACACTTTTTTTTACATCCCTTTGGATGATATATTGTATCGTTTCAGATTGGTGAAATGAATGCAATGCTATCATTCAAGAAAAAGTGCCTCTAAAAACCTATAATTCCTAAATTTACAAAACTTCTTTATATCATCATTCAAAATTATTTCATCAACCATGTGAACATGTCGATCACATTTTCCTTAGTGAAAATTTCACCAGTCCTTGGTCAAACATGATAGTGTATTAGGCCATTCAGTTCAGACATAAATTGCATATCACCAAGACAAGCAGTTAACTTTGGTATACACATTGTTGACGTCCGACTGCAAGGAACAATATACCTTTTATATTTTCTAGCTAGTCTGTTGAATGTGTAAAGAAACAAGGTTATCATTCATTATTAATTTTTATGGTTCATATAATAAAGCATCTAAATTGTTGCTGAAATTATTTTAAAGAAAAAATAGAATAAAATTCAGTTATCAAACTTTATGCAACTCTTGACATGGTAATAACACTGGTCTTTAAATTTTGTAAATGAGCAATCATTCCAAATAAATCATTTTAAATTGAAAAATGGCAATCTCCATATAACTGTATAATAAATCTCACAATAACCTGAAAACGAGTATATTTCCTAGATCCTAAAAATGCCTTTTAACTGTCACATATCTATCAAGAAAGTAATGCAGCTCCAATTGAGTTGCTAATTCTGCCAGGACATGATGCTCTATATCCAAAAATCTGGAGAGGTTGCTATCCTCAAAGTATGGCAAATATCCTGAGCTCAGATGATTTCTATTTTGTGGTGTATCAGTGAAATCTTTTTTTTTGGTAATACTTCTCCTTCCTCATAAAAAGAAGGTACTGGGTTAAGTTTTCAGTCAGACTAAAAATGTGGAAGACTTAAAACATAACAAAGGCACTATACCAGTAGCATCACACCTGCATTCAACACAATTATTCACTTAATGTACCGAGAACTGCAGCATTATACCTCTGAAAATGAATTGCAGAATTCCAAAAATTGCAAGGCTGGCCCAACAGCCTCAGCTTGCCATTCAGCCCCTGCAACCTTTGTTAATGGTATGCCCTGAGGAACCACAATTGCTAGATTATCGACGTGGATGTCTGTATCATATCTCTTGGACCTTCTTTTAGCTTTGACTTTCCTATCATGCTCATCCTTGTGTTCTTTGCTGCATTTATCTTGGATACCATCATTGGTTTCATTTTCTGACACCTTCGTCTCATTTGTGTTTGCACCACTACAATCCGTAGTCAAAGAATCATCATAATGTACCTGTAAATTAACCACTTTTTTTTTTCATTTTGCATCATTACCATAAAGTTCAAGATGCTCTCTTTTATTGTCATTAGCACTGACAGAAGTCTCGTTATCATTCTATTCATCATGGTTGTTCACAATACAACTTATTATTAACTCAAGAATGCCAAAGACTAGAGAGAGAAACATACCTCTAAATCAGGATTGGACGTATTCAAACTTCTCAGCCCGCTGACAGCATTCAACACATCAGGTCCCTGCTTATCAAGAAATTCATGCACTGAAGAGCATCCAGTCGCCTTGGCGGTGTGAATGAGTATTCCCGTAGGTTGTTGACCTTTCTTCTTCCTGTGAAATTAAAACATCGAAAGAAGCGGCAAACCACATGATTAGAAATAAGACAAGAAGCACTGAGACTATCAAGGTGCAAGTAGACCAATTACATGCAGAAGCTGCAGTTGCAAACCCCACGACATTTGGGGCAGATCCAATTATCCAACAAAGCAACCGCATCGGCCTGCTCCCCGTACCTGAATCACGCAGCAAGCTCCCGCCACTGTTACCCTTGGACAATCAAAAGGTAAAGCAAAATCATCCAACGTCTAAAATCCAAACGAACCTATTGAGGAGGCATTTGCGGCAGAACTTAATGGGGCAAGGTTTGTTCCTCCGGATCTGCCGGCACCGTGCTGAGAATTCCGTCGTCTTCTGCCGGCACTGCGAGTTCCAAAGGAAGTAAAACACGATAACTCGCTCGAGATTCCCAAGAACATCCTGAACCAAAGCAGATCCCAGAAGTCCCGTCCCCCCCCCCCAACCCCCCCGGGCGTACCTGATGGCAAGACTTGCAGTTGGGATCGTAGACACGCCCGTTGACGATGCGAACGCCGGGCGATTTGGCGGGATTGCTGGGTGAGGCAGCGGATGGAGCAGGGGCCTCGGCGGGGCGGTCGCTGTCCTCGTCGGCGGCAGAGCTATGGGGCACGGCCATCGGATCGGAGATCGGTCGGAGAGGGGGAGCTCGGTCGATCGGGGGAAGCAAACTCAATCGCTCGGGGAGGAGAGGAAGGAAGCGACGGCCACGGGCGAGCAAAGGAGAGTTTGAAAAGGGCGGAGAAATGGGGAAGTCTATGGAGCTTGACTTGAAATGGCGCCCTAAATTTGTGGGTGAAGGGTGATGTATCTTCCAGTTGGATACATGCGTAGCAGCACTCCCACCTTTTATATCTTACCCTTTCAGGTACCTTTCTCGCTATTGGCTTAAAACATACCCCTCTGCGGGGCTCATAATCTCAACAAATAAAAAAACACAGCTGAGCAGTGTGTGCAAATTGGCGGGAATTGCCTGGCGTGGATCGCTTCTTCCCCCTTCTCCGCTGTAGTTGGTGAGTCGACGGTTGTGAGAATTGGGAAGGCAACGCAGGAATGACAAGTGTTTTGCTGTACTAACTCACTTTAAATAATAATTTCCGAAACCGACCTAGCAAAAATATTTTTTTCGGAAGTAAGCCTTCAACTCGTCATGTCATAAAATTGACCTATTTTTTATCCATAAAAATTCGAACACCCATCGCCCGGTTCACCCATCCGACCCGAAGGAAAGAATAGGAGAGCATGAGGTCCCCCTACGCCCACTAACGCTTCGGCCTCCTCCCCCCCTCCCCTCTCCTGACTCTTCTCGTTATCCTCCTCCTCCTCTTCTTTTTCTTCTTCCCACCAACGCTCCTCTGCTTTCCCCCACTCCATCTCCTCTCCCACCAGCGTCAGCCTCCGGCAGTCCATCACACCGCAAATCCTCTCCTTCTCGTCCTCACTCATCCGCGGGTGCGCCTGCGCACTACATCGTTAGCTCAAATGCTGCAATCGAGCATACAATGTGAGCATTCTCACCATACCTTGAGAAAGATATCCACAGCGCGGTAGAGGTCGTCGTGGTAGATCCGTGCCTCGTCGGGGAGCACCACCGCCAAATCGTAAAACTAGACCCGTGCCTCGTCGGGGAGCACCACCGCCAAATCGTAAAACTTGTCCACTTTGAGGTTTGCGTCCGATGCGATCTCCGCCAGGTACCCATCCACCAGCTTCCCCACTAGCTTCAACGAACCGAAACGCGCCGGCGTCCTCGCCGCCGTCTCCACCTCGTCACCTTCCGCGACCTCCGCCGTGGCCACCGCTCGCTCCGCGTCCAGACTGACTAGGTAATGGGTGAGGATTCGCTCGACGCAGGCCACGTCGTAGAGCGTCTTGGCGAGGTAGGAGTAGCTTGGGATCAGGAGGTCATCTAATGTCGCCCGCTCCAGCTGCGACGAGATCTTGCGCTCGAGGGCGGCGCGTGCGGCCTCGGAGGCACGAAGGATGTGGGCACGCAGGAGACGAAGAGAAACTTCGTGGCGGCGGAGGAGGCCACCGCCGGCGAGGTCTTCTCCAGCGGGAGGTTCGCGATGACCGTCTCTAGGAGCTCCTGCTGCTCTGGCTCCGACGCCACGGGTGCGGAGGAGTGCTTCCGCCGGGACCGGGAAAGGTCCGGGATGGACTGTTGGGCGTAGGAGATGAGAGATCCCTCGATGGCGTCGGAGCTCAAGTCCCTGGCTTTCATGGCGGCGATCACGCGCTTGTACATCGGGAGTATACCCTCCCTGGCGCTTTTTCTGCGAAGGATCCCCTGCCCTCTCCCTGGCGCTTCCTCCCTCCCCAGGAACAGGGCGCCATCGCTCTCGTTCGTTGTCGACATCACAGCATCGCTCGCAGATAGACGCAGCAGCAGAGGCGCTCTTGAAGCCAGAATCGTAGACGGCGGGTGGTTTGCGAGCTCGGGTGGATCGATTTCTAGCTGTAATCGTTGTGGACGGACGAGATTATGAGTTCGTCTTCATCGAAAGCGATGCTCGGTGGGAAGGAACAGAGGCTTCTATGAAAACGATGGTAGAGCACCATGAAACCAACATCATCTTCTCTTCTTCTTCCTCTGCTTCTCGATGTCATCTGCTGGCGAGGAGGTGGTGGCGTTGGCAAACGTAAGCACGCTGCACCAACCCTCACCCCGTGCACCTCCTCTGCTCCAACCCCACCCAACCCCCAACCCCTCCTCCTCTCCTCCCTCCCTCCTCTCTTCCCTTCCCAGAGACTCCCCCCTTCCCCTCCCCTCCCATCGTTCCGTGCTGTTTCCAGAGTGAGAGTACATTCTTCTTATTCTTCTTGTGCTGCTTCTTTCGTTGGGGAAGGAAAGGAGATGATGGAGAGCGCCTGCAGCAGCATCTGCAGCGGCGCCTCTCTGCGAATCTACCCTACAGCGAGAGGTGTGCCGCGGATGGTGGGAACGCGGGGAGTGGACATTGTAGGCGACGAGTGCGGCGGGATTGGCGATGACAGCCAAGAGGCGGCTGCGGTGGTTGTCGAAGAATGAGATGGAGGGGGAAGGAAAAGGTGGGAGTCCGGGGCCGACGACGACGAAGGGGGGGGGGGGGGGACGGTGGACCGGTCGGGGGTCGGATGGATGAACTAGGTGAACCGGGCGATGGGTGTTCGAATTTTTATGAATAAAAAATAGGTCAATTTTATGACATGGCGAGTTGAAGGCTTACTTTCGGAAAAAATATTTTAAATTATTATTTAAAGTGAGTTAGTACGGCAAAACACTCCAGGAATGACCTTTCAGGTTAAGTCACGGATTAAGTTACCAGAAATGGTTACATCCGGTTGTCGTCACTTAATTCGCTTATTAGATCGTGCCTCGACTGATCTTTCAGTTAATCGGCATGTGAGGACGATGACCGACGGCGGGCGTTGAATCCAGGTTGACGATGATGTATTCTGGATCACACGTTTTGTAGATGCACATATAGAAGGGAAGGGGATAAGGAGATGCATCATCTTTCACATGTTACGTGCATATAATTGGGAAGTTGCTGGTTTCCACGAGATAATTTAAATGTTGTTTCATGAGCATCCATCTAGTGACTTTACTTTCCTTACTAAATGTATGAATGCTCTTTATTTGGCATACATCTTATTAAATTTATATCTCCACATTTTAAAAAAATATATTTATGTATTTTCAAGGGATAGATCGAATTCTTTTTGGTGCGGATCGGTTCGATCTACACACGCATTCGATTTGGTTTAGGTTTTGCATTTTACGAATCGATCGGTTCGATTCGGTCAACGTATGGTTCGGTTCGGGTTAAGACGACCCGACGGTTACGAATCCTTCGTTTGCTTGGAAGATGTTCGAACCCCCCTCTCTCTACCTCTTTTTTTTTTTTTCGGTTCAAATCCCTCGTTTCAAAGAAATGTTCTGTCGCCGCTGAAGTACACTGATACAAACTCTGAGATGTCGAAGCAAGTATCAGCGTAAAAATGATGGATTCAAGGCTTGGTGGTCCACTTTCCCACATTTTTCATGCTAACTCGTCATTTCTTTTCCCTGCAAAAGCATCCTCCCTGCAAAGCGTTGCTCTAATGCTTCAGCGTTTCATTGAGTCGAATTCCCCTTCCAAGGGCCAAACCCTCCACTCTCGGATCATCAAAGCAGGCATCCAGCCCAACACCAACGTGTTCATCAAGCTCCTTATCCTTCATCTCAGATGTGGCTCGCTGATCAATGCCCGCAGGGTGTTTGATCGAATGCCGAGCAGAACTCTCTCCGCCTATAACTACATGATTGCTGGGTACTTTAAAGCAGGCTGTGCTGAGGAGTCACTGGGACTTGTCCGGCAGCTCACGTTTTTGAATGGAAAGCCGGATGGATTTACCTTGTCGATGGCTCTGAAGCTCTCGGCTGACTTGGCTTCGTATCATTTTCCAAGACAGGTCCATTCTCAGATTGTCAAGTCCGAGCTCGACTCTGATGATGTTGTCATTTCTGCTCTCATTGACTCGTATGTGAAGAGTCAAGATCTGAGGTATGCTAGAAGTGTTTATGATGCAATGTTGGAGAAGAATCTAGTATGTTCTACTGCGTTGATTGTTGGGTATATGAATCAAAGGGCCTTTGGTGAAGCTGAAGAAATATTTCAGAATATGACAGAAAGGGATACAGTTGTGTTTAATGCCATGATTGAAGGGTATAGCACAGAACTAGAAACGGCTGTATGTTCAATTGAAGTCTACAAAATGATGCAACAGTTGAGTTATCGGCCTACAATTTCCACCTTTGTGAGTATTGTTGGAGCATGCTCTTTGTTGTCGGCATCGGAGGTTGGACAACAAATACATGGGCAAATGGCCAAAACAGAAATCTATTCTCATGTCAAATGCGGGAGTGCACTCGTAGATATGTATGCAAAATGTGGAAGAGTTGAGGATGCTCGAAAGGTATTTGACTACATGCCTGAGAGAAATGTCTTCACCTGGACATCAATGATTGATGGATATGGGAAGAATGGAATCCCAAACCAGGCTCTAATTTTTTTCTATGAAATGAAGCAAAACAACAATGTTCTACCTAATTATGCAACATTCTTAAGTGTTTTATCAGCTTGTGGGCATGCTGGATTGGTGTCTGATGGCCAAAAGGTTTTTGAGAGCATGGAAAGGGACTACAAACTTAAGCCAAGGATGGAACATTATGCCTGCATTGTGGATTTGTTGGGCCGCTCTGGGAATATACACGAAGCACACAACTTCATCCGTCAGATTCCTGAGAAGCCAAATTCAGATGTGTGGGCTGCTTTATTAGGGGCATCTGGACTCCATGGAGATTTAGAGATGGCAGATATTGCATCAAGAGAGGTTTTTAAGCTGAGTAAAAATGGAAGGCCAGGAGCTTACATTGCTTTGTCCAACACTTTTGCAGCTGCAGGACAATGGAAAGACGTCAGTGAAGTAAGAGAACTAATGAAAGCAAGAGGAGTCTCCAAAGGCACTGGTCAAAGTTGGGTGGAGAGAGAGAAAGGTCATTGAAATTTTCTTGTTATGCAGAAAATTCAGAATGTTTCGATGAGGAAGACTTGATGACATTTGAGGTATGTACGATCTGGGCTTCCTGTAGTGAGTTTGTGTCCAATTTAGACATCGATTGGCCCTTTTTGTTTCCAAACCGTTTTTGATGAGTCCATATCCTTAAAGATATATCATCCGATCATATTACAAGTTACAACTACACGGAGAAGTCTATACTGATGTTACAAAGATCTAAGCCACTAGCACTTTAATGAAACACTCGGTCCCCTTTAAGGAGGTTGTATCAGCATTTGAATCTTTTTATCTGTTTAAGTTGATCTTAGTTCTTTTTTTTTCAAACTTTTGTGCTTGAAAAGAATCGTTCTTTTCTTTCTCTCGAGAGCAACAGTGACCTTAACATTCTGTTGGAAATATGTGCTAAAAACAGGTATACGAGGTGAAAAAATGAGGCATGACCTTGAAGCTATAACGAGGAGACGGAGGGCATCTGTTATGCACAACAGATGAGAGGCGGTGGTTGATATTGTACATCTGCAGTTGTGAATATTTGTAAGTAATTTCAACTTTTCTTTTTGCAATTACTTCAGGTATATGTCCTGATTATACAGTCTTTGCTAAATTTATCCGTCGTTGGTTGGCAAGGAAACCTTTTTCTCCTTCTAAGAAAATGCAGAAAGCAAAGGTTGGTCCTATGCGACAATATTTATCATATATTTTTATCACTTCTGTTTTTTAGCAAATATGTGCAAGAAATAAGTTGCTGGCATATGATTAACTGGGGTGTAATACAGTAAAGAAAATCAAATATATTGCTATGTAGTTGCCAAACTTCAACAGTATTGACTACCAAAATGCTATCATAAAACTTAGAACAGGGCTGTGAGGACTCGGAATAACAAAACATTATGATATTATTATCATTGCCTTTATTACAAGACATGAAGTAGAGAAATAGTTTAAGCCTATTGGGAGAGATTTTGTGCAAAGAATGGAGATTTTAAGTGTTTTTCTTGGTTGACCACAAGTTAAAATTCCAAGCACATTGATAATTCCTACACGCTCCCTGTTCCTACTTCCAGTAGATGATCCGATTTGGCCATCTTTTACTGAAATTTGTTAAAAGTATGTTGCTTCATTTGCTAAAATGATTAATAGCAACACTAATGTAGCTTTTACTCTTCATGCAGATGAATTTTTCTGCTGCAACAAATTGCCTTGTTCCCGAAACATGATAGAATATTCTGGAGTATTGCTGGATGCACCAACTGCTGATCATCATTCTGAAGCTGCGGAAAAGCATCACTCTATCGTGGTGAAAAAAAATTGTAAAACCTGTCAAACTGAAACCTGATGGTTACAAAGAGCTTCGGCAACTCGGAGCTCACTTTGCTTCTTATGAGAAGGAACTAGCAGATGCGAGTTAAAGGTGTTCGAAGGCCAGCTTTACTACAGATTGAAGTCCTCTCAAGAAAACATACAAAAGTGATCTGGTGGCTGAACAAAATGAAAAATGATGATGCAGATCCTGACATTGTCTTTTTTTACTTGTATTGTTTGAGACTATTCATGGGCTAGTGATCCTTAACAAGTGCAGTTACTGTTTAATTTCATGAACATCTCTCCAAATCGGAGCAAGTGTGATTTTATCAGTACTTTTAATAAGATTAAACTGACCATAAAATTCTTATTCTTTTAGATTCTGCTTGGAGAAGAGAACAACTGAAGTATGACTGCCATCACTGTACTAGATGTTTTGGTTGCTAACAGTGTTTTTGTTTCACAAGTATTTTCTTTTTTGTTTTCTATAAACCAAACTTTTTTTCTTTCTTTGAATTTACGCACTGATGAATACTTACAGGTAAGTAGTTTCCTCTTTTGACTTTCAACTTTCTACGTAGGTAATTTATGCCGCTGATTGTGATCCATTACTTTCGTAGGAATTGAAGTGGCTCATTCCAGCTCGAGTCGAACAATATCAATGCTAGTAATCCATAGGTACGTATCACGGATGAAAACGAGTGAACCTAATTTAACCCAAAAATTCCTATTCAAAAATTTATGGGTATAAGTAAACTTAGTAAAAATTATAGGTAATAAGGACCGGTGTTAAACCATTACTACTCAAAAGTTTTATAGGCACATCTAAATAAACTGGAGATCCTATAATATTAATATTAATCAAGAAGAAGTGTTATAATATTAATTAAGCAGCCATCAAATAATAACATGATAGCATTAGTTAAATATAGTTTTTATAAAGGAGAGGTCTTAGAAAATTAGAAGGAAAAAAAAAGGAACTATATAAACTGCTTGATTTGTAGCAAAGCTAAATTTACTAAAATCATCACAATAAGACCAAGTCTGTCGATCAATCTTCCGACATTATTCACTCTTGTTCATTTTTCCGAGCAAGTCAAGCTTGGCCATAAAATATAACAAGGCAGACAATGACCCTTTCACGCCCATCCCTCCCCACGGATAAGAACAAGATGGCTATAATTCTTGAAGTATATATATCCATTATATCCTTATTTCCCAAGGTCTAAATTATGACGTATGTCATCGTTCCACCACTACTGTGGATTTTGGTGGCACGCGCAGTGCCGCAAGCTTCGCTTGTGGTCGCTGTTGCTTCCCTGTTCATTCACATTTACTTCTCGCTTCTTGATCCCTTCTTCTGGACTTCCTTTCCACCGTCTCCTCTTCCCCCTTCGTTTTTTTTTCATAGTTTTTTTTCCTTCAATGCGCTGCTGGTGAGTTTTCATCCTCTTCAGACGCCTCCACGGTTGCTTTATATGTTTGAGCTCTCCCTGTTGGCATTATTGGGGAATTTTTGACCCCATTGAGTGGCGATGGTGCTTCCAACCTGTGGTGGCCTGTAAACGGGAGCCTTCGCCTTATTCGATGTTAGATGATGCCCTTTTTATCTTTTTAGAGAACTGTTAGATGCTTGCCCTTGTAATTGCTGCAGTGCTTCTAGATCATGGTACTTGTGCATTGAAGAAGAAAGTCTCCATTAGGGCAAGGAAGTTAGGTTTTCTTTGGGAGGGAGGGAGGCTGGGATTCGTTTATCTTTGGAGGCATAAAATAGATGGGTCTCGTCTGTAGAGGGAAATGAATTATTTTTTTAGAAGCTAATCTGCCCTTGCCGGTTTGGTATTAACCGCTTGAATTTTTTTTTCTTGTGTCTCTAGAAAGAAAAAGAAATGGAATGTCATCATGTTTGATGAGAATTAAGAAGAATTAAAGAAATGAAGTGGAGCAAGTTTGGACAATTTATTAATTATTTTCTTGTAAGATTCACATTTGAATTTGTGTGGACGTCCGTTCTTAAAGGAAAAAGACTGGTTTTAAACTCAAGGCCTCTGCTATAACAAGAAAGATCCTTACCAAGCTAGCTGATATTCCAACTTACTTATTTCAGCCTCATATAGAGTGGGTATTCGTGCATGTTTCACCATGAACAAAAAGTACTTTTTGTGGTTATATTGACACTTGTGTTTAGTATCTTACTTACACCACTGGCGAAATAATATTAGATCGTAATATTAATTACACATAGAAGTGGAGGGTGACAATATTCTTTATCATTTTAAACAGTTGGATTGCATTTCAGCTAATAAAAGAAGTCCAAGAAACTTCCCATTTTCCACCTGTTTTGAGTTCTGAATAAAAATATAGCATTTTGAATGTGCAAAGTACAAATTATGTGACAATATACACGAGTTTCTGTTAGTATGAGTAGGGCCTATATTTGGTTCTCGATCTTTGCTGTCTGCATCTGATTTTTGAGCTTAAAGGGAGTCCAGGTTATGATATCACTTTAGTCCTGCACATTGTCTCTGTCTTGAAGCTTGCACTATGTAATGAAGGTGAAAGGAAGCACATTGCTCATCATTAATTATCATCTTGCATCATGAATTCTAAGGGTGATTTTTGCACTTTTAGAAAAAGGCTAGCTCAGGGGTGTTAGTGGCTGATATATATATCATACTGATCTTCATGATTAACCGCTAAGCTTTTATTTTCCTGAAAATTTGTTTAATTGCTAAGCTTAAAACTTAATCTTATTCAGGTTAACTTGTTAGGTGAAGGTTGAGTAAGACAGGTTAAAAAGCTTGCTGCTGAAGTTTCAGATATTGCTGTTGCTTTGATTACTTGTTTCTGGATAATTTGGATTGAACTACACCAACTATGGCTGGCAAGATTTTTTGCAGAGTGACTGTTACTGACCAAAGTGGAGTCCTCTGTTCATTACCAAACTCATTACATCATATTGGATCAGCTCCTGCAAGAAAGAATATTGAGTTTAGGAAAATATATCAGGGACAATCTCTCAGTCCTAAGATATGTTCATCGTCTGAAGGATTTGGGTGTATCTGTCCCTATTCTTATATTTTCTCCAATAGTCGCATGGTTGTTTGTTCTGCCCGTACTCATAGTCGTGAAGCTAAGGAATGCACAGTGGCTTCTCAAGATTGTGATAATTCTTCTAGGTACCAGTTCTCCTATTTTTGCAGTTACTATAGTTTTCTTATTTCAATCACTAAATTAGATCAGTTTAATTATATATCAAATGGTAGAGAAGCATGCAAAATTGTGAATCTTTTACCTCCAAATGGAATATTTTATTTACCCAGCACTGGATAAAGGTTTCCTGATGACCTATTTCTTCATGGACAATAGATAGTAAAAGAAAATACATAATACTTTATCGTGGCAATTTTGGACTAGGAGCTTTAGGAAGTATTATCATGTTTACAGTTTCTATGCCGGTCCATTATGTACTCTTTACCTTGCTTTAATTTTTTTTAATTTTTTAATCACAGTGATCCTCCTGAAGATGAGCAAAGTGGTGGATATGTTCCACATTGTAGTCAAGGCCTAGCTGAAGCTTGTAGGTTCGTTTACAATGATGCAAAATATATGAATGAAAGGGCACGCAATGACATGATATTACTTTCACGGTATATTCCTAACCACAGTGAAATGATTTATTTTGATTTTTGTAAGTGAACTTGATCTTGCTACAGAAATAACCTTTGTTTTAGTATTTTGTGCTCTCCATATTTGTTGTATCTCTTTGTACATCTCTATCTAAAGAGAGAATCCAAGAAGTTTGGTATCATAAGTTCTGTTGTACTTGCATTCAATTAATCACAATGGTGACTGTATGAATTTCTGTAGTACTCCGGTCTAAACTCAATTGTTGATATCCTGTGGCACTATGACCGCATTTTTTCCAATGTCATCTTTTCACTGTCTTTTACTGTAGTCTTGTATTGATGGTACCTTCCATCAATTTTTTGATGCACTAGTGGCATAACAAGACTAAATGACCGAGCACGCCAAGATGTAGCTGTCCTTGGACTGGGATTTCTTAAGCTTGATGGTATGCTATATTTAATCATACTCTATACTATGTGCTGATATGCCACCTTTTCTTACAATCTATAGTATGTGCCTGATAAATTTCTCTAATCTGCATAGGTAACACAGTCTTTGGTTGTTTCTTTGAGCTTTCTTTTTTTCTTGCATTTTTTATCAAGTGCTAATATCAGTGTCACTTGGAAGCTCGTGCAAGAGAGGATACTGAGAAGATTGACCTTCGTGTGAAGGAAAAGGCTGCTCGTTTGCACCATATAGCCACAGTATGCTTTCTAGCATGTATTGTTTTAGCTACAATTTTAGAATCTTTCATGGTTATCATTCAATCAAGACATGTTTGAATATATTCATATAGATCTTAAAAGACAAAGCTCAATCAGATTTGAAGAGAGCTGCAGATCAGCACTGGAGTGATGGAGCCTTAGAGGTACATATGTTAGTTGGAACAGTCTTGTACTCAAGGTACTGCACATGCTATAGAGAGTACGTACATGCAAAGAGAAAAAGCTTTCAGTTGCAATTTTTTAAAAAGTTAAAAGTTCATTTGGGGTAACAATGAGAAAAAATTCAGGGCTCGTGGGTTGTGCACTTGCATCTCACTATTAAAAGGTCCTAAGAGTTTTCCTTATCCATTTATCCATTAGTTGCAGAAATCTCATGCCTTTGATGGTATACATCTTCTCATGTCCTTGCTGGATACACTGTAAAATTAGCTTGTAGTTTATCCAATTGATGTGACTTTTGCTGCTGCATTCAGGACACCTTTTATTGTGATCAAAGTATATTATTACTTTGTTGACCAACTCAGAGAGAGTTTTAATCAATGATCATAAAAACCCTATTAGAAGTTGTTTGTGACATGGAATTCCTTTTACAAGTATACTCTATTTTCCTTGATATAGTTTTGATGATTTTTAGGCTGACTTACGGCGAGCAGACTGTATGCTTAGACGACGTGCTATGGAAGATGCATATATGGCTTTGAAGGTAGAGGACATTGTGATTACAGCATGTCTATGCATAACTTTCAGTAATTTACAATGTCTTGTGGTATCAGATTTTGAAAAATATGTGTGTCTTAACTGGTAACAGTTTTGTTACCACTCTATTTTTCTTCCCCTCATCAAATTTCTTGTGACATAATAGTATGTACAATAGTCTTTTAGGAATGGATGATAAGTTTCCAATTATTTTGCAGTTTATCCGGAACATTCATGACATGATGGCGAACAAATTGTACCAGCTGTAAGCCTATCATTTATTTGTGACACTGTCTTTTTTATTTTGAAATGTCTTTGTTTCATTATGGACCTTATGATTAGTAACTCTTTTAGACGACTACCGTTTCATTCATTTGAGCACTGAGAAAACTTCATGTAGACCTCCGAAGGAAGGATCTTTGTTTGCCGATGATAAGATGGGATTCATTACACTAGAAAAGAATGGAAAAACTCTTGATCTATTTGGGGGTGAAGTCACTACAGATCGTATACATGCCATAGAGGTTCTTCACAGTGTATCTTATTTATTGCATTATGCTATTTCTTATCCCAGATTCTTCATTGAAGATTTCCTCACTTGTTTTAGGAGGCTTACTTGAGTATGGCATCTGCCTTGTCTGAGGCAGATGGTATCGATTACACTGATCCTGAGGAGGTGCAATCTTTTGGAACCTTCATCTTCATCAATGTGGTTTTGTATTATTTTGTTGTTATGTTGCTTAATCCTCACATTGTTGTATTATTGTCATTGGGAAGCTTGAACTACTAGTGGCAACTCTCATCGATCTTGATGCAATGGATGGTAAAAGTAGCGTCTCGTTGTTGGCTGAATGTTCTAGCTCTCCTGATGTGAATACAAGGTATGCTGTTTCTATGTAGACTTGGGATTTTTTTCAAGTTAAAAATATCTCAAACCAATGTGAATTTGTAATGTCATTGAAAGCTAAGTCAGATGTTAGCATTCCCTTGACAGCATGCTGAACTTTTCTTCAAGCATAATTTTCAGAGCTCAAACTTGATATAGAAAAGAAAGATCAACACTTTCATGGCTGCATCCGCAGGAAAGCTCTAGCGAACGCATTAGCAACAGCTCCATCCATGTGGATTCTGGGGAACGCAGGCATGGGCGCATTGCAGGTAGTCAAAAGA
The DNA here is from genome assembly GCA_030544415.1 of Thalia dealbata. NCBI lineage: Eukaryota > Viridiplantae > Streptophyta > Magnoliopsida > Zingiberales > Marantaceae > Thalia > Thalia dealbata. Next base: position 6,615,012 of record CM060454.1, read on the forward strand.
AGCTCATTTTGTACCGCTTTTAAGATTCCAATGTAAATCAACTACTGGCTTTCTATGCAGAGACTGGCGCAGGACAGCAACCCTGCCGTGGCATCTGCTGCATCTAAAGCCATAAACGAACTGAAGCAGCAGTGGAAGCTAGAAGAAGGCGATAGCCTGCGATTCATGATGAATCAACCTTCTCTAGAAGAGGGTAAAGAGGATGATACTAACAGAGAAGCTAACTGCTAGGAGGGTTTACAAAAGGCAGGACATTCCCCATGGAATTGGCAAGTCATTCTTCTCTCTTAAATGTGCACTTATATGAACTAGAATGATAACTGGCATCTGCGCCACAGAAAGGGATCATGGTTCATTAACTGGAGCAAGAAACCTTTTGGGGGTGGCAACTCTTCTGCCCTTTAAGAATGTCCATAGATAGAATTTACACTACTGTTTTCTGCATTTCAAGGCTGAATGAAATGTAAAAGCTTCTTTACAAGCTGTGTCCTTGTCAACATTAAAATGTTTTACTTGGCATCTATATATTATATATCTTGAACATGGTTTGCAAACACTCAACAATTGAGAGACCTACTACCCTAGAAAACTATATATGTAATTATTATCTTTTAGCCAATTGTATGTAGTTGAGGAAAAGAAAAAAACGGGGGGGCAAAAGAAAGGTTCATTGAGGGATTAGGTGCACCTAAACAACTTTGACCCAATAACTTATTTTCATTGATGGATGAGGGTTTGGACTTGAAGCGCAGGATCAGCAGTTCAGCACCCATTAAATGTACCAAGCGGTACTTTAAGAAAAGATAAATCAAATTTTCTTAGAAGCTAAATGATCTGTTTCAACTTATTTCTCAATGAGTTCAAGCTTTTTGACAAAAATTTAAAGTTTGGGGGTAATCTGGCTGACAAATGATTAAATTTTGTTTAATTGATTGACTAACTTTCACATTTCAGACTTCTTTCTTCTCTTTCTTTTTTAATCTTAAGTACATAGTCTTTATATAGTTTTAGAAATTATACGACCCCTACGTAATATTTTCTCAATTTTTTTGAACTTATAACTTCTTCTAATTCTTCATCCACTACGTACCTTATCTTCCTCTCTACTTCCTCCTTTTCTCCTCTACACCCATTCTCCTTTCTTTTTCCCTCAATCTCTGTCTTAGACCTTCGTAATTAATTTCAAGATGGAGAATCAAAAGCCATGGAAATGAAAAAAAGAAAGAAAGAAAAGGGGGAGAAGCCAACCGTGTTCAGTTGCTAATTTTTTTAAGTTGAAAAATAAAAATAAATTTTAAGAAGAATTTTTAATTTTATTTGGTTGGTCTAATATTTATAATTTTTAAATCAAGTTAAAAAAATCTTTAAATAGTTTTAAACTAATTTTAAATTTTTAAGAATATTTTATCTAAATTTTTAAAAATTAAAAGTTAATTTTTCTAAAGATTGGTAAATAAATAATATCTTGATAAAAATATTTTATCAGATTAATTTTTTTTAGTAAATACGTAATGAGTCAATTTAGCAAGTCGTTTTTTTTTTGTCCTCTCTAAAAACAATTTTAATTGCGTTCATGATGGATGACGTATATTGACGTCGTAGCTGAGAGCTAATCTTCTTACTTATAGGTTGGAAAAAAAAAGGTAAACATATATATGGTGCGTACTTGTATAAAAATATTTAAGGGAAGACGTACTTAAATATTTAATCCACCACTTGAAGGTAGTTTAACTCTTCAAGGAACCTTCTCTTCTTCCACCCACTTGAAGTCAACCGCGCTCACTTACACGTTCATCTTTATCCTTCGACCTCAAAACCACTGAAAACGAATCGCCGACAGGAAGATTATTTTAACGGCGATCTGTGCACTTCTGCAGTAGATTATGATGGCAAACACCAACACCACCACCAACGTTGTTGCCATCGGGGTGCCATCTCCGGCGACGCCGGTCGCCCAAAACCACCGCTTCTACCAACACCTCTCTCCTTTCACCAGCACGCCCTCGCCGTACGCCGCCTCCACCGCCGCCGCCGCCACCGGCAGCCTCTGTAGCTGGAGCCCCCGGATCCTCAGCCTCCTCCTCCGTGCCCTCGCTTTCCTCCTCTCCTTCGCCTCCGCCATCGCCCTCGCCGTCCCGCGGCCCCAGGCGGCCCCCAGAGAACCCGGCGTCGACCGCCGGACCTCCGTCAGCATCCTGCACTACACCGAGTTCAGGTGACCGTGATCTCGACCTCTCTTTAATTTAACTCTTCGACTATTAAATTGACGTTAATTTGTTCGATGCCGGAAGTTACTGCTTGACGGCGGCGATCATCTCTGCGGTCTACCTGTCCTTTCAGCTGTGTAAAGGGATATGGGACATTGCTTTCAAAGGGTCCATCGTTCCTGAGAGAATCTCTGATTACATCACCTTCTTCTTTGATCAGGTAAATTGAGGAACTCGAATCCATCAATTCCAATTGGTTCAAGATATTACTACCGAACGAAGCTTATATGCTGAATGTATCTCAGGCCGTGGCTTATCTTCTCATCTCTTCGTCGTCGGTGTCGGTGCTTGCAGCCGAAAAGGTCGCTTCCACCAAATTAAGGGCTGCAGCAATTGCTTCTACAGTGTTCTCCTTCGGGGCCTTTTTGGCCATGGCCTCCTCGGCGCTGCTTGCGGGTTATAGGCTATGCAAACGGCTTATATGGTGATCCGTTTGCAACTCTCTGCAAATAAAGGTTTAGTTCCATTTCATCCAACGGTTCAAGATCCAAGCTGGCTGTTCATATGATCTTTGATGAGGAACTTGCTGTACGATCTCGGTGCTATTTTTTGATCTGTAATTTATGAGAAAAGAAGAGATGAATAAAAACTGTTTAATCTGCGATTTTGGTGATCAGAGATACATGTAATATTTTCTCTGAAGCCCTTTAAAAGTCCAGCAGAGTGTGTATGTTGCAAATGAGGAGATGTGACTGGGGAATATTAATATGTATACATATATAGTTATAGATATATGCTGACCTGCGCTGCGACAAGCACCCCCTCACAATTCAAAATATCAATTATTGAATCGTCAAAGGAAGTGACGACAGCATGCGGACGAAGGTTACAAACTTATCCTACCACCGGGCGAAAGAAACTGATGCTACACTGCACACAGCAACGTATTCATTTGGGCATTATTAACCTAGAAGCAGATTGAAAAAGAATTTAGAAAAAAAAAAAAAGAGGTTCAGTCTGGTAAGCATGCATCAGCGACTTGACTTGACTTATTGTGTGATAAATTAAGAGAGGCCTATCCGTTGATCTTTCAAATAGTTGAAAGCAAACAATGATAGAGGGTGATTCGAAAGAGATGAGACAAGAGAAGTTGAAGAGTAGTAAAGTATAGACTTTGGTTATGTAGGGTGCCATAAGAGCACAGCTTACAATTAGGGACAAGGAGATCAAATGGAGAGATCTATCTCTGTAACTTTCCATCCATAAAACTATCAGTGGTGAGCGAGGGATATAAATAGATACTTACTTGGAAAAGGGAAAAGCTACTGATTACGGAGATCCAATTTTTTATTTAGCTGACGATGGAAGGAAAGCTTGCCAACTAAGGCATTCTCCTAGCAAGGGGAAGAAAAAAGGGTAGTGAACCGAACATGTCTCCTGTGCTTGCAAGAACTGAAAGACTTATACAAGAGAAATAGAATAGTCCTCCCTATTTATAAGTGAAATAGAGAGGAATATCTTTAATTCTAAGTTATTGAAGCCATAGAAGAATCAGGGTGCAGCCTCCCAATACCAGAATGAGGTACAGCGGCAGCTGGCAGTGGACCTGTCTGTGTCCGTTGACCAAATCCCAAGGGACAGTCAATCTGGCCTCATCTCATCTCCTGCCCAGCGTTCCTCTGAGTCAAACTCCAACGTTCCTCACGCTCTTCCTGACGAGTAGCGAGTACTGCATGGGGGTACTGCTTAAGAGATTAGATTCATATCATATTCATCTAACATGGCATGTTTCTCCGATTCATGGCACTGCACTTCAACTCAAGGAGTTCCTTCTTCGATCGTAAGGCAGATTGATCTCTGGGTCAATTATTTGCAAATGCTGCCGTGGGTTGCTCGGTCTCTTGGGATGTTGGTTTTCCGCCCCCCACATGTGGGTCTACTGAGTTTGTATTGTTGACACTGGGAGTTCTTTTATTATTATTGTTACTATTCTCAATCTCAATTCCTTTTAGACATAAAAATAAGTTATAATCATGTGGAATCATGATCACAATTTGATTAAAATTTTATTTTAACACCATATTTGACATCATGGAATTAGACATAAAAATAAGTTATAATCACGTGGAATCATGGGCATATTTGACACACAGAGAAATAGACTTAAAATCATATGTTAGATTAAGCCAACATTCAAACCTGAAATTAAAAATAAATCATACGGTATAAAAATCTCAAACTTAGGGGGAGGATGGGTGGGGTTTGGGTGATTTTTACTTCTCTCTTACTAAACTTTTTCTTAAATAATTTAAAAAATCCAGTGTTCCTTACTATATGGTGCTTAAATAATTAAAATTTGAACATCCTAATTGGTTCTTTTAAGTTAGAAATCCATTACTATGATTTATTAATTTATAAATAGTTAAACACAGTCTAAGAATCTATAGTGAATGGTTATAAAATTAGATCACTAGCTTTCGATAATATATTTTGGGTCGCAAGAAGATAAAAATGAGGATGGATGAATTTGAATAGTAATTTTAAAAAAAATTAATAAGTGTATGTTACCGTAGAAATAAATGAGTATGAAAAGAATTAATTGATATAAATGAGTATGGTATTGGTTACAGATTGTGCTCATGGGTAATTAATTGGTTATTATTTAGAATTTAATTGGTTATATTTTTTCTTTACCAACGAAATAATGAGTTTCAAAATGATTAAATACAGATCATTTTTTTGGATTTTTATTTATAAAAACGTTACAGATCATTTTTGGAAAAAAAGAGATAAAGTAGGGATAGAGAAGGAAAAATTATTCTCTTTCCAATGGAGAAACGAACGAGAGAGGAGAAGAGAACCTCTTTCTTGCATTACCGATGCATGTTCTTTTAAAGAGCTCAAAGAAAAAGGATAACCAAGTAAAAAAAAATTGTAATCTATTTATTCTTTTTAAAATTAATAATATCTATCATAATTGAGTAGAATATAAACCCTACCACCGTAATAATGAAATTTTTTTACTACCATAATATTAGGGGGAAAAAAATCCTACAATTATAATGATGAATGTTTCCTCATTTTATCTTATTATATTTTTTAAAAAAAATATGGAGGAGAGACGATAAAAGTGATGTGGATGACATGCATTGCTGGAATTACAAGCATTCACTACATATTTTTAAAATGGCAGGATGGTGCGGGAGGACTAAATTTATCCAAATCCACGTTCAATTAATTAATTGACTCTAATTTTTGTTCATTTCAAAAAGCTTGTTGAATTGGGAAGGGAAGAGGTTGGTGATGCTGAAGAGGATGATGGTGAGAAAAAGAGAGGAAAAAAAATTTGTTGGGTGATCAGAGAATGCAGATGGTGAGAGAGAAAAAGAAGAGGAGACAGAGAGGAGAGAAGGGCATCTTCACTTGGCTTCCTGCGAGCAAAAAGCGCAGTGTGATTAAATTTAAAGTGCAGCAGCTGCATAAATTTTCCTCTCGGCAGCTGCTTTTGCGTTGTGATATTTTAATCAGCAGCGATCGCTTTCTCCCTCTCCTCTCGCTTCAATTTTTTTATAGTATTTTCTAGTTTGGTGGAAGCAATAGGGGCCGCAGAAAGATAGAAGAGAGTGAGAGAGAGAGATCAGCTTCCCCTCCTCCATGGGCTGCGGCCTCAGCACCTTCGCCGACGGCGACGGCGGCGGCTGCATTGACGCCAAGGATGTCGCAGCCGCCGCCCGAAAAGACGGCCGCGCCCGCGATGCCGCTCTGTGGCCGGCCCTTGAACCGGCAAATGCGAGCTCTTCTAGCGAGAAGATGGCGTGGGGGAGCAGCCTCATCTTCGCCGGGGCGGGCGCCGTGAGGCGGCGGGGGTGGTGGCGGCTGCAGCGGCAGCAGCGGAAGAGCGGGGAGGTGGAGAACCGGTCGTGGTTGCTCGCGGAGGCCCGGGCGCATGCCGCCGCCGCGGCGGAGTCGGAGTCGGTGCACTCCTCGTTCCGGTTCAGCTTCGGCTCGCAGACGGAGGCGGAGGAGGCCGCGGAGAACGCGACCACCCCGACCGCCACCGCGGTGCTGCTGTTGGTGGATTTGGAGGGGGAGGGGGAGGGGGAGAGGTTGGGGACTAGGATGGCCCGTGCTGAGAAGCGGCGGCAATGGCAGGGGCTCGAGGTTTTGGAGAGGTGCATCTCCTCGGCTGCCGGAGATTTAGTGAGATTTAGCTACTCCGAGATCTGCTCGGCGACGCGGGGCTTCTCCAAAGGTACCAATTTGCGACCTTTCCCCAACTTGTGGCTTTACTCCCTCGAATCAGGTGGGTAGAAAATGCTCGCTGGCCTTTTGCAGGACGGGAGCTCGGTATTGGCGGCCTGAGTCGGGTGTACAGGGGGAGAATTGGGACGAGGAGGAGGACGGTGGCAATTAAGCGGATCGAGGGACGGGATCGCGACAGCGCCAAGGCATTCTGCAGAGAGCTGATGATAGTTACTTCTCTTGGCAGCCCCTACGTTGTCCCTCTGCTTGGATTTTGCATCGACCAAGAAGGTCTTTTCCTTGTTTACAAGTATGTCTCAGGAGGAAGCCTAGATCACCACCTCCATCGCCAAGGTATTGTCCTTTTCACGCCTCATGGAATGTGAATTGAGATGTAACTTTTCAACTGAAATTGATCCTGGTGGCTGACACTGGGGACACAGAGAAGAAGAAAGGGAGGGGAAAGGTTTTATCTTGGGAGGTGCGGTATAAGGTGGCAATTGGTATAGCACGAGCAGTCGAGTACCTACATTTTGGCACTGATAGGTGCATCATTCACAGAGATATCAAGCCTTCGAACATCCTCCTGTCTTCCAATAAATCTCCCAAGGTAAGCTGACTTACTAATCACCTGTCTGAGGTATTTTCGTAAGTCCATTGGACTCATTATATGATCACCTTCTACGGTGCTATATAGATTTGCTAAATTGCTGGAACGACGATAAGCAATGCATCACCTTGCTGATTGAACGTAATTATGTTTAAGGTTTAATCAAACTTTTTTCTTCTAAAGAAAATTAAAGTGAACATCAAGTAGATTTCAAATCCTAAGAGAACCAATTTGCGCCTAGTTCAGAATGGTAGCTACATCATGTCTTGTTTCACTTCAGAAAAAAACTGTCAAACAAAAGAAAGGAAATTTTGAGCTGTGGAAAACTTTTGGTACAGTCTAGATGCATTGCACAGATAGGTGAACCATCCGCATACCATCATACTTTTGTTTCGACTTTGTATAAAATATCATCTGCTTGAATGGCTTTGCAGCTATGCGATTTTGGATTAGCTACATGGACTGACGGACCTTCTGTGCCCTTTCTGTGCAAATGTGTCAAGGGAACTTTTGGGTAAAGATATGGAATTCATTTACCCTCAGATCTCTCTCTTATATGATGTGGTCAAAATAACTAAATTTTTCTATCATCCTGATATGCAGATATTTGGCACCTGAGTATTTTCAGCATGGTAAACTGTCAGATAAAACCGATGTGTATGCACTTGGGGTTGTACTTTTGGAACTAATTACTGGACAGAAAGCAATTGATCGGAATAGACCTCAGGGAGAGGAGAACTTAGTCTTGTGGGTAAGGGCTAATCACTGTCTACCAATGCATTCGTAGTGCTGCAGTCATTCTAATTATTTTAGAGCATAGCATAGACATCTTCCGCTTAGGTAATTGCAGAGTTCTGTTTAGTACTTGACTTTCAAATTCCTTCTCTTAGTTGAGTTATCAACAGCAGGTGCACATACCATATAGCAAGTTAAGGTTCATTTTGGTCCCGTGCAGAAATGACAAATTCATAGATCTGCCCTTGTTTTTCAACTACATACTAAGATTCTTCATTCTTGTAAATGTGAAGGATATTCATTTGTTAGCCATAAATTATGCAATGCATTTATTGACAATGGCTCATAGTTTCGGCTCCCCCATAGGTGATAATGCTTCAAAAGTTGAACGATTCCTGCATTTCAGTATCTCATTGTTCATTTACAATAGACTTGTTCAAATAATGGTGATTATGCAAAGCAAATGATTGTACATTTCCAACCATAATAAGACAAAACATGTGAACTTAGAAATTAGCTAATTGCCGGATACAACTACCTTTGCCTATTGACAATCCGGGTGTGAATTGCGACCTACTTTTGGCATTTGACTATTAAAAAAATATCTAATTCAAGTTTTATTAGAAGATGGGACATGAATTGTATGAAGCATTGCTTCTAAAAGCCTACTTTCCATCTAATTACTGATGGTAGGTCTAGAAATTTTGTTGGGCACTTTTTATTTGTACTCGTCTGGTGCTTCAGTTGATTATGATGTCATATTTCTGCGCTGTGTTGTTCTAGTATGCATAAACTCTGTTGCATCTGATTCATTGACCAAAAATCATGCTGTTCTACGTTGACGCCCAAAGAGGTGGGAGTGAAATTGTATGTTCTTACCCAGTATGTGCACACATCTGCATTTCGACGTCCTTCCATCTATATTTCAAGTGTTTTTTTCTTGAGTGTCTTGGACGATTGTGTCATGCGATGCCAAATCATACCGTTATCAGTTGAAGAAAATGTTTGTGTAGCTAGTAGTATCTGTAACGGATATCACGTTATTGTGCTAACGAAATTGTTTATTTGGTTAGAGGACATTATGAATCACCTTTCTCAACTACTATTATATAAGTTTCTTTTAGAAGATTGTCTCATGCCATGCCAAAAGACAATGCCATCAAATCCTAATTAGTTGTTGGAAAAGTTCGTGTAGCTACTAGTGTCTGTAATGAGCGTCACTTTATTATGCTGACTAAATTGTTTATTTAGTTAGTGGACATCCTGAACCACCTTTCTCAACTACTATTTTATAAGCTTCTAAAACGTTGCCGCTCTTGTTTCATGAGTAATGTTTCTGCCATCTGTCTTTTGTGGACACATGAGTCTGTCTGTATGTATTTTCCATTAAAGAAGTTAGGAACAGATTGTCAAGCCATGAGCAATGCTTTCCTGAAGAGCCCCACTTGAATGATTTAGACAGTTACCTGGCCAATCTTAAAGGCCAAAACCTACTTGTTTGTTATATAAGCTATGGGCTTATGAGGTTTAAATGTGCAACTTTTGGCAGGCAAACCCTCTCTTACAGCAAGGAATTATAGCTTCTGGAAAGCTGATTGATCCGAGGTTAAAACCTGGATCTTACCGCTCGAGTGAGATGAACCGGATGATTCGCGCAGCCACCGCATGCCTCAACAATGAAGAATCAGGGAGGCCAGACATCACTGAGGTGATCGGAATGTTGCAAGAAGAAGACACCTACGACGACTGGTCTGTTTTCATGGCGAACGGTTGCCTTTCTGGCTATGCTGCCCACTCACACGACACACGGGCAAAGAGCGAAATGAGAGGTCATCTAGCTTTGGCCATGCTTGGTGTTTCCGACGAGGAAGAGGACTTCTATGATCGATGATTCCCTTTTTGTATCGGCATCTTCATCTTCTTAGCTGCTCCTTCCCGTTCACAGCGAGCGAAGTATGATTGTACATGCAGTGTTATATAAGCAACTTGTTTTGTTGTATTTGCCTTTTTTGTATCATGATGTTTGATTACTTCAGAAGCCTTGTAAAGAAATCAAATGCTCAGAGGACGACGCACAAGATCCTGCTAATTCACTTCTTTTCCTGTAAAAGATCAGGTTGACCTTTGTTTTATCCTTCTCATAGGTTTTATCTCCTGTCAAAGAGGAATCTCTAATAATATATTGTGCGAGTTTTAATCCATTCTGTCGTGTTAGAGAGTATGAGCAATAGCGTTCTGGACGAGTTGACGCTGATGAGATCCAAAGATATATATATATATATAGACGTTTTCATCCATTTTATAGCACATTTGGTATAAAATTCATATTCTACTCTATACGATGAGAATATATGGGTTCACCCCTACTAAACATGTGTTTATTGATTGAAGCATGAGACGCTCCATCTCTAATGTAATAGAAATAAAAATAATATATAATATTGATGCATATACAAGTTACTACCTTCATTAAATCACTTAGCATGGATCCTAAAATATTAGCTAGATCAGAATAATTAATTAGGCTTTAAGATTAACACTTGATGATTAGATTACATTCATCTAACATATATTTTATACTAATTACATACATCAAGAATTTACCCACTGTTTTTTTACGATACTCAACCTATTTCAGACAGTAACGGGTGGGTTCAGTTAAAATTGTTCTCAGCCAAGTTGGATCGGATGCCAAAATCAAGGTTATGCTGCGCCGTAGTTTGTATTTTAATATTAGTTCCTGTGAACCGGCACTTTCTACGTTTTATCCAGAGATGAGTTGAGGGCGACATCGTGAGAAAGGAAACAAAATAAATAAATACATGATTCACAAAGATAAGGCCCGCATTCGTGGTTTCAGTTACAGCTTCTCTGGAACATCTCCGGCCATCTACTCCTCCTGCAACCGCAATGGCCTCTATCTTGAGTTCACCAGCTCTCCTCACTCGCCCACTGACAAAGCCACAGCTCTCGTGCTCGCAAACACCCCGCTCTCAGCCACCTCCAAGCCAGCCGCAGCAGCAACCTCTCCAACCCCAATCCCAATTCCAACCTCAACCCCCGGCGGCGCAACCCCCGTCTCCGGCCCCTCCCAGGCCTCAGCAGAAGGTGAAGCGCGCCGCCGAGTCCACCGATTGGATCTCCTCCAGCTTGACACGACGTTTCGGCCTAGGGGCGGGCCTAGCCTGGGTCGGCTTCCTCGCCGTCGGCGTCATCTCGGAGCAGATCAAGACCCGCCTCGAAGTCTCCCAGGAGCAAGAAAACACCAAGTCTGCACCCTTCCTCGCAACCCCTTCTCCTCCAAATTAATATTAATTATTACTCCTAACCACGACAATTTTTTCTCTCGTACAGGGTTGTGGAGAATGAGGAAGAGGTGGTGCTGGCAAACGGTATCAGGTACACTGAGCTCAGAGTGGGCGGCGGCGCGTCGCCGAGGCCGGGGGACCTGGTGGTGTTAGACCTCGAAGGGAGGGTGGAGGGCGGCGGCGGGGCGCCGTTCGTGGATACATTCGGGGAAGGGAAGAGGCCGCTGGCGCTGGTGATGGGGTCGAGGCCGTACACGAAGGGGATGTGCGAGGGGGTGGAGTACGTGCTCCGGACGATGAAGGCCGGGGGGAAGAGGAAGGTCACGGTACCGGCGATCTTGGGATTCGGAGAGGAGGGCGCGGACTTGGGCTCGGGCTTGAGGATACCGCCGGCGGCCACGCTCGAATACATTGTGCAGGTCGATAAGGTGTCGATCGCGCCTGCTTAGAGCTTGAGAGGGGATTGTGCGAGGTCCATCATGAGCATTCCCCTAATTCATAATTTATGTAATAGATCAGTTTTGGTTTTCTGAGTGATGTATATTTTATTTGTTCCAGTACAAATTTTATTCGTGATCCTTGACTGAATTTTCAAGGAAAAAATTACCATTTAAAAACAGCAAAATACACAATAAAAAACGCAATATTCTAATTGCAAAGTTTATTTTTGGACAGACTTAAAAATAGCGAATAGATTAAGCACGAGCCGAGATGTCCACAGGGTAACCAACTCCTTTGGAGTGTCCGCTATCTTTGACAACTTGTGTGCTAATTAGACAATGTATACTGCAATGGTTCTTTAGTCCCAACAGCAAACTAGGATCGGAACAACACGTACAAAACTGGATAACTACACGACATATCTGTAGGTGACATATCTCCCTGCAGTCTCACTGGGGCGAATGATCTTGACGACTTGTCCTCGCTTGAGACCGTAGTATCTTGCAATAGGGTCTGTAACTTGAATGCGAGGAAGCTGTCCACACATGAACAGGGCACAATACATACAACAGAGAAAATGTAATTAGTGTGCAGAGTAACTTAAAAGAACAGAATACAAAAGGATATATTTCTATCAAAACCCAAATCGTGTAACAGTATTTCTATTCTAAAATGATGGTTCAATGTGTGCAGTCAAATCGCAACAATATCGAAAAGGTGCCTACCAAAAACATAGGTGATTCAAAAAAAATATGTTCTATACTTCTATTACAGATATGTCAATACCAAAGCAGCAAGAAGAAACTTGTCTTATCAGTCATAAAACTTGGGTGATAGTCATCTCGTTCTTTGCAATTGGCGTTCGATAAAAACAAACTAGGGTGGAAAAGTGATAGATGAATGTTGGACTTTATGGTATTTTCAAAACATTAGTGTATGCTACACAATCAATCTTTTTTTTCTTTCCAAGTTAGCATATTAAAAGTTCTCTTTTGAGAACTCCTCCCTGTGATACTACCTGACTAGGAAAACAAACTCTTGAGACACGGTTAAGTCAGGTTGGTTCCACCCTTGCCGCCCACCATCATTGCCACAGTATCTCCAGAAGTCTTCCCCATACAAATTTTATTATAACTTGATCCATGTTCTCCATTTTCCATATTGGCATTAGCTAAAGTTGGCAAAATGTTTCTAAAGTGTTCTTCCATGTGTATCACATATGCAAAATATGTACTTCAATGATATTGTAAATACTATTACATACGGCCTAGTTAACGATTCTGCAAATCCATAGCTTTCTAAAATTTTCAGTCTTTTTTTTTAGAACTTAATGAGTCTTGAACCCAAGACCTCATGATCCTTCCGTATAGAGCCCAATTACTCTAACCAGAGGAGTGTACACTTTGTGTACATAAAATTTTCAGTCTTAATAATTCAGTTTCATCTTTTTCTACGTATCCTGTCGTGCCCTGATTTTGAAAGTAATTAGAGGAGAAAAGATAAATAATACGAAAGTGATTAGTACAAGAAACTCTAAGATCATTAAGGAAGCAACCTACGAATGGGCCACTAGAAGCAACCAAAAATGTCATTCGCTGATTCTCTAAACTGACAAACACTTAGCTTCTATGTTTTGCATCGTATCTAAAATTACTTGCTTGGGAAAAATAATGTACAAAAAGTTATGTATTACTAAATTGGAACAAGTTGACATGTAAAACATGAACACAAGAATGAGTTATACCTAGCTAAGCATAATTATCATTACAGTTCATAAAGATGACATAAAATTGCATGAGCATGCTTGCGAGATAAAGGATGCTGCTTACTCACATGGAAATTTAAAAAAAATAGCAATTACCTTAGGAGATCAAAAAACTCAATTTAACTTCATAGCAACAAAATAAAAAACTCAAGAGCTTGGTAAATATTAAACCTGAGTTTCTTTTAGAGTATAACGTTCTAGTAAGGTCTTCTTCTCCTCATTAGTAAGAACCTGGTGCTCTGGAACAAGCACATGATCCTTAATGTTCACCAGCAGCTCAGCCTCCTATTTTTTTAGAAGGTACATATAACAGGTTATATTTTGCTTTATTAAAAAAAAGATTGGAAGATAGTATAATATGAAAACATGAATCTTTAATGTAGTAATCAAGGCTCAAAAAAGGATATAAAAAATACAGGTATTGTTTTGGTACTCACCTGAAAAACCTCCAGATGATATTTCGGTGATAGTTCTAGGAGATATGATTTTGCGAATGGAGTCAGATTTTGCTGAAGAACTAATACTGCTCGAGGTACACTCTCTGATTTCATCAATTCAACATACTTCTTAATGTGCTTCATACCGACCTTGTCATCATTTGGAAAGAAAACATATACCTGGTTTCATGGAAGAACTAATATTTTTAAGAAAATAATCTTGTTAAGATCTATCCTCATGAAACATGAGCAAAAAAGCAAATGATAACATCCAGCAGTGCTATGAAGATACTGAAGGAACTAAGAAACAATGAGATTTATAATATCTACTCATCCAATACACTATTTGTTTAGTGATTCTATCATATAGGTACACATCAAATTACAGTTCAACACAAAGCAAGTACTACCTAAAATAAGCTAGTACCAAACTACACGAGGCTACATGAAAGGTTATCTTGGAGATAACTCCAGGGACAAAATAAGTGTTTTAGATGCAAGTGTCTGAATAAACTCTGAGCTCTCTCGTACATAAGAAAGGGCAGGAAGGACAATATCATACACATTTCTTAAATCAAAAATACATGATAACAAATTCTATATAGGTGCATGTCCAAACTTGCCCAGTGCTAAATGATGATCTTGGTGAGAACAATTCTAGAAACAGTGTGTTAGATGCAAGTGTCTGTGTCCCATCAGAAACCTTTTTCTTTCATAGACATTTTTTTATCTTTTTTTATATCCACCATGAGCTCAAATCCACAACCACCTGGTTAAGAAATTTCTGCTGTAACTAGCTAAGAAACATTAGTTGTTCTTATACACATTTTCGATTCAAGATATACAATATGGAAATTTTTACATAGGTGCACAGCCAAACTCGCGAAGTGCCTAAAGCCTAGTGGAACAGATACCCAAATCATTTCAGCCACCCAAGCAGCACCTCAGAGATAAAAGAGGCATAGACAGCGAGGCATATCATGGTGCAAAAGGTACCTCAAAACATGATTTTGGAGAGAATAATTCCGGAAACAGAACAGGTGCATTATGTGCAACTGTCTATTACACATGACCTTTCATACATAAGAGGAAAAGTTTCACATATTAGGGATCTAAGATGTATAGATAATACAAAATTGCCATATTTAACCAGGAATGAAACCATCTTCACAATTAAATGGGAACAAAGTACATCATGCTGGTTATTATTTTATTGCATATCACATAGGATACTAATAATTTGAAGGATTTTATTCTATAATAATTTTCTACACTCATTCTAAAAACTTGATAATGTGACTTTTGAAAATATATATATAAATATCTTCAGATTTAACTATCTTTTCATTAGGTGTCATTCATGTTTAAACATGATGTAAAACAGCGATTAATTGAATAGATATAAAATAAGCTCTGGAAAGCTCACATTAGCACCAAAAATAATTAGCCTGTCAAGCAGTAAATATACACCTAAAATATAGTGCGGTACAAAAAAAAGTTTAAAGATGTTAATGATGCGTGTGTTTAAGCAACTCAGACCACTAAATTTGCTAGAATTCCCTTCGTCAAGAAAATGTTGAGAAACAAAACACAGATAAATGCATACCTGAAGCGTTCAGAACGAGCAAAATTTCCCACAAATCAAAAACACATCAACCGAGATAGCATATATAAAGGAACAGAAGAGGACCTGGTCAGTTGGGACGTTTTTCCTTGACTTGTTGATGAAGAGATCCTCGCGCTTGAAGTTTTCCCCAAACTTCTCTCTGAAGTCCCGCTTGCTCATCTTAATCTCGTAATCCACCACCAGGTAGCCCCGATCCCGCAGCATCTCCATGACCGTCCGCCGGATGCGGAACATGCGGCTCACCAACTCATCCCCCATGGAAACGTGCTTGATACCGCTGCTCGATTCGACCGATCTACGCTGTCAATATCAGTTGGCGGTGCAGCCAACGAGCGACAGCTATCGGCGGGCGAGAGGAGGCATTAGGGTTTTCGATCAATTTTGCGCAGACGCAAGGTATTAAGGGTGGGAGAGATCCTGACCTGTGGTGGGACGCAGGAGGAGGAGGGACTTCGCCGGCGGCTTGAGGACGCTGCCGTTTGATGGAGAGAGAACGAGGGGTGCGGCGAGAAGGTGCTCGGCTGAGTACGGGGTGGAACGAGAGATACCAAGGTTTTAGGGTTTGCAAGCGCCCATTATAAGAAAGGGCTTCGCAAGCGGTCATCGGGTCACCAGGTCCTCAAATTGATTAGCTAATTTAATAAAAAATATATTTAAGTTATAAGATAACGCATAGTTATATCTATAACTAATATCATTTTTATTGTAAAAAATATACTTATTTTTTTAACATGCATAGTAAGTGGAAAAAAAAATTTAGAGATAGCCTTCGAATTAAACGGACGAATTCTGGTTTTTGAGGAATTTTTAAATATATATATCCCTTTTGTACTTCAATTTCTCTAAATTTTAAAATAATAATAAAAAACTTTTATATTTTAGAACTTATATTTACAATTATTCATAATTCAGTTAGCTAATGTAATAATGTTCTTTTAATAATATTCAATATCAGACTGTCACTGATTAAGATAACAGGTCATTTTAAAAAATGATGGGGAAATTATCCTAAAAGATAAGCTCAACTCTTTTTTAACTTCTTGTGCGAACCAACTAATGAAACGACATGTGAAAAAAAAATAAATATGGGTTGAAGGTTTTGACTCCGACCGGTTGAAGTCAAATTTTGTCCAACTAATGATAATCCGTGAGCTCTTTTTTCGTCTGCACTGATTCGTTAAGGACCTCCTTTTATCCAGTTAATTTGTAAAAATCTATTCGTAACATTTTTAGTTACCCTCAAAAGCTATATTCATTGATTAAAACTTAAGTAGTACATACATATTATAAATCATGATATATCAAGATAAAAAAAATTTAATCAAAATACTTTACTATACATACTAGTTAGATAATATGTAAACCTAAGAGTTAATAAGGGTATCTTTGTAATTTAAATTTCTATATATATATATATATAAGTTCACCAGATTATTTAAAAATTTTATAGTTAAATTTGGTCCCTAATATATAAATATAAAATTCATTGGCTCCACGGATGATAAGTTAAGTCCAATTGTATTCTGAATATGGGGTTGAAAAGGAGAGAACTCAACCTTTTTCTAATTCTATTTGATTCCTGATCTATAAATATTTGAAGAACACGTCTAAGCCAAGCAAACTAAAAATATATCTTCTGGGCAAGGCGATAGCATGCATATAAAAGAAGCGTATGAGGAAAGAGATGCCCCACTGGCGATTGGAACCCCCAACTGATTGAAGAAATAAGTAGTATGGTTAATCAATCAAAGGTTAAGGAAAACGAAAGGAGTTTGGAGGGAGGACATGTTCTTGGTCGTCAGCTTAATCGCGTAACTAGGCTTTTTTTTCTGCATCATTAAGGGGCCAACTATGATGTTATGCGAAGAAGATCTACGCGTGCAACGAGGAAGGACCTTTTTTTTTTCTCACCCCCATATATTTAATACATGTATAAAAGAATTTTTAATTCTTAGTACGTTGGATGCATGGACGATCCCTAGTATCGATAAAACTAAACCACATTATTTTCGAACCGGGATGATATTTATATTATCGAGCATTTGGTATAGTCTTCCTTAGTCTGCATCGTGTGCACCCTCTGACTTGGAATAAAACTACAAAGTTAGTTAGAAGACATCCAATTATGCGCATATTTGTCCCGCCAATATTTTCAAAAAACAAACGAAAACCACACATTCAACCCCTAAAGAATTGTTGAATATTACTCAAAAAAAATTTAAACCTAAAAATTGAATCGGTCAAAAACAAAATCAATTTTGATTTTAAAAGCCTCAATCTAACTTTAAAACGAAATTGAAGCTCCGCTTCATTGTGAACCCTTAAAGGGTGGCTTGGAGATGGACCTAACGCCGTACCGCCACCGTTTAGTAATCCAGCGAATTAAAAAAAAAAGAAAAAGATCATTAAAGAGCCATCACCTTCCTACCTCCTTCAGCCTGCTATAGCTATGGGAAAATAAATAATAATAATAATAATAATACTGGGAGAATTTGTGATCCTACTTCCTGCTTCCTCTTCCTCTCAATCATCATCATCATTCGCCAACCAAACCTTAATCCATTCCCCCCCAATCCAAAGGGGGAGCTGCGAGAAATCTATTCTAATAGTGTAATTAGCGTGCAATTAACATTAAAAAGAGAGAGAGAGAGAGAGAGAGAGGAGCAATAATTAGTGTGTCACCAGCCTGGTACAACATAAATTTGTGTTCTCTCTGCGCCCTGCTTGTCCTTTGTGTCTTGTGCGGCTTCGTTCTCCTCAGGGAGAAAAGAAAGTAAATGTGATATAAGAAGGAATGGACGAAGTCCAACGTTTAATGCGCACAGTTTTATCTCAACATTCCAGAGGAGAAATAGCAGCCGTCTCCCGTGGGAAGGGAGGAGGAGGAAATCCTGGTCGCCGTGTCTAAAGGTCAAGCAGGTCGCGTCGCCGGGGGCGACCGCCGACGGTGACGGCGCTCGTGCAGCGTTGGTGAGCCTCCACCCCTCCGGGCTTCTCGAGGGAAGGCAAGAGCTGCGGCGTTGACCGACTGCCGCCCGCCGCCGCCGCCACCTTATGTGCTTTGCTCCCGAGAAAGAAAAAAAGCCGACTTGTTTTGTTGTTCACCAGCAAGAGGCTTGCTTTGGGGCACGGATCATGGCCCGATCGAAGAGCATTTTACAAGAAGGGTAACAAAGATTCACGGAGCAAGGCATTCATATTGAGGGATTTCTTTGTCCATTGCAAGAGATTCACAGACCAATTACAGAGCAATCGAGTAAACAAAATGAGATTTTTCCTATGTAGAAAACTAGCTAACGATTGAAGAAGAGACGGGGATTTTTTTTCCTTACTCTTGTTGGTGTAGAGTCGAAGCCTCGGGGCTTCTTCTTGCTATGATCGAATTGGGAGAGGTTAACGGCGGCTGAAATTTGAAGACGGCAGCCCGGAGCAGGAAGAAGGGTTTCGGAGAGAAAACGGTGTCTTGTCACCGCGGGTAACCTTACCAAGCTTTTTAACTGGGAACCCTGTAGGAGTCGGCGGTGATCTCCGAAAGCCACATGCCGGGGAACAGGGACTGCGAGAAGAACAATAACCAGAAAACATGAGAAATATGATCTGTATGCATTTAAAAAAAAATCGAGTTTTTAAAAAGGAAATAAACCAAGAATCGAAGAAGAAGAGCGATCCGAGTTGGTTTTTCATATTTTCTGTTTTTGGATCGCAAGGCAACCCGAAATCGTCGATAGCAACGAGAAGGTGGAAAAAATAGAAGAAGCGGGGAGAAGAATCTCACATCGAGCTGCTTTTGGACCGCCCTGGCACGCTTCTTCGGCCGGCGGCGAGCCCTGCACCCGGTCACGGCGTAGATGTCCTCGTCGATCTCGTCCCTCGTGAGCGAGATTGAGAACTTGGGCCGCTCGCGCCGCTCGGGGTCCTCAGACCTGAGCCGCACCGTTCTCTTCTCCGGGGCTCCCTCCGGCGACCCGGTCGCACGCCGCTCGGCCTCCACAGGAGCCCTCGAGGCCCTGCGTCGGGCCCTCAGGTTCCACCGCTGCGCCGCCGGCTCTGCCGACGTGTCGGCCACGGGTTCCGGCGTGAACTCCGGCACCGGCACCGGCACCGGCGGGGGAGTCGGTGCCGCAGCCGCCGCCACCGCAACGGACCTCGCCTTCGCCCCGCCGCTCCCGACCCTGGACAGACACGGGACCTCCGGCACAGGAACCAGCTTCATGCGGTCGGCCGCCTCCCGGAGGTGAACCAGCAGCTTCTCCCTGACCTCTTCGATCCCCGGGTCGTCGTCGCCGTCGGCGTCGCCACAGTCAGGGGGGGCAGGGATCCGCGCCCCGCGGGCCTCGGCGGGGGCTGCCGCCGATCTCCGTCCACCGCCGGCGATGATCTCGCCCTTGCCGTTCACGCTCATGCAGCGGAGCACCCGGTGGTTGCCCCACGTCTTCAGGAGGGGGAAGGAGAGGTTCTGGAGGAGGTCCGGCTGGGGCTGGGGCTGGGGCTGCGCCTCGCCGCGAGGGTCGGGCGGCGCATCGGTCGCCGTCGGCGCCCGCGGGGCCGAGCGGGGGGTCGGATCCGGCGGGCGGGGTGGCGTCTCAGCGGAGATGACCATGGGGGGGCGGCGAGGCGATCCGGGCCTCGCGGCTGCGGTCGGCGAGGGGGCGCCGGGGGATACGAAAACCGACGGTGAGGGAAAGGGGGGAGGGTTTTCCAACGTTGGTTTGGTGTGAGGGTGAGAATAGAGAGTGGAGGCGGGGGGAAGGGCGAGAGTCCTTAAGGCGAGCGATGTTATAGAATAGAAGGGAATAAAGTTATATATACAAATTAATAAAGGTTAATTATAGAAGAAAATTAGACTATTTGGATATATTTTTTATTTTCTTAATAATTATTATTTATTATAATAATAATATTTGGGCATGGGATGGGAGGGAAGAGAGAAAGGGGTGTATGTAGAGTGTGCGGCCACCACAGGGAAAACGTTTCGGTGTGAGGCCGGCGATGTGATTCGGGGCCAGGGAAATATCGAGGAGCAGTACACGAAAATAAGAGTATGATGGAGATACATCGAATCGACGTAGGAGCGGATGCATAACTGCGTTCAACGTAAAAGCCACGCGCCGAACACGTGCGAAACCATCTGCGCTCTTATCATTATTTTTTCTACGGAGGGTTTTTATTTCTAATTAATCCAACGTTAAATAAGATGGAGTGGTACGAACTCATAACCTAATACGCACAGAAAAATGGAGTTAATTTTTGACGGTAGCCGCCAGTGCACGCATCTACAAGCACGATCGAATGGTGTTTAAGTGCAAAATTTTAGACACGATTGACCTCAGCAGTAATGCTGTTATTTCCGCATTTAATTATCATTTCCACTTATAATTTGTTTTGTTTTAACTTTATCGTTGTTCTTTTACAAATACGGTATATATATTATTTTTGACGATCACTGAGGATGAAATGGACGCCCCTATTTTTAGAGGAGCAACGATCCAACAATTTGATTGAGTAATTGGCCTGTAAATATAATCTAGCAATGCTGGAACGCCACTTGTTTATCTATAAATTATGATCGTGTTAATTTCAGGTAATGAAAATAAATGTTGGTGCGTGCACTTTGAATAATACATCTTGGTAAAGCACAGATATTTTACTTTAGATTTTCGTGTTATGAATTAACCTTTTATTTTATTTTATTCCCACATTATTTTCCATCAGTGAAATGGCTTGGACTCCTCTATTTATCATAATAATAAGCGTATTTGATATCGGAGTCCCTCGCTTCATTTGAGCAGTGATTTAGTGAAATGTATTACTAGTTTGTGCTGCAAGCATCGTCACCATTTTTGATTCGCCTAACTAACGATTTCGATTTTGTCAAAAACTGGATTTTTTTAATTTTTGACCCTCCTCCGTCCTGTTTCAATTAAGACTATTACTACTGCTCGATTTAATCTTGTTTCTCTGATACTATCAAAGAAAATTTATCTTATTTCATTGACATATCTGTAACCTTAAAAAATATATCCTCTAATATATTTAAAATATTATAAATCTTTCTTCTGATGTTTTAAGATGATAAAAACTACTCCTCTAAATATAAAAAATATTATAAATATAAGAATAATATTTTATTTTTTATTATTTTAAAATTATACAAGCTAATCCTAGTTTATTACTTTTATCGTAATTATTAAATATGATTACAAACTAATCCATTAATGTTAATTTTTTTTAAAAACAAGTCCTCAGCAGAGTCTTAATACAACCCTCAAGTGCGCAGGAGCGCTGTGAATAATAAGAAACATTAACGAGTGAGAAAATATAATTTTAATATTGAATTTGTCAATCATCCTTAGAGCTTTATATAGTCTCTCAACTTAATCTAAGAGGATTCTAAGAGGTATGATTTTTTATTTAGATCGATATACTCTAACTAACTTTACATTTGTTGAATCTTTCATTTTTTTGTAATGATCTATCCTGAATACCTATTTATCTTTAAGAATATAACATATATCCTATAGTTAACTTTAATATTTAATATTTAACTGATTTGTAAGTAAATTATGTATAGTCTTTTAATCTTTATTATATAAAATATAATTTTTTTATGACTTTACAATTAAATTTATTATTACTGGTATAATATTAAATGTTTATTTTAAAAGTAAAATAAAATAAAATATAAAACCAACTCAAAGTAAATATCGAATTCAAAATTTGATTTTAAATTATTATAAAACTTAGGTCTCGGTGCTATAATTTTGTACACGATTAAAACCACGAACAGACAAATTATTTGGACGACCAGCTCATCAACCAAGCTAAACTAAGGGAGAATTAATAATTGCATTCCGAACGAAGAATTATTCTATAAATCAATGGCTAAACTAATAGATCAGTGGCTTCAATTGATTTTTTCGGGATTCAAAATCTATAGTCGACCGAGTCTATTTTTGTTTTTTCAAGCTCAAATATCGTAAAGTAGAAATGCAATCATTTATCTGTGGCCGGATATGAGTGACTTAGGCCGGCTAATCTTTATCAGGGAAGAATTTTCTTCAAAAAATAATTATCATGAAATATGAAAAATAGATGTGGATTTTTCAATAAATTTGCAAAAAAACAAAGAAAGCCAATATTGTAATTTAGCCAAAGCCGACTTCAACCCATGAAACGTTGACCGTTTTTGCCCGGTGACTTCCACGGCTTTCCAATTATAGTCAATATTTAGACATCTCGAGACAATTAGTCAACGCCGTTTAGGTTTTAAAATAGAGGGGAAAACAGCGAATCTTTCTATTTTGTTTTGTTGGTATAAAAACAGAACAGACAGGGCGTTCGTTACTCAAACCTTCTCCTGGCTCATCCTCCTTAATAAACCATACCCATATAATATAAGCTACAAATATATCATTATTATTAAACATGTTTTTTTTAAAAAAAATGAAACTGTATTCTGATAAATAATAAAACATATTTTAAATATGTTTATCATCCTAAATTCTGTTATCTCCTATCTCAAGTCTTCCTAGTTTAACTAATCACTTCTTAATAGAAATATAATTTAAATAATATAAAATTCATATATTGTAAAATCATAACATGTTTTATTAGAACGATATCTTTATTTTAAATTAATTACTAACAATAACGTTTTAAAATCAATAATATGTTATTAAAAAATCATATACATGAGATATCTTACATTATTAACGTTTTAAGCTTTTGCAGCTTAAAAGAGGTACTAGATCGTAGCTATAAATTTTTTGCATAATTGAATGTGCTGTATAATTAACCTTCTCCTCTAATCCCAAAAGATCACTAAAGAAGTAAATAAAGCATTAAAATTAATCTGCAGTCCTCTGTGCCTTTAAAAAGTGAGGAGAAAAAAAAAAGTGTTCGCAATAACAACGTATAGTTAGCATTTATTGTTGGGTCGTCAAAATTTAATTTTTCCTGTATCCCCTGATCTTTCCAAAACTTTATTTGTAGAGCAAGTTGGACAGCTCTTCATCACCACATAATTATTATTTTCATCAGTATAAATTCATAATCAATACAATCGGCCCTTTTTTAAAATAATAAATATTTTTTTAAAAAAATTAATTTATAATAGTTTTCTTAGTTCAAATCATAAATCTAGATCTCTCGTAATGATTGCCTTTTCAACTTAGATATAATTACATGCCGTTACCTTATAATTCGTATAATTGTTCCTATTTCTATAGTAATTGTTAATATTTTATATTTATCTTTACGGATATTTGGCCTTCAACTTAAAACAGTGTTGAATATGTTTCCAGTTGCCTTGTCGTCCAAGTTAAAACTTTTTTCCATTTTGAGCGTATGGACTTCTCCCGAGGATGCTGCCCGCTTGATAAAGAAATTAATCAGCACGGGCTCGTAATCTTGCTAATTTAATCGACATAGATTTGTCCAACTTGCTGCATAAGTCATTGCTGTGGCATCACAATCCCTTTTCATCCTTCAAAAACACAGTAAAGGTGAAGGTTTTTATAGCATAAGAGATCTTTTAAGTATGTGAGAAATAATTTACGATTTATAATAATTCGCTATATTATCAAGATTTACATTAACCGAGATAAAAATAAAAACGGGAATACGCCGAATTCTAAACGAAGTTGGACAAAAAGTTAATCAACACGCCGTTCCGGCGTACCCTCCTATCTACCTATGATGTTATTGTTCCCTCCCCATTTAAAGGCCGGGTGGGTTTTCGAGTGGGAGAATTGTTTCTTTGGCAGAAGACCGATTTCTTCTCCGCATCGGATCGTTATTTCTATTACCATAACCGACCAATATCAAAATTACCACAATAGCCTTCTTTTCCCTTAATATTTACGAAAAGAATTAAAATTTGAATTTTACTATTCTCATTTGACCAAGAGGGAGTTCTCTGCGATTTAATATAAGTGGAGGTATGTAAATGCAAATGCCCCAGCTCCTTATCTTGCGGTCAGGATTAAATCATGTAGAATCATCACGACCGTCCACTTGAATCCCACTATCCAAATTATTTATTTTATTTATTTATAAACGACCCGCGAGAGAGAATTGTAAGGCAACTCTCGGCAAAGAGGCCGCACCAACACTTGGAATCCTCCCCCTCCCCTTCTCTTCCTCTTCGTCTTCGTCTTCGTCTTCGTCGTCGGCTTCTTTCTTCTTCCCCTTCCCGCCGCTCGATTCCATGCTGATCGACGCCGGTGAAGGCGTAGCCGGTCCCTTCCGGGAGCCGGAGCGCCCTGTCGCATTCCCAGTCCCCCCAGGCCCGCTGCTGCCTCCGCGCCAGCCACGGACAAGACTCCACAATTTCTCCTTCCCCACCGGCAACTGGGGATCCCAGAGAACCCTCCGATGCTCCAACCTCTCCCTCGGCTCCGGCGGTGATTCCCTCGGATCTGCTGAGCCCACTGCCGCGAGGCGGCCGCCGTCTCCCCCGATGAAGCCCGTCCAGTCGCTGAAACGGTCCCCGCGGTCCAGGGGCTCCAAGGAGGGCGAGGGGAGAGGGTGCGAGGAAGCGGATGCTGAGAGGTCCGATTCTCCTGCGCCGGCGGCTGCGGAGGCGGCAGGCGCCGCCAGGCCGTGGAATCTGAGGACCCGGAGGGCGGCGTGCAATGCTCCGGCCGAGAACCCGCAGTCTCGGTCCCCTACCTCCACCTTTGGATCTTTGACGGCCGAGAAGATGCCTCAGAAGGGGGTGGACGTGACAAAAGGGGGATCGGACTTGGGGAAACGCCGAAAATTCTCTATTTCGCTGACGCGGGAGGAGATCAGACAGGACTTCTTGGCGATCCTGGGTACAAAGCCCCCTCGGAGGCCGAAGAAGAGATCAAGAACCACCCAGAGGCAGCTCGAGGTAAGAAATTTTAAAAGAGAAGAAAAAAAAGTTTTTTTTAGTAGATTTGTCTCATTCCCTGTTATCTGCAATAAATTTAACCCTTTCTGATATCTGTCACTAATTTGGGTTTTTCTCTTACTTTTTATGTGTTGATTCTTTCTGCAGCTGCTTTATCCCGGGCAATGGTTGTCGGAGATAACTCCGGCAATGTACAAAGTTGATGAATGAGGTGCTACTAATTGCATATTCGTACAAAAGAGTACCTGTTTCCCTAATGTTTTGAATCCAAGTTTTCAAATTTGAACTGAATAAGTTGTTATTTTGTCTTATTGCAGCTTCTGCAGAAATTTAAAACTTGCTGAAGAAGGGTTTTGTTTCATGGAGAAGTAATAGTTTATTGTTTTCAGGCGAAAGGATTACTGTGTGCCTGAAACATGTTAGACTAGTTTCTTAGGTTTTTCTTTTTTATTTTATATGTAAATTGAATGTTTTAAACTAACTAATAAAGGCTGCATTCAGTCTCCTTCAAGAGTGTTTCTTCACATGATGGGATTCTAATCTTTTTTTTGATTAAGATTTAGACCTATAGAGGTTTTGCTGAGATGCATAGAACAATTGGTTGAGAAGTTTTGATATGTGTAATTATTTTGTACCTCCACGTAAAGTATATATTTTGCACTTCTTTTCTTCTGGCAAAGATATCCTTCATCTGAGGCAAACATTAAATAGTGATATATTTGCTCGAGTAATTGACTTTTTTTTTAGAGGAGTCTGAAAGTCATTAACTAGCTCGTGAGGAATGAAGAATTTAGCTGATTGCTTCTGCAGATGATGTTTCCTTCAGTTCTTGTTGATGTTTCAGCGTATACAATTTTACATAAATGATTAAGAAGTTCACGAGGAATGAACAGTTTAGCTGATTGCTTCTACTGATGATGTTTCCTCCAGTTCTTGATGTTTTAGTGTAAACAAATTTACATAAATCATTTTTCTTCTGTGGCGTTTGGTGCCTCTTATGGATTTGGAAGCTTGTGTGTGGCATTAACTGGGATCTTGTTTACCTTGGGTCTTCCTGCTCTACCCCGTATCAACTGTCTTAGAGAACTCTTGTATCCATTTCAATCTTTAATGTTGGGGAGAAGTCTAATTAAAAGTTAGGGGATGGTGTGGTGATAAAGGGAAGGTTTAATCATCATGTGAAGTTATATTAGAATCTTTGTCCTAAATACTAAGCTTAAGTATTTTGGTATCGGGTATCGACCCTTTTTGACATCATCAAAGTTTCTTTTACATTATCCTCGCGTTGCTCCTTCTGTCCATCTGTAGTATTACCACTTTTATATCTCTTTGAGGTGCATATTTATTGGAAGATGTAATTACTTGAATGGATGTTTCAATGTGTCGTCAGAAATAACGTCAGTATGCAGATGAATGATGCCGGTGCTTCTTATATTGTTTCTTTTACTTTTTTTCTCCAAACCTTTGGTGCTTGGCATTATTTGAAGGACATAGATAGTACTATGATCATTATACTCATCATGTTGAACTAGATCCTGCTAACCAAATGAATATTACGAAGAAGCTGCTGCTTACATGGAGCTGAACTATTCCAAAATTCAAGCATGTCTTACTTCTCTGGTCTTGAAGCTTTTAGCTGTGTGCTTGTGAGTACGGGGGCACCTCAGCTTTTGTCCTAAGGGGCCATAAGTGTTAGATCTAGAGGATGCCCTTGGAATCAGAAAATTTAGAATGACCTTAATGCTGTTTTTTGCCCAAGGGCTCAAAATCATCACCGCAGATATGCAAAATGAAAATAAAACATTTTTTTTTAAAAAAGGTGAGATAGGATTTATAGATCAAACTCATTTATCACTTGCTAAACATTCTATTATAGTTTTAGGTTTTCTAAAAATAAATTAATTATAAAAACGGTAGATGTCTTCGTCCATAAAAAAATCGAAAACAGCGTTAACCCTTGCTGGTAAAAGACTGAAGCAAAAGAGGGCAAACTATTGTCTCTCATTTTACATTGGATCGGAAGGGAACGTGCCCGTGAACGGAGTTCCCACCCTTTTATACGTTCGAGATTCGTGTTGCATTCGATCGTCCGAACAAGCTGAGAAGGTTGAAGGTTTTTGTATTTTATCGGCCGGTGATCTTATTATTCACCTGGTGGTGCATCGAGTTACTCTTACGGAAATTAATCACCTGGTGATGAACTTTATCCAATTTAAAATTAAGGAATAAATCTAAATTGAACCGAGCTCGATCCAGATGTGTCGTATTCTATCAAATTGGTGGAACCAGGACAACTTTTAGGCCCGGGCCCAATTCAACAGAGTAAAAGTTAATAATAGCTAAAAGTACCTTCCTGAGCAATTATTTATGCTCCTGCACTCTTTGACCCTTTTTTTTTTCTATTTTTAACGATAGTATGTTGTAGCAGGTCGTGGACCTATTTATTATTAATGCGAAATAGCGAAACATGCATGAATGAATAAATATTTATGAATAATTTTGGCTGTATATTAGATTAGAAGAAAAATACGTGAGTGATTACAGGATTAAGAATTATTTTTATGATAGGTATGCATACTACTTATTTAATATTATAGGGTTAAAAAAAAGCTACAAGAGGTATTATGGACCTTCTTAGGTAATAATAATAATTTTGAGAACCTCCTGTTCTTTGTATGATTTAACTTTTACAAGTGTGCTTCTTATTAATCTTAGTATTGAATCGATACATCAAGAGTTAATTTTATAAACATGAAAAGTGCACTCTATTAAATAAATACTCAGAAAATAAAATTATTTTATGGAAAAACAAACGAAGTCATTTTGGGAGAACCCGTCCGATGATTTACTCGCTTTAATTAATTTAGACGATTAATTTCCTTTTTCGATTCAAATGGTGGGCTTCTCAGTTGATTTTGTCGTTGTTGAATTGGACTGAGGTGGAAGGGGATCGAAGTAGGAGCTGTATTTGAAATATTTAAAAATAATAATATTATTAAGTACGTCGCCCATTGAGAAAGAAGAATGATCGAACGTGTATAAATAATAAGCATGATCTTGCTAGTTTAGCTCATTAATGTAGGTGTCTTTAGTAATTAGCAATAGCTCTTCTTGTATAATTATATACATATTCATGGATGGAGACGACGGTACTATTTATTTATTTTAATATGGCAAATAGACTTCCAATTCAAGTCAATAGGATAATAATGATATTTTGTCAAATATTTAGATAAAATAAAATGTCCATTGTGCTACGTTGTTTTGTGGTGCAATGACTGAGGTATAACCTCCATGGCTTAAGACCGTTTACGTATTTACAACGATGGGGTGCCAGGTAAGAAAAGGTGGAAAAAGAAAGAGGTAGGAAGATGTGATTTTAGAAAGGGGCACCTAAAAAGGAGGAGAGACAGAGAGAGGAATAAGTGCTAATTGCCCACCGTATGTGTATATTTTCTTCTCTAATAGGCATGGATTGGATTCAACGCATTATGAGAATTGGCATAATGGGATCGTGTCGTCCCAAATCTTTCTATTTAATGCACATCATTATTTTTTTCTGAATACGATCGTTCCATTTTCCTTATCTTAATTATTACCAAAATAATAATAATAATAATAATTCAAATGAAGTTTATGCCATTTTTTAATTAGATGGCATTTCTAATATTGCCCCTTGATCCGGAAATCTCAACCCCACGGATCACGATTCGCGAGCTCGATTGAGAAGTGTGCGAGGCCATCGCGCATACTTCAGTGCATGTTTCAACATTTAACTGTGCGTTCGTTTGTTTGGATTAAATCTTCCATTAATAAGTGGACTTTATGAGAAAAAAAAGAATCTAATTAATATTCTGTTCCAATTTAATTGTAGGTACGTGAGAAAAAAGAATCTAATTAATATTTATTTCGGCTCCACACGTGGACGTACGCACTCCAATAATAAAACCAAGAGATGAAGACGTCACGCAGCGTGTATCGTATACATCATCTGATTTGTATAACCTTTTTTTTATTTATTTTTGTGATGACGTTGGATGACCCCTCACCCTATTCCAATATGTATACGCGCATTTGATCTGAAAAATATATAAAATATTATTTATAATACGTAAAGTACGAGTGGATATATGGTAGGATATATATGTAGGCAAACCAAAGTGACGTACTGTGAAGCCTTCAAGTTGTTCAGATAATTAAAGGCAAACGGATGCAGCACACGGTCGTCGGCTCCCCCGGCCACACACACAGGCATCGTAAAACCCTCCCCAAATCAGTGTGAAGAATTAATATGCAGTAACAGATGAGAGGGAGAGGTCCACATCCATTTCAAAGGAAGCTGATAGCAAAGGCATGGGAACAGGAGGAGGGCTGTGGCCGCTGTCCCCCAGCCCTTCAGCATCCTTCGCCTTCACGATTAATTCGGACGATCACCGTGCGACGCAAGGGGTCACAATTCCTAGCATCGACGGATGACAGATTAGATCGAGCACCCCCTCTCCAAAAGTTTAAAGGAAGAAGAAGAAGAAGCAGGGAAGGAAAGGGAGGCCAGCAAAAAAGAAACTAAAAGAAAGAAAGATGATGAAGAGAGTCCCCCCTCCCACCCTTCCCTCGACACACAAAGTAGCAACTCTATCATTACAAACGAACAATCCCTCCTTGTCCCTCCTCCCTCCCTCCCTCCCTCCTAATAATTTCAAGCCCCCAATCCCTCCCACCCCACTACGGAGAGCAAACCACGGCCGAGCTATTGGCCATGCTCTTGTCCCCACGCTTGCAGAGGAGAAAGCTCAATATGCCCATCCCCGTCGGCGTCGGCACATGCAGCACCGGGCTTATCCTCACCGCATTGCCGTGCGACCCCCGCCGCGAGTTTCCCGCCGCCGCCGCCGAGTAGTAGTACACCCTCGCAGGCGTCGTCTTCGATTCGCTCGAGCCGTAACCTCTCCTCAACAGCAGTTCCGTAGAAGCAGTGGCGGTGGTGGCGCTCCTGCACTGCTTGACGCTCGATCTGATTTGCATCGGCGAGGACGCACCGGAGGACTTGCTCCGCAGCAGCGGCAGGGAGAAGAGGCTGCCCCCACCGCCGTAGTTGAGGCTGCTGCTCCGCCGGAATCGCCGGAACACCGCCTTCGACAGGGAGAGCCTTCCGGTCAGCACTCCCCCGCCAGCGTCGGCCCCCTCCTCCCCGCTCGCCATGACCTCCCGGAGGCTTCCGCGCTTCCTCACTCCCCGCGCGCCGGGTAACGACGCCGGCGGATCTGCGGCCGCCGCCGCGGAGTGCGGCGGCGGCGGAGACGATGACGAGGAAGATGCGGCCTTGATGGGGAGGGGGAGGAGCTTGCCGCCGGAGAAGAGGTCGTCGGCGGGGGAGGGGTCGTGAGACGATGCGTCGGCGCCGAGGCTGAAGTCGAAATCAACGGAGGCGGTGTCCAGAGGAAGGGAGAGGTCGAGGCGACGCCGGCGGGCGTGATCTTCGTCGGCGTCGACCGGGGAGAGGTCGTGGGAGAAGGAGATCCTCGGGCTCGCCCCCGTCCACGGGGAGCTCTCCTCCTGCAGGGCAACCTCCATTGCCTGCTCCCACCCGGACTTCACTCCCGAAGAAGAAGAGAAGTAGATGGAAGATAAAAGAAAAGAGGAGTTAATTAAAGTTGACGGTAGTTGAA
Organism: Thalia dealbata; assembly: GCA_030544415.1. Lineage (NCBI taxonomy): Eukaryota > Viridiplantae > Streptophyta > Magnoliopsida > Zingiberales > Marantaceae > Thalia > Thalia dealbata. The sequence goes on from CM060454.1 coordinate 6,645,927, forward strand.
CGGCATAAGCTCAACATGCTAATCTACTTCATAAATCTTACTTTTAAATGAGAGAAGAGGAAGAGGAAGAGGAAGAGGAGGTGCAGTTTAATTAGTAAATCTACTTCCTCCTCTGCCTAATAAAACCGCATAAATGTGACGCCTGACTACGTAAGGAGAGAAATGAAAAAAAAAAAAAAAGAGGAGGGTGGGGGACGGTATGTACTTCAATTATTTCAAGAGGGGGAAGGAAGGGGATGGAAAGGGAAGGGAGGAGGATTAGGAAAAGGAAAACCCTTTTCCTTATGTTTTTTCTCTAAATAATGCATTGTAAAAGTTGGCGACAGATGGGGACACTAAACTTTCCAAATGGGACGTCTAGACAATGATAACATCGACAAATTAAAATTATATTAATTTATTATTGAGGGGGATAAGTACAAACAATCTTGATTCTTAATAATCCATCTAACCTAATCTAATGCTGTGTGATTTGATGCGGACTTTTATATTAACAACTGTCAGCAGCAGGTAGGTGTGTTGGAGTTTTTTTTTTATTCACTCAATTAAATTTGGTTTGACCAGGACAGCACGGTGGTGAAGTAATTAATAAAAAGTATAATAATATTTAAAAATAAAAATAAAGAAAAATTAATGTGTTTTAATTTACCCAACATCGATTCCACAACAGTAATACAAGAATATAAAAAATACACGGAAAAAAATAGAGAGACCCAAAAGCAAAACCCCGACCCGACCCAGCCCAACCCAACTCGAGTCAAGTCAAGTTTCTTCGTCGAGGTTATAGCATTGGGTTTTAATCGGGTACTCGATCTACCCTGCCCATTTACTCCGCGCTTTATCTTCAGTGCTTACCTACAGCAGTTATCAGTTATATATGAAACATGTCGATTAATTAGTTTCAAGCATTCTGTTTAGAGAGAGAAATAATATATATGATAATTTTTATCGAGCAGACGAACTAATGTGATTTAGTTTTATTTTGGGCCGATGCCCAACTTATGGGCTGATGGTTAATAAGTCATGTTGGGCCTGGTTAATCTATCATGCTCGGACGATGAAGTTAGTAGATATGTCACGTTGTAAAATATATACTTATCTCATTGAAATAATAAAACTCTATGATTAAAAAAATAAAATATATTTGATCTCCTCTATTACACAATTAAGTTCATAAGATTTCTCGTGATTATTAGAGAACAATTTATACATCCACTATAAGATTATAGAAGCATAATCTTGAGTTATAGATTTGGGTTAGATTATAGGTATCTTTTAACCCAAATCTAATTTGAATCTCTCATGTAACAAGAAAATAATCCTCATAATCTTTGCCTCATATGTCACCCAATTATTATCATCCCTGGTAGTTTACGGATGCTAATTAATGATGGTTAAAATATTTAAAGCCATCATCATAAACATTGATATTCACTGTCAATATTGGTGAGTTATTATTATCACTCTGCTATTAGATGACTAATCATTTTTTGGGACATCAATAAGAATACAATACGAAGATAAACTTTCAGTGCTTACATATGGATGGATGGATGATTGAAATAAAGTTTTTTTTTTCTAATAGTAATAGATATGAAAAAAGGAGGGTTCTAAAGGTATTTTAAGTTCGTGGTAGTAAGTACTACATACGATGGTTCAGTCAAAAATTAATGTGCGTGAGGTGGTAATGCAGCAGCAAGGCGGAGTGAACGAGCGAGCGAGTCAATATGGTGGACTTGGAATGATGTGCCGCACGCATGTCGGAGGAGTTCGGTTCCCGCACGGGTCTCTGTGTGTTTTGACGTAAACGCACGGATCAACGTTGACACCGTTAATGATGGCTTCGGTTGATTTGGGACCTCCATCGGCAGCATGCACTGCACTTGACTCCCTTTTTCCACCACCACCCTTCTTTCAAACATCAATTCATCAAATTTATGATCTGCTCCACCCTCACTTTCTCATTCTATTCAACGCACCAACCAGCTTTCAACCATGTGAATGCAAATATATACCTCGTTAAATTTTTTTTTATTAAAAAAATACAGTATTAACTGGCATTTTTGTCTCTCTCATCGTATAATACCAATTACAGCGTGACATGACTCGTGCTGGAGACGTTATGCGTGCTCGATAAAGATACAAATTATTCATTAGCCACACGTGATGTATATATATGTAATTGTAGTTACGCAGATTGGCCAGAGATTTTTTAATTCTTCTAAGAGAGTGAGAAAGTTTTTTTTAAAAAAAAAAAACTTCCAAGCAGTGCATATCATTATCTTTAGTTATCACTGTCCTAAAAAAAGGGAAACTAGTCCTCAGATATTATTTTCAATCAACATCTTAAATCGGACTATTATTTTAAACAATTTAGGCAATATATATAAGGAAGTAGTCCGAATTTTTTTTAAAAACTTTCAACAAAGGCGTGCTTTTAGACAATTGTTTTCAAGAATTGTATTTGTTAGTTATATAAATCTATACAGCACCTGTTTCTTCAAATTGTCTTCCCTTAATTTTGTTTCCCTTCTCCTAGCGAGGGATTTTTCCTGATTAATACATGCACCCACAATTATAAGACCAGCTATACATACATCCATAACGTCTAATTGGCCTACCGACTGTTTGTCTTGAGTAGATACAAATTTCTCAATTTGAGATGTTCTAGTCCAATTAATTTTTCATAATTATATTAACAATATTATACCACAAGCTAGCACTATCAAATTCATAATTCACACGTATAAAACACTACAAACTACGCCTTGCTCCGTAAGGTAGGATATATTATAAGCCTAAAACTATAAATGATTCACATGTACGAAGCAATTTTTTTCACGTACGATACCCGAACCTGGACAAGGGTTAAAGTCAAGTAAATAATATATTTTATTAAAATTATTAAAAATAGGCCACGTAGGTGATCGAGATAAAGAATATCTGCTCTGGCGATTTCCATACCAAATTCATGCAATTAATGCAAAAAATGTGCCACAATCAAAGTCGATAAGGTGTGTGATACATATCTTGGAGTTTTGTTCTTGGCTTTTTTTATAAAAAGGAAACAATGAATTATCCATGGCAAAAATATATTTATACTGCTAATAATTTCTTTAAATGAGCCGCAGAAGTAGGTGATCATTGACCCGAAATCAAGAAAAATTATTTATGTATTTAAAAACTATAGATAATTCGCTGCAATCGACGAAGATGCTCCGATTTGATGATCGTGGCGTTGAATAATGAAAATTATGCTATGATTTCAAAACGATATATGGATGGATGATTCACATGTAATCAGTTGCAAAAATAAAAGAAGAGGACGGATAACCAATAGCTAATCAGTTACAGAATTCTCTTGTGCTGTATAATTTGACCAAGGGTGTGAGCGAGCTCTCTCGGTCGACGCGGATATAACCAAAACAAAAAAAAAAAAATCTTCTTCCGGATGAGTCGTGAACATAAACACGCAAATGAGAGGAGGAGTAGGAGGAGAAAAATGAGATCCATTAATTGGATGTGACGTTGCTATAACATATACGCCAAAATCATCCATCTATTCATCACAAGGACGCATTCCACATTTTTTCACTCATCTGATCGACTTTGTCCATGGCCATGATGTCATCACCTCCTCCTCAAATCCCCTGCTCTGTTCCCCTCTCCAGCTGCAATGAATCATGGAGCTCCACTAACTCTCTCTCTCTCTCTCTCTATATATATATATATATAAACACACTCACACACTGTATCTCTAGCTACAGTATCTGTGCAAGATCTTAGGAGGTCGATCCAAAAAAATATGCGAGTAGGTGAAGATGGGCCATAGCAATAACAGCTAAAATAAAATAACTATAAATCACAGCTTGAGTCATGCATATCCAAATCACCGTCCCTGCTGTGAGTGAGAAATAACATTCCATATTAATTTCTAAATATAATCTTCCATGAGTATTTCCACTTCAGTTAGGCAGGCAACGGCAGGTTGGATCAAATTTGTTAAGTTTATAAAAAATGTTACCCTCTCTTTTTTTCCGTTTTGTTTTGTTCTTTAATTTTCCACAAAGGGTGTGTTTGTGTGGTTTGTTAACCTTTTGAATTGAACCATCGACTTGTTAAAAGTCGAAATTGATGTTTTGATGCGTCCACCTGAACTGAATTCTCTGGTTCGATTCAATTAGCTCAGAGGGAAGAAAGAGTGGGTAGTTGGTGCTGTTGTTTTTATAAGGATGTGGCATCGTTATTAGGAGAAAGGCAGGTGAAGGGGACGGGGTGGCAGTGTCTCTTCGGTCGTCACCGCCCAGAGGTTGGGGTCGGTTTTTGGAAAACTACAAATCAAATATTATTTCGATTCATTTGACTGTACTTTGGTTTAATTTCGCTGAAGCCAGTCTCTGCTCATACCCCTAATTTTTCAGGTATCAAAAAGAGACATTGCAGGATTTATTCCCCGTTTTCGCAAGCTTAATCATTATGAACTTTAGCCATCGTTCTAAAATTCAGATACGACAAACGACTTCTTGATCTGAAGCTCCACACAGCGCGAACAGAATCATCACGAACTTTTAAAAACCCACTCTAATTAAATTAAGCTCAGATACGCACAAGTAGCAGAGAACTTTGGTGATCAGTGTGACACCAAGAATTAGATATCAAATGATTGGCCCCCCCACATCCGCATTATCCTTCCAATATATATATATATATATACGTATGCAGAAGAAATAATACGCAGGTCGCTGGTGAAGTTAAAAAGAAAAAACACAGGGAAAACTACAGAATATGGTCGGTCTATGCAGTGTCAGAATTAAACAGGTACAAGTATGGTCTCATATCATAAGATTTTTCTCACTTTCCTTAAAGCCAAGATTGTTTATGTACTTCTTTGATCAGTTTCCATGTACTTTTTCACCTCTATGAATTATTCAAGAAGCTTTTCATCAACATGTCACACGATTCGTCCATACTCCACATGCTACTATCGCCGATATCCTTGCTGCCATCGGTGTTACATATAATGTGATCCAAGGAAAAAAAGCTCGGACTCAACGCCGACAATGGAGGGAGGTGATCGCCGTTAATCACGGAGCAGTAGCCGTCGGAGATCAGCGAACCGAAAGCAGCAGCGCTGTCGAGCTCGTCCACCGACGACCCCGGTGGTAATTCGGGCACGCCGAGAGGCGGCTGATGAGGGAGGAAAATTGAAGAGGCTGAGGTGGTGCTGTTCGGGCTGCTGCGGTTCTCGGGCGGCGGCGCCACCGACGACCGCGAGTGGTACGGCAAGCTTGAGTTAGCAGTACTGGAAGAGGATGGCTGGCCGCGCGGAAGTTGATCAGGATGAGCTACTTGATCGCGAACTGCTATCGGCGTTGCGTCGGCGTTGAGAGACGGCATGGCTGAGCAGGAGGAGCCCATCCTCTCGAGCAACCTCGGCATCCAGTAGCAGCGAAGGGCGTCCCGGAAGAGGCTGCTGTTGGCGTCTATCTTGAGCTGCCTCGCCTGCTTCTGCACCCGTGTTCTCCAGTAGTTCTTGATCTCGTTGTCTGTTCTTCCTGGAAGATGCTGCGCGATTCTGGACCACCTATATATATGTTCGCACAACTCTTATCACTCTTTCACTGAGCAGAAGAAATCTCAAAAGGGCAAAATTAAGATCAGAAACATGCATGACTCACCTATTTCCCCATTTAGAATGAAGCTCGAGAATAAGGAGCTGTTCTTCCGGGGAGAGGTTGCCTCGCTTTATGTCAGGCTTCAAATAATTCAGCCACCGCAGCCGACAGCTCTTGCCGGTTCTCTTCAATCCTGTGGATCAACACCAAGAACAAACCTCAATCTACAGAGTTAGAAGGTCAGGAAAGATTAGTGCGCGCGCGCATATATATATATATATATAGGATACACCTTTCTGTTTGAGTCAAGCTAATTATCTTTACCTGAACACCTAGCTAGGAGATTCCAGCGGCCTTCACCATGAGAAGCAATGTAGTGAATGAGGAGCGTATCCTCCTCTAGAGTCCAAGGGCCTCTTCTTAGCTCCATTTCCTCATAATATCCTCCCTTTCTCTCGCCCATCCTTGACGCTACTGCTGCTACTCCTAGAAAGGTAGAGAGGGGGAGAAAGGGGTCTCTAAATCTCTAGGGAGCTTGAGGAAGAGATCAGCTAAATATTACTAAGTTATATAGAGCATGACAGGAAGAGCTAAAGCCTACCAATGATGGGATGTTGTGGAGATTGGAAGAAGTGGTGTAGGCCAAAGTTAAGCCTGTCCGTTGGGTCCCTCCCTTTTTCTCTTCTTTCTTTATGACCTACGCCAATCATACAAGGAATTTTTGGAGAAGTGCTCGTCTCCTCTTGGACTTTGAGGCCCTGTGAATGAATTGAGAGGAAGAACAAATCAAGAGGAAGGGAGAAGGCCAGCTAGCTGATTGATCCTCATTGGTGCTTCAATTAAGGTTCTTATTTCCAAGATTCTTAATTTTTCTCCTCTGTTTTCTTTAATTTTTTCCTTCTATGCGAAGCGTGTTTGACTGAACAACAGATTTATTACATTGCTCTACGTTGGTTGACGATGAACACTGCTTGAGCTTTGCCCCCCCCTTTTTTTTTTCTTTCAGGGAGAGAGGAAAAAGGAAGTTGACTGGTATTGCGGCTGTCAGTTTGGCTGCTGGAATCTTAAGAACAATACATATGGTCTTTACTTACACCTGTTTCCTTACTGCCTTCTCATTCCATCTCACCTCAATTTTGCTCACGTTGTCATTTCGAATTTTATGAAATTTGTTGTGTTTTCATTTTTTTTTGTGTGGCTAAAATAACCTTTCTATAGCTCAAATTTGACTTGACAATGCACTAAAATCAAATCGATTTTTATTTTATTTACAGCTTATTATTATGACTACTAACGTGAGGTACTTTTTCTTAAAAATAAATAAATAAAATCATGATGTAGGACTAATCAATTGCCCTAGATCATAACTAGTATTGGCACTTTGCTTAGGACACCATGTTGCTCATACTGTGATGGCAAAATAGATATCTGTAATTTTTGCAAATGCAAACAAGCTGTGCCACCATCATCCTACATGTAGTTTGTTCTATAACACGGCATATATATATAGATATGTAGGTAAATAGAGGTCATTAATTTGACATACATAGATAGTCTAACCCTAGCTGCAATTTATTTAGCTTCATTAGAAAAAAAATCAACCATGCATATATACTGTTAATTATTGTTGTCCTTAACCGTGCATTATGCGGGCTGTTGAATGTTCATGATTGCACCACCCATGACCTCATTTATGACCTCCTCATGCATCCCTTGCAATTAATGAACTAGCTAGAGCCAATTCATTGCCTTTGGTGTAGATAAGCTATTTATTCATATTTTTTATAGGTGCAAATCAAAAATCACCTGCAAAATGCGCTCTCTTTATTTAGGCTCAAGGTTATTTAAATTTTTTCATGTTTAATTAGTCCAAGAATTTGTGCGTGCATTTTACTCTAATTAAGCGTTTGCTATAATTGTGTAATTTTCAATTCGATGGACCACAAGCGCATTTTAATTCATTGTCTCTGTCCGTGTGTGGAGCATAAGTTATGCACTCAATAAGAATAAGACTGAACAAAAATAATAAAAACCTAGAGGAAAAAGATTATATAGATCCTACTTGTAGATTTAATCTAATATGATCGCCTTTGTTTTCAAGGCAAGTGGGTAATGTGATGTAGCCTCTCACTACTACCACCCTTATGTTTAGGCCTCGCCTAGCTACTGATCTATTATTTTTATTCCCTTTCTCTCTCCTCTCCCTCATCTAATGCCAATGGGTGCTAATTTTACCTTACTCAAAAATCAAAATTTTTTAGGTTTAAGTTGTCAGTATTATAATCCTAGTATTTAAATTAAGCTCAAGATAACATGATAATAATAGGATGGTATCTAAATTGATCATTAAAATTTTACTTGCTAAAAAATAACATTAATTTTAATTAAAAAGAAATTAAATTTTAAGATAAGAATAATCATCAGCAGGTTGTTGTGTTAATTTTGTTAATGCGTCAATGTATGTTATTATGAATGTTACATTAACAAGTATTTTTTTTTATCAGTATGAGTTTTAATTTTAGGTTAAAGATTCTTTTTAAAATGGTGGGGTTATAATTTCTTCTAATTGAGTTCATTCTTGAAACTATGTAACAAAAAAGTAAACAAAACCAGATCTAACATCACTTCAGCTCAGTTTAAAATCATCTTCATGGGTCAAATCAGTAGGGATAACTACCTATCTAGAATATATATATTTTATATATGAAATACTTGTTGCGTAGTATGTTGAAATAATGGATAATAATAATGCTCACAAATAGAGAAATAAATTATTACGTACCATAAATTTTTGTATATACATAACTTATAATAATTATAATATATTTGATACAACATGGAACTTATATTTCAGCTCAGTTTTAAGTATAATTTTAAATATAATTTATATTTAAAAATTTAGATGTGCTAACTTCTTATTCTATCTCATCATTTAAACAATCTTAAAAAAGCTCCCCTTACTTAATGCATCTTATCATTGAACATGACCGAACGTAATAAAATAAGAAAAATTAGAATAAAAATAGAATAAAAATACTAGTCATGTATGACAATATGTGTTTGATAAGGGTTGAAATTTAAAATTAGAATAAAAATAGATTCTATTGGAAATTATCTCATACAAAATATACTAGGTTGGTTCCTATCTTTATTATAAGTACAAACGATAACTAAAGTTAATGTAAGACTTAAAAATCAACTTCTAATTTTTTTCTTATACCAAATATAACCTGAAAATAATTAAATTATAAATACGGAGTTTCAGTGACATGAGTAGAAGCTCATACCACCGTCCATGTAAAAGATATTTAGATTAATAAATTAATAACTAAAATGATTACAGACGATGGATATTGTGATTTTTATTCTTTTGGAAAAAAGGCATTTGTTCAGTGAAAAAGTAAGTATATATATCATTGAGGGGAAACTGGATTACAAAGTAAGAATAATGACAGAATAGAAAATACAGGCTCATTCCTGCTGTTATGCCTGCCTGTTCCTACTGAGAACATAATTAAATTAAATTTTTAGTTCTCAGGAAAGATTTCTATTCCTGATCCAAAAGTACAAAAGATATATGTTTATATATAGGAATGATGCTTCAGTTTGCTGCATTCCCTGAATTCCTTGGTTGCATTGTGGCCCTCATTCATAACCCCCCCGCTCGCGAACAGTGATCCTTCACACTTGTTGCTCCCTCAAGAGAACACTGTTTGAGTGAGTGAAGAGGGATGGGAGGTGCAGTGCCCAGGTGGAATGAGGACAGAAGATTGCTCACATGATTGGTTTCCTTCATCATCCTCATCATGACATCATGCATGTCTTCAGGGTCAATAATATGCTCCATTTCTCATGACACTGTTTTCAGTTGACATTATAATTGTCTTACTTTTGTTTTTTTTTCTTTTATTGATTTCTTAGAATGAGTAACTTTGTTTTGTTTCGCGGAATATTGTATGCCTGTATATTAGTTTAGCTCAGGATGTCCTAATTGGTTGAAATAGGGAGCATAAATAAATCTCATCACTTTCTTTTTTAAAAAATATTTTTAAGATCATATATATCCTTATAAAGTGAACTTGATCGAGATTATTTAAGTATTAAACTAGGGTAGATCTCTACTAGAACTACAACTATCAAAAGATTAGAGCCTTTATAATATCAACCAAGTTAGAGTTCTACAATATTAACTAGGTGTCCAACAACATTAATATTTATACTCTAATAATTTAGTCCATCTATAATATTTTCATTACATTCCATCTTTTATCTTTTAGAATATGGGGAGCATAATTTTCACATCAAAATAACCTAGGCATTCTAACTTTGTTGGCGTACGGATCTTCTTTCACTTATTTATTTTTATCACTCTTGATTTATGGAAGCATAATTTATATATAAATTAAAATGAGGGTCGAATCTCTTTAATTACCCCCATACAAACCAAATAAGGTCTAGAATAAATCTTAATCCAGTAAACTATATCTATACATAAAGGGCATGCTCTCATTGTTGGTTGAGTAGAAGACACAACAATGGCTAGCCAGGAAAGAAACAAGTTCAAGAAATTTACTTATCTGATTAAACAATTAATTCAAAAAAAAAGAGAGAGCATCATCACCTTTACATTGTGGAAACCACTAGTTTAATTAAACTTAAAACAACTTAACCCTCCCCACTCAGTAGCTAGCTAGTTGATCTCTTTTTGAAGTAACCAAACTCTTCGAAGAAGTGATGAATGAAGCAAGAAAGAGCAAATTAATGGATATATCCTTTATGCTACCTATCGCTCATCATTACCCCCCTAGCTAGGCATATATTTAATCATTAGAGCCATCCTTTTTTTTATCCTTAGCTTGTCACAATTAATCACCTAATTAGTTAATTAAGGAGTTATCCTCCACTCCACTTGGTAAAAAAACGCCACAAAGTTTCACAGCTACTCATAAAGTTTCTTTTGAAAATTAAAGCAGTCAACAGTCAAAAAAATTTTCCTCCCCTCCACCACGTGGATCTTAAGGTTTATCCTAACACTGATCACACTCATATAATAACAGTAATTATATATATCTATATTTATATATATAGTTCTCTTATTTTAGAAGCAAGCATCCATTGTATGATTAAATTCTTGAAGGAAGACTTCAGGTCAATTATGCAAGCATATTTAATTTAAAATACTGCTGACGTGGTGATCATTCGTATTGACTGGTTATTTACTTGTCCAACAAAACTCCAACACCTTTATCTATTTATTTATTTATTATATCATGGCTAGCTACTTATAGATGATATTTTTTACATTATCTTTAAATTATTGCTACGAATGACTCAACTTACACCCACAATTACCTTCATCTAACCTCAGATAAGATGGACTGAGATGTGCTAGTTTGAGTTTTTTTTAATATTTCTGAAATGAAAGACATGAGATATATAACTTGGCATGAGCTAGCTTTCGCATAGGGAAAAGAACTGAAATCTCAATGCTTGATAGATTTTGGCTACTTAGCTTTATGATTGATTTTTTTTAAAAAAGGAAAAAAATCACATCTGACTCACTGATTTGACTAGTTTACTCTTTTCATAATATCTTATGTTTTATATTAAGTTGATGGTTCAACCAATTGAAAGACCAAAGCATATACGCATGATTCTTAGTTGAACTTTGAACAGTAGACCTAACTACTACTTACATTCTTCTTCATGTCCTACATTTCTGTCCCTTGGTTCATATATGATGTAAGGAGGTTGTGTTCTTCGGAGGAGCAGTTAGAGGGACACAATCCTTGAGAAGGAGAGAGAGAGTTGTAATTAGTCTACTGAACTCTATGATTAGTTTTGAGGTCATCTAGCTATAAAATCTACCTCATGAGGGTCATAAATAATTGAAAGGGAAGGACCACTTACCCTTCTCTTTACTCTTATCGTTTAGGGACTCTCAACTTAGCTGATTAAATAACAGTAGCATTGAGGTCTCCTAAGGGGTTTAGTATTTTTTTTCTTCTCCCAAGGGAAGAGGCCAGCATGGGCTCCTAATGTTTTTGATGTTAAATCCTATTGCTCTAAGTAGGTGAGAAATACTTTACTTCTTTACTAATTGGTGCTATACATTTAATGAAAAATATGCGACATATAACTTCAAAGTCTTTGGTAATACTAATAAGAATTAAAGATGTATGTAGGAGTTAAATATAGAAGCTAGAAGTTGTTAATTTGAATGCTAAAGAAGATCTATTCCCATATAGCTTGTAAAAGAAACAGTTACTAACATGTGTTTAGATTATATATGAAGATTGTACTGTTGTGATCCTTTAAAGGAACTACATGATAGTGCTAAAATATTTATTGTAAGACTCTTTTTTTAGATATATGAAAAATTAATAAGAGTGTGATAAAATCATGTGTATAACATACTCAAAGAATTCCTTTTGTGATAATATATCTTGAATTGAGAGGTCTAAGTCAGGAAGATAGTAACTAGTTTTATGCTACAAGAAAGTAATCATGTACTTATGCATTTTATAAGTGGATTCATTTCTCTAAAATAATTAAAAAGTCAGCTTCTTGATACGGTAATCAGTTATGTATAAATGCTCATAATTTAGTTTACTTTGCTGTACAGGACTTCTCGTATATGGTTGATAACTAGAAAGGATTTTTGGTCTTATTATTCTCAAAAGACTGATTAGTAGATCCTATGATGTATTCTATGCCTTTCACAATTAAACTAAGCTGTCATAGTAGCTCAAGTCATCCTTGATGAGTAAGAGAGTCTTGATTTCTTAAACTGTACTTGTGATGACGATCCAAAAGGAAACAAACCGTTCCCTTGATATCCGCCTTGGGCCGGCAAGCGGGTCCAGACTCTAAACGGGTCCCGTTTTAGCAGGTCCCTCTTAGCAGTCGGTGATCCGCGAGGCGGGAACGTGATCCCAACCCACCGCCCAAGGCCAAGGCAGATAAAATTCTTTCTACGGCCATCCGAGTAATTATACAAAGCATCATTTTTTATTTTTATTTGGCTTTGGGGCAATCCGATGTTTTTTATTCTTCATCCTCTGCATCATCGTGGTGCCTTCCCTCCCTCCTCCATCGCATCGGCTTTGCTTGCTTCCCTCTGCCCTCCTCTCGAGGATTGGATGCAATCCACGACCCTAAGCGTGCGAAGAATGCTACCAGGGGGCGCCGTGGGTTTCGAGGAGGAGGTGGAGGAGGTATCACAGCCCTAGGCGTGGATTTGGGATTCGACAAAGGAAGGGATCTTTTTTTTCTGCATGAGTTGGGCAGAGATGGCAATGATGAGCAGGACTCGCGACCTGATCGAGGGGATCGTGCGCGAGAAATCGTTCAAATGGGCGGTCAGCCGTCGGACCCCCTTCGAGGACGAGTGCGAGGAGTTGGGCGGTTCTCCGTCCGGTCGGACGAAGTGGATCTCGGAACTCTCCCCTGCCGCCAATAACATCGTTAGCCGCTGCTCCCGGTACGTTCTCATGGTGTTCATCTTCTTCCCTTATTGGTTCAACCACTTGCCGCGTTTGTTACCCAGATTGAATTTGGCCACTGCCCACGGATGAAGCATTTTTTGACATAGCCCAATAAATTAGGGAAGGTTATTATTATTATTTTTTTTGCTTATCGAGCAAGGAAAAGCAACAGAGTTAGATGTGCTAGCATCTTTCGGTTACCCTTTTTCTTTTTAACATCAAAATGATCTGAATACTTTGGCTTCAGAACACTAAACGCTAATGTCCTGTCATCCTAAACATTCACTTCTTCTACCCTCTTGATAATAACCAATAGGATCGGAAGATGGATGTGGCACAAAAATATCATTGTACCGTTTGAATTCCCGTCAACGTTGCAGATAATTTATACTTTGTCTTCAGAATACTAAACATCATTTATACTTTGGCCTCAGAATACTAAACACCAATCTCCTGCAATTCTAAACATTCGCTTTTTACCCTCTTGATAATAACCAATAGGATCGGAAGATGGATGTGGTGCAAAAATCATTCTAAGACTCGAATTCCTGTCACCGTTGCAGTTGTATATTAATATTTGGCTGATATATTGTGGCAGCATTCTTGATGTTACCATGGAGGAGCTTCAGAGTAATTTTGATACAGTTGCATCCGCTGCTATAAAGAGCTCAAATTATGCAAGGAACTTCCTGGAGTATTGTTGTTTTAGGACCCTTGGTCTTTCTACGCAAGTCTCTGGGCACCTATCAGACAAGGCCTTTAGGAGATTAACATTTGATATGATGTTAGCCTGGGAGGCTCCTTCTTCTGCAAGCCAGCCTATGCTTCAGGTAGAGGTATATCTTTTACCTATCTGTATTTTTCTATTTTACTTGGAAAACTGAAAAAAAATACCTGGACAAACTCGAATAATTGATTAGGGCACTGAAAGTTCAACAAATATTTTCCCAAGTCATTGCCAGTTTATCGATTTAGCTTTACAGCAGGTGGATAAGGAGAGAAGTGCTGGTCTGGAGGCCTTTTCTCGAATAGCACCCGCCATCCCCACCATTGCAGACGTAATCACATGTTTCAATATTTTTGACGTGCTTACTGCTTCAACTGGAGGTCGACTTACTTTGGCTGTCTACGAGAAATACTTAGGTGCATTAGACAGGTAATCCCACTGCATCGGGAGGGGGTTTATAACTTTTCTAATGACAACATATGTTGTAGTTGATTTTCTTGGAATCTCCAAACAGGAGTAAATTTCAAGATAACCCTTTAGTTTCCTTGAAAATAAATTGATGAGTATGGAACAACAGAGGGACTAAAGAAATGCATCAGTTAATAATATGCAGGGTGAGAATATATCAAAAGGCACTTAAAAAAGATTTCACGCATTATTCTCGTGCAAATTTGACTAGTTTGTGACATCACTACAACTTCTTCTAGGAGAATTGGACACCACTGGATGCACTTGAAACTAGATTTATAGACATTCTCCATAACACTTCATCTGAACATAAATGCAACTTGCCTCAAATAAGTTGTCTGCATCTTACAGGATTGTTTGCATGATTCTTTGTCAGAGTGAACATCTTATAATCTCACAATACATTCCTTACAAGGGATTAGCTTAATGAGACAGTTAAAAAAATGAATGCTTCATACCTCCATACAGTTCCCATGTAGAAAGGAAAATATTTATAATTGACCATAATTATAAACCATTAATTTGAATAAGAAGAAAAATAAAAATAACAGGATTTAAAGATGGTTCATACAAATCAAAGCAAAAAAATAGTGAATCAGAAGATCACATGTATGGTTTATTTGGCATCATTCAAGAAATTTTACAAATCTATCATGATTTCAATCAATCACCTATCTTCCTATTCCAAGGATGCTATATTTTTTAATATATTACAAGATGAGATGACTTCCTTATCAAAAATTTTGAATGGAACATTAACTTCTTAGGATTTAGGTCTTTAGCATGACTTGCTAATTGAATGAGTGCTTATTTTCAGAGTTCATTATGGTCAATAGTTTTCTAGTAATCATAATTTTGGATGAGTTTAGTAGCTGAGCTGATCCATATCAGCAAGAAAATACTATCTCCTGATTTGTGCTAGTATCCAGAAGTGCAAGCAAAATGATAAGTAATTACATGCTATATGGAATTTTGTTTACACCTTGTGTGCCTTTGGCAATTCTGTCAACTGAAATGAAAAAAAGAAATAATTCCACGATAGCCATTTCTGAGTGAAGGTCGTAGAACCTTAATTTTTTTTATTTTACATGTCTGTTACTTCGATTGTCATTTAATATAAATGCAATATGATGGTAGCTCTATGTTTTATTTGGTCAATGATGCCTCTGTTAAGATGAAAATAGTCAAGTTTCATCTCAAATTTTTTTTTTCCTTTTCCACTGTTCAGATCAATAAAGAAGATGAAAACTCAGTCTGATTCATCTCTTCTTTCGAGTCTTCGTCTCCCAAGAGGAGAAAGAATCCTTGAGGTGGATGGAACACTTACCACCCAACCAGTACTTGAACACATTGGAATTTCTACATGGCCTGGTGTGTTATTATGTAGTCTACTTTGTTTTAGTTGATTTGATGGTATTGTGTACCATAAACTCGGGATGAAGTAGACAGATCAAAATTTCCTCCATCTATTATTCCGAAAGCTCATACTTAATAGTTCTAGATCTACATGTTTTCTTAAGTTCTGTTATTTTTGCAGGAAGATTAACTCTGACAGATCATGCTCTCTACTTTGAGGCACTGCGAGTTGTAACCTTTGATAAGCCAAAGGTATATGAGCTTGCAGATGAACTAAAGCAGGTTGTCAAGCCTGAGCTGACTGGACCATGGGGTTCCCGTCTTTTTGACAAGGCTGTCATGTATAAATCAGCATCCCTGTAAGTCCTTGTGTCATCTGTAAAACAATGTTTATGTGAATGTTATTTTCATTTATCTTTGGGTTTAATGGATTGAGGAGCGTATCTGATAGTCGTACCACAAGTCTACTGATTAATAAGATTTCTGTCTTCCTTTAGATCAGAACCGGTGATCATGGAGTTCCCTGAGCTTTCAGGTCATTCTCGTCGTGATAATTGGCTAGCCGTTATACGAGAAATTCTTTATGCCCATAGATTTATTCGAAAACATGAGATCGAGGATGTTGAGAAAGAAGAAACACTTTCAAGAGCTGTTCTTGGTATTCTCCGGACACAAGCTGTTCAAGAGTTAGTTACAGCACCTGTGAAATATGAATCTCTTCTGATGTTCAATCTCTGTGACCAACTTCCCGGAGGTGATGTAATATTGGAAACCTTAGCTGATGTGATAGTCTCCAGGAGGTTGGATCGCACCAACCAATCAGCTTCAGGAAGTGGAATGTACTCTATATCTGCTCTGGGAATTTTGTCAAACCTGGGATTGGTATCACAAGTTCCTGCAGGTGACAAACTTCTTGTGGGAGAGATAGCTGTTGGGGAAATGACTTCCCTGGAAAGGGCTGTTAATGATTCCTTGAATAACTACAAACAATTAGAGAAAGTACAAGCCACAGTAAATGGAGTTAGAGTAGATGGTCTTGGCACCAATGTGGCAGTGATGAAGGTACTGTATTTGGTCACTATCTATTTGTCTCATTTATATATGTCAAACAATGTTCTATTGTTCCTTTTCTTTTATCTATTTAATTTTCATCAGAGAATCTCATGATAACTGCTTAAAACTAGTTCATATTGAAAATTGTTTTCACCAAATTGGAAATCAAGAACTCAGATGGTATGATAAAGATAAGAGTCTCTACGATTTAATGGTCGAGTCGAGGGCTGCCAGATTGTCAAACTATATATCAGGTACTTACGGAAAATTCTTTAGTCATTGTTATATCAGGTTGGTTGAAATTAGAAACTAATGGTTGTGTGAAACTCCATTTACTGTTAGGTCAATAAGTAGCCTTTTATATTTCAAAAGGCTATATGAGGTTTCAAGAGCTACATAAAAATAATGGGTTGCAACAATATTGAGTGAAAATAAAATTTTTGGTTTGGTCACTATTATCTCCGTCATATTGTCATCATAATTCTGCACAATTTACTGGTTTTCATTGTAACAAGCGGGGTTGTTGAGACAAGATTCTGCTTGGCCTATCTCTTCGTACAGGGTGCAAAATTTCTAGGGAGTTAATTTGAAAAATTGATTCTTTCTACTCTTAGGCTATCTCTATTACCAATCACATGTTATGAGCATTTCAACTGGTGTGACACATACTGTTCTTCCATTTATATTCTTATGGGGTTTGATTTTGAGAGTGGGCAGTGTTTGCCTTCTTGGTTCTTCCTGATTTTCCTTCTAGAATTTGCCAGTATTCTTATATTTAAGAAACAGTTGGATACAAGGTTGATTTGCCTTTTTAATCCTTCCTTTGAACTATTGATGGAGAGTGGTATTTGCTAAACTATTCATTGTTGTTGCTGTTATCTTGCAGGAGCTCCTTCAACCTCTGGTTCAATTAGGAAATTTCCTTATTTCTATGGCTTCTTGGGATGAACCCATCAAGTCTTTGGCGTTCTGTTTTTTATCTTGCTTCATCATTTACAGGTTTTTCATCTACATCTTTTTATTGACTTGGCTGCTGCTACTTCAAAATTTTACACCATGAAGATCTCTAATTTTCAATTTCTTATTATTTAACAATGATAATGTGGCATTATGCTTTTTAAAGGAAAAGGAAAGTCAAACCATTCAAATCTGTTTATGCTGAGTGAAGCATGCACAAAAATATCGAATTTTCTAGAGCAGTGTGATGAATGTTCTATTTTAAAGTGGTTGTCTATATGCTTCTTTTGGATATTCTTGCCAAATTGTTGCAAAATTGTATAACTGAATATGACTTCCAAATGAAAAGATCTGTTGGGAACAAAAATTTGAGAATCTTAATTCCTTTTTACTGTATCAAACTCTGAATTCCTTCCCAAAAATTTGAGAATCTTAATCCCTTTGTACTGTATCAAACTTTGGATTCCTTTCTTTTATTTTCTTGGTTTTTCAATCTTTGCTACCTTTGTCTAGTGTACTGCGTTTTTGGAGTTTGGATCTCCTGTTGGTCTTGCCAAATAACATTATACTTGTCGATCTTGGACTTTCTTCTCGCAAATTTTCTTTTCCACCTGTCCTTTTTCTATTTTTATGGAGCTCATTTCATTCCTCATCTCCCCGTTCTCTTAAGTTAGTGAAAAGTTATTAAAACTAGTGAAACTAAGAATGGCATGGCATATCAAGTAAACAATTAAATTTGAATCAGGGACTTCAAAACAGTTTTCTTATGTATCAAGGATTCAGTCGCTGTAAAATTGAGATGCTGCAAAATATTTGGAGATGCATATGATTTTATTTCACTGGTCGGTGAAAACTACCTGCTGTTGTAATAGCACAAAATTTTGAACTAGTGAGATGCCAGGATTTAGGGTCTTCTTTATAGAAAATTCACCATGTTAACCATTGTTGCAAAAAGGATAAAAGATAATAAAAAAAAAATTCAACTTTGCAATTTGTCCATAAATTACCATAGACTCAAAATTACCTGCAGCCGTCTGTTACTGTTATATGAGCAGTGTACGACTAATATATTCTTATGATTTATATTACATTAAAAAGATTTAACTTGGACATTATAGTAACCCGTATGTCTGTAGTTCATCCTGTAACTCCTGGTTAATTTATCATCTCCGCTGGACAGCATGAGGTGATATCAACCAAGCACCCAATATGTTATTTCTTCCTGGAAGGGAAATTATCTTTGGTTGGTTGCATTATATGTATGGTCTTAGTTTGGGCATTATCTAAACAATTCACATGTTTAAACTATTCCATTGTTCCATAGAAATGGCTGTTTTGTTGGTTTGATGTCTTAGGTGGACTATCTGCTCTGTCTAGAACTCTCAATGAGATCATATTTGGGATGCTATTGCAGAATAAGTTTATAGCAGATGGATAGTCCTGAACAATAAACTAATAACTTGTTTTGCTTTGCTTCTGTGATCTAGCTTTTATAATGCTAGAAAGACGCAAAAAGGTCTTCCCGATAGGCTCACACTTTGGATATACTTTGAGCTCTGCTATATGCTCAGTCTTTTGTGAGCCATCCATGCAAACCTAGATTTTGAGCAAAGACACGATTCTACTTTAAACTTACTGGTCAGAGAACGTACTGGATGCAAGAGTTTTAAGCTAGTCTGTTCAAACCTTGCTATACTTTAAAATAGATTGAAGTTTGCATTTTTGCCATACCAGAAACTATGGAGCATTTCAAATCTTATTGGTTATTGGATACCAATATGCCACAAGAAATTTTCCCTAGTATTTGTGTTATTAGAACCATTAAACTGGAACTATGGTAGGGAGACAGTAGAAAGTACAAAGTAGCTGAAAAAATCTACATCAGTATTTTAAAGATCATATCTGCATATTAGGTATTCTAACGTTGTGTGCGAGTGTTTTTCTTTTGATGAAGTTCTGCTCTCTGTGTTTGTGTATAACTGTCTTTATAATTTTAGTAAATACAATTAAATTCGAAGCTTATGAACTTTATCTCTAAAATATGCAGATACATAATTTGTACTCTTTTTTCCCTTGTGGAATTCTTATCTAATTGAAGATACATAATTGGCTATTACTGAGACCGATCTTGCAGGGGATGGATTGTTCATGTCCTTGTTATCATGCTCCTCTTTGTTGCCATCTTCATGTTGCTTACTAGAATTAGTAATCAAGGAGGACAAATTGACCAGGTCAAGGTAAAGGCCCCTCCTGTTATGAACACAATGGAGCAGCTTTTGGCCGTACAGAACGCCATCTCTCAAGTTGAAGTGCTTGTCCAGGACGGAAATATTTTACTCCTGAAATTACGATCCTTGTTGCTAGCGGTTCCTTCTCAGGTTTTGATTTTCTCCTTTATTGTGTCGTTGTATAATTCGTCCCTTGCTTTACTTTCTAATTTAATTCCAAATAGTAAAATACCAGTACCGTTCTATACTGATCACCATACCATGTCGAACGTATTGACACATATATAGTTGTTAATGACACTTTTTTGGTTTTGTAAATTTATCACAGTATATTGATGGTCTATACCAAATGGTATCGGTTCGTGCTGTTTCATTTAAAGCCTTATTTAGTATGAGAGGGCAGATTTGGATCACCTCTCATTATACTATACCAAATAAGGTCTAAGTGTAATAATTGTTTTCCTCACGTGCCGGTGTATTATTATTAGTATGAGATTTGTACGGAGGGTTTCTTAACCTTTGAGCCGAATATGGTTTTTGGTTCAGCTTTTGGAAATATTGTTTAATCGTTTTTTGATTCTGCTTCATGGGAATGATGATTAACAAGTATGGCATGCGAGTTTGCTCATAACCATATAATTTTGAAGATGTCTCTAATCTTTGCAGCTTTTATGCCCTGTTTATATATTCATGTATTTTGTTACCGAATCATAGTTGAAATGTTTCGTTTGTTCAACGCAGGCAACAGATAGAGCTATACTGGTGCTGGTGCTTATGGCCTTGGCCGTCGCTTTTCTACCTACTAAGATTGTACTCTTAATGATATTTCTCGAAATATTTACAAGGAATTCACCACCAAGAAGGGTGAGTACTGAAAAATGCACGAGAAGATTGAGGGAGTGGTGGGTCAGCATACCTGCAGCTCCCTTTATTCTTGAAAAAGATCAGGAGGATAAGAAGAAGAAGTGAACAGATAGTTTTTTCAATTTATATTTTAGTGTAAATAATATAATGCCGATCATAGAAATTATCAAGGAATTGAGATATTGGAATATAGTAGAATTAGTAAAATGTCTTGTTGTTGCTATATATTTCTGCCTGTTGCCGTGTGTTAAGAAGTGCTGTTGAGTTCATTCTTCTACAGGCATATTAAGTAGGGAACCTTGTTTGGCTTTATTGTGAAGCGAGGTAGTTAGCAGCTACCTGCATGTAACGAGATGCATCCTATAAATTGTCATCTACTGATAACAGTGTACAACAGATGATGCCTATCATATTTGCTAATCAGTTCCATGTTACTGGATGCATCCTAATGCTTTGGGTAATATTATGAGAAGTTATGCACGGAAGCATACACTTACGACGAGCACAAAGATGACGATTGGATGTGCGATGATTCATTCTTGTCACTATCGTGAAATGTTATAATTTGAATTCTCGAAGCAATTAATTGATATTTGGTAGTACTAAACAACAGGTTAACATAACTAATATTGATTGCGGTCAAAACATGTCATTAACACATCAAAGCTACGGCAAAAACCAGTACGCATGAACAAAAATCTAAACCATTAATTACGCAGATATGGTGTGGCAAAAATACAAAATCGGTCCCTAGCAGATCAATATAAAAAATGTAATGCACATATACTAATAAGGAGGATCGGCCCCGCGTAAATAGGGTCGACAATGATGGAGGATTTAATTATAGGCATCCAGCGGAAAAAAAAAGCAGTGTAGCACCTCAAACGCGCGCGACAAACCCTTCGCAATCCAATCTTCTTTTCTCCTCCGCCTTTCCCTCCCTCATCTCCGTCGATCTCTCCAACTCCCCCCCGTCCTTCCTTTTATACGCCGCGTATTGCATGCTTCCCGATCCAAGCTGTCGACGCCGCTACCACACACCACTTCACTTCATTAATTATATGCATCGATAAATACACAGACGCAAATAATTCCGAAACCTTTCTTTCCTCCTCCTCCTCCTCCTCCTCCTCCTCCTCCAGGACATCTTAATTAATCATTCCCAGGAGCATGCGACCCGACGATGGGCATCATCATCCCGATGATCCCCGCCGAGCGGTGTCTCTAATTAAGACCCAAAATGCGGAGCTCCAACTCGATCACAAGTCCTTCGCTAATTCCTCCCCGTCCAATTCCAACGCCTCCGCCGGCAATCCGCCGCGCCGCCGGCCCATCATCATCTACACCCACCCACCGAGGGTGTACCGCACCACACCCGCCGAGTTCAAGACGCTCGTCCAGAGGCTCACCGGCAAGCCGCGACCCTCCGACGGCCAGAGCACCGCTTCTTCTTCCCCGCCGCAGGCGTCGAAGAAGGCCAAGCTGTGCGCCGCGTCGACCGACCCCTCGCATGGGGCGCCGGAGTATAACTGCGGGTTCGTCGGCGCCGGCAGCGGAGGCTTTGCTCACCCGTCGTCGGTCACGGTAACGTCGTCCGCAGCGCACCTGGAGACTCCGCCGCCCTCGAACTCTTTCGCAGTGGAGTTTTCACATAGTATTTTAGAGGAGGATTTGTATTTTGGGTGCAACGATTCATCGCCGTTCTGGGTTCCCGATCGATCGAGTGATGACGGCACGCTCTCCTATGACTGTGGAAACGATCACGCGCGGCCATCTTCCATGAGTTTTTAGGGTTTAGATTAATTTTTAGCCAAATGAGGACTTTTTACTACGACCTTGTTCATATTAAACTTTGATGCTATTGTCTTCGTTTATATAAATATGTCAATTTCCTGACAGGATTTCATTTTATCACTTGCTCTGTATATATATTTCTTTAAAGTTGGAAACACTATTAATTTCATCAAGCAAATTATGCTTACAACTATCTACGGACATTAAGGATCGAGGATTCTTTAAGTCGAACTTTGCAGATGATGATGAACTGTGGCTCATTGAGCGTGCATCTTCTGCGCCTCCATCATTGAGTTTGATAAAATCTAAAACAATTAGGATCAGTAGAAAAATAAAGAAAATACATAGGAGTAGGTACATTGATGCCCACTTTACCTGTAGACCTCACATAAGATGAAGAAATATTTTTTACTGACGTCATGAAAAGCCTGGGATCACCTGATAATAACATGCAAAAATAGTGTCATGTCTTATTTGCTGCATCATTTAAAGGCATGGGCTATATCTATATATATGTATATTCTTCTGCAAGTGAAGGAGGAAGTTGTAGCAACTTGTTCAATGTATGCCCTCCAAGCCCAGCACCAGCAGAGAAGAAAGGGAAGAAACGCAGGGCTAAAGTAATGACTAGAAGAACCACAAAATAGGTGGTAGACAAAATCACAATTATACCGTAGTTGTCCGCATCCTGTAAGAAACAAAATATACCTCAACCTGGAGTTTGGAGTTACATGACCCAGTGACACTTTTCTAATTTGCTCTCTAGTAGATAGACGGAAGTTGAAGATGAACAACGGTCAACTCATACCTAGCTACAAGGCTATACATCTCTGCAAGTGCAAATAACATACGTTTGCAATGATAATGCAAGATCAAGCTCATGAATCCAAGAGCAGAGGACTAAAATTAACAAATCAATAGCTATAAATAATTTATTATACATTGGTTGGTGTTGCCACTCACACCTATAAAATTAGGAACATGTTTGAGCTGTACTTATCCCACCCAAAATTTATAATGAAGGGTCAAAATAGGGGCACAATGCTTAGGCCTAAAATCATAAAGGTACTAAATGAGATTCGGGTCGACAAGATCAACCCAAGATGTGCTAGTTCAACAAGGAGCTTCATAATTTATGAGGGAGCACTTGCAAAAGGCAAGGATAATACTCATCACAAGTTCAATAATACTAAAAATAAGATGTTCTAAAAATAGATAGAATTCTCTTCTATAAAAGTATATCAATGTTAATATTTTAAGACAGATGAGTTAATTTGGTACACATAGAGTTAGAGAATTGAGAGTATAATTGTAATAAGATGATTGATAAGTTTTTAGTATTTTCTAGCTTTTAGCTCATAAACTATGTGATTCACATTGCAAACATCCATTAAACGGTGTGATTATCTCAATAAAGTAGATGCATTTAGTTCGATGCTTTTATGTTGTTACTTAGGCATGTTAATGAACTATGTTCGTGTTCATGTCCATGGTGACTCGGGTATTATTATAATAGAATAATATTATAATTAAACTCCTGAATTCTATAAGTTTTCCTCTACTCTATTTTTATACTTTTATTTATTAGTAATTCACTTCTAACTCATTATTACTCTGAAATTTTTAGTCCAATTTTCTATCTAGCAAAATACAGATGATAATATTTAAAATTTCAAGCTAATGGCTAGAATATATTTTTTCTATTTTTAAAAATTTAAACTTTTTAACCCAAAACTGGTAATAATTTAACTAGGGCTCCACTCTATATCTTGTTTTGGCATGAGAAGAATATGAATGAATTAATGAGATCCCGCTCCAATATAAGTATGAAATTAAATATTGTGGGGTAGGACACCACCAATATCATACCAAAAAAATAAAAAAAGTCTCTCTATTAATTAATTAATATCACTTGCTTTTAAACACTTCCAAAAATGGCAGCAAAAGGTGGAAGAAACCGTACACCAATCTCCCATCATAGAATTTTTTTCTTACAAAACTTTTCATTACAGAAGTGGTAATAACTGAACAGTCCAACCTTATTTATATAAGATAATGAAGACCGATTACGGTTTCACCCTATTTCAAAATATTACTCCTTTCTAAATAAGTTAGTTGCTGCTGCAGGATATTATGCATATCTGATATTACATTATTTTGAACCATATCGGCATGCATCAGTATTATTTCCTTCTAATTTTAAAATAAAAAAATATTTTGATAAATAATGAAGAATATCCATCAAAATTCGGATAAATACAAAGCTGTCTCTTTCCATCCATGTATTATTAATACTTCATATTATTCTCTCTATATATATCTCATCAAACATGAACCCCTCCGTCCTCATTGCAACCTCCAATCCAATCTAAGATGGCAGATAACAAAAGGGTTTCTGCAGCTTGCTTGCTTTTAATCCTCGTGGTCATATCCTCAAGCTGTAAGGGTTTATGCTTTTTTGTTCTTCTTTTTCCCAATATTCTCTCCATCGGCCGTTCCCTTGAGTTATATTCCCCTATGCACGAACAGTATTGATATATTTACGAGGGTTTTGCTTTCATGAAGGTTTTGCATCGTCCGCGTCTCGTCTTCCCTATCCACGGACTGTACCAAGTTGTACAAAGGAAATATACGACAACTGCATTCATTACTGCACGCCAGAAAATTGCAGGTGCAGAGGAACATGTTTCGGTACCTGCTACGGCAACAAGTGTAGTTGTCATTGTGGGTAGCCAATTTGGTTTGGTCGGGCTTGCTAATAAGTTGACTAATTAGCCAATTTCTAAGCATTGGCTTGGTTGCATTCTCAAGAATATCGATGCATTCTTGTATCTCATCATAGTTTATAATAAGGACTGTATGTCTTCATATATATATATCGTTTGATCCAGGTATTATTATTTGGGGTTTCTTGCCTCTCCTATCTACAAATTTATTTAATCATAGAGATTAATAAGTTAGAATTATAATGCTTAACCTAGTGAGTATCTGTCATTGCCTAATGAATCTGATAAAATTTTAATTTTATCATTTAAACTATCATTGCCAGGACTGATGCGCTAATAAAAGCTTATGCTTTAGTTTTAGTCCTATTATATTCTTTATAAAATTAAGGATTTGGATCAAATTAGGATCTGAATCAGAAAAATTAGATTCAGTACAAATATAACAAAATAAGTTAGACTCGTCAAATCTAACAAAATTTGCTGATCTAGATCTCAATGTACAGCTTAACAATGACACCAATATTTTTTTACCTTAGAAGCTTTATATCCACTTTGCGGATTTAAGACAGTCAAAAAAAGAATTAAAAAAATACCGGGCCAATAAATTACCTAGCACCAAAAAAAAAAGCCAGTAATTTACATTAGAAAGAAATTAATGTAACGAAGAAGAAGAATTAGGTAGCCAGAATTAGATAAAACCCGGCATGTATAGAAAACTCAGGAAGGAAAGCACGCCGCCGCTTCAATTCAGCGTTGCTTTTGCTTCACCGTCGATCGCCATTGCCGCCCCCCCAATCATCTCTTGCCTCCCGTCTCACTCGATCGCAAGAGTACAGATAAAGTGGACATACCTTCTAAAAGACTAGCTGCAAATGGATTCTCTATCAACGAGCACGGCGACCCCGGCGGGCTGTCGACGTTCATAGGATCTAACGGAGTGTTGGGGTTAATGTTTTCCTTGCCGATGCTTGGCCCAGACTTCCCCGATGCCAACTTCTCCGCCGCCGATAGCGGTGAATCCAAGTCGATGCCCGCTAAAATACCCGGTGGAATCTCTTCCAGCAACGAGCTCGGTGATGACGGCGGGTCGCGATACAGCGGAGGCGCGGCAAATGGCACCAGCGACGAGTAGGCCGCCGCCTCAGAGTTTTCCTGGTCGGCGAACTCGGAATTCTCCGACGGCGGCGACGGCGACGAGGAATTCGAGGTGTCTTTGTCGAGCTTAGCCTTCTTCAGCCGGGGCGAATACAAGTTCGTCTCATCTGCCAAAGCTTGTGGCGCCGCAGCCTCGGTCGAGCTGGCAGCGGTTTCGAGGCCGACGAGCCTGTGAGCCTCTGCCGGCGTCGAGGAGGGCGGGCCATCTGGCCCGGCTCTCGGCGGCGGTAGCTGCGCGGGAGTACGGTTGGAGGAGCCGTCTACGGCGTCGGCGGCGTCGGCGGCGGAGTTAACTTTGGGGGAAGATTTGGGTTTGCCGGTGAGTCTCTGGACGAGCTCCTTGAAGGCAGAGGGGGTGGTGTTGTAGACTCTGGGCGGGTGGGTGTAGATAATGATGGGGTGGCGGCAGCGGGGAGGTTGATGGTTAGAGGCGGCAGGGTGGGCTGGGACGGCTGGGGCGGTGGAGTTAGATGGAGAAAAAGGCAAAGGCTTGCGATCGACGAGAGGGAGCTCGTCGCGGATGTTTAGAGGTGGAGGAGGGCAATTGGGATTACTGTCTTTATGATTCATTATACAGAAGAATGCCATCTGATGATGGCGACGACTTCTTAACTGGTGGGCGGCAGCCTCAAAACGAGGAGGGACCGAGTCTCCACTTAGAAAGTGATTAAGATAAAATATACGGATAGCGAGGGTTTGTTCTACGGAAGAAGGAAGCACAAGCGGCTCTTATTGTTCGGCTGAAATATCTCAATGCTCTCGTAGATTGTGCATATCATCAGCCTCTTCCCCCTCCTTTTTTTCTCTTCACTGTTATTTTAATAATAATAAATATAATTTTTAAAATAACCAAGTAAAATATGTGCGAGGTGCAAATATATTTCAAGGCTAATTTACTATTCATGTTGTATGCGCCTTATTCATCTATATTTGGAATCGGATTTGATGCCTGATTCGAATAACCTGGTAAAAATACTTATCTCTTAACATTAATTTATTTTTACTTTTATAATTAATATTATGTTTTTATAATTAAATTTGTGCGAAACCTAAGTAAATTATTATAATTTAAAAATTCAGTTCTACCATGATTATTCTAAATCTGTACTTAATGGGAAAACTGTCACTAATTTTAAATATTATTCTTTATTGAGAAGTATTCTTAGCCCCCCCCCCTTTTTCCCCCATACAGTTGATCAAATTTAGTTCATTTTATGAGTGCTATTATCTTTTGAATAAGTCATTTACAAACAGATGTAACAGATAGCAGCTAATGATTAATCAACAAGTTTATTTTTTTGAGATATATATTTACTGTATAACTTCTTTTCGGATAAATTCCTTGAAACCCTAATAGTTTAATAGTTTATAGTAAATTTGAGAAATAATAAAAAGAATCACGGAGCATCACGAACGAGGAGAGAAGAAAAGAAAATGAAGAAGGTGAGTCGATGCATCAACATGGTTGACCTAGCTAGCTAGAAGATAACAGTCGAGCTAATTGAGTAGTTCCACCGGCTGTTCTAGCTGGCATATGTATAACAAAGGATTGATGAACGCGACCTACCTCGCTTATTAAGTAGGCTAACAAAATCGCAGCCTCGATAGCTCCAAGAAAATTCAACGAAATCGAAGCAAAAAAAGACTGAAGGAATTATTACTGATCAAATCGCATGCAGGTCATTAATGGCTCGTCTTATGTGATTAGATTTCAAAACTCTTGATACGCCTTCAACGCCTCAATGACCGAAGGTGAGAGCGGACCAGCATTCTCACCCGGAATCGATTGCAAACACGCCGTTGGATCCGTGCACCCAATCGGAAAGCAATACAAATCTTGACAGCCGTGGGAGAAGAACGGTACGTCGGTGAAGAACGAGGTGGGCGGCGGCGGAGGCGGCGGCGGCGGCGGAGCGTCGAAGCCCACCGAAGACGACAGGGAAGTGCAGCTCAAGCTCCCGTCGCGGCCGAACCCTCGGCTTTCCGACGTGGAGGAGTCGTCATCGTAGGGGGCCGACAGCTTGGGCTTCTTATGCTTGCGCGAGACGTTTGCCGCCGGCTGCGGTGGTGGAGGCAGAGGCGAAGGCACGCTAGAGGAGGAGCCGTCGGTGGTGGTGACGTTCTCGGGGGATTGAGGTTTGCCGGTGAGTTTCTGGACGAGCGGCAGGAAGTTGGTGGGCGTGGTGTGGATGATCTCGGGCGAGTGGGTGTAGATGATGACGGGCTGGCGGCGTAGGGGCTGGTTGGTGGTGGTGGCGGTTGAGATGGTCGAAGAATTAGAGGAGGAGGAGGAAGAGGATTTGTGAATGAGGCGGGAGTCCTTGTGGATCTTCAGGGCGGCAGGACGAGGGGCGCAGTTGATGTGATCTTGGGCTGAATGAGTCATGACGGAGTATACGTACGTAGGAGGAAGAGAATGAGGAGGAGGAGGAGGAGGAGGAGAAGGAAGGAAGGAGAAGGCGATGGTTGTGGTGATGGCTGATTGTGATGTCTATAATTAATTGCATGGTGTGGTGAAGAAGATGGCGAAGGGCAAAAAGGAAGGTAGATATTAATAGGAAGAAAACAGAGAGATGGTGATGGGGCCGGGAATGTGGGCAGCAGCTGAATTCAGAGAGAGCTGGAGAGCGATATATGTTGAGGAGGGAGGGAAAGGCGGGGCGGAAGGGGCAGAGGATAGCGGGCTGTGGATTTAGGAGTCATCTTATTTTGGTGAGAACAAATTTGGACGCTGATATGTGCATGTGTCATGCGGAAGATTGTGTTGGAAACGTGCTTGCCTTCTGCCTTTGCCTCTGCATTGCCTTTGGAGTAACCCAACCAAATTTATTAAATTAATTTAAATCAAATTCATCCTTTATTCCTATTAATTCTCTTTATTTTGGAATAAAAAACGTGATCCTATTATTTAGATCGAGTAGATCTCAACGTGATAAACGAGTTAATCGGGGTAATCTGATATAATTCTTCAGTTGCGTTAATCAGTTATAAAAACGTATTACTGATTGCTTGAAGGGAATTTTTTTTTTCATTTACTTCTCTCAGTAACGCAGCGTCTCCAAACAAAAGGCAGAGTTAATTACTGATCATTGGGTGTCTCTGGATCCTACATGCGTCTTCTGTCTGCAAGCAGAGGAAGATAGATGCTTGATCACCCCTTCGTAAATAGCCCCTCCGTGAAAGAAGGATGGGAAAGTTTTAATTGCAAAACACAAGGATGGGATACGAGCCTTGGAGAAGTCACTCGGAAATCAGCTTCCAGTAAAGAAAAAGTAAAAAAAGAGAGACAGTAATAGATTGCAGGGAGATGAAATTAATGAGCAATCTTGCATGCAGCAAGTGTTGGGGTTCTATGTTTAAGAGGTGTGAAGGACGAACAAGAAGATCCCGTGGAGTTATAGATTGAAGTGAAGTTATGAAGAGGTAGACTGGGCAGTATTCTTCGTAGGTTGGCCCGTCAATGAAGAGCAAGGAGGACAAATTTTTTCTACCATCCGTTTCTACTCTCTATGATCCTGCTAGTTCCATAACTGAAACAGCCTCTTCGGTCAAAGATCATGTCACTTCTGCTAATAATTAAGGAACCATTTAATATCGATCACTTGAAGATTGAGCTCTTCTAATCTATCGTGTTAAAGAGATTTTTAAGAATATAAAAATACTCAAATACGTGCCCTCTAAAAATAAAATTTTGTTCTGCAGTAGAAACAACAAAAAGGGAACTCAAGTTTCTCCTCCCTCCCTCTTTCACATTCCAACTGGTCTAAACAGAGCATGCACCGACGAGGGAGGTATACACCAATCATGGTAAAAATCAAGAAGAAATCACAGAAAAAACAACCTTCAGATCAATTCAGAAAATTTCAACTCGTATATAAGCACATGTTTGCATCCTGCAACTCAAGGAGAAACGAAAAATGTGACTCCCAAAAGGCCCAAATCGATCCTACGGCCCTCGTGAAATTTCAGCCCTCAGCATGGCTGCCATATTAATTGCAACTGAAATAAGCAAACGGAGTAATATATATACATATATAATATATCTATTTGAATTGAAAACGTTGGAATTGAATATGCCATTGAACATAGAGGTACAGTCGACTGAGCCTTGCAATCAAAAACAAGAACTAAAAACAAAACAGCATCTGGACCACGATCGACATCTCGAGCAGCTGGAGTTTGGTCTCTCACTGTCGTTTTCAGCTGGCATCAACGTCACGCCTGGGATTCCGGTGCCATTCATTTTTGGATTTCTTTTGTGGTTGCTCAGCTTCTTTCAGTGTTCTCGCTCGCAGCTGCTGCACGTTTTGAGACGACGCCATATGGGAAGTTCCGAGGGCGAATCTCTACAGTGCAACAAATTGTTTTTTTACTAGAAGAAAACAACGAAGGAAAGAAAAGAAAAAGAGAATCTGAACAGTGGACTTAATAATTTTAGGTGGCCGGATGTGCGATTGCTGTCCACGGGCGACTGTGCAATGCTGTTGGGAGAATAAGACGCCGCTGCTTAATGCAGTGCGATGTGTAGGTTAAAATTAACATGGCAGAGTTGAACTTTGTCTTCCTCCGACTTCGGTCCCCCATCCTCGTTATACTGCGGATTGTAAGCTCGTACGGCGCCTGAAGAGGACTCAGCAAAATCTATGATGTTAAAAGTTGTCAGTTCTTTCCTTTTCCTTCTTTAATTTCTTCCCTTCTCGCTACCCTCCTGCCTCAGTTGCAGTCTTTTTAGGAACACCCCCCCCTCCTCTCCTGTTCTCTCCTCACCTCTCCCTACGTGGACAGGAGATGTTAATCCAAACAGATAGTGACTTGACAACAATGTTGAGCGTTGATTTCTCTCCTCTTCAGCAGCAGTGAATAGGTGGAAAAAAAATTTAGTACGCAGTTGATCACCTCAACTTTTTCCCACACAAGATCGAATCACATCCTGCAATGCACAGTTATTGAGGGTTAGCCCTCCAGCTGTTGACTAGTGACTTCACATTCTTTTAAGGGAAAGTGTGCTGTAATTGATTGATTAATATTGGTGTGTTCTGATGAGTTTGTTTAGCTAATTTGCACCCTAGATCTCTCTAGTTTTCAGTTTTTTTTTAGTCACGTCTTTTTCTAATGAAAAGAAAATAACCCAATGAGGGAATTACTGTCTCTTATATTAATGTAACAACCAAAAAACTTCACTTCCTGCAGGAAATAGATGCAAAATTATCTTCAGATGAAACCATAGGATGACTCTAGTTAATCATGTGCTTCTTGCTTTGCCGATTCATCATTATAGTGTGTTCTTATTATCCGACTAGTTCTTAAAGGAAATCAACCGTATACACAAAAGATCCTATAGCATGTAGAAGCAAAGTTGATAGCCGTACTATGAAGGAGTTTGGAGGTGTGAAACCTTGCTCAACACAATAATGGGTGGTGGAGGGTCCTTTTGGAGAGTGTGGGTGAATGGAGAGGAACAAGGTATCGACATTTGAGTAATAGTCTATAGAGTAAGGTAAATTGTCAACTAGAATTGGTCCAAGGCTTGGAAGGAATTATCTAAACTAAGGTACTTTATAGATGTTGGGTTTATCGATAAAGCTAGGAAATAGTAGAGGCAAAATGTTTTAGTTTGATAGGTAGAGAAATTGAACAAACGAACTATCTGTGATATGCTTGAATATGGATGTAACTAATTTCTTCCACATGGATATGAATGACATATTTAATTAGGTAAGGATAAAGTACCAATAAATAATAGATTCCTGTAATTTCTAGAGAATACAATGAGTATTCAATTAAATCAGAAGGGCAATATGCTCGAACTAGACAGAAAAATTCATAGTGGCATCGTCTTAAACAATACTAAATATGGTGGTCTTCAATCTGGTATGTGACCAAGGATGAAAAACAAGATGAATGTTAAAGGAATGATTAGATATTTATTTCCGGTGCAGCTTGTGTAAAATAAAAAAAAGAATAAAAAATATATAATCTGATGCATCAAAGTATTAAAACCTTAGAATATGCTCTTGATTGGCAAGAGGTGGAAGATACTACCATGTAAAAATTGAGTGCCTAAATATACAATCCGATAGTATCAAATGAAGAGATGGGTTGGAGTAAAGAGAAATTTTAAAAACCTAAAAGAATAGATGTAACTAATGGATAGTGGGAAATATAGCCTATTATGCAAACTTTTAGAAACTATAGTATCTTCCTATTTACTTGTACCACTTTTATGATTGCATTAAACTACCATTTCAACTTTCAAATAAAAAGAAGAGTAAGGTTGATTTGAGTGTTGAGGTTTGACTCTTGTTAAAAATAAAAAAGAATAATAAAAGAAGGTTGTTGAGTTTTCTAGCTATCTATTTCTCTAAAAAAAATTCAGAACTAAACTAAGTCGTGCATAAATATGATTAGTTCATGAAACTAAATTTGTTGGTCTATTGCATCTCTCGACCAATATTTGAGCTCTGCCTCTCATGACCCAAGACTTGAGTTCCTCCAACCATATTAGCTTAATGAAGCTAAAGTTGTTCCAATGCCTCTCTCTTAACCCAAGACTTGAGTTCCTCCAACTAGATTAACTTAATGAACTCGTCGTTCTAATGCTGATTATGAAAGATTAAATCATTTCGCTCGAGCCATATTATCCAAAGTCTTAGCTTAATGAACTCATCGTTTCAATGCTCCAAAGACTAAATCATTCTGATTGAGTCACATTATCCAACACCCCTTTGCCACTTACATCAGCTCGTGCCACACCCGAACAACATATGGCCCACGTCATGTGCAGCATGCCCCAGCCTGAGGCCCCAAACCCTCGAGCTCAACTATCGTCCGACTCGTTCCCCTCGACTCCTTAATCATGTTTCCCACATTGCTTGATCGTCTCCTCTACTTGATTAACCCTCGAGCTTAATCAAGGATTATACTATGCGCTTCCCAAAGATGGTGAACTCATTTGTCCTTTCTTCCAAAGTTTCCCAGCATTCTTAGCCATGCTAATTAAGATGGAGAAAAATGAGGTTGATCTTTTTATAATGGAGAAAAAAAGAGGTTGATTAATGGGTTATTATGCTCATGGCATTCCGACCTATTCAACCAAAGTTGAATCATGAATAAAATCTCCAAAATAATCCGTAAAGAGAAATAGGGATGCTTCACGTTTCTGATTCAAAAGCGTCAGCTCCTTTTTCTTCTTTGAGAGAAAATACAAGCTTGCTTCAGCATTCTCTAGATAGCATATTTTTGGATGAAATGTCTAATTATATGTCTACCTAATCGGCTACTGCAGCCTAGCTAAGCTAAGTAGAAGTAGATAAAGGAGAAGGAGATTTGTTCCCGTTGTAACCTTGCATGGTAAACAATTATATGCATAATTGAAGTGGCATAAGTAGAAAGACCGCACGCGTCTATTCATTTAACTGGGTTGATTACATGTACTGACTAAGATATATTATATCAACGTATTCTTAGTTCAATCTTAGCTCATTGCAAATTATACGATTTAATAATCATATTGAAAGCAATTTAAATTTCTTATTTAATTAACCACCGGAAAGAATTCAATAAATAGTAAATCTTTTTTTCTTCGCTACAATTAATCATGAAAGATCTTTATCAATTAAAATAAAATAAATTTTTCATTCACTATAATAATATTATATTTTTTCAGTATAATTACATAATTATACATAAAATTTTAGTTTTAATAACATTGAGATTAATTCTTAGCTCACCTATTTGAAAATGTATTTAAGCATTACTACTATATTATATCACTACACGAGCTAGTACATTACATCAGCAGTACTCTAAGATAAATATAATAAAGTAAATTTTCTTATTTTCTTTCTATTCAGTCGAGATTATTGATTTATCTATAACTTATTATTTAAACAGCCTCCAATTTTTATTTTCTTAAATATGGTACATAAATTCTAACATCACATCTGCCGCATAAGTTGTTCTTCCTATGCCCTTCTTTTAATTATTTTAGTGCATAAGTTGTTCTTCATACGCCCTTTTTTTAATTATTTTAGTAAGATAATTGTTCTTCCTATGTCCTTCTTTTAATTATTTTAGTAACTTAATTTTTACTGTGAAGTACAAGATGGTGCTTGAGCTCATTAACTAAATCTGCTTGCGCTCATTAATCTAAATCTCCTTAGGTAGGGAAAGTAGACCATTTTTTTAATGTCAAAGAGGAAGGGTCAAATAAGAGTTGAGTAACGCCCTCAATTTTAATTGATTTATTGGGTTTGGGATTTTTTTAACGTAATCGGTCAATTCTACTTAAATTTTTCTAGGTAATATGATCTTTTTTCTGTAGAGATCCCTGCAAGTTTTTGTCAACTTAACTACGGTTTTTTTTCCCAATAGGTTCGTGGAGATACTTCTGTCACACTTGAAAAAAAAGGGGGTTGTGCACAGAAGGGAGGTGTTAAGAAAATGATATTAAAAAAAATACCAACATACGTAGGTTTTATAGCGGTGATGAGAACCCTTCCGCAGAAGATGAGGAAGACCAATTTGGCATTAAGTGGATTCCCGTAGGTTCGAAGCGATATGGAGATGACCTTCTTTTGGTATGTACCACTTTTGCTCGGTAGTAAGGAAAACCATTCACAGGTTCCTTGTTTTCTTTGTAGTAGCAGGAATTAACAAAACCTTATAAAAAGAGGAGGAGAAGCATTGCTGACTTGCTCTTGGGTTGGACTCGGATCCATCAGAAAAACTATTGTATGAATCGATCACGTCTAAAACTAGATATAAAATATGCAGCCGTAAAAGGCATGGAGTTGGCAGAGGAGGAAAAGGGCCGTTTATGACAGCAGAGCCCTCCCTCTAAAGCAGTGCCCTCACTGCACATCATATCCTGCGCCCCCTGCATGTCTTCTTAAGAAATTGAGCCCCATCAAAAAGGCAACAGTATCTTTCCTTGGATTTAAGAGGCGCTTTTTGAGAGAGCATGCACTCGCAGCAACTCCTTTCAGCTTCAGCTTCAGATCATATGGTTGGGTTTATTACGGCCGGACACTGCCTTCAGTGTTAAGAAAAGGGAAAACCCAGCACAACCCTACTCATCACACTACACATATCTATATACATATAACAAATATATATATATATAAACATAAGGAGAGGCGTAGAAGGCGTGGTACGTGCACTTTTTTATGCAGCTTGAGTTTTATATATGCACACACTCCTCCTTCCCATGCGCATGAAAAATATTTAGATATATATGTGTGTGTGTTGCGCTGTGGTGTGTACATGTAAGCATAAGTATGGTAATGCGGTGGACTAGTAGTATTAAGGATTTATAGGTATGAGTCCTTCACACTGTTTTTGATAAGAAAGTGATCTCAAATTGGTGAAAAGAAAAAGACGGAGCATGCAGCTTTTACTGCAGTGGGCTATTTAATACATACCGCTTCTCACCTCTATTGCACAGCGGATAACTTATGGT
The DNA here is from genome assembly GCA_030544415.1 of Thalia dealbata. Classification (NCBI taxonomy): domain Eukaryota; kingdom Viridiplantae; phylum Streptophyta; class Magnoliopsida; order Zingiberales; family Marantaceae; genus Thalia; species Thalia dealbata. Next base: position 6,681,817 of record CM060454.1, read on the forward strand.
TTCCTCTTCTTTCCTTTCGTCAAATTAAATCTGAACAAGTGAGTGAATGACCATGTTATATTTATATATATATACATATAGGTCATCCAACACTTGACGGAGTCTTTACCTATACATATATATAATATACATGCAGCTCATTCTACAAGTCTAGGTAGCAGATCACTGATCCTATATATTCCTAGTATACGTGGGGATGGAGCGATATGTATCTCAAAAGCATCAAGGGGAGACTTGATTTCTAGCTAATTCTTCGCACCAGACAGGGAGAGCATGAGCAGTGTAGGGATGTCTCTTTTTCCTGATAGATTCAGCTGCATATACGTATAGGTCAATCGATGTTAAATTGCATGTGTGAGTGGATTTAGCAACCCACTCTGACTCTTCTTCTCTACCTTCGTTTCATCTGGTATTTATCATCTAAAAGTTTCCTTCATTTGTTTCTTTTGTTAATAAATAATACTCGATCGCTAGAATTTAATGAGAAAAGCTAATGTGTGTGTGAGAGTGGTGTTCTTTAGGAATACCATCATCATCATCGTAAATGTATCTTTAAGTAAAATGATAAGTAAGATAAGAGTATGTATCAGTAGTATTAAGGATATTATTTATTATTATTGATCAGTTACTCTTTCAGTAGAATATATATTGAGAGGTAATAGTGTGTTTTTAAAATCATTCCTGTCCCTGTTGAGTATTCCTTGGGTAACCCCGGTTTACTGTTACAACTAATCGGGGCATTCAGAGATGCAGATGATGGATGGCGCACAGGACGACGACAGACAGCGGCTTGACAAATTAAGTGCAGATCGAGATGCTCGAGAGAGAGAGACGGGTGCTCGGCAAAGTCCAGCAGTGCGAGACAAAAAGAGGACGGGGAAGGGGAAACATTTCAAATCATTATGTACTGGGGACGTCGATCGACGACCAAGTCATTCATTCTTTTTTAAAGGAAGAAGGGAAGAGAAGCAGAGATAGAGGAGGAGGAGGAAGAGCTCCTCTTCCATTTCAATTCCTCTCTGTTAATTGTATATATTTAGGCCTCTTTCCTTCCTTCCTACCTGTTCATTTACTCCCCCCCTTAGTCTCTCTCCCCCGAACTGTCAGTGATGGAGCAGTGGCCATTCTTAGAAATCTATTGCATCTTATCGCTCGACCCCACCCCCTTCCTTTCTTGTCTTGCTCCAAAGGATTCATACAAGGGAAAAAGGATCTCGGTGGGTGGTGGACGCATGCATCCGAGGGGAAACAGCCAAAAGCCTATGTACTTCTCTTCTTTTTCTTTTTTTTGCCATAAGTTCTTACTAGTTTAGTTTTTCCTCTAGCCATCCAAGGGCATCTCAGAATCAATTATGTTCAGTTCTGGGTTCAGACGGCAATTTTAGTTTGTTGAGGAGCGGAGGGTTCAGGGTTGCACTGTTGGGAGTTCACATCTCCTAGATTAGATAAGATGAGATGTTCTCACAAACAATACAGTACTTATAACGTGCTCACCTGCAAAGAACCTAAAACTCGCTCATCATTTTTACAAGTGGGTCAAATTTTAAATTATAACAGGATAATGAATTTTAAAATCTAACAAAATTATCATAAGTCTCTAATAAGACAATCTTTATCATAGAAGTTTGGACACATTGAAAAAACTAATAAAATAAAAGGAGGGTCAATAACGTTACAATTTACAAGTTCATTTTCTACTAGATACCAATATGGAATAGTTGAACCTACCTGATTTATCTTATCTACTTGTGCAACTAGGTCCCCTTACAATCAGTATCAAGTAGTTCTCCAACTGAAGCCCTTCATTAGTATATTATGACTTTGTCTGCCGCATTAAGCATGCCTAGCATAACTCCTTTTCTAGCAGCAATCCTCAAGTGAAAAAAGTCTGTAACCCTACTGAGCAGACAGTTCATACTAATCCTTCCAAACAAAAAGCTTATTAACCCACTAAGTAGTAAACTAGTAAACTCATCTCTCTCCCACTGTGCATTCCCAATGTGTCCTTTTTGTTCAATTTTGTCACCAATCTCTTGTCAACTTTCTAATACACCTTAACAAGATATTCCTGTGGACAGCAGCATAATCAATTTTTTTTAAAATATAAACATTATACCTAATATTCTAAAAATAAGCTTTTAACTAGACTTAGTGCCCATACATCCATCTAATAAATTGTAAAGCAACACAAGACGATAAATATAATAAAAAAATAAATCTAACATAAACCTCCTTAATTCTGGGCTCTGTAATGCCGCCCTTACACCTCTGGTAGGATGACCACCTTATTTTTCACACTAAACCCTCGGAACCCCCACACCCCGAAAATTTAAAAATATATAATTGGATTTGTTTCACCGAGGCGGAGAGATTTGCAAGTGTTGTTGTTCCCTGATAAAGGAATTGATGGTCAGTGAGTGAATGGTATGTTTGTTGGACCGCTATTTGTTGATGCAAGTTGGAGAGGATGCCACTCCTTCGAACAAAGTATAAGTCTAGATAAAATTGGTGCCAAAGTAGTTATGTGTCATCATTGATGTGATAGATGAGTGGTGTATTTGCAAGACCTACGAAGGCTTAAGAACTGATGCTTGCTTGGCTTGGTGATTGTTGGCAAGGGCTGCTTAGTGATCTCATAGGTTACATAATTGTCAATTTAGGAGTATATCAACGATGAACCTTACTAAATTTTCTTTTAACTGGAACCATTATATTTCACTTTTACAAATATTAAAAGGGTATAACGTAAGAGAGAGTAAGAGGAAGAAAAAAATTGTCAGAGAGAATTTTTCTATCTTACCTACTATAATAAAATTATACCTAGTAATTTGAAAGACCTCCTACAGCAAGCAGACTCCTAATGCATTTAGCATAAAAAAACATAATGTAAACTAAATTAAAATTTTAAATAGCTAAGTTAAATAAGATTTCCATTGAAAAAACTAAAAATTTCCAACCAATTCAAGGGAATTTAACTCTCAGAAAAGCTAGAACATGAGTAGAAGTTGCCAATATTATTTCACCCTTAAATATTTATCTACCACTCCTTTGATTTCCCATAAAAATATTCACTTCACCATCTTTCCATATTAAGCTCAATGCTCTATGAGTACTTTCATTGGTTAGATGGAATTGTTCCTTCTGTCTATAGGATGATAGTAATCCGAGCTTGGTTTGAAGCAATTCTTACATAGAAGATGACACCCATAAGCAATTCTATCTATAGTTACTAAGAGACTCTAGGAACTTATTGAAAAATACTTTTAGATTTCTCTAGTGATATATTTGTTGTCAATACTAGACTTGGAGATTAATTCTCATCTCTTTTACTTTTTGTTCATATGAAAAATCTAAATTAAAGAAGTTCATATCACTTCCGTATTCGTGATGTAGGGGCATTTTATGAATTGATGTGAATAGTTATTAATATTCCCTACACATCCGACAAGCATCTCATCCATAGCTATACTATATGTTGCAAGATACACATTGGTTTGACAGTAATCTTTCTTCATTAACTTACTCTCTTTTTTTCTCCTCAAAATGAATTGTCATTTAGTATATTGTAGCGGGATCTCATCGAAAAGACTTTTGATGAGATTTGGCCATCTCCAAGCTTTCTATCTTTTTTAAATATATAAATTCTCAACTCTAAAAGTCATGCATGAAATTTGTTGGACAGTTTGTCTGTTAACATTTTTATAAGATTAATTGTCCAATGTTCCATCAATATTTCTATAATATTTATGGTCAATATTCCATTTCTTCTTAATATCAAACTGAACTATATCTGCTAATGTGGTTTAGTTGTAGTTTACTCCATGTTTGTTTATTAAAAAAATTTCACATTGACAAAAAAAATTTACTAAGATATTATTTGGTTACCGATTTGAAAAAAAAAATTTACTTAATTTTTTTAAAACTTCTAATTAAAAATTCTTAAAAAGCACATGTAAGTGTCCATCACTAATAAAAATAAAAATATAATAAATAATAAATAAAGAGGTATTACAATACTATTATCAACTAGGAGAGACACTAACTAGGAAAATTATGGTTACCATGATTTACACAGTACTCAACCTATAGTTAATTTTATTTGATTACTTATTCTGTATCAGAAATTGATGATCATAAATAAACTACTCAAACAAGACATACGGATAGAAGGGAGATGTCAGCTATATTTGGCTACAGTAGAAACCTTAGAATATTAACTAAATAAACGTAGTTATAGCAAGATTATATGAAGTGATTTATTGAAATGAAATGAAGAAGTATTGATACATATTCATAAAAAATTATAATTAATCCAAATGCTTAAATAGCTAAAAGGAGGACATGGAAAGTGTAGCTTATGCAGACGATGACAACAGAGTTTGTGTATTATATTTGGAAGAAGAAAAACTAAAAGTTGTTTAAACAATAAATTAGGAATGAAGTCGTCATTCTTCGGTACATTAAGACAGTAATCTACATTAGAAGATGATCTACTAATTCGTATAATGATATATTCTTTCTTAATATATTTACTCCTATAATTTAAGGCTGACTCAATAGGACCTGCGATTCAGCTTTATTTTTAATTTTGACTAGATAAGTACTTTTTTATTTTTATCTCTAAAAATTTCATTTTTATTCAATCATTTATCAGGATGTTTTATCTAATAAAAAATATCCAATATAGTTTTATCTAACAATTTTTTTATTCTTTATTCATCAAAGTACATGCTATCAAATTAATTGAATTCTAGTTAAACATATATATATTATATAATTAGTTTGAATTTAATAATATGCAGAATATCTGATTTTTATCGTTAACCCGTCTCATTTTATTTAATTAATCTGAAGCAGTCTGATCATTAAAAAATTGAAGTATTCTAGAAAGGAAGGACTAGCGTCAGCTAATAAATTTAAAAAATCTATGAAAATAATTAAGGGAGTGATTTGAAAAGGGATGAAAAATTCGAGTAAGGAGAACTACAGTGTAATTAACTACTAATGAAGGAGGAGGGGGCAAGGGGTACACAGGAGTCCCAGTGAAGAAACAGCTTGTCATGTCAATATATATATATAAATGTAAATATAGAAGCAAGCAGATGATGACCAGTAATTGATCGTCCATTAATTAGAAGACAAGTCGGTATATAGTGGGAGAAATATGAATAAATAAAAGGGATCCCAGGAGGGCGAAGGGACATGCTACGGCGGGTAGGTCGGATGAGCCCTCCGGGGCGTAGGATCGTAAGAGACATTTAATTTGGGGGACTCGAACTCATTGAATGCACAGGGTTAATAATGAATGCAGCATACAATTGCTTCGTACGTAGGTTAAGACACGTAGGCGTTGCATCTACGCCTTTTAGGCCCTGACATGCTTGTGCTTGGTAGGGACGCAAATGTTTCATCCAAATAATAAAGTGAGCTGCTACGGTGCAAAAAACAATATGGTACATGCAATGCAATGAAACTTATGCATGTGTGTATGTTTACCACGAGCCAGTTATTAATTTTTCAGATTTTAACTAAGTCAGATTTCTTTTATACATGCATATATTGACACCTAATCAATAAATTTTAACACCGAAATATAGAGAGATAAAGATAGAAAAGCATGATGAACTTCTACTCCCAGAATAGAATAGAAGTTGAGGAATATATAACTCAATATTCATCAATTGGGGAATCTAAATGAGCCTATACAAATACAGATACAGATACAAATACAAATACAGGTGTGTTAATTTTAGTCTGCACATCCTTTCTCAAACATCTCTTTTTTCTAGCCAAGATATGTTATAGATATAGGATTAAATATACGCATGGAAGCACAATATACAAGAGAACAACTTAGAAAATAGAGTTATATCAAAGGCAAACTCATGCAGGCAGAAAAAAAAGCTAATGATGTGTATATTTCTGCAGGTTGGGATTAGGATTCATCAATGGAGATTATTTTATAATTGTGCAAGTTCGATATAAACTATTACTGCTGAGGGAGGCGCACCTTGTGCTCAATGTCAATGTATCTACGGCTTCAGCTAATGCTTGGCTTTGGCAGTCCCTGTTGATTTGCACGGTTGATGTTAATTAATGAAGCATGGATGTCTAAACCTGCAGGAAAGTGATGATACATGCCGTTGGCCCAATTTGCAAAAAGGCTATAAAACTAATTTCTTTATAGCTATACAAGATATACATGTCCTGCATGATACAAATTAATGAGAGGGGGGTAAACCTAACCTTGGCCTTGCTATATATTTATCCGGCACCTTTTTCATAACATAATAAATATATATCGGATATAAATGCATGTTAATCGATCGTGCAGTCAACGTCCATGCAGTAATCCAAACAATTAAAGATGTTGACAACACCTACATCCTATAACAACAACCGCATGGTTCTGTGGACGAAAAAAAAACTGTAACATTAGCCTCACACGAATTAGTAATTTGATTAATGATGGTGGTTAATAGATAATTATATTATTATCCCTGTTAAGTAAGTAGTTCGTGTCTAAAGCGTTAGTACTTGGAGAAATTAAAGAGGGGATGGGGGAATAAGATCACACGCTTAGCTTATACTACTAATACGGCGAGGATGAGTGGAGCCTGCCAAAGAGAGGGATGATGATCAAGTGGTGGGCATCTGCAGGGGTAGAAAAAACACGGTGGCAGTGCTCAGAGAAAAATAAGGAGGGCATGCAGGAGTAGTACCTCCCAAATAGGGTCACAAATGCAGTTTGACAACAACAGCACCACAAAGCCACAGGTACACCCCCTTGATGGCCCTTATCATGCATAGCCTCAACCTTAGACTAGCGCCCTAGCATGCCCTTCTTAACTAAATACCCAACCATCACTTGGTAAGGGGTGCCCTTGTCCTTATTGCCCTTCCAGGGGTTCAAGGACACCAATCAATCTCTCACATGTATTATATATATATATATTTCGGATTATTATTATTATTATTACTACTCTCCCTCTCCCTCTCCCTCTCCCTCACTTTCCTGGTTAATGTATTGACCTTGTCTTAGGATATATCTCGAGTGGTCGAAGAGATTGAATGACAAACTATAGATTTAACTGTATGTATATGTACAGATGTTCAGTGGATCAACAACTCGATATTTAACACACCTAACAAACCGAGTGGTTCGATCCATTCAAATGATTGATCAAATCATACATGTAACTCATAATGAGGACGCCAAGCTCATCATCTACCTGGATCAATCATCTCGGATTCAAGTTTGAAAGCACGCATGCATGGATTAAGGAAGGAGGAAAGTGAAGCCGGCCGGCCGGGGTCAGTCTGAGGGGGGGGGGGGAGGATGGGAGGGGGAATAGATCAGTATAGGGTTTGTAGGGAGAGAAAGAGCAGCGCAGGCAACGTCCCTCTCAACACTGCTCCCGGCTCAAACAAATAAAAAGACTAGTGTTCCTGATCCCCCTCCCCAGAGCCGAAGTCGCCCGTCTTCTATCAATCACGCCAACCAAGGCTTTCACCCCCTCGCTTGGTGATAATATATTATAGCCAGCATGAGGAAAACAAAGAAAAAAAATGAGAAAGAGAGAGAGAGAGGAGGAGGAGGAGGAGGGGACGAGTGGAGAGAGAAAGAGACGGCTGAGCATCAGTGAGAAAACTGATAGAGAACTTTCAATCGCTTTCTCTCTCCATCCTCACTTTTAAAACAGAGCCCTTGTCTAGAGTGCAGGAGCAAACTGCAGTCTTTGCTCTCAAGCCCACCCTCCCTCTCTCAAACCTTCCTTCCTTCCTTCTTTTCTCATCCCCCTCTCTTCAACTGGCCGCTCTCCTTCAACTGGATGCTTCTCGTTCCGCTTTCTTCTCGCCTTTGAGTGCAACATCAATGTAAAGATTCCGGCCGCCCTCTTCTTCCTTTATACTATTCTTATTATTATTCCACTAGCTTGGCATTTAGGAACTACAAGGCAGTGTTTTGTTTGTGCCACACGCGTGTCCTGTTACAGCTCGGGTTGCTTTTGTGGTCGCAGGAGGCCGGAGGTCATGAACTCGCTGGACCTCAACAACTTCCCCGAGGAACATGGCAAGCAGCCGATGGAGGAGAGCTCGATGACCACTGCGGCCTCCGTCGACACCGTCCGTGAGTAGTAATTAGTTTCTTGAATGCCACAGACGTTCGACCGAGCAAAAAAAGAGAAAGAGAAGAACTTAAATCTGTTTAATTTATTTCGTCTTTTGCAGGGTTTAAGAAAAAGAAGAGTACTCAAGGGAAGGATGATTCAGCGAAGGTGTACGAGTGTCGGTTTTGCTCCCTCAAGTTCTGCAAGTCTCAAGCTCTGGGCGGCCACATGAACCGGCATCGTCAAGGCAAGTCAACGACGGTCCATCGACAGCAGCAATCATATATATTTTTATGTGTGTATATATATATATATATATATATATATATATATATACGTCGGCCTTAAGAGAAAAAGTTTGAAAATTTTATCACTTGCTGATTCATGATTAGAGAGGGAGACGGAGACGCTGAATCGCGCACGTCAGCTGGTGTTCAGCAACGAAGGCCTCGCCGGCGCCGGCCTCATGGGGTACGTCTTGAGATGAGAAATAATTAGCCTCGTACTCATCTCCATCCGCGTACTTCTAATTAATTCTAGGGTTTCCTCTAAAAACACCGCGACCTGCAGCTTGAGAGACCTGAGTCTCGGAGGCTCACAAGTCCCTCCCAGAGGCTTCCAACACGGCGGCGGCGGCGGCGGCCCTGGCGGCATCGGAGACCCGTTCCTCTCGTTCCGGTCAGTGTATCCTAGTCAGCCAACCACGCCGACAGTGCAGCCGCAGTATATATACGCCCCATCCTCCTCGCACTCGCTCCCTTACCAACCGACTTTCCAGCCGGCTCATCCGCCGGCGGCCGCGGCCGTCGGCAACTACTACATCGGCCACGTCGTCTCGGGAAGCTCCGCGTGCCAGCCGCACTACGGCTCTCACGAGCCCGGCGGCTTCACCTGCTACGGGACTCCCCTCCCCCACAGCTTTCAGGTGGACGGCGTGCCGGCTCCGGGCGCGCCGAGGGACGGCGGCGTGGCCCGCAACCAGAGCTCGAGGTTCGCCGACAGCTGAGGATGATGAAACGACGACAGACTAACTAAATATATAGTGAGAGATAAGTCAAAAAGGAAGGGAATGGAATCACGATTAGAAAAGAAAAAAAATGAGACGATGGATCACGGTTGTGGAACATGAGAGGTTAATTTCTCTCTCTTCAAATCGGGGACCTACATGAGGAAGCAGTTGATGGAAGGAGGGCTGTTTGGGACAATAGGAGAAAGGGCCTAGAGAATGAAGGAGTGGGGGGGAGCGGCGGCTGGTGGCCGGCAAGCAGGGGGTTATTTCTTCGATCTCCAGCTGAATCAATCGGTGCATGCACGGTGCTATTTTTATTTGTTTTCTTGTAGTCGTTCGAGCAGATCATGCAATGACTTGTCAAGAAGGCTAAAACTAATAGAGTTCAGCGAGACACTTTAATCAATGACTTTATATACCCTGTAAAAGGGGCTTACCAAATAGGTGTTATGAGCAAAGCCACCTAGCTACAAAACCATAACCCTCTTTAGCCCTGACGGCAAACATCTCTCCCTGTTGGTTTTTTACTTTTGATTAATCGGCACGCACGCCGCAGCCTACGACGCCGTTCCCACTCCGACGCCTTTACTTCGTGCTGCATGCGCTGTTTGATACGATCAATCGTCTCATTATATACACCTTTCCATCCATCGGTCGATCGATATGCTGCTGCGTTTAATTCCATGATTGGGAGGCAGGCAATCGGGGGAGAAGATGGATGGATGGGCGTGCGGCAGCGCCACCTTCCAGGATTATACAGTCTTAATTAATTAATCATACTGATTAGGGATCTAAACAAACTGTACATTTGAAGCAATGGCAGCTGAAACTGCTCGCTGTTAAAATTAACCATATAAATGAATCAAGCCCAGAAGGAAGTAAGAAGCCCATGAGCTACTCCTCAACTTATCATCGAACAAATTTTAAATTATTATTTTCACTATTATATTTATTTTATATAAAATTATTTATCTATCAAATAAGATAAAACGTTAACGAAGGTTTATGTGCGAAATAAATACTCACTGCAGACAGCATCAATTGGATAGAGATACTACAACATCAACAAGGCATGGATACAGCCTCTCCACAGCATTAAAAGTTGCGACTGATATTATATATAGAGAGACATAAGAGTCCAACTTGCTTGAGTTGGCTGGTTCGCATGCATTGTTACATTTAGATTTCATTATTATTTTTTATCAATTAGAGACCAATTTAATGTGCATGGTTTTACATGGAGATTCAAGGCGAGAAATTAAGAAGACAGCAACCTCCTACTGCCATTATTATTACATGGAATTAATCAGTGTATCGGAATAATATCTATTTTGTATGGATTATAAATTTTTTAATTTCATAGTTAAAAAAAAAATATTATTTTTTATTTGCGGTGAGAAAAGATTTTTAGGCTTGCATTCACTGCGTTTTGGTTTGGGTATTCCAACCCAAGCTATGTAATTGAAGGCAATGCGTCTGCCGGGAGTCGAACCCGGGTCTATTGCTTGGAAGGCAATTATCCTAACCGTTGGACTACAAACGCTGTTGTTATTTTTCGTTAAATAAAATATTTATCTACTAGATAAAAAAAATAACGCTGGAAAATGTCTAATAATTCGCCTTATATTTTATAAATAGTGTATGCTTTCATCTTTTTGGCCCATTTAGATATTAAAATCCATTCCAACTTAAGTAATTAGAATGAATTCCAATCTTAATATTAAAATTTAATTACATCCACTTATCATTTATAAATACCTTAACCAGTCAACGAAGAGCCTGATCTAGGTGACCAACGGTTCTAAGACAATTAAAGAGTTTGGATGGGTTATTCTACCCCCTTTCTTATGTATTTATGGGATAATATAATTGAAATCCCTTGATGGATCTTGGCCAAATGAAAAAATTATATCAAAGAGAACCTTTCATAGAAAATTTTATCCAGGATGACATGATGTCTGTACTTAGGTGTATTGATTGTAAGTGCATGAATAAGAGATTACATTGAGCTTTATTAGGCCAACATGGGTTGATAGTTCTAACATAGCATTTTGATACTTCTAATTAGACTAATCTCTAATAAACTAATAATGCCTAATTTATAAATATGAATAAAAAAGAAAATATGTTACTTTCTTCCACTGTAATAATTTTTATTATATACTCAGAGGGTGTTAAATGTATTGGCTCGCTGTTATGAACCTTTTCACCTTGAAATTTAAAAATCTAGAAGAGGTAGTTTACTTTATTTTGTGTCATAACACAAGTTTTCGTTCCTAACAAAATATTTTAAGTAGATAAAAGTCTTTCTTATCCAAAATTTATTATAGAAAATTGGACACTGTTATATTCACCCAGAAAGCTGTCAGTGTTTTAAAAATGGCATATCCTTTACCTTTCCTTATGCAGCCTTTAATCCTCAATTCTTACCTTTGTGCTTATCGGTCACATGGATGACTCATCCACAGGTAAGCTTTATTTTATGCCCTTCTACTCAAATTAATTATTTCAGGTCAAAAGGTTTCCTTCCTAAAAACAAATGGACCGACATAAATTTTATTTTTTTAAATTTATTAAACGATCACCCAGCGAAGACTCTCCTTATCAATTGTTATTATTTACTCAAACGTATTTTACTTAATTCACTTAGTTAAAAATAGGAAATAGTCGTGAATTTAGTTATTACTTTATCATATTATATGTTGGATATATATATATAATGCTAGCAGCATATTCAAAAAGAAACCAGGAGAATCTTTCTTTCCCTGAACTAAATAAAGGCAAGTGAGATTATATTTAGCATATCAATTTTAGTTTATGGAGCAATCAAGTGTTGGCCGCTGCAAAAAGAATGATGACAGAAGCTTTTGATATGTCCCCATGCATTTCTCAAACTAACATTAATGCCATAATCCTGTTTTGAGTTTTAAAAACACAAAAAGTTAAAGGCAGCACAAACAGATGCTTATTATTATTAATGTTGGTTTTATTATCTGTCTGAAGCTTCTATTTTATATATTACAAGCACCAAATTGAAACATCATCACGGAAAAAGAAAAAGAAAAAAAAGTAAAAGAAAAGCTAAAGTTGTGCTTGTCTCTACCGCCTCCCTCACCCACACAACCCACCCACTCTTTCCTCCCCTCACCCTTTCGCTTTTATTCACTTTTTATTTTTTTGTCATACAATATTCATGAAGAAATCCTACACCTACATGCATATCAGCGTTGGATCATCTCAAATCCTCATAACATCACACCACCACATGCACCCATGCTTACTCATGTGGACCTGTCAAAATCCTAAGCTTGACTAGTAGGGGTTGGGTGGAATCACATATTCTCATGCAAAACCTTGAGCTTTATCTAGTCATCAGGCAACCTAAAGGACGACTGATGATATTAGCACAAGGTTTGGCTGGCGTTGAAATCAGTGAACAGGAAAGAAAAGTGGGGAGGAATCTCTTTGGATTTCACCCTCCCACACTCTCACTTTGCCCATCTTCTCCTCGCACCAATGCAGTTGCTCTTGGCTGATCTCAGACATCCTTAAAACCCGGGACACAATCTTCATGTCAATTAAGCCCATTCGTACCTCCGTCTCTTGCTCCCCCTTTAACCTCTTCCTTCTCAGACAGCTTCTCTGCCTCAGTAGTTCTTTGAGCTTCATTTTTATCTGAATGTTCAAAGTAAAAAAATTATACTGCTAATTTTTAACTTCTTTTTTTTTTCAATAGTTCAAAATTTCCCTTCAGGCATTCTTTTTCGTGGCTTTATGGTTGTAAAATAATAATAACTGAAACATAAAACTCTATTTTTTAAAAAAATCTTGCAATCTTAAAGGGATCATCATCATGATATGCCTTTACTTGTGTAATGACTACCGAAGGACTAATTTTCTCATCACATTATTAAGTCATTCTTTATACGATGTGATGCGATTATTCATTCAATTCAGGGTATACTTTTAATTAATGTTAAAGCTTAAAAGTGAATAAAGCATGAATGTTAGAAGAACTCACTTTTTTATTCTCTTTTTTGAGGAGATGTAGAAGATTTGGATCCACCGTGCTTGTTTTTTTCTTGATCAAAGCTTTGAAAGGATTCTCTCTGTCTGCTCGGAGGAAGTCCGTGAAGGTTCGAATCGCATCTTCGAGAATCGGCAAGAACTCGGCGGACGAAATCATTTCCTCTTTGCCTTCGTCTACTTCTGATGCATCTTTTCAAAAATAATCTTCACTTGATTAATTGCATGATCACGAAGTGGATATATAGCAGCAGACAAACAAGAATCAAGACAAAAGGAGGGAATAATTCTCTATCCATATAGAGATACATATATATATATATACCTCGGAATTCAGGAACTTGAAGCAATTTAGGGGAAGAGATCCTGGTCCGGGCGAAGACTTGGGGCCTCCGGCCGCGCTCGTAAGGCTCGTTTTCGATGAACCGCTGCAAGAGGACCCGGAACTGCTGGAACTGCTCGGCCATCCATGTGGTGCAGGAAGAGAGTTCATTGCTCGTTCCTGCTTTGGAGCTCTTCTGCCGGAAGTTGCTGTAGTTCCAGTTCAGCGCTTCCCACGCGAGGCAAATCTGAGCTACGTATGCACACTCGAGTTCCTTGTAGGGATCCCGGTTTGCTCCCTTCTTCTTCTGTGCTGTGAGTTTGTGGACTATCCTTTGTGAGATCGATCTCGGTTGGAGCTTTAAGGCCCTAAACGAATCTGACCTCAAAGTTCGCGAGAATATTTAGGAGATTGGTATGAAAAAGTATGTAAGTACGTAAGTATACTGATTGAAAGAGAGAGTGACCTGTTTCAGTGAGTTTTTGGGCACTCATCCGGTCGAAGAACATCATCTCCTCGTCGTACTTTCTAAACAAGGTATAAGTTTCCCAGTTGGAAGAGCTCCGGCGGGACGAGGAGGAGAAGGGGCCGTCGGTCTCGGAGTCCCGGAAGATCGCGGAGCTCCTCCACTCCATGGAGCTCTTGGATGTCGACTCGCTCGTCGTGAGAGAAGCGCCAAAAGTACGCTCTTCAAGCTTGAACTTCTTGCTATCGAAATGTACTGGTTGGTGATCAATACTGCTGAAGAGTTTCTCATTCTTTGAAACCTCCTCTTTCTCCTCCTTTTCCTTCTCCTCTCTTTGCTCAACCAGCAGCTTCTTCTCTTCTTCATGGTTGCTGAAATCAACTCCAGCGACATGTTCATCTATGCATACATACATGTTGCGATCAGAAATGTCAGAATCATTTCTACAAGGCCCAGAAACTGGAAATTTTACAAGTTCATATCAGTACCTCTCGCGAGCTCTGGCAAATCTGATGGTTCTACGACATGGGTCGCCGGGACATGATCAACGCATCGATCCTCAAGTCCGAGGATGGCGTCGTCATGAACAGCATGCGAGGTGGAACTGTGCAGGGATTCATCTGTGACGACGAAGTTTTCATCGATTGTGAAAAGATGCTGCTGCTGCTGATAGGAATGATGACCTTTTTCTTCATGGACAAGTAGCGGATCGTTCGCGACGCTTCCGCTGTAGAGAAAGAACAATCCTTCCTCTTCCCAGTTGCTAAAGATGGTCGCCGCCAACTCTTCGTCGACGGACTGGTAGCTGCCGTCGGTGGTAGTTAAGAGCTCGGTCGTCGTCTCGGCATCCTCTTCCTCATTGATGAGCTGCAAGTACCTGCAAATAACACGACGGATCCGAGGGTTCAATTCGAAAGCAAGAGAGTGAAAGCATATAAATATAACACGCGTACCTTTCTTTTGTGGTCGACCCTTGAAGGAGAAAAGTGAAGAGTTTGGCGAGGAGGAAGGAGAGGAGGTGAACGAGGACGAGGAGCAAGCTGAGGCAAGTGAGGGCATGGAGGAGATGAAACATCACACCTTGATCTTCTTCTCTGGAGGTTTGGCCATGGCAGGAGATTGGATGAGGAGGTAGAGGGGGAGCTTCCAGGGCAATCACTTGAAGAAAGGGTGGGGGAAGACTGCGGTTATGCATTCAAAGGGAGGAGGAGATAAGAGATGGTGTTTCTTTTGTTTGCTGATGAAGGCCACAATGGCTTGTTGCATGACTATCCACTTTATTTGAGGAAAGCTGAAGGATATATATATATATATATATATATATATATATCCGAACAAAACTTCTGTGCTAAGTTTTAAAAAATACATAAACCAAGTTATGAGCAACATCTTGCAACCTATCTGTGTGTATATATCTATGCACATATATCCCTATCTGTGGGTCCTCCTTTCCCCCCACAAAGAGCAACAAATTTTGACTACTCAACTATCTTGCAAACTATGCAGATTTGAACTATTTATGATGCAATAGGTTTGAGTTCACATAAGAATATGTGAATCAAACAGGATCAAATATTTACATATTTGCCGCATAATTAATTAAAATATTTTTAAAAAATTTAAAGCAATGTGAGATGCATGCACGCTCTCTTTCGCCTCCGTCCTTGACTTAAGTGGGAGAAGAAAAAAGGACTGTTAATACAAAAGGAGGAAAAAGAAAAGGCAAGCAAAAACTATCAGGTTTGCTTTGCAGCCCAGAGATCATATGGATGGATCGTCAGTGAGTTGGACTGAGTTGGACGTCCATGGAATGTGTTGATTTTATCAGGAATAAAAAAGATGATGAAAGAAGGGTTCAAACCTTGGTGGGGTCCATAGGCTTTTTTCCTTTACGTTTTTTCTTCGTTCACCATAAGAACCTGCTATTCCAACAGCGATATTGGGGTAAACAATGTGGATAAAACTATCTTGGCCGCAACCTAATTATCTTAATCATTAATGTGTTTGCTTTTGTTGGGATAACTTGAGATAAGATGTTTGATCAGTTTAAATAGATCTAATTGAGATGATCACTCTATATTCAAATTATAATTTAGTAAAATCAATACTTAAGTATGAATTTTTAAGAAGTATTGCAATTATACCTTCAACTCTTAGTGAGAAAATCTCCATCAACCTAGTTTATAAAATATTAGCGGACACATGGCAAAGAAGACTTTCACAAGTTTAGTTTGTAATTCTATGGATCAACCTATAGCTACCTTCATTCTATGATTTACTTTGTACAGAAGTCATGATTGTAGTAAATTATTCAAGCATGACATACAAATAGAAGAGAAATATTTACTATATTTAGTTGCAGTAGAAACCTAAGAGTATTTTTTGAATGAATGTAGATACGGTAAAACTATAAAGAGTAATTTATTGAAATAAAATGAATAAGTGTTGGTACAAACTACATCAAAAACTACAATTAATAAAACTACTAGGATAACGAAAAGGATGACATAAAAATAATAATTTATACAGGTAGTAATGGTAAAGTGAGCACATCAAGATAATAATTTTTATTAGGTTGAACAAAGATAAAATAATAATTTTTATTAGGTTGAACAAATATAAAATAAGAGAGTTTGTTGTCTTATATTTGGCTTAGAGTATTATTAATATGATATATTTGTTATTTCTTAATATATTTATTTTATTTATAACTTGTAGCATATTATGATATCAAGCAGTTCTTCTTCAACATATCAAGACAATAATTTTTATTAGGTTGAACATATAAGACTATTGTCTTATATTTGGTTTAGATTACTACTACTATAATATATTTGTTATTTCTCAATATATTTATTTTTATTTATAACTTGTAGCATGATGATATTATAGTAATATTTAAATACCCTTCTTAAAAGTAAGTTAATTATTTCCTATTGCTATTAAACAAGTTCCAATGAGGTAGGATGGTATAATGATAATTGAATGAATAATATAATATTCTGATGTAAATAAAATTTTATTTTATTTGAAAAAATATTTGTTTGATTTACTTTTTTATTTTAAGAGTTTTTTTATTAATTTATTAGAAATTCAAATAATTATTTTAAAAACTATTTTTTTAAACAACCTCCCAGATAAAGTCAATTATTCTAGCCACACACTTTATATCAATTAATTAAAGTGTAAATTTCAAATAAGTATATTTCTACAACCTATGGTGTTTTGTTTTCAAAAAAATTTATAATAAAAGTTAATGATATATATATATATATATATATATTATGTACTGAATTTTGTTTATTCTAAAGGTATATATGTACGTATGTACTGAAATTTGTTTATTCTGACAAATAGGAGATTTGATGAGATCTCAAAGTTTCGAAGGATATTTGATTTGCATTCCAATGCTAAATATGTGTACATTTTCAAAATATCAATCCTTTCCTCCTCTTTAAATAGAGCAGGAAATTAAATAATTCCGGATTTTGCTTTATATTATAAATTTTATATAAATACAGTTAGGACATTCCAAAGTACCACTGCGTACATATCTATATAACTTTTAATTAATTAATTCAAATAATATATACGCGTGTAAAAAAAGGCTCGCCCATAATAATTTCCAAGAATGTTTAATCATTTCCCATTTATATTTGTAATTTTTTTAAAAAGTTGTCATTGTTATTATTTTTCTTTTTCATTTTAAGACAGGATTGGAGATCATTTAAAAGCAATTCTGCAGGTTTTAATACTAAAAATCTCTTGCCATTTTACCAAGTCTCCCTCCCTACATCGGTCAACAGGGAAAAAAAAAAGGTTCCTGACGTGGAATTGGAGGGGTGGACTGAAATGTTTTTGCCTTGGTTAATCTTTATCCATTTATTTTATTACGGTCGTCGCCCTTTTCTCCCTACAAAAACCCGTCGCTATCCCCTGCTTCTTCCTCCCTTCTCCTCCTCGATCTGCAATCTTCTCGGGTCTCTCTCGGTAAGCATACAACTTGCAATCTTCTTTTTCTTCCTGTTAGTAAAGGTTTCTTTTTGTTTCTCGCCAAGAGATTGATGAAAGGAATATTATTAAAGATTTCTTTCCTTTATTTGTTCTCTCTTTCTCTTTGATTTGCCCTAATTCCAAAGAGGAGGAGACTGCGTTATCGGGAGAAAGATGAACTGCTGCACGACGCAGAATAACGCTTTCTCCGACGCCGGAGACCCGAAGGTATCGGCCGACTGGATTTTACCGGCGGTCTTCTGCCCCAAGCCACGCCGGCTTGCCCGGCCCGCCCCCGTCGCTGACCCGGTCAGCTCCCTCCGTTGGCTTTCAAGGTTCGCACAGTCGAAGACGAATCTTTCTCTCTCTCTCTCTCTCGCCCTCTCTGACTCATCCATTATGTGCATGATTCAGTCATCATCGAGCGGATTTCCTGAACTCGAACGCCGCGATGGACCTTCTCGATTCCTTTCTTACGAAGGTGAAATTTTATTTTTAAACCTTGTGATCCTCATCTCCTTTTATCACAAAAAAAAAATCTGAATCTGAATTTTTCCCCGACTCCCAGCAGGACGGCGAAGAAGGTGAAGAGAACCAAGCAGCTTCTTCTCCGCCGTTCTTCTGCGGCTCGCCGCCGTGCCGAACCTCAAACCCGGTGGTCCACGACGCTCGGTTCGTCGGCGAGGACCGCCCGACGTCGGTGGCGCCCTTCCCCCGGTTCACGCTAACCAAGTCCGGCCCGCGGCCGGAATCTCCGAAGCAAGGCGGCTGCGCACGATCCAAGTTCGGCCTCGTGCCGGCGGCCGTCCGGATCGAGGGGTTCCACTGCCTAGGCCGTGGCTGCGGCGGCTGCAGCGGCATCACTGCCACGGCCTGAACCGTGGTGCTCCCTCGCTCCAAGCTTCAGTTTAGTTTGGAGCGCTGCGCAAGGAAGAGGAGATGATAAATTAACATAGAGAAATTAATATGTGAAAAGTTATTTTTAGGTTTTATTAAGAGGGGCATTAATATCTTTAATTGTATATATAATTGAACTTAAGTTAGTTTAAGCTAAATATTATTATTATTGTTACTATGTATTTTCAGGGAGAGAGAACTTTTTGAGCTTAATATTTATTATTAGATGATTTTTTAGGGGCATTAATTGATTGTGAAGGTTGAAGTTTGAAAAAGTATCGGTCTCCTAAATGTAGTGAGGTATTTTTCTAATGAAATGATTGAGACAAGTCAGCTTTTATTCAGAAGCCAATTCATAACGGTGAAGGTTTAAAGCG
The DNA here is from genome assembly GCA_030544415.1 of Thalia dealbata. NCBI lineage: Eukaryota > Viridiplantae > Streptophyta > Magnoliopsida > Zingiberales > Marantaceae > Thalia > Thalia dealbata. Next base: position 6,701,018 of record CM060454.1, read on the forward strand.
CTTCTCGTGCATGGAAAATGAAAATAAAAAAAAAGCAGCAAACTTTGGTCTGATAAAAGAAAGATGAGATCGGTCATTGTTGTCGTCAACCGCGAGCGGACGGACATGATGAATATGAGAGCTGAGTCAGCTGGCAACTAAACGCCACAATGTTGATGATGATGCCTGCCGATCGATGATGAATAAAATATATTAAACATACGCAAGGTGGATATGGGTTTGTATATATATATTATATATTGAGGGGGTTGCCTTGCCTGGAGTAATTTGTCTGCGTTTGGACTTTATAATTTTCTTGGTTCGGCCGATTCATTCCAAATTCCAACGCGTATCTGGGCGCGGTTCAACATGCATGACATCAAACTGACACATATTGTGCTTTATTTTTTCCCCTTCCTCGAACGACGACAAAGTAGGCAAAGAGGGAAGAAAATGCAATCAAATGAAATTAATGATACGAGAAACCATTAGGACTGCCCCTCCGAGTGTGTTCTCTCTTCCACTGAGCATAACTTCAAAGGCATTGTGTGCCACAAAGAGCTCAATTTAGGACCACATGATCTTGCTAGCTCAATCATGGACAGCAGCAAGGCGTTCTCCTTCTCCAATTCAGCTTCCAGTACATCTCCGCACTGCACGGATGATATTTTTTTTCTTTAAACTCCTCCCGAACAACAACAACTTCCTTTCAAGTTTAGAATCTCCGTTCATTATCTGTACTTCTTATCTCGACCTTTATTTGAATTCACTCAATATTTGTAGGTACCACCTTGGATGCTTCGTACCAATAGATGGGAGCCATCGGATAATAGTTTTTCTGATATTTGTTCAATCAGAGTTTGCATCAATAAAAAAAAACTGGAAGAATTCAGTTTAAGTGACCTCCCATCGTAAAACTCACATCTGATGATCGACATCAACAGTAGCTGTACATTCTCTTCATCATCTATTTATCATCTGCTTTCTTCTTCTTCTCCGGCAGCTGCTGCAGATTTACTGGAGCTCTTGAAGTCTCACCCAACATTTCAGAATCTTCTTCCCTGCATGTGAACTATTTACCGAAAGGCATCTCCTTTTTTGATGCGTACGATTAAAAACTTGCAACATCCAGAAGGACTCTGATCGAGAGGCCTTACAGCACGATTTTTTATTTGTTTGATATGTGAGCCATGCACTACCCGTTCTGGATCCTGAAAATTTCTGACTGGTTTTTGTTTTCCTTTTCCTGCTCAAGTTATTTCTTCTGATAAACTGCAGCCGTAATAAATGAGGCCACCCCACGAAGGCAGAAGGTACATCTTCCTGCATAGGATTAATACATTGTTTGGGAGATGAAGGTCGATACGTCGCACGACAATTAAAATGATTTATAGGAGAGAAAGAAGTGAGGAGAGATGTTTCAGATGAGGGGAGTCCTGCTGCAGGAGATCAAAATTATAATGGAAGCAGTGTCACTTTAACAGCTGAGCGTACGAAGATGGAGTTGGAGGAGGCGCTGGAGTCAAAATTTATTAATTGCAGAGAGTAACGGAGGAGGAGGAGGACAAGTTTTAGAGACAGCAAGCAAGAAAGCACGGAGGTAGAGAGACAGAGGGTGGTAGTAGTACTACGTCCTCTGCGTGCATCATGTGATTTTGTACCTTTTACTGAATAATTTGGTCCAGCCCGGACTGGTTTTTTGCATGCTTCTTTTTTAAAAATTTAGGGGACTGATTTTGTGGAATGTAGAATCTGATGTCCCTTCTATTATTTTCTCGGGTGTTAGAAGAAATAAATTCTGTAGAGATAAATTGATGAGTGATCTCTGTGCTTATTCCATCTCTCCCTGTTAACCAAAGCCTTGCGTGAAGAAGCCCTCAAGTCATAGCAGAAAGCGCTTCTCCTATTGCAACCAAAAGATAAATAAATACTGTAAAAGAATAGATATGAGAGAAAAATACAACTTTCTTCATTACATCATAACAACAACAAGAGTAATATAAGAAGGCTTACCATCTATAAAAAAAAAAAGATTTCAATGGAACTTGGAACGCCCCAAATTCCCCCTACCCATGTCCTTTCTACCACTTTCTCCCATTCTGCTAACTCACAGAAACCAACTTTGTCAAAGAACATTCAATCTTAAACACACGTAAGAGAAGCATGATGATCGCAGCAAACATAATGCAAAACTTAAAGAACAAACCGGAGGATTACCAAGCAAGAGTCAGAGAATTAGATGAAATCAATACCTCTGAAAGAGATCGAACATAACAAACCCCTGACCTCTCCCTTGCTGACGCACGCAGCAGATCCCCGTGCAACCAGCTTTCTATCCATTTCTCTCAATCTGAGTTTGCTTGTCCAGCGAACGTCTCAATAGCAGCGACCGTCTCTCCCCCCTCCCGTTTGGCGTTTTCTCCTTTTTTTCCCCTTAATTTATCCGTCAATCTCTCCCTAAACGTCTCTAATTAATTCTTAATTATTTCCTTAAATTCCACCAAATAACTTAGGAAATAATCTGTCCTCTTTACTGCCCATCAGCGAACTCTCGTGCTTCTCTCCTCCTACCTCCCAATCTAAGTTTAGACTTCGACTTAATTCCCTTCGGATTGAGTTATCCAAATAAGTCCTGGTTCAGTATATACACAGTAGATTTATTGCTCGTTGACACAAGCTTGCGCCAGCTATTTATAAGGAATTAGTTATGGGACGCACGACGGGAGCATGAACAAATAGTAGAACAACTCTATTGACTGCTACTAGCAAGTCACTCTTGGTTAAATCTTGCATTTGGTTTCATAAGAGCCTCGTGGTCAACAGTGCATCCCACGTGTTAATGTTTTTTCCCATGACCGGTGAAGAGCCAGACATTCGAGAGAAGAAAACGAAAAAGGGTGTCGGATCTTAAATCCAAAACCATTGACCGCCTCTGGTAGATCAGATCATCAGATTCCTTCTTCTTAGATCCAGCTTAACTCCAATTAAAATAAGTTTGATGAATTCCCACGTGAAATATTTAGGAACAAACTCAAGTTTCTTGCAGGTGGACTCATTTCCTTTGCTCAATGATGATGGAGGAGGAGATGATAAAAAATCTCAAACGTACAGGAGGGTGTTCCTGGTCCGAGCAAGTCTTCCGATGAGGAATCCCTACTGCTCGGCCTTAGCGAACTAAGATTATGTTATTGCCAAAGAATTAACGAAGGGTGTGAGAATTTGTTGTCTCTCGGTGAACTAAAAGATAAATGCTTAATAAGCACTCACTCTCTATACCGACAGGAGTGATATCGATGCGCCAACTTATAAAAAATTTATTCTAATAAAAACCCTCAAAATACTATAGTGACTGAAATGCCCAATATGACACATTGCTCAATGGGAGTCCCCATAGGTGAGTTCTATTGGACCAAGCAAGTTAATGGGCATTCCTATTAATGCCGAGAGGAAGGTAAGACTAACAGATACTTGAGGCATGCCGGATATAAGAAATAAGGCATTTAACAAAACAATGAAGCATTTATTTTCTAGTTAAGATCTTAATAGAAGCTGATGCATCAGACAATAAAGAAGCATAACTGATCTCACTACTTTAAATGGTCGAAAGATTTTAAAAATAAGTTAAATATCTAAGATCGACACAGGAGGTGTTAATTTTAGTCACATCTGCGATGATCATCCATCATTCTTCGTTGAGGTGGAGAAAACCTCTTAGTTATGGATTATCGAGACAAGTGAGGAGGTGAAGGCTATCACCTTCTCGATATTTCCTTCCTAATACTATATATTGCTCTACCATACTTAGCAGTAGCGAACTGCATACTAGATAATCTCAATTATTATAATATAAAACTCCATAACAAATTATTATTCGTATAACATACAACTATAATTGATCTTTCTTTTCTAACAAATTGAAAAGGGCACAATTATGCATGAGAATTAGAGATAGGAGATCGTGGAAAGATGGTCTTAGTGGAGCTTCTATGCACAAAAGAAAAATACTCGAGGAGCTCCAAGAGCATCTAGTATGGTTGTAAGTATTCTTTATCAATATATAATTACCTGAAGTAGCTACCCGTATCTATAATCTTAGTACACTGAGGGTGAAATGTTGTTGGAATAAATAGGTGCAAATAATGAACGATGAAAATGATTGGTTGAGATGGAGATGACTTAAATTTTAGTAACATAAATAAATCAGAAAAATAAAAGGCAGATTAAATGAGTTGAGGCAGAGGAGGCGTGGAAGGGCGAAAGGTACTCTCAGCAGTCAACTCATCTCACTGACCCACGCACCCTCCAAAAGATACTCACTCTCAACAGTCAACTCATCTCACTGACCCACGCACCTCCAACTATAATATAATATGATATATATATCCAACCTAATCTTGCCGAGAGCAGAGACGCTCCTCAGTTAATTAGTTTGCCGACATCCACCACCGGTCACTCCCATCCTTCCTTATCGAAACCATTATATATAGATATGAAGAGAAAGGCCAGCCGCAAAATTAAGCACGCTGTCGTTGTTCATCTCCCATTTACTAGCCGATATCGTAGCTTCACATATACACCTAAATCCAACCTTGTCGTTTTATGCTTAATTAATTTATAAAAGTAGAGAGATTGATGATTCTAGAACTGAATATTTTATACTGTCGATTTGAGAGGAAGAGTAAATATTTTAAAATAAAAATAAACAAACCATTTTTAAAAGAAAAATCACATAGACGTCTGTAAAAATTTATAACCTAAAGAGTCCACTAATAATAATTTAAAATAATATATGAACATATTTTTGATATATTTAAAAATATTCATATATTATAAAACTAAAATTATACGTTATAGATTAAGACTAATTAGATAAATAAAATAATTTTAATATAATATTAATTTATAATCATAAGAATTTATATCTCTATCATTATTTTGAAGTAAGATGTATTGATATAATAAAGTCGTGGGTGGATAAGGATGAGATAGAGATGGAGGATAAGAAGAGGAGGCAGGAGGCGTAGCCGACTATATCCATCTATATGTACATTAGATTTAAATAGTCCCTCGGACAGCAGGTACAACGACCGTCTCCGATACCAGATTCCGTGGAATCTACGGATGATAGGCGACAAATAAATCCAGCGCCGGTCCGCCGGCCCGCCGGTTTGATGTCGGCACCTCTCGCCACGTCGCTCTTCTAACTCGGTGGTTGGTTGCACTTGCACGCACGGGGCGGTGGCGAACGGTTCTTTTTTCTGGGGGGGTGTGGGGTTAATTTTGCTGCGGCCGCCGCATTTGATGGGCCGGGATTAAAGTTTGACTCATTCTTCTGCTTCCCTCCTCTCCTGCCGTCGTCGTCGATCTTTGCTTAATTTATTAATTGCCTCATCCCACTTCTCCGGATAATTAGCTATTTTCCTCTGTAACAAATAATACCTCTTAATCGCCGCCTGATATCGTAGATGGGTAATTTCGGAAGAGGTGTTGAGAATCTTTCGAGTGGTGTCACCGCACGGTGGATGAGTTTAATCCACGTCTTCACCGCAATGAATATTATTGTTTAAGCTGTGGATATGTACGTTTCAAATAAACGGAAAAAAAAAAATCTGTGAAACGTGACCCACTGAAAGGCAAATAAAAGCGGTGCAATGGGCCTTAGATTGTTTCTGTGGAGCAGCAGAAACAATTCCATGCGTTATATAAACATATCCACACACGCCGTTATCATTCACTGTCCTCCCTCCCTCTCCTGCTGCCAACGAACGATAGAAGAGCGAGAGATGAAACGAAGCACCGCAGAGGCGGCACTGCCGCCGTCCGCCGAAGCTTCCCCCAAATCCCAGAGGCGGAGTACGCCGCCGCCGTCGCCGCCGACCAATCCTGCTGCAGCAGAGAACAGCGGCGCCGAAGAAGACGGCGACGGGAAGATCAGTGATTCGCCCGAGACGCAGCAGCAGTCTCCTTCTCTTCCGCCTGCGCCTGCGTCCGCGGCGGTGGAAGCGGCAGCAGCGGAGCTGGGCGAGTGGTGGTGGTGCCCGTGCGGGGTGGAGGAGGAGAAGCTCTCCGGGTGGTTCCCGTTCGCTGAGGAGGACTTCCTCCGCAGCGGCGGCGGCGGCGAGGGCGGCAGGTTGGAAGGAGGGGAGGAGGAGTCGGGCGGCGAGCTGCTGTGGGAAGCGGCCGACATCGACATCTGGCAGCTGCAGCACATCCACGAGATCCCACGCGCAACCTCAAAATGATGTTGTCGGATCGATAGATTTCTTTTCTTATCTTTTTCTGTACTTCTCCGAAGCAATATATATCTGGAAAGTGTAGAACGATTAAGGCATGGCAGATATAGATTAAAATTACTTCTTCAAAGTTAAATGCCCCCCTTCCCAGCTACTTTTTCATCACTTTAGTTAATGCACGTTATCTTATTTGGCTAATAATCATCGTGTTACCCTTTCAATTGCTAGTTTAAGGAACGAGGTACGAGAGGGAGCAAAAAATTAAGCACTACGTGGAGGGATTTCCAAAATTGATGAAGTTATCATTACGCCCTTAATACCATCTGTGCTTATTTTTATTAAAATTCTAATCACCTGTTTGAAAATGTGCTAAATAATACTCCGTTGTCAGATTCTTTTTTTAAAAAAAAAAAATTGTTTCTTCAAAACGAGAGTCTTAGGAGGGCGAGTCAAACAAAAATTAAAGATTTTGATCATTTTAAATAAAATATTAAAATGTTTTCCCCTTCCCTCCGTTTAATCGCATCATCATCGGAGAGAGACAAAATATTTTAAAAATGATTATTTTAACTTATCGAAGAGATTGGAATGAGAATAGATTGGTATGCGGTGAGTGCACGTTGGTCAGGGGCTTCTGTTCGTTGGTCCATGGATAGGTTACCTGGAATTGTCCTGCCCGGAGGTCACATTTATTTCAACATGAGAGCATCGATGGCGGCATTTATTTAATGAGAGTAGGAATAGTGATAATAAAAGACAAATCTTTAATGAAAATACTGTAGAGCGAAGAAAATTTTTCTTTTAAAAAAGGGGACTTTTTTCTGGCGTCGAACTTCGTCGTCAAATCACAAGAGATTCCAAGAGCAAAACAACAAAATCCAGGAGGACTGTGTAATTAAAGCTGATGATATATCGTTACGCGTCGATTTCCAATATGCAGCAGGAGGAGGAGGAGTTCATTAATTTGTTGGGACTACGACCGAATTGAAACTTGGACACTGCTCCTGGGGCTTCCGTTCTTTGTTCCTTCCCATTCCTTAAAAAGGAGTCGGACACGGAAGACTCTACGTTCGCCATCCTCTTTACCTCTTTGGTATCCGAGAGGAGTCCAAATAAAGAACTTTAGCAGTAAAAGGTTGATCTCTGCTGATATTATGCAGATCTGTGCGGAGGCGGAGATTCGAAATTACACAGGGACAGTGACTTGATGATGGTTTCAACGGACAGTCCAGGCCATGTTTTAATGGGGGAGGGGGGCATGTAAGGAAGAAGCTACTAACTCTGGGATTCGATTTATTATTCGGATAGAAGGGAGATCAATGGATGCTGCAGTATCCTGCATGGTGCTGCAGATGGCAATAAAGCTCTAGAGGTTGAATTAAGGGTTTTAGATATTAATGTTTACCTAGATAATAATGTGTTAGTATCAAGTGTTTGCCTAGTTATTAATGTTGTGTAGCTTTTATCAATATAGTTAATAAATAATTGCACTTCCTTCTTAATATGTGAGCTGCATGCGGGCCATCAGCAGCCTCTTTAGTGTTCTTAACATTTTTTTATAAAAAAAAACGTGGCAACTACTTGTGCCGGAAGAAGACACGGACAACCAATCGGTCGATAGTTGGCTACAATGTATGTTGATCCAAATTAATTATTCACCAAGTGGATTGTTTTGTGTGAGGGGAAAAGGGTGCAGACATTGAAAGCACTTTAATTCGTAAGAGTAATTAATTTGCGTCGAGAATCCAAACTCTTATTAAAGAATCTGAAATAAAGGGATTTAGGTGAAGCAACCTTATTGTATATGTCGGCAAAAAAAATAATTTAAAATTTTATTTATAAATTAGAAATTTATTATCTTTTTCGATTAAAAAATTTAGATGACCACTAATAAATTATCATTAATTTAGTAGGGACGCTTAGGATTTTGGTCTGGAAGGTATATAATTAAGTTGGTGTTAATTCATAAGAAAATTGATACCAACGCACTGTGTTATACCTATGATGTAGAGGGCCGCATCTGAGTCTAACTTAAAGGACTTAAAACTCACCATTTGGAGGCTAAAGAGTAACTCGAGATCAATCTAAGGAGGCTCAAGGTTTGATCAACAAAGTCCAAGTTACGTACAATTGGGTGATTTAAGTCATCCTAAACCAAGCCAAATCTAAATCAAGCTAAAGTTATATCATCAAAGGCTTTTAGAAGAAGTCATGTTTACGTGAGGAAGACCGAGAACCCAAGTCAACCAAGTCAATATCGAGTTAAGACACATAGGAAATGAGGTGAAGATTGCAACAAAGAGCATACATCCTCAAGTCTTATGTGCCATGCAGCAATGAGTGACCTATGCATGCCCAAGACGTGTCCTAGTCGTTCGTGAACGTTTCCTCAGCCATCTTCAAACGTGCCTGCCTTGCATCTGGAACTCACAAATGCTGGTCTTCATCGTACCCATTATGCATTCCCACCTCAAGGAGCATGCCCAAGGCACGTCTCGATCGTTCAATACCACATCAAGCATCAAGTCTCAATGTTTGATCCTAAACAACATCTCCTAGCTCAGGTTGAATGCTTCAAGATATGGAAGAAGAACCAACTAGTTGAAGAAAGAGCCCTGATTGTCTATCCAAAGTTGATATCCACTGTGGAAAAGCAACTGACTCGTAGGGAAGCTAGCAGACTAATTCAAGGAGGAGAATAGAGCAATATCTTTTATTAAATTTAGACAATTATTTATGTAGCTACCCGTATAAGTATAAAATAAAGTATTTGGGGAATACCTAGGCAGGATATCTCCCATGAGATCTATTATTCTAATAAGTTAGTTAACCTTCGTAATAGATTTTGGACCACCTATCTTCATAACTAGCATTATTGGTTTGTAAGGTAAGACTCAAGGTAAATATTTTTTTTTTCCACTCAATAATTTATTCTTGAAAAGGACTTCAATATCGTCTGCTTCTGCATTGCATCCAAATTCAAAGGATTAAAGAAGACTTATGAGTACGACAGAGTCACATCACACATCTAATTCATGAAATTAAGTACTAAATAAGCCTTGATGAGTTATTAGAAGAGCTTAAGTATCACGTGTATCCTCTCTTCAATGAATTAGAAAGAATGTTGGCCTTCGCTGGCAAATGCAGAAGGATGAGGGGCCATGAGCCTTCCGTTGTCAATGAAGGAGAGGAGGAAGATAGCATGAAAGAGATAAGAAAAATATAAATATATATATATGTTAGTTTTTAAGTATTGAGCCAGCTACAATATAGGATGTTTTTAAAGTATTTTTGAGCTGTAGTACAGTAGATTATTATATTCTTCTACTTGATAGTGCTATAATAACAGCTGCATTTGTTGAGGTACCAATTAACTCGCATAGAGACATTTGTATATGAATCGTAGCACTATAGTTGCTATAATTATATTTTCATTTTATAGTACTTAGCATAATCTACTAAGGTTCTAAATAATCTTTACCTAAATAATAGAGGATAAAATACGAACCACTTCTCAACTGAGAATATAAGAGACCGATACGAGTAAAATCATAAATTGATGCCGATTATAATCCACACATATATTTAGTTAATTTAAATAAACTAATCCAGTTAGTCGAGCAACACGATCGAATATAAATTAGATCCTGCTAGAGACAATGGTTAGCTATATCATCTTTTATTGTTATCATCATGAGATGTCAAACACTTTTAAATACCAACAGCTACTAAAGGTGGAACACTATTATTACCTAAAAGTTATTATAAAATTACAAGCATCAAACAAAATCATGAGACCGACTTCAGAGGCATTATAAATATAATATTTTATGACTCTTGGTCAAAATTTTCTCATCGTTCTTCAACTTCTAATTGCCACAGTAATAATCAGCTGCATTAAGCTGCCAAATCTCGGGTATCACCCAATTTTAATCACTCTGCTCTGAATAAATCGATCATATGCACGATAAGAATATTAATATTTATATTATTAAGAAGAAAATACGTTATATATTTAGAGTGATACCGTAATTTGAAAGTAATAGGAGGAGGATCGCTCCATTATCTCGAAGATAAGTTGAACTGAACCTAAAACACATCATATTATCTAATAGTAAAGTATATAATAATAATAATATCCGATCGTCATGCTGTCCATCATCCTCCCCACTTGGGGCCAAGTAGTAGTCAAATTAAAGCCAGCCTGAGAATTTAGAAGATAGCATGTACTTTTTTAAGTCGAGATTTGATGAGCAACGAGCAATCACACGAATAATTAAGCTCGGCTTAACGTGGCAAATGGTTGTGAAAGGCTGTCCATGTTCCATCAAACTAATTAGTCAATACTTAAATTCCTCGAAGGGATAAAGGTTTCATTTCAGGACGGGCAAATATAATTGACTATTCTTAACAGGCCAAGAGCATCCACTTTAGTTAATCCCTTTCTTTTTACGGGGGAATATAAATTATTAAGAAGCATCTCAGTTATTAGCAAAATGATGAGCCATTTTGCTAATAATGTTCTGCCTACTATAATAGCTCGAGATCTTCTCGTAATAATTTTCTTTTAAAATTTTATAGGACAAAGATCTCGACTCAGTTTTAATATTATAGAAATATTTTCTACGAAGTATGATAGTAACTTCTTCTCTAAGATTATAATAATTTTATTTTTTTTATACTGGAAGATGATTACAAACAATACGAGTTTACTATTAAATCATTAGAATTAAGATCACCATAATATTAAAATCCAAGAGAATATATACTTCTTAAGATATTAAAATATATCGGGCGAGAAACATACCATGATTTTTTTATTCTTATTCTTTTACAAATTGCAGCGATGGATTTTAAATGCATCTATCATGGCGATTTTTCAATAACTATCACAAAAAAACCACTGCTGAGTTAAATAGTACGGTAGTTACATTTCTTTTTTAGCACTTTGAAACTGCTACTATAATTAATTTCGCAACAATTTTTACATGCGATAATTATTATCCTCCGGTTGTTTCTAATCCCTCACTATTTGCTCCACCACATCATACATTCATCAGTAGTTCTCCTATCAAATCAATTATAGAATAATATTTTCTGCTAATTACTCGACTTTAAATTTCTCATCAGTCTGATAAAATCATCCTAATATTACTAAGCGTAGAAAAGTTAATTGGTAGTCTAAGAACCGGTGACATCTTATGCACGTAGTTAAAATCATCAGCGTGAGGTATTTATAGCCTCTGCGGTGCAGTTTCTTAATTCGATCGTGGTATTATCAAATGTGCCGCGTATTTATGAGATATATAATTATTTTTTAAATTTTTAAAACGGAGCTCGACTGTTATGTTCTTCCACGTCCCTCCCTCAGAATCTACCCCGTATTCATTTCCTATCAAACAAAATCTTGCCACATTTATGAATCCGCATTAATAGGGTGGTGGTGTGTCTACCACCTGCTACCTCCATTTAATAATAATAATTTCCACAGGCACGCAAGTCCATCACCGAGGGTAGTTCAGTCATCAGGCAAAAAAAAAAGAAAACTTTATCCGGTCCGTATCACCCTTGAATCATATTCACACGCTGATTAGGAACCAAACAATTAATCTGTCGCGGCGGACAGAGTCCATCGCTCGCACGGCGCCTGGAACAGAGATCCTTTACCCTCCTTCCACCTTAATTTAATTACGCAGTATCTTTTAATAATCATATTATTAAAGTGTAATTATATATATATATATATATATAGAATGGATTCGCTGTTAAATTAATTAATTTAACCGGGTCTCGGGTTGGTGTATTTAAAATAATCCACAGAGAAAAAGAAAAAGGAAAAGAGTGAGGACGTGGATCTTCCGGAGCGCTCAGCTCACGTGGTGGCGAGCATTATAATTTCCTTTTTCAATAATAAATAAGAAAAACGTATGCATAATTAATAGGGAGGGAGACAGGCTGTTAGGAAGTGCCGGAAGACATCGTCGATGGTGGCCGCGGGACCCACCGAGCTCTTTTCAATTATTTCCCTGTCGGTCACGCTCGCTCGGCGGCCCCCCACCGCCTCCCTCTTCCCCACCTCTGCCTGCCCCATTCACGTGACCTCCCTTCTGCCGCACCGCACCGCACCCCCCGCTCCCTCCTCCCGTCAACACGCCGCTCCTCCGCCGCCCCCCCCCTCTTCCGCCGCCACGTCTCCCTCGCTGCCGCCCCTCTCGCCGCCACGTATCCTTCCTCATCCGAACGCACGCGGCACGGCGGTGGCTCCCTTCGTAATCCATGAGAGCGCTCCGCCGCTCCGTCGGGCGACAGATTTTTTTTTTCCCCTCTTTTTTAGCGCGGTGCATGGTTTTTTATTTTTTTAATCGTAAATTCCGGCGACGGAAAAGAAGTCAGGAGCGGCGGATGGACCGCGCTCTTCCCAATTCCTGGTCTAATTCGAAAGCAGCAATTAATCCAGGCGAGGCAGGGGACCTTTTTCCCACCCACCGCCTCCCGGATCGGCTGCTTGAGCCTTGGTGTTATGCTCGGTCGGGGCGGGGCGGGGTGGCGCCACCACGTGCGTTGGCGATGCCTCGATTTAGAAATCAATCGACGGAGCGCGGGAGCACGAGGCGTGCATTATTGGGGGAGGAGAAGGCAGGGCAGAGCTAAATCGCACGATTTTTGGAGTTTCCAAGATGGTCAATCCTGTTAAAAGCGCCTGCGTGCGCGCCAATTGGCTTCCGCCGGAGAATTGCCCGGGCTTGGATTAATCCGCGCCGCGCGACCGCACCACCAGCCGATTAGAATCGGCAGATGTGCCGGCCAGCTGCGACCCTTGTTTATATTTGATCCTTTCATGGTTTATCCAGATCGGAATGCGGTCAACGAGATGGAACCTGCAGGAATCCCTGCTCACCGTTCAAAAAAAAAATGATTTAACAATAAAAACGAAAGGGAAAGCATCCAAAGCCAGCCGAGGAGAGAAGACCGAGCTGATCCACGTCGCGAGAGATCCGAATCCGGACGCCACCTGCGGATTTGAAACCCATTTCACAGCGGACCTGTCGTGGTTACTTTATTTTTTTATTTTGTTTCCCCTTCCATTTTCTTTTTTTATAGAACAGAAGAAATTTCTTTGTTTAAAAAAAATAAAACTAAATTAATAAAGAGACACATCCGCGCCCGTGATGGGCGGCCCCACATCCTCCGATCTCCACGCCCTTCTCTTTCCATCTCGCTGTTCCTCACGGTTTTGCCCCCGTTTTTGGAGTTTTATTACGTGGAGGCCACCACCTCCCCTGCTTTCTCCTGCTTACGGGAGGAAAAAATATCCGCCACCTCCCTCCTCCCGGTCGCCTCCCTATATAAACCCCATCCACCGTGCACCAAACCATTCACACGCGTACTGCTTCTGTCTGTGCTCTTTCTCTTTCACGTCCCCTCTCACCCACCCTTTACGCTCAACCACGCTCCCCTCCCCCCTCTTTTCTTCCCATTTTGCCCACCGACTGAGAGGAGACTTCTTTGCTTGCTTGCTTCTTTCTTTCTTCCTTCCTTCCATGGAGGGAACCGCCGGCGATAACCTCCACAAGCGGCGCCGCGAGGAGGATGAGCAGGAGATCGACTCTCCGGATATCTCTTCCCCTGAGGCCAAGCGACTCCTGCTCGACATCCTCGACGACGACGCCGACGCTGGTGACCAGGAGCTCGCCTCCGTCATGAAGAGCCTCGAGGAGGAGATGGCTCTCCCCCCTCTCCCTCCCCCTGCCGAACCGCAAGCGCCTCCTGCGGTGGTGGAGCAGCCCGACCTCGGGTTCCTCTACGAGGCCTCCGACGACGAGCTCGGCCTGCCGCCGGCTGCCGCCTCGTCCTCTCCCGAGGCGGCGGCGACTGCGGCCGCCGAAGGGCCAGAAACGGAGGAGGAGGTTGAGTTTGGTCAGATCTGGGGGTTCGATGACATGAACGGGTACGACGGGTTGGAGTTCGGGGTGCAGGCGGAGGCGGAGGCGGATGACGGGGTGGTATTCGACGGCGCGCTGTTTGATTACGCCGACGTGGCACTCTGCGGGACGTCCGATTTCGCGGATCTCGCGTGGCGGCCGGAGACGCTGCCCGCCGTCTGATGGAAAACGGACGTTTCGTCCTCTCTTTTTTTCCTTTTCTTTATAAAAAACATTTTATTGTTTTTTTGGTTGGCTGCTTCGTTACTGATCACTACTGATGGAGTGAAGTGGACGGGGGGTTATTGTAAAGTTTAGCGGAAGAGGGTTTTAAGAAATATTGTGATGCGACGGAGAAAAAAAAAAAAAACTGGGCGGGCTTCCTTCCCGCTGCATCAGTGAGAACGAACGACCTGTTCATCCGCTCTTTATATTTCACTGGAAAATATGGACCTTCTGACGGACGACTGATTTAATCACGGAACAATTTGACGGCCCCACTTGCGGTCAAAGTAAACGAGATGAACTGGTACGGGGATAATTGCACTACTACCCTCCCACTATCTTATCCAATTTACACTGGTCTATGGTTTTATCTTTCATTAAAATCTGTTAATTATGCCGTATATATTTTGTGATATTGGGTTTATCTATTTTATCACTATGAGTTATCTGTTTTATTTTTTATCAACAAATAATGCATGCGAAAAACAATTTTATTAGATCCATGACCGATGGGTGCTGCTGTCAAATGCAGAATTGGACTCGGAATGTAAAACAACTTACGCCGGTTGGAATTTTCATCAAAAGAAATTATGGACGATGATGCTCTGTCTACTTTCTTAAATTATATTCAAAAAATACTGCATGTTTAATTTTTATGCTGAAAAGAAGAAAACAGATCCAGCTAGCTAAACCGAGAAAACAAATTGAAATAAAAAAAAAAGGTCAGGACCAACATGGAATTTTATCTTAGATAACTGAGAGAATAAGTTCCGCTTGGAAGTTGGTAGGCATTAATCAAAACTGGAAATTATATAGAAATAGAGGAGGGTGAGGTTAGGGTTAGGTGTGAAGATTTATTATTCCTTGGACCATGCGGGCGTCCTACGTGGTACGGAATTTAGATATGGTCCCTCCTCATTCCTCAGTTGTGTTAATTAATCCATAACGGTGTTAATTAACTGAAATTTATAATGTAGATATCTCTTTTACTTAGAGTGATTAGAGATGGTAAATTTAATATTCAAAAAACTCTGAGCCGGCCTCTCGTGATACCTTTAATTTTTAGTCAAACATTTAATTAACTTTGGGTTATTATTTAAAGTTAACTTATTAAGTGGAAATACGGTTATATTTTTTTCCCTTTTTTGGGGAAAAAATTACCACAGCTTTAGTGCATGTCCGATTGTCCATGACATAAACAAAGAGGCTTCTTAAATGTGTATTCTTTATAAACTCACGGTGTTGAAGACTTTGTGGGTACACAATAAAAGCTAACATCATGAGATAGAGATTTCGGAGTAAAAATAAGGAAAATAATTAAAACAAAATAAAATTCTAAGAAAATGAAAGTAAAAGAGTTTAAAAAAAACTCATGAAAAGGGCACGAGAACACGATATTACTTCTAGGATACTGTGATTCATGAGATCGAGTGGAGGAATAAGTCTATGTCAGGCCAACATCGATTGCAAGAAAAACTTAAAAATATCCTACCAACCATACTCTCATCACATCTGTAAACTAATAAATATCAAATAAATGAGAATAATTTTAAGGAACAATTTTTCAACTCAAGCTGGATTCAACTACTAAGAAAAATTTGTATGAATCAAGTTTGAACTGAATCATCCTTTTGAACTTGCAAAATATAATATTTAAAAATTAACTTTTATTTTTAAAAAATCTTAATGATTATTAAATTTACTACCTCTAATATATAATTTTATCATTCTAATTAAAATAGTGTACATTTTATTTAAAACTAATCTTCAATTTAATCACCTAATAAAATTAATTAAAGATAAAATATTAACCTTTACTCTGTCTAACCCTGTTTCAACAAGTTGTTATAAACCTCAAGTTTTAGAAAATATAATGAAAACAGCTGTGTACGTATAAGTAAAATAAAATACGATGCAGTAAGAAAAATTGAAGCCGTAAACAAAATGAAATATACAAATATATATATCTACATGAACAAATACATATAATGATATAAATCTTTACATACAAATATATATATAATTGGATACCTATTCACCACTCAGCGTTTAATCGCGAAAATTCACAAACGCAGGTAAAATGGTGGAAAGGAGGAAGGGACGGGGGAAGGAAGTCTTTCCACTTCCCCACTCCCATTACATGCGCAATTGCGCGACTCCGCCTCCCTCACCGAATTTAAAAGGGCTCCGCTGCAGAAGCCGCGGAAGCCCTAAATCCTACCACCCTTCGTCGAAAACTCCAACTTCGACGTCCTTGTCGGCAAGCCGAGACCGCCACTGTAGATTGGTCGTCCACTTTAGGTTCCTGCTGCAGCAGAGGAGGAAAAGGAGCAACGAAATGCAGGGAAATTGGACAGACGGTGCTATTCGCAGAATCACAAGTAGGAGCCAGCAAGTTAATCAGAATTAGGTTGGTCTCCAAATCCATAACTATCCACAATTTAATTTTGGGGGAGAACATGGGTAGAAACCATCAAGAAATCCATAAATTGCTTGCTGCGTGCTATTGAATTGATGTTTTCCCCCTTCCTACTTTGACTTGCCGTGATGTTTGTGGTTGAATTAAGATGCTGCCTTGCTTGTTCCTTGTATTGTTATTGCTGAGAATAAGTCTCTAGAAATCCAAGTAATTGAGAGCATGCTTAGTAATTCAATCTGTGATATTTGTTGCCTGTAGGGATCATCACAAAACTGTAATTCAATCTGTAATTCCTATTTCTGGTTGCCTTTGGTACTATGAATAAATCTTAATCTGTCCGTGCGTGTAGTTCGTCTGGAAAGAAATTTTTGATCTAATCTAGAAAAAAAAAATATTTAGTGAAAACGAAGTCTCTTCTCCTAAAAGTTATATTCACCTATGTGATCAGTCGCTTGACTAAAAGTTGTGATACTGTTGATGGATAGCATGTAACTTACATAAGGACAAGTTCATATATTGGATCACTCCCCCTTAGAGGAGTGTTAGAATACCCTGCAAAATTGAATTCTTGTTCCACAACGGTTGTATTTTGGTCCATGTGGAAGTACTGTTTATAAGAAACAGAACTACTGCTCTCTGAATAAGTATGTTGAGGCTACTGAATTGTGGTAGAACTTGCATGCCCGACCTTGATTGAATGATTGATATCGATATGGCCAAATGGCAGTGAAAAATTTCATGCAGTTAGAAGAATGTGAATATCCTGAGAATTTGCAATGCTTGATCATCGAAAATAGATGTTTTGATATCACTGGTTGGTAGTAGAAGTTGCATATCACTCTCTACAAACATATGGACTTTAGTAAGCAGTAAATTATGGTGCAATTGCATGATTAAATTCGGTTACAAGTGGTCGACTTCATTTTGTATGGATTTTTTGCACACATTACATCGTTAGCTTAGGAGATGATGATTTAGACAATTAGGAGGTAATAAACAGGTGCATCTGCTATTAGAAATAGGCTGAATACCGTTCAGTAATAAATGGGAACTTTTCTTATTGTTTCAATCCTTTATGTTGCTTGAATAAATAAAACATGTTAAATATAATCGGTTAAAGGATTTAGTGGTGGCAACGAATAAGTATTTCTGCCCAACTCATTATAGATGGTGGCAGTTAGGGACGAGCTTTAAGAAGCTGCTTAATACCCGCCAAATGCAACTTCATGTCACTGCATATCACTGTGATAGTTTATTGAAGTACAGCTCATTGTATTGGTACATGCCGACAGTTCTCTGCTCACAAAAGATTGACAAAAATGTTACTACCATGGCCACTACGTTTACTGAGTAAAAGTTGTAGTCGTCACATTAAGATAGTTGCTAGTGTCCATGGAAAATAATAACGGCGCTACCCTGTTTTCGTTGACTTTTCTATCTTGAATTGATGACACCGTTGAAATACTTTGCCTTCCCTTGGACGAATGCATTCATTAGTTTGTTGAAATAGGAAATAAGGAAGCTTAGAAAACTATTCACTATGTTAAGTTTACTTTTGATTGTGCTTGATTGAGTTGTAGATATAGTCGATAGGAATGTTGCATGGGTTCCTTGCGGCAAAGGTGGGCAAACAGTGAAGCTGAAAAATATTTTGAAATAGAAAAGGGGAGAATGACATTGAAGAAGTTTGTGATTTAGTTGGAATGAATTAGACAAAGGAAAATAATTATTAAGAAGTTAAGAGTGGAGGTGTTATGTCATCTAGATTATAATGGATGGGGTAGTGTTGGAATCTTAATTTGATTAATTCTGTGATGAATCTGAGTTGGATGTTCTTCTGATTTTATAATGGGTGTTGATACTGAATAAAGTGGGTGGTGTCTGCTAAATATAATGGGTACTAACAAACTAAATAAAAGAATCAAACTAAGTGAGGCTACATGAATCAATGATGACATTTTACAGAATGTAATACTGTGGATTAGTAACTGATGTTTTTTTTCTTTTGGTTGTACGAACGTATAAGTAGAGTAACCATAGCTGTAATGTAGTAAATAAGATGTAAAGATGTGATACGTAGGTAAAGCAATGTAAGTTGTGAAAATGGATGGAAAAACTAGCCGAAGAAATTAATGAGTTAAATGGTATTGAATTCCTACAGTTCCGTTCAGATTTTTGATTGTTCTATCTCTGTTTTAATTCCATTTTAAATGCTATTTTGGGTCCTGTCTTGGCCGAATGGGTGGCTTTGATGAGTTGAGGCTTTATTTGGTGGCGTTTCTCATTTCCTGGACTAGATGTACTTTAAACATGACTTGATCTTAATGAGTTGGATACTAGGAGCAAGCTAAGTTATCGATGTAAAAGTTTATGATTTTGTCACTGATTATATTGGCACTAGTAATCTTGATGATTGGAAGTAAAAGATATTGTTGTTGCTGGAAGACATTTAATTCTTGAGGTGGACAAAATTATTGAAAGGGCAGATGTAAACAGCAAGGGTGCCGAGAGGGGGAAAACTGAATTAGTTTGTATTGCCTTGAGTTATTTATATGACTGAACACAATAATTATTTGGACCAGTTGAAACTATGTCTTTCTCCTTGTTCTTTTTTCTTGTGCAATGCGCCAAATCAAGCATTGGCCAAGGAGGGATAAAGTGATACTGGCATGAGCAATGCTGAAAATAAAACTTTAATAATTATATGGAAAAAACTTCTACATCGGTGGTGTTCTATGAAGGGAGACCTTGCTTACTCCTAGATACTTATCAAGTCACTATAAATTGTTAAAGGTTTTCAAAAATATGGCCTACTACAGTTGGAGCTCTTGAACGGGCTGTTATGAAATTTATAATGATGTCTTGATGTTCTCTTTCTTACTTTACTACCTGTAAAAGAAAATCAACATATTAGCATTGTCAATATCTTATGCACAACACTCGATATATGTTTATTGATGAACGGGCTGTTATGAAATTTATAATAATGTCTTGATGTTCTCTTTCTTACTTTACCACCTGTAAAAGAAAGTCAATATATTAGCATTGTGAATATCTTATGCACAACATGATAAACATATATCATATATGTTTATGTGAAGCTTTAGAAAGAGAGGAACACAAAAACACTTGACACTCAACCTAGGTGATATTAAGATTTAGTTTAATAGTTGACATATCAACTAAGGTAGATGACTTAGTCTTGAAATACTCAAGATTTTAGGATCACACAAATCCTAGTGACATGTGAATTTAGGAAGGATATATAGGTCCTAAATACACTATAGTTTCGACACGAGTGGTAGGAGCCACCATATTAGTCCTACAATGGGTAGCGGGAAGTAACCCTAACCCAACTAGAAAGTTTGAGGCATGGGGACCGATACCATTAGGACTATGACGGAAGGTCTGTTGACATATGACATGCATCATCTCGTCTGCAGCCCTATGAGCAGTTAGACCTTGGGGAAATATAAGTGTCCGGTGGTCATACTGTGAACATAAATTACTTTTAGTGACTTTGTTGTGGGATAGAAATATAGCACTGCATGGTACTCGTATCGTAGAGTCTATGGAAGATGTACAATACGATAATTTCAGAGCATGGTTTGAGAATACAGTTGGTGAGAGACTAAAAGGAGGAGGGACCATGGTCACTCGTCTCCTCTGCAAATGTCGGCATGACGGGCTTTGGGATTGATCTGTCCTAAGCATAGGTCGCAAATTGTAGCAAGAGTTTAACGAGTTGGAACGAGATACGATAATAACAAGTAGAAGCTGATGTGCATTATACATGCTGCTCACGCTCGTTTATATTATTCCACATCAAGCCAACTATTTTATTAGCCTATCATTTGCCTATGATGTCTCTTTTTATAGCTATTAAGTCACAAGACTTAATGCATGCAAATTTTTCCCCGTGTACAAGTAACAGGTCTCGAATTGGATAAATCGAGAGATAGTGGAAATAATAAGAGTTTTTCTTGAAGAAATCAGATAGGGATGGGTGTGTACTAAAGTTGGATGGTGTTAGCTAAAGCTATGTACTTGTATCTTAACTTGTTTAGTAGAATATTATAGTGCAATAAATAATGGTGAAATAAATGCGAAAAATTTAGAATGATTTTTATAATCTTTGTATGAGTTGTGATAACTTTTATGGTGGTTGTCACGTCCGACAAAGGGTCAGATCGTGACAGTTGTTGCTATGCACCCTCACACTGTAGGAGGGCCACACCATCTTATGCGGCCTCGATGAAGTATGTATGTGCCCCTCACGCAAGAGGGGGTCTGCCCTATGCAGATTCAGTTAAGAGTTTCCATGCACGCCTATCACAAAGGAGAACTCGCATGTAGTTTAGTGTGGTTCCAACATAAGTTGTTAATACGCACTTTCGTACAGTAGGAAGTCTTTGTCATCCTACGCTACCTTGATGGTATCTCTATTTGCCCCTCGTACAAAGAGGGGTCTACCTCTGGTAGGCTCAATTAGAGCCCTCCACATGCACCTCGTGTAGAGTAGAAATAGTGCGTTGCACAATGTATTTCCAAGAAGGTGCTCTTTTATGCCATTGCCCTACAAAAGTTCTATGTTGTCTCCTATAGCCTCTGTAGGGCAAACCTTCATATTTCTCTTGTGTATTGGGGATTGACATGCTGATTTGTTTGCTCTAGCTAGCTATCTCCATGCACACTTCGCATGGAGCAAGACTTGTGCACCATCTCGTATGGCTTCACTGGTACACCCTTACACACCTCTTGCATGTTGTGGTCAATGTACTATCTCACGGGGCCCTATTTGCCACTAGGTGCAACTCCTATGCACACCTTGTGTGCACTCCACAATGGTGTTCACTCCTTAGGCTAGTATCCTATCTACAACTTATTCAAACGTTACATTAGATTGACGTGTGCCATAGGTGCATTAATATCTATCTCCATTAGGTCTTTGCCATTCAATAACATCGTAATGAGTAAATATTTGGGCTCTTCTTCTCGACCTTCGACTATGACTTAATTATGCCCATAACGCCTCTAACTCTCGTGAAGTTCTTGCACATCTACATATTCTAGTGCGAAGAGGATGAAACATTATAGCCGCTAGGGTTAGAGTTGTGGATAGTTGCTATCAAGAGGAGCTCGTATTTTATTTGCAATACTCCTACAGTGAATTAGAGCTCATCCACACAATCATGTAATGAGTTGGGGCTCTAGCTATTTTTGTATTGTGTGTATACCACTCCAACCGACACCTCCAGTAGGCCAACTCGCTTAGTGAGTTGGTTCTAGAGCATCCAATGAATTACACTGTTTAATTGGAATTGTATGATATAACATCATCGATATTACTATCTTTAATGAGAATATTGAGAGGAACATACAAAAGCTAGGAAAATAAGAAAATAATAAAGATATAAACAATCCTTTGCTTCGCGATTTTAGACCTAAGTATTATCCCTCGTCGTGCATCTTGAGTCTGATGAGCGCATCCCAAATACTGTCATGCCCTGACCCAACCGTCGGCCACGTGGCAACCGCTGTATGAGCCCGACAGACCCATACAAGGCATCAAGTGATACATACCATTCATATACATCGTTTATGCAGCGGAATATACAATTAAATTATCTAACTCAAAATTTCTAACACAGTCCCGATAAACCTACTACAATTCTAAAATAAAAGACATCGAGAATTTAAAATAAACTCGTCGACGGACTCATCTTCATCAAATCTCTCGGATAATCATCTAATACACCTGCACACACGGGGAAAAGTGGTGTGCTCAGCTTTGCGGCCTAGTGCGAAATTACGGCTCTACCGAATAAAGAAATCAAAGGCTAGGAGGAGTATTCTAGGATGTCATTGGTGATTAATAATCATCTTTCATGTCATATAGTTTAAACAATTCATATAGAGCGATAAGACAACATAAATAAATAATAAATGTGTACATGCCACTAGATGTCACTTAAGTTAAGTCTAGTGTCAACGTCAACAGTCTGTCCCCATTTGATTTGTGTAAATCAATTTATGAGGAGTAACAAACATCATAAATACTATACCGATGTATAATTCACTAGATGTCACCTACGTTATATCTAGTGTTCACGTCAACAGTCTGTCACTTACATCGTGATGAGACTTTAAGGTTTTATAAACTCGGGCTGCCAGCCTACGCTTAGTAACTACCCGGGCCGGGGGTATCAATAAGCCCATCAGTGCCTTTCTGTCTCAGTCACTACCTATGCCCGTCGCACTGATGTTGGCAGAGAGGACGGATGACCCAGAGTCCCTCTTTAGTTGTTTCACTAGTCGCCAACCATGCCTCCCCTAGTGAAACCGTCGTGCCCTTACATCCTCCCCGGATTCCGTAGGGGCCACGACACCCATGTAGTACTACATACTGCCCGTAGACAGGGTCACCTCTTTTAAATTTCATCGGCCACGGCTAGTCGGAATAACCACCCTAGGATCCGGACTACTCATCCGATCGTCTGCAGACGTCAAGGGTGATAGCCGTGTGGTCAACGGATCCACTGTCCAAGGCGTCGCATGTGGAATCACCTTCCCAGTCCAATAGCCGTCGACGTCTATCGAGATTGGCGCACATCCGCACGATGGGCTGTGGCCCTCGACTCCATCGGTACCAAGTCCATGGTAGGGTTCATCCTAGCTAACCATCTCAGGACTATCACGAGGCCGCCTACAACGACACTCGTGCGGGTGAAGATTTTCGGGTAAGGACTTGCTCCATATTTCCAGTCTAACCCGACCATGGAGTTTGTACAGTCTCTTACCCTACCAGCTCCCAGTATATAAGCTATGCATAACGTCGGGAGTGGTGCTCCCAGTGCTCCGCTATGCATCAACCTCGGGAGTGGCGCCTAACGGGACGTCACCGTTTGACCGCCGTCGGAACGCGGCGGTCAACCGGGGCATATGGAAAAAGGCCCCGTTTTCTGTCTAAGTGGCGGTGACATCGCCAAAGGTTCTAACATGTCGTTATTTACTATCTATGTCTGCATGGTAGGTATGCTAGCATAGCATAGAAACACAAAAAAATAATATTTAACATGCTTGACATGATACTACGACATATTAGAAACTTAATAAGGAAATCATGGTATATCATGCATGTTAAGTAAATTAAACTAACATGCAAACCAGAGTATATCCTACATGTCAGACAGAAACAAACTAAACTAACATGCAGGCAAGTCAAATCTTATCAAACATTATGTTTTAACATATTTAAGACATCCAAGAATTGTTCCTAAGAAAATCCCAGCGGGAATTTCCTAGCTTGAATAAATCCTACCATCGGAGAACCAACGCACCTGACTTGGCGGTTTACTCCTCGGAACCAACTTAAGGTCTGCCTCGATCCACGTGCCGTCATTTACGTATTTTATATTTTCCTGTCAATTATTCAACGAATTTTAATTCTCAATATAGAAATAATTTCTCAAATCTCTCTTCACCATTACTCTTAGAATGATCTCTAGAATCACCCCAATTTTTTTCCCAAGTTCGCCGGAAAATTTCTCCGGCGGTCGCCGAAAAGTTCACCGGAACCCTCGCCGGCGAAGTTCTTCGATCAGCACCAATATTGGTACCAATCGAAAGCTCTCTTCATGAGGATTCCAAAAATCATATTTGCCCCAATTTTTATAGCTCATATGCGATCAATTTCACCGATTAAAATTTTGGACGAAATCCTAAAGTTAGGGTTTTTAGCTCGTCGGCGGCCAACCGGTGGCCAATAGCCCTCAACTCCGGTACCAATGGATAGCTCTCGTCATGGAGAATCCATAGGTACCAAGTTTGTAAGGTTTCACGGCCGGAATGGCCGGTAATCGCCAGAGCAAGCTTTGACGACGAAACCCTCGCCGCCGACGCCTCTCACGCGATTTCTCCCTCATCTCTACACCAAATTTAGGCATCTTGGTATCAAAATGAAGAGGAGGTCGAGATCTACCTGTGGCTAAAATTTGGGAGTCTAATTCGATGTGGTCTCGTCGGAGCATCGACGAGAAAAATGGTCGCCTTCACCGTCGCCGCGGCGGAGGAGGAGAGAGAAGAGAGAGGAAGAGGGAGGAGGTCGCGCGCGCTCGGTGGGAAATTTTTTATTTATTTATTTAAATTAGTTAATTAAAATCTTAAATCTTAATTAAATCTTAATTATTTAATTGATCGATCAAACGACGTCCAAATCACGATCCGTCTGCGCCGTTGGATTCCTTATCAAAAATACTATCTGATGGTATAATTTTCACATCAAAATCTCATACTTCAAAAATTCATATGATTTTACAAATAAATCCTTTAAAGAATTTCTTTTACGATTAAACCCTCCAAATACTAAAATTACTCTATTGCACTTATTCAAAAATCACGGGTCTCACAAATACGTCCCCAATTTTAGGAGTGTGATACCACGCATCTTCTAAATAATTAAACTCTAGAAAATCCACCTCTAGTCATTAACTAATGTTTGATGCATGCAAGATAATTAGATTATTTTTTTAACATAATGAGTATTAAACCTAGAAAATTCACCTCTAGCTATTAGTTATGTTCGATTCATACAAGATAATTAGATTTTTTTTTTTAACACATTGAGTATTAAACCCACGGTATATAACTTAATTTTTTAGTCAGATGAGCACACATTGGATTTAAAACTAATCTTAGTTTTATTTATAACTTAATTCTTAAAAATGAACCTCCTAATTCGTACTAAATATATTATTAAAGGATTCGAGTACTAGCTAGCAATGAAGTAATATCCCAACAAATATATTTGGTGCGTACATTTAATTGAGGAATTTAGTTAATGTACGTTTATTTCCATCGACCTGAAAAAACCAACTCTTTAAATATTTTTTATTTTATAAAATCCTAGAATTATAATTTTTATGTCAAATCTTACCATTGTACCAACTATATATATCATTTTTATCTAGCAAGTAAACTGATTTAATAATCTAATATATATATAAACTCACTTATTTTGTGACACGTTTCCAACTACATAATTGAACTTTATTAATGACGTGATTTTACAATTGTTAACGGACCGATAAGCAATATCTTGAAACCTAATAATTCACTTTTTTTAAAAAAAAATTCTCAATTATGGAAAAAGATTGCCGCTTCTTCTTTTTGAAAAAACAAAGATACGTAAACTCTATGTACCATAAACTGCCCATAGTTTTGTTTAATAGTATGTTTGTTATCTAGTACCATCGTGCTTACTATTCCGAAGGTAAATATATATTATGATAATTATTTCAAAGGACGTAATTTTTAAACTGCACTTTAGATCGTGCTCTCGCGATTAATCCTTATTTATAGGAAGATATGTACATCCTTTAGAAATTGATAATAGCATTAATTGCAGTTTTATAATCGAGTTTAATATAACTATATATATTATTCTTTTAATTTGTAAAAATAATAGAAATGTTTATTTAAAAATGTAAAATTAAAAAGGCTATCATCTATAATCTTAAAATAAAAAATTATCTTATCTATTATATATTCAATCGTAAAAATAAAGGGTGATGTGTGTAATTTTCAGAGTATAAAAAAGGTAAACTCTCTAATTTTAAAAGTTTACACGTCTAATTAACTCTCAGTAATATTTAGAACTCCACGGCGTCCTTGACGACACCTCCATCGGAAAACATAGTAAGTAGTCTGAACAGAATCTTGGGAAACCCTTGCACCGCATCATCCATCCTTCTCAGTGGATTATGTTTATTTATTTATGTCGCCTTCAATGACTTCCCCTCCCTGTTAATCCACATCTTGTAGAAAATAACAGCTCCGCTTCGCTCCTTATAAATACGGACAGCAAAAAAAAAAAATTTAGAACCTTCTTCTGCTGAAAAATGCACTCCGGCGAAGTAGTATTTTTTTTTACCATGTTCCATAACGTACCAAAAGCTAAGCACTAATTGCTCATAATACAAAAGGCGATAAATGAAAGGATTATTATCTCGGCATAATAAAGTTTCGTATGTCCCAACTGTTTATATAAAGTGATAGGATGTGATTAACTATATTTACATTAATTATTTTTTCTAGACTTTTCCGTCTTAATTAAATTAATCAATGCAGCAGTAGATTTTCCTACCATACTTATCAAATTAGGTTCGACCGGTTAATAATTATCGGTTCTAATGTCATATATATCTCAGTCTAATATAAACAGCGGTAAGAGTAATATTCTTTGAGAACAAGAAAAATATAGAAACGAAGGAAAGGGAAGCTATCTAGGCAAATTACGTTCAATAAATCAGCCATAATAATTCTCTGCCAACTTACCAATACTAAAATTGTAACAAAAGATTCGCAGCGATATATGCCTAGATAAAAGGTTCCTGCTTTCTAGTTTGGATGATTTATTACCTTTAAATCATCATATTAAGTTGCAGTAAAAAAATTGCCAAGTTCCCGAAAGAATAAATACAAAAAGCGAAATAATAAAAGTCGGCAGAAGTAATAAATTAATTACTTTACCGAGTCATCTCCGAAAGGTAATCTGCTTTCTTTTATTTCGGTCTTTGCGTAAAATTTTCCAGCTGTTACCACTATGCACGGGTTAATTTTCAATGCACACCTGACGGTGTCCTACCCAGCGTCGTACCGGGCTACCAGGCTGCCTGCTCGTATGGCCCGCCTTCGCCTTCTCTCACGTGTACGTGCGACGGAGGGAGATAGGGCGTCCGCGTAGCGTAGCGGCTAAAAGGCGCCACGAATCTCGTTGAATCGGATGCATTGATTTGCGTGGAGATTCGTTCCAATTTGATTCGCGAGAAATCGGGGCCGTGCAGTCCGTGTTCATCGTCGCCTTCTGTTTCCGTTCCCGTTTTGGTTCTGTTTATTAATGCGGATGCCAACTCCCCCTGCCTGCCTTTCTTTACACCTTCCCCTCCTCCTCCTCGCTCGCCGTGGGGTTTTAGCCGGGTACAGTTCCTGAGCGAGAGTGGAGGAGGAGATCGATCGAGGAGCGACAGCGCAGGGTTCTTAACCTATTGCCACTCGTTACCGCAGAGATCGTCGGAGCTTTGTCTTCGCTGTATTCTGTGTCCTCTCTTCTTCCTCTTCCTACTTTCGTTGCATGCGACGGGCGAAGTTTGGAGGATTTGATGCGAGATATCAGGTAAAGTTAAAAAGCCTTCTTATGGAGAGAGAGAGCATGGATTGGGGGAAGGTCGAGGGCTTTAATAATGGCTTTGGGTTTTTGGTTGCAGAGTGGGATTTGGCGTCAGATACTTTGGATTTCAGCATATTAGGCAGTGCCACGGAGATCTGTTTACTTGATTGTTCCACCTCGTGTTTTTTGGTCGGAAGAGAACTAGAAGATGGTGAGCCGGCAGCTTCTGCGAGGGCTGCAGAAACAGAAGTTGCCGAAGAGTCGAGGGAAGGAGCGGCTCCTCCTAAACAGGTTGACTGAAAGGCTCAAAGTGAAACCTGCGGCGCGAAGAGTGCGTGTCATCTACGATGATCCGGATGCCACCGATTCCAGTGACGATGAGGAGGCGAGTTGCTCCGCATCGCGGAGAAGGAGGGCGGTGATCGAGTTCCCCCTGTCTCCTCCGTTCCCACAATCCTCCCCATCGCAGGAGGAGTCTGCGCGGATCCCAAAGTCCCTGTCCCTGCAGCAGCGCAAGCTCAGTCTCCTCGGCTCGGCCAACTCATCGCCGAAAGTTGCTTTCTCCGGCACCAGGTTCAAGGGGGTGCGGCAGCGGCCGTGGGGGAAGTGGGCTGCCGAGATCCGCGACCCTATCCGAGGCACCCGCATCTGGCTCGGCACCCACGACACAGCGGAGGCCGCCGCCGCCGCCTACTCCGCGGCTTCCGTCTCGATAGAAGCCGAGAAGAAGGCCCTAATCTCGGCAGCCGGCACTAAGCCGCGCGTTTTCAGACCCTCCGTCTCCTCCGCTGACGCGGCTTCCCCGCCTCCATCGCCGTCGTCCGTCTTCGACATGGCGGCCGTCAGCTCATCAGAGGAGGGCCAGAGCCAAAGCACGGAGGACAAGGCCGGATCGTCGGTGGCGGCGGCCGCTGCGGTGGGAGCGGAGGAAGAGGAGCGGTCCATCGCAGAGATGTTTGCGGAAGGAGGGCCACCGGTGCCGTGTTCGATGGACGGCGCAGCCGGGTGGGACCCGTTTTTTATGTCGGACTTCGGGTCGGATCCGTTCCCGGATGAGTTCGTCTCTCTCGACGATCTCCCCGACATCGACGACATCGACGGTTTCGATATCCCCAGCATGGAGACCCTCGCCGAGCTGATGCAGCTCGATTTCAATTAAGGGTTGGATCGCTGTTGTTTTTGTTTCTTTCCCCCCTCAATTTTGATTTAATTTATCAGCGTTCGATCGCCCAGCGAACGCTGTTAACGTCAAATTTAACAAGAAAGTGATGACGTGAGAATACACTTCCACGGGCTTTTTTCCACCACGCCCCCATTTATGACAACTTTTTTTTGTTCTTATCTCGCCCCGGGAAAGATTTGTCTTCATCCGTCGCTTCCCTCCGTCATTTTATGCTGCTATTTTCTCTTAATTTTTTACTCCCATGCTGCTCTTACTGCCATCACCCTAAAAAAAAGGTGCGGAAAGCATTTACCTGCGAAGAATAACGAGGACGGGTTGATAAATTTATTGTGGTAGAGGTGGGTTGATTTGACCGACGAGTGTTGGTCAAGCCGCCGGAGATGAATAATGCAGAGCTGTGATGGTGGAGTTGATGTACGTAGGTTTGTCATGATGCATATGGGAGGTTCTGTGGTCTGATCTATCTGTCCTGAGAAATCAGAATCACCGTGGGAGATCTAAGTACGAGAAGCGTGCATTGTTTTAAGATATTAAAACGAACAGAGTGTGCTCTGCTTGGTTGGCATCGATTAATTTAGACGGCCGTGCATGGAGTCCTTTAGGTGAATCGTATGAATGATTTGTTTAATGTAGGATCGGACCACCAAACGTAAGAGCAGAGGACATGCTGATAGGACAAGCACTGTCAAAGTGTTTGAAGATTCCCCTCTGCAGCACTTTGTTTTATTTTATGGCGCACTACTTATCGTGAGGTAATAAAAATCTCTCTATTGGAGATTTGTGCAGGAGGTAAACGGCCAAATTTGCTTGTTTCTCTCTTATGATTTATACTGAAGCATCCTCTCTCCAAAGTATATTATATTCGCTGAGGAAATGTTAACATATTCTTTTACTAAATTATTTTTTTTTCTCCAAGAAAAAGTCAGATTTAATCAGTTAGTTAAAGGATTTAATATCTATATATATACTAGTTACTTGGGTGGGAAATAAATATTAAAGGATTTAATCGGGTTGGGTTTAGGTTGGTAGCCTCTTGACCCACATAAACCCGATCCACTGGAGGCCCTATTTTAAACTGATTACAAATTTTATAAATAAATAAATAAATAAAAACGACAATTAATCGGGACGGGAGAGTAGTCCTTGGCAGAACAAATATTATGCATTTATTGCGAGAATCTTTTACAATTACAAACCCCGAAAAATTCATCAAACTTATTACACAAGCTTCGAAAGAAATATTAAATTTTCTGTGGCCGTGGACGAGGACAAACGCTTGCGTTCCATACGACATCTGTCCCCTTCTTTATTTGATGGCCTGCACTGCACTAAGTAATCCATCCCCAATCATGACGCAAGAGGAGGATTAAAATACGTACGTGTACATACAAATCGAATTGCGTACTGGACAATCGATTAATTAAAATAATTAATTATACACTTGACGGCTGCTGCATCGTTCCTTCTTTTTTAATTACTTATCTGTACGGTGTTGCTCCCTCCACCGGGGCTTCCTTCTCAATTTTTCAATATGAGGGGACGAATCATCGCATTGTCCTCATGGTCCAAAATCTGCGCATTAAATTATTTCAAGTCAATCCAGCTACGTACCTTAAAGATTCTACAAAATACATGTATATCGAGTATAAATACACGTATGATAGTTGGGGAAGCAATTAAGAAACTTACATGGCAATGGTAGACGTAACCTGGATCGGCCGTCGCATCGAATGGGTAGGCCGCACCCGTATCGATGAGCTTGAACTTGACGACCACCGTGGTCATGTATCCCGGTTCAATCTTCACGACGTTCTTCCACGTCTTCTCGTGCTCCGGCACCGCCAACGTCTTCCCCACCGCGTGTGCCCCCACGTCGCACGCCACCGCGTCGTTCTTCTCAGTCATGCACGTCGTGAAATTTTGCAGATCCAGAAGCTCCCGCACCCTCACTGCCTGAAACATCGCCAGGTGCAGGTGCAGCGGGTGGTTGTCCCCCGTCAGGTTGATCACCTCCCACACCTCCGTGCTCCCCGGCTGCGGCGTCTCCGTCGCCGGATCCTCCAGCCTTTTACCGTTGATGTACAGGTGCGTCGGTTTGCCGGTGGAGCTTTGGTACTCGTACATGACGATATACCTCTTAACCGTGGCCTCGTTCTCGTTGGCCACCGGGTAATTGGCCATCAAGCTCGCCGGAATCCTCGAGTCGTCCGTGGCCTTTTCGTCCGATACGACAAACTTCATGACCTGCGCCGTCAGGTTGCTCTCCGGCGGGTTGCCACCGGGGAACGGGTACGGTGCGCTGTTGCCCATCGTCACCGCGGAAGCTGACGTGGTAGAGAAGTCGACGATGACGTCGAAGGTTTCCGCTGGTGAGAGGACGATCCACGTTGCGACGACGGGCTTCTGGAGGTATGTTCCGTCGGAACCGACGACGGTGAAGGGGAGGCCGCTCCCGTCGACGGCAGACAACGAGAGGTTGAAGTAGCGGGCGTTGCTGCTGTTGAGGATGCGGAAGCGGTACTTCCGGCGACGGACGTTGAGGTACGGCCAGGCCTTGCCGTTGACGGTGACGACGTCGCCAAAGTACTCCGGCTGCCACTGCGGGTGGATGTCGGGGTTGTTTCCGGTGCGGTTCATGAAGATGGAGCCGTCGCAGTAGAAGCTCCGGTCGGCGATGACGAGGTGGCGGTCGAACTCGTCCCCGGTCGGAAGGCGGAAGGGTGCCTCGGCGGACGGGTTGCGGACGACGTAGGCGCCGATAAGGCCGGCGAGGAGGTTTTCACGGGTAAGGCCGAGGGCGTGATCGTGGTACCAGAGATTGCCGGGGTGCTGAATGTTGTGGTAATGGTAGGTGGCCCGCGTCCACTTGGGGCCCTTGTCTTGGTAGTCGGCGGTGAACCAAGCGAAGGCGCTGCCATCTGCCTGGGGTTCGTCGACGCCGCCGTGGAGGTGGACGACGGTAGGGACCCCGTTGGTTTTGGGGATGGCGACGGAGATGGTGGGATCCCAAGGGAGGATGTGGTTGGCGGGGAGGTGGTTCTCCCATGTGACGTTGAGAGGGACGCCTTGTAGGACCTCGATCGTCGGCCCGGGGAACGTGGCCGCCTCGCTGCTGGTGCCGTAGACGAAGACGTCGGTGGCCGGCAGGTCCCGGTGAAATTTCTGCACAAAGAGACAAAAAAAGATGATCAAAACTCGCACTCTGGAGATGTTGACTTCTTCATCTCTATTTAAAATATTGCCTCGGAATGGAAGAGAAGGTATGCGTGTTGGTGCGATGAATAAATAATAAGAATGTAATATATAATAATGAAATCTTACCCATTTCTTCGCAAACATGCCGATGGTGAGAGAAACTGAACTTGGAGAACCATCCTTGTTGGAGTACCCATAAATCTTGGGCATCATCGGTAAAGCTTCCACGTACTTGTCGAGTTTAAGAGCAATGTTCTGAAGAGTTGTTTGGGTCACCGGAGGTGCTCCGCTTTGAGCAATCGGCATGGTAGTGATGAGTAGGGAAAGAAGAAGAGTCATCATTTCTAATTTGATCACCATCATTGTTGTTACCATTAAATTTTCCTGAACCATAACCAGAAATGTCGACTTATTAATAAAAAGCACGTGTTGACCTTAAGGGAGTGCAATTTGCTTTGGATATGAATAAAAAAGAAGAAGTTGTGGTTTGTTAGCAGTTAGGTAAAGGAAGGACTTCGTAATCTCCTTCCATCAGCAGTAAAAGGAAAGACTTTTTATTGGATGTGCTTTCCGCGTTGAAATTAATGTCATCATCTGAGCAGATATATTTATGATTTATGCAGTGGTAATTATGATGAGGCACCGACTCTCTCTATCTCTATCTCTCTCTCTATTTCTATCTCTATCCCTATCTCTATCTCTCTCTATCAATCTTCTTCCCCCCCTCCTCTTCCTACCTACAGTCTCTCTTTCATTGCCTCTTCCTTGCTCTCCTCCTCCTCTACCTTTTCCTTATTTTCATCTTACATTGCATGTAGATATACTCGCCCAGCGTCCATGTTCTACCGAATCTTAATCAGAGCAATGAGCTAAAATTCCAGATTCAAAAAATCGCTCATCAGTTTCCTAATCATTCGGGGGCCACATTGAATACAGAGAGAAGAGAGAAGGAAAAAATAAAGTACAAGAGAGACATCGAATGACGAACTTAAGAACCTAAGAAGAAGAAGAAAAAAAACAATAGAGGAATATTAAAAAAGGGATAAGAAGGAGAATAACTACAAGAAAGAAAAAACGACAGGATTAGTTTATAAAAACAGAAGTACAGATATAAATTTTAAAACTACTAAGAAAATTTATATACGATAATAAGCCTAAATAAGGGACTTCAATTAAATTATACAGAAATACCATATAGATATGATTTTTTTTTCTAGGACCGAATTCAGGTGGATGGTATCGATCTAATTGCTCGACAAAGACTTAATAAACATGTACTAAAAATTTTACTAAAAAAAATAGCATTACCAATATAATCGAAGAGCCAGCATTTAGGATTCCCAGAGATAGGGATAGAGAAAGATGATTAACTAGAAATATTACGTAACAAAATACTTAACTAATAAAATGATGATTTAAACGTAAAAAAGATAGAGATGATGAACTAAAAGTGTAAAAGAACAATAGACGGAATTAATCAAAGGCTCAAGAGCATACTTAGTTATATGGCTGGGTTTCTTGAACTCTATTCAAGCTGATGGTTGCATCGTTGGATGGCAGAAGGCCTCCCCTATTTATATCCGACAGGTAAAAGGAAAACACACGTCGGAGTCCACTTCATCAAATATGAATAGTGCATGAATTGTATATATTCACCTAATGCTTTTGCGTGAGAGTTGAAGAAAGTATATATCGTTTCATAATTATGTAATTTCGCACCTACCAATTTGGACCCTATTTATAATATAATATATATACGTGCGTGAATGGATCAAAGTTTGATTACTTCTTCGTTAATTCTTTCTCCTGATAATAAATATAGGATTGTTTTCAAACTCCAACTTATTCCCTAGTAAACAAAAATAAATCAGTTATCCTAAAACTTAGGATTATTTACTGGGATAATTCTACGTTTAAAGTAATAGATCATGTACCTCAATTAAATCGGTAGAGTCAGTCAGCCTTGTTATCAGAGTAGGACAAAGATGGTGGTGGCCAGAAATAAATGGCATGTGGACTTATGATCATCTATTCCTCTGTCAACCCTATCGATAAAGTTGACAAACGGACGACTGCTGCATCTATTCGTCAACAGTATCGTGATATATACATATCAAATTAGATTAAGAGTTAGGGGAGGCTAAAGCTGCAAAACCATGGCTCATGGATCATGAGTTTGGCAGATGAGTGGTCAAAGTCAAGAAATAATGAAAGCTGCCCCTCCATCTCCTCCAGCTAGCTTTGCATATTGACACACTCATTGCTTGAGTTTGTCGTTATCCTTTCATATCCCCCATTTATGTCTATTTTTCCTTTCCCCAAATAAACCTACGCCTGCTGAAAGATTCTTCTGCTCCTCTTTAATTAGAACTTAGAAGGTTGGGTCTTTTCTTAATTATGAATAATTATTGAACCATTTCTGCTTAACTATATCTATATATTTCTATATATAGAAGAGATGAATCCGTTAATTAATTTTACCGTCAGACGTCTTTTGGATGAATCGATTGCCAGGATTCTAAGAATATATATATATATATATATATCCCTAATTGCTTTCAAGTGGATTTGGGGTGGTTGGCACACAGGAATTAGGATTGCTACATCGCTGATATCATGCATACTTGCACGGAATCATGGAAGCTCAACTAGCGAGACCTAATGATAACGAGTCAGCAATCAATTGTTCCTCATATTTTTCTAGTGTCTAATGTACGATAATTTATTTTTAAGTGTGCTGACTACTTTTTCTGGAAGCAGGTGAAAAGGGAGTATTACTTTTAGCTACTCTAATACTTAAAGACAGATGAAGATGAAGATGAAGGCCGGTAAAAATGCAATATTAGCTGGTGCGTTTGCGTGTACATTTTACGTTCTTTAAGTCTGTAAGCTTTCAAACAGGAAGGTTCATAGATCGAAAGATTTGAACACCAAATAATATTTAAACAGATTAAGCTTCAAAAGTTTCATGCTTGTGTTTTTTGGATGTATTAGGAGGACGAGAAGGAGGAGGAGGACTTGACGTACTGCCATACTCTTTATCAATCGTTTTGTTTTGTTTTGTTTTTTGAGGTTGACCCGTCCACGTATACGTCTATATCCGCGTCAAATATATGAGGAAAAAAAACATGATGGAAATAAGGACATTTATTTTACTTTTCGTTGTTAATACAAGACATGGTTGGTGGGGTTCTACGTGGTGTAGGTTTCAATCATATCGCTCTTTGACTTGTTTTTTTCTTAATTTTGATAATTATGTCCGATGATTTGATGATCTCGATCCACGGAGTGCGTACGTGTGGACTTCTTTCACCATTACACACAGAATACCTATTGTTTGAATATATTTCTTCCGCGTCAATTAATATGGGAAATATTTGGTAGCCCACCGTTTGTGAAGAAAAATATCATCTGCAGAAAAAAAAAAGTTTGAATACCTGAGAATTAAAAAAACTGGATGGATGGAGGGGATGCACGCAGTATTTGATCGATGGAAAGCATGAAGAGATGAAGGTCTAAATAAGGAGGAATTTAAGTGGTGAATTATTAGAGAAGTTTTTAGCTATATGAAAACCATTATTTTCCAAAGGGACCCTAGAAGTTTGTCCATTCTATTTTCTATGGCTTTAAAAGGAAAAAACATGTGATTCAATTAATAAATTAAAAAAATATATTTCCTTCTCCTCTTCAACTTCGTTTAGGTGCCCAGAATAAAATAAGGTCTTAATAGGGGAGGAGACAAGGGAAAAAATATTTGATTAGATGAAAAGGAAACAAAAAAAAAAGATTTGCTTTCATCCAACTAATCGATTAAGTTTTACTTCATTAACAACTTGTTTATAATTTTTAAATGAAAATATATTAAAAATAACATAAGATTAAG
The DNA here is from genome assembly GCA_030544415.1 of Thalia dealbata. Classification (NCBI taxonomy): domain Eukaryota; kingdom Viridiplantae; phylum Streptophyta; class Magnoliopsida; order Zingiberales; family Marantaceae; genus Thalia; species Thalia dealbata. The sequence continues at coordinate 6,737,224 of CM060454.1, forward strand.
TGAGGCGAACGGGAATTATTGTCATAGTACTTTATGAGATTAATTATATTCGGAACGAGAAAATAAAAAAAATAATTTTTATTCCACTAGAGTTTTCTCCATTTTAAATTGAAACAGGCATTACGTGAGGAGGCCCGGCCGTAAGGTTGTTGCGTACAGCAACTTATAAAAAAAAGAAATAAAGTAAAAAGGATCGTAGTTACACTCCCCTTCAATTATTCTAATTATGTATATTTATTTTATAAAAAGAAAGTAAGTTTTTTTAAAAAAATTCTCAATAATAAAAAATATTAATTTTTAAAAAATTATGTAACTGATCTAGGTTTAATCAAACATAATTTATTAAGTTAGTTCATTTAAACTGAGTTAATTAAGATGAGATTGTTACAGCTAGAGAAAATTAGATGTTAAAATTGGTAGTAGCCACGCAAGCCCCAATTTTATTAGAGGAATTATAAATATTTAATAGGCAGCGTTATGTTACCCGCCTTTTAATTTTTAAAGGTGTCGAACCCATGGAAGGGTCCCCCATCTCTTTCCGATTTGGTTGGACAGATGAGCTTGACTTGTCAGGTCCGACTTAGATTAAACTGGTTTGGTTGTTTGGGCTTCTACTTAGGCCCAATCACCGTCCTTTCTCTACGATCCACTTCTTTAAACCCCATAAAAGAGATTACATCAGATAACTTGTTAATGTGACGCAGCGAGTTTAATCTCAGATTAGCCTATCCTATTGATAACTGCGATTTAATCAATTTAACATGGGACCAACCCGAGTTAACCTGAGGCAGTGGGTTTAGATTAACTCGTTCCAAACGTGCCCAATATCATCATCCACATCTCCTTCTTCGAATACGGTGACATAGGAAAAGTTTTTCAATAAATCTTTGGATATAATATTAGGCGAGCATTTCAAAACTATTAGACATATTTTTTAAAGATGAATTGAACAAGTGACAACACAGTAGTTAGGTTATCGGATGCTTTATTTGAAGATTACCGATGATATAGAATGAGTTAAATGTCAATCTTAATATTAGTATATTCATCTCAATAAAACCTATTATTTGGTAGTAGAATTATGACCGATTAATAATTAGCCGATAGTAAGTAATAAATCTTGAATTTGAGAATTTCATTGATGATGAGGTTCTAATTAAATTAAGCGACCAACGAATCTCAAATAATGGGGTAAATTAGATGTTTGAAATTCTAGTAACGAGAGCAATCAATTGTTATCCTTATTGTACTCTCGTTGTAGCAATCCGTATCCTTATTAAGATCATTAGATAACTTCATCAATGAGGATTCTAGTAAGTCCTTTTGGATATTCCATGTTAATTAATGCTTTTTCTCTTGAGGTAACGATCATCCATAATAACTATTGTTTATTATATTAATCCTAGATAAATTATTATATGATTTTAAACCTGATATGCTTAGTAAAAATTCCCAAGTTATTTAGAAGATAAAAGCAAACTATGTTAGGATGAATTCTTTGGTTAAAAACAACTTATGTTTATAGTAAGAATTAGGGTGCGGCACTTTACAATTCATAAGTTAGAATTTTTATTGATACCCTTAATGTACTCATATCATTCTAAGTTAATTATAATTATTTAAAATATATTCCAAGGAAATATTTATCTCGTATGAAATTTATGCTTAAAACCTAAATTTATATTCAATGAAAAGCATCTCCAACCTCTCTCCACTTCACGGTAGTTATAAGTTCAGTTTCTCTTGAGAGAATCTTTATTTTTTTTTTAATTTTTTTTTATTTATTAATAAGCTATTGCCTTAATCTATCAACAACTTATATATACATAAAGTGAATCGTTTATTTTTAAAAAATTTTAATATTAAAATATTGTATAACTTATCTTACTGAAACTAAAAATACATAACCACATAATCTGTAATCGAAACTAATAATTATTTTCAGATTTATCATATTAATTTCTGTCTTTATTGTACAGGCAAGAGATTTTTTAAAAAAAATTAGTATTTAATTGTAGTTATTATATTTATATTATGTTGTCTAATGGTTGATTAATAAATAGTTATTTAAAATCCACAAAGTATATATCATCTAGTTAGACTATGAGTTTAATAAATTTATAAAAATAAATAGTTGGTTAAAAAAAACATTAGGTTATTGCTTTAACTATGAATAGGAAAAAGAAAATACAAATAAAAAAATTTATAAATAAATAAGCACAGTGGATAGGGATCGGAGGAGTACTTGGAAAACAAATATAGATTTATTGGCCGAATCTTTTACAGATGTCGTAAATTTCATTAAATAAATTACACAAGCTTTGAAACATGTACTAAATTTCTGGTGGCGGTGGATAAGGACGAGCTTGCAATCAATACTTGTCCTGCACACCACTAAATAATTAATCCCCAATCATGAGAAGGATCAAAATACACACACTTGGTACGTACAAGTTGAAGCATTAATATTGTACATTCTTGACTCTTCTAGATTGTTCTTTTTTAAAAAAAAACTTCTCAACTGCGTGATACATGCTCTTTGCATTGCCTTCCTTCTCAATTTTTGAATTTGAGGGGACGAATCATTGCATTGTCTTCATGGTCAAGAATCTGCATATTAAATTATTTCATTGCTGATGTACGTTCGAGGTTTATGGTGCTTGTGATTAATGTATTTCTATTAATTATTTTTATAACAAAAGGGAAAGAAAAAATAATAATGATAATGAGAAGTAAGAAATTAACTTACGTGGCAATGGTAGACGTAGCCAGGTTCGGCCGTCGAATCGAACGGGTAGGTCGCGTCCATGTCGATGAGCTTAAACTTGACGACCACCGTGGTCATATATCCCGGCTCAATCTTCACTATGTTCTTCCACGTCTTCTCATGCTCCGGCACCGCCAACGTCTTCCCCACCGCGTGCGCCCCCACACCGCACGCCACCGCGTCGTTCTTCTGCGTCATGCACGCCGTGAAATTTTGCAGATCCAGCAACTCCCGCACCCTCACTGCCTGAAACGTCGCCAGGTGAATGTGCATCGGGTGGTTGTCCCCCGTCAGGTTGATCACCTCCCACACCTCTGTGCTCCCGGGCTGTGGAATCTCCGTCGTCGGATCCTCCAGCCTTTTACCGTTGATGTACAGGTGCGTCGATGACCCGGCGGCGCTTTGGTACTCGTACATAACAATATACCTCTTAACCGTGGCCTCGTTCTCGTTGGCCACCGGGTAATTGGCCATCAAGCTTGCCGGAATCCTCGAGTCGTCCGTGGCCTTTTCGTTCGATATGACAAACTTCATGACCTGCGCCGTCAAGTTGCTCTCCGGCGGGCTGCCAGTGGGGAACGGGTACGGCGCGCTATTGCCCATCGTCACCGCGGAAGCTGACGTGGTGGAGAAGTCGACGATGACATCGAAGATTTCCGCTGGTGCGAGGAGGATCCACGTTGCGACGACGGGTTTCGGGAGGTAAGTTACGTCGGAACCGACGATGGTGAAGGGGAGGCTGCCCCCGCCGACGACAGACAACGAGAGGTTGAAGTACCGAGCGTTGCTGCTGTTAAGAATGCGGAAGCGGTATCTCCGTCTATGAACGCTGAGGTACGGCCAGGCCTTGCCGTTGACGGTGACGACGTCGCCAAAGTACTCCGGCTGCCACTGCGGGTGGATACTGGGATTGTTTCCCGTGCCGTTCATGAAGATGCTGCCGTCGTAGTAGAAGCTTCGGTCGGCGATGATGAGGTAGCGGTCGAACTCATCGCCGGTGGGGAGGCGGAGGGGGGCCTCGGCGGATTGGTTTCGGACGATGTAGGCACCGATAAGGCCGGCGAGGAGGTTGACTCGGGTAAGGCCGAGGGCGTGGTCGTGGTACCAGAGATTGCCGGGGTGCTGGACGTTGGGGTAATGGTAGGTGGCCTGCGTCCACTTGGGGCCCTTCTCTTGGAAGTCGGCGGTGAACCAGGCGAAGGCGCTGCCATCGGACTGGGGTTCGTGGAGGCCACCGTGGAGGTGAGCGACGGCGGGGACGCCGCTGGAGTTGGGGACGGCGACGGAGATGGTGGAATCCCAGGGGAGGATGTGGGTGGAGGGGAGGTGGTTCTCCCATGTGACGTTGAGAGGGACGCCTTGGAGGGTCTCGATGGTCGGGCCGGGGAAGGTGGCAGCGGCACTGCTGGTGCCATAGACGAAGACGGTGGCGGCGGGCATGTTCCGGTGAAATTTCTGCGTGAAGGGACAAAAAAAAGTTCAATTAAAAATGAAGGGATCTGTGAATTATGAGCATATATATATACTACAGTAGTAAGTGTAATCAGTAAGAGTGTCCACGTATATAGTTCATATTTTTCTTTTATCTTCTTACCCATTTCTTTGCAAACATCCCAATGGTGAGTGAGACGGAAGTTGCAGATCCATTTTTCATGGAGTAACCATAAATCTTTGGCATGGTCGGGAGGGGTTCCACATACTTGTCGAGTTTTAGAGCAATATTTTGAAGAGCCATTTCCGTTACCAGGGAAGGCCCGGCCTGTGTAGCTGCCACGCTGATGGTGATGAGAAGGAAAAGAAGAAAACTCACTGCCTGTAATTTAATCGCCATGGATTTTGCAGGCTGAATAACCTGAAACAAACATACCAATCAATACCATAAAATAACTCGAAATTAGCCTATGTGAATAAAGAAAGTGAGGTTGATTTGTTAGGTGTTGGGTAAGGAAGGACATCTAATATTCGATCGATGTGCTTTAATTTCCATGCGTTAAGATGTCATCTGCACTGCACATACTCTACTTGTCTTATAAAAGAATGGAACGATCAACTATCGACCGCTACTCTCATCTTCCTTCTTAATTTCTTCCTCGTCTTTCCACCTACCAACCCCTTCATTTCTTCTTCTCCTCCTCTACCTTTTTTCAACTTAACTCTCTTCCTAGTTTATTCTTTCTCCTTCTCGACCTTAATTCTCGGCCTGCACGTAGATCTGCACAGAGAGAAGAGGAAAGAGACCGAGAAAAAAAAGAGAGGAAAGAGACTATCGAATAAATTAAGAAGATTAGGAAAGAGAACAAAAGAAAAATGGAGGAATATAAAAAGGAATTAGAAGCAGAAAATATTAAGAAAGTGTATACAGAAAAAAAAGAAGCCGAGAGAGATATTGAAGTGAACCACTTTAAATGAGTTGAATGATATAGTTTCGAAAAAAAGGATGCCGTTGATGAGAAGTGGAAAAGATGCCAATAGACATATAACTTTAAAATTATGAAAGGAATTCATATGCAATAGGAATGAACATAAACGTTATTAATTATATGTTTAAAATCAACTTTTTTTTTCTGAAACAAAAAGTAAATTATTTTTTAATAGAAATATATATTTTGGACTATTCATCTATTACTCACATAACAAACATATAAAGCACTCATTAAAGATTAACGATCTCTAAAAGACTAAAATATAAATAGCCGAATATATTGAATGGAAAGAAATGGATGTCATATACAAACTAACTATACACACACTTAAAAGTCACATATATGTAGTTGATTAACTGTACTATAGCAATGGGAGAATTAGCTAAACTGGAGAGATGGAGGAGAAGAAATATGAACCTTGTTGATTTGAAGGTAAGAGAGAGAGAGAGAGAGAGAGAGAGAGAGACTTAACTAGAATTAAACGTAATGGAAACAGCACATAAAAGTTAAAGCTTACTTAGTTGAAAGGCTACTACTTGGTAGCTTGAACTGTAAGCTTACGGTGGTGGGATGGATTGTCGGAGGCCACAAATCCCCCTTATTTATACCCCAAAAAAAGAGACAAAAACACGTAGGAATCCACATTAATTAATTATATGCTCGAAGCTTAATCAAACAAATGAATAGTAGACACTTACCTAATGGGTTTGCGTAAGAGTCCAAAAAGGCATTTATATCTTTGGCATATAATTGATACCTACCCATTTGGACCCATTATAATTATTATAGGTTTAATCATTTATTCAAACAAAAAACTTAATAGAAGAATGACCATGAGATAGAAGCAATAATACATCTTAAATCCATAACCATTTAGTTAGATATTTCTCGCTAGACTAGTTTAATTAGTATAGGAGGGATAGTAGTTAGGGATAAGAATTAAATGATATAAGAAGGACCTGTGACCTATTAATTAACTTATCAATCACAACATGCGTTGACATATGGGAGGACTAATGGTCTACTTGTCAAATAGTACTTTGTTTTAATTAATTAACTGAGGGCTGCAAAACAATGGCATAAACCACTCAAACCAGATGAGTGGTCAGAGTCTAGAAGTTAAGGAAAGCTTTTTAAATACCAACCCACTGACTGCTAACTATATAGATCGATTTAGATATTAAATCAAATTGAGAATTGATTGTTATCCTTTCACATCCTTATGTATAGATACAGATATTTATAGACAAATAAATCTCCACCTGCTGAAAGATTCTTCCACATGCATCAAAATATGCTTCCCTCCCTCGGCCCTCTTAATGAAGGCTGTCTCTCCTTTAATTATTTGATGAATAATAAATCATCTGATTGGAATCTGTTAACTTTGTTGCCTCGATTGCAATGCGTCTTCTGTCAATGATCAGTGATTGATTGCGGGCCTAAGAAAGAATAAATTATTGATGTATATATACGCGGTTGCATGCTTTCAACCAGATCCGTCTTTGAAGTGGTTGCACCGCAGAGAGACTCCCAAACGGGAGCTCATCAGCAAGCAGTTTTCTGAATCAGTAAAAGAAAAAGTAACATTGAAGTATTAATTTACAGGTTATGTAAAGAGGTTAAGGCCGGCAGAAGCGTGGGATATTATAACTAAGTTTCATGCAAGCGGGAGGAGCTTCGTCGGCGTCTTGTTTTTTTGGATGTATTAGGGCAGGAAAAAAAGACATGACGTACGACCACACACACATTGTGTATTTATTTATTTAGAGGTTGACGACCCATGTATATAAAAGGATATATGTCCGTATCCATGTCAGATTGAGATGAGAGACGACATAGAAATAGAGACATTTTAACACTTTCGCTATTAATATAAGGTTTGGTTGGTGGTTATCTAGAGTTGGTGTGGGTTTTAATCATGCGTGCTCTTGGCTTGATGATTATTTATTTTAATTAGTTTTAATAATTATGCCTGATAATTTGATGAGCGTCCAAAGGAGTGTGTACGTGTGGATTTCTTGTAGCCATGCACACATATTATAATTTATTAAGTTAATTAATACGAGAAAATTTTTAGTAGTCTGCCGGCTGAATGGTCTGTGAGAAATATCTTAGAAATATAAGGAAGGAGATATAATATTTCAACAATTATAAAGTTGTATAATTAGATTTAGCTAACTAAGAAGTGTCACCGACCTCAATAATTTCATGCTCAATATGATAACGGAAGGGGCATCTGATATAAGCCTAAAATCTTAACACCCTTCTTAAAATAAGAAAGTAAGAGAAATATGGAACAACAATATGTGAATGAAAGATAATTTTATTTCAAGCATCGATAAAACCTTAACGCCCATCGTTTATAATCTGAACGATGGCCTCTTTCTAACTATAATATATTATACTCTCTTGATGATTCATAAATCTTTTCTGAATTATTCTTTGGATAAATTATCAATCCTCCTTAGTTGTTATATAGAGTCCTAACCTATAAGGATTCCAAGGAATATAATTTTTTATTTAGGTAAGTGTCTCTCGAGTAAGTATTTATATTGTACTATGATAGACCTCATCTTACTTATATAGCTCAGAATGATAAATTTCACTTATCATCTATCATCTTTATTTAGTAGCATGTCTTACCTAAGTACTTTGGTGCTTCTTGAGATGTTAAAATGCACTTCAAACATGTCCTCAAAACGTGACACTGCTGGTTTAAAAGATAGTGGAATTTAAATATTAATTATAGCTTCTTCTAGTCCATCCAAACAAACCCTTCTAACGGAAAAGTTTGATTAAATTAAGAATGGAAAAAAAGTTCATTTAGTGTATTAAAGGAGTTATACAACAGTTTGCATATAAAAGTAAAATGAAGGAGTAGTGTAGTGACCCTGGACGCGAGGGAGTGAGTGAGAAGACACTTGTTTTGGCTTTTGAAATCTCCGTCATCTAAAATTAAATGAGACTTTTTTTTTGTTGCTATCTTGCACGACACAAAGATTTGCCATCACTTGTCACTTCAATTCGTCCTTTTAATGTTGTTCCAATCTCTCCATCACAAGATTTTTATGCCATTGCCTTGTCAGTTTATGCTGTTAGACTTGAGACTACCTGACCGTGGCCATAATGAACCGTGGTGGCCTTTTCGGTGTCACATTAAGTTTTGCTTCATTCATCCATTAACCATCCAAGCTTAGACGCTGTTGTCTGCTTGCGTAATTTCTCCCGATGACAATATTTATAACTCATAAATCCATAGGATAACTAATGTGTTGGGTCTATTTAGATCATTGCTCTCGCGGAGTAGCCCATTTATCCACAAGCTTCAGATTGGATCAATTTATTTAAACTTTTTTTTTCGTAATTTTATAATCGATGATTTGTGAGCAGGTTCAATATATGGCAGTCAGTCCCTTGAGATGCCAAGAGATTGATGATGTTCATTCCTAATTTATTCAAAAGCTTACGTCCTCAGAGTTTTTAATCAATATGCATAAAATTTTAAAATACCACCAAAAGAATAAATAATATTTAGTCATGCTAAGAAAATATAGTAAAGAAAAAAAATTAGTTGATCACGATTGATCCGCGAACAAACAATTTATAGGAAATAAATATATAAATTTATTGCGAGAATCTTTCACGAATATTGTAAAATTCATCAAAATAAATTACACGAGCTTCGAAATAATATTTAATTTCTTGTGGTAGTGGACAAGGACAGAGCTCGCATTTGATCATTTGCCCCCTTCTTTATCTTTCAAGGACTGCAACGCACTAAATAATTAATCCCCACTCATGACGAGGTCATAATATATATATATATATATATATACCTGCACTGATAAACATATAGCGTAGGATATGATAGGTCGATTTATTAATTATACTTTCTTCTAAATCATTCTCCCCAGTTTTTGTTTGTCACTCTTGCCGATTAATTCCTCCGTCGGTTTCCTCCTCATTTTTTCAATACGAGGGGACGGATCATCTCGTTGTCTTCATGGTCAAGAATCTGCACGTTTAATTATTTCAAGTCAATATATACCATCAATATACAATGTGAAACCATTAATTATATATACAATAATTACTACTCTGCTCAAGTATATATAAATCATATTAAATTATATCTCTATACTTATCTAATAATATAATATAATAATGCTTATACACGTGTGATATCACACGGTATAATAATGACTTCTACTAATTAGCTGACATAATATAATATATATAGTATGGGTGCCATAATCCATATTGCTCTAAGTATGATATAGCAATCTATAAGCTTAATACTATATGAGTGGATAGACATGCTTATCGGGTCGTACCACCCACGGGTAGCACGGGCTCGGCCCACCACGGGCCGTGCTAGGCATGACCCGTGTCCTATCAAGCCATGCTTGGTACGACACTATATACATAACGTGTCGTGCTGGGCCACCTTTTGGAGCCTGCGTGCCGTGCCTGGCACGGTCCATGGTCAGGCCGTGCTAGGCACCGCCCGACCATCGCCCATAGTCCATTATATGGGTATATTAGATATTGAAGGTGGGAAAAAAGACATTATCTCTTAAATAGAGAATGAAACAACTTTTTTTCCAAGACTGATGTGGGACTAAAAACCTTCTTTAAACATTTCAATTTTTCCTAAAAACTTCAAGCCTTCAACATTTTAAATCAAATTTTTTTCATTCTTTTAAAATTACCATACTAACCTTTATTAGCTATAATTTTATAATTTTACTAAAGAGTATTTTAGTCATTTTCATATATTATTTTATTAAAATATTACTTAGAATTCATGTAATTACTCATTTATTTTTATTCTTAATTTTTATCATGGATTAATGAATTAGGACATATATTATGATAATATTATATACTTTATATTCAAATCAATATTATATTATAGTTAGTTAATAAATAATAAATCTTAGTATTTATAATATCTTAAATTAAAAATTTTCTAAATATATGGTAACATTCGGATGAAAGTTCATTCTAAGATTTCAAAGTAATAATAACTATAATATATACTTAGGGAAAAAGAGTATAAAAAAATATAAGTACAAAGATATGTTCGACATGTTAAAAAAATAATTTTTTATTTTAAAATATACTTATTTTTTTATTAAAAAAAAGGATGACTAATAAGGAGTTAATGATTATTTTTAGTCTAACTTATTAAAAAAAAATTAGTCTCACATTGCTCAGTTTTGAGAAAAATAAGCATATATAAGCCAACACTTTTATAATTACTAATATACTAATATTAGTGGGCCACTGGGCTAAACTAGGCCTGATATGTGGCCCACGTGTCGGGCTTGACCCAACATGCCTTAGAGCGTGCTGCGTGCCGTGTTGAGCTTGAATAGATATAATACGGGCCGTGCCTAGCACGACACGAGGTGCAATCGTACTGTGCTTGGCCCGGTATGCTTATGGGCGGGTCGTGCCTAGGCCAGCACGATCCATTAGCATGCCTATGAGTGGAACTTTCAAATTGATGCTCAAGTAATACTTTACTTGAGGCGGATTAGACACGAGTTAGGACCATTGTTCCTCTATCTAATAGGTGTTACTAGTAAATCCTAGATTATGATAAATATGAACGTATGTTATAATTTGAAAAGAGAAATTAAGTTGGTCGTGAGCAATAAGAATTGAAAACAAAAAAATAAAATAGTGATCCGGAAAAAGGTGAATAATAATAAAAATAGTGACAATTAAGGAACTTACATGGCAATGGTAGACGTAGCCCGGCTCGGCGGTTGCATCGAACGGGTAGGTCGCATTCCTGTCGATGAGCTTAAACTTGACGACGACCGTGGTCATGTATCCCGGCTCAATCTTCACAACGTTCTTCCATGTCTTCTCGTGCTCCGGCACCGCCATCGTCTTCCCTACCGCGTGCGCCCGGACACCGCACCTCACTGCGTCGTTCTTCTTCGTCATGCACGTCGTGAAATTTTGCACATCCACCAGCCCCCGCACCTTCACCGCCTGAAACGTCGCCAGGTGCAGGTGCAGCGGGTGGTTGTCCGCCGTCAGGTTGATCACCTCCCACACCTCCGTGCTCCCTGTACGCGGTGTCTCCGTTGCCGGATCCAGCAGCCTTTTCCCGTTGATGTACAGGTGCGTCGGCTGGCCGGTGGAGCTCAGGTACTCGTACATAACAATATACCTCTTAACCGTTGCTTCCCTCTTGTCGGCCACCGGGTAATTGGTCATCAAGCTCGTCGGAATCCTCGAGTTATCCGTCGCCTTTTCATTCGATACGACAAACTTCATCACCTGTCCGGTCAAGTTGCTCTCTGGCGAGGTGCCGTTAGGGAAAGGATACGGCGCGCTATTGGTCATAATCAGCTCGGAAACTTCCACATCAGAGAAGTCGACGACGACGTCGAAGATTTCCGCCGGCGCGAGGACGATCCACGGTGCGATAACGGGCTTCTGGAGGTAGGTCGCATCGGAGCCAACGACGGTGAAGGGTAGGCCACCACAACCGCCGGCAGATAACGAGATGTTGAAGTAGCGTGCGTTACTGCTGTTGAGGATGCGAAAGCGGTACTTCCGGCGACGGACGCTGAGGTACGGCCAGGCCTTGCCGTTGACGGTGACGACATCACCGAAGTACTCCGGATGCCACTGCGGGTGGATATCGGGGTTGTTTCCGGTGCGGTTCATGAAGATGGAACCGTCGCAGTAGAAGCTCCGATCGGCGAGGACGAGGTGGCGATCGAACTCGTCGCCGGTGGGGAGGCGGAAGGGGGCCTCGGCGGATTGGTTGCGGACGACGTAGGCACCGACAAGGCCGGCGAGGAGGTTCTCACGGGTAAGGCCGGGGGCGTGGTCGTGGTACCAGAGATTGCCGGGGTGCTGGATGTTGGGGTAGTGGTAGGTGGCCTGCGTCCACTTGGGGCCCTTCTCTTTGTAGTCCGCGGTGAACCAGGCGAAGGCGCTGCCGTCGGACTGGGGCTCGTGGACCCCGCCGTGTAGGTGGACGACGGTGGGGACGCCGTGGCCGTGTCTGGGGACGGCGACGGTGATGGTGGGATCCCAGGGGAGAATATGCTTGGAGGGGAGGTGATTCTCCCACGTAATGCTGAGAGGGACCCCTTGGAGGGCCTCGATCGTCGGGCCGGGGAATGTGGCGGCGGCTCTGCTGGTCCCGTAGACGAACACGGTGGTGTCCGGCATGTCTCGGTGAAATTTCTACGTAATCAAGCAATATTTAATCAGATATAATTTTCATGATCTGATCAAATACATTCCTTCCCTCGTCAGATTAATTTTAAATGTTCCTCCAATATTTCTGCAATGCATTAAAAAATAATGCTAGCTAAATCTAAGGAATAGGTATGTACAGATTGATTTTTTTAAAAAAAATATCCTGCAAACAAATAGTATTTTTTTTCTATCTGGTTGCTTAATTGGTCGGGTAATATATACGAAATCTTATTTTAACTTAAATCTTAGTTATAATGATAGTATTCATTTAAATTTCAACCCATACTGTAAAAAGCCTGTTCTCTCCTTTTGAGATGATAACTGTAAAAATAATTCATATTTTTGTATAGTATGATAATTTAATCTCACCCATTTCTTTGCAAACATTCCAATGGTGAGTGAGACAGAAGTTGAACGACCGCTCTTCATGGAGTAACCATAAATTTTGGGCATCATCGGCAGGGGCTCCACATATTTCTCAAGTTTGAGAGCAATATTTTTAAGTATAGTTTCAGTCACCGGAGGAGGAGGAGGACCACCCTCAGCAGTTGCCGTGATGGTGATAAGTAGGAAAAGAAGAAAAGTTATCAGATCTAATTTGATCACCATCAAACACTGATTCTAATGTGCATGCACCTTTCTGTACTGAATAACAAAAAAAATTTAAATTATTAATCTTAACTAGATTATATTACTTTCCATGTAGGAACGAAGTGGTGGCGTATAAAAAATTTGAAGATAATTAGTAGTGGAAACAATCAGTGGCATATAATTAGAAGCACAAACTGGTTTTATAAATATTAATCACTCATTCATTGACTTAGTGGAGTGCAGATATGTGTTGTATATAAATCATTTTGAAAATAAAGCGAGGTTCGTTAGGTAAGGAAGGAATTCTAATCGATGTTCTTTCCAAGTTGCGAGACATGTCACCTACGTTTACAGAAATTTTTTATTTTTAAAAAAAATATAAACTTGCACACTACCTTCCTCCTTCCAGCAAAATGGTAGAAGATAATGAGTTCAAAATCTTTCTTCCTTCTATTCTCCTACAAGCTCCTCTTAACTCTCTTTCTCCTCCACTTCTTCCAAAAAAAAAGAAGAAAAAGATAAGAGAATGCAGGGACTGACGGAGAACAAGGAGATTTAATTTAATATGACTGAATTAAACGAATTGAATTATATAGTTTAGAAAAAGAAATATGCCTACAACAATTTAAAATTATGAAAAATAATTCATACACAATAAGCCTAAATATATAGGAATCAGAATACTTATCATGAGCATGATATCATCATAATAGAACTAATTAATGCATAGCCCATTAATTAAAATGGCAGGAAAGGAACGCTCTATATATGATCGTAAAAGAGAGAGATTAACTAGAAATATAATGGAAACAGCATACAAAATCAAAGCTTACCTGGTTTTTCTATCTCATTTTATTTATTTATTTATTTTTCTGAAGGGCTTACTTACTGGTTATTTGGGTAGCTAACTATCTTGAACCCGAAGCTTATGGTGGGATCGTTGGAGGGCAGAAGCCTCTCTATTTATACCCAGCAAAAGGGGGCCAACACACGTCGGATTCCACATTGATTTTATCAAAACTTAATCAAATTATAATACGCGAATAGTATATATATTTACCTAATCGATGCTTTTGCGTAAAGTTGGAAGTTAAAATATATCGTCTGATATATAATCTACATATTTAGGCCCTTTTGCACATGTATAATCCATGTAATACTATTCTTCCACGAAAGCATGGTGGCTCAACAAGCCACCTAATCTTTTGAAGGCCGAGAACGCTCTCTCTTTTACTAGATTTTTAATGTTTGGTCCATCGATCTGTCACTGCTATCCTTTTTCAAGCTCACCCGTAATTTGTTACCCTTATGGACCTCTTAAATTCTTTAACTATTATTATTTTCCTCTGAATGACCTTATTTTGTGAAATGACTGTGCATAGCTTCATGTTTAGAGTTAGTAAATCTTTATTATTCAACGCCTCTATTAGAACTTTTCTATTTCGATCAACTGACTGGCACTAGTAAAGTAAGCTAACTCGGGATGGCAGGTGGAAGTGCAACTATCTAGCTGGCGTAGCCATGCAGTCATATGCTTCTTATTTATTTATTTATGTCGATTGCATGGGTGTACACGCATGTACATGCCACATTGAAGAGAGAAAAGAAGAACAAATAAAATGAAGAAATAGATTACTTATTGTTAACTTTCACATTTTTATATGAGAAGATTTGGTTGGTGGGGATAGTTGGCGTATATCGAATTCAACTGATAGAATTTGGTAATTAATTATCTAAAGGAGTGCGTGCGTGCACAGATTTCTTCAATTTTACCCATGCACAGATAATATATGACTTGCTCGATTTCCAAGTCAATTGATGCGACGATTGTGAAAAATTAATGAATTGTAGGAAAATAATGAAGGAAATAGTTTTCGAACACTTTCAATTCCTCTATAAAACTTAACTAAGTGAAACCGGATGGATAGAGGGATGGCATGCATGCAAAGGAGAAATGTCTAAATAAGGAGAAATATTCAAATAATATTAATTAATTGGTGTAGTTTTAACCATATAAAAAACATTCTTTTCTCAAGGAGACAAGAGGAAAAAAAAAAGGAATTAAATATTTTGTCCAATCCACATCCTTTATTTAATATCATAAAAATTAAAAATTATATCTTCGGTAGTGCATTTAGTTAGAGCACACATGCTTAAACAAATGGTAATTTCAATCAATAATCATCATCAACTATTGCTAATAAACAGTGTACTTATTGCAATAGTGGGGTACTGCAGGAGTGCTCTTCTTCTGCTTTAGTGCGTGTTTGAAGGTGTGAGCAGAATCTGTGAATAAATTTTCCTGTGCTGTATATGGTGTAAAAGAGCTCATGTTTGAAGCATATATCTAAGAAACTGGCAGAATTGGCATAAGGAATATAAAGTATCACAAGGATATTTGCTATTGGAATGGTGGTGAAGGCTTGTTCCTTGTATATTTGAACCCCCAGCATAGTTTTGAATGGGCAAGCCATATGTTTTGCTTAGCAATCTGATTGAAAGATCTTCAAGGGCTCGAGATTCAACTCTAGCTTTCTGGAAGCACAATGAGATAGCTACCGTTTCTGCAAAGCTTAGGGAGCTAGCTTTACCAACTGTTTCGATTGGAGCATACCACATTGCATCTTCAGAGTAATCCAGAATTGGATTTTGGTGCTTGGTTGCTAAGATCATTTATGCTTATGAATGAAACCAAAGGGAATTATTGGCAGCAAAAACTACTAAGTTGCTTCTGGAGTCGAGTATCAATTCTTCCTCTTACATCGATCTTTTTTTTTTAAAACTTGATGTGCATTAAACCAATAATCTTCTATATAAAAGTTAAATAATTAAACACAATTCATCGAGAGATAGTTGGTAGAAACAAATATATTTATTGTGAGAATCTCAAGTACAAATATTTAAAATTCTTTAGATCAATCACACAAGCATCGAAACAAATCATGAGGAGGATAAAATACACTTGTACAGAAAAATAACATCCAATAAACTTGATAAATTAATTATACTTTCTTCTAATTCGCTCTCCTTCTTATTTGCAACGAAGTCCCCCGTAGGTTCGCTAGCTTCTTAATATTTCAACATGAGGGGACGAATCATTTCATTGTCTTCATGGTCAAGAATCTGCAAGATAGCAAAAATGAAATAGATATGTTATTTAATAAGAATATTCTAGACGCTGCATCTCGAATAAACTGTATATGTCGATACATTCTCTTCTTTTGCCGCGTTAGTTAATTCTAAAAGAAAATGTATATGCTTTATAAGGAAAAATTGCTCTTTTCTAGACGCAATAGCAAAAGAATTAAAAATCAAATAAGGATATCAGAATAATAGTGATAAGAAGTAAGGAACTTACATGGCAATGGTAGACGTAGCCGGGGTCAGCCGTCGCATCGAACGGGTAGGCCGCATTCCTGTCGATGGGCTTAAACTTGACGACCACCGTGGTCATGTTCCCCGGAGCAATCTTCACTATGTTCTTCCACGTCTTCTCGTACTCCGGCACCGCTGTCATTTTCCCCACCGCGTGCGCTTCCACGCCGCACGCAATCGCGTCGTTCTTCTGTGTCATGCACGAGTTGAAACCCTGTAAGTCCACCAGCTCCTGCACCCTCACCGCTTGAAACGTCGCCAGATGGAGGTGCAGCGGGTGGTCGTCCGCCGTCAGGTTGATCACCTCCCACACTTCCGTGCTCCCCGGCCGCGGCGTCTCCGTAGCCGGATCCAGAAGCCTTTTCCCGTTTATGTATAAGTGCGTTGTCTGACCATTGGAGCTTTGGTACTCGTACATAACGATGTACCTCTTAAACGCCGCTTCCATCTCGTCGGCCACGGGGTAATTGACCATCAGGCCCGCCGGAACCCACGAGTCATCCGTGGTCAATTGATTCGATACGACGAACTTCATCACCTGCCCGGTCAAGTTGCTCTCCGGCGTGCTGCCAGTGGGGTAGGGGTACGGCGCGCTATTTGTCATCATCACCTCGGAAGCTGCCGCGTTGGAGAAGTCGACGACGACGTCGAAGTTTTCAGCAGGCGCGAGGACGATCCACGTCGCGACCACGGGCTTTCGGAGGTAGGACCCGTCGGAGCCAACGACGGTGAAGGGTAGACCGCTCCCGCCGGCAGTAGACAACGTGAGGTTGTAGTAGCGCGCGTTGCTACTGTTAAGGATGCGGAAGCGGTACTTCCGGCCACGGACGTAGAGGTACGGCCAGGCCTTGCCGTTGACGGTGACGACGTCGCCGAAGTACTCCGGTCGCCACTGCGGGTGGATGTCGGGGTTGTTCCCAGTGCGGTCCATGAAGATGGAGCCATCGCAGTTGAAGCTCTTGTCGGCGAGGACGAGGTGGCGGTCGAACTCGTCGCCGGTGGGAAGGCGTAAGGGGGCCTCGGCGGAGTTGTTTCGGACGACGTAGGTGCCGATAAGGCCGGCGAGGAGGTTTACACGGGTAAGGCCGAGAGCATGGTCGTGGTACCAGAGACTGCCGGGTTGCATGACGTTGGTGTAATGGTAGGTGGCCTTCGTCCACTTAGGACCCTTGTTTTGGAAGTCTGCGGTGAACCAAGCGAAGGCGCTGCCGTCGGACTGGGGTTCGTGGATGCCGCCGTGGACATGGACGACGGTGGGAACGCCGCTGCCAGAGCTGGGGATGGCGACGGAGATGGTGGGATCCCAGGGGAGGATGTGCGTGGGGGGCAGGTGGTTCTCCCACGTGACGTCGAGAGGGACTCCTTGGAGGACCTCGATCGTTGGGCCGGGGAAGGTGGCGGCGTCGCTGCTGGTGCCGTAGACGAAGACGGGTGTGTCCGGTATGTCCCGGTGAAATTTCTGCGTAATTAAATAGGCAAAAGTAAATCATATAAGCAAGTTTAACTAAATTATACTCTTAAATCCTAATGAGTAAAATTACGATTTTTTTACCCATTTTTTCTGAAACATGCCGATGGTGAGCGAAGTGGGAGTCGGATAACCATCCTTGATGGAATAACCATAAACCTTGGGCATCGTCGGCAGGGGATCCACATATTTCTCAAGTTTGAGAGCTAAATTCTTTAGAATTGGTCCTGTCACCGCCGGAGCTCCGCCCTGAACAGTTGCCGTGGTGGCGATAACTAGGAATAGAAAACTCATCATCGCCTCTAATTTGATCACCATGGCCATTGATTTTACCATTCACCTTCTTGATCTGGATAACCACGAAATAAATACACCGTAAATTAATGCCTAATAAAAAATGTTTTTAACTTATACGGAGTTGAATATGGACGGATGTTCACAGGTACGAAATTATTGGTGACATAAAAAATTGAAGCCATGTTTTGTGCGTATATCTTAGGTAAGGAAGGACTTGTAAATTAATATCTGTGCTTTCCAGGTTTAGAAGTCATCTACGTGTGTAGAACTGGTAGCATGATAAATTATATATATTGACTTGCTATCTTATTCTCTTTCTCCCTCTTCTTTCCCAGCTTAGAAAGCAATAGTACATGAGATAGATAAATAAAATTTCTCCATCTCAACCTTCTACTTCATCTAGATCTTCATAGAGAGAAGAAAAGGGTGAAGCGGTATGGAGAAAGAAGAAGCACTATATATCTAGTATTTTAACATTAGTTTCTTGATGGTGCAGAATGCTGGTATATAATTTAAATTAGGAAAAGATTTCCTTCACGTACAGTAAAACTAAATCTAAAGATATCGCTGTCTATTAACTAAACTAGAATATTTAGCTTAGTACAGATATGACACCAGAAAATAATGCATAGCCTAACTTGATCAATATGATTCAAGTACTTGGATCCCAAGAAAAAGCAAACTGTGGCATGGAAGAGAGTGGGGAGATCAATGGAGGAGAAGAAACAAAACGGAAACAGCACACTAAATTTGTGCGAGAAGATTATATACGTACTTTGCTGGCGATCTTGAACTGTAAGCTTACGGTGGGATTGTTGCAGGCCACGAGCCCCCCACCCTATTTATACACGGGCGAAGCGGCACAACGAAGACAAACACGCCTGAGTCCACATTAATTTTCTTCAAGAATTGGTCAAATATAGAGGAGTTGTGAGTATAATATAAATTCACCTAATACCTGCGTTGGGAAAGAGCAGATGGCAAATTTACATATAAAATAACGTTTCATACAATACCTACCCTAACTTAATCTGTACCTGGTGCGATGAGTTATCGAATTATATATAGGTTTGGTTGTTTCTTAATTTTCTCTCGTACAAGTAAAATAGGATTAATATCTAAAACTATATTTTTTCCTTAATAGACAAGTCTTACTAAGTCTTATGTTCCTTTACTTCATTTCCACGCTATATTATCTAATTAGCAAATATAGTTTTATCTTTGACGAATGCTCCTACGTGCTCTCTATTTGTCAACAGTGCGTTCCAGGTGGACATGTGGACTTTCGATCTACTCGTCAACGGAAAGAGGAAAAAAATCGATGAAACCCTTCTCCAAATAAAGAGTCCTACGTTTGAATATTAATCCACTAGTCCGTAGATAATTAATGGATTTGATGTCTATCTCCCTAAAGAAAAAGATTAATTCACTCGGTCCGCGGATGCATTCGGATGTTCCCCCCTGGTCTCTTTAATTAATCAAGGCCGGACGGACGGCTCTTATTAATTAAGTCGTCGTATTAAGTGAATGAGACGTCGTCCCATGTAATGTATGAGTGCAGGTCCAAGAAGAAACTACTACTAAGCTGCTTTATATATATGTATATATATATAATATGTATTCATACCTCCTGCGAACGAATGATAGCAAAGTCTAAGGAGTTATTTAAGTATATACGTACATATCCCATCTTTTCAACGAGAATTAATTGGGTGTGGAGTGGTTTGGCACACAGATAGTTAAAGCTATTTGTTGATACAGTCTAATCCATGGAGGGAGTCATGGAAGCTCAACCGTAAGCTCCTAATTCTGGCGGTAATAAATGATGTGTATATAACTAATGCCCATAGAATCTCTCAAGTACCCTGCCTAACTAATTATTAATTACGTCATGTATATTACTACATATTATTTTTTAAAATGAATAAGAAGAAATAATTGCGTTAATTAAATGAAGAGGAGGTTGGAAGTACAGTTAGTTGCGGGTGCTTAATCTCTCTTTTGGTGATCAATTCAGGCGCAAAACAAGGACTCGACAGCCACGCTCTCATTATTATTTATTGAGGTTGACTCCGCGTAAACATCTGTCAGATTGGATGGAGGAAGAAAACAAAACGCAGGAAAACAAAAAAAAGAAAAAATGAAGAAAAAACTTGGATTATTGTATGTGATTTGGTTGGTGGCGTTAGTTGGTGCTGAGATCGGACCGTACTATTGCCTTGATATTTAATTACTCGTTTTAGATTAATGATCAACCCTAATAATTTTATAATTATATATATATAATGTAAAGTAGCACGAACGTGTGGTATTTCTTCAACACATGGACAAATATTAATATTAATTGATTCCCAAGTCAATTTTACATTTGGGTTTGTCAAACTCCGTGAACCCTCTTTCGATGAGAAATGATTAAGAATTATATTTTAAAATGGAAAAATAAATACAGTGATAAGATAGAGAGTGTAAATTATGATTTATAACTAAAGTTTATGAATTTAAAAAATATAAATAAAATTAATTGAATTGTATTATATTAATTATGTTCTCAATAGCAAACTGACTGGGAAATGTGAGTCAAATGAATGTTATAAGACCAGATAAATCAAGGTGTGTCCTAAACGACAATTCACCGAAGTTTCCTAGAGACACCACATGGAAGCTGATGATGTGCTCCGATTAATCTACCCGGCCACGGTGATGTGCCTATTAAGGGTTCCAAAGGGAATTTATTTTATACTTCTTTTTCTTACATTTAAACTATAATGGCTGTATATTTTATTTCTACTATCATTTTGATCGTTTTATTTTTTTATATTAGGAGTATCTTTATCATAGTTTTGGGTATTAATACATTTTAAATCTCTAGCGTGAGAATTCTTAAAAATTATATATTTACGGATCCTTCTGTTATCCTTCTTTATATATTATATTAGTAGGATCTAAATATGTTTTGTATAATATTATCAAAATTTATACACAATCTAAGTTCTCTGATTATATATGAGAGGATGTCAGAAATTTTTTAAGAAAAATATTTATTATAAAAAATATATAAATAAATTCCTAATTTAAAATATAAATTCTCACCATCAAACTAGAGTAGAAACTCCTACAATAATTTAAACAATGAAGCTCTCATAATTACAATTGTTAAGTTAGGTGGTACTGTCCAACTTGCAACCACGGAGGGATGACAATCCATAGCATTGTACATTTTATCAGAAAACCTGGCGACAATTGATGGATGCTCCAAATGGCCGGTTTACCTTATTTTATGGAGATTGATTTGTGTTAGTGGATATAAATAATTGGACAGAGGATAAGCGATGGAGCTAAATTAAGTAAAACTTATTGTTTTAAATATTATTCTGATATACTTTGGTTTACATTTTAATAAACTTTTGGCTAATATGTGTATATATATAACAATTGGAAGTCCATGTCTGTTTGGTTTTATTGAAGGTAGTTCAAGTTAATCGAGCAACTTAGCAAGTGGATGAAGGAATCAAGGGAATCAAGGAGGCATACATAGGTTTCGGTAGTTCTATTCATGTTTACTTGGAGCATCAGGAGGAGGTATATATTAACTTATGTGTACTAGGTTAAGTTGTGATTTAAATACCTGTGACTGCTCATAGTTTGAATCATTGAAGGTTTTAATGTTCAGGTTGGTGTGTATGTGCGTGGGAATAATTAAACCAGGACTTATTGGTGGGGTTGGTTGTTTGATTTCTGGGTGCTTGTGTGGAGAACCATATTGAAGTTTGTTGGATTAGGTCCATCTCTAATTCCGATGCAAAGTTTATGTGTGGTTGACTCTTGGTATACTTTGCACCTGTGTGCTGCTGTCATTATATGTGATTATTATATAATATTTTTTGAAGTATTTGACCATAAAATGAGTTAGGTGCTGGGGAAGGTAAAGTAGGACATTGTGGTCAATAAGTCTTGCTCGTCTATTGGTTTAAAGGGTTGAGTGAGTAAGAATTAGTTTGGATCATAGATAAATATTACTTAGAGATGTTAGTAAAATGCAAGTTACTAATTAAATCTATGCATTGGATGTAAACTACTAATTGTAAAATCCAAATTCACTCAAGCTATTGATGTTGTTACGGCCTGAAGACGAACGTACGCTACATCAAGAGACACGTCGGCCTGGAGAAAGTCACGATATTTTCGTGAAGTGCTCGACACGGAATTTTAGAGAATAAAATACTCCCTTGTAATTAGCAATAAGCTTGTATTGTTTTGAGGGTTTTACTAGTGTTTAATAATAAATAATCCTTTCCCTTAATTCCGGGCTTCTTCTCTCGTGCATGCTTCTGGCGAAAAAGGCTGGCATCGTCATCTGCGAGTTAAGACAATGCGCCGCACACCCCTTCAAAAATAGTGGTGTGATAACATGGTATCAGAACCAGTTTCCGTAGAAGACCCTTCCTCGTCAACAGCAGGAGGAAAACTCTGTTCGACGAGATGGCGACAAAGCAAGCACTGGAGAGATTGGAAGAACGCATGAGCTCCATCGAGGAGTTGGCCCGCGCGTCACACACTACAGCTGGCATCGACTCCTTAAGAGACCGAGTAGAAGAACTCCACTCGGCGATGGCAGCCATCCGGTTGGAGTTGGAACGAATCCGAACTCCAGATGGGCGTGCAAGCGAGGCAGGACGGCGAGGTTCTGAAGTCGAATACGAGTGGGACTTCCAGGTCGAAGCATCTGCGCCCGAAATCCACCAAGCAGCGGAACCTCCGTGCCAGCAGCGACTCCCAGTGCGCATTCCAGATCCATCCTCCTTTTCTGGAGAATGGAACGCCAAGGTCCTAGAAAACTTCATCTGGGACCTCGACTTGTTCTTCGAAGCTGCAAAGATAGAAGAAGCGAGCAAAGTATTGATCGCAGCCGCCTTCCTTGTTGGCAACGCGAAGCAATGGTGGAGAGTTTGTTCTGAAGCCCACCGAAACGGGAAAATAGTGGCGGTTACATCCTGGGCGGCGATGACGGAAGAATTGCGACGTCAATTCCTCCCAACGAACGTGGCTTGGATGGCTCGAGAAAGGCTTCAAAATTTGCAACAAACAAGAACGATCTAGGAATATGTTCAACATTTCAATAATATCATGTTAGATCTTCCTGACATGGCGGAAGCAGATCAACTCTTCGCGTTTTTGCGAGGACTGCAACCGTGGGTGAGAAACGAACTGGTAAAGAAAGATGTGGGCGGACTCTCGGATGCGATATACGCAGCAGAGTCCCTGATCGAACTCCGCCCAGCCACATCATCCCACAGAACTGAAAGCAGAGCCCCTTCCCACCGCAACCAGTCGCAAGGGACGCACGGGTGGCGCCCAGCATCGTGGGGTACCGAACGAAGAAGAAACCCGCACCAAGCTGGATCTTCGAATCCCGCTAGCCATGCGACGCCGAACCGAAATCACAACAACAATAACAACAACAGCAATGCACATCAACGACGGAAGTGTGAAATTTGTGGTGACCTGCACCCGGAACGTGTCTGTCCACATCAGGAGAGGGTTGCTGCAATTATCCGCAATGAGAAAGCAGAGGAAGAAAACAGAGAGGAAGAAACGATTACTCGCGCGGCTCCCATGCAACAAATTAGCGCCATCCAGACCAAGAATAACCCTCGACTGATGTATGTGGCGTTGCAGGTGAATGGGCGACCCTGTTCGGCGATGGTCGACACAGGTGTCACCCATAATTTCATGAATAAGGACTTTGCGCACGAGCTAGGCTTGAAGGTTGAAGGGAGCCGATTCAAGATTAAGACGGTGACTACTCAACCCACCGAGGTAGCCGGAATCGTTCGGAACGTACCCATCTGCATCGGACCATGGAGCGGCGAGATTGATCTCACGATAGTTCCTTTGGATGATTTCAATTTCATCCTAGGAGCAGACTTCCTTCTCCGATCGCAAGCAATGGTGGCGCCTCACCTCAACGGATTCATGAAGGCATCGCCTGCTAAACCTGCTACTGAGAAAATTCGGCAACTTTCGGCTCTGCAACTCATCCGGGGCATGCGCCATGGGGAGATGACCTTCGCAGCCACCCTTTTGGAAGAAGCGGACCCAGCCGCAACTGCAAAAGCGACACCGCCAACGATCGAAAGATTGGTGGAAGAATTCGCAGAATTAATGTCTGCTGAACTTCCGCGCATGCTCCCTCCTAGACGACCAACAAATCATCAAATTGAACTCATCCCTTGAGCTCGAGCACCGGCACAGGCGCCATATCGTATGGCTCCTGCAGAACTCGCGGAACTACGAAGGCAACTCGACGAATTGCTGGAAGCAGGGCTGATCCGTCCTTCGAAGGCACCCTTCGGTGCGCCAATACTTTTCCAGCGAAAGAAGGACGGGAGCTTGCGTATGTGCGTGGATTACCGGGCTCTCAACAAGGTGACGGTGAAGAACAGGTACCCAATCCCCTTGGTGGCTGACCTCTTCGACCGCTTAACACATGCTCGGATTTTCACCAAGCTGGATCTCCGCTCCGGTTATTGGCAAGTCCGGATTGCTCAAGGTGACGAACCAAAAACAACTTGCGTCACCAGATATGGATCGTTCGAGTTCTTGGTTATGCCCTTCGAACTCACGAACGCTCCAGCAACTTTTTGTAATTTAATGAATGATGTTTTCCACAAATTCCTGGATAAATTCGTGGTTGTATATTTAGACGACATCGTTGTCTATTCCGGCTCCGAAGAAGAACACTGCGCACACCTGCGACAAGTATTCCGGAAGTTGCAGGAGAACAAACTCTTTATTCGCAAAGACAAATGCGAATTTGGACAGACCGAGATATTATTCCTCGGCTATAAAATTGGAAGCGGACTGGTGCTGATGGATGATCGGAAGATAGAAACTATTAGAAGCTGGCCGTCGCCCTCCAACCAGTCCGAACTCTGCTCTTTTCTGGGACTTACGAATTATTATCGCAGGTTTGTGCAGGGGTACTCCCACATCTCGGCCCCGTTAACAAATCTCCTAAAAAAAGATCGAAAGTGGGCGTGGGCGAGCGAACAGAAGACGACGTTCGAAGATCTGAAGACAAAGATGATCTCCGATCCCGTCCTCGATCTCCCCGACTTCAACAAACCCTTCGAAGTCATCACGGACGCCTCCAACAAAGCACTCGGAGGTATCCTCGCCCAAGACGGACATCCGGTGGCATACGAGAGCAGGAAATTGAACCAGGCGGAGCAACGCTACAGCGCGCATGAACAGGAAATGCTAGGTGTCGTTCACTGCCTACGACTTTGGAGGATTTACCTCTTGGGAAATCCATTCATTGTTCGGACGGATAACGTTGCGAATACCTTCTTTCAGACGCAGAAGAAGCTCTTCGCAAGGCAAGCACGATGGCAAGAATTGCTTGCGGAATACGAATTCACATGGGTTCACAAGGCGGGTCAGCAAAATAAGGCAGCAGACGCGCTAAGTCGACAACTCCACGCCATCTCTGTTCGAGCACATGGAGACCTCGCCGCACGAATCCAACAAGCAGGAGAAGAAGATAGCGCCTATCAGCGAATCCTACAGCAAATAGAACAGGGAACAACCCGGCGTTACTGGAAGGACGCCGCGGGACTAATCCAGATTAAAGGATCACGAACCTACATCCCTGGTACTGCCAATCTTCGACGCGAATTGATGGCAGAATGCCACGACACTGTAAATCCCTATTTGTAAAAAAAATAAAAAAAAGTGCTGGAAAAAAAAAGAGAAAAAAAGAGAGGGGGAAAGAGGAAAAGGGCAGGGCACTGTACGCGTGCCCTCTTCCTCGCCCACCCCGTGCTCCCCACCTTCGCTCTCCTGCCGACAGCCCTCGCCCACGCCTTCTTCCCACCGTCGACGACTATTCCCACCTCATCTTTTCCTCTCCATCTCCCTCACCCATCGGCCACCGGAGGAACGTCGCCGACGCTCTCCCACTCGCCGATGCCTCCGCCTTCGCCATCCCTCTTCCCACGGACGTCCCGAAGCTTGCTCGCCGGCGTCTCCGTCCCACTGCACGCCCACCTCCTCCGAGCAACAAAAGAGCGCGGGAGACTCGCCGGCACGCCGTTCGCCGCCTCCCCGCTGTCCCCTTGCCTCGCCGCTGCCGGATTTTGCAGCGGGATTGCCTCATCTGCTCGCGGGCAGAAACAGAGCTGCGAGCAGGGGCCTTTGATCGTGCACCCACAAGTGGCGATCCCTCGCCGCCGCGCCTTCTCCTCGCCCGTCGCCGCTGTCCATCTGTCGGCGACTGTCCTCCGTCCCCATCTGGTGCATGCGAGCCCACGAGAGCTCGCCAGAGCAGCGCTCGCGCTGTCCTCTTCCCACGCAGCGGCGAGCTCCGCTTCGCAGCGCCCATCGCCTCTGCTGTCGCCGCCGCTTGAGAGGACCCCGGCGGACCTTCGCGGAAGCCGGAGGGCTGCCGCCGGAGCCGAGCCGACCTCGCCGGAGCACCCATCGCCGGCGTCAGAGGAGAAAGAGCGAACGAGCAGAGGTAACGCCTCTGCCCTCGCCCCTTTCTCTTTGAAGGGGTTTTTTTTCTTAATCATGTTTAACATTAGATTAATTAAATTAAGATAAGTTAATTATTTAATTAAGTAGAGTTAGTGAATGGGTTGAATTAAATCGAATTAAAGTGGATTGGGTTGGATCTGAGTTGAGTGTGGGTTCAAGTTGGTTGAGTTAGAGTGAGTTGAATCAACTAATTGGAGTGGGTTCGAGCCGAAGTCAGATTAAATTAGATTGGGCTAGCTGAACTGGATCCACTTACATCGGGCCGAATCTAAGTTGATCCAGATTACATTGAATTGGACTCGGGTCGAACCAGTTTTAGTGATCTGAACCTGAGCTGAGTCCAATAACCCGATTTAAGTCCAAATTGAGCCCAATTGGATTGAATCAAGTCATATTTGAACCAAATTGAATTTAATTGAATCCGAATTGAACCTATTACACTATTTGAACCCGAATTGAGTCAAATTAAACCATATTGGGTCAAAATAGATCAATTTGATCAATTAAAGCTAGTGTTAATTAATTTTGACGAGATTGACTTGGATTATGAATTGAAATGGGCTGGGCTTTGTGAATAGTGTTGGATTAAACACATTTGATTAATTAAACGGATAGATCAGATTAGCATTAAATAATTCATTTCTATCCTAACTAATTCCAAAAAATTCTAAATAAATTATCTTACTTCAGGAATATTATCTGTCAGCTATCTACGCTGTTATTAAAGATTTTGGAGCTTCTTTTGGATTGGTTTCGAGGCCCGGACATACGATACAGGTGCGTAGGCTCACTATAACATGATCTAATCAAGCTAGGGTAAATCTTAATTATATTTTTTTTGAAGATTCTTGGATGCCTGCCAATTAAATAAATATTATGCTTATTAAAAATATCAAAATACATATGCATGCTAGAAATACATGTTTTATTAATTGTTCCACCTGCTTATCTGCTTATCGTTTATTATTTATCTAACATGCTATGTTTCTCCTACTGCATGTTATTATTTATTGATGTTATATGGCAGACTACACACATAGCTATCATGCGGAATAAGGGACCACGATAAACCATAAAATATAGTATCGCGACATACACCAATCACTCTAGTATAGAGACAGGTGACATGATACTATCATATTTTAGGAGCATCACTGAAATACCCACAGGATGCTATTATGCAGCCTAGATAACATCGCGAACCACCAGTGTTCGGTTAGTGATGTTCACCCCTCCCGAGGCTTCTGACAGCTTAGATACTGGGAGCGGGGCTGAGGGATTGGACCAGTTAACTCCTGGGTCAGATTAAACTAGCACATGGAGTGGTTCCAACCCAGGTTCTTATACCCACACGTGTGCCGCTTCGGCGACACCGTGATAGTCCTGAGATGGCTACCGAGAATAATCCTACTCGACGAGCTAGCAGATATGCGGTCGAGACACCACAACCCATCGTGCGGATGTGCGTCGACTCGGTTAGCATGGATTGCTTTCGAGTTAGAGGGGAGATTCCCTTATGCCTTGGACAGTAGATCCGTAGACCGCACAACTAGCATCTTTGACGTCCTGCAGACGATCGGATGGGTAGTCCGGATCCTAGGGTTATTTTATTTCGGCTAGCCGTGGCCGATGGTTCTTGTGATGGTGACCCTGTCTACGGACAGAGTGTAGTACTACACTGGGTCGTGCCCCTACGGAGTCCGGGGAGGCTGTAAGGGCACGACGGTTTCGCTAGGGGAGACATAGTCAACGACTAGCGAGACGAGGGAGAGGGTTATTGGGTCACCCGTCCTCTCCGCCAACATCAGTGCAGCGTGCACAGGTAGAGACTTAGACTGTAAAGGCACTGATGGGCTTAAGGACGTCCCGAGCCCGGGCTAATCCTTAAGCATACGTGGCAGCCCGAGATATACGATATGAGTTAGAGTCAGGTCTGACGACTTATTTAAGTGACACCGACCTATGAGATATAACCTAGGTGACATCTAGAGACGTACACATATTTATAACCTAGGTTGAAATATAGCTTGACGAGATAAAATTGATGTTACAAAGAAAATGGTTGTTTGATAACTAATCTCATTAAGGCATCCTTGAATGAGCCCTATAGCCTTTGATTTCGTGCTATCGTTTTGAGCGGTAAATACGCACTCGGCCGCAAGGCTGAGCACACCGAGTTTAATATGTGTGCAGGTGTAGCGGTGTCGGTTAGATTTGCAGACGAGGGTTGCGTCATCCGAGGTGCGCTATCGTCCCCGTTCCGGTTCTTTCTTGATTTTGGGACGTAGCATGTAGTAGATCGATATCGGGACTGTAAACCCCCACCTTAATAAATTAGAAAAAAAAAAATTTCCGGTCCGGTTTAATTGAACCGGCCAGCTGGCCGGTCCGATGGTGAATAGAGTTTCCGACGATGAATAGTGATTTCGGTTAAGGTAGCTTTACTTTCCCCTAATCATGATTAGTAATTTATTTTAAGCATGTTAGTTGTAATTAAACATGTTTAGGATAATTAGTGTTGTTAAAATGCTTAGATTAATTTAAACATGCTTAGTGTAAATCAACCAAGCTTAGTGGATTAATTAAGCAGGATAAATTAAGTTAAGAAAAAAATTAATGATTTAATTAAGTAGAGTTAGTGAATGGGTTGAGTTAAACCAGATTGGAGTTAGTTGGGTTGAATTCGAGTTAAGTTTGGGTTCGGGTTGAGTTAGTTGAAGTGAGCTGAATCAATTAAATTGAACCTGAGTCGAACTTGGATTTAGATGAGTTGGAGTTAACTCGATCGAACCGAACTGGCTAGCTTGGGTCAGACTCAAGTTAAGCCAAATGAACAGTGACCGGGTCCACCGCGTTGGTTGGGTCAACAGCGTTGACCGAGTCCACCGCGTTGACCGGGTCCACCGTGTTGATCGGGTCCACCGCGTTGACCGGGTCCACCGCGATGGCCGGGTCAACAGCGTTGACCGGGTCCACCGTGTTCACCGGGTTGACCGTTGACCAGTCAAATAATAATAAAATAATAAAATAATAATAAAAATAATTTAACTTTTCATGAGTATGATTAGGTGATTTAAAATGACTAATTAATGATTAATTGATCTAATTAAATATTGATGAGTGTTATTTGGGCCCTGAGATGACTTGGGCTAGATGATGGGTTTAAATGGATAATTTGATAGAATTTATCTAAGCTTAACTAAGTTAATTTAATTTGTAAAATGGAAATTTGGTTAATTAGTATCTGAATGATTTGGTTAGATTGATAAATTAATATTTGATTTACCTTAGGGAAAAAGAAATTAAATTTGATTTTAAATAATTGTGTTAATTAGGATTTATCGCGGGTATGTGATCCGAGTAGTTCGACGGAGTGATTCGTTGTTATGCGGGTTGATTCTGAAGACCGGATCGCTAACCCTGGTGCGTTGGTTCTCCGATGGTAGGATTTATTCAAGCTAGGGAATTCCCGCTGGGGTTTTCTTAGGAACAATTCTTGGATGTCTTAAATATGTTAAAACATAATGCTTGATAAGATTTGACTTGCCTGCATGTTAGTTTAGTTGTTTCTGTCTGACATGTAGGATATACTCTGATTTGCATGTTAGTTTAATTTACTTAACATGCATGATATACCATGATTTTCTTATTAAGTTTCTAATATGTCGTAATATCATGTCAAGCATATTAAATATTATTTCATTGTGTTTCTATGCTATGCTAGCATACCTACCATGCAGACATTGATAGTAAATAACGACATGTTAGAACCTTTGGCGATGTCACCCCCACTTAGACAGAAAATGAGGCCTTTTTCCATATGCCCCGGTTGACCGTCGCGTTCCGACGGTGGTCAAACGGTGACGTCCCGTTAGGCGCCACTCCCGAGGTTGATGCATAGCGGAGCACTGGGAGCACCACTCCCGACGTTATGCATAGCTTATATACTGGGAGCTGGTAGGGTAAGAGACTGTACAAACTCCATGGTCATGTTAGAGTGGAAATATGGAGCAAGTCCTTACCCGAAATCTTCACCCGCACGAGTGTCGTTGTAGGCGGCCTCGTGATAGTCCTGAGATGGTTAGCTAGGACGAACCCTACCATGGACTTGGCACCGATGGAGTCAAGGTTGCCACAGCCATCGTGCGGATGTGCGCTAAATCTTGACAGACGTCGACGGCTATTGGACTGGGAAGGTGATTCCACATGCGACGCCTTGGACAGTGGATCCGTAGACCGCACGACTATCACCCTTGACGTCTGCAGACGATCGGATGAGTAGTCCGGATCCTAGGGTGGTTATTCCGGCTAGCCGTGGCCGATGAGATTTAAGAGAGGTGACCCTGTCTATGGGCAGTGTGTAGTACTACATGGGTGTCGTGACCCCTACGGTATCCGGGGAGGATGTAAGGGCACGACGGTTTCGCTAGGGGAGGCATGGTTGGCGACTAGTGAAACAACAGGAGAGGGACTCTGGGTCATCCGACCTCTCTGCCAACATCAGTGCAGCGGGCATAGGTAGAGACAGAGACAGAAAGGCATTGATGGGCTTACTGATACTCTTAGCTAGGGTAGTCACTAAGTGTAGGCTGGCAGCCCGAGTTTATGAAACCTTAAAGTCTCGTCACGATGTAGGTGACAGACTGTTGACGTGGACACTAGATATCACGTAGGTGACATCTAGTGAATTATACATCGGTGTTGTATTTACGATGTTTGTTGCTCCCTATAAATTGATTTATACAAATCAAATGGGGACAGACTGTTGATGTTGACACTAGGCTTAACTTAGGTGACATCTAGTGGCATGTACACCTTTATTTATTTATTTATTTATGCTGTCTATCTCAATATGAATTGTTTAAATTATATGGCATGAAAGATGATGATTAACCACCAAAGACATCCTAGAATACTCCTCCTAGCCTTTGATTTCTTTATTCGGTAGAGCTGTAATTTCGCACTAGGCCGCAAGGCTGAGCACACCACTTTTCCCCGTGTGTGCAGGTGTATTAGATGACTGCCCGAGTTATTCGATGAAGATGAGTCCGTCGACGGGTTTATATTTTTTATTTATTTATCGTTGCCTTTTTCCTAGAATTGTAGTAGGTTTATCGGGACTATGTTAGAAATTTTGAGTTAGATAATTTAATTGTATATTCCGCTGTATAAACGATGTATATGAATGGTATGTATCACTTGATGCCTTGTATGGGTCTGTCGGGCTCATACGGCGGTTGCCACGTGGCCGACGGTTGGGTCGGGGCGTGATAGGGACTGTACCAGGAGACTGTATTATTTATTTTATTAATACTATTAGTTGTTTATATTGCATAAATAAGATCCTGTTTTGCCTTGCATGGGTTGTTAAGCTCATGCGGCGATTGCCACGTGCCCGGCAGGTGGTTCGGGGTGTGACAGACACGGTGTGGGCAGGCCATCCAGGCGTCGAGAGAACCTTGGCGATGTTATCTCGGTCATATTTTTGGCCTCGCATGGAGGACTACATCGAAGCATATGTACGTACCTGCGTCGTATGCCAAAAAGATAAAACTGAGAAAGCGAGAGCAGCGGGTCTCCTTCAACCTCTACCAATTCCGCAGCGACCATGGGCGTCGGTTTCAATGGATTATGTAAAGTCCTTTCCCACGGTGGAGGGAAAATCTGCGGTGCTCGTCGTCGTCGATCGTTTTAGCAAATTTATGGTATTCATCCCTACGAACGACCAAGTCACGACGGAGCAATCAGCAAAGCTGTTCTTTCATCATGTGGTAAAATATTTCGGGTTGCCCGAAGATATTATTAGCGATCGAGACCCCGTATTCACCGAGAAATTTTTGACCTCGCTCTTCAAATCGCTGGGTTCAAAATTGAAATTTTCCACGGCAAATCATCCTCAAACCGACGGACAAACCGAGCGCACCAATGCAATGTTGGAGGAATACCTCCGACACTTCGTGACTGTCAGCCAACAGAATTGGGTAGAGCTTCTGGACGCAGCACAATTCTGCTACAACTCGCATCGAAGCTCTGCTACGGAGAAATCTCCGTTCGAACTGGTATATGGCCAACCGCCTTTGATTCCTACGGAGTTGGCTCGTGCGACGGCAGAAGAACGGTGCCCAGCGACAAGAAGATTCTTGAAGGATCGATAAGAACAGCTGCTCGAGGCGCAGGAGAATCTTGCGAAGGCGAGCAGGCGAATGAAGAAGTATGCAGATAAAAATCGTCGGCCTCGGGAATTCGCCGTAGGAGATCAGGTGCTCCTCAAACTCACGCCGCAAATGTGGCGCAAGGCAAGAGGAACTCAAATCCACAAAGGATTAATTCCCAAGTTTGATGGTCCCTTCTGCGTGATAACACGAGTTGGTGCCGTCGCTTACAAACTGCAACTTCCTCTAAGGCTTCGAATTCATCTCACCTTCCATGTGAGCTTCTTGAAGCCTTTCCACAAGGACAATGATCTCGAACGAATTCAGAAGGAGCGAGCGCCCCTATGAATACCAAAGAGTTCGATACGCAGGCGGAGAAAATTCTGGGAAGAAGAACTTTCCGACCCTTCGGACATGTCAAATTCTTGGTGAAATGGAAGGGAGTACCAGCCGCCAAAGCTAGCTGGGAACGGGAGGAGGCGTTGTGGCAATTTCAGAAACTTATACAAGACTACCTGGTAACGGAGTCGATGAGGGCATCGACGTCTTCCGTCGGGGGAGGATTGTTACGGCCTGAAGACGAACAAACGCCACATCAAGAGACACGTCGGTCTGGAGAAAGTCACGATGTTTCCGTAGAAAGATGAGTCTATTTATAGCCTCATCAAAGGAAGTGCTCGTCATGAAATTTTAGAGAATAAAATACTCCCTTGTAATTAGCAATAAGCTTGTATTATTTTGAGGGTTTTACTAGTATTTAATAATAAACAATTCTTTCCCTCAATTTCGGACTTCTTCTCTCGTGCATGCTTCTGGCGAAAAAGGCTGGCATCGTCATCTGCGAGTTAAGACGATGCACCGCACACCCCTTCAAAAATAGCGGTGTGACAGATTTGGTAGGGTATTTGCCCTAATAATCTATTTTGATATTAATGTACTAAGATATTTATTCGGATACTATTTACAGTAAAGAAGATTTATTCTGATAATATATTGATTTAAGTAGGATTTATCAATTTTTTTAAAAAAATTGTACAACTCCTATTATTAAATAGTAAGGTCCGGAAGTTGTATATTAAAAAAAGATATTTAAAAGTAATAGTAAATTTATAATAAAAATAAATATTAATTGTTCTGGGAAATCGAAAGAAAATATTAAATGGGCAGGCCCAGTAGACCTAACTAGACACCCATGCTGCAGGCCAGATTTGCTTTCTGTGCCAACAATATGAGTTTCAAAAGCTAAATACTCATCAAGGAAGCTGATGAGCCACCACATAATTGATGGATCTGAATTATATCCTAAAAATATATTAGTTCCTCTGGTAAGTTGTAAGTAATCTAGAAAATAGTTTTTTAAAAAAAATTATCTGGAGGTAATTAATTTTATCAACATTTTAGTTTGCATGTTTGATTATGATGAAGATGATTAGGTCCACCTATTCGCTCATCATTGCTTCCATGAAAACTCATATCTCTTTTGAGGAAAAAAAAAGGGAAAGGCTGTCACTGTCAAAAATTCAAGGTTCAATTAGAAGTAGCAGGACAATATCTCTAATTAAAGGCAATTGATGAGGATAAATGGTGCACTTAAGATTCTTCTGAAAGTGATCCCACAATACATCTATCACCATTCAATTCTTATTATATATTCAGATCCTACGCTACACATAAAGATGATACCTTTTGAAGAGCTTTGCAGCCGTTGCACAGCTGATCACTTGACCGCACAGCTATTTTAATATCGAAGTACTGCAACTCTATCTGCCTGTGATTGGTGTTTGATTGCCTTCATCCCGTTGCTTCTTAACTAGCCAGTAGAGAAGATGGATTCTTTACATTGAGGCATATTTTAAATCTCACTCCGATCAGCAGTGACCTTTAAAGCTAATAATATCACAAGCTCAGCCGGTGTCCCACTGCTCAACAATTACCAGGCCCTGTGCATTATGAACTGCAAGTCAAAAAAGCTAAAGCTATTCACCACTTTATATATATATAATATGTATTTCCTCACCTCGCCCCTTCCTGTCATCATATATCCTTGTACTAAAAGGAAGTGGCAAATCCCCCGATGCTACCACCAAAGCTGGTTTCCAATGCCCAAAGACATGCTTGCTCGCTGCATGTTATTTACAATACTTTTATGGTTGTCCACTGTGCTCTCATGTAAAAATCCCAGCTTTTGTGCATTATTCCCTCTTGTTTTGTCTCCATGCCTTGCCTTCCACCAACCTCGGTTGGATTCCCGTTCAAATCTAACAAGAGATGTGGATAAGGTAGGAATTATTTTTTCAAAAAGGTATAAGCTATGTAAGATATTAACTTCTTTCTAACAATAAAAACATTAGAATGTCACCATGGGATCATAGTTTTATGAGGCTTAATAATACTACCAACTCTTAAAGATTAAGGATAATTGTAATTTTAGCTAGCAATCTCCAGGCACTCCATTCTAATTACCTTCAGTTATATATAAGTTATGACTTACTACTAACTTTTCTTGGAAGCAAAATATATTTATATATATCATGCCAAGCCCTCTGTCTTGTTATCATGCATTGGCACTCTGGACTTCTTTACCCGTTAACCGAGGACTGTGCTTCTGAACCATGCTTCTGCTAACTTCATCAGTTCAAAGTTAATTTATACTGTAGACTCTAATAAAGCTATTTTTTTGTCGTTGTAGTTTTAATTTTAGGTTTTTTTTTTTCCTTTTCTCTGTTCTTGTGTTAAATTTTTGAAGAGCAGAACCCCCATTCTTTTCAAACCACTGCATTCTTCCATCGTAAATTTAAAATATGAAAAAGATAACGTGAAAAATGCTCCATGCGTTGCTTCTTGTTCATTCTCTTGGTAATATCAACTGGGCATCATGACTACAGCCTCCCAAGGGGAACACGACCCACTAGAATTAGTGTAAGATGTCACCATGGCAACAGTCCGCAGCATCATCAAATTAAGCCAGGAGAGAAGGGACAGGAACACCGGGGGAATAAAACTATCACTGCAACAAACAACGAACAAACAAACACCATAACAAGGTAACATCAAGAATGCCACCACTCGACCCAAACCAGCAACAAACAGGTAAAACCAAGTTATAGAAAAAGGGATCCTCTCGCTACATGATAGTGCAAGCATTAGTGTTCTCGTCGCTGAAAAGGTGAGCACCATAATAGCCATTATCCTGGTAATAAGGGCTCGAGTAGGCACTGTAATAGAAGCCAGCGTAAGGGGAGATCTGCGGCGACCGGAGATGCATCAGATGAGGCAGCGGCTGCGGCTGCGGCTGCGGCTGCTGCTGCTGCTGCATCACCATGTTCATGCTGTGGTGATGCCCTCTCATGTTGTTGACCATGGCCGCTGATGGGTGGTGGTGGGTCATGTTCACCATCGCCGAGGGCTGGTATTGTTTCCCCCCACCACCGCTAAAGGCTGCCATGGCCGCTCCAGCACTCCCACCACCGAGGCCGAGGCCGCTGCCCCTCATTCCTTTGTCGCCATGCGCCGTCGTCCTCTTCCCGGCCTCCCCTGCCCCCCCTGCGTTGGCGTTGCTACCGCCTGCGGCTCCACCTCCATTTATGCCCTTTTGCTGCGGCCCGCTTGGACCTTTGGCGTTAGCGTTCCCGTTTCCGGTCCCCGCGGGCTGCTTCTTCGCGTTGGGGGCCGCGGCGGCCTGCTGCCTCATGAAGTTCATCTGCTTCACTTTGCGATTGATGAACCGCAAATCTTCAAAGCCTTCGTCGTCGAAGTCGTCGTCTTCCTCTTCCTCGTCGGAGCTGAATGAGGAGCGCTTGTTGGTGTGCTGATTCTTGAAGGTCTTGAGGCCTCGAGCGAGCCCTCCTTGCTTCTCTTGTTCCTTGTTCCTGCTGGAGTCCAGCTTCTTGGGCTTGCCGACTTGCATCATCTGCGAGTGCTGTTGCCTCTTCGGTTGAGCGAGCTTCTGGGTTTGGTTGACCTTGTGCGGCCATAACTCCGCACGCTTACCTGCCCGGATCAGCCTCTGGACGAGGGTTTCTGAGCTCACGTTTCCTGAAACCGTGACCTTCTGTTGCTCCACATCTATGCTCACGGAGTACACTCCTGAATCGATCAGACATCATAACAAAACAGAAGATCATCGGGATCATCACTTGCAGAAATTAACACAATAGCAAATACTTGGTTCTTTTTCGCGAGGGAGGAGGAGTAACCTTCAATTCTATGGAGGAGCTTCCTAACTTTAAGCTTGCAACCATCACAGTGTATATTCACCCTCAGAGTATGCGTCTGCAAGAACCAAAGCCACACATCTTCCTTCTTCAACAAGTCCTCTCTACCCACATGCCAAGACGAGAGAAAGATAGCGTACCTGGATCTCGAGGAGATTGAAGTCTTCACCCTTCTTCCCCATCCGATCAAAAGTACTGCCCAAGTATCTCTCGATTAAGAAGAGAGAACAGGAGGACGCAGTCAACTCGAGGAGGCCATTTCCCTCTAGTAATATATATCCGAGAAGACCCCTCCCGTCGCAGGGGAAGCGGTGAAGGAGCTGCGCACGCGTTCGTTCCTCATTATTAGTTGTTTAATTTTGCAGTAGTCGTAACTCACGGATAAGATATATATGTATGGTAGAAGTAGAATAATAAAAAAAAGCAATAGGATCTTCTTTTTAAGTCGGTCTCTGTCCGTCGTGTGTCGGATGGGGGACCTCCCGAGGGGGGGCGGTGGGACACCGGGGGTTCGCGCCGGACATCGTGGGCGGTTGGGATCCTCCTCCGGCCAGCGGAGGGGGTCATCCGACGGCTGACTGCAGAAGAGGAGGGGGAGAGAGAGATAGGTGACGCCTTGAACAGTGACGGAATAGTCGAGCAGGCGCAAGCAGCGGCAGCTGCTCCGCTGCAGCGCTGAGAGAACCGAGCTCTGCTTAGGGGTTGTAGGGAGTAGGCCGCTGAAGCCCGTCCCTTCTGCCCTGCCCCAGACATCCAGAGCCACCGTACGTGACAACGTCTCATTTTAAATTTTTCTTTACACGCAGTTTCGTTTACTTATTTTTTTCTTTATAAAAACTTTTTTTCTTCTTATAATAATAATAATAAGGCTGATTAAATGGGCCTTGAGCCGGTCCACGGAGCAACGGCCACCACACTGCGACCCGTTCATAATCCTGGAAGCTGCTAGATCAGGCCTTACGTCACCTACAGCAGTGCCCCATCCGTAGTTTTTTGCACGAATCTCATCGTAGAATACGCACTTTAGGTTTACTAAATGCATAGTAGATAGAACGATCGGTTGGTGATGAAGGTCTCCTTTATTATAATTTTAATTATTTTTTCCAAACCAACTATATACCTTTGCTTCCATATACGGGTACGTCCAGAACCTGAGGGAAAAAAAAGCAACCGACTCGTTCTTTCTCGCGGTGAATTAATGGGGAGAGTACAGGATATTTATACACGTATGATGATGATGCCGCTGAATGCTTTGCGGGCGATGGTGGCACGTACTCATGATTTAATTCTTTTCCTTTTACGGGTTTCCGGCCGCTCTTAATTTTTGCTGTCTATAAATGCCGCGCCAGTGGAGGGGTTCGTTGGACGTTTCCGGCCGGCCGGCCGGTGCGCGAGATTTCATCCTTGAGGGCGAAGAAAGATGACCGCTGGGTCAAAAGCCGCTCATCATTATATATATATATATGTGTAAAAATAATTCAGATATCCGGGTCGGTAGGAGTTGTAAGTGCGTCGGACGGACTCGATTTTAATATTTGCCGTCGAAGAATTAGTGCAAGCGTCGTACGATAAGGCAGATAAATTATTATTTGTTGAGGCATGAGTTATTTGATTGTATAAGAAGAAAGATACAGATGTATATAGAAGTACGACCATTCTTTTACTAATAAATAAATATTTATGTAAAGCCCTATTAGTTGGGACTATTGGCTGCATGGAAGGTCCTAATTATTTAATACGTCTAAAAAAATTGCACCAATATTATGTCATCAAGTACTCAAATAAAAATCTAATCACTCTTTCTTACCGGTACTCTTTTTCTTACTAGTACTCTTTGCTACCAAATTATATCTCTCCAGCACTCTTTAATACTAAATTATAATCTGTCTTTTATTTTAGATTTATATAAGAGCACACTCTATCTATTTTTAGAAACATCTGATTTTAATATTATTGAATTTATGATAAATATCATCCTTGCTTCTTGTAAATATGCTCATCTTTAGATTACTGAGCTCTCTTAGATTATGAGTAATTAATTTTTAAATTATTTATAAATATCTCAATCCTCTGTCTAGGAGGATGAGATAATTTAAAGGTTTGTTATTTAGTCCAAGCAAGTAATTTTTATTTTACACTTAAAATTGAGCTTAGAATGAAAACAACAAGTATAAAAAAGTCGGATATAAGCTTTTGATAAATATGGGATTAACAGAAGTGAACATTTCAGAAGACATTCGTAGTTACCTTATTCATAATTATTTTTTTTCACGCATGATTTGTTGCCATAAACTGATACGTATCATCAGGCTAAGTATATTATTTGCTTCCTTATATTAGATTCCTTCCTCGCCAAGTCTTTCATTCTGCAGCCTATAAATTACATGACATGAACCCCCCATAAATTACAGAGAGACAGAGTGTGTGTGTGTGGCAGCAAAAAGAAGAAGACAAAAAAACAAAACATCGATCGAGAAGATAATTAAAGCCGGTGGGCACTTCAAATTTTCTTAGGCAAGTTTACTGTTCTTGAACATTAATATTGTTTTGCTGAAAAAAAAGTCAATCGCTTGCATTTTTTTATAAAAAAATATTCTTAATTTAACAAGCAACTCTGACCAGCTTTCTATGTGAAGTCATCTCAGGAGACTTAAAAGTCACCAAATAATAATAACTAGTAAAGAAACATATCCAAGGGCATCATTAAACACACCAAACCAACTCACAGTATATTTAAATAGAAAGCAACACTTTGCCTCTTTGGCCTTCCGCATTGACCAAATCACTAATTCTCTTTTTTCGAATAATTTTCCAGGTAGAAGTCATTTGAAGAGTTGTTGAAACTAATGCAAACTCTGGCTTAAACCAGTATTTTTTTTTCTCGTTATTTTTAGTATTTTAAATTTTCTAGAAGGTGATCAATAAACTTAAATTAAAAATAGAGATTCCACCAACTTCAATAAGAAAATATCTTACTGTGATTAGCTAACAGTGGAATAGCTCATCAAATTAATAATTTATTTTTTAGAACTTTTCTTTGACGCATACATTTCAGAAACTAGAAACAGAAAATATAAGAATACAAATAGTTGAATAATAACAATCATACGACCACTTACTATTATTATATTGCTTTTAATGGTATGATATCCATGCATTATTGTGTATTTAATATTATACCCGTGTATCGTACACGACATATAGAAATACTATATGTTATATTAATCCTACATTTACTATATTTTAAGTTAAAAGTAACGACGCTTTTCATAGTCTTTAAATTTTTTTTTTTAAAAAAATTAATGATTATGTAGAGTATAGAGAGGTATTAGATATGCTAATTATGAGATTTTAAGTTGATATCATATTTACGTGATTCTTAGGTTATGCTTTCAAATTATATGTTAACTTTAATACTTAGGATCGGTAATTAATTATTTTAGTTCTATTTTATTTATATTTTTTAGATAAAGAAGTGTGAAATTGAACAATTAGTTCATGGATGATGATTGTTTAATTAAGTTAAAACCCAAAAGAAAAAAAAGGAGAGGTTGAGGAGGAAGAGTTACAACAACACACGGAAACATGGCGGTGGCTGAGAATAAATCTGAGGGGGTAGAATTGGGAAACAAATAAAAAGGTGAAATTTTTAAGCTGGTGCTTTAAATTCAAGTCCCCCTTGTTTCTCTCTTTGCAGCACCACCACACTCCCATCTACTCTTTGCTTCTTCCCACCGAGTTCTCCTCCTCTCTTCCTTCTGCTCGACACATCCAACCCCTATCTCGCAAGTCTCTCCGTGGCCCAGTTTCTTCTCCGCGTGCCTTCTCGTTTCGTGCTACTTCTTCGTATGTAGAGATTGGGGACGGGAGGCGGGACATGCGAAAGGTCGGTCCAGCAGATGATTCATCTTTCCTATGGCTTCGCCTGATTTATGTCAGATTATTTCCTTTTCTGAATCCGGATTTTAATTGATGCGCCTCGGAGGTGTTTCCAATCAATCAAGCTCCTTCATTTTTTGGAAATTTACCGGCCTTCTCCGATTTTTTCCTTCAGGCGTTCGGTCGATAATTGGGAGCATCAGTTTTCTCCGTGAATTGATGCGATTTGATTAGGCGACATCTTTGTTGCCTATAAATGATGATGGTGTTCTTAGTTCTTCCCTTTGCTCTCTTTTTGCCCTCGTTGTCCGTGTTTTGTTTTGTTGCAACTCGCGCTGTAACCCGTTCAACGTTGTAAATGAAACTTTTTCTCGCAGTATTGTGATGTTATTTTTACTGGGATTTATAGATGTGGTTGCGTTAGATTCTAAATTATTTTTTAAAATCTTTTTTCTTTGACAGTTCTAGAAGAATGGGTGATCATCTCGCTTTGTTGGTGAATCGCCTCCTTACGGAGTCCACACTTGAAGAGGCCATTGGTTGTGGAAGGCATGTCGAGACTGACGACGATTTATCGTCTTTGAACGACGAAGCAAAGCAATTTTCTCGGAAGAGAATTGATAGAGGTGGACCCTCTCTGGGGCAATTGGTTGAATGCAGAATCTGTCAAGAAGAAGAAGAAGACTGCAACATGGAGATCCCCTGCTCATGCTGTGGCAGTTTGAAGGTAAAGCAGTTTTTGTTCCTGACCTGCCTTTCTATATACGTCTATGATTCGTCGTCGCTTAAGAAAAGAAAAGTGAGTACTTTGAGTTGTTTGGTTTTCTTGTTTGCTGATTGGGGGAAAAGGGTATGTTAATTCAGTGTGCCTCTGAAGAGAAACATGGATAGAAAGAATCATTTTATAATATAAGCTTAGTGTATTGTAGCCTTTGAGTTGAAGTTCTGATTTTAGTGCGTAAACATGAACTGTGATGACTGGATATTCTAGATGTACCAAATAATGTGTTAAGATACTATGCTGACTTTTCATAAATATCATAGATATTATTTTGGTTTCACTTCGGAACATTTGTAGGTGGAGTCTGTTATATTCATTTACGTCTCTGAAACCCTTAAATTGGTTGAATAAAAACAGGACAACGTTTTATTGACTTGACTTTCAATCTTTTGTTGAAACTTTCCCTACGAGCTAGTTAATTTGGTTGATGTCGAGCAACGTTCACATGCTTCTTTTGCTACTCTATGTGACTGAGCAAAACATATTGTATTGATGTCATTATTTTGAGCATAAATGCATCTCGCTATCATTCTTTAGATTACTTATAATTTGATCTTCTTGTTTATATCGGAGTTAATATTGCATTAGAAGAAAAAAACTGGAGACTAAGATGTTAGACATTTTGAGATTATTAAGATATTAATTCTTAGAGTTGATTCGGTAGCGAGCTGTGAGTGTGAAATAAGAATAGAAATGATGCATGTCCAGTCATCAACTTTTTGGAGTCCGACCTCAGGATCACTAGCAGTATCATGAATCTGAAAATCAACAATGATAAATCGGACAAGCTGTGATACCACTTAAAGCATAAAACACTGCTACTTCATGAATGCAGATTTGGAAGACAAAGAAATGACAATTGTCTGAGTTGTTTTCTCACCAACAATCCATAAATTTTGCAAAGTAGTGTTCTTGAAAACAGATAATACAGTTAAATAGCTACCATCTAGTTTTCTATTCTCATTATCTGTTTTGTCCCCATGGTTCTCTTTTGCATGTCCCTTGTCATGTTTTTTATCTTTTCAGTTTTGTCTCTCATTTCCCTATAATTTGAAAGCCAGATTCTCATAGGTCTCTTTGCACCTTTTTGCAGTATGCTCATCGAAAATGTATTCAGAGATGGTGTAATGAGAAGGGGGACACAATTTGTGAGATTTGCTTGCAGGTGATGGTTTCTTTTTCTGGGTTGATATTTTCTTGGAACTTAAGATTATGTCCCCACTCTGTTTAGTGCTTAACTATTATGTAGCTGAAGCTGATAGTTGAATCTTTCTCAATAAGCAATCAAATGTCTTGCAGATTAAACTCCAGAGATTTCATAGATTTTCCTTTTATGTGTTTCCGACATTTGTACTATGAACTCTAATCCTTTACTATCAAATTCAGCAATTTCAGCCAGATTACACTGCCCCGCCAGGGTTGTTTCATTACGAGACCACGCCTATGAACTTCAGGTATCCTTTAATGATGCTTTTTGTGACACTGCTTAACTTGGGTGACTAGGGTTTCAGCAAAGCAGCAATAGAATCTTGTATAGGTGAAGCTGAGTACACTGGTCATCCCTAGACTTTGCAGCGGCATGAACTGCATATATGTTTCTACTATGAGCATATGTGATAGATGCATCATTCTCAGATAGTATTATAATGTTCTCAGAGGTAACTGGCGGATTTCCAGACAAGGACTTCATGATTCACAAATCATAACACTGGTTCAGTTGGAGCCTGATATTTTGCAATACCGTCATGACGATCACTCAGCTCTAAGCATGATAAGAACAGTTCTCTGTCACACAATAACCTTAATCGTGGGTTTTCTTCCCTGGAGTAAATTTGTCTCTTCTTATGCTTTTATGCTATCTGATATAACCTTTGCGCAATCTTGTTTTATCCAGTTCGTGGTTCTTTTGTTTATTCACCAACTTCTTCCTATCATCATCGGTGAAGCTGATCAGAACTCGTTTACTTTGGTCTCGGTACAATTCTAATACTACGAAGTTACAATGATCCAGTAGCAATGAATTAACTAGTTGTTAGCTCCGAAGTGCTTCTTTATGCTCCGCTTACTTCTTTGTATTTTATGAAAAGCAACTGGCATTGAGGATGGCTGGATCACTCTTGCTATTGTTTTTAATGATCCGAACACTAAGGACATCTCATCAACGTCGCCAACACCAGGTAATCTTTTCCCTTAGTCAAAATTCTTGAAGATAGTCTTTTTCGCTCGTTTCTATCTTTCTATAAAATGATATTATATTGAATATGCATCGTCAATTCGTGATAGGGAACTCAAGAGGTTACCGAGCTAGCCCAAGGAGAGAACTTGGCTCATTCATGGCATGTGGTTCGTATATCCTCGAGTGATCCGAATTAAAGTATCCCGGCATTATGCAGCAGGGAGTAAGAGATGCTCTAGCTTCAGTATTGAGGCTTTTAACAGCAGGATTTTTGGCTTAAGCATGCTATTTTCTGCTACGTACATAATATTATAGACATTTCTATGGAAAGCCACTCACCTCAGAATGGTTGAAGATGGTAGAACAAGTGATTCCGACCTGCAAATTTTGAAATGCTCATGGTGTAGTCTTGAACTTTTTGCCAAAAAAAAATGCAATAGACCTGATCAAATGTTCATTTTGAGCAAAATTTACCCTCTAAATGAAGTGTCTTATTTTTACAATTCATTTGAACATGCATTGGCTAATTAATGCCAGACTCTTCGTGGTTACTTTAGTACAATTATACATACTTCTCTATCAATAGACAGGATTTTATGAACCGGTTAAGAATTTTGAAAAGATTTATAAATTAGAAAAACTTAGATTGAACGGTGAGATCCTTGATATGTTAATCAGAACAATGATAAGAGGAGGATTCATCGTACCTTGTTGGATCAGTCTGCAAACTAGTACCTTTTACAGGGTTTATGTCAGATAACATGGATACCTTCAAACTCTGGCTACCTCGGTCGTGTCTTCTTTCCGGATGCCACTCGACATTCCTTAGTCCGGTGCAAAGACTTTGCTCAGGTTCAGAGACTTCCATCATGGACGACCCTTCGTTGGATAGTCTTCCTCTTCATAAATAGCTTACCTTCTTTACTTCATATGCCATCATTCATGATAAATTTTTTTTACCGATGGTCGTCGGAACAAAGTATGATATTCTAAGCTTGTTTCATCCCCTCATCTTCAACTATGATTGTTGGGTGTGGTGCAAAAAT
The DNA here is from genome assembly GCA_030544415.1 of Thalia dealbata. Lineage (NCBI taxonomy): Eukaryota > Viridiplantae > Streptophyta > Magnoliopsida > Zingiberales > Marantaceae > Thalia > Thalia dealbata. Next base: position 6,782,167 of record CM060454.1, read on the forward strand.
AAGTAGTTTATCTGTAAAAATTATATGCAACTAATATGAAAATTTATCTTCCAAATCAACCATGATCTTATGCCTCTAAAAATGGGTATTACTTTTTTGAAGTTTCTGATTCGATCTTTCACTTTGTGCATATTCATTGGGTTTCTACCTGATATGATACCTAATATCTTTTAAAATTTTAAACATTTATAGTAATATATATAATTTTTCAGATAAGAAAAGCATAATATATAATTCTTTAATGAGACCTTTTTATCAATATAGTTGATAGGATTGATGTAGACATGTAAACGGACCGTGCTCGGACCCGGGCGGGTGCCGTGCTTAGCACGACTTGATGGAGCTAATGCTCCGCCTGGCGCGGCCCAACAAGCCGGCCTGTTGAAAAATATGTCTTCAACAAGGTTCGAAATCATATCTTCAGAAATATAAATATTTTAACAATTTCACTATTTAATTTTTTTAAATATTTATATATTTAATATATATATATATATTATTCGTGCCGTGCCGACCTGCAGGCCACATCCTTGAGGCCTAATTCGGCACGGCTGTCACGCCCTGACCCACCTGTGGGATACGTGGCAACCGCCGTATGAGCCCAACAGACCCATACAAGACATCAAAGTGATATATACCATTCATATACATCGTTTACACAGCGGAATTATAAATAAATCATCTAACTCAAGATTCCTAACACAGTTCCAATAAAACTATTACAATTCTATGATAAAATGTATCGATAAATAAAAATAGACCTGTCGAGGGACTTATCTTCATCAACCGTCTCGTGTGATCATCTAACACACCTGCACTACATTTAATTAATCCAACTAAACATACCAGTTGATAATCAATTCAACCTAATCATTCAAATATTAATTTACCAAATTTTAAATTTTACATATTAAATTAATTAAAATGTTAAATTAACTTAGTTAAGCTTAGATAAACTTTTATCAATTTACACCCATTTAAACTCATGATCTAGCCCATGACTTGGCCCAAGTCACCAAAGGGCCCAATTAGAACCCATGAAATTTTTTATTTTTTATTATTTTTTATATTATTTTTATATTATTTTGACTGATCAACGGTCAACAGTTGATCTGGTCAACAGTCAACAATTTGACCCAGTCAAAGCTGACCGGTTCGGTCAACGCTGACTGGTTCGGTTCGGTTCAGTTCGGTTCGATTTAATTTGGTTCGACTCAGGTTCGATTCAATTTAATTTGGTTCGACTCGGATTCAATTTAATTCAATCTGGTTCAGCTCGGATCCGGTACAGTTTAATTGGATCCGGTCCAACCAACCCAATCCGATTTGATTTAACTCGAGCTCGAACAACTTTCAATTAATTGATTCAGCTCACCCCAACTAAACTCAACCCGAACCCAAACTTAACTCAAACTCAACCGATTTAACCCCAACTTGGTTCAACCCAATCGGTTTCATTAAATTAACTCTAATTCATAGTTAACTTAACTAAAACTTGATTAATTTAACACTAAGCATGGTTAAATTAATCTAAGCATATCATTAACTTATTTTATACTAAGCATACTTAATTATAGCTAACCATGCTTAATTAATCGTTAAACATGATTAAGGAAGAGGGCGAGGGCATGGGTACCTATGCTCGTCCGCTTCCTCCTCCGACGCCGGTAATGAAGCTCCGGCTTCGGCGAAGCTCGACCCAGCCCCAGAGACGGCTCTCCGGCTCCGGCGAAGGTCTGCCGAGGTCCTCGCGAGCAGCGGCGAAGGCGAGCTCGCTCCCGCATGGGAGGCGATCGATGAGGGGCGACGCTCTGGCGAGCCCTCCTTGATCTCGCAGCCAACAGATGGGGGATGGAGGAAGGTCGCCGACGAGAGGATGTCGGCGATGGGCGAGGAGGAGCTGCGGCGGCGAGGAATCGCCGCTCGGGGCGTGCGAGCAGACGTTTCTGCTCGCGGCTCTGTTTCCGCCCGCGAGCAGGGGAAAGGCAGAGGAAGAAGGGGGAGGGCGCGGCAGCAAACCTCCGCCTCACTCCCTTCGTTGCGGCGGGAATGCACTGAAGGTGGACGGCGGTGAGCGACAGACAGTGGACGGCGAACAGCGGACGGCGAGCGCCTGCGTTCGCTCTGCTACGGTGGAAGAGGAGGAGGCGGGGCGTAGTCGCGAGCTAGTGGGGATCGCTCCTACGCTTTCCTCCAGTGGTCCACCTCGCGACGGCGAGGACGAGAGGGGGTCGAGGCGACGGCAGCTCGCCGGCGGCCTCAACGCCCCTGATGCTGTGCGGAGCTGCGGAGGAATAGGACGCTGCGCGGATTAGGGCGAGCTCCTTCGCCCTCTTCCGCGGGGCTTCTCTTCGAGGAGTTGGTTCGCCCGAACCGGTCGACTAAGCCGGCCTAATTGAACTGGCCTGTCCGTTTTTTTTTAAAATATATATATAAAGGGGTAGGGGTTTACAAGTACTCCCCCCCTTAAAAATTTTTGGTCCTCCAAAAATAAACACAATCGGTGATCCCTTCTCGAATCATGATCGATGATAAATAAGTAGACCTTTTATATTCCCTTTGAAGCAATAACTCCTTTCTAAGGTGATACCACTTTAGTTATCATATACTTATTGGTACTAAGATGTAAGATCTGCAATTTAAGGTAGCCCAACTAAATGACCCACGTGACAACATAATATATATCATGATTTAGCGATCCACTTTAGTTGTCACTATACTGTGGATCATTGTAGTCACATTGGGATCCTCACGAGCATCCATATTATTAACAAAAAGCATGTGTCCTAATACGTGGTAGAAATCAATTGCTTAGTAGGGTGACAAACAATTACTTAGTATGATAGTAGTCTACTAGAAGTATTGTCTGAATCTTAGATGAGTAGATCAAACTTCACCATAATAGATTGTTAAAATAAATCAATATAATTATTCGTTGGTGAAGCAACTAACCCCAATAGGAGAAATACAAGTGGGCAGAAGTTGAAGATATTGCTTTAACTTTCTCAGGTATATATACTAGAGAGTCCCTTTTACCCTAACATGCGGACAACCTTTCGTGGTTCAGGTTGGATCAGGATCAGACATCTCTGAACTATAATATGATCATAATGGAGTCACCTCCAGATAGAGGATAATATATAAAAGGATAGCAATAACCACTCATTAAATGCCCACTAACTTGCTCTATGTCAGTTTTAAATTCTTACAACCACTACCTTAAAAATGTAAGGACAGGTTCCACAACCTAAAGAGAGCACATGATATTTTATAGATAGTTAAATCATAGTCGTAAAGAGAACATCATTTCTCAATATGAAAACACTAGATAAGTAGTAGTGGTTAGGAATTTGATATTTAGATCTAAAGATTTGCATTCAAACCTTAATGATGTCTCTTTTTATCCAAATGCTCAACTATGATAGTTTGTTCTATGTCGGATAGCAAGAACTTGATTGCATGGCCACTGAAATATATATATAACAAAAACATAGGCTAAATGAAATCTGAAACTAAATTTTGTAGTGCTAAATCACAACTACACTGAGATTGACATTACAGTGTTAGATCACGTACGATGTAGAGATATTGTGTATACGATGATATTATTATGATAAATTGTAATGGATTGATTGCTAGCATGAAGTAAGCTTTACTCAAAGCATTGATCGCTGATGCGGAGTAAGCTTTACTCAAAGCTTAGAATAGAGTAGAAAGGATTGCATCCAAGTTTGTAGAGGTAGAAATATTATAGTTATATCTAAACTGCTATGCGCACTAGATATGTAAACCCCCATCTTCTAAATCTCATTTTTAGGAAAAAAAATATTTTTTTTAATCGGTCCGGTTCAACTGAACCGGCCAGCTGGCTGGTCCGAGTGAACCGGCCCGACCGGTCTGAAGGGCCGACGCGAGCGGGCTCTTCCCACTCGCGCTCGCCCTATTCTGCCTCTTCTTCATCTTCTTCTTCTCCTTCTTCTTCTCCTCCTTCTTCTTCTTCGAGCTCGCGACGCCGCCCTTTTCCATCGCAGCGGAGCGGACGCCGGTGCCTTCCCGCCGCGTTCGCCGTCCGCCGTCCATCGCCGGCGCCGCAGCAAGGGAAGCGCAGCGGTGATGCCGCGCCCCCTTTCCTTCCCCTGCTTTCCCTCCTTCTTCGAGCTCGCCCCCTCTTCCATCGCAGCGAAGCATCGCCGACGCCCAGCATTTCGCCGTCGGCCGCTGCTCGCCGTCCGTCGGCGTCGGCCGCTGCCCGCCGTCCGTCGGCGTCGGCCGCTGCCCGCTGTACGTCGGCGTCGGCCTGCCTTCATCCACCCCCGGCGCACACTCCCTGCAGAAAGGGGAGCTCGGCGACAGCTCCCTCGTTGCCGCGACCACCCGCAGTAGAGCCTCCGCGGATCGTCGCCGCTCGCCTTTCGCGTCCGCCATCCGTAGTGTAAACCCCCATCTTCTAAATCTCATTTTTAGGAAAATTTTTTTTTTTTTTTTTAATCGGTCCGGTTCAATTGAACCGGCCAGCTAGCGACGGTGCCTTCCATCGCGCCTGCCGTTCGCTGCTCTCCTTCCCGGCGAGGGAAGCTCAACGAGAGGTTCCCGGGCGCGTGCATTTCATCCTCCACCATTTCCCCCAAATCGCAAGCCCTCGACGCCGAACCCCATCTCCTCCTTCGCTCCGCAGACGACCCGCAATACCCTTCCCCCTCCTTCAACGGTGATGGCGGAGCTGCAGAGGGGTGACTCGAGCACCCTTTGGTCCGCTACGCCGATGACTGCAGACCCTCCTACGGCTGGTGTCGTCTCCCCTTTGACCCGCCATGCCGACAATTTCAGCTGCTCCTCCCGCTTCGGATCCGGCGATGGTAAATCCCTCCGTCCGACCTCACCGTCCCCTCTTCTCACCGGGAGCTCAGCTGCAAGTTTCTTCTGCTTCGGTCTCATCGCACACGGCCGCATCGCCGCTGCTCGGGAACCCTAGCCGCGAGAGGAGCTCCTTCGGTCGCCGACGACCTCGATCTCCTCCCTTTTCCCCTTTTCGATTGAAATCATGCTATCTCCCCCACCTCCTTCTCCTCTCCCTATCATACTCTCCTCTTCTCCATTATTTAGTTTTCTCCTTTCCTTACTTAAAGTTATATATATAGGATAATTATGATGGATGGGGAGAGATTCGAACTGGGGTTTGTACTAGGGAAATACTACTAAATCCCAATTAGCTAGTTATTATATGATGTGGTTTGATTTATGTTGAATGTTTTGATGTGGTTTGTGCATAGGAGGTGATTTATGATGAACTTTTTGTTGATGTGCATATGAGTGATTATGATGAATGTTTTAATGTGATGTGGAATTGTTACACGCTTTTGTTGTGAGTATTTTGCCGTGAACCATGGCATGACTTTAAATATTTAATGTTGTGGGCTTTTGACGAGGCTTTAATGAATATAAGTCGGTGTGTTTATGTGATGAATGTGGTGGTTTTCAATGAAGGTAAATTTTTGTGAGTTGTTGCAATGGTGACGTTTTAAATTGTTGTTATTTGTGATATAATGGTGAGGTTTTGGTGATGATGGTATTGTTGATGAGTTTGATGATGGTGTCATGGTATTTAGTTGGTTGTGGTATTTGTTTTTTTTATATAATGGTGAGGTTTTGGTGATGATGGTATTGTTGATGAGTTTGATGATGGTGTCATGGTATTTAGTTGGTTGTGGTATTTGTTTTTTTTTTAATATAATGGTGAGGTTTTGGTGATGATGGTATTGTTGATGAGTTTGATGATGGTGTCATGGTATTTAGTTGGTTGTGGTATTTGTATTTTTATATAATGGTGAGGTTTTGGTGATGATGGTATTGTTGATGAGTTTGATGATGGTGTCATGGTATTTAGTTGGTTGTGGTATTTGTATTTTTATATGGTGGTGATGTGATTTGGTTTTGGGTTGAGGTTGTTATCGTCGTGAGTATTTTTGCATGAGAATTGTTGATGTGCTTATTGTGGCATTTTTGCATGAGAATTGTTGATGTGCTTATTGGGGCATTTTTGCATGTGAATGGGGTGTGGGTATTTTGCCATGTTTTGTTTCGTTTTGCCGTGAATATTTAATGTTGTGGTCGGGTGGATATTTAATGTGTTTTGTTGATGTGTATATATGGCCGTGAATGGGTTTGTTTTGTTGGTTTGTTTAGTTGATGTGTGGATGAGTGAATGGGTTTGTTTTGTTGATGTGTGGATGAGTTTGTTTTGTTTTTGCATATGTTGTTGCCATGAGATTTGGGTTTGTTGTTAATGTTTTAATGGGATTATTGAGTTTGGCATGTAGATAATAAAATAATTATGTTAGAATGGAGAATCGAATATGGGTCATCGCTAGGATACCATTGTTGGGTTCCACCATGTTGTCCATTAGATGTGATAACTAAATAAATTAGGACGTGATTAGTCGAAATTAAGATGACTTGTCACCTTATGACCAAAGTTAATTATAAATCATATAAAAGTAAATATCTAAATACGATTTTATTTATAATAGGAAGATCTACTCGAAACGATTAAAGGAAGTACGATTTATTACACGGTTGGTTCTGAAGAGGACCCAACTACATTATCAGGTGCGTTGGTTCTCCGATGGTAGGATTTATTCAAGCTAGGGAATTCCCGCTGGGGTTTTCTTAGGAACAATTCTTGGATGTCTTAATTATGTTAAAACATAATGCTTGATAAGATTTGACTTGCCTGCATGTTAGTTTAGTTGTTTCTGTCTGACATGTAGGATATACTCTGATTTGCATGTTAGTTTAATTTACTTAACATGCATGATATATCATGATTTTCTTATTAAGTTTCTAATATGTCGTAGTATCATGTCAAGCATGTTAAATATTATTTCATTGTGTTTCTATGCTATGCTAGCATACCTACCATGCAGACATTGATAGTAAATAACGACATGTTAGAACCTTTGGCGATGTCACCGCCACTTAGACAGAAAATGGGGCCTTTTTCCATATGCCCCGGTTGACCGCCGCGTTCCGACGGTGGTCAAACGGTGACGTCCCGTTAGGCGCCACTCCCGAGGATTGATGCATAGCGGAGCACTGGGAGCACCACTCCCGACGTTATGCATAGCTTATATACTGGGAGCTGGTAGGGTAAGAGACTGTACAAACTCCATGGTCATGTTAGACTGGAAATATGGAGCAAGTCTTTACCTGAAATCTTCACCCGCACGAGTGTCGTTGTAGGCGGCCTCGTGATAGTCCTGAGATGGTTAGCTAGGATGAACCCTACCATGGACTTGGCACCGATGGAGTCAAGGTTGCCACGGCCCATCGTGCGGATGTGCGCCAAATCTTGACAGACGTCGACGGCTATTGGACTGGGAAGGTGATTCCACATGCGACGCCTTGGACAGTGGATCCGTAGACCGCACGGCTATCACCCTTGACGTCTGCAGACGATCGGATGAGTAGTCCGGATCCTAGGGTGGTTATTCCGGCTAGCCGTGGCCGATGATATTTAAGAGAGGTGACCCTGTCTACGGGCAGTGTGTAGTACTACATGGGTGTCGTGACCCCTACGGTATCCGGGGAGGATGTAAGGGCACGACGGTTTCGCTAGGGGAGGCATGGTTGGCGACTAGTGAAACAACAGGAGAGGGACTCTGGGTCATCCGACCTCTCTGCCAACATCAGTGCAGCGGGCATAGGTAGAGACAGAAAGGCACTGATGGGCTTACTGATACCCCCGGCCCGGGTAGTCACTAAGCACAGGCTGGCAGCCCGAGTTTATGAAACTTAAAAGTCTCACCATGACGTAGGTGATAGACTACTGTTATGCACACTAGACATGACTTAGGTGACATCTAGTGGCATGTACACCTGTATTTAATTATTATTTAAATTGTTTATGTATGCTGTCTAGCTTATTATAAATTGTTTAAACGATGTGGCATGAAATGTGATGATTAACCACCAAAGACATCCTAGAATACTCCTCCTAGCCTTTGATTTCTTTATTCGGTAGAGCCGTAATTTCGCACTAGGCCACAAGGCTGAGCACACCACTTTTCCCCGTGTGTGCAGGTCTGTTAGATGACCGTCCGAGAGATTTGATGAAGATGAGTCCGTCGACGAGTCTATTTTAAATTCTCGATGTCTTTTATTATAGAATTGTAGTAGGTTTATCGGGACTGTGTTAGAAATTTTGAGTTAGATAATTTAATTGTATATTCCGCTGCATAAACGATGTATATAAATGATATGTATCACTTGATGCCTTGTATGGGTCTATCGGGCTCATACGGCGGTTGCCACGTGGCCGACGGTTGGGTCGGGGCGTGACAACTTAAGTGGTATCAGAGCTTAGATTTTAAAGACTTGACTATTAAAGTGATATGAGAACCTAGGTTTGGAGAACCTAGGAGATTAAGTTAAGTTTGAGGTTTTAAGGATTTAGATAACAGTCTCGATATAATATAGAATAAAGTGTGAGTCGGAAATATAGTAGTATATTTCCTTGGTAATGAGTTTTTACTCCGGCGATAGTATTTATCGTTAGGATAAATTTTTCGTTGGACTGCTAATCGCCGTATTACGAGATTATAAATCTTTTAATCTCCGGACTGTAAATATGGCTATCATCTCCACCGCATTGGAGAAGAGATAGAAACTTTGATCAATAGGCTTAGATCCACGATCAAGTTTCATTTTTAAATGATCAAGTAAATTTATCCATGATCATACTCAAGGTTACCTTGTTGGGTGCATCACACTCACCTTTTATACCAACATAGGTAACTCACTTTGATCTTAAGAGTATTGATATCAAAATATCTCATACGATATCGTTATCATACTATTTGTGTCCCCTAATCGAGTTGGGATACTGAGTTTGAATGAATCTATCAATATTTAATTTTATCCGCTCCGATTCGAGCTCGTGCTTCTGAGTTAGACTCGTAGGCATAGAAGTACCAGATGCACTCCCACATCTGTACTCTCATGCTAGATAGCTGAGGTACTAGATAGTTCACCAGGATTGTTAAATTTTGGACTATCGATAAATCTTATCATCCGTTTATAGCTCACGATCTAGCCAAATAATTAATACATTATCTGATTATTTTATTGACCTTCCTACTTGAATTAGCACGTGTGTTATTATATGACATTTGAGCACGTGTGATATCGTTAAACTTTTGCTTATATCGTGAGTTATAATTATCTTATCAAATTGTGAAATCTGATGTTATGATCATATTGACTATCGCGAGTATAAATGATTTCTAGAAAGTTGAAATCTTGAATCTTAGGTTAAATTCATGATCAGTTTGGAGATATATAAATCCAGGTAAATTATCTCCAATTATACACAACTTTACATCTTTATTTTGATCAGGAAAATTTTCCATACAAATCTTTGACTTAATTATTCCTGTTAGATCTTGGAAAATAATTGATATTGATCGTCCATATGAGATCTGGACCATATAGTTTATATCAGATTTATCTACGTAAGACCACTGAGCTTAAAGAAGGATCTACCGATATTTTTAGCTGGCTTGCGTATGAGTTAATTTTGTTTAAATCTGACTCTTACTCGAATCTCTTCGATGGACTTTATTCCCGATTCATAAATTTGATTATAGATGGATCAGTATGAAATGATTTGAAATTGTCATCTATGACCTTACTCTCATTTGAGTTAATTATTATATACATGTGAATCTTATGTGTATATGTTGATCATCTTGGATCGTCATCATGATTTTTAAGTTGCAACTAGAAGTTGACCGCCATCAATTATCATATTAGTGTCAATCTCAGTGCAGTTGTGATCTAGCACTATAAAATTCAGTTTCAGATTTCATTTGGCCTATATTTTTGTTATATATATTTCGGTGGCCATGCAATAAAGTTCTTGTTATCCAACATAGAACAAACTATCATAGTTTGAGCATTTGGATAAAAAGAGATATCATTAAGATTCGAATGCAAATCTTTAGATATAAGTATCAAGTCTTAATCACTACTACTTATCCAGTGTTTTCGTATTGAGAACTGATGTCCTCTTTACGACTAGGATTTAACTATCTATAGAATATCATGTGCTCACTTTAAGTTTTGGAACCTGTCCTTGCATCATAAGGTAGTGGTTGAAGGAATTTAAAACTGACGCGGAGCAAGTTAGTGGGCATTTTATTGAGTGGTTATTGCTATCTTTTTATATATTATCCTCTGTCTGGAGGTGACTCCATTATGATCATATTATAGTTCAGAGATGTCTGATCCTGATCCAACCTAGACCACGAAAGGTTGTCCGTATGTTAGTGAAAAAGGGACCTACCTAGTATATCTACTTGAGAAAGTTAAAACATATCTTCAACTTCTGCCTACTTGTATTTCTCCCATTGGGGTTAGTGCTTAACCAACGAATAATTATCTTGATTTATTTTAACAATCTATTATGGTGAAGTTCGATCTACTCATCTAAGATCGAGAAAATACTTCTAGTAGACCACTATCATACTAAGCAATTGTTTGACACACTACTAAGCAATTGCTTTCTACCGCGTACTTGGATACGCATCTTGTTGTTGAATAATATGGATGCTCATGAAGATCCAGATATGACTACAATGATCCACATTATAGTGACAACTAAAGTGAATCGCTATATCATGATATATGCTATGTTGTCACGTGGGTCATTTAGATGAGCTACCATAAATTGCAGACATCGTATCTTAGTACCAGTGAGTTTATGATAACTAAAGTGGTATCCCTTTAGAAGGGAGTTATTACTTTAAGAGAATATAAAGAGCCTATTTAATTAATATCGATCATGATTCGAGAAAGGGATCCCCGATTGTGTTTATTTTTGGTGGACCAAAAATTTTTAAGGGGGGGAGTACTTGTAAACCCCCATCTTCTAAATCTCATTTTTAGGAAAAAAAAATTTTTTTTTTTTAATCGGTCCGGTTCAATGGAACCGGCCAGCTGGCCGGTCCGAGTGAACCGGCCCGACCGGTTTGAAGGGCCGACGCGAGCGGGCTCTTCCCACTCGCGCTCGCCCTCTTCCGCCCCTTCCCCTTCACCTCGCGACCGCTACCCTCCTCCCTCACCTACAGCAGAGAGAGCGACGGTGCCTTCCATCGCGCCTGCCGTTCGCTGCTCTCCTTCCCGGCGAGGGAAGCTCAACGAGAGGTTCCCGGGCGCGTGCATTTCATCCTCCACCATTTCCCCCAAATCGCAAGCCCTCGACGCCGAACCCCATCTCCTCCTTCGCTCCGCAGACGACCCGCAATACCCTTCCCCCTCCTTCAACGGTGATGGCGGAGCTGCAGAGGGGTGACTCGAGCACCCTTTGGTCCGCTACGCCGATGACTGCAGACCCTCCTACGGCTGGTGTCGTCTCCCCTTTGACCCGCAATGCCGACAATTTCAGCTGCTCCGCCATGCCGACAATTTCAGCTGCTCCTCCCGCTTCGGATCCGGCGATGGTAAATCCCTCCGTCCGACCTCACCGTCCCCTCTTCTCACCCGGAGCTCAGCTGCAAGTTTCTTCTGCTTCGGTCTCATCGCACACCCTAGCCGCGAGAGGAGCTCCTTCGGTCGCCGACGACCTCGATCTCCTCCCTTTTCCCCTTTTCGATTAATTATCGTCTTCGCACACCCGCGATTTCATTGCCGTGCACCGGTTGCGAGCCACACCGGATCCCTCGCCAGCTGGCTCTAATCTATTCACTTCCTCGCCATCCTCTTATGGCAAGGAGACGATGGCAGCGTTCGCAGCAACTCACAACCGATCTTGGTTCATATCTTGGTTCAAATTCGATCCGCGCTGAGGTCAATTTTATCTCTTCAATTTTATTTTAATTATCAATGTGAATTTGAAACCTATGTTAACTGATTTATTTATGGATTGAGAGTTAGATGATGATGTTGGGTGTGTTGGGTGGGTTGAAATCATGCTATCTCCCCCACCTCCTTCTCCTCTCCCTATCATACTCTCCTCTTCTCCATTATTTAGTTTTCTCCTTTCCTTACTTAAAGTTATATATATAGGATAATTATGATGGATGGGGAGAGATTCGAACTGGGGTTTGTACTAGGGAAATACTACTAAATCCCAATTAGCTAGTTATTATATGATGTGGTTTGATTTATGTTGAATGTTTTGATGTGGTTTGTGCATAGGAGGTGATTTATGATGAACTTTTTGTTGATGTGCATATGAGTGATTATGATGAATGTTTTAATGTGATGTGGAATTGTTACACGCTTTTGTTGTGAGTATTTTGCCGTGAACCATGGCATGACTTTAAATATTTAATGTTGTGGGCTTTTGACGAGGCTTTAATGAATATAAGTCGGTGTGTTTATGTGATGAATGTGGTGGTTTTCAATGAAGGTAAATTTTTGTGAGTTGTTGCAATGGTGACGTTTTAAATTGTTGTTATTTGTGATATAATGGTGAGGTTTTGGTGATGATGGTATTGTTGATGAGTTTGATGATGGTGTCATGGTATTTAGTTGGTTGTGGTATTTGTTTTTTTTATATAATGGTGAGGTTTTGGTGATGATGGTATTGTTGATGAGTTTGATGATGGTGTCATGGTATTTAGTTGGTTGTGGTATTTGTTTTTTTTTATATATAATGGTGAGGTTTTGGTGATGATGGTATTGTTGATGAGTTTGATGATGGTGTCATGGTATTTAGTTGGTTGTGGTATTTGTATTTTTATATAATGGTGAGGTTTTGGTGATGATGGTATTGTTGATGAGTTTGATGATGGTGTCATGGTATTTAGTTGGTTGTGGTATTTGTATTTTTATATGGTGGTGATGTGATTTGGTTTTGGGTTGAGGTTGTTATCGTCGTGAGTATTTTTGCATGAGAATTGTTGATGTGCTTATTGTGGCATTTTTGCATGAGAATTGTTGATGTGCTTATTGGGGCATTTTTGCATGTGAATGGGGTGTGGGTATTTTGCCATGTTTAGTTGATGTGTGGATGAGTGAATGGGTTTGTTTTGTTGATGTGTGGATGAGTTTGTTTTGTTTTTGCATATGTTGTTGCCATGAGATTTGGGTTTGTTGTTAATGTTTTAATGGGATTATTGAGTTTGGCATGTAGATAATAAAATAATTATGTTAGAATGGAGAATCGAATATGGGTCATCGCTAGGATACCATTGTTGGGTTCCACCATGTTGTCCATTAGATGTGATAACTAAATAAATTATGACGTGATTAGTCGAAATTAAGATGACTTGTCACCTTATGACCAAAGTTAATTATAAATCATATAAAAGTAAATATCTAAATACGATTTTATTTATAATAGGAAGATCTACTCGAAACGATTAAAGGAAGTACGATTTATTACACGGTTGGTTCTGAAGAGGACCCAACTATATTATCAGGTGCGTTGGTTCTCCGATGGTAGGATTTATTCAAGCTAGGGAATTCCCGCTGGGGTTTTCTTAGGAACAATTCTTGGATGTCTTAATTATGTTAAAACATAATGCTTGATAAGATTTGACTTGCCTGCATGTTAGTTTAGTTGTTTCTGTCTGACATGTAGGATATACTCTGATTTGCATGTTAGTTTAATTTACTTAACATGCATGATATATCATGATTTTCTTATTAAGTTTCTAATATGTCGTAGTATCATGTCAAGCATGTTAAATATTATTTCATTGTGTTTCTATGCTATGCTAGCATACCTACCATGCAGACATTGATAGTAAATAACGACATGTTAGAACCTTTGGCGATGTCACCGCCACTTAGACAGAAAATGGGGCCTTTTTCCATATGCCCCGGTTGACCGCCGCGTTCCGACGGTGGTCAAACGGTGACGTCCCGTTAGGCGCCACTCCCGAGGATTGATGCATAGCGGAGCACTGGGAGCACCACTCCCGACGTTATGCATAGCTTATATACTGGGAGCTGGTAGGGTAAGAGACTGTACAAACTACATGGTCATGTTAGACTGGAAATATGGAGCAAGTCTTTACCTGAAATCTTCACCCGCACGAGTGTCGTTGTAGGCGGCCTCGTGATAGTCCTGAGATGGTTAGCTAGGATGAACCCTACCATGGACTTGGCACCGATGGAGTCAAGGTTGCCACGGCCCATCGTGCGGATGTGCGCCAAATCTTGACAGACGTCGACGGCTATTGGACTGGGAAGGTGATTCCACATGCGACGCCTTGGACAGTGGATCCGTAGACCGCACGGCTATCACCCTTGACGTCTGCAGACGATCGGATGAGTAGTCCGGATCCTAGGGTGGTTATTCCGGCTAGCCGTGGCCGATGATATTTAAGAGAGGTGACCCTGTCTACGGGCAGTGTGTAGTACTACATGGGTGTCGTGACCCCTACGGTATCCGGGGAGGATGTAAGGGCACGACGGTTTCGCTAGGGGAGGCATGGTTGGCGACTAGTGAAACAACAGGAGAGGGACTCTGGGTCATCCGACCTCTCTGCCAACATCAGTGCAGCGGGCATAGGTAGAGACAGAAAGGCACTGATGGGCTTACTGATACCCCCGGCCCGGGTAGTCACTAAGCACAGGCTGGCAGCCCGAGTTTATGAAACTTAAAAGTCTCACCATGACGTAGGTGATAGACTACTGTTATGCACACTAGACATGACTTAGGTGACATCTAGTGGCATGTACACCTGTATTTAATTATTATTTAAATTGTTTATGTATGCTGTCTAGCTTATTATAAATTGTTTAAACGATGTGGCATGAAATGTGATGATTAACCACCAAAGACATCCTAGAATACTCCTCCTAGCCTTTGATTTCTTTATTCGGTAGAGCCGTAATTTTGCACTAGGCCGCAAGGCTGAGCACACCACTTTTCCCCGTGTGTGCAGGTCTGTTAGATGACCGTCCGAGAGATTTGATGAAGATGAGTCCGTCGACGAGTCTATTTTAAATTCTCGATGTCTTTTATTATAGAATTGTAGTAGGTTTATCGGGACTGTGTTATAAATTTTGAGTTAGATAATTTAATTGTATATTCCGCTGCATAAACGATGTATATAAATGATATGTATCACTTGATGCCTTGTATGGGTCTATCGGGCTCATACGGCGGTTGCCACGTGGCCGACGGTTGGGTCGGGGCGTGACACGTAGCCTCCTCGCCGCTGCCCATTTCCGCCACGACGAGGGGAGCTCGGCGGAGGTCCCCTGCAGCCGCGCGCCTCCTCCTTTTCCCTGCCTTCCCCTGCTTGCGGACGGAAACAGAGCCGCGAGCAGAAACGTCTGCTCGCATGCCTCGAGCGGCGATTTCCACGCCGCCGCAGCCTCCGCCGGCAGTCGCCCGCCTCCTGCCGGCCTCTGCTTCTGGTCTCAGTGAGGGGAGCTTGATGGAAGCGCCTATTGCGCGCCTCCCATTTTTCCCCTGCAACCTTCCTCATCGCGTGCTGAAATCGCTCGCTGTCCGCAGCCACCGTCCGCCGTCCGGCCGTCGTTCCACGCGCGGATCACCGACGCGCCGTTCGTGGTTGCTGGGGCTCGAGTTGGTCGCCCTCTCCGCAAGCTCGTGAGCTTGCGTTCGGCCCCGACGCAATTGCAGCAGGCGACAGTTTCGTCGCCGCTGCTTGTTTCGACCCGCCGCACCTCCGGTGACGAGTGGAGCTGCGAATCCCCTCATCTCGCCGGCTGGATCCCCCTCCTTTCCTTCCCCGCTCGTTCGCAAGGTGAGCGGCTTCGTTTCCCCTCTGCAAACGGGTGGTTTCGCCCTCCGGCGAACTTGCCCTAAAGTTCGCCGGCGACGCCACCCAAAAGTGAGTTTTTAGGCGTTGATGGCCGGAGTTTTCGCAGGCCATCGCTGGTTCCCACCTGTGCGAAGAGTTGCGGAGCTCGCCGTCAAGTTTGCCGTTGGTTTCGCGAGCTCCGACGAGGTGGCGGATAGGGTTCCGGCGATGACGTTACTATTCCAGCGAGTGAATAGTGTTTCCGATGATGAATAGTGATTTCGGCTAAGGTAGCTTTATTTTTTCCTAATCACGATTAGTGATTTATTTAAACATGTTAGTTGTAATTAAACATGTTTAGGATAAATTAGTGTTGTTAAAATGCTTAGATTAATTTAAACATGCTTAGTGTTAATTAATCAAACTTAGTGGATTAATTAAGCATGATAAATTAAGTTAAGTAAAAATTAATGATTTAATTGAGTAGAGTTAGTGAATGGGTTGAGTTGAACCGGTTTGGAGTTAGTTGGATTGAATTCGAGTTAAGTTTGGGTTCGGGTTGAGTGTAGTTGAGGTGAGCTGAATCAATTAAATTAAACCTGAGTCAAATCAAATTAATTCGAACCGAACTCGAGTGGGACTCGGATTTAGATGGGTTGGAGCTGACTCGATCGAACCGAACTGGCTAGGCTTGGGTCAGACTCAAGTTAAGCCAAATAAATAGTGATTGGGTCCACCGTATTGGCCGGGTCAACAGCGTTGACCGAGTCCACCGCGTTGGCCGGGTCAACAGCGTTAACCGAGTCCACCGCGTTGACCAGGTCCACCGTGTTCACCGGGTTGACCGGCTCAACTGTTGACCGTTGACCAGTCAAAACAATAAAAATAATAATAAAAATAATTTAACTTTTCATGAGTATGATTAGGTGATTTAAATAGCTAATTAATGTTTAATTGATCTAATTAAGTATTGGTGAGTGTTATTTGGGCCCTTAGGTGACTTTGGCTAGATGATGGGTTTAAATGGATAAATTTGATAGAATTTATCTAAGCTTAACTAAGTTAATTTAAATTGTAAAATGGAAATTTGGTTAATTAGTATCTGAATGATTAGGTTAGATTGATAAATTAATATTTGATTTACTTTAGGGAAAAAGGAATTAAATTTGATTTTTAAATAATTATGTTAATTAGGATTTATCGCGGGTACGTGATCCGAGTAGTTCGACGGAGTGATTCGTTGTTACGCAGGTTGATTCTGAAGATCGGATCGCTAACCCAGGTGTGTTGGTTCTCCGATGGTAGAATTTATTCAAGCTAGGGAATACCCGCTGGGATTTTCTTAGGAACAATTCTGGATGTCTCAAATAAAATAAAATATTATGCTTGATAATATTTGTTTTATCTGCATGTTAGTTTAGTTTATTTCTGTCTGACATGTAGGATATACTCTGGTTTGCATGTTAGTTTAATTTACTTTACTTAACATGCATGATATACCATGATTTCCTTATTAAGATTCTAATATGTCGTAGTATCATGTCGAGCATGTTAAATATTCTTTTATTGTATTTCTATGCTATGCCAGCATACCTACCATGCAGACATAGATAGTAAATAACGACATGTTAGAACCTTTGGCGATGTCACCGCCACTTAGACAGAAAACGGGGCCTTTTTCCATATGCCCCGGTTGACCGCCGCGTTCCGACGGTGGTTAAACGGTGACGTCCCGTTAGGTGCCACTCCCGAGGTTGATGTATAGCGAAGCACTGGGAGCACCACTCCCGACGTTATGCATAGCTTATATACTGGGAGCTGGTAGGGTAAGAGACTGTACAAACTCCATGGTCGGGTTAGATTGGAAATATGGAGCAAGTCCTTACCCGAAATCTTCACCCGCACGAGTGTCGTTGTAGGCGGCCTCGTGATAGTCCTGAGATGGTTAGCTAGGATGAACCCTACCATGGACTTGGCACCGATGGAGTCAAGGTTGCCACAGCCCATCGTGCGGATGTGCGCCAAATCTTGACAGACGTCGACGGCTAATGGACTGGGAAGGTGATTCCACATGCGACGCCTTGGACAGTGGATCCGTTGACCGCACGGCTATCACCCTTGACGTCTGCAGATGATCGGATGAGTAGTCCGGATCCTAGGGTGGTTATTCCAGCTAGCCGTGGCCGATGAGATTTAAGAGAGGTGACATTGTCTACGGACAGCGTGTAGTACTACATGGGTGTCGTGGCCCCTACGGAATCCGGGGAGGATGTATGGGCACGACGGTTTCGCTAGGGGAGGCATGGTTGGCGACTAGTGAAACAACTAGAGAGGGACTCTGGGTCATCCGTCCTCTCTGCCAACATTAGTGCAGCGGGCATAGGTAGAGACTAAGACAGAAAGACACTGATGGGCTTATTGATACCCCCGGCCCAGGTAGTCATTAAGCGTAGGCTGGTAGCCCGAGTTTATGAAACCTTAAAGTCTCATACAGAGGTAGTGAATAAAATAAGAGATGTCATAATACATGTAGCTACTAAGGATATCAACATGTGCTAGAGGTGCCAAGAAAACTACAGCATCCAGAAATTAAAGGAGAAATCGAAAGAAGTACAGAAGCAAAGTTACCACAAAATCTGCAGGTAGTCGAAATATGAGTTGCAGATATAGAAACACTGCCAATTACATTGACCGAATAAGACTGCAGAGAAAGATCGGGTATCTATATAATAATACTGATGAAAGTATAGGAATCTGAGCTGCAAAAATATTAAGTAACGAACTGTGCTAAGCTGAGGGAGCTACATAAATAAAAAGGAGTAAAGAAATCTACCAACGATAGATAAAATTGACTAAGGACAGTTGACAAAGGAAGTAGCTTCACAAAAAGGAAACTGCAAACTGCAGAAAAGGAATGAGGAAATAACTGCAAAGAAAATTACAGAAATATTCGATAGAATTTACATTCAGAAAGGCCACTAAGAAGAATTAAAGGAAGTAGATAAAAGAAATCTGCTTGACTAATAAGTTGGCAATATATAGCATATATGAAATAAGTGAAAGCTGCTCAAAGCTCAGAAAAGAGACTGATAGATATAAGAAAATAGCAGGAAACAACTGTATTGAATGCTGGTACAAAGGAAGATGCTCCAAACTCAGCAAAGATTTAATATAATTGAGTGAACTGCTTGAAAGAGTGTGGGAAGCTTTATGGATAAAATGATGTAAAAGTGGAAGTGGTATGCCGATGACAGCTATACCAATTGTATCGACGCATCGAAATATGAAATAAAGGGAGAAACAATAGAAGGATTTACATTTAGGAAACCAGTCCACATGACTGCAGACAAATTTAAAATGAATATGAAATATCAAAGTTGTAGAAGTTGAGAAATATAAAATGAAGCAAGTTGTAAAGCTGTGCTGCAAAAATGAAGCTATAGAAATATAACAAGTGAGCATCAAAGCTGTAGAATTATAACCAGGAAAATGAAGAAGGCTGTAGCATGCACAACAGAAATGTCATGCAATATACGCAAGCTAAATTTATGAAATGGAATTGCAGATAGAGTGTAGAGCTGCAAAGAGAGTATATGTAGAAAGCTACAAATACTATACGTAGAGCTGCAAGTGTTGGGAGTTGACACTAATATGATAATTGATGGCGGTCAATTTCTAGTTGCAACTTAAAAAAAATCATGATGACCACCCAACATGATCAACATATACTAATGAGATTTAAATATATATATATAATTGACTCGAATGAAATTAAGGTCATAGAAAATTTTAAATCATTTGATACAGATCCATCCACAAATAAATTTATGAATCTGGAATAAAGTCCATCTAAGAGATCCGAGTAAGAGTTAGGTTCAAACAAAATTAACTCATACGTAAGCCAACTTAAAATATTGGTAGATTTTTCTTTAAGATCAGTGGTCTTACGTAGATTAATCTGATATAAATTCTATGATCCAGATCTTATATGGACGTTCAATATTAGTAGTCTCCAAGATCTAAGAAATGCTTACGGCAACGATTTGCATGAAAAATTTTCATGATAAAAATAAATATGTGGCACTTGTGCATGATGTGGGATAATTTAGATTATTTTCTATACGTCCACCTTGGTCATAGATGGAACATACGATTCAAGATTTTAAACTTTTCTGAAAATTTTGTATACCGATGATAGTCAATATGTTCCTATCGTCAGGTTTCATGATACGATGATATAACAATAATTTGCAACATAAATAAATGTTAAACGAGATATCTAAATAACCACATACTCAAATATCATATAATAGCACACGTGCTAACTCACGTAAGAGAGTCAATAAAATAATCAGATAATGTATTAATTATTTGGCTAGATCGTGACATATGAACCGATGAGAAGTTTCATAAATAATCTACAATTTAATAATCCTGATAGACTACATGATACCTCAGCTATCTAGCATGAGAGTACAGATGTGGGAGTGCATCTGGTGCTTCTATGTCACGAGTCAAACTCAGAAGCACGTGCTCGAATCGGAGCGGATAATATCAAATATTGATAGATCATTCAAACTCAGTATCTCAACTGGGTCATGGGATACAAATAGTATGATAAAGATATCGCATGGGATATTTTGATATCAATACTCTTAAGATCAAAGTGATGATAGCTAGCTATGTTGGTATAAGAGGTGATTGTGATGCACCCAACAAGGTAACCTTAATATGATCATGGATAAATTTACTTAATCATTTAGAAATGAAACTTGATCGTAGATCTGAGCATATTGATCTAAGTTTCTATCTCTTCTCCGATGCGGTGGAGATTGTAGCCATATTTACTATCTGAAGATAGTAGATTTACTATCTTTATATTACTACAGTTATCGACTCAAGAAAAATTTAATCATAGCGATCAACTGTCGTCTGAGTAAAAACTCATCACTAAGGAAATATATTATTATATTTCCGACTCGCACTTTATCCTAGATTATATCGGGACTGACATCTAAATCCTTAAAACCTCAAAGCTCTGATACCACTTTAATTGTCACGCCCCGACCCACCTGTCGGACACATGACAACCGCCGTATGAGCCCAACAGACCCATACAAGGCATCAAAGTGATACATATCATTCATATACATCGTTTACACAGCAGAATTATAAATAAATCATCTAACTCAAGATTCCTAACACAGTCCCAATAAAACTACTACAATTCTATGATAAAATGTATCGATAAATAAAAATAGACCCGTCGAGGGACTCATCTTCATCAACCGTCTCGTGTGATCATCTAACATACCTGCACACACGGGGAAAAGTGGTGTGCTCAGCCTTGCGGCCTAGTGCGAAATTATGGCTCTACCGAATAAAGAAATCAAAGGCTAGGATGAGTATTCTAGGATGTCTTTGGTTGTTAATCATCATTTTTCATTTGATTTATGTAAATCAAATTTATAGAAAGCAGTAAAACATCATGATTAAATATATATGTATATTTCACTAGATGTCACCTAAGTAGTATCTAATGTCAAAGTCAACAGCATATCACCGACGTCATAATAATACTTTGAAGTTACAAAACTCGGGTTGCCAGCCTATGCTTAGTGAATACCTGAGCTAAGGGTATCAGTAAGCCTATCAGTGCCTTTCTGTCTCTGTCTCTACCTATGCCCGCTGCACTGATGTTGGCGGAGAGGACGGGTGTCCCAATATCACTCTCCATCATTTCACTAGTCGCTGACCATGCCTCCCCTAGCGAAACCGTCGTTCCCTTACATCCTCCCCGGATCCATAAGGGCAACGACATCTGTGTAGTGCTACACACTGTCCGTAGACAGGGTCACCATCATATAAATCTCATCGGCCACGGCTAGCCGGAATAACAACCCTAGGATTCGGACTACTCATCCGATCGTCTGCAGACGTCAAGGGTGATAGCCGTGTGGTCTACGGATCCACTGTCCAAGGCATCTATATGAATCACCTTCCCAGTCCAATAGCAGTCGATGTTGATCGGGATAAACACACATCCGCACAATGGGATGTGGCAACCTCGTCTCCATCGGTGCCAAGTCCATGGTAGTGTAAACCCCAAATTTTATGTGAAAAAAAAATTTCAAGATTAAAAGGGGTGATATGAATAATAGCATAGTAAATAGTTAAAAGAAGTAGGGATAAAATTGGAAAGGTAAGATTATGTAAATAACCCTACCTGCTTAGGGGTATAATAGGCACATCGGGTTACACTTGTAATTAAATATAACTATCGGGGGTAAGTACGGAATTTTGGCTCATCGCATGTGCTCCGCACGCATGCAAGCCCTAAGGTCGGGAGCACGCGACTTCGCCCCCTTCGGCCTCTTCGTAATTCATTGCGAAGGCTCCTCTTCGACGCTGCTGCTCCTCCGCTTCGGATCCACGAATCCGTCATCGCAAGCTCGACGGCTCCCTCCGTTCGACCTCACCGTCTCCTCATCTCACCGGCTGCGAGTTCTTTCTCCTTCGGCATCTTCGCACGCGGCCGCTCCGCCGCCCACCTTGAGGTCCATCTCCTTCCTTCCGTCGACCCGCTGATGATTTCGCCTGTGCGGTGGTTGATTCGCCACGCCGACGACCGAGTGCTCCGCCGCTCGACCACTCCATTGTCCTTTCTTCTTCATTGCGTCCCCGACTGAGCGCCAGAGCCACTACGAACTCGGGCTCTCTCTCCCATTCCGTCTGCAACCCCTCCTCTGCTCGATACTGGATGGGGGCTTCGATATTAGATGGTATTGTTACCAAATGGTGGTGTTGTTACGGTGTTGTTGTTGCCAATTATTTTCTTTCCTTTACTTAGAAGCATGTAATAATTATGATGGTATGATGGTATGAGGAATCGAATACATGTCAACACTAAGACATAATTTTTATCTTTCACTTAGCTAGTGATGATATGTTGTAAGTAAATGAAAGTAGAAAATGATTAATTTAGATTATGAATGTGGTGAAATGTTAATTGGGCTTTTAAGTAAATTGAGACTTGATTAGTTGGAGATTATGATTGAGGTTAATAAATTAAATGAGATTGATCAATTAGGATTAGTTTGGATTAAGTAAATCTAGTTGAATAATTATTTAACTTAGGATGAGTTAGGTGAGCAATTAGTAAAGATGGGGTATTTGGTATCTTGTAGATAAGATTAATGATAGATAATATTAAAGGTCATATCTAAAGGTAATGTTATTTGTAATAGGTAAATACCTCGAAATAATTACTTGACGTACATGCTGATATACTGTTGGTTCTGAAGACCGTTCTACTTATCCAGGTGCGCCGGTTCACTGCAATAGACTAATCTCAAGTTGATGAAACTTTAGGAGATAAATATTTTGCTGCTTAGAAATTAATATTTAATTATTCATAATTCATGCTTTGTATGTTAGAATAGCCTTTTTACATGATTAATGTGATATGCTTGACGTCTTATGTCTACGGTTATTCAAATATGTGCTAGGTTATTCTCTTGCATAAATATTTTACTGTTTAGAAATTAATATTTAATTATTTATGATTCATCCTTTGTAGGTTAGAATAGTCTATTTATATCATTAATGCGATATGCTTGTTGTCTTATTACTACTCTTATTCAAATATGTGCTAGGTTATTCTCTTGCTCATTATCTACTAGGTTGATGTGACGAAAAGTAATAAAATATTACAGTTACTTCTAGAACCTATTATGTTACACTATAGCGTGACATATTCATAGACATCGACAAGCATCACTTATAGACATGTGACATTGACATACTTACGTATGTAATCATTGACGATGCACCGTTATAATCTCCTAAGTTACGGATACGAGCTTTAATGCTTATAAACCTGTACTACCCAAAGAGGTTGAAATCATCTTGGACATAAAGGGTGAGGATAAGATATGGGTTAGCTTATTGCCAGAGACCGTTGTGATGTATTCACTATACCCGCATGGTGCCGCTAAGTCGTCACCGTGATAGTCCTAAGATGGCTAGGATGGATGAAACCAAATCAATGACCTAGCAAACATATCGCCGAGGTTATAGCATTCCGGCGACGGCTAGGATGCATGCCTCCTGGCAGGCATAGCTGCTTGTAACTTGATACGGTGACTTCTTTCGCATAGCCTTGGACAGTGGATCTTTGGACCTCACTGCTATTATTCCAGACGTTCTGATGAGTAGTCCAGATCCTGTGGTTTATTACCGACTAGCCGTGGCCGATGCGTATACATAGGTGTGGTGACCCTTGGTGTAGTACTACACAAGTTGCTCCATGGATTGTCTGGGGAAGACGCATGGAGTGACAGGTCGCTAGGTCGCGGAGATGAAGTGATTCGCCTAGTGGACCACCGGAGAGGGATTGACGGTCACCCGACCTCTCTGCCAACATTAGTGTGACGAGCATAGGTAGAGACATAGACAGTGGACACTGATGGGCTTATGGGAACTCCCTGATCAGGAGATCCCCTAAGCATAGGCTGGCTGCCCAGATCACAAAATTTGAATGTGATGATATTTTTAGTAACAATAATCTTGTGAAATAAACACACTTCATATTTATAGTTGAGCTACACACTTATACTACATGTTCTTCTTATAATGCTTCATGTTTTATTAGTTGATTTTCCATGCTTTGTTTGAGATTATGAAATGATGTTATGAACATGCTAGAATCTCCTTGTTTGCTACTTGAGTTATTCTACTGCGGTTAGAGCCATAAGCACTCAGCTGCTTGCGGCTGAGCACACGACGTTCAAATGTGTGCAGGTCTACTAGACGACCGGTCAGGATAGCTAATGGAGGCGAGATTATCGACGAACCTAGTTATCTACTATTTTTGTGATCATAGTATTGTAGTAGGTATATCGGGACTGTGTTAGTAGAGTTTAGTTAGATGATTTGATTGTATTATCCGCTGCTTTGTTAATGTATATGAATTGTGTATATCATTAAATGCCTTGTATGGGTCCCTTGGAGCTCATACGGCGGTTGCCACGTGCTCGACAGATGGGTCGGGGCGTGACAGTAGGGTTCAACATCGCTAGCCATCTCAGGACTATCACGGTGCCGCCTAAACGACACTCGTGCGGGTATAAGTTCAGGTAAGGACTTGCTCCATATTTCCGGTCTAATATGACCATGGAGTTTGTACAGTCTCTTACCCTACCAGCTCCCAATATCTAAGCTATGCATAACCTCGGGAGTGGTGCTCCTAGTATCTAAGCTATGCATAACCTCGGGAGTGGTGCTCCCCCTCCTAGTATCTAAACTATGCATAACCTCGGGAGTGGTGCTCCCAGTATCTAAGCTATGCATAACCTCGGGAGGGGTGCGTAGCGGGACGTCACCGTTTGACCACCGTCGATACACGGCGGTCAACCGGGCACATAAGAAAGGCCCCTTTTCTGTCTAAGTTGCAGTGACGTCGCCAAGAGGTTCTAACATGTCGTTATTTACTAACTATGTCTGCATGGTAGTTGTGCTAGCATAGCATAGAAAAATAATAAAATAGTATACAACATGCATGATACCCTATCACGACATATTAAAACCTAGCAGGAAAATCATGATATATCATACATGTTAGGTAAAGTAAATTAAACTAACATGCAAACATACCAAATCTTATCAAGCATTATATCTTATTATATTTAAGACATCCAGGAATTGTTCCTAAGAAGACCCCAGCGGGAATTTCTTAGCTTGAATAAATCCTACATCGGAAAACCAACGCACCTGGGTTAGCGATCCGGTCTTTAGAACCAACCCGCTTAGCAATGAATCACTGCGACGAACTACGCAAATCGCGTATCCGCGATAGTCCTAATTAATACAATTATTTAAAATAAAATAAAATTTAATTTTTCCTAAAGTAAAACAAATATTAATTTATCAATCTAACTTATACAATTATCCTAATTAATTATCGCTTAACAAGCCTACATTTAAATTTACGATCCCATGTTTAGTTTAGGGGGTGCATACTTAATTAATACGCCCATGTTTACCCCTTAGGCCTATGTCCACATTTTTGGCCCAATTAAATCATCAATAGATTAATTAAAGTAATTACTACATTTAATTAATCCAACTAAACATACCAGTTGATAATCAATTCAACCTAATCATTCAAATATTAATTTACCAAATTTTAAATTTTACAAATTAAATTAATTAAAATGTTAAATTAACTTAGTTAAGATTAGATAAACTTTTATCAATTTACACCCATTTAAACTCATGATCTAGCCCATTACTTGGCCCAAGTCACCAAAGGGCCCAATTAGAACTCATGAAAAATTTTATTATTTTTTATTTTTATATTATTTTTATATTTTATTATTATTTTATTATTATTTTGACTGGTCAACGATCAATAGTTGACCTGGTCAACGGTCAACAGTTTGACCTGGTCAACGATCAACAGTTTGACCCGGTCAAAGCTGACCGGTTCGGTCAACTGTTGACCCGGTCAACGCTGATCGATTCGGTTCGGTTCGGTTCGATTTAATTTGGTTCGACTTAGGTTCGGTTCAATTTAATTTGGTTCGACTCGGATTCAATTTAATTCAATCTGGTTCAGCTCGGATCCGGTCCAGTTTAATTGGATCCGGTCCAACCAACCCAATCCGATTTGATCTAACTCGAGCTCGAACCACTTTCAATTAATTGATTCAACTCACCCCAACTAAACTCAACTCGAACCCAAACTTAACTCAAACTCAATTGATTTAACCCCAACTTGGTTCAATCCAATCGGTTTCATTAAATTAACTCTAATTCATAGTTAACTTAACTAAAACTTGATTAATTTAACACTAAGCATGATTAAATTAATCTAAGCATATCATTAACTTATTTTATACTAAGCATACTTAATTATAGCTAACCATGCTTAATTAATCGTTAAGCATGATTAAAGAAGAGGGCGAGGGCATGGGTACCTATGCTCGTCCGCTTCCTCCTCTGACGCTGGTGATGGAGCTCCGGCTTCGGCGAAGGTCGACCCAGCCCCGGAGACGGCTCTCCGGCTCCAGCGATGGTCTGCCGAGGTCCTCGCGAGCAGCGGCGGCAACAACGGCGACGAGGGCGGCGAAGGCGAGCTCGCTCCCACATGGGAGGCGATCGATGAGGGGCGACGCTCCGGCGAGCCCTCCTTGATCTCGCAGCCAACGGATGGGGGATGGAGGAAGGTCGCCAACGAGAGGACGTCGGCGATGGGCGAGGAGGAGCTGCGGCGGCGAGGAATCGCCTCTCGGGGCGTGCGAGCAGACGTTTCTGCTCGCGGCTCTGTTTTCGCCCGCGAGCAGGGGAAAGGCAGAGGAAGAAGGGGGAGGGCGCGACAGCAAACCTCCGCCTCACTCCCTTCGTCGCGGCGGGAATGCACTGAAGGTGGACGGCGGCGGGCGACAGACAGTGGACGGCGAACGACGAGCACCTGCGTTCGCTCCGCTACGGTGGAAGAGGAGGAGGCGGGGCGTAGTCGCGAGCAAGTGGGGATCGCTCCTATGCTTTCCTCCGGTGGTCCACCTCGCGACGACGAGGACGAGAGGGGGTCGAGGCGATGGCAGCTCGCCGACGGCCTCAACGCCCCTGCTGCTGTGCGGAGCTGCGGAGGAAGAGGATGCTGCACGGATTAGGGCGAGCTCCTTCGCCCTCTTCCACGGGGCTTCTCTTCGAGGAGTTGGTTCGCCCGAACCGGCCGTATGGGCCGGTTCAAGGTGAACCGGTCGACTAAGCCGGCCTAATTGAACTGGCCGGTTCATTTTTTTTTTATTTTAAATATATATTAAGGGGTAGGGGTTTACAACGACACTGTGCGGGTCGTGCCAGCCCGGCCTGCTTTCAGGCCGGGCTGGCCCGCATTTACATGTCTAGATTGATGTTTTGATAACCGGTAACTTAATTAGATAATGTTACAGTTCCACGTAACTTGAGGTTTTAAGTAATTCATATTATCTTTTTTACAACTTCATCAAGTATAATATAATATTTGATGATTTTCATTTTGTGATAGTAGTGTGCCACTCAGAAAAAATAATTTAGTTAAACCAGCTTCGTTAAAATCATTTGTTTTCTTTTTACTAATATTATGGAGAGAACTAATATTTTCATATCAAACTTTGCTCGCATGGAAATCCAAACACAAAAGTAATTAGTTAACATAGGGAGTTCCATTAATACATTTCTCTCTATATATATATAATTAGCATTTATTATATTTTAACTCGTTCATCGTTTAATTCACTCATGAAAGAAATTAACCTCTTCGATAGTGTCAAGAGCCGGCTTCCACGGGCGCCGCCCCGGCGGCCTCCTCACTGCCGCCCTCTCCTCCGCCGGTTCAATACCTTTCACCGCCTGCGTCCTTTCCACCGAAACGCTCAAGCACACCGGAAATATCCTCCTTCCAACGTCCAAACCACTACTCTTTTTATCCTTCTGCGTCTTCGGCGCCGCAAAGGCGCCACCGGCCCTGCGCGAGATCACTGCCATCTCCTCCTCCATGAGCACCGAGAAGAGCATATCCATCGGGAGCAGGAAGTAAACCCGGCGGCACCGGAGCTCGACGTCCGCCGCCACTCCGGGGATGCGGCATCCGACGACGAGGCTCGCGGCGTCGCACAAGAAATGGCCCGGGTGCTCCACCATCACCTCGCCGGCGCGCACGGCGCACCGGTGCTTCTCGACGGAGCCGTCCCCGGCGACGACGACGACGACCCGTGTGGCGCGAGCAGCTCTGCATGCGGCGTTCCCCATGAGGGATGGAGATGGGCGTAGTACATGCTGCTGCGCTGAGGAAATGGAGTACTTAAGGAGGAGAAGAGAGGAGAGGCGAGAGGTCCGGCGAGGGGTCGCCATTGAGGGGGAGTTGTTTATAGAAGGGGGGCGCACATGGGGGGAGGAAGAAGAAGACAAATCAATTACAGAAAGGGTTGGAGATCATGAGAATTTTAAAAGAGGAAGAGGAGGAGAGGCGATTGGTTGGGCCGTCGCCGTTCAGAATTCACCGTTGGATCACCGTTTTGGGAGCAGTAGAAGGAATCAGGTAATTAATTAAGAGGAGTGGATATATAAACTTCGAATAATTTCGGTTCGGGAGTAGTGTGAATATGATCCTTCGTTTTCATCTGGTTGGTAGTGGTGGGGATACATGGCCGGATTGGAAGCTTTCGCTTAATTTGGCAACGAGGAATCACTTCGTTTAAACTTATTCCGGTGACGATGCATGCATGCATGGTTGAATTAGCTGCTAAGCTTTCTCTCTTTTGCGTTCACTGAACAATTATTAATGAACGTATCCGGAGCAGTGTCAGATGATCACTTGTTAAATTCCTTCTCTATTAATTACCTTCTTCTATACTTGGAATCCTTGGGCTTCTGAATAAAAACAATTTCTTTCATAGAAGTAAGGACCATATTTTGATGATCTCCAACCCTAAAAGAATCACATCTTGTGCGACTGCTTCCCATGGGGATTAAATTTCATCTCTACAGCCGAAAAAACTGAAGGCTGTTGATTTATCATATAATTTTTTTTACCCTTACAACATCAACATGGGAAAGAAATCCGAGGAGACCAACATTAATTAATTTCCTGTGGGTAGCTGAGGTTGTACGCATATGATTAACCAATTAATTAACAAGGCAGATAGCATTATGAAAGATATCTTATTGAATGTTAAAAAAGAAAAAGAAATCTTATTGAAGAGTGTAATTAAGGAAGCCTGTATGTGATTCGGGTCGATCAAGGGGTACTCTGAAGTAAAGTATTAGATGGGGTAACCTAATTAATTAACTATTCGTCTTCATTAATTTATGCAGTCCCCACTCTTTTTTTTGGCAAAATTAGTACCAATAGAATTCTCATTTCACCAAATAAACAAAACAAAGAAAGAGAGGTGGGACCAATTTTATCTAATAAAACAGAAAATATGCAGTATATGTTAATTTTAGTAACACAATACGAACATGTAAAGAGTTTTTTACTAAAAAAAGGTGATTATATTCATCTTAATCCGCTGAAATATTACAGGTTTTCTCCAAATCAAAAGTTCTTGCTAAATGAAAAAGTTAGAAAAGAAAAAAGAAAGAGCATACAAGTAAAAGAATATTTCGCTCTCTCTATTAATTAAGGTTCTCTTGTTTGTAGCCAAGTTCTTTGAAACATCTACAGCTTCTTTAGTACCAAATCATCCATCTCCACAGCATCATCAAGCAATACCTCGCTCTTGCCTGTCGTCGATTTCCTCTTCCTACATTTGTATCTGGATTATAAGGTAAATATCATATCCTCCTATCTCCCTCACAAAACATAACTGCGTTATTGAAATAAGTGTTGCCTGAGTCTCTATTCCTTGACCACAAAGAACACATGTGATACTTGTTTCAAGTCAAGTGGTAGCCAATATCCTTAATCCTTTGTCAATAAGCAGTCAGATTCTATTGTAAAATCCCCATAATTATTCCAACACCCTATGTGGATAATCTTTACTCCTGGAAATGTGACGAATTATTTGAACTGTATATATTAAATATCCGACACCATCAGATGTTATTTTCTGAAATTAAATTTATAAATACTTTATAGTAGGATGCTTTTAGCTTACCCTTTTTTTTTTAACAATTTAGCTTATCTTTTGCTTCTGAGTGTCGATGAAATTAGTTTTTGTGGTGGTTGCAAGAGAAAGGAGAAGAGGATATGACTCATAATTATACCTACATTGTACATATTGTACTAGTATTTATAGTATTTATGGGAGTATTTTGAAGATATATTCTACTTCCAACGCTAACTCGCTTATAGTTTCTGAGCTTTATAGAAAATAAATACTATTCCTTTGGTTCCAAACTTTTGATATCCATATTGTCTTCTTTTCTAGCCTTTGAATCTTCTCTGCTTGCTTGACTTTTTTGAGTTTTCTTTCTATCATCAAATCATAACTGTTTTAATTATAAAATTTCCATGCGATCTCCATTTTATACTCTTCGCCCCTACTTCAAATTGTGTTGGTTATAGATCATTTATGAATTTTCTTGCCACCTCCACGGAGATTCTTTGTCTCAAATTGGACGTTCACTCCTAAATTCTACTATTTGGTCTTCAATCAGAAAAAAATGCCACTGTTTTTTTTAAAAACCTTTTGGACGTTGTTAGGAACATTTCTAGATGATTTTCCTTCAATGATTTGTATCTCCATCATAGCTCATGCAACAAGTTTAACTTTGTATCAGTTCCTGCTTTGAACTCGTAAATCATACTCATGTTGATTAGATTTTTCATTTGGTTACTTCTCTCCAGGTTGTGATCCAACTATTCGTACGATGGTTCTTATACCAATTTTTTGTTCTAAAATAGTTGCAATATACTATTTTCTTGCCAATGTGCTTTGCCTTTGTGTTATCAACGTCCAAAACCATTGTGTCAGTCTCGCCTTATTATACGCTCCTATATCGATAACTCCTATATCGAAGCAAACTGATAAGCATTGTGTCAGTCTAGCCTGCTTCGATAAAGTCATCGTTTTCCCATATATGTGACTATAGTATTTCCCTTCACCTCCATCACCTAACTTAAAATTTTTTCCTCTTATGCTTATCAGTTTGCTTGATTACCAAACTATATGATGGGATTATTTTCAAAAAAGAATTTACTAGTGCCAAAAGCCCTGCTTTTGAGGGAATTCTAAATTTCCAACCTTCTAACTATTGGTCTACTCTAGTTATAACCTTATTTCAGTCCTCCCTTACAAAATTAGTTATCCGTAATGGTAGTCCAAGGTATTTTATAGGGAAAGTATTTACCTGGTATCCTAACATATTCGTGAAATCTTTAGTGACATGTTCTCTTTTTTGAATGTCAATCACACATCACTTTTTCAGATACACCTTGAGTCCAATTGTGAGGAAAGATCCATGTAATAGTAGTATCTTCAAGGCTGTGTATGTATTCAGCTTTTGCTTCTAGGAAAAGGATTATGTCATCCGCAAAAACTGATGCTCAAGTCTCCACCTTCAACTACCCCATATGAGACACTTTTAATTAAACCTACTGCATTTGATCTATGGAGTAGCCTCAACAGGTTTTCCATCGCCAGAATGAATATATAAGGAGATTGTAGATTTCCTTACGACAGACCTTTTTTAATGCCCAAAAGTATCTCAGTTATCCTATTTATTAGAACCGAGGATCCTACTTCCAAGACCATATTCGTTACCCACCTAATCCACTGGTCAGGGAATTGATCTTCTCAGAATTTCCTCTATAAATTCCCAACTTACTGTATCAAAGTTCATTGCAATGTCAATTCTGATCATTTGGCAGACGATCCTGCATAAAAGTAGCATATTCATATGATTTATGGAAGTATAGAGCAAAATGGTAAGAAATAAGAAAAGAATGTAGATTGACTGCGTATCTTATAAACTTTCCCAAATACACCTTCTCCAAATTTATTTGTTTCAGAAAAGTTGGCCGTTGCAACTCTTAGTGTGGATGGATCAAATTGCATCTACTAAAGTTTAAAGGTGTTGTTCAGCTCTTCTGCTTCATCTGCAAAAGAGAAAATAACAAATTTGACGCATATTACTTCTAC
Source organism: Thalia dealbata (assembly GCA_030544415.1). Taxonomy (NCBI): domain Eukaryota; kingdom Viridiplantae; phylum Streptophyta; class Magnoliopsida; order Zingiberales; family Marantaceae; genus Thalia; species Thalia dealbata. The sequence goes on from CM060454.1 coordinate 6,814,523, forward strand.
AACTAAACTCAGTAATTCTATTCGAGTGCAGAAAATGAAAACTGGACTAAGAAAATATAGAGACACATGCAAAGACAATCTCTTCATTCATCACAATAGATTTTTTTTATCACTGAAAATGTGCACTTGATTTCCTCCTTCGCAGTAGCAAATGCAGATAATAATGGGGATGAGAATCATAGTCCCAATATGTGTGCCAACTGCCAAAACAGGACTAAGAAAATATAGAGACACATGCAAAGACAATCTCTTCATTCATCACAATAGAGTTTTTTTTATCACTGAAAATGTGCACTTGATTTCCTCCTCTGCAGTAGCAAATGCAGACAATAATGGGGATGAGAATCATAGTCCCAATAGGTGTGCCAATTGCCAAAACTATTCTCGCAATGTTCTTTTTCCCTGCATCAAAAAATGGCCAAAGATTCATGCATGTCACCAAAACAAGGATGAAATAGAGAAAGATTGCAGTCTGAAACATACAGAACATTTGAAAGCATAAGTGGTTCCATATAGAACAGGACCTACATTGATGGGGAGTAAGGATATAAGAAATCAATTGGATTGCCATGTTGAAGATGATTAACAGCTGTCAATTTGGGCAACTTAGATGTGTCTGATTTAACCCTCATAGCTTGGGTAATTAGGATATCAAAGTCCTTGGCTTTGGTTCATGCACAATCAAATAATATTTGACAAGTCCTGCTTCCTTAGAACACTTCTCTATGAATGCAGCCTGTAGAGAGAAATAAGGTTTTTTGGATGAGGGGGACTTGTATTGTGTAGCTGATCTCTTTATATATTAAATTTCCCCGATGATCAATTAGAATTTGACTGAAATCTTGGTTCTTGAAGGCCTATTTATTAAATCAACTTTGCTATATCTTACTTATATACGCTCGACAATATTAAATTACGATCTAACTTCACGATGCATGATCTGCGTATGCGACATATGCTGGCTAACCTCCATCTTCACCGCGGACTGCGGGGCTGGCAGCAAGGGGCGGTGGTGCAGGAGCCGCTGCTGGTTCCGTTGCATTCTCGGCTGGTGGCGGAGCCGTAATCTTCACGGCAGGGGTGCCCCGGAAGAAGGAGTAGGCCTCATACCTCATGGTACAACTAAAGCCAAGCCGCCTTCCCCCTCGCTTCCCTTGGAGCAAACCCGGTAATGCAGGTTCGAACGTCCCCCGCAAGCATTGATCGCATTGGCTCATCGACATATCCGTCGTGCACTGCATCAGCCCGTAAATAGTCGGAAACTCCGACGTGTAGTTGCTGATCTCCGCGGTGGCGAACCGCTCGCTGGAGCTCACCGTCATTTCAGCCGTGCTGTTCAGCAGCAAACCCAGGAGTTGGTTGAAGCGATCAAGCTGGGTGGCGTTGTTGTGGTTCCACATGTACACTGACGGCGAGATATCGGTGTCGGAGAGGATCGAGCGGTGGTTGGAGAAGTGGAGGAAGCAGATGTCGTACCAGATGGCAACAACCTTGTTGAAAGTAATGTTTTGAGTTAATATTAATTTAATACGTTAGTGGTTGATTTAATATTAATGTTGAAATGGTCATAACTCCTTTGTACGAGTTTATAAGTATGACCTAAGACTTGTAATAGGATTAAGGAAAAATATATCATTTTGTGGGCAGCCACCATCTTTCTTCTTCCTCTGTTAATTTATCTCCTCCATAACAAAATAGAGGCCAACATAGTGGTATCAGAGCCATGGCAATGCAAGGAGATACATGGCCAGTTCGAGGTGTGCAACTCGTCTTCGACGGAGAAGACTACGACTACTGGAGTATAATGATGAAGACTCTCTTGGTTTCACATGATTTGTGGGACATAGTGGAAGAAGGGTTTGTGCCCACGATGGGAACCGTTGATGTGACGGTGATTCAAACGGAGAAGGAGAACAAGAAGAAAGATGCGAAGGCGCTATTTTGCATCCAACAAGGTATTTCTCGGAAGCTTTTCCTTAGGATAATTGGGGTAAAGACGTCGAAAGAGGCATGAGATATTCTGCAAAAAAAGTTTCAAGGAACCGACAAAGTGAGAATGGTAAAACTTTTGACTCTTAAGAGGGATTTCCAGAATTTGCAGATGAAGGAGAAAGAGACTCTAAAGGAGTATTTCTCAAAAGTGATTGAAGTTGTGAACCAAACTAAAAGCTTGGGTGAAGACTTAACCGATAAAATGGTATGTGAGAAAATTTTAATTAGCCTTACTTCCAAGTATGACAATATTGTGGCCATTATTGAAGAAACCAAAGACCTCTCTACTCTAAGTATTCAAGACTTGATGGGTTCTCTTGAGATGCATGAACAACGATTGGATAGACATAGTGATACCTCTCTTGAAAGTGTCTTTCAATCAAAGTTAAATATGAAGGAGGGTTTTAACCCAAATATCAGTAAAGGAGAAACATCCTGTGGAGGCGGTAGTTTTGGTAGAGGTCGAGGTAGAGGAGGAGGCAGACGCAATGGTAATGGTAATGGTAAATTTTGTAATTTTTGCAAGAAGTCAGGTCATCTAGAAGAAACTTATTATAACAAGGGAAAACCTCAATGTTACTATTGCAAGAGGTATGGCCACAGACAAAAAGATTGTCGGGACAAAAATAAAGAGCAAGCCGATTACACCGAGGAGAAAACAAATAGTGGAATTGATGGAAGCACTTTTTATGCATATCAAGTGGCGGTTGAGAAGAAAGATAATGAGTGGTATATTAATAGCGGGTGTAGCAATCACATGACCGGAGATGAGTTAATTTTTTGCAAACTTGACACGACAGCCACTACTCAAATTACTATGGGTAATAGAGCAGTTGTGAAGTCAAAGGGCAAAGGCACGATTGCAGTTAACTCCAAAAAAGGTAGAATGTTGATTCATGATGTGTTGCTTGTACCAGAGTTGACTCAAAATTTGCTAAGTGTTAGACAATTGATGGAGCATGGTCATGCAGTTCACTTTGAGGGGGAGACTTGCAAAATCTTTGACAAAGTTAAAAATAAGAGAGAATTAATGGCGGTTGTGAATATGGAGAGACATAGAAATTTTCCTCTTACTCTTGAACCTGTAAGTTGTGTTGCTTTGAAAGTTGATGCAGAAGATGTGTAATGGTTGTGGCACAAAAGGCTTGGACATGTGAATTTTGAGAGTTTGAAATTATTGAGCAGAAAGAGCATGGTTTATGGTTTGCCAAATATTGAAGAGAAGAAAGATGTTTGTGAAGCATGTGCTCTTGGTAAGATACACCGGGAGACATTTCCAAAAGAGAAGACTTGGAGGGCAAAAGAACCATTGCAGCTTGTGCACACCGACATTTGTGGGCCAATGAGCATAAATTCTCATGGAGGTAATTGCTACTTTATCACTTTCATTGATGATTTCTCAAGAATGTATTGGGTTTATTTTTTGAGGCAAAAATCAGAAGCATTTTCAGTTTTTTAAAAGTTTCAAAGAATGGTGGAAAGACAAAGTGGCAAGTTAATCAAAAAGTTGAGAAGTGATAGAGGTGGTGAATATAACTCCAAGGAGTTTGACAAATTTTGTGAGGATATTGGTCTCGAAAGACAAGTGACAATCAGTTTTACACCGGAACAAAATAACATTGCTGAAAGAAAGAATAGAACAATTGTGGAGATGTCAAGGACCATGATGAAAGAGAAGGAGTTGCCATTGTCTTTTTGGGCGGAGGCAATATACACAGCTGTTTATTTGTTAAATCGATGTCCAACAAAGGCAGTTGAGAACAAGACACCGTTTGAGGCATGGTCTGGTGGTAGAAAACCATCGGTGAATCACTTGAAAGTATTTGGATCCATTTGCTATGCGCATGTTTCAAAAGAAATGAGAAACAAACTTGAAGATAAATGTGAGAAATGTGTGTTTGTTGGCTATAGCACAAAATCAAAAGGCTATAGGCTCTTTAGTTTGAAGAAAAATAAGGTGATTGAAAGTCGAGATGTGATCTTTAATGAGAAAGATAAGTGAGATTGGAAAGAAAAAAGTGTTGAAAGTGTGCCGATGTTGATACATGAAGAGGATCCAAGAGAAGAATCAAGTGGTGTAAATGAAATTAGCTAGGAAGAGCAAGAAGAGCAACCACAATCTCCAACAACACATGTCGGGTCGAGTTCATCTACTCCAAGCTCAACTCCGATAAAAATGAGAAGGTTAAGTGATATTTATGCAAGATGTAATTTTTGTGTTGTTGAACCAGAAAGCTTTGAGCAAGCAGTTCAAGAAGAGGTGTGGATAAATGCTATGGAAGATGAGATAAAAATGATTGAGAAAAATGAGACTTGGGAGTTGGTAGAAAAGCCAAAAGAAAAGGATGTTGTCGGGTTGAAGTGGATTTATAAGACAAAGTTAAATCCAGATGGTTCAGTGCAAAAGTGCAAGTCAAGGTTGGTTGCCAAAGGTTATTCACAATAACCTGGAATTGATTATCAAGAGACATTTGCACCGGTTGCAAGGCATGAGACGATAAGAATGTTGATTGCATTGGCCGCACATAAAGGTTGGAAGCTCTACCAACTTGATGTGAAGTCAGCTTTCTTAAATAGAGTATTGAAAGAAGTATATGTGGTGCAACCACAAGGATTTGAAGTTGAAGGTGAAGAAAAGAAAGTGTACAAATTGAAGAAGGCATTGTACGAGCTAAAGCAAGCACCCCGTGCATGATATGGCAACATTGATAATTACTTCATCGAAAGTGGATTTGTGAGAAGTCCTAGCGAGCCAACACTCTATGTCAAACATGGTGAAGCTGGTATGCTTATTGTTTCTCTTTATGTTGATGATTTGGTATTTACCGGAAATAATGAGAAAATGATGCATGAGTTCAAGAATGACATGATGAGAAAATATGAGATGAATGATTTGGGTTTACTACATTATTTCTTGGGTATTGAAGTTGATCAAAGGGATGATGGAGTTTTTATTTCTCAAAAGAAGTATGCCCAAAGTATTCTCTCTAAGTTTAAGATGGAAAATTGCAATCCAGTATTCACATTGTTATTGGTAAATGAGAAATTGGTGAAAGATGATGGTAGTGGTGATGCCGATGCAGCAGATTATAGGAATTTGGTTGGAAGCTTGTTATATCTTACCACTACTAGACCTGATATCATGTATGCCTCAAGTTTGTTGTCTCGATTTATGCATCAACCGAGCAAAATGCACTATGGAGTTGCAAAGAGGTTGCTGTGATACATACAAGGTACCAAAGATTATGGTATTATGTTTGAGAGAAATGAAAAAGAAGATGTGGAGCTGTTTGGATTTTGTGATAGTGATTGGGCAGATAGCATGGATGATATGAAAAGTACATCCGAGTATTGCTTTACACTCGGGTCAAGTATTTTTTCATGGGCATCAAAGAAGCAGGAAAGAGTGGCGCATTCCTCCGCGGAGGCCGAATATGTGTCGGCAAGTGAAGCAACTAAACAAGTGGTTTGGTTGAGGAAGATTTTAGAAGATATGGGGGAGAAGCAAGACATGGCCACAATTCTCTTTTGTGACAACAAGTCGGCAATTGCAATGTCGAAGAATTCGATATTTCATAGCCGAACAAAGCATATCAATATCAAGCATCACTATATTAGAGAAGCGGTGGAGGATGAAGAGGTTATCATCAAGCATGTGAAGACCGGTGAGCAATTGGCGGATATTTTCACTAAAGCACTTCCTTGTGATAAGTTTGTATATCTTAGAGAATTATTGAGTATGACAAACAAAATATTAAGGGGGAGTGTTGAAATTAATGTTTTGAGTTAATATTAATTTAATATGTTAGTAGTTGATTTAATATTAATGTTGAAATGGTCATAACTCCTTTGTACGAGTTTATAAGTATGACCTAAGACTTGTAATGGGGTTAAGGAAAAATATATCATTTTGTGGGCAGCCACCATCTTTCTTCTTCCTCTGTTAATTTCTCTCCTCCATAACAAAATAGAGGCCAACATAGGCCAACAAACCTTACTGTAGGAGCAGAGCTGCTGGGCGTCTACGGTGGCAGCGTCGAGGCAGGACCGGCAGACGGTGGCGTTGACATCTCCCCGGCAGAGGACGAGACTGTAGACTTGGTCAGGGACTTGTCCCTCGGTGGCCTCCAGGAAGCCGGCGACAGATCCATTGGAGGGGAGGGTGGGGAGGAGCCGGTGGAGGTTGGACTGGTAAGTGCTGTTTTCGGTGAAGTTGCTGCTCGTGTCGCATATATTATACAGAGGTGTGTATGATTGGGCTATCGCGAGGGAGGAGAGATGGAGGAGTAGGAGGGGGAGGGAAAAGAGAGAAATGGTGGAAGGAAATATAGTGATTAATCAGATGAACGATGAAACCTACCTTGACTCTCTGCAACAAATATTATCGAAGCATACGTACGTAATTTAAACAAATGATGGGCGCAATTTTCTTACGACCTTTTAATTTCTTAGATAGATGACGTCCGGGAAGTCTAACGTCTTGAGTTCAATACTAGTTAAGCGCTAAAAAAAAACCGGTCCATCACCGCCGTCTAGAGGTGCAAACGGGCCGTGCTCGGGCCGCCCGACACGCTACAGTACCGGGCCGTGCTTGGCACGGCTCGGTTGGCTAGCTGCCCCGCCCGGAGTCCGACAGGAAGGAGTGCTGTGCCAGCCCATTGAAAATTCACACTCGTCGAAAATTCGTGCGGTGGGAGTCGAAGCCGCTGTACCCGAAAGCAAAATGTATTAACCATTTTGTCATTCAATTTTTTTAAAAAATATATATTATATATAGATATATATATATATAATATTTGTGTCGTGCCGTGTCAGCCCACGAGCCTAAACCTTCCAGCCCGGTACAATCCGGATCGTGCCGGGCCCGGGCCGCCCGCGGGCCGTCCGGGCCTGTTTGCACCTCTACCGTAGTCTAATCCGACTGTCATCGATTTGAGCATTTATTTAGACGGTAAAGTCAATATTTCAGACGGAGGAAGAAAGAAGAGCCACCCTAAAATTCTAAACTGGTTTGATTAATTCTCAGTGGGGGCGGGCATGGTTGTAATCTGGGAAAACCCACCCCTCAAATTAAGTTATGCGATCCAGTTTCTACCTTTTCCCATAATAATTCTGAAACAAGGGCAGCCGATACCCATGGAACACCAACCATGTATCATCCGGTGGAGGGCACAAAAGGCGCACAATAGTTTCTTTTCTTTTGCAAGTTTCATGGTGGGATGTAGCAAAGCAGTAATGGGGTGAGTTAAGCTTTGATGCTGGAGTGCATGTGCAATGTGCATGGTGGGAGCGACCGGAGAAGTCTCTTTTCCTCTCCCTTCTTAGTTTATATTAGAGCAGTGGACACATCAGAATTCAGAATGATTAAATCTGCATATAGGCAAACGAAGTTTAATTAATCCAGGTTACCTTAATGGGTCATTTTACGATTCTTCATCTTCTACCACAATTCTGGATTAGCCTACTTATGACAGAATAACTGACGTCGCGAATAGGTAGGTAATGATGTACAGTAAAATGCTCTTTCTTTACCTACGTATCAGTCCTTGAATAAATGATTCTTCATCACACCAAGTTATAGAGTTTTTTTTATTCTAAAAATAGAATAATCTTTAAAGTATAACTAAGGGGATAAAAGAGAATTTTAAAAACTATAAAACATTTTTACATCATTTTGACGGTTCACGCTCTTTAAAAATGATAAGATTTCTTTCTCACAATAATAATTTGAGTTCTAATTTTAAGCCGTACGATAGAAGATACTTTGAATAAGAAAGGGCAAAAACAAAGAAAGGACTTAGCCTGTAGAGGATACTCCCTCAACAAAGAAGACACTCGATGCGGTAATATGTCTGGGATAATTCCCTCTCGGTATCCTTGAGAATTTGGTATAAATATAGTTCTATTGCCTCCATTCTTCGATGTGCTTGCTGGAGTCCTTCATAAACCGCATATTGTTCTCTTTATAAACTGAAAACATGTTTCTTCACCGGCGTAAATTTTGGAAGAAGGATTCGCGGCCCATTGAATGCAGTTCCAGTTTCTTCACGAGATCCTCCCTCTCCATGCTCCCTTCGTCCTTCTTCAATGTTCACTTTAATATATCCGCGTAAGAAATTCTAGGTCCTTCTCTCTCGTCTCCTAGCTTCACCTTTGCTGTGTTTGGCTGTGCGCGGATCCGGATGCAGTCTGTTTTTGCATCCTCCCTCTGCTGCTCTTGCTTCGATCTGTGGAAGTGTCTCCCCAGATTTGGCATTCCTTTTCTTTATCACGACTGTTGTCCCCCTTTTGATGTACTCTCTTAGCTGCTTCAGTTTTCCTTAGATTCGATGACGCAGTTCGATCCATGCCCCTTCGGTTCCGTCATTCATATCTTACTTCTGCCACTCTGTTCCTTACGTGTTAAGACTCCTATATCATACGCTTCCGGTTCCTCTTATTGATTACCCGAATCCAGACGTCCCTTCCACCCGTATCCTCCTCACGAGGCGTCTTATTCGTCCGCAATCCCCTCTCTGTTCGACGTTCAGGATCTTCTTCTAAATTTCTTGTCCTTATTCATACCTCACGTAGCTCCTTGTGTCACCTTTCCCCAAAGCCCAAGTTGCTGGAGCTAATTCCTTAAATAATTATAGATTACAATTTCATGATTTCTTCTAAAGGAAAAAAAAGACCAATGCAGGATATACTTCTCAAATTTCAGCTGTGTACATTTCTTGTTTTGTAATCCATGTAGGTTCCATTTGGGGTCCATGTGCGTTAGAAACAGCAGTGAAAATTAAGAACGCGGAGGAAATTAAAATAACAATGCCAGATGGTCAGCATGCCAAGGCTCCGCTGTTAATTACAAGAAAGAAACTTCACTGTATAATTTCCTTTAACGTGGAAAAATCTGGAACAGAATCCACTTAAAATTGGAAAAGTCACATGAATGACCCACGTTATTTTCATACAGAGAATTTGAGATTATAGATATTTCTAATATGATGCAATATTAACGGTACGCATTACCCACCAGAGCCGGTAACTTGATGAATTAATAATAATAAATAACATTGTCAAAATTTAGATTTTCTTTTCATAATTATTCTGCTTCAAGCTCTTCTAGATGATCACTCTCATCTGAGAACAAAAGAATGCTATTGATATCCCCACATCGGGATAACCGAGTGACGCGAGACTTGATCTCCATGGTTATAAATTCAACAAGATGTTCTCTTTCGACACACCATCAGCCACAAGCGCAGACGTAAGGTCCTGCCATAGAAAAGACCTGAGATGTAAGCTTTCCAGTGTAAGTTGATCAGAGCATTATAGACTCATCATTTGATAGCAGCCATTATCTTAAAATCATATAACATCAAGATTCATATATACGCATACTGAAAATTGAAAATTGTCACTGCGCAAGTCCAACCACTGTGGTGTTCGAATAGGAAAATCTAAGCAAACTTTAAGTTGAACTTGTCTCGTAAAGTAACCATTATAATGGCACCAAACTCACCGGCGCTTTAAAAAATAAATTTGAAACAATGAGAACCTGTCTGTAGATTGATTATTCTCGATCAACAATTATGAAAAAGATAGAAACCTTATTTTTATTGGCACCCAGTCACCGGTGCTTACAAGAATAAATAGATCCATTACATATGTGTACCATTCACTCACCCAGAGCTTTGAAAAATAAATGCATTCTAATAATGAAAATATGCATGTTTATCGAACTTATGATCAATATTTATGACTTGTCTCCTAACCTGGGTCCAGAAGGTTAAAGTGGAAACTTTATTAAGCTTTTTCAAGCCAACAGAAGCAATTGGATGCTATTAACTTCCATGGAATAGTTAACAAAAAAAAGAATCTCCCAGGATTGAATCAAAAGTACTTTCTCAACCTTTGAGCCTGCAATCCTATTAAAAAGTGAATATTCCAAGTACTACTACCAATCATATACTGCTACAAGATTGTCAAAAGAACAAGAAATTGGTGTTTTCCATGTCTCATTTTTCTCCCAAACATGCCTAAAATAAACACAAAACATGCCCTCCACTTAAGTGTTGACCTAAGTCAGTACAAATTAAATCTAAATGCAGAATATCAGCAATCATAGAACTCGTCTCAGACATGGAGCTTTTTAGAAAAACAGTATTTTGACCTATAGTATGATATCCCTGATCCAACTGGAATTTACCAGCCCACAAGAACTGTTTCCTAACTGGTACAGACTATCTTTCTTATACATTATTGTGAACTTGTAGCAACCAGCAAGATTGGGTTTAGTAAGGTTCGTTTAGAAAATATGTGAAGGTAATCATTTCCATTCAGATTACAGGAAATTTGCAGTAGTCTCGGATCCTTTGAGTTTTGCTAGTGACTCCAACCCAACACAAAGAAAATTTGCACATGAGACTACTTCCCAACTATGCGCCATCTAATTGCCAATACACTGCCTCTTGTGTGAATTAATTGCCACTAATTTAGGATGGTATGTGCTGCTATGTGAACATAGTCTACCATCATTTCCTATGATATTTAACCTCTAGGAAGGAAATGGTTCGAGATTGTAGGATAATGCTAAGAATTGGAGTGCACTACTCAGGTGTGAACTCTGATAAAATCTAGATGGCATGGCAGTAGGCTCTTCTATGAAATTTGCAACTGTCTTCTACATTCATATATTGACTACCTTGTTATACTGTAGATCACCTGGTAGTAAAATAACAGCTAGACAGTAGTGCATAGTCTACCATTCATATGCGCTGCAGGTTTACTAAGCTTCTCACTATGGCGTTACTGCTAACTTGTTTTCTCTCAAAGTTATACTTATGATTCCCCAGCTTATTGCTTTGTGATTTTGTTGTTCTCTGTTATTACCATTGATTATATTTTTCTCCTTCGTGTAACACATGTTTAATATCACAAACTCTAGATCTTACAAAAAGTGGCAATTTGGAGTAAGCAGTGTAATATACAGGTAGATAATATAGACAACATCCATTGGAGTTGAAAACCATCACACCAAAACACATGGTGTCATATGGCTATCCATAGGATGTGCAGTGATCGTGTCATTAGTTCCAAGTATCTCATCATGGAACAGTGATTAAAAGTTCAGGCGTGTCTAGTATGGAGTAGATAGCATACTTGTCATGGGTATGAAGAATAATACATCCTGTCTCTAGGCTTATCTATTGACTAGCAAGTTTGCTTGGCAGCTAAAATACTTTAAACATTTGGTATGAGCACTAGAAGCTACGAATTTTGGAACAAATCAGACACACATCGTTTTACTAGGGAAGGAAGATTTAGGGAAAATGAGGTCTAGTTACCTCAAATTACAAGCAAAAGGTTGTCTCAGAACTACACTAAGACTGCTCATTTACAACTCATGGATCAAGATTTCAATCATTGGAACACATTACTGCAGGAATTAGATTGTATATATTAACCCTTCTCAAAAATCTTATGGGCTGCCCTTTTCAGCATAGAGTCCAAGTTAACCACATTAGGTATTGCACTTCAGTAGGATGACTGCATGCACGGTAGTAGGTTTTTGAGCTGAAGACGGACATCAGCAAGAGACATAGAGGGAATAGTTTCATGCATCATATGCCATACAATAGCTTAATATTTATGTGAAAGAAATCACCATCTATAAAAAGAACGAATGTGAGATTACTATTTAGGTAGCAGGAGCAATTTCACTGAGAATTCCAAATGGCACTACTTTGGGGCAACTTAAAACAACCAGAATTACTTGGTACTATGAGTAACTAATATGCTTCCAGAAAAACATACCTCCACCATTTTTCTGTGCCCACAAAGCACAATACCAGTTGATGAAGGAATCAGTATAGATTTGGCTCTTAATAGAGCAGCCTGAAACATGTTCACAAGACAAACTTGATTAAGATAAGGTGAAGCGTGATGCACTAAGCCAAAATGTTAATAACTTTGAAACTACCTGCACATAACCCTGTTCCACACTCCATCTTTCATCAGGTTTTGGTAAAACAGGAATGACTTTAACTCCCATAGATTCCCAATCCTTAAATCTATCCTATAAACAATCAAAAAATGGTCTTATTTTCTATTTCTCCACATGTATTACTTTGAATTCATGATGAAAACCATAATTTATCATCGAGGAAACCTGATATGCCATTCTCTGTAGACTCCTAGCACCATAGTAGAGTCTCATATCTGACCTTTTATTTGCATTGAAGCCTGATTCAATCAGCGAACGAATTGGGCTGCCAGAAAATATTAAAAGAATAAATAAATCAATGAAAGATAAAAAGCTTTAAGACCAGTGACCAAAAATTTGGCAAACAAGAGAACCACCAAACAAAAACAGTAAATATATGAGCAGATAAAAGACATATCTCAGTAACATATAAATGTAGGTTACACATCATGCAAACTCACATCTATAACTGCTCATGCAAATTTTTGCTAATAATTGTTTCAATATACAGTGACCTTTTAATAAGAACTCAAGACAATTGCCTACCATCATAGTCTCCAATTTCAACAAACAACATAAAGAAATATGATTATTAAGATAATCATGAAGAGTTCCAAATATTCAAATAGTAAATGCTCTGATGTTTGAGTATTTAAATGGTAGAGAAACAAAAAACTCATATTTTAATGAAGAATAATCCTTATCCTATTTAACGCATTACTAAAACAATAAATGTGAAGTTAATACATGAGTTTCAGTCCAATTATAAAGCTAAAGATGATCTTCATCATCCGTAAACCGCATAAGTTATCCGTTGAAGAATGCAGATAACATTTTAATCAAGAAAAATAAAGTTCCAATCACGGAGCTACTACTTTTTTTAAAAAAATAAGTTTTTTGTTAGAAGATCACAAATTGCATCAAACAAAGACATATCATAGAGGAGAAATTCGAATTGCAGGAGAAGTGGTCATCAACCTGATTCCAGTTCCGGTCGCGAATATGAGGATGGAAGGGAAGGCTTCAGGAGGTGAGATCCGCTCCAACTGGAATCCCTTCCCCATGATATCACTCAGCTCAACGGCATCCCCTCGCCTGAGTCCACAGAGCAAATCAGCAGTGGAACCAGGGACCTTTTTGACAAGGAACTCGAACACGTTGCGTGAGGCGGCCAAGGAGGGAGGCGACGCGAAGGCGAGGAAGGCGGGTTTGCGGGCGGCGGAGATCCGGAGCTGGAGGTACTGACCAGGGGCGGTATAGGACTCAGCAAGATCGGGAGCGTCGGAGACGTCGACAGAGACGTGGAAGAGGGAGGCGTCAGCGGAGGCAGGGGCGACGAGGGAGAGGGGCGCCGGGGTCCAGGTGGCTGAGGCGTGGCAGACGGCGGCGGCAAGAGAAGCTAGCGCACGGGGGCGGAGTGGGAGGGGGAAGGAGAGGCGGAGGCGGGAGAAGGGAGACATGGGAGGAGGCGGAAAGGCCAGCGCCGCCACGCGCCGGGGTCGATATAGAGAAAGGTCGGTCGATGCGGCCGCCGGGGCCGCCGCCGAGAGAAGTTGGTTCGAGGTGGAAATTACCAGGGGGATTTTGTAACTCAGGAGCCATCCTAGCCGTCCATTGATATGATCTAACTGTCAGATCAGTTTTATTTTTTACTCCGCGAGGCATTGCATTGTAACGGCAGTTCGGAGTATTTGCAGAGCACAAACGCCACCACCGTCCTGGGGCGTCGTAGCTGCTTGTTCTTGCTAGGGAAGTGCTCGATATCGACGCATGGCGTCGGCGGAGCGAGGACTTCGTAACTCCAGAAACCCTCTTCCTTTCGCCGGTGATCACTATTTTCTCGTTCTCCAATAAAAAATTCACTAATTTGCTCTGATTTGTATCTTAAACTTGGCTTAACTAAGAATCAGTTGGGTCCTTTGCGCCAAGCTTAGATCGGGCCATTTTGGTCTGGGCCCTGAAGAGAGGCCGTCCCGCCGTCTGCCGGGCCGCGGCAGCACCGGCCGCGGCAGCACCGGCCGTTTTCTCATCCTAACACCACTCTATCTCAATATCCATTTCAATTCTTGACCACGCGACCTTTCGCTCTTCTCCCTCCTCTCCCTCTTCCCCTGCCGCTCTGGTCTTCATCCTCTTCTCTGTTTCTGGTGAACTATGCAAACCCAGTCACAACAGCGAGCCGGTCTGTGGTTTCAGGTCCTCCCGCCCCTCGCTTGCATTCCTCCCTTCCCCTCTGTCGTCTTTTTCCCTCCCCGCCGGCGGCCCGCTCGACTCCACTGCAGCTCCGCCGTAAGCGATGGCTCCCCTGCCGGGAAGACGCTGCCGACTCAGGCACAGCAGCGGAAGGCGTACCCTTTCGACGAGATAGAGCCTCGGTGGCAGCGCTACTGGGAGGAGAACCGCACGTTTCGGACGCTTGATGAGGTCGACACTTCGAAGCCCAAAAGCTACATCCTCGACATGTTCCCCTACCCTAGGTAAAGGATTCTGTACATTCCGCAAGGTCACTCCAAACTCCATACTCACTCTTCAGCTGTCTATATCCTTGTGACTTTTTTCCCTTTCTTTGTTTTTTTTTGTTGAATTGTAAGAGGTAAATAAAAAAAAGATATTTGTTTTGTTTCTGATTTATGTTTATAAGAAAGCGTCCAAAATTTGCCACGATTCACTTGTAATGTTTCTGATTTACTTTGATCAATCCGTGAAAGTTTTGAACCTACTGAGGCCTCCTCTGTGGCAGTTAACACTGAAGATATTAATACCTTAAGCCAGGGATTTCAGAAAATGCTTAGGCAGGCTTTCCATGAATGTGGTTATGCAGCCTGGGTTGCAACTACTATTAAGGCCAATAAGTACAGTGTCAACATTTTAATGGTTTGAGGTATCTAACACTCGGGATTGATTTTTCTACTCATGTCCTGAAGCAATTTAAGAAAATTCCTGCCTCTAGGAATCGAATAAAATATTATCTGCTAATCTTTGTGATTACGTGTTCCTAGTTTACCAATGTATAATATATATTTTCTATGGCTACCTATGCACTCATTTTTTTGATTTTTTTATTAAAATAATATCAATCGTATTATGTAGTGGAGCAGGATTACATGTTGGACATCCCCTTGGCTATACTGCCACTGACATACTCTCAAGATATAAGCGCATGAAAGGCTTTAATGTTTTGCATCCAATGGGATGGGATGCATTTGGTCTTCCTGCGGAACAATATGCTATTGAGGTTTGCTAGCCCTTACTATGTGATAAAGCTGCTTCTTTAATTCTTCTTCTTAATTTTTTTTTCTTTTTGCAGACTGGAACACATCCAAAGGTTACAACCAAACGAAACATCGAACGATTTCGTTCACAGGTATTTGTAGCTCATTTTTTGTGATCATGCAACTTGACTTTACACAATAATGAGTTTCGTCCTTCCAAGTTTTTGGATATTCGCTTATAGCTAGTGCTACATTGAACTAATGAAGATGGGAAATTTCCCCTTTTGTTTAGATTTTCTGTGTCATCTCTTGTTTGTTAAGAAAGCTCATTTTATAGAAATATGTATATATGTCTATATTGGTTCAGACCATCTTACTCTAGTGAAATTTTGCGATATTTTCTAGTTCTGTTAAACAAAGAATTACAAATTTGTGGGAGAAGAAAGATTTATAGGAGGAATGTACTATGATATGACAAACTTCAAATATTCATGGGCATTATCTGCACATATCCTCTTCAGATGAGTGCCAAGTATGTTTTGGGCACAATATCTGCCATTTTTATGTCTGTCAGATGGGGATCCTTGATCTCCTGCATTTTCTCCAACATTTTGTCAAGGGATTTTATATTAGAGGGATAGGAGTATTTGGAACTATGATTAACAACTATGAAGTTGAATGAGCACTCTGAATTGATATTACATTGCTCTCTAACTGTCTTCCTGCTACTTTGTACCAATCTATCAATTCTTTTCTATATTATTCTGTTTTGGTTGGCAGCTAAAGTCCTTAGGGTTCTCATATGATTGGGAACGTGAATTATCAACCACGGAACCAGACTACTATAAATGGACACAATGGATTTTTCTTCAGCTGTTTAAGAAAGGACTTGCATACCAGGTCGTGAACTTGCTTAAAATTTTTGTGTACGTATATATTTCTTTGATCCTTCTATCCACTCGCTGTTTAAACTTTTAGCTATTGTAAGTTTTATCCAATTATTTCTTGCTTTTGTTGGAATCTTTTCCCAGTTCAATCATAATAACTAAGATAGAATATCTATATTCAGGCTGAGATACCTGTTAATTGGTGTCCTGCACTTGGCACTGTCTTGGCAAATGAAGAAGTGGTCAATGGTGTTAGTGAACGAGGGGGTCATCCTGTTATTAGAAAGGTAATAGCGAACTTCAACTTATCTGTGTGGAAATTTTGATTGATACTAGAATATTTCTTTTTTGGTATCTTGTCTCAGTTTCTGGTTTGTAGATGCTTGTATTTATCCAACTGATATTCTTTCTGGTGGCAATTTATTCTTCTTTGTGATTCTGATTAGCCAATGCGCCAATGGATTCTCAAGATAACTGCTTATGCTGATCGTCTTCTTGAAGATTTAGATGATCTTGATTGGCCTGAGAGCATCAAAGAAATGCAGAGAAACTGGATAGGCCGGTCAGAGGGTGCTGAGTTGGAATTTGGTGTAGTTGATTACCAAGGAAGTGCGTTGGATCTAAAATTATCTGTGTATACAACCAGACCAGATACTATATTTGGTGCAACGTATGAAAAGTTATAGTTATCCATTGTTTATCTTATTTCCTGATGATCCTTAACTTTATTCTGAACTTTGTTTTTTCCTTGCTGCAGATTTCTTGTTGTGGCACCTGAGCACATCTTATTGTCATCATTAACATCTGTTGCCCAGCACGAGAAAGTACTTTGATTTGTTGCCTTTTTTAGTTTACCTTTTTTATGTTTACTCCAGCAGTTAAATAAGAAAACCATTGTCAAATTACACGTGCAGGTTGAACGGTACAGAAAGCTTGCTTCCAAGAAAAGTGATCTTGAAAGAACTGATCTTCAAAAGGAGAAAACAGGAGTTTTTAGCGGTTCGTATGCTACGAACCCAGCTACTGGAGAAGTGATTCCAATATGGGTAGCAGATTATGTTTTAGGAAGGTCCATCTGGATTTACAGTTTTCATTATTTTTACTGTTGCTAGTTAATCCTGGATGCTCTTTCTGTACATGGACTAGATATTTTCTTCCAGGTCTTCCTGACATAGGAAAATCTTTCTTCCATGTTCTCAAACATAATCTCAAACTGAGAACATGGTTACTAGAAAAAAAAAGGCTTTTGATTCATTATAGAATGGTATGGTTTAGAGTGTCTATTGAATTATGTGGCTCATCTAGTGATGCATGAATCATCTTTAACAATTACCTTAGTGGAAGAGGTGCTTTGACCAAGTTGGATTTGATCATGGACATAAGTAGAGCATGAGCTTGTTCTATAATAAAATTTCTCCTATGCAACCTTGGTGATTAAATTCAAGTCAGAAAAACAAACCCTTTGTTTTTGCAAATGTAGCGGCCTTTCCTT
Organism: Thalia dealbata; assembly: GCA_030544415.1. Lineage (NCBI taxonomy): Eukaryota > Viridiplantae > Streptophyta > Magnoliopsida > Zingiberales > Marantaceae > Thalia > Thalia dealbata. The sequence continues at coordinate 6,832,073 of CM060454.1, forward strand.
TTATTCAAGATCACGAGTAGCCTCATCGAGCTTTGGAATCTAATTAGAAAAAAAATTTCATTAACTTAGATGGTTGTACTATCTTTTCCACTATGTACTGTTATTAATCCTCAGTAAACATGTCCTTAAACAGGTGTGTGTCCACATTAATTATCTGCACTCCATCTCTTGATTGTTTGATGTATCTCATTTTTATAGATGCTGTCTCCTTTTTTTTTTGCCTGCAAGTTAAAATCTTATCCAAATCACATTTCTGTTCTTGATTTTATAAACACATGCATGTAAAAAACTAAAAGAACGTGTCTATTCAAATGTTTTCTGAGACTTCTATTATGGTAAACCTAGTTCCTTTGTTTTCATCTTCTACCATATTAGCATGGTTAAATGATTAGACACCTTGTGAAACATGTTGTATCAAATCATTGCTGCTTCATGTGAATTCACAGTTACTGTCTAGTTGGTCTCAGTTCTGGACTGTACTTTTTTTTTAAAAAAAAAGATAACATTGCATTAATTTCACTAATCTGAAATGATATAATATTTCATCTAAATGGATGGGAAAAGAAGAAAGAAAGAGTAAAAATGAACCCAAAATATGAAAATGAAAAAGAAACCAGCAAATAATAGAGGAACACAAGATAAAGAAAACACATAGAAGACAATCAGGGGCACAAAGACAAGCAAACTAACTATCTTTGGGGTGGATGCGTAGTGAAAAATGCAAGAGCTGCAGCTGCTTGTGGCTAGTTCTCTTGCAGATTTTGAAGTACTGATGAAGCATCTTCTGTTTCTCTCCCCCAAATACCCCAATGTCATATGGCTAGCTGTTTGATCTTCAGAAATTTATTCTTTTTATTCTCCTTCATAGTCCATGGCAAGGTATTGATACTATAGGGTTGAACTTGCATTTTTTCTGGACTGTACTTCTGATCATTATATATTCAACTGGTAAGGTTAATATACAATGAACCAAACTATGCAGTATAAAGAAATCTCTGTATCATGCTTCTTGAGGGTTGAGTGCCTTGATAGTTGGCACATGAATGTTGCAACAGCTCTTGGGATATGTTTCTCCACTGTGCAGGTTGGCTCTTTTTGCTAGTCGGCAAGGGACAAATCTAGCCAGTTGTTGCTTCATTCAGTATGCCTAGCATGGTGTTAGACCCGATCCCAAAATTGGGCCGTGACACATGGCTAGTCTGATCAATAAACTTGGACTCAATTCTGGATTGCATTCTCACCATTATTGCACTGATAGGTTTGAATGTTAAACTTCTACAGTAAACCAAATCAAGGTTTAAAAAACTAAGCAACCAATGGTATGACCAACTTTTATTACTACGAGACATTACTGGACCGATCAATTTCGATCAATCCACAGTGTATTATGGTGTGCTGCCCCATTACCAGGGGATGAGACTCTGCTGACATATGAAACTTGTTGAGACAGGTCCGTACAGCCTACTACAAACCCATTCGCACCTCACTGTATACTATGGTGATACCCTCATCCCAACAACGTGAAGGAGACTTCTTTATCCATGCTGATGTTGAATACCAAAATATAATCATGGTGGCTGCCAAACTTATCACCATGTATATGAGAAAAGACCAGGCCAAAAGCTTGGTAAAGTCTTTCATCTTATTTACATGATGCTGATATAAGGAACACAGTCGAATCGCAACCAAATATCTCCAAAGAATCATTTTTATTTGTAAGAGACATTTTTTTTTGTAATATTCTCCCACATATAGTAGTGATTCACATAGTTGTCATAATTGTATGACCTAAGAAGCTTCTAAACATGTGTTTTAAGCATGTAGCATCTCGATCTTAGTCAGGAACAACCTACATGCATTTAAATGAATATTGAGCCAAATATTCATATACATATGATAATTGAAAAGATGCATCGGTTGAAAATTATACTGGATAATAATTTTTGTTATAAATCCATTTTTTAGCACTTTTCAATAGATTAAAAATTCACATAATAATTATAACACCTTGCCAAGACATGAACAACCTATTCGTTGAAACTTAAACACTTTTTTAAAAACTATTTGTTTATATTTAATTTATTTATTTGAGGTGAGTGTATTGGTATGTTTAGCACGGTTTGATCATGTTGAGTGTACCAACATGAACATGGTACATGGCATGATATTTCATCCTCAGTACCAGTATTGGAAGCTTAAATTAAACTATGTATCCTTTCTTGTCGAGGGTTAGGTTCCTTTGCAGTTGGCATGAAGATATTACAACAGCTTTCTAGTATACATTTCTCCACTGTGCAGGTTGGCTGTTTATTGGCAAGGGACAAAATCTGGCATAAGGATGGCATGACACATTGTCACTCTACCCATTCAATTTTTGTTGATATGTTCTAATAATTTTAGCAAGTCATTATTCTTTTTTTGTTTGCTTAAGGTGATCTGCTTCTCTAGTAAGCATGTGCATTATTTCTATATGCCAATGATTTTAGCAATCAATCAGTCTTCAAGCAGCATTTTCTGTATAGCCAATGTGATTATTCATAACATTTTGAATTGTTTTTTAGTTTGCTATTGTCTACCATATTGTTGCTTGACATTATTGTTTAGGTGGCCACTGTAATTAACATTCTTAAAGTACTTGATATGCAGCTACGGTACTGGGGCAATCATGGCTGTTCCTGCTCATGATTCTCGTGATTATGAGTTTGCCTTAAAATACAATATTCCAGTTATTAGGGTTGTAAACAGTGTTGATGGAAGTTGTGATTCCAGTGAAGTATATGTAGATGATGGTATAATGATCAATTCATCAAATTCATCATCTGGCTTGGATATCAATGGTTTGTCATGCAAAGATGCTGCTTCGAAAGTTATAAATTGGCTTGAGGATACTGGTCATGGGGCAAAAAAGGTTTCCTTGTTTCTTTTCACTTTTCCTATCCAAAATTAATTTTTACTCTGGAAACGTCTGCTTATTGCTTATCTACTGAAGATTAACACATTGCTTCACTAGGTGAACTACAAGCTGAGGGATTGGCTTTTTGCTCGGCAACGCTATTGGGGAGAACCTTTTCCTGTGATTTTCCTGGATGATAGTGGTGAGGTAGTCCCTTTACCAGAAAATGAGCTTCCGTTGGAACTCCCAGACTTGGATGACTTCAATCCTACTGGAACAGGGGAACCTCCATTGGCGAAAGCAACATCATGGGTATGTTAAAAGCATAAGCTTCTACCTGGTGAATGCATGAACGTTCTCAAACATTTCTTCATTAATTTACCTTGTCCTCACAGCTTGATATTAGTATATTTGCTATTTCCATTAGTTGGTAGTCAGAGACTATTTTTACTATGCCTTTCTGTATGGCCCCATGATCCAACTAAGCTTATCAGCTAGTGATCCTCGTGTTTAAAGGATGCTATAATACCTTTCCCACCTAATAATATCCACCTTATTGTAGTGATCTAGTATTGAGGTTTACTTTTCAATAATCTGTTAGCCTTTTTCTGGTTAGCACATAATATTTCTTAGTTCCTGTTTTCTATCATTTAAGATCCTTTTTCAAGAACTTCTTAGTTGGAAAACATATACGCATTGAACTGAAGAGAGTATGGCAACATATATAGAAATTAGCATACTCATAATTCCCTATTGTCTGGTTGCTCCATGTTCTTCAGTTTAGCTTGTTCTACCTGGGGCTGCTTCATATACTTAATTCAGCAATTTTGTCCTTTGCAAATGATGCTAAATAATAGCACTCTGTCTCAACTTCTTTTAATTTAGGTGAAGACTATGGATCCTATTTCTGGAAAGCCTGCAAAACGGGAAACAAATACAATGCCCCAATGGGCTGGCTCCTGCTGGTAATGAATACATTGCAAGATTTAAATAATAACATTCTCTATTTGTAACATCTTGTGCTTCTGCTTGAACTTGTATCTGTTTCCCTTCCAGTTTCAAGTATAAACAATGCAATAATATGTCTGATATGTAAATGAACTCAAGATGTTGTGTATGTAATGGGAAAAATGCGATGAAGCTTAAGTATTCGAGTACATGTGAAATATAGGTACTGTGACATCAGCTGCAGTAAAGTATTTTTTTTGTTCTATAGCTATGCCATGTAGATGGGTTATGACAATTTATAATTGTGATTGGAGAAATTTATGATTATAATTATTATATTTATTTTAACATACACTATCCATTTTCCTAATCCTTGTAGGTGGCAGAGATTAAAAATGATACACTGGTCTTCCATTTTCCTTACCCTCGTAGGTGGCATAGATTAAAAATGATGATAACTTAAAATATCATATTTAGCATCTTCTTGACTAATGCCGTCAAATGTTGCTAATGTTTTGGGTTGTTGTTAGGCCAATCAAGGACTCTTGTTCTGGTAAGTGTGCAATTAATATGTACCAACATGTGCCATACCAAGTGAATGGCACTAGGTTCGGATGGGAGTCAATCTATTTTTAACTTCAGTCACTAGTAGTTGGCTGTATTGAAACATTAATTTGTTGTCTGAAGTCTAGGTAGCCTATATTTTAAGAGTGAAAGGAACCAGAGGGTAGAGACACTGACAACTAGAACAAATGGTTCAAATTGAAGAGACAAGTTTGTTGGTGCTTCAGTCAGACTTACAGGTGGGATTATACTAAAGGTTGAAATGTATCCACAGAAGAGGAGAGTTAAGGAGGTGGAAGTCTTGTCATCATTTTTTTACAAGTGGAATGGTAGCTAAAGATTTAGAGAGAACCAGGTGGAGTTAGAAATATCATAATACAGGAATTAGGAATGTCCCGGGGTTCCATTTATCTTTAATTATGTTACTCTACTCGTGATATTTGACAGTCATTTGATCTTTGAATATTTCCTTTCTAATCGGTATATAATAATGAAAGTTGGATCATGTCTCAATGGAAGAATTTGACCAACTTAATAATCACAAAGAGTTATTAATCTATTTATGGTTCTGGTGCAGCAAAGTAACTGCTTGTTCTTTGGATATTAAACAAGGTTTAAAGATATAGTGTTCACGCTTTTTCTGTTTCGGAGAACCTTGTCATGGTTTGATTTTTTCTTTAGTTTTGCAGTTCTCCCCATCTTCACATCTCTTGCAAAATTATTCTTCTGATAATACCTATAAAACTTTATCTCCTTAAAAAATATCTATGAAACCTTAAGCCTGATGAAATATTTTGTATCTGTTACATGCAGTAACAACTTCAAGTGTCGTCTGTTCGAAATGAATATAGATCATGGTGATCTTTGTTCTACACTGTTTGATAACTAACTTCTATGTCGTGCTCTCAAAACGTCTCTTTATTGGGAATCCTATATCTGATAAAATATCTTATTTTTCACTCTTAGAGAACTTTTTGCAGGTATTATTTGAGGTTTATGGACCCAAAAAATTCTAGAACATTGGTTGACAAAGACAAAGAAAGGTTTACATGCTATTATTCTGGATATTTGAAAGTCTTAGTTTTAAACCTGACAGCATTGATTTGGCTAACCATATTCTTTATCTCTTTTATCTTAGGTACTGGGGTCCTGTGGACATCTATGTTGGTGGTGCTGAGCATTCTGTCCTGCACTTGCTATACGCAAGATTTTGGCATAAGGTTTGTTTTTCTTGATATAGTTCGTTAAGGTCTCAACCTGTGGTGATCATTTAGGGAGAACATCTTTCAATTCATGATTAGATGCTGACATTTTGAACACGATTACAATGATGCATAGTATTCAATGAAATGTCTGTCATGTTAAAGTGCCTAGTGCACATGCACCAACAAGCAACATATAAATACTCAGCTTATAAAGCTTGTGCGATCATGGTAGCAGGGAACAAGCTGCACAGAGACAGATGCAATATATGATAGCTCAACAGTTTGTTTTACCTTGATTATCTTTTTGAGATATTTATTTTTTTTGGTACACTTCCAGAGCACTTAAATTTGTCAAATCCTATCTCTTATTAATGTAATGGTATTTATCAACTTTGATATTCTTATAAACAGGAATACATGTGTCTTACAGGCGAAGAGTGATACGGGCATTAAATTTCTGTTGCAATGTTCTGATTGAGAACGATATAGTAGCTAGTCATAAATGTCAGTATTCAACCTAGAAAAGTTGGCTTGCTTTGGTCCTAACTTGACCTTTTCTGATATGTTCATTCTTCTTTTGCCTTGTAAAATATAATTCTGTCTATCATAATGTTTGCCTTGGTCCTAACTTGACCTTTTCCGATATGTTCATTCTTCTTTGCCTTGTAAAATATAATTATGTCTATCATAATGTTTGCCTTTCATTTTATATTGTGAATTTTCTATTAAATTTGGCTATGCCTGAAAATCTGTATGTTGAAAGCCTCAACTCTAAGGAGCCCTTAATATGCAGGTTCTGTACGATATAGGAATGGTTTCCACCAAGGAGCCTTTCCAGTGCCTTATAAACCAAGGTCTAATACTTGGTGAAGTAAGTAAAAGTTGTTCTCTTTAAGTACCAAACTAAAATATGCATTGTAATATCTAATAGCTTTTAGATATAGGTAGAGTATACAGCATACAGAGACCAAGAGGGAAAACTAATTTCTGCTGATTCTGTTGACGTTACTGACAACTATTTTCAAGAAAGGGTACCTGCAGAGAAGGTATTTGGCAACAACTTCCAATTTAAATATTAAATAATTTAGTTTTTAAGTTTGCATTTTTCCTTCTATGATCCTTTGAATTAAAAAGGACCTTTCTTTAGGTAATGAAAGTTGGTGACTATTATGTTATAAAGGATGACCCAACTATTCGTTTAGTTGGTCGAGCCTACAAAATGAGTAAAAGTAGAGGAAATGTTATCAATCCAGATGATGTTGTTTTTGAGTATGGTGCAGATTCTCTGCGTTTATATGAAATGTTCATGGGACCATTAAGGTAACTTTTCTTGCATTGTTCTTTAAACTTTATGCATCTAGAACGTTCACTTGCAAAACATCAAGATTGATATTGATGCTGAAATTTGACATTTTCTAGGGATTCAAAGACATGGAGTACCGGTGGAATTGAGGGAGTACATAGGTTTCTGGCTAGGACTTGGAGGTTGATTGTAGGTCCTCCTTTATCTGATGGATCATACAGCAATGGGACAGTTGCTGCTGATGGTGAACCAACTTCAGAACAGCTGAGAGCTCTACATAGATGTATTGCAAAGGTTAGGTTATTTCTACACCAGAAGGGTCGATGAGACAATTCAGGTCATATTATGCTTTTATAAATGGCTTGATTATAATTTTGCTCCCATACTCATCTCAGAGATCCTTATTTTCTGTTTCACGGCAAGAAAAGAAAAGAAGAGTCATATATTTCCTACCTCATACTCTTCCTATTTCATGGATAAGATATTATATTATGTTAGTCCAAATGGGATCGCCTAAGATTTATTGGGTTGCTAATTCATATATTATAGTGGACGATGGCTGATTGGACCCAATAGGTGATAGATTCTTTCTGTTTTTTATGCTTATGATTGGCTATTGATAGTAACGATTATTGGTATGGATCAGCAACATGCAAAATAGGGCTCAGCACGTATCATATTTTTTTAAAAATTTCGTTAGTTCAATATGATGTTTGGTGCCAAACCTTAATGCTCTAACAAGTGGTGAAGTACTTGCTTCTTGCTCAGGAAGTATAAACTAATGTGTCCAAAAGCTCAAACTCTCAAACCATATTGTGCTGGATGGTATGAACCAAAACTTCATAGACTTACTAATATATGGCAAAACTAAATTGTTTTGGCTATAAGCCATATTCAGTGACCCAGTGAATGATGAGGCTGCATAATCGTGTATACCTGCTAGACATACTGCCTACATGAATAGTCCTGACTGTTGTCCTATTTTGATCTCGTCACTGCATAAAAAGGAACATATCTGAGTTTGTGTCACTTTCCAACAAGATGCATTGGATTAACACCTGGTAATTAGTTGACTAGGAGTAACATGGTTTCTAAACGACCTTTTTCTGTTTATCTTGATTTCTATTTCAATTAAAGCTCTTTAGACTCGTTAACTACATTCATTCCCTTTCTGATGCCCGTCAGTCTAGATTTCAGCTTGAGGTCAATAAAGTTATTTACATTTCTGAAGCTACTTACTGCATGACGTGTGTAAAATTTAGTTAAGATTTAGATGCCTTTCAGCTTACAATATTCGCCTGTTTGCAGGTAACTGAAGAAATTGAAGAAACAAGATTCAACACAGGAATTTCTGCAATGATGGAGTTTGTGAATGCTGCTTACAAGGTTTTTTCTAAACTTTGATGCATTAGGTGTAATATCATGATTGGTTTTGTAAGTTCATATAATTACCTTGTTTATAGTTTGGAAACCTAGAAATAGGCATGAGCGAGGAATAGCATCACCAGACATACAAGCGAATTTTCTATCATGCTCATTATCCTTGTCTAATAGCAAACAGTTATTCCAATATCTGTATAGCTTTTTTGATTGTCATGGTACATAGAAAATACATACTTTTGAAATCTCACTTGTAGATTCACCCTTCTGGTACTTTGTTGCGTTTTTTTTTTTCTTGCAAACTACATTTTCTCCATTGTTTTTTTTCATATAGGTCATACATTCATATGAATGTGAATAATACGATATATTTTGATCTTACTTCTATCATCTCCTTGGTTCTGGATGCCTATGCCTAACAAGGATCTTTTTTGGGGTCATTTACCTTGATACAAATACATGCAAAGATCCAAAGTGGACACTTGTCACATCTTGGGCTTCTCCTTAGGCAAAGGAAGATCTATTCTCGGCTCAAACTAAATTACTTGAATTTATTATTTCTTCACTTCAAGATTGTAGTCTAAAGCAAAACGTGCATAGGCTACTTGTTGAATTTAACACATAATCTTAATATTGCAATTCAATGGTTGTTTTCTTTAAACATATTGATTTTTTTTTATTATTGTAGTCCCTAATTTTGTCACTCTTGGATCTATTTCTTAGTGGGATAAGCACCCAAAATCAATATTGGGGCCATTTATTTTGTTGCTTTCACCTTTTGCACCTCACATGGCGGAGGAGCTCTGGTCTCGATTAGGACACCAGGAGTCACTTGCATATGAGCCTTTCCCCGAGGTAGCCACTTTCATTTCTTTGCTGTCCTATTCTTGCCTTCGTAATTTAGCATTTTGATGGTAAACGAGATGATAGTTGCAAAATTTTACGAATTTGAAATTGAATCCCTTACTTGGTGGCATCTAAGAGCAGATATATGCTGTATGGATCAAAATGCTTGGCGAAAGAATTAGTGTATTAGAATGAGAGTATTATTGAGGTAAAGCAATTGGGACTATTGGATGAGACAGAACAAGAAATGGTATCCTCTGTGAAATAAAATAGCCATTGAAATGTTAATGAAGAGTGAAAACTTTTTGTAAAAGGGTGGTGCTTTTTAATTTCCTGCGACTGTTCTTCATCCTTGTTTCTGATTTGCACGATTTGGTCCAGGCTAGAAGTGAGTTCTTGAAAGATTCAAACATTGTGTTGCCCGTTCAAATCAATGGGAAGACCAGGGGCACCATTCTCGTCGATGAAGCGTGCTCCGAGGACGACGCAATGAGAATGGCGTCGCAGGATGAAAAGCTCTCCAAGTATTTATCAGGAAAGACGATAAGGAAGAAGATTTATGTTCCCAGAAGGATCTTAAATGTGATATTAGAACATCAGAAGGTCAGTTCATGATCATTTCTTCCATCAGCATTCTTCAGATAACACTTCGGCAGATGTAAACTGTTCTTAGATTGACTGGGCAAATCTTCAAACAATTTTGTTCTTCCAACTAATTTAATTTCAAAAAATATATATTTTATGTGTATGTCATCTATCCGCCATGGTTCACTCGTGTTGGAAGAGATGGAGGCAAGATAACAAATAAATTAGATGTAGTCAATTTTTTGAATATTATTGGACCTAAAGTTATATTTTCTGTTTAAAGAAATTGCAGAAGCGACATAAATGCCCCTCCCATTTACCAATTTTAAAAAGACGACCAGAAAAGTTTGTTATTTCAAATGCTTAAGATATTTTATTTTTATATTTAAGAAAATGAAACGATATATTTATTTTAATTTAAATTGATGGATACCATGATGCTTCGAGTGATATGATATTTTACTGAAGTGATGGGGATGACAACACATTTTGTTCAAGTTTTGTTTTTTCCCAAACAGTGGAGTTATAATGATATATATGTGATGATAGGCGTAACACAGCGGCCAGACCGCCAACCCATCTCCAAGTAAATTAAAGCGCTTCTTGGACTACATCCCGTCCCGTATATTTTGCCCACAAGTGGAAGACAAACAAGGAAGAGCTCGTCGCCTAGCAAATTAAAATGGCATATCAACGTCGTTGCGGCAGGCCAAGTTACGGTCAGCAATCAACGTTCCTGTCACCGCCACGTGCTGTGGGACTCCAAATTATTGAAGATGGCTGCTGCTGCCTTTTAATTGCCCTTCTCATCAAAAGTATTTTTTTTTTTTTCAGCAGGCAGCAGCAGCAATCGGGAAAGCTTCGCTTTCTTCAAAGGAAATTTTTTTAAAAATGAAATCACCAGGAAAAAGCAAATAAATATTTTACTTTTCAATTCTGTACAGTCAGGTACGCCAAGAACTGACTGATTCCTTCTGCCAAAAACAAAAAAGTCGCCAAACTCTTTTTTCTCTTCTTCAAGTCAAAGAGTGTTAGGCAAATGTTCTTCGTTAATTTTATGGGGGAAATTTCTTGACGGTTAATTTATGGTTTGCTATTACGTATTGGTTGATTTATTCATTAATGTTCCTTGTCCGTAGGCAACATTTATTGTGGTAGTTAGGCGGGAGGGAAGAATGCGAGTCTTCTGCTGCTCCTCAAGCAAGCATTGATTTTGAAGTGCAATTAATGATTCGTATATGCGATCCAAAGAGTGGTCAAGTCGCATCTTAATTGGCGGTGCATCTCTTACTAATTTCTCTGATTAAATTGTATGTATGAGATATACGTACTAACTTGGTCGGTATTTATCTCTTAATTAAATCAAATGGGTTAGAAATTGAATGATAAAGTTAAAAACCAAGGTCAGGACCTCCATCAATTATGCTCTCCTGCTATATCCTTCGACTTCAACTAGTCCTTTCGGCCGCTACTGAAAAATAGAAAATGTACATCTTCTTCAACAGTTCACCGGCCCCGTCCTGAACTAATTATATATATACATGTCGCTGCTTATATAAATAATATAATTTTATAAATAAAATATTTTTCTTAAATATATAATATAAAATCAAGTTTTCAGTAAACATTAGAACTATTTTATTTACTCTACCTATTATAATTATAATTGCATAATATAAAAACAAATTTTCAATATCTAATTTTTTAAAATTAAATATTAAAAACATATATGATGTATGAAGTACATTTGCTTATTTATAATTTTAATTATTTTTTTATCTACTTATGTAAAGTCACAGAGTGTACATCTCTCTAATTAGAGTAATTAGACTCTATACGAGAGGATCATGAGGCATTGAATTCAATACTCATTAAGTTTTAAAAAAAATTATTTCTCCATGTCATTACTCTTTAAGTTTTTTATTAGACAATGTAGAATTTTAATTTTTAAACTTTCTTTATGTCTATCAATGATCGTTGGTCACCCGTACAAAGTTCTATTTAATGGTATCTATTTCACAATAATATTCAACATATTAAAATATATATATATATATATAATTATATAAATACTCTTATTTAAAATTATAAATATCATATTATTCATAACAAATTTATCCTTTCTATAAACATGCTTAGGACAGCTCTAGCGCTCCAGCTCTGTAAGTGATATATTCACTAAAGTACTTTTACTTAAATTAAATTTAAAAGTGTAATTAGTTATCATATTAGTTTAATATTCCAATGGAATAAGGGTATCAGGAATGTATAATAATGTACTAAAATTAAGAATGTATCAATATTAGTTTAGATTAAAAAAAGGACTGCATATAGTCACTTAGTTTATATTTTATAAGTTAATTTATTATGGTATAAAAAAATTGAAGTAAATATTTTTTTTAAAAGTTGGTGAGTATTAAAACCTACACCTTTCTTTCTATACAGAGTAAACTGTGCACAAATAAATAAGATTTTGATTTGTTTTATATACATAAATCGTCAAAACAGAGGCAACTAAGGAACATTGTCGTTTTCCATCCAAGTTCGGCGACCACAAGATTGCGCCTTGAAATGAAATAAGAATATTTCTCACAAAAGCCATCTGGTTCCGTGCCCAATCATCTCATCCTCGCTTCAACTCCCCAGCAGCCAACAATGTGGCTTCTAAACACTTATCATCTCCGGGAAGCGATAGACGAACGACCCTCCATCGTTAGCTCACCATGTCCCTGCCCTCCTCCGTGCGAGCAGCAGGGTGACTTCCTCTGAAGCAGCTCTTTAAGCCACGAAGAAGATGATCTCCGTCAAGAACATGAAGCGGGTGGAGGCGAAGAAGATCTTGATGTCTCTGCTTCTGGGATTCTTCATTGGAGTCTCGACCTGCATCGTCGTCATCTCGGTGTATTCAAGTAATCAAATGTCCGAAATTAAAGATACATGAATTCTTATACGATGTGTTTCCTCTGAAGAAATTTCTTCTTGTTTTGCAGTGAAACAGAAGCTGTCTCTGACCTACGGAGTCTGGGTGTATCCAGCGGAAACAATCAAAAATAGTTCACTGATAGCAGGTAACATTAAATAGCAGATGCTTCTGATTAAAGTTCTGAAATGTTGCGAATTAATCTTCAAGAAGATGCAGGAAGAGGTCAGGAGGATGAAAAAGGTTTCGATAGCAGCCCAAGGAATAATGAGAACGTTACCAGTTTGCAGCAGAACTCATCACTGACAAGAGACAAGGCTGCTGCACAACAGTTAGGTGATTCCCAAATTTTGAACTAATCATGATAATAAAACAAAGTAAATCTCCAGTTGGGAGAAATGCATGTTTTAATTAGTCTCTTGTGATGATTAATTGTGGTGAATTTTATGAACTCTTAATTTGCAGAAGAGCCCCAAATGGAGACAGGGAGCAAACATGGAAAAGTTGCAGAGGAGAGCGTCGGCCAAAGCAAAACTCCATCTCCTATTGATCTCTCGACTAAGAAGGAAGAGAAATTACCAGGTATTATAATTCGATTCAGTCAGTTCGTAAATCTTCAATCGCCATCCTACTTGTCATCGATCACTTGTTGCAGATGTAAAAATCGAGCCTGCGGGAACGCCGGGGAAGCCAATCTGCGATCTTTCCAACTGGAGAACCGATATCTGTGAAATGCACGGCGACGTCAGGATTGACGCCAAGGCTTCCTCCGTCGTTCTCGTCACCGGTCACCGACCTCAAATCTCGCAGGGAAAAGATTCATGGCGGATAAAGCCCTACGCTCGCAAGTTCGACAAGTCCGCGATGCAACACATAAAGGAAGTCACCGTACGGGAGTCTCACGGCCACCTCAGGGACGACGCCCCTCGCTGCACCGTCACGAACCAGACGGCCGTGCCGGCGCTAGTGTTCGCCATCGGCGGGTACACCGGCAACTACTACCACGACTTCACCGACGTGCTGATCCCGCTGTTCATCACCGCGCGGCAGTTCGACGGCGAGATCCAGTTCCTCATCTCGACGAGGAGCTTCTGGTGGATCGACAAGTACGGCTCCATCCTCAGGAAGCTCTCGCGCTACGAGATCGTCTACTTCGACACCGACGAGCAGGTCCGGTGCCACCGGCACGTCATCGTCGGCCTCCACAGCCACAAGCCGATGTCCATCGATCCCGCCCGCGCCCCGAACGGGTACTCCATGGTCGATTTCGCCAAGTTCATGCGCGCCGCCTACGGCCTGGGGAGGGACTCGCCGACGCGAGCGGTAGGCGGGCAGCGGCCGAGGCTGCTGGTGATCCCGCGGAAGGGGACCCGGAGGTTCACCAACTTCGGGGAGATCCGGCGGGCGGCGGAGGAGGTGGGGTTCGAGGTGGTGGAGGGGGAGGCCGGTGTGAGCACGAGCGTGGGCAACTTCGCTCGGCAGGTGAACTCCTGCGACGTGATGCTGGGCGTGCACGGGGCAGGACTCACCAACTTCGTGTTCCTGCCGACGAGCGCCGTCGTGATCCAGGTCATCCCCTACGGCAATCTGGAGAAGATATCCAGGGACTGCTTCATGAGCTCCTCGCAGGACGCCGGGCTGCGCTACCTGGACTACAGCATCACCGTGGAGGAGAGCAGCCTCATCGAGCGGTACCCGAGGGATCATCGGGTGTTCACCGACCCGAAGTCGGTGCACCGGCAGGGATGGAAGAAGATGGGGGAAGTTTACTTGGACAACCAAGACGTCAAGCTCGATATTAACCGGTTTAGGCCTCTTCTGGTGAAAGCTCGGCAGATTCTTCAACAGTACTAGTTATTACTAAAGAGCAGCATCTCTCTCTCTCTATATATATATATATTCGTTGCATTCCTTTTTAAATCTGTTTCACAGAATGAGAGAATTTTGGAGTGTATCAGTCTGGGAAAGTTAACGTGCTTAACAAGTATTCAAGAAGAAAGAAAAAAAGAGATGAGTAATAAGCGTAGATCTATCTGTACCATTCATGATTTTTTAGTTGTCGGGTTTTTATGGATAATGATAAATTTATGAAAAATATAGATGGATACAGACAGTGTATTTTAATTTATTAGCTGTATAATGTTTGCAGCACCACCGTTCGATGCATGTGAGTTTGTTCATTTCTGGGCATTCTTCTTGCCCTCTACTGAAGCTTATATATATATATATGCCAATTTGCCAGACGGCAAATTCAAGAATAAATAATGACCTAGAAACTTTAGCAATTAATTAATCAAATGATTGGTTCCAGGGCACGAGGATTTAATTAATTAAGTAGAACTAGATGGACTAATCTTGTGTGAATTGTGGTACTGAAGTGCATTAATTAAGATAATTAACAGCCTATGCAGAGAGAAGGGAATTAAAAGGTGTTAAGGCTGCAGGTTCGCATAATACATACGTATGTGGTAGGTAGGACGTCCTGTCTGCTGGGTTGGGAGTAGCTGAAGCAATTAATACAAGCATTAGTTTTTGTATCGAACCGAACGGGGACACGGCCGATACACGTAGACTTCATGATCTAGACAATTTTACTGGCATGGCAAGCCCATGCCCCCCATCATCTTCACTGTTGCTGAATGGTCCAACCATCGTGGTCCTGCGTATTCTCCTTGTAATTTTATTTGAAGATACGTAAATAATCAATAGGCTTACATTTTTTTCATGGGCCAGTCCGAGCATGGGTGTTTCTGCTAAGTATATATTTATGAATATTCTGATTAGTAATCAAATAAAAAAAGGTAACTGGCAGCTAAGAACTCTTTGATTTAATTCATCTGGTTGACCTAAGAGCACATGCCGATAATCGCATAAAATGATATAATTTTGTAAGACAGGCATGTTGGATCTTCCGAACCAAGTGAGGAACCAATACATATATTACTCGTTTGTCATAATAACCTGCTTGATCCTACATCCTGTTTGCAACGAACAGATATATTGTCGATACTAAGTACTTGCTAGCTGGGATCTTGATCTTGTACTTGTTAGGGGCACACATGGTCATGAATAACATATATGCAAGCTGGGAGAAATAAATAAATGGGGGTTTGACTTCACCTTTTGATAATGATATATAGGAGGAGCATTTAATCTTTTAGCTTTTGTTCTACCTTCTCCGAGTAGATGAGTTTATTATTTGTCCCAAGAGCCGAACTACACCGCCCCCACGCCTCCAGCTAGCGATGTGAATTTTTACCCACCCATTGGGCATTGGCCGTTACTTGTATATTTCATTATTTGCTTCTACTTTAACTAGCCCTACTGTGCATGCTCACTGCTAAAGAGTATGAATTCAATTGTTCCAATATCAAATACCTGGTCATAAGTTGTAAAGGTATATGACTTTAAATTTTTTTAAAAAAATACACTATAGTCTATAGATTAGCAGTGTTGCAGAGTAAATACTTAATATAGAAAGATACACCTCAAAGAATACTCCTTATTTCCTTTGATGTACAGGTGAGGTGTTGCTGATTATTTTATGTTAGGAGTCAAAATAATAATAATAGATGACTTAGAAATAAGGTACTTATCTCCTGGTTTATGGGATATTTATTGTGGTGAGATATAAGTATTACATACAAGTTAAAAAAAATTAATCATTTTCAGTTTAAAATTATTAAGAAGTGAGATATGGATTGAGTGGTGACAAGCTCATCTTAATTAGCTCTTCAAACTTCTTTGCTGTTTTTTTTTAAAAAAAAAATCAAGTTTATACTACTTTTTAATTGTTATTAAATAATTTAATTATACTTTGATCCAAACTTAATCTTTCCTAAATGAATTTATCAATTATAATTATTAAATTAAGAATAGATTCGACACACAATTTTTTTATATGAAAAAAAGATACAAACTGAATTGAAGATTGTCCTCCTACCTACCCAGACATGCGCCACAACCAGATTATGGTGATGTAAGGTAGAGAGATAAGGGGGAAATGGTCCAGCAATTAGTGCATTGAGCATTATAAAACTTTTGTTGATATGTTCTACTCCACAATGAAGGGTCCACAAAATTTACCTTCGTAATATTTTGCTACACTATCTTAAAATATAATTTTTATCTAGTTGAGGTGCAGTTGGCTCTTCTGCATTATCCATAAAAAACTTATAATACCTGAAATTAAACTTTTTGAGCTTTTTTTTTAGTTTGCGAAGAATCCCCTATGTTTACATAAAGCTTATAACAAACGATGCACTGAATCAGCAAATGCCAAATATAGCATTGAAGATTTCAAAATTAAGTTTCAAAAGTTGCTGCTTATTTCATAAACCATCTATGCTCTGAAGATGAAATTTAATACACCTTCCAGATGCTTTCCCCTGCTTTTTTTTCCCCCGAAAGAAGCAGAGCTTTGAATCAATTCCATGCCTCGGACAAAAGCAATAGCCAATAGACGGAGAAGGACGAGCAGGTGAGATGCCACCGATGGTCAACTACGCATTCATAGTTTGCATCCATCACTCACCCACCACGGAGATGAAATCGTAGTAACAAAGCTTAACATAAACTTGCAAGCACGCCACACACAATAAAATACTGAGATGGTCCATCATCATCTCGCCCGTGGCATGAGGCTGGCAGAGGGCTCAACTATCACCTCGGATGTTGGTGTTGATGCCTTTAAGAAATTGATCTCCTCGCCATCCTTATCCTGAAAGAGCGAGCGAAGAGTTTAATCCAAAAAGATCGAAGCCCGCCCGCACGCCTCCGTCGGAGATGCCGACCAACATGAAGCTGCTGCGGAACACCGGCCAGTTGCAGCGATTCCGGTTCATGATCCTCGTCATCGGCTGTTTCCTCGTCTCTATGACCTTCATCATCATCTCCAGGCCCCTCGCTTTTCCAACTCGTGAGTTCCTCCCATCTTGGCTGACCTTTTCCTTCGTGTTTTCATCTCGATTTAGGGCGGATTTCATCAAAATATTTGTTTCGATTGAACTCTTGCAGTTGGTCCGAGGTCGTCCTCGCCTCCTCAAACCCCACGTGAGCTCTCTCTCTGCCTTGTGCTCCTAATTCAGGAACTTTGTTCGGTGATGCTGGTTGTGTTAGAAGTTCTTAAGCTGCTATTAGCTTTTGATTTCTGGATAAAGATTTGCTCCCTGTTGCAGAAAAGAATAGAGCGGATAATCTCCAGCGGGCAAAGAACTACAGCACTGTTGCTGACACAATGATGGAGGAAAAGAACGAGATCGATGAACTAATGGGTAATTTAGCAAGAGATAAATGGAGCGTAGATTTATTATTCTCAAAATCTAATTTTGGATTTCTACTCCGTGACATGTTGCAGAAACCACAGTGGAGACAGAGGACGAACAGCGCAGCAGATTGACCCTACCAACAGTTTCCAATTACACGATTAATGATAACCTTCAGGAGGAGAACAAGACCACTCCCGACGAGCAGCCACCAGGTATGTCAAATGATCATTACTTTATAGTAAAGATTAATTGATGATCTTGTGAAATATCTTCGTCGCGATCTGCAGCTGAGGAGGCGGTGGAGATTACTGTGGAGAAGAAGCTGTCGTGCGAGTTTTCCGATCCCCGGATCGATGTCTGCGAAATGTCCGGCGATGTCAGAATCCCCGGAAACTCTTCCGAGATCATCTTCCTGGAGTCGCCGGGGAGAAACGAGGTGTTCAGACTCCGGCCGTACGCCCGAAAGGGGGACGAGGGCGCGCTCAGCCGCGTGCGGGAGCTGTCCGTGAAATCCGCCCCCGCGGGGCCCCAGTGCACCGTCCGCCACCGCGTCCCCGGCGTCGTCTTCTCCGCCGGCGGGTACACGGGCAACCTCTTCCACGACTTCACCGACGTGCTCATCCCTCTGTTCATCACCGCCCGGGAGTTCGACGGCGAGGTCCAGCTCGTGGCGACCGACATGAACCCCTGGTGGGTCTACAAGTACCTCCCGGTGTTCCAGACGCTCTCGAAGTACCCGGTGGTCAACCTGGACAAGGAGAAGGACGTCCACTGCTTCACGAGGGTGTTCGCCGGCCTCCGGGCCCACAAGGAGCTGAGCATCGACCCGGCCCGCGCGGCGCGCGGCTACTCCATGGTCGACTTCGGGAGGTTCCTGCGGGGCGCGCTGTCGCTGGAGAGGGAGTCCGTCACGAACATCGAGGACCTGGCGGGGCGGCGGCCGAGGATGCTGATCATCGCGCGGAGGAAGAACCGGGCGTTCGTGAACCTGGGGGAGATCACGCGGCTGGGGGAGCAGCTGGGGTTCGAGGTGGAGGTGGACGGGGCGGAGGCGGAGGCGGCGGCGGAGGTGGGGAAGCTGGCGAAGCTGGTGAACTCGGTGGACGTGATCGTAGGGGTGCACGGGTCGGGGCTGACGAGCCTGGTGTTCCTGCCGCCGAACGCGACGGTGGTGCAGGTTGTGCCGTGGGGAGGGCTGGAGTGGCTGTCGACGCTGGACTTCGGGGAGCCGGCGAGGGACATGAGGCTGAACTACGTGCAGTACAGCATCGGGGTGGAGGAGAGCACGCTGATCGAGCAGTACCCGAGGGAGCACCCGGTGTTCAAGGACCCCTACTCCTTCCACAAGCAAGGGCTGGGCGTGATGAGGTCCACCTTCATGGAGAAGCAGGATGTGAAGCTTGACGTCAAAAAGTTCAAGAATGTGCTGTGGAAGGCGCTCGAGCATATCATTCAGTAAAAGTAGAGGAAGGAAGGAGGCATCATCCATTTTTCTTTTTCTTTTTTTCCTTTTAAAAGAAAATATATTACTTAATTCTTTTCTCGTCATTAGGTATAACGAAGGGAATCAGGGTTTGATTGCTGGGTAGTGAGGTTGTGTCTTGAGTTTGGAAATTTTTATACAGCTGGTGAAAAATTTGAAAGCATTTCAGGAAGCAAAAGAACCCTGGAGGTTTTATTGGGCTGAGATGTAATGCCAAGTGTTCTTGCTGTGAGTCTGTTGAGCTCTCAAATGCAAATGTTTAGAAGACGGGGACGAGGATGACGACGGCATGTCTTTGGGCGCGTCAGGTTGAGGTCCGGAAGTAGTATTTGGTGGCTTTCGAAGTTGCCGTCTGCTCGCTGCTCTCAACCATTGCTCTGCTCTGCTCTGCTCTGCTCTGCTCTGCTATCTTTTACCGACAAAGGACCACGGAGCAACGCGCCCCTCTCATAATTAATTGGTACTGAGGAAACACTTTACAGGCTTGGAGCTGCTTCCCGAGATTAACATGATGGGCACCATCATTTTTTATTAGAAAAAGTTGGATAATTAATACGGTAAAAAGTAGCGAAAGGTTTTACCTTTTCATTTATATTTCCTTAATTTAATTATTCATTGTAAAACTTAAAGCATCTTCACTTCATCTTTTAGCAGGTTAGTAATCAGAGCAGCAACCCACTTGCTACTGTACATCAGGCGTAGCCGTGGCACTTCAGAACTTATGTGGAAGCTTAGGCTATTTGGGTTTTAAAATATCTTAAATTATTTTTTAAAAAATCGTCCTCGTATTAACAAAGAACAAGTACGATAGATGGGGTTTTCATTAAAAAAAACTACATACTCTAAAACCAGAATTGAGCAGAGGAATTCAGGCAGCATTATATCCATCGGTCTCAGTCTCAGGCAGTATCGTCACCTTCAACCCTGTACACTGCCCTGCTGTGTTCACCTGTCCATATAATATATATATATATATATATATAGCTAGTTAGACGACACACACGCATGCGTCCAATTAACGAAGACAAAGACAACCAAAGGGGTGACATATATATATATATACACGTACAATAATGTAATATTAAAAATTGAGGAAGAAGAAATTAATAAGCATCGCATCGAGCTGTTTATGTCACAGGACGATGCATATGGAAAATAATAATAATACACGTGAGCGCATGTGGCATCGGGCCGCCTGGTGGCAAGTAGTCGGTCACCCCAAATTAATGGTCTAAATAACAACAAACGTAGACAATTTACGAACGATGATGATGCACCCCCCCCTCCGGCCTCCCCAAATTATGTAGACAGAGGGTTGGCACGTATGTGTGGGTGTGTGGGTGGACTTTGGGAAGGGAAATATGAAATATATAAAATGTGCATTGCATGGTCCCTTCATAACATATATATCCGCAGGTGTTCGGCGTTTTCCTGCTTACAGCTGTCCTGATAGCTCCTTCCCATCAAACCAATTAGATTAACTCACGTCTGCTCTCTTCTTCCCTTTTTTTATTTTACTTAATTACTTCATTTTCGGCAGCTCTCTTTCTGCTGCCTTCCAAAGACAATCAACCTTCTTTTATTTATATATATATATATATATTTAATGGCCATTTTTTCAATTTTAGTTTATGTGGATGTGTAATTTTTTTAATAGGGATAAGTGATTAGTGATATGATGGTTGACGCGTTACCTTAGATTGAGAGGATGCTTTAGGATAATGATTTAGAAAGGAAATATTACTTCAGATAACGTCGATGCTGCACAAATTTAAGTCGATTTCTTCCTAACATAAAGGTATCATTTTATAATTATGAGCAGTAGGGTTATTAGCTCTTGGTTGAGTGCAGAAAATGGAATATAATATTATGTTATATAATCGAAGTAGTCTTATGGATTTATCCAAAAAATTAAGCACATGTATATTTTTAAAAAATACGGCAATAATTATATCAATTTTTTTATTGTGCACTGCCCAATAAATTAATTTCACCGTCTGATTTCAAAATAAATTTTTAGATTTTTAAAACTATATCGAGAATTATTATGAATATTTAATGATTACATTTCTAGTGGTCTAAAGATTATTTTTTTAAAAACTTAATGAGTTTTGAATTTAAGACCTCATGATCTTCTTGTACAGAGTCCAATTACTCTAACTGGAGAGATATACAAATATTTATTAATATGTGATTTTAAAAATTGTTCAAAGTTCATAGTAGTTCGATATGAATAAAAAAGGATATGTATTGGCATTTTTGATGATGTGATTTTACAATTGATTGATGCTCTAATCGATACTATTTTTTAATTTATATTAATTCAAGATCAACCATAGGTGAATTGATGTCAATAAAGCCTCGAAGATGCTAAGATTGAAGATGATGGATCAAAATACATCCTCTATCATTGACTGCATTAATACGATTTGGAGGTTATTTGGCTCACATTTTCTTCAAATTAATAAAAGAGAATATAATATTCTTCTTCCTTAGTATTATTGACTACTTGAGGTTCATATATATATATATATTAATAAGATATACTTATACTGATTTATTGAGACTCACCCCCTGATCTATTAGATCTGACATAAGATTTTTTAAAAAGTTCGACGTAATATGAAACATGATATAGCTAACATTGTACTATGCTATTCATGAGCTACCCATGTATAGTATATGTTTTGCCCACTCGCTAGGTGCACATGAGTTTACCACATTAATGATAAAGTGTCATATCCTATCATTAAATTATAAAGTTATGATCTATTATGATATGAGGTGGATTCGATGGGTATCTTTTTTTTTTTAGAACTGGATGAGTATAAATTTTCGTATAGAAAACAATCGTTCTAACTAGAGGATATTTCTCATTTATTACATCTAATAAATTAGCATGTGTGTATATATTAAGTCAAGAACTAATTGTATGTTTTTTCTGTTAATTAATTAGAAATAAGTCAGGCATGATATGAGCTTGGAACTAATTAGCGAGGTTAGTTAAAGTCAAACAGAGCGATCGTTGTAATAATGGAAGAAAAAAAGAAGAAGATGTAATCGATCAAATGATTGGACCGGGACACCTGAGCATACCACTGCATTCATCATATACATCATCCAAGGACGAAATAAGATATATCATATACCTGTGAGGGCCTTTTTATTGATATGATGACCGAGAAAAGCAATCATGCCGTCGTAAAGAAATCTTATAATTAGCCGCCCACGTTGGCCAATTAACTAAGAAATCCATTCACCCATGCATGCATCGATCAGGGCCATATAACTTCAATCCCCGTACATGCAAAACCCTAATATTTAGTAATGCTCTTTTTTATTCAGACCTGTACATGTTTTTTTCTTTCTTTTCAACGATTCTTCTAGACGAAAACTGCAGCACGCATTGCATTATGCCGAGGGATTTATGAAGGGGGAGATTCCAAACAGCAAGCTGCTTTGATCGGCATTCTCCTAATTAGTCGGCAAGGATTTAAATAAATTTGAAGGGATGGGGACAAATCAACCGACAGTGGAGCGTACTATCAATTTATGCTGTCTCCCATTGATTAGTATATGACGACGCGAATTAATGTAAGGATCGACTAGGTGATCATGATATGGGAGAATAGGAAAAATATAACGACTGTGGAGTTAAGTAACTTTTATCTTTTAACTATATTTGAGAAAGCCAACACATAACTGGACCGAGCACAGATCCATCGGTTAAAGCTAAAAGTAGGTGAGAAACCGGTTCGCTTAAATTTATATATATATATTTTTATAAAAAATAATGTTTTATCATTTTATTTTGTTTTAGTTTGTTTGATTAGGTTAAAAATGAGTGTATTTTTTTTTAAAATATGGACTATATAAATAGAAGAAGGTAAAACCAGTTCTAATTTCCATATTTATCATGTATGCAAAAAAAATTAAATTTAAATTTAAGTCATGATGTATTCAATCTTAATAATGTATTCTCTGATCTAGTGATTTAGATTTTGTATGCCTAAATAGAGCTCTCTAAATATTGACACAACAAAGTAAGTTTAAAAAAAAAAAGAGGCTTATGCTTGCATAACATTATAGCGATAATAATGTGCTGTGATGATGTTTAGTGTTATATTTATTGTCTAATAATTTTAAATGCATCGAGGATTAAGTTTAAATGATCAAACCGATGGAATATAATTATAATATAACCTAAATGGATTTTTTTTTTCTCTTTCCACTGCCGGTAAAATCCAATAAAAAAAGACAAATCCAAAGGGTTGACATTTAGCACCGGGAGGGAGGGGCATCTGCTCTCCCACCTACAACCTCCATCATCCAGCCTTCAACCCACAAGGCAGGGAAACTGGAAAGGAAATGCAATGCACGATGTGTCATCATCATCATCTTCTTCCTTTCTTTCTCTTGAAATGATCAGCCAATAACACGATGAGAGCAGGAGAGACACTAATCATTTTTCCTACATATCTGAAATATACAAGCTCCCAATTGCAACTGTGATTCGATTTCAGCTTAATTAATTACATTCTATAAATTTCGCCTATTATTTCCCCCGATTTAAAGACGCCTTATGAATTCTTCATCTTACATCAAATGAAAGCAAAAATCAATTAATTAAAAAAAATCAAAAAGTGTTTTTTTTTAAATAATACTAATAACAGAGTCAAAGAGCCCCCTTCCGCAATGCCGTCGCTGACGCCGCCGCCGCCGCCGCCGCCGCCGCCGCCTCAGGCCTGTTTGCGGCCGTGAGGAAGGTGCTTGAGCGCCTCCATGAGAGTGTTCCTGAGCCTCCCGAGGTGCGGCCGGACGTTCTGGTTGTCCAAGTATATCTTGCTCAGCGCGCTCCATCCCTGCTTGTGGATCGAGTAGGGATCCTTGATCACCGGGTGATCCTTGGGGTACTGCTCGCTCAGCGAGCTCTCGTCCGCCTGAATCCGGTAGGCGATGTACTTGAGCTCCATCTCCGGCGCCGCGTCCCCGAAGGTCTCCCTCGCCAGCCAGTCGAGGCCCCCCATCGGCACCACCTGTATCAGCACCGCCCCCGCCGGCAGGAACACCATGTTCGTCAGCCCCGCCCCGTGCACGCCGATCATCACGTCGGCCGAGTTGACCAGCCGCGCGAATTTGGCCAGATCGGTGGTCGAGTCCGGCTCCGCCACCCGCACGTCGAACCCCAGGCTCATCGCCATGTCCGCCATCCCCCGCTCGTTCAGGAATGCCCGCGTCCGCTTCCGCGAGATGATCAGCAGCCGCGGCTTCCGCCGGATGTCCCACGCCTCCCCCGTCGGCGCCGCCGTCGCCCGCTCCAGCCCGTACGCCCGCCGCAGCAACGCCTTGAAGTCCGCCGCCGAGTACCCCGTGGGAGTCCGCGCCGGATCGACGGCCATGTCCTTGTGGAAGGTCAGCCCGACGATGACGCGGGGGAAGCAGCGGACCGCCGCCGGGTCGTCGGCTCCCGCGTCGACGATGTCGTAGTTCGAGAGCTGCTTGAGGATGAGCGAGAACTTGCTCACCCACCACGGCTTGCTATCGGCGATCACGAACTGAACCTCGCCGCCGAACTGGTAGGCGGAGATGAAGAGGGGGAAGAGGACGTCCGTGAAGTCGTGGAACAGGTTCCCGGTGAAGCCGCCGATGGAGAAGACGAGCGCTGGGACGGCGTAGCGGGCAGTACACTGAGGGGGCGGCTCGCTGCCGGCAGGGAAAGGCTTCAGCGTCCACTCCTTGATGTTCTTCATGGCCGGGGGGTCGTGGTTCCTCTGGTAGGGCTTCGTCTTCCATTCCTCGTTCGTCAAGGAAGGGGGCAGGAAGATGGTGCGAGAGCTCGCTTGCAGTCTTATGCCGCCTGCCGCGTCGCAGACGGTGGATCTCTTGCTCGTGTCGGAGCATATCGGCTTGGTTGGATGCTCTCCAGCAGATCCCCTTTGGGAAATCACAGCATTCCCTTCATCTTCTTCCTCCTCTGCAGCAAAAATAGATGAATTTTTCATGATTTCCGGCAATTTTTCATGTCATCAGAATCCAGATTCAGCTTTTCCTTTTTCTTTTTTTTCTTCTGTCGTCTACTTTTACTCCGCTTTTTTTTATAAAAAAATATTAATTTTTGGCCAAGAATCACGACTTTTAATTAAAATCCATCATCTTCATCCACAAGTTTCTCAAGACAACGAAAATTAAATACCAGGAAGAGCAGCAGCAGCAGCTTCTCGGCTCTTCTCTGTTTCCATGGCCAAAGCTTCCATGGAATCCCTATCTCTCAGCATCTGTGATTTCCCTGCGAGCAAGAAGAAGAAACGAACAAGCACAGGATGCAGTATTAGAGAAGGAACGAACGAACAAAAGAAGGGATCGAATCAAGAAGGAAGAAGAGCGAAGGGGAGAGAGAGAGATCAGGCGGCACACCGTAAGGAGCAGAGCAATAGCGAGCCTTGATGAGGGAAAGGACGCAGAGGGAGAGGAGCATGGCGACGATGATGAAGACATTTCCGGTCCGCCTAGGCTCGAGTCTGGGAGGAATCCTGTGAGACTTCATCCTTCCTCTTCCTCTTCCTCTTTGCAGGAAAAAAAAACTCTTTTTTTCTCTTATTTGGGGAGTTCAAGAGTTGAAGGATTCAATTCCCATAAGGAGTCTCCTTTGACTAAATGCAGGGAAGCAGAAGCAGCAGCTCGATTTAAGCAATTCCATGCGGATCTTCTCCTCCTCCTCCTCCTCCTGTAAACAACAACTCTTGCATTAGAAAAAGGGCCCGGAGGAGATGCGAACAAGCATGGCATATTTTTTTATCACTCTTTGGTCTCGACTTCACTTTTGTATTATCATAAATAATGACCCTCCTTTAGGCCTTTTTTTGGGGGGATGGATAATGCAGGGTTTACCTTCGTCCTATATAGTTAAATTTAACAAGGTAAATAGATAGATAGGATGATGACGGTGGATTCTATCTTCCATCATTTTCACATTTTTAAACAAATCAATTTAAACTTAATCAGATTTTTTTTACTAATATTTCATTAAGTCAAGCATACGAACACTGCAGAAACCCATAAGTATTATTAAGATTTTGGTAAGTGAGCAAACTTCAAAACCAATACGATTAATGGATGGATTATCACAATCACATCAATTTTAAGTCTCACAGAAATATTTATAGTTCATTTTATTAAAATTTGAAGATGAAAAATGAACATCTTGATGATTTTATTTATTAAAAAATAAAAGGGAAAGATTTTAAAAGACAAAAAAATAATTCAAGAACGAGTTACATAGAGGGATCAGTCTCAGCCTCATCCATAACAAATTGGGTACCAAAATCCAGCAGGACACGGCATGTTCTGAAGAAGACTGAACATGACTTGAAAAATAACAAAATTAGGGTTTGGTAGGATGTTGAGCGGTGGAAATTTCAAATGCTCAAAGCTGAATGAGCCAGGAGTTGACCTTTTCCGAGCCGGGCATTAACAATATATCGATGTGTAAGGGAGTAAAAAAGAAATTAATTTCCTTCTCCCTCTTTTTTATTTTTTTTAAAATAAATAAATAAATAGCCTAATTGAATTAGAGGTAATGTTGTTTGAGATGAGAAGACTAATTATTGACGATCAAAGCCTTTACTTTAATTAGTTAAAAGTTTATTTTCATTACTGTTTTTTTTTTTTAAAAAAAAGATCTACTCTCATGCAATATCTTTTTCTTAAAGTTTATTCTTTCGAGAGACATACCCCTAAAACTCACATAATTGGCCCCGTCTTCACTTTAACATACCCTATATATACATACACAGTTACACATACAAATTATATATAAAGTAGAAGCGCACATGCACGAATACGACAAAGCGGCATTTGATATAAAAATTCGACATAAAACATTTTTTAAAGTCCCACGAAAAATAATGGAAGCATCGATTCGACGAACTAAAAAAAAGGGAGGACTTAAAATCCAACGGTTTAGATTTAAAAAAAAGGCCAAGTCCCCCCACCCAAAGTGCTACCCGTTCGTGTCTCGCAGTCATCATGGCAGCATCCCCGTCAGCTTCGTACGCGTATATATGAGGAGCAAATCGGCATCGGCATCGCTGTTTGAATAATGAGGATGTGGTCCGTCTTCCATATGAGTTGTTCGCGGGAGTGGGGCATGTGTATTTATAAATATATAAATAGAGACGCAGCTTAGGCAGGATTAGATTAGATTAAATGGGAAATGCATTAAATGGAGAGAGACGGAGGTAGGCCATCAACCCACCTTCCTTCCAGCCGAGCGTTGATTTAATTTGGAAGTCCATGCATGCAGCATCCATACATTACACTTCCAGCAAGCAATCAATGCGTATGTATATTTATATGTCAAAGTAGGTAGGCATAAAAAAAAGAAAAAGGAGAGGAGATATTGGAATTTATTTAAAGGCCTCCTCCGATATCCTCATCTTTGCCACTTTTTGCTCCACCGCTGCAGCATTATACACTGCGGTGTCCCAAAGAAGAGGCGTCTATAAACACACACGCACACTCTCTTGCTGTAGAGTAGTAGTAAAGTAATTGCTCAATAAATCTGATGCCGGAGGTCAGTGAGGAGATGCATCACACTCACCCAGCACAATAACTGAACTGGATTCACAGTCTCCACAATTTATATGACCATGATGCAGGAGGAGGAGGAGGAGGAGGAGGCTACTGCTGCTGCTGCATCCCGATCATTAAGCCATCTATCTTCCTTAGAATAAATACTGAGAAAAGCCTCTCTCTCTTTTTTTCCTTCCTTCTCAGGTAAAATAAAAGAAAAATATTTTAAACTTTTCAAACTAAGAATCAAGAAAAGAGTTAAAAAAAAATATTTCTCCAAAAGGCGTTGCAAACGTGGATTTCCATGGCGTCCGTTCTGCCTATGTAATGGGAGGGGTAACATGCCCTAGATTTTAGAGGCTGCTACTGCCATCTCATCTGTTCAGGTCAATGATGCCCTAATTGTTAACTAATGGCCTTTTCAAGAGACGATACTCTGAATGCAGTGGCCACGTGCAAAGAATTCATCCCAGCAATAACCTACGCACACCCCTTCGGGGATGCATGGAGATTTAAAACTACATCAATTTAAAAGAAAACATCGATTGCTTTCACTCTTCTCTAAATCTGAACCAAACCAAACTGATTAAAGAAAAGGGATTTTATAGGTTGTGAGCTACCCGATAATAATTATATTGCATCATATGATCTGTTAGATCTACTTCTAACCCTCCACCCAGTTAACAAAATTGATCCTTTTTTTTCCACTTTGATTTGATTCGGTTCAAATTTTATAACATCAATCAACGATAAAAAGTCCAATTAAATAAACTCGCGCACGCATCCGTAATCATGACGTTTATTGATTTTATTCAGTTAAAAAGGTTCTGACGACAATAACGAACCTAAACTACTCAAACCTAATACGGATTCATAGTATAATACTACGTAGGTTCAACAACCGTACCAATTATGTACCGTAAAATGAACTAAAAAGAAATATAACGTTAACTAATATATTGTATTTATTTTTTAATCGATACGTTGTTATAGTTGCTACCATGGTCGTTGGCGTGGACATAGTACGAGCAATATGTTCTCAATTCGGGCTTTTAGGAATTTTTTTGTGATTGTTAGCAAGGTCTTGCAACTTATTTGGTTGGCCAACGAGAAAAGAGAGAGAGGGAGAGATTTAAAATAGATGGCATTTGCATGCTTAAATTATATATGTCGCCGATGATGGAAAATGATCGTATGGGTAATGGAGAGATTTAGTGAAGACAAAAAGAACTATCACGTTACGAATCAATTCTGGATATTACGGATGAACATTTGTATATAAATATAGGGTGAAGCAATTATTAGAAGGTGGAAGGCAACATCACATATAAAGTGCGGATGTTGATTAATTAGTAATACGACGAGAAATTACGTTCCTACGAACCAACTTGCATGTAACTTTATATATTCAATTATTTAAAGGTGTTAATATATTATACTCCAAAGTGATAACACAGTTGATGATGTTGAGTGCCCAATATAAGGACAAAATAGCATGGGTTATCTTGCGACTCAGACATTAGATCTAAAAATTTCTTAGATCCTCTTGGTTCAAATATTAGGCGCATACTGCAACCTTGCAGTAAATTTGATTAATTGATCAAAAGTTTTTGTCAGAACATGTCTCCTTCGTATTTCTCCATATACCTTCACCGCAAGGCTAGCAATTAGCTGTAGGAACGTTGTTTGTACTCGCAAGCAGCTACTTGTAGCAAACAGTTCAAACCCAACTTCCATAAGAACGTGCAGTAGCTGCTGGGATACCATTCAATCCCCAACCGGGCTTCCGATTGAAGTCAAGAATCACCATATTGCATTCATTCTCTTTAAGATGTTGCGAGCCACTCTGCTCATATATTTATCTATATGTTATCTGTCTATACTCACTTATCTTTCAATTCTGTAAATTAGTCATCTAATAAACTATAAATCTGTGAGATATCAATGTCATAAGCCTAGCTAGTATGTCATCATCCGTCAGTACTAATACAATGCTGAACCATTAAGCTTTTTTTTTTAGAACCTTATGAGTCTTGAACCTAAGACCTCATGATCCTCTCGTATAAAATTTAATTACTCTAACCCGTCAGTACTAATATCATGCTATACCATTAAGTTGATCAAAATATTTATAAATGTAGGCCGACTGCTTAAAGGATGGTCGAAATTTAAGGACTAGGGAAAATGCTAGTCGATGCATCATTGTGAATCGAAATAACGTTGAAAACCATCCTTGAGCAAGTTGGAGCTTACACAATTAATTTGCTTGAAGGTCCAAATAGTATTTTCAAGTATATCCTTGAATTTTCCATACATCAAAGAAACCCAATTGCTATCTTCCTCATTCCGTAGAGAAAGAACTCGGTTTTCTCCAATCATCCTTCTAACAGTACTTGTCCCAGGCATCAACGCTTCCTTTCCATTTCTAGCTTACAAGATGGAAGGATTTCCTTACTTTCTGGGCTTCCATAGGTAGTCCCTGATTTTGATCTATTTCATAAATTGCTTCTGGACTCCTTTCATCGTTGTTGAAACTTTTTTTATTTACCCACATATATATATATATATAATGAGCGTATGAATAGGACGTCAATCTTTTCAGCGTTTGATACTCTTGCATTTGCCCTGATGTTCAAGCACCCTAATGCCTTACTTCCAACGTCCTACTATGATCAAGGGAATTAATGTATGGAGTCTAGATACTTGAACCACATGCTTCCGTCTTTTAACTGCTGAGACTCATGAATCATCCTTTTACTACTTTGATAGCATCTTCCTGGAAAAATCTTCTCACTCGCTTGTGTTCACTCTCTACCCTGAGCATGTGTGCCATAAGATGCTCAAAACCATCTGAAGGAACTTAGCTGATCTCTGTGTTCTTTTTATAAAAATAATGGTGTCTTAGCAAACATTCAGTGGCTTATATTAACAATTTTTTAAACTTTGGGAACATTCTTCGTCTCCTCAACAAAGTTATTCATATGAGAGGAGAGCATGGAGTTGCTGAAATAACATAAACAGATAGGAACAAATCAGTCAGCTTATATAATGCTTTTATATCTTTTGAAGACTTTTTAAATATACCATTTGATTTGCACATAAATCTAGTTTAGCTTAAGCAAGATCTTAGGCATCTGATATATCTGCATAAAAGTGCGTATTGCTCATGATATGAAGAAGCGTTACCTCATTTGCTTTGTCAAAAACATTCTCTAAATCCAACTTTACTATGAAGAAGGGACACACTTCCTGTTGGCTTTACCTATTGTGCGCATAGTTTCAGATAAGTTCAGAACACTTAGGAAAAATGCTACAGGCTAGTTGTTGGTTGCCTGAGTAGAGTATCGAAGTAGACTGAATAACAATTCAAAGGTTGTTGATTATTTAGATGACATAGATGATTAAGAGTACATGAGTGCATGGTGACCAGATTGGGTCCGTATTCTATAGATACATATATGAAAAGGAATTGGATCCAAGAGGTCATCCTGTATTGATTGATAATCAGTAAAGACTTAGGAGAAGTTACGAGTATCAAAATGAATATATACAACTGAGATATGAACATGTACAAGTATCAGAAAGAAAAGATGGCAGCAGCAAATGAGTAGCCTTCCAGTGTTAAGAGTGCCTGGAATCAGCTACAGGATTCCCTACTAGATTGTGATACGTCGGCCGATACGCATAGTATCAAGCTGTTGCATATTGAACAGCAGCCGCCTTCAAGTTTAAATTGACTTCTGATTGGAGAAAGCAGTCCATGAGAGTTTGGAATTGTGGCAGGTAGATCTGCAACCGAGGAACAAAAACTTGTACAAAGACTTGATTTCTTGAAGCCACATGATCTTCACTCCAGTATCATCCTAGGCCTCATGGTTGAAGACCTATTTGTTCCGAGCAATCCAAAGTGCCCGTAGACAAGTCCGCAGCATCTCTGCCCGGTAGGACCTAGGAATATTGGCTGGGTCCTTATTCTGATTCTGTTGCAGCGTTACAATAGGATTAGTAGAATATATATCATATCAATCACTGGGACAGATTTGACGATTAATAGTAGTAGAAAAAAACCATTTGAAATGCCTTCTACTTTATTTGATGCTGAGATTTTGAAAAACATCTTTACATTCTTTTTTTGTTGTCCCTGTTTATCTTATTTCAGTTAAGGGTGCATTTGGTAACATGAACATCAAGGTTTGCCACATGACTTCATATATACTGCTTTGTTCAATAATTTTAAAGTAACAAGCTTATGTTAACTCACTAATATAAATTACACATTTATTTCTAATTTTTAAGTAGAAAATGAACATCAAAGGGGATTTTAAGTATAAAATCTAATTACTCTAATTAAGAAGTGTCTACACTTTACTTAAGATTGAAAAGAAAGAAAGAAGGTAACATCAAAATATGTAAAATATAATCAACATAGCACATGAATATATTCGCAATCATTTATCTTATAAAAGAAATGACAGTCAAGAATATATAGGTAGATCTTCTCTTTCAGCTAGCTGGGTGAAAACATTGATTAATACTAGAAGAACGTATAATATTTTTTTTTCAAAGCTAACTAGATAAGGGAAATTTTTTGAAGGATATATGTATATATGACCTTATTCTTGATGGATAAGAAGGTGCATAACAATTTATCCTCCTAATCATAATGGAATAGAATCTACACCGACTGCTATATATATATATATAATTGTATGCGGTGCAATCATCACATGGCGGAATATAACCATTCCACATGTCCTACTCCTACCAGAGGGGCCTCCTACTATTTGATTTCTTTAATTTGTTCGTGCCAAAAAAAGGGGAAGATTCTTTTTATCGTAGAACGATAATTGTGCTTTTGGTGCCTTCATAGCTCGCTACAATTTGTTGTTTTATTTGCTGTGAAGGTTACAGTGCAGTAGCTCTTATACTTCAAACGTATGAATTCTAAATATATACGATATTTTATAATGTATTTCCAAGTGTTCGCACATATATTTACTTTATGCTATCTTTTTGAAAATTCTAACATCGACTAAACTTTTGCCTCCACATATCTATCTAAGAAAATTAAAATTATTTTGAATATGTCCGCATAATTATATAGTTATATCCGGAAGACTTATAATTACAGAGTTTCTCGTTATTCTTCGTCGCCCTAATTAAAAAATTCATACTGTTGGAATTTGACTTTGCAAGGGGGAAAAAAAAATCAAATGCTTGCTGCCCACAACATGAATATGTATTCTTCTCGAACACGGAGTGGAGTGATAAATAGGCAATATAAAGTCACGAACTGCACGCGTCGACTCGTCAAAGCCGACCAAACTCAACTTGCTAATTCCCTAACTTGCTGAACTCTTGTGGAAATCCGATCCGTGATCATACTTAAAGCTATACATGCACATGAGCAGGTTAAATAGATCCAAAATGCTAAAGGAACGAGTACTTTTATAATTAATAAATATCCTTGCTAGTTCTATTTTTCCAAAATAATAAGGAATGATCCACGTCCGGCCATCACCATCCGTCCCACACTCGACCGTCGCCATTCATGGATGGCCTCCTTCCGAGAGCGGCAGCCCGCAGGCAGGCTCTGGTGATGGTGCACGGGCCATTTGTCCGCCCGTGCCCTCCTCTCCTGCCGCCCAACGTGACCCGTCTGTCGCCTGCGGAAGTCCCGCCCCGGCACGGCAAGCCGAAGAGAACGGTGAGGAACGAAGAAGCGTCCAGAAACCAAAGGAAAGCAACAGAGAGAGAGAGAGAGAGAGAGAGAGAGGGAGGCGGTCGAGGTGATGAAGTGGGCAAGTGGCGGGGGGAGGGAGGAGGCCAAGTTGCCGGACCAGGCCATGACATCTTCCTTTTCCGCCGTGTCGACGGTTTTGGGGATCGAGCGGGTCTCGGCGATCGACGCATCGGCCGACAGCGCAGTGGCGGATCGGCCCTCCCGTGCCCGGAGATCTCGGCCGCGTGCAGGCTTACGTATATTTTAATCCTGTCGTAATCGAGATTTTGTTCGTCTGATTGAGATCTCAGCAAATGATTTGAGATCTTGTTCGTATCACTTCACAATCGAGATTTGGAGTGGTCGGGGGAGATGCTGGACTGCTGCTTAAGCAGTGCTTCTTCTCCGGATAACTATTCAATACTGGATCATTTATATCAACTAGGAAGATAAGTTTTTTTCTAATATAATCCGACTTTTATCTCATTATAAATATAAGTTTATTTAATAAAATAAATAAAAATAAAAGGTTATATATTACCTCCCGCGCGAGCTTGCAAAGAAGGCTTTCATACTTCCCAGCACGTTCCAACTACTAAAATTATTGAGATTTTCTTTCAATTTTATTTTCAGGATACGCACAGCATGATTTTATTGCTGGTGCAGAGCGACCATCAGCAGCGATCCTTCTCTGCTGCAGTGGAAATTAACTAAACCAAGCGGTGTCCAAATGATAGGGGGCCAGTAACATCAAGCGGCTCTCGGCATCCCCCACACCACAAAACCAAATAGATTCCCTAAATTAATAATATCTAATATTCCCATTTCGCCGAGCCCCATTCCTTTTTTTAATAAAAAGCCAAATACTTTATTATATTTATTCTAATTTCCATTTCAAAGTCCTCTATAAATCCGCCTCCATCCTTCCCTTCCTCCTCCGACTTCCAACCCAACCACAAAATAAATTAAACGCGACGACCGGAGAAGAAGAAGAAGAAATTAATAGGGAGGAACTTATAATCCGGGCCGCCGCCTGCCTCCTCGATCCGATGGGTCTCTCCAGCCATCTCCACGACGTCTCCAGCGACTCCCTGCCCCTCCTCCTCCTCGCCTCCGCCGCCGCCTCCCTCGCCTACATCCGCTCCCTCCTCCTCCGCCTCCTCCCCTTCGCCGCCGCCGCCGCAGCCGACGACGACTGCGCCCCCTCCTCCCTCGGCTCCCGCCTCGCCGGCCTCGTCGTCCTCGCCGACCACCTCGCCTCCAACCGCCTCTTCCTCTTCTCCTCCGACGGGGCGCGGCGGTCGGAGCGGCCCCAGTGCGCGGTGTGCCTCTGCCGCCTGGCCGACGGCGACCGCGTCCGGCGGCTTCCCTGCGGCCACGTGTTCCACGGAGAGTGCATCGACGGCTGGCTCCACCGGCTCAACCTCTCGTGCCCGCTCTGCCGCTCCGAGCTGGCCGCCCCCGGGCTCCGCGCCTCCGCCGACCGCAGGATCGGGCCGGAGCTCGTCGCCTGGCTCTCGCCGTACTGATCCGATCTGGCCGGCGCCGATCGATCGAGAGACGACGGCGATGCTGCCGCCGTCACCGTTGAAAAGTGAAAGCACTTGCATATATACATATAAGCAATTTCTAGCTTCTTTTTTTTTTAATTAAAGGTTCCCTGGGGATCTTTAATTAATTAGGCATCTTTTTGTCCGCACTCAAAAAAGGATATTTTAGAGTCCTGAGAGAAGAAAAAGTAGAGTTTAATTCGATGTTGTTCAGCTCGACATCTTGTTTCGACATCGAAAAAAATTATATATAAAATGAAGCCTCTGTTTACTTCTTAATCTGTCGGCTCTACAGATGTATTTTGTTCTTTTAAATAAGAAAGAAGCCAAGTTATCACTTAAGTTTAGAAAAACTTGAAACCACGAGGTTTTATGTGTTTAATTAATTATTTCTTGTTGCGGATAAAATTAAGTTATAAGATTCAAACTCGTGTCTTCGATTCCTGCCATCCAATACTTCTTTTTTTTTTTAAAAAAAAAAGGATTTATTGAGGTGTGATTTTGATCACACGGAGGTTAATTCGGAAATTTCCTTCAACTTTATTTCCCTGTCCGAGAGAAGCCGCTTGGAGTAACGCACAATCAATGGAGACAACGAGCTTGGCGGATATTCCCAACCTCACAAATTTTTATGAATTCTAAAAATCTAAAGTGCAACTATGTCATTATACGTATGCACTCCTCCTACTTTAATCAATTGGAAAATGACGGTTTCTTTTCATGATTTTGAAAATTTCTTGAATGTAAAAAGTTTTTAGTCCGTGAAACTATTTATTAATTATTGATGTAGGTTTATGCTGTGGTAAGGCTATCTTTTATGATTTAAATTATAGATAACAATTGAGCAAATGATTACCTCTTATTAATACGTTTCCTATTTGACCATCACTCAATGAATTAATACTTTTATAGCCAACACTATCTATCTTTTTTTTATAAATAAAATAGACTTTTCTTAATAGTATATTATCACTCAAATTAGTACATAACAATATTAGTACTTTAAGCTAAATCTAAGATAACAAACTCTTTTATTTTATTATTATCTAGCATAGTAAAAATTATTATCTTGATATATCGAATAAGAGCTACTTCATCTCTCACTTATTGCCTAAATAATTTTTAATTACTTTCCTCTCAAATATAATACATAAATTCTACCATCATCTGCATGAGTTGTTCTTTTCATATCGTTAGTTTAGCTATTTTAATAACTGAATTAGTTATAATTTCATATATAGTATGTCTTAACACTTTCTTATTTTATTAATATTAATATTAGTAATAGTGGTGCTCTCACCTAATCACATAATTAAGCTACCTACCTACTTGATAACTTTGTATTGCTCTGGAATTTATTGATCTTATCATATTACTAAACTATGATCCATATTTAGTGTCTACTTCCTCTATAATAAGAGAATATTACGAGATATGAGGTAAACAATTAGTTGATAAATCTACCTCTCGCCTTTCTCATTTTCATATTGAGATAATAATGGGTAAAGTTGACTCCATCGTAATACAAGTTATCACTACTAGTTTGGAAAAAAAATTAACATTAGCTTCTCTACGTGTGCTTAAATCATCTATGATTCTAGAGTTCACCAATAAAATAGTCAAAGTTTAAACTCTATCTTACCAATAAATAGATCAAAAAATATTTTTGGCTAAAAAGTTATTTGGTGTCTATATTATATTTTTAAAAATTTAGACAAAATTCTTAAGAATCTAAGAACTATTTTTAGATTTTTTTTAAAACGTAATTCTTGAGAAATAAAAAATTAGGCCAATCAAACATGTTTTATCATGTTAAAAAATCTTATCTAAAATAATTTTTATCAAATCTCTTTTTTTTACTATATCAAAAATTATAATTCTTTTTAGCATCCACAACATTCACTAAAATTTTTAATTATTTTTAATAATAATAGTAATAATTATTTTGTCTACCGATAGCATCACGAGCAGAACGCTAGAAGAATCCCTACTCGCTGCAAATTAAACGAGTAGGGAAAGATTTCCATGTCCCCAAGAATTTCCATCGCCACACAAACCATATATACTTTCCATAAAAGTCAGCATCAAAAATCAGATCCGAATCGGCCGTTTGACTTTTTTTTTCTAAAAAACGTATTTGTTAGATTTTATTTATCTTTAAAAAAAGTATGATTCTTGAATAAAAAATTATAGATCTTTAAATAATTGCTAGCAGCAACTATATCCCATCATATTCAATAGAGACAAAAGTAAAACATAAGATGAATATGGCTACTGTATCAGGAGTATTATTAGTTAAATACAAGATATTTATATATATATATATTGTAGAGATTCGGGTGTAGTCGACAAAATACGATATAAAAAGTTATGACAAAGCCAAGCATAACTATAAATTAACAAGGATATCTAAAATAAATGCCCGTATGCCGGGAACCCACATCGACATGCTAACGAGCTAACTCTTGCACGAATTAAACTAAGAAATCCAAAAGCACTAGGCGTGGCAGAGGGCAAAACCAACCAAGACCAGGAACAGGAGCTGAGCAAGGAACAGCGACGCCGGCCGGGCGGCGTAGCCTCCGCCGTCGTGAGCATCGATCAGGTCCGACCCGACCGCGAGAGGGCTGTCGTCGACGGAGAGGGAGCAGGCGGTGGGATCGGCGCCGTCGTCGGAGACGAGGATCGCCTGGAGGACTGCGGCAGCGGCCGGCAGGAAGCGCGTCCGGTTCCTGGAGAGGAGCCACGTGAGCCCCATCAGCTGGCACTCCCAGCTGCCCTGCGCTGCGGAATCTTTGCTGTCTAACCTGGCCGTCGCCTTGCTGCTGCCACTTCTTTGCCTGTGCTTGGCCTTCAGCTGCATGCCAAACCACGTACGGCAGACCCTGGGTCAGGCGATAAGTTTCATGCAGACCGGAAAATGAAGGGGGTTGATGCTTAAAGGTGCAACGTTACAAGACTCGGCTGGAATGATTGATGGGATGAGACGAGATTATTGTCAGAAGACAATTATGGCAAAGGAGACCCGAATAGCAAACTGCAGGCTACTGGGTCCATGAACATCTGTAAGTCTACGTGGTAATTAATATCGACGGGCAAAATTAATTAGAGCGTCTTCTTAATTCCCTTGGCGTGCGAGCACTGCAGCTGCAGCACATTGGAGTAATATGCCTTCCGGATCAAATCCAAACAAATGCAGTTCAATTACCTGACATGTCCTATCGAGCGGGGACTTAGAAAGGCTGAGACGAAGTAACTGTGCGTAGGACGAGACTCGCCGTGCCGTTGTTCATCGGAAATCTCATTACTTTGTCCGTCTCTCAACCTTAAAATCCAATGGTTACAATTTTTTTCTTTAAGCTATTTGCATTAATTTTGTGGTGTCAGGCTTTTACCGAGTAATGAAAGAGTTGAGGAATCTTGGATGCTGAATCGGTGATTAAAAAATGATCAAGAAACGAGTTGTCATTGGATGAGGCAAATAGAAAGGATCGGATTTGACTAGCCTGGTTGAGTGTGCGGAGGCACCGAGTGCACCCGCCGAATCCGGGACGGGAGCAGTCCTTCTCCAGGCGCCTCCCGGCGTCACCCGCGGGCGCCCACCGCCCGGCTTCCGGGTCCACCGAGAACGCCCCGGCGCATGCGAGCCGCCGGAGGCGGACGCCGCAGAAGCAGTAGGCCGCGTCGCACGTCGCGTTCACGCGCGGGAGCTGCGGGCCCCCGCGCCGGCGCAGCTCGCGCTCCGCGCTGGCGATGCACGACTCGGAGTCGTCCGGGAGGGCGGGCAGGTCGAAGCTGGCTGCGGCAGGGAGGTGGCGGGCGGCGAGGGCGGTGGAGGAGTAGGCGGCGAGCACCCAGGCGTGGAGGGCAGGGCAGCAGCGGGAGCGGGAGGGAAGGCCGCCGGCGGCGGGGGCCGCGCATCCGGCGGAGATGGAAGGGAGGAGTTCGGCGGGGGGGTCGAGGGAGCAGGCGGCGGCGGCGGAGGCGACGTTGGACTGCTCCGGGAAGGCGGGGATGGTGGCTCGAGAGGAGGAGGAGGAGGAAGAAGAAGAAGAATTGAGGCCGCTGGAGTTGACGGGGTTGAGCAGAATGGAAGCGGGCTCAGGGTGTTCATGAGTGGGCTGCAGCGCCGCGGCCAGGAGATGGACTTGGAACGCTGCTATCAGTAGAAGCAGGAGATGAGCCATCATTTTTCTAGCTCTTTCGCTGGGTCTCCTGTTTTAGTTAATCTCCAGAATGATGAGCTTTTGCCTCAGCGGAGAGAAGTTTTAATCTACTTCACTTGTGCATGTATCTCACTGGCAAGGGGAAGGAGGAAGGGGAGAATGGGGGAGAGGGCTGCAAAATGATGTAGATCTACATAGATGTAGATGTAGCTGTGATTGGATATATATATACGTGTGATTTGAGAGGGGGAACAATGCTGGCTTTGTCTCGACTCTGAAGGTAAAAGTGGAGAGTTAACTGCAGCTTACTGCAATGCTATAAGATCATATTATATTTAAACTGAATTCCTTGTTCCTAAATTAATGTCCCGGCCAAACTTTATATGTGCATATGCTTTTTAATTCACATGATGCTCTATGTTGCTCCATGCACAACTACATTAATTAATAGGAAAATATTTATAAAAATTGATGTTGTTCATGGGTGACATGGCCAGTTAACCAAAAAGCATAATTGATTATCACTTAGTATTTCACTTGTTTCATCTTGTAGAAAATACTTATAAATATATATATATATATACGAAGAAAATACTGATTCATCACACTAAGCCTACTCCATCTCAAGAATCAATCATGTATTATAAATCAAATATAATTAAAAACAAATGTCTTGACCTCACTAGAATGCTCATATATCCTAATCAAATCTCTTACTGTACAAGTCAAATTATGTAAAATTGATAGGAAGATAATCAACTCCTCTTATTTATTATGAGCACTCAGTGTATAAGATCTTAATGCTACTTCATTTAAAATTCTCATTCTTCTATTGTTATTGTAAGATGGTATATATATATATCTATTAAAGAAATAAACCGCTGAAATTAATTGTATTCGGTGAAACAATTATTCCTCTTGTTCTTAAATTCTCCTAATTAGATGATTTCATTATTAATCTTTTTTTTTTGTGAGTATTAAACCCACAACCTTCCCAGTTATTCTAATCATATTATTATTGCCCGATAAATCCACGATTGAGCACACAGATAAGAAGGGAACTGAGGAGAGAGTTGTACAAGTGAATGGGTGTTAAGTGTTTGCGGAATTATTGGTGGGGGCAGCGAACGGAAGAGGAGAGGAGGAGGAGGATGAGAGCCCTTCTCCTTTGCCTCCCCCACCGCCCCCGTAGCGGCTTTTTATCTAATTCTTTGTCATGTGCTGATCATGAGACTCTGCGAGGATGAGGTTATATATATATATATATCATATAAAGCATAAAGAGCAGCAATAGCAAGCACACACATGAACATGGAATCGACTGTCGTCTACGAGCAGAGGTCAGTTGAGTGTTGCAGATTGCAAATCATTCGCTTCAAATTTGGGGGTTGGATTGGGAGATGGAGAGGACGACAAGAGAACCGTCTCTGCTGTCTCTGCAACCATGCACAGAATCAGCTTTTATTTCTTTTGGTAAAAAACTTATCTTTAATCCAATTATACGTAAGGTAGGTTGGGTAGATAAGTACTCTGAATACTTATCTTCTCTTTTGTTTTCTTTTTTTTAAAAAACTGTATTTTTACAGATAGAGTGGCATATATAATTAAATTAAAACACATAAATAGTATCGATTTTATAGTGAGGAGAAGAAGAAGGTTGTGCAAGCGAGACAGAGAATGAAGAAACAAGGAAGGGGGATCCGAGGAACACATCCACATTATTATCTATAATATTCCTCGCCGACAAATCTCTGTGCAGCCAGCGTTGGTGCGTGTTTGCGTTCAACTATATATATGATCAGCTTCAGGGCCAAACTTCTTTAGTTCCAACGCATGTGATTTTGACTGTCTTCATCGATCACACACATATATATATTATACACATATACATCTTTCTTTCCCAAGCTTCTTTAATTAGCCTCAGCCCAGCCCCACCAGTGTCACATTCCCCTTCGCTGCTGTGGAGTGGACCAAGTATTTATCAACTGCCAGATCCAATTAATAATCGTCTGCTTCCTCTATGCCCGCAAGTAACGGATTAGCAAATGAGCAAAAGAATAAAGATACAACCTTTGACAAAGTAATATTTTTTAATCAAACTCAGTGCTGTCTCATGATGGAATTAATGTGATCTGCATTTTCATTTTTAAATACGTAGTACTTCCTTGGATAGTGCATTCAGTTTCTTTAATTGTCATCGTAAATTATTTAGTCTCATTGTTATTTTAGGACTTCAGCCTTGCTAAGCCAAGGAATTGCACAATTTAACAAAGCATGGACAGGCGTACGAGTCATCACGCTGGTCCGCAGGCTTTTGGCCGTTTCAGCAAAGAATAGCCAATAAAGAAAGAAAGCACCCTAAATTTCATAATTCCCTCCCTCCTCGAATCCCACTCGCCGGTGGCAATCCCTCTTCGAAATCGTCATCTTTCGTCTCACCTTCCGTGTTCCCTCTCTCCATCTCATCGCTTCTCTTGTTTTCCCACCATTATTATTGCTCATTCCCCCTTACTACATGTGTGTATGTGTGTAGATTCACCCTCGACTAATCTTCATTGAACACCTGACACTTGACCTTATTATTCTCCTCCTCACCTTTTGCCGATTGCAATGCCCTTGAACTTCTCATCATTATTGTCCCTCTACTTGCCCCGTGAGCTTTGTCAAGCAATGTCCCTTTTTGGCTCTTCTTTGCCTTCTTCCGTGCGCTTGTTGATATTGCCCTCCTCCTCTCCTCAATTTGCATCGTCGTCGTACTCATTTTTATGTACCTCTTGACCTCAGTTAGTCCAGATATACCAGTGCAACCACTGTGGGCAAAAGTGGTGGCTTCGCATGCCTCGATTTAGTGAACTGTTTTTTTTTAATGGAAAGAATGAAAGAACTGATTTGAATAATTAAATTTAGCATAGGAACATTATATATACTTATCATAATTATTTTATTGTTAATAATTAAAGATAGAGAAAGCATTCGTGCAATTTTAAATTTAAATCTGAGTTCACCCAGAAAAAAGAGCTTCCCTTTCTTCTGCCTCTAAGCTTCCCCTGATTTATCTAGGGTGGTGATCCCCAATGTCATACCCAGGTAAAAGACTAGTTGATGCAACATTTGAAACAGCTTCAACACTACACAAAGTTGGTAAAGCTCTGGTTGCTGATTAAGTCTGAGCCTCGATTACATGCATCTGGTGAAATGAATTGAGATGCTGTATTATTACTGAGTGCTGCTGGTAAAGGGTTTGGGCGTGCGACATGATCTAGTATCTGATGACACAAAGTAGCCTGCAATTCATTTCTTTCAGAATTGGTGTTTGGAATGTTGGGCCCAATTATAACTGCATTTCTACTCTGTGATCCATTATTTTGTCCCACTGTAACGAGAAACAGGGCTCCAGAGTAACTGGAAGGTTTCCCTGCACCATATAGTGGTACTTCTGATTGGTCATTAGCAAGGTTTTGAATGCATGGCACACCACTGCCAATCCAGGATAAAACACTAATTGACGTGGTAGTTTTAACAGTTTCACCGTTCCCTAACTGAGATGTTTGCTTACATGCTTCAGGATGAATAGATTGATCAACTTTGGTAGCGACATGTTTCAAGCGGCAGTAGCCTTAACTTCCGTTCCATCACCATTTGTGGTTGCGAATATTGGGCACGACCATTATTGCATTTCTACTTGACACAAGACGATCCATTGCCTTTTCCCACTTTTTACTTGACACAAGACGATCCATTGCCTTTTCCCACTTTCTACTTGACACAAGACGATCCACTGCCTTTTCCCACTGTAGCATATAGTTTATCTTTTTTTAGAACTGGATGAGTATTAAACCCATAATTATCTTTTGATTTTATAATTTGTAAGATAGCAGTGTATGCATCAGAGTTTCCTGAAAAGGAATCAAAGAGTTATGAGATAATCTTGCATCAGACAAGTCAAAGAGATGTGTCCACGCACTAGGAAACAGCTCCTAACGAATTGGATGTTAAAAACAGATTCAACTGAAAGAAAGACATTACTGAACAGAAAAAGAAGGACCAAATTAAGCCTCTGCGTTCGCACATATTAATATGGCTTCTAGCATAAGTAGACAAATCAATCAGAGTAAAAAAACCTAGTATAAACTCAACGGCAGCACGAGCAGCAAGCTGTTCTGCTTGCTTTTTTGCAACACCACCTTTAAATATCTTGTTATCAAAGCACACGGTAGAAACAAATGCTAGAAGAAGCCCTGGTTCCCGAGAAGTCTCATCCGTCGGCACTTGCATGTATCCCATTTGATATCTTAGTATCCGAGAATCAACAAATTCCACCGTGTTGTTCACAAAATTTCAGGTCTTCTCAGAAACTGCAGTACTATGATCCTCAATATCATCCTGGTCTTAGATGACAACTAAACAAAAAGATTAACTGGGAAGTAGAAAGATAAAGATACCATTCCTGATACA
This sequence comes from Thalia dealbata, assembly GCA_030544415.1. Lineage (NCBI taxonomy): Eukaryota > Viridiplantae > Streptophyta > Magnoliopsida > Zingiberales > Marantaceae > Thalia > Thalia dealbata. The sequence goes on from CM060454.1 coordinate 6,875,931, forward strand.
GATCTATTAATCACATGATTAAATATCAGGCATTTACCGTATAATGTGGAATGGTTATTGATTTTAGACCCTTGAGTTTAAGTTTATTAAAAGGCTAAGTAAAACATTAAAAATTTCACAGTGAGAAAAAATTAGGCGTTTGATAATGATTCAAATCAAATGCATCAAAATTGAATATTTTGATCTTAAAAACATACTCCAGAGATAAGATCCTTAATAAATGTGTTTTAAAGGAAAGGTCATAGTAGGAAACAATTGGCTATGAAAGGACAATCTATGGTTGGTTAGCAGATAAAAACAAGTAAAACATGCTGACCATAAAAGTTGACAAATGCACCTAATATACGACTGTCAATATGGCAATTCAACTGGTGTCTCATGCATCAAAACTAAATATTTAGATCTTAAATTCATACTAAGGCTGCTCCTATATACATGGCCATCACTATGCCGATTCAGTCTTTTATTTAGAAATAAAATTATTGGTATCTCATGCAACCACCTACTCTTCTAGCATTCACCAGATTGATTTGCTTACCATAGTCCTGAATGCATGCATATTATTAAAAGGTACCAATGAAACTTGTAAAAAAAGTAATAACTCCACTACATAATAAATAGCAAACACAAATTATCCTCGTCGCTCAGTAGAGGCAGAACTAGCACATGAACTTGGTCTTCTCTTCATGAAGAGAAGGATGTTCGGGAAAATATGTGCAGCCACTAGAAAAAGAAAGCGGCAGAAAAATGCTAAAAAACCTGCTAATCATTTTTTGTTAATTGTATCTTCTAATATGATGTCCATAAAATGACAATTTCCTATTTGCATCTATCCATAGAATTTCTTGCGGTAAACAAATCCAAAGATGTTTGTAGCATCAACATACATTGTGAATAATTGGCACACCCTTAGCCTTAAGGTTGCTGATAATACTCTCAAGGGCATATTTTGCTGCATATTTCTCAGCAGCCATTTTACTTGAGAATGTTCTTGGTGACTTGAATACAGTGCCATCGACAGTAACAGTAGATCTGAATTGTGGTGCATGCTGGGTTCCTTCGTTCATGGTATGATATGTTGGCAAAATAATGGAAAAATCTTGGCATATTCTTGCAACTTAATGTTATTGTTATCTAAAAATACTTAGTAAGTTGCAAGAATATACCCAAAAAAATTTCCATATTCTGTAAATTTCGTTTGTCAGGGTGAACGAATTCTTCTTCCACACCTATAGTAAAAAGGACATAATTAACTTTAAAAAATTAAGAAAATAATACAAAGTATGAAGTAATATGCACCTGGGTCTAAGAAATTAAAGGACTACAAGAATACAACAATATTTTCAAGGTTTTTACTAGGCAACCAGAAATAGGCCTGCTCAGAAATTATACAATGCAATAATGTGAGGTGCTCAAAAATTAGCTCAACTTTCGTTTTCCTACCCTTCATTACTCTGTAAATTGTTATAATTATCTAAAATATCTTATTTGTTATCATCCACTCACAATAACAAAGAAAAAGAGCAACAAGGATACTTGAAAACTACTAAAATCCACTTTGCTATGTTAGAAACTAAAACGTACAGTAAAGGAAATTATACTTCAGTTCAAGAACATGATGTAATCTTCACCTTGATAGTTTGGTTACTTCCAGTTTTAGTTTGATAGCACGTGAAACAAGATCGTAGCTAAATTCTTGAAATCATACCATTATCATGCATTTAAATTTAGCACAAGACATTTTTTATTTTTAGAAAGAGATTGTCGTATGCGATTTGGCAAACATAAATTTAAGCTAGTATTTATCACTATGTTATTATTTATCACAAATATGCTGTCATCTACATTACTTCGAGAACATAACAAAACATACGCTAAAAACTTTTTAAAAAAAATGTCAAAACCGTAAACACAAAGTAGAGGTCAGGATTAGAAGACTATAAATAACCGTTAATATTGAGTTAAAATACATTATATGATATGACTTCTCGGTGTGCAACTAAAATCAGAAGTGCTGAAGAAAAGGAAATGACAGAAGAAATAAATGTAAAAGACACGGGAGAGAGGGAAGGAGAAAATTGGGTGAAGGAAGAGGAAGGGAGAAGGCAGGCGGTGGAGGAAAACGGATGAGGTTTCTGACCGAAAAAAAGAAGTGCGGGAAGGAATTACCCGCAACAGAGGCGTCTCCTTCTTGGCCAGGGATCGGAGAGAGCAAAGAGGAAAGCGACGAAGATTCCAGCTAAAGACATAGCAGGGAAGAGTAAAACAGGACGGGAAGGGGTAGGTCCAAATTTCGGCAGCAGAGCGGCTGGTGGCGGAGAAAGAAAGGAGTGGCTGAGCAGCGGCGGCGACGCAGCTCGGAGAGGTCAGACGGCGAAGACTCACCAGCGTTGTTGGCGCGGCGGCTGAGAGAGACGAGGAAGAGTCGCCAGGGCTTCCGGGCGGGCGGAGAGGAAGACAGGCACTTGTAATACAGAGCTGCAATCGGCCGGGCCACCTATGAGTGGTACAAGCTCTGGGTTCACACTGACCAACCTCAGTTTGCGGAAGAACGTAAACCAGGATGATATGGGAACGGAGGATTGAGAAGGAAAGAATATGATGTCGTCTTCGACGCCTTCACCAGGTGGAACATGAGATCTTATAAACTTTAACAGGGTCGCCTGAGTTGGGGAATGGGGATGCGTCTGCTTCAGAGGTTTGCCTTTGATGATTAAAAAATATCTTACGTGTAATTTTTGGGTTTTCAAGCGATCTAGGAAGAACAGTGCATTATTCTCATCATTGTTTACTCGAGGAGTTTAGCTTACAGAATGGTAATGGACATAGAAAAGTATTTTTGATCATCATGGGTCTTTTAAGTGCTCCTACATTGAGATAGAACATGGGCCGTTATAAGGATATGGACGTCGAGACGTGCAGTCTTTTGTTTATTTTTTCGTTCAAGGGGCATGAAGTTGCTTTTGTTCAAGATATATTTGATGTGAGTTAACTATTTCATATAATAATAATAATAAATAAACATTCCTAAACAAAAAGAAGATAGAAAAAGAAAATTAAGTAAATATTTATCCGCTCAACTACACGACATTACTTGTAAAAAAATATATGTATCTAAAACAAACTTCTTGTACAGAATAATAGTATAAAAATAATCATCTTTGATGATTCCCATTGTTTCTGAAGTAGCACATATTAATTTATTTTCCTCTATTGGATATAGTAATTTTTCATATACGCAGACAATTATTCCTTAACTTGTCTAATTTCTTATTATTATTAACTTTAATTTGGACTCCGCAGCCCACGGCATATGTTTCTAGTTGCTGCAAATGAAAAATAAGTGGCCTCTACCTTCAACCTTATCTCCACATAAAATACAGACCTTGTCAACGCAATGGCACGCTTACAAATCAACCCCATCTTTTGTAGCTTGTTCCGTCCATTTCACAATGAAAGATTAAATATCTCCTAACATATATATATATTCTTACTTTCTCTAATGTCTTCTTTCATTCTCTATATATATATAATGACAACTCCATACAAGTACAATTTATCAGAAAAAAAAGTATTGATTTATAAGAGGCTAAGCTTAACTGGTGTACGTACGAATGTCGGATTGTGATGACAAGGTTTGACCGAATCGTGACGATTAGTATTATTACGGCATACAAAATATTTTGGGTTTGTTGAGGAACCTTCAAGTACAAGAGAGGACTGACTATATATATATATATATCATCAGTTGGAGGGATTAGTCAACTTCAAATTCAATCCCAAATTTAAAATTTTCTTAACTTCAAAAGTAAAGTGCGTTGATTTATAATGGTCGACGACTGAGTACTTAATTATACCTGTTTAAAAATATAAAAACTGAAAACTAAAATCTCCCTCTTCTATGTATAATGTATATTAACTAGTGCAGGTTCAAAGTAATAAGAATAACTGGAAAGTATTTGGATTTTTCTACATTTTAAAGACATTGACCAACTCACATGGCACAAATTCCACGTATACGTTTTCCTCGCCACTTGATCCGAATGGATCACAACCACGCAACGCAAGCACATAAAATCAACAGATTAAATTATCTTGCGCCCGTCTCAAACAATCTCAAAAAAATCCTTTTGTTTTCTTAGAAGCAATCAATGCAATATTCATCTTAATTCAGCTTTTCAAGTAATCGATCGAACCTTTTAAAATATACGTAGACCAGCAAAGCATGTCGACTGTCGACGTCAAAATTTTGGGGGGTTTTAAATGCCTTTGAGTAGCTTCTGGTTTGATGTTAAGATGTTTAAATATAATCCTATCTTTTTTGCCTGGACATATATTTCTTGTAGATTTCGATCATCAAACTCTTTGTTTATTAGCGGCCGCGGCCAATTAGGACAGCCCATCCGAAAAATATACAAATCATTGTCAGATCATGATCTAGTGCATCAATCTTGATAAGTTGATAAATATTCAAATCCAAAAGAAGCAATTTAATTAAAAAATGTTGGGAATTTTTGGATGTGATGACATGATCTAATCCGTATGAACTAAGAAAATTAATTAAAAATAATAATAACACTAAAACTTTTTTTTATCACAGTTCAACTAAATCTGTACTTTATAAAAAATTAATAATCTATTGAGGGCATATGAGACCTTTCTTAATTTTATACTCGCACGAACAGAATAACAGAGAATATTCCAATACTAATATCCTCAAGATGACTCGTCATTGATTTCTTATTCTTAAATTCTTCTTTTTTCTTGATTTATAATATTTTCTTCCCTAATTCTTTTATAGAAAGAAGATACCATTCTTATTTCGTGACCATTTAATTCCCGATAGAATTCCAGCCGAACCCAAGGGCAAGGATGTGGAGCACATGTATGTGCAAGTTGGATGATCCCACCTCTGGCTTGTTTGAGTATCCCTTTGACCAACATACCTTGAAAACCCCATCCTGCTTGTTTACTGCAACATGCAATTATTCCCTTTGTATTCTGTTCTTCCAGCAGGCCAACCGATCAAAGTTGCCAATTCAAACTCTCTCTCTCTATATCTAATAAATTATTTGAGAAGTCTACAGGTTGCTGATGCAAGTTGATTTTGGATCTTCTTCCATGCGTTCGCCCGTGTCAATGATTCTATCGCCATCAAAAGCATCACCTGATCATACATTTACGTGGAGGGGGGGAAAGAAAGTGATGAATGACCTGAACAGCTTGACATATATATCTTGCTTCGCGGCTCCTGTGCTCCATTAATATCTCCATTTACCAGCAGCTAATCAGGTTGAAATTTCTCCAGTAGTTAAAAAACTCCTCCTCATCACTAATCGGTTACGAAGTGCACGTCTGGAGATCACATCATGTTGGGATTTAGCTCAGCATAAATATGGTGGCGAACATGCCTGCACATGCTGAGCTTTGCCACAGTTTTACGGATATATATCATTGCAGGCCGCTTCTTCCTTTGAGGCTTCAGTTCTTGAGAAGGCAAATTAATTCCAAAATGTTTCTTATATATGTTTTAGTAGCAGAACTTTGAATGCCTGCAGTTGGTGTGGCATCAGCTGTACCTACGGGTGCGTCCGTAGAGCATTCAATTTGTACATCGACAGATTCGGCTAAGAGAAAATTAGGTGGTAGACTGATTGGGTTGGAAAATCCTGGAAAACTGTTGAAGGAGGGGGACAGGCAGGGAGTCCATTTTTTTAGCTACACCACTTCATGCGTTTGTTCTGATTGGGAGATGAAACTGATATAGAAATGTTTGAGGGGGATACATTCTTCCGCTGTATTAAAATAAATATGTCTGTCTTCTTCCTTTTTTCCACAGGTTTTCAAGATAAAGATTGTGTGGTGACGGTGGTAGGTCATTGTTCAGAGTTGTTCAAGCCGAGGACGTGATGGTGGTAGCTGCATTTATGGGCACTGCTCTCTGAGCCCCTCCATCACTTTCTTCACGTTTAATTCTGAGTTGGGTGGTCCTTTCTCACTTGAGAAATACCCAGGTTAATGAATATTCCCCTCATCTGCTTTAAACCGATGATTCAGGTTTTTCATCTCAAATTAAGTGGAGAATTAATTACAGCTAGTTTCACTTGCTTAATAATAGAAGTAAAATATGGGATGATAGAGTTAAAATCTATTGTTATCTATATTATAAATTATTATTAAAAAAATAAAATATAGATTCAATAGTTGGAATATATATTACAAAAATCTATCCTTATGCGTGCACTGTTTAATTACTAAAATTAAAGAATTTGCAGAGAGATATGATTCCTCTTTATTCGGTACAATAACTAACTCAATAAAAAATAAGTTCGACCAGCGCATTGTTTACTTGCTAATAATCAGAGAATTCATACAGAGACATCATTCTCTCTTACTCAGTTCAACAATTAACTCAACAGAGGATAAATTCGATCACTGTGTCGCACTGTAATAGTCATTTTTCTCATCTTTTAACTTTTTTTTCATATCTAATTTGATCTTAAGTTAAAATTTTTAAATAAAATATACATTGAATTGAGTTAATAGTTTGTTTTTTTGCATCAACCAGCTCGATCATAAATTCTAACAAATAGTTTTAATAGAGGCATAAAGATTATATCTCATGAGTAACTCTATCCTTTTATTTTCAGTAATTCCATTGCTCCATGGTTCATTAAAAATTAAGTTAGCCTAGAGATTTTTTTTCTATAAAAAAATACTTCACCAGCTGCTAAGGGTGATCAAATCATCATAGACGAGCAAGTAAATTAGAATCAGTAGATCATCTTTAAATGTCCACGATGAGAGCCAAAGCTAGGACCATAGAGCTGGTCCGAGGAAGACAATACATCTTCCAAATTTAAGAGAAGTGGAACTAATTAATCCATCATTACGTTCGCATAATGGAGATGCAAATAATACAAAAAGTTTTAAACCCTTCCTTCCTTCCTTGCTGGTCCGGGGCCAGGGGTAGGCCCTCCTCCTCTTCCCAACCCTGGGAGGACCAAACAGCATGATGGCCCTGGGGATCACATCATGTCCATTTCAAAGCATTTAATGTCTGCTTCCTGATGGTGACCACTGTACCTCTCTCTATTCTCTCCTATCATACTCATACTCACTCGTTCGTACATGGGGGGTGGGATTCATCACCACCATCCACCTTCCTGGATTTCCTCCTTCCCCCTGCTGCAATTACTCTTTCTCGAGTCTGAACTAAACCATCCTAGCTGATTTTAATACTCAGTATTAATTATAAAAAATATCTTGAATTTAATTTTTAGAAAGTTCCTTCTTAGATATCTAGGTAGATCTAATTTACTTGCTTTTAAAAAATTAAAGGAACCTAATTCAGATATACTTGTTATTCTCATGGGTTGGGTTAACGTTGTGCTGGGGATGAAGAGGATGAGCACAGGAATGTGAATAAACATGCGCTGGGTCCAAGAGCATTAAGTTTGACAGTAACCCGCCACATGAGCCAAATTTGCTCGGACGTTGACGTGCCCTGGATGGGCTGGCTGGTCTGAGGTTGACATGGGGGCCGAAGAGGAGGACCGACTCCCAGGAGATGATCTCAATCCCCTCCTCCCTTCTTCGCCTGCCTTTTTTTTTTTTTTTAATTATCTTCATGATCTCGATCCAAAACCTACAGGAGATGTAGAAGATGTTGGATCTGCAAGCTGCAAATTGAGCCAAAGCCTGTGCAGCAATTCCTGCCGGCGCCCCCACCACCACCCGGGCTGATGATGCAAGATGATGATATATATATATATCTATCTAGATACATAGCAAGCATTAACAATTAATTCTTCCCCTCGCTCGAGAGCAGCTCTCGCTTGCAGTCTGCTGCCAACCCCCCTCTCATGCGCACTCGTAGTTAGGTGGGGGCAGATCACCAGCCTTGGCTTTGTCAGAGAGGCCCGGCCGGTGACGATCCCCAGCCGAGGAGGACGACGACGGCATGCACTCGCATGACATAATAATAATATGCTCGGCGCCCTTCCTCCAATACATGGACATGCACATAAATGAGCCCACCATCCCAATCCCAACGAGTGGAGAGAGATAAGAAAAAAAGAAGAGATGAGACAAAGCAATAAAGGACCCCCTCCGCTGCTCGCCTCTGGTCCCTTCTTCTTCTTCTTCCCCTTCCTCTTCCCCTTCCCAGCTTTCACCTCCTCCTGACTCCTCCTCCTCTTTAGTAGCCGTCGTCGTCGTAGTAGTATCATTCTCCTCCCTACTCATCATCACTAGCTTGCTCCTTGACGCCTCGCTCAGCGGAGTCCTTTTGATGAGGACCATCACCATGGGAAGAACCTCTTCCCGTGATTCCTCCTCCTTCTTCTCTTCCTCGTCCAGAAAGCACTTCCAGTGGCGCCTGAAGAAGTCCCCCAAGGAAACTGCAGCGGGAAGGTCCAAGGAGTGGGATGACCAGGACGAGGAGAAAGCCGCTCTCTCTTTCTCTACCTCCTCCTCTTCCTACCCTTACCAAGAAGAGACCCCCGCCGCCGCCGCCGCCGCCGCCGCCGCAGCCTCCAGTACGCCCGCCCTTGCCCCTCCCAAGAAGAGAACTTCTTCCGCCGCGGAGACGGCGGTGTCGCGGCTCCGGTCAGTCCTGGTCGCTGCGGCCGCCGGGCGCCGCAACCGGCCGGGCGGCCTGGGCTCGCGGGTCACGGGCACCCTCTACGGCCTCCGCCGCGGCCACGTCCACCTCGCCTTCCAGGCGGACGGCAAGTCCTGCCCCGTGGTGCTCGTCGAGCTCGCCACGCCCACCAGTGCGCTCGTGCGGGAGATGGCTTCCGGCCTGGTCCGAATCGCCCTCGAGTGCGAGCGCAAGCCCCCTGCTAACGGCGGCGGCGGAGGTGGGGGAAAGGGAGAGAAGGCGGCGGCGAGGCTGGTGGAGGAGCGGCTGTGGCGGGCCTACATCAACGGCAAGAAGTGCGGGTACGCGGTGCAGCGGGAGTGCGGGCCGGCGGACTGGAAGGTGCTGCGGGCGGTGGAGCCGGTGTCGATGGGGGCAGGGGTGATCCCCGGCGACGGCCCCGACGGTGGCAGCAGCACCGACAAGGACGTGATGTACATGAGGGCGAGGTTCGAGAGGGTGGTCGGGTCCAAGGACTCGGAGGCCTTCTACATGATGAACCCCGACGGCAATGGCGGCCCGGAGCTCAGCGTCTACTTGCTGAGAGTCTAATTAAATGAAAAAAAAAGAAAAATCAAAACTAGTGCATCCTCTCCGTTCTTAATTTCTCCCTTTCTGTTTGTAATAGATAAAACTCCCTCCTCCTCCTCCTCCTCCTCCTCCTCCGTGCTCTAAGTAAAGTAAAGTAGCTGTAAAATTAAGAGTGCAATTTAATAACCTGCTGGTTGTGGTTGGTGGGTGGGGTTTGGCTTGTCTTTTTATTTTTTACCTTTTTTATTTTTGGGTGTTGTATTGTGACCTCTGTTAGTGCTCAATAGTGGGATCTGCAACTTCAAAGTATAGAGCTAAATTATTACACATCTGGAACATCGAGATGCAATGTGCAGCTACTCCAATTCATTCCCCTCTTCTTATTATACCTCTTCTTTTACTTTCTTCTCAACTTTGAGTTGGGGACCTGAAGGAAAACCCTCAACTTTCTTTTCCTTCATGAGTATGGTAGTTTGGTGTCAATTATCTGTGCGTTTGGGGTAGAGGATTGCAGTATACTCTTTTTGTCCGCTACATGACTGCAGTGCAGGAATCCGGAAACCTTCTCCACCACAAACTGTCTTCAATTAATCATTGCTCTAATTGGCCAAGAAATTAAATAGAAATCTTCACTTGTCAGAAACCAAGAAAAATAAAATAAACAGTGCAGAAATGGCAGGAAGTACCAAATAATGGCAATCGGCACGCTGAGGTGGTATCATATTTAATTAAGGCTTATGAGAGGACAAATATAGTCATCATGTTCCAAAGTCTTCATCAGCTCAGGAGAGGGACCATCCTTCTTCTTCTGCCCTTGCCCTTGCTCCTGCTCTTGCTCTGTCTCTTTGATGGAATACGGTTTAATTGCAGCAGTAATATATGTTATTTATAAATTCTATTTTTACTTTTATATTTTACAAAGAATTTTTTTACTATTTTAAAATTACGAACTGATGTAGTTTCTCTGTAATTAATCTAAACTACAATCATTATTCTTATATTTTTATTCCTCTTATATAAATTATATCAATGAGAAATGATGGCTTAAGCATGCCGAGAGAAGAATCATTAAAGCCAATAATTAAAAATCAACATGATCTCAACATATTGATAAGCTCACATTAAAATAATGAGCATCACATGTATGTGCGTGTATTATTCGAGGAGGGGAACAAATTAAATTAATCCATCAAAAACGTTGTCGCCTGGAGACGGCAAGACGATGATGATGACGATGACGATGACTAAATGTTATTGAGTTTAGAGGTCAAAAATGTGGCGTGTTTTCCGTGGAATATTCCCACTTCGGGGTGGTGAGTTTATTTGTATGTGATTATTTATTAAACTCCGGTTGGATCGATGTGTATGAACACAATTCATTTATTGTAAAAAAAAATTTCAAAGAAAAAGAAAGGTGGCGGCCCACATGCAGTTCAATATTTGAACACACGCGGACGTGAATTATTTTTAATTTTCTCGCTTTAAGATTGTTTGCAAGCATCGTCATGATTGCAGCCTGCTTTTGTCAAAGCTGCAATCGAGGGCATACCATGTTTGGTTTGGGGTTCAGCATCGGTGTAAAGTATTTTTTTCCCTAACAGCAAAATTAAACAAAATACTTTTCCCTAGTTCTTTTTTGTTTTAAAAAGTTAAATTATACGTAGAGGCGTAGAAGAATCATGTTAAACTTCAGACAATAACGTAGCCTACAACAATCTTTGATATCTTCTATGAGGTCATTTTAACCTTCTCTGAGCTTTAGTTGTATTTAATTTTCCTTCAATGCATCCATATCACTGGTCTGTACGTAGAAGCTCTATTTTCTATCTTTGCCTAAGTTGTTGCTTATTATGATGTGACCAAGCTTCATCATCGACTTACCCCTCTGTGTTTCCCGTCATTAAGTCAACTTTATAGATAGTTTGCACATAGGTGCTCTGGATGTCGAACTCTATTCCATATTGCACAGTTTACAGTTTGCCAAAAGACTTAAGGCTTCACAACAATTTGGTTAAACGAGCAGTCTGCTAATGCTTTTGAATCTAATATACTTTAAGTTCTAGTAACATCACCTTAGACTGTAATCAATTTATATCTGAGGCTTAGCAGAGGTTAAACCCAAGAAAATAATGAAAAAAATTCAGTCTTCACATTAAACTGTGTACCCAAGCTAGCTAATTATTTTCCTCATTTGTAAAAAACTCAAAGAGTGTTTATCTAACCAACATGTCAAAGCATTTAGAGATTGTTTGGTCTCCTTTGCAGGTGGAATTTTATCTCCAGAGCATGCTATCTCCCACTTGATGGGTTTCATCGCAAGTGGAGTGGAGATGGTGTGTTTGGTATGGCGAAGATGGGAAGAGGAGTTACCATTTCCTATGTTTAGGATCAAGATGGAAGATAGAATTATTGCCCTTAATCTGCTCTAATGTATTACCCTTTTTATGATATCTTCCCTAATGCACGAATCATCATATAGTTGTTTAGCCCTCCGCTTCCTCATAAGACATCTGATGTCCATGAGCTTGTCCACCCAGAGAACACTTCATCTTGATGGAAAGCTCGAAGCCCATGTCCTTTGCTTCGCCTCCTCGTCGTCGGATCTCTCGGAGAGACGTCTGAAGCGGTGCATATTCCCACATTAACATCAAGCTTATGTGCATAATTCCTCAGAGAAAGAAGTAGGGTATTGAATGGTGAGCTTTTTTCCTTTTTTAAAGCAGAGAATATAGGCAGCTGGAGCTTAGGATTCGAACACTCTTTTCTTTAAACAATCCAGTTATGTTAAATGAACTTGATTAGTTATAGCCTGCATTACCTTGGAACTTCATTACTTTAACAAGATGGGCATGTTGGATGGATGCAAACCGAAGACCTTGGGAGCTAAAGGAACACAGCCAAGATCAACGGTATTAACTGCCGTTGAGAAGTACAGCAGCAGCTCTTCTCAAAAACGTGACTTGAAGCAAAAATAAGGACAAGCACAAGAACAAGGACGATGTAGCAAGAGTAATTGAAAGGAAATTGTGGCAAGAGCTCTCTGTTCTCTCTTGCATGAATTGTATTAAAAAGCATCAAGCAATTACAATGTAATTTGGAAAGAAACAAAATTAGAGATGGAAATTGTTCCATCTTTACATCAGAAACAAAATTGAAAATGTAAACATATAAGTTGCATGAATCAAAAACTATTTTTTCCTATTACAATTTATTTCCTACTACATCCTATGATTGAGAATTACCAAAAAAACAAGCTTAACTTCCAACATTCTCCCTCCTAAGCTTGTTTGTGTTCCAGCTCTTGCAGTCCCAACAATGTTCTCATCTCCACAAATTTATATCTGCTCAAGGCTTTAGTAAATATGTCAGCTCTTTGCTCACCTGAACTCACACGCTCAACCATCACTTGATTCGCCTCTATGCAGTCCCTTATGAAGTGAAATCTTGTATCAATGTGCTTAGTGCGATTGTGATGAACCAGATTCTTGCTAAGTGCCAATGCAGATAAATTATCAACATAGATTGTAATCGGTTTCTCCTTCTCTTCAAGCAAAGATGATAAAAAATGTGCCAACCAAATCCCTTGGCACGCAGCTCCTGTCAAGGCAATATATTCAGCTTCACAAGAACTTAGAGCAACAATTTTTTACTTAGAAGAGCCTCAGCTGATCACACATCCACCAAAGAAAAACACCATGCCACTTGTGCTTTTTCTATCTTCAACATTTCCAGCATGATCACTATCACTATACCCATGTATCAAGGCTTTACTGATGTGATCTCCTTTGTAATATATCAATCCATATCTGATTGTGCCTTTGAGATACCGAAGCACCCTCTTTGCAGCCAACAAATGTGCCAAGCTTGGAGTTTGCATGTATCTGCTAAGAATTCCCACAGCATACATTATATCTGGCCTTGTTTGAGTCATATACCTCAAGCTCCCAATGAGCCCTCTGTACTCGGTAGCATCCACCTCTTTTGCTTGTTGAAAGATCAACCTTTCTTCTATGGGTGTGTGAGCCAAATTACAACCCCACATCCTCATTTGTTTCAGCAACTTCTCTGCATATAATGATTGACACAGAGTTATTTTATCATGCATCTGCATAATTTTCATACCAAGATAATGATGTAGAAGCCTCAAATCAGTCATCTCAAATTCTTGTTGCATTTGCTTCTTAAAGTATTGAATACCATTCAAACTTGAGCCTGTGATCAGTATATCATCAACATAGACTCCTACTATTAATTTTTCATTCTTTGAAGATCTAGTGTACACAGCTGGGTCTTGTTGATTTTTCTTGAACCCAAGTGCAGTCAAGGACTTATCTAGCTTTAAGTTCCAAGCTCTAGGTGCTTGCTTAAGACCATATAAAGCCTTCTTAAGCTTAAGCACTTTCTCCTCTTCTCCTTTCAGCTCAAACCCAATTGGTTGTTTCACAAAAACTTCTTCTTCTATAGTACCATTCAAGAAAGCAGATTTAACATCCATTTGATGTAGCTCCCAACCTTGTTGAGCTGTTACTGCAATTGGCAACCGAATGGTTTCCATCCTTGCTACTGGTGCAAAAACTTCATCATAGTCCACTCCTTGTTGTTGCAAATACCCCTTTGCAACCAACCGTGCCTTGTGCTTCACCACTGCTCCATGTGTATCTCTTTTAATTTTGTACACCCATTTCAAACCAATGGCTTTACTACCTTTTGGCAAATCAGTAGGAAACCAGGTTTGATTCTTAAGAATTTGATCATACTCCTCTTGCATTGCTCTTCTCCATTCTTTGTGTTTCACTGCTTCCTCATAATTTAGTGGCTCTTGATCAATGCTTTGTGCCAGCCATTCTTCCTCCTCCATGGACTCCATCACCTTTGTATCATTGTAGAGACTTTCAAGGGAACGAAATTTTCTTCCTGCAGCTGGTACAGAAGTATCAAAAGACTCATTAGCATAAGTATCACAAATAGTATCACCATTAGTATCACTGGTTGATACTTTCTGCCGAGGAGTGCTATTGTCACCACTGTTCAGATTGAACTTGATTGGTGTAGGCTGCCTCCTTGACTCCCCAACAGGTTGCAACTGCTATCCTGATGAAGAACTACCAGTATCATTGCTGCCAAGCTGATCAGCTTCAGGTTGATACTGAAACTGAACATTTTCAGGAATCAGCCTTTGCTGCAATGTACTGAATTGTTCATAAGCATTATCATCTGTGTCTTTTGACCACTCCCATCTTACTCCTTCTTCAAAGAAACAGTCTCTGCTAATAGTGACTGATTTCTTTTCAGGATCAAAAAAACGATAAGTCTTAGAACCAACCTCATACCCAATAAACACCATAGGCTTGCTTCTATCATCCAATTTTTTCAAGTGAACTCCCAAAGTCTTCACATAGGCCTTGCAACAAAAAACTTTTAAATGAGATACACTTGGTTTTCTCCCTGTTCATGTTTCATAAGGAGTTACATTGCTCACACTCCTTGTGAATGATCTGTTTAGGAGATACACAGCTGTGTTAACAGCTTCTCCCCATAACTCAAGTAGCACGTTCATGGTCTTCAACAAGCTTCTAGTTATAGTCATAATTAATCTATTTCTCCTCTCCACTACTCCATTTTGTTGTGGAGTATAGGGTGCTGTCAGATCCCTTTTGATGCCTTGCTGCTCACAATAACAATTAAATTTTTTTGAAGTAAATTCTCCTCCTCTATCTGTTCTGAAAGTTCTCAGCTTCCTACCACATTCAGCTTCAACTAGCAATATCAATCTTTTGAATGTAGATAGAGCCTCATCTTTAGTCTTTAGCATTGCAACCCACATATATCTAGAATAATCATCAACTAACAGCAGAAAATAATTGTTCCCTCCCAAGGTAGAGGAAACTATAGGTCCACAAAGATCACCATGAACCAAGTCAAGCACATGAGTAGTTCTGAAAGTTGATGATTGAAACATAGATCTGGTTTGCTTAGTTATAATGCATTCTTGACAAACATCTGTATTTGCATGTATATGTGGCAGCCCTTTTACTAGATGCTGATCAGACATAACTTTTAAAGCTTGAAAATTTAAATGACCAAGCCTCTTGTGCCACAACCAACTAACACCTGCATTATCAATCAACATGCATCTATCTGATATGTGAAACATGAACAGTCTGTTATCAGCCCTTTTCACTGAAACAAAACTCTTTCCTTCCTTGTCATGAACACTTAATTGTCCTTGCTTAATTGTGGTTGTAAAGCCAAGTTCATCTAGCTGTCCAAAACTAAGGATATTTATTTTTAAGTTTGGAATGAAAAGAATACTTGTAATCACCCTCTCTTATCCATTGTTGTCAAAAAACCAAACACTCCCTTTACCAGTTATGCTAACATGAGAACCATCTCCAAACTTTACTTGTCCACCACATGCAGTATTAAAATCATGCAAACATGCTTGATTCCCAGTCATGTGACTAGTTGCACCATAATCTAAATACCAAGTATCAAAATTTGCATCAAATACAGAATTGTGAGAATTGATACCTTGTAAGAGTGTATCACTCTTATTTTCATCAACTTCAGTTGCCATTAGAATTGCATGATCATTTAGAACCTCCCTTTCTTCACTTGTCTTGCACATTAGAATTGCATGATCCTCTAGGACCTCCTTTTCTTCACTTGTCTTGGCTAAGTAGGCCTTTTCCTCCTTTTTGCATTCAGAAGCATAATGTCCAAGCTTTTGACATTTGAAACACTTCACAAAGGACTTATCCTTTCTCGGTTTTTCTTGTGCCACACTAGAAAAACCTGAATTGTATCTTTCTCTGCCACGTCCTCCATTGAAAGTGCCACCAAACCTTCCTCTTCCTTGAGCAAAACCTCTTGCTCTCCCTTGGCCTCTTCCTCTCCAATTGTTTGGAGAATCTCTACAATGTCTAGCCTCCATGTTTGTGCGAGACCAATACACATGATTCTCTTCTTCTTGTGTAGAGGGTCCATACCTTATTTCAAAAGTTCTCAATGCTCCAACAACATAGTCTACAGTCATGGCCTTCAAGTCTCCAAAGTGCTCTAGATTGCAGACAATTGGATAGAATTTTGAGGGGAGTGAATGCAGCAACTTCTCAACCACCCTTTGCTCCTTCATCTTTGAACCAACACTCCTCATATCAGTCACCACAGTATTAAACCGACCAACATATTCATCAATGGATTCTGAGTTTGTCATCTGTAGTTTCTCAAACTCACCACGCAACTTGCTTAGTTTGGCATCTCTAAATCTTTCATCTCCAACATGAAGAATTTTCAGAGCTCCCCAAGCCTCTCTTGCTGTCCTTTTGTCAGCAACAAGTCTCAACAATTCATCACTTACTGATTGATGAATCATGGATAACGCCATCTTATTTTTCCTCGCATCCACCACCACAGATCCTTCAATTGGCTCGATCGTGTCCCACACACCATGCGTATCAAGGAAAGACCTCATGCGCACAGCCCACATAGCATAATCACCTCCTTTGGTCAGCAACAACCCTGTGTTGTGACTCCCTCCTATGGCTAAGGAGGTCTTTGGTGTAGTTTCTCCAGATGCTCCAATTACAACCTTCTTGAACGAAGTTGGCGTCTGCATCATCACCGTCTGTTGTATCAACTGAGCACTCCTTGCTCTGATACCAACTGTTGGATGGATGCAAACCGAAGACCTTGGGAGCTAAAGGAACACAGCCAAGATCAACGGTATTAACTGCAGTTGAGAAGTACAGCAGCAGCTCTTCTCAAAAACGTGACTTGAAGCAAAAACAAGGACAAGGACAAGGACAAGAACAAGGAGGATGCAGCAAGAGCAATTGAAAGGAAATTGTGGCAAGAGCTCTCTGTTCTCTCTTGCACGAATTGTATTAAAAAGCATCAAACAATTACAATGTAATTTGGAAAGAAACAAAACTAGAGATGGAAATTGTTCCATCTTTACATCAGAAACAAAATTGGAAATGTAAACATATCAGTTGCATGAATCAAAAACTATTTTTTCCTATTACAATTTATTTCCTACTACATCCTATGATTGAGAATTACCAAAAAACAAGCTTAACTTCCAACATGGCATATATGTCGTTTAACGATGCATCTAAAAGACACCATCGACCTCTGTTTTTTTTCCAGAGTTGTATTGTTTCCAGGTCTTAAGCACCTCCGTCCGCTCCAGGATCACTCTAACCTTTAGCCATTTCTCATTTCTGAACACCACTGTGCTGTGTGAAACTAGTAAAATCGTGAGTGTTTTCCTGTCAAGCTTTGGAGATTTGCTCGAGCTCCCAAAAGGACATGATTGGATCCATGTTTGAACTCATCCATGCTGTTGCAACTGCTCCGTGAAGAAAAACAAAGCAGCAACAAATATTGTGCCCAGTTCGATTAAAGAATATCATAATCAGTAATTTTGCTCGTCATCAATCTTCATTACTCATTTTAGAGAAAATAAAATCTCACTGCATAGGAATGAGGATTAAGAGGAGAGAGAGAGAGAGAGAGGTTCGATTTGAGCTAATTAATCATCATGAACTGAGATGGAGTTCCTAGCAACTAGGGTTAGCGGTAGCAGTAGCGGAGAACTTGGGCCGGGAGGACGTCGAGGGACTACGCGAGAGCTGGGTGGCAGCCAATCCTTAGCAGTTGGTCCACCAGCACTGCGATGGGTGCCAAGAGCAGCTGCTCAAACAACAGGTACAAACCGTTATCTCCACCTTGCACCTTCCCTTCTACTCCACCAACGTCGATGCCCTCCTGGAGGGTTTTATCGGGGTAATTTGGATGAGTCGGAATCATCCATTCGACAGCAGCACCTACTAGAAGCCGAAGCCACCTAGAAGTAGGTGTACGACAAGATTTTCCATCTCCCGTCGGAAGTGGGAAGCAATCAATGTCAAAGAGAGACCCAATGTTATAATCTAATCCGAACAGTCCGAAGCATACCCAAAAGAGTGCAACATATAACTATCTCAACTAAGCTCAAGGCTTAAGCATATCAGCCCACATCATAAGAGACATCGAAGCCTCAAGCCTTCCCGTAACTTACCAAACACAGACGGTAAGACGCTCGCCTCATACATCCAGCACAAAGGATTTACAAGGCACACATATATGATCCACTCTAACAACCCAAACCCAAGTGAAAACCAAACCTAAAAAGACTAGGCAATATGGAAATGGTGTGCACCATTCAACCCATGCACAAGCACAAGTTAGACTGCTTCTTGTCCGCTCAAATCATAAGACGCACATCCATCGTCGAGTTAGTCCAAAGTTTGAGCATGAATTGTACTATATTATTCATCAACAAAGAGGATAAGATGAAGATTAAGACTTACATAAACTATGAAGCAAGTCAATCTTATTAACTCAAGATTTAAACTCCACCATCCAAGAAACTAAGTTTAGAAATAATCTCAATCATCCCAAGTTAGTCAACTAGAATTAGATTTTATCCTTTCCTTATCCTAGATTTTCTCATGTTATAATCGAATGAGATAATTTCTCATGCCTATAAAATAACTGAGTGATATAAATAAACATTAGCAATACATTGAGGTATCTTATCTCTCACTCAGTAAAAATTATATCTTTTTAATAGTAGTAATAATTGCATAGGTTAACTTAATACCATAATATTATTAGCACCATGCTATGAGTTTTTATTATTAAATATTTTTTTCCTTATAATAAGTCCACTTAAAATACTCAAAGACTTCGACTATGCATGCTGCCTAACCAACCTCGTGCCCGCTATCTCAAATGTGGCCACAACACTCACACCCCATGCACGTGGCACGCGCATGGCGTGTGCTAGACGTGCAAACGGGTCGTGCTTGGGCTGACCCGAGCACGACCCGCTACGACACGTCCTTAGACCGTGTCGTGCCGGGCACGGCTCGCTCTTTGAGCGTGCCGTGCTCGGCACAGCATGCTTCAAACTTCGCCCCGCCCGGCACGGCACAGGGCACGCCGATTTGACGTGCCGGGTCGTGCCGACACCGACGCATCGTGCGGAGAGAACAGAGAAGCGGGGACAGCCCGCTGCCGGTGCCTTCGTAGCCCGCCAGAGGCAGCAGTGGCACCAGCAGTGGGGGCGGCACCAGCAGCAGGCGAAGGGGCAGCAGCAGGGCGGCGACAGCACCAGCGGTGGAGGGCAGCAGCGAGGGCAACGGTGGGGGCAACGGTGGGCGAAGGGGCAGCAGCAGCAGCCATTAGGGGGCGGCTGCAGAGGGGGGAAGAGGAGGGGGGGTGGCTCCTCGTCGTCGTATGGAACAGGGGGGTGGCGACTGCAAGAGGGGGGAAGAGGAGGGGGGTGGCTCCTCGTCGTCGTATGGAACAGAGGGGTGGCGATTGCAAGAGGGGGGAGGGGGGTGGCTCCTCGTCGTCATGTGGAACAGGAGGGGTGGCGGGCTCCTCATCGTCGTGTGGAACAAGGGGCGGGGGGGGGGGGGGGGGGGGGGGGGGGGGTGGCAGCTGTAGAGGGGGGAAGAGGAGGGGGGGTGGCGGGTGGCGGCTGCAGAGGGGGGAAGAGGAGGGGGGGTGCGGGTGGCAGCTGCAGAGGAGGGAAGAGGGGGGGGGTGCGGGTGGCGGCTGCAGAGGAGGGAAGAGGAGGGGGGTGGCGGGTGGCGGCTGCAGAGGGGGAAGAGGAGGGTGTTCCTGGGGGGGGCACTGGCGGCTGCAGAGAGAGTGCTCATCGTCGCGTGGAATGAGGGGTGGCGGCTGCAGGGGGGAAGAGGGCAGCCATCGGGGGGAGGGGAGGGTGGAGGGGGCGGGTGAAGACAGCTCGTGCTATCCGGGCTGGCACGGCAGGGGCTCGTGCCCGGGCTAAGCACGGCAAGGGCTCGTGCTCGGGCTAAGCACGGCAGGGGCTCGTGCCCGGGCTAAGCACGGCACGGGCTCGTGCCCCTGCCGTGCCGTGCTATGGGCTGCGGAAGCGCAGCCCAACACGGGCACACGCAGGAAGCGGGCCGTGCTTGGCACGGCCCGCCCCATTTCCGGGCCGTGCTTGACACGGCCCGGTTCGGGCCGGGCACGAGCTGCCCGTGGGCGGCCGGCCCGTTTTGCATGTCTAGCGTGTGCCCAACCAGGCTGAATCATCCCTCATTGAATGAAAATTATCTATTTTTAATAGTAGTAGTAATTGTATAAGTTAACTTAAGACCATAAAATATTCAAAGACTTTCACTGTACACATTAAGACTGCTGCCCAGTTGGTCCCGTGCCTACTATTTCAAATGCGTACGCCATGCGCATGCCTCACGCACGTGGCACACACGTGCCTCGTGCCCGGCCGGGCTGGGGGCAGGATCCACCCCATGCCCGGCACAGCAGGTGCCTGCTGGGCACGGGCCGTGCCCCGGTTGATTGAAACTCTAGGTTTGTGATGGCATAAAATCACACCATATAATT
Source organism: Thalia dealbata (assembly GCA_030544415.1). Taxonomy (NCBI): domain Eukaryota; kingdom Viridiplantae; phylum Streptophyta; class Magnoliopsida; order Zingiberales; family Marantaceae; genus Thalia; species Thalia dealbata. The sequence continues at coordinate 6,896,536 of CM060454.1, forward strand.
ATCATGAACTTTAATGATAAAGAAAGATATTGAATTAAATCGCTAATGGCACAGACATAGGCATGTCAGGTCTAGCACAACTAGTATTACACTCGTCCAGCTAAATTTTGCCAATGTCATAATGACATCTATGATATTTTTACATGTCATATAATTCTTAGAACGAATAGCATGACAATACATTCAATACCATTTGTGCACTATTGTAGGCATGCCGTTGGGTTGGGCCAATTGTGCCCCAGACCATACCATGTTGGGCACTTGGGCTGTAAAAATATAGTCCGACAAGGCATACTGTCACGCCCCGACCCTACTGTCGGGCATGTGGCAACCGCCGTATGAACCCTGGGATACATACAAGGCATAAAGAGTACAGATAAATCTATAATCAATAAAACACCAATATAATTCATTTAGTACAGTCCCGATATATCCATATTATAAATCTAGTATCGAAAATGGCAACATCTAAATAACTGCGGAAGTATACCTCGATCGACGCAGACCCTGTCGTCAACTACTACGATTGCACGTAAAACCTGCACACACGGGTAAAGCGGTATGCTTAGCCTTGCGGCCTAATACGAAATTACGGCTCGAAACTAAATAAGGAATTCAAAGGCTAGGAGGATTAATCTAGGATGCCCTGGTGTATTAATAGTCGTTTTCATGCCATACCGGTGTGTCATGTCATATACAGGATAACAACAGAGCAAGTACAACATATGTAGCACTAGATGCCATCTAGGCTGTGTCTAGTAACTATGTCATAAGTGTCACCAGAAAGTCATCTATAGTGTACTATGACTAAAAATCTCAAGACTCGGGCTGCCAGCCTATGCTTAGTGAATACCCCGGCCAGAGTGCATCACGAAGTCAATCAGTGCCTTTCGTCTCTGTCTCTCCCTATGCCCGCTGCACTGATGTTGGCAGAGGTGACGGGTGACCCTTGATCGCTCTCATCTGTCTCGCTAGTCGCCTACAATGCCTCCCCTAGTGAAACTGTCGTGCCCTTACATCCTCCCCGGACTCCGTAGGGGCAACGACGACTCGTGTAATACTACAAAACCATCCACATATGGGGTCACCATCAACAAGACCTTCGACCACGGCTAGTCGATATAATACAACCCTAGGATCCGGACTACCCATCCGATCGTCTGCAGAACGTCAAGGATGGTAGCCGTGTGGTCTACGGATCCACTATCCAAAGCTATGCGGAGGGATGTCACCGTCCCAATCCCCGAGCAGCGATGCCTGCCAAGAGGTGTGCAGACTAGCTATCTCCGGAATGCTACTACCTCGGCGACATGTTTGCTAGGTTCTTGTTTTGGTTCGTCCCGGCTAGCCATCTCAGGACTATCACGGTGTCGCCTAGACGGCACACATGCGGGTATGACTTTTTGGGTAGGAACTCACTCCGTATATCCGGTCTAATGTGACCTTGGAGTTGTACAGTCCTTTCCCTACCAGCTCCTAGTATCTAAGCTATGCATAACCTCGGAAGTGGTACTCCCAGTATCTAAGTTATGCATAACCTCAGGAGTGGTGTGTGGCGGAGCATCACTATTCTGACCATCCGCGGTATGCGGTGGTCAAACGGGGTCTGCAACGAGTACCCCTTCCTGTCTGTTTTCTAGTGATGTCTCCTAAAAGTTTCTAACATGTCATTATTCTTATCGATATTGCATGGTGGTAGTGCTAACATAGCATAGATAAATAACAGAGCATGCATGACAAGATTCGTAGACACGTTAAATAAGTAGCATGGTAGACATGACATATCATGCAAGTAAATAAAGTAAATTATACTACATGCATATACAAATAATCGTAACATGCATCTCATTTTTTTTTTATTTAAGGCATCCGAGATATTTCCTACGAATACCTCGGCAGGAATTCCCTAGCTTGAATAAATCCTATATTCGATGAGCTAACGCACCTGAGTTAACGATCCGCTCCTCTGAACCAAGTCACGCGGAGATAATCACCCGCCGAGCTAATCGGATCGCGTACCCACAATAATCCTATTTAACATAATTATTTAAAATAGATTTAATTTATTTTCCCTTAAGATAAATAAATTAAAATCTATCAATTAAATAATTATTACATTAAATTAATTCTATACAAGTTTAGGATTAATCTCACCTAATCAATTCTTAATTAATCCTATTTTAAATTTTTTATCTATTAACTTAAATGAATTTTTATTCAATTTCTACTCATCAAACTCGCCAAGAACTTGGCCCAAGTCACCCAGGGGCCCAAGTAGAACCCATAGAAATTTTTACTATTTTTATGATTTTTTATTATTTTATTATTTTAATATTATTTTATTATTTTATTAATTATTTATTTTTTCAACAGTTGACCGGTCAACGGTTGATCGGTCAACGGTTGATCGGTCAACGATCAACAGTTGACCGGTCAACGCTGACGGTCAACGGTGGGCCCGGTCAACGCTGACTGGGTCAGCTGTTGACTCGGTCAACGCTGACTGGGTCAGCTGTTGACTCGGTCAACGCTGACTGGGTCAGCGGTGGTCCCGGTCAATGCTGACGGGTCAGCTGTTGACTCGGTCAAACGGGCCGGTTACTGTTCATCCGGTTCGGTTCGATTCGGTTCAGCTCGGATCCGGTTCACCTAACCCAATTCAATCTAGTTTGACTCGAGCTCGAACCAGTTTCAACTAGTTGATTCGGCTCGCCCAACCCAACTCAATCTGAACCCAAACCTAACTCAAACTCAACCCAACTAACTTCAACTTGGTTCAACCCAACCGATTTCATTAAACTCTACTTATTTACTAAGCTTAATTAATCTAATCTTAACCATGCTTAATTAAATCTAAGCATATATTAACCCATCTTACACTAATTATATTTATTTACAACTAATCATAGTTAATTAAGCTCTAATCGTGATTAAGGAAATCCTTAATCACGATTAGGGAAGGGGCGAAATTAACACCTTTCGCCTTTCGCCGCTTTCTTCGCCGTTCGCCCCTTCGCCGCTTCCTTTGCTCCGTTCGCCGGCGCCTTCGCCGGCCCTTCCGCCTCTCGCGCCCGACGCAATGCCGACCAGGGATCACGGCGTCCTCTTGCGCGAGAACCCTGGGATCTGCTGCATCAGATCCGGCCATGAGAAAACAACCCTCGAAGGGTTTGAAGGTCGTCGGACCTTCTGCAGACGGCGAGCACGATTCCGCGAAAGCAATGGACGAAGGAGGTAGACTACACCTTCGGGGAGGTGGGGCGAGGCGGCACTGGTGGACGCAACCACCGATTGGAGTCGAGGTGGAGGCAACGACTCCACTGTGCGGGCGTGGTGGAGAGGCTTGCGAGTGGTGTTCCTCGGGCTGACGCCGCTGCCAAGCTCCCCTCCGACTCGACTCCCGGCGACGGGGACGGGGACCAGCGGATGAGCTCATCGGCGCTCAAGCGAGCCGCGTGCAGTGGAAGCAGGGGAGATGGCGATGAAGAGGGGCGCTCGACCGGAGCTGCTGCGGAGCTCTCCGACGCTTCGACTTGCGACGAATGGGGACGAGGGCGAACGAGCGGCGCGCCGGCGAGCTCGTCGCCGATCGTTCGCGCCGATTGCAGGGGAGCCGGGGGAAAGGGAACGGCAAAACGGCGCTGGAATGAGAGCGCTCGAAGAGCTGCGAGCGAGATAGGGCTTCCGCCCTTCTCGTTCGCAGTCGCGCCTCTCTTTAGGGGCGGCCGGTCCACCCGAATCGGTTGACCGGCCGGTTCGGTCGGACCGGACCAAATATTATATTATTATTATATATATATATATATATTAAGGATAATGGTTTACACATTCTGTCACACATGTGCCGTCCCAACACTACCCTTGACGGATTGAACTCGTGCCGCCTATGGGTAGCACGATCTATTAAACATATCTAATTATACCTAACAAGATAATAATTTTGTTTAGGCAAGAGCTATATTTTATTATTATTAACTCTTATATCTTAAACCTACTGACACTATTACCAATTCTTACTATTTTAATTTATTAGAATATATTTATTTATCTGAACAGATAAAAGTATAATTATATATATTTATTTAGTGAAGCACGGACAATTTAGCCTCATTCATAGGGAGACTATAGTTTGATCAAGCTTGAGAATTATGTGGCATCCTAAACTTGTAATCGGTGGTCCTTCTTCTTCTTAGAAGGTATTGGGAATATGGACTTCCAACATTTGAATACTCCCTTGAAAGCAGAGAAGAAAATTGAGATATCTTATTACTTGGTCATTGTGGGAAAGAATAGGAGGAAAGAACATAAGATGCTTTAAAGGGGCAGAAAAGCAAGGACGCTTGCTGCACAAGCAATTGCATTCTTTAACCTTTTCAATTCTCACCTCCCAACATTACTTTTCTTTTCATGGAGCATACTAAATAATATTTTTTTTCTGTTTTTCGTTTTACATTGTTTCTGTTTCCACGTCTTTCTTTCTACTTTTACACTTGTTAAATAATAATATCATCCCATCTAGTTTAGTTTAGGGTAGTAATGACTCGAACTTTTACCCTATTATTGCTGTTTTATAAGTAAGCAAAAATCAGATCTCTCAAGCTTTATCTATCTATATGCATCCTCGTTAAGTTAAAAGCTTGCAGTAATTTCTTTGAGCTAATTTAGAATTTTCATCAACCTAATAATTTTTGATCGGTCGAGTATCTCTTATAATTAAAAATATTATTAGCAAAGCTATAGATATTTTAGTAGACTGACTATGTCTTAGTTTATTTTTATTATGAATTAAAAAAGATTGTTTTTTAACATTAAAAATGGTTGTCGTTATATGGATTAATAAATTGATAAAAAAAATAAAGCTTACCGAGGGGGTCAAACTGAACTCATGTTATCAGCTATTTTTTATCAGAATAGCAGAATTAGATAATAGCTAGGATTCTTCTTCTTCCTTCTCTCTGTGTGGGGTGCATTGTCCATACGGTGTCAGCTTTGTCTGTGGGGAACGAGAGCGGCTGGGCTGTGCTGTGCTGGGTACAAATGGGACAACAAAATCTGAAAGATTCCACCTCGTTTCTTGTGTTCCCAAGCTCGAAGAAAAGCTCACAAGACAAACAACTGGTCAGATTGATGGAAGAGAAACAAAAAAGTAATTTTCAACTGTTTAAATTTCCGCCAAAATTCATAAAATATTATTTCGGAGGTTACATGCAGTAATCAAGTAAACATTTTAATTGACTGCAAGTCTGGGCTGCTGCCTACCCCCGTCCTCCATGAATGTTCATGGAAAGAGGCGCAGACGTAACTTGCAAGGTTGATATAGCAAAGGCCTCGTCTCCGGTCATAACTCTTTCGTGAATTATGAATTAATAATAGTGGGGATACTTCCTTCTGGGCAGATAAATGGGTTGACCACTGCAGAATAATGGATATTTTCACATCTCTTTGATATTTTCCTCAACAAAAATGCCTCGCAAATGACCGTACAACCTCAGTTTATTGGATCCTTGAACTACGGCACAGAGTCATTGTCTTGATGGAACTAGTGGACATGGTCTGGAAGAGGTGAGACATCCATCCACACCCTCCTGTTCTGCCCCTAGTTTAGAACTTTAGAATTAGGATTACACCCAGCTCATTTGTGGAGATCCTATCAACAGGATGTAGAGGACCCCTCGGATCATTGGAAAATCCAAAGAGCAACCTCGCAATGCCTCATGTGAGTGTCGTGGGTTTAGTCGGAACAATTTCTTGTTTACAGGCAAAAATTTAGACAAAAATACGGTCCTCTTCCTTCCTTATGTGGTTGCAATAGCTCCTCCGATCTTGGTAAAAAAAGATGCCCCAATCTCTCTCTAGAAGGTTGAATCTGTCCTTCCGGGTTCCTCGTCCGTAACCCCACAATTCGAGAGGCTTGCGATTTCTGCTCTCCATGGTTTATTCTTATCCTTGTTGCTCCACTGCACTCCCTCAAGTTGTTATCAGTGTGTAGTATTTTGATGTTGGATAGGCTACGTCCATACATAGTGTGTAACTCCAATTTTTTTGAGCCTCTATTACAGGTTCTGAAGCTTCTACATATGTGTTTGTTTTTGTATACAGATAATTGGCTATTTAGCCGCTTCCTTTTTGCTTTTTTTTTTAAATATATATATATATATATATCTATATATAGATACAGACACCAAAATATATACGATAGCAAAGAAAGGGGGCTGCATGCTTTTGGATATATTTGGCTCAAAACTAATAATTACAATGCTTTTGGATATATGCTCCACGGAGCTCACTGGAAGGAATCATGGTTAAATTAAAAAGAAAGAAAGAAAAGGAAGTAAGTTGAGTGCAGAGTGGAAATTAAGGCTGCGTATGCCGCACTGCAGCATTGCTTATTTTCCTGTGTGATTGTGGTATTACATCATATTACATGCAATGATTGCCCCCTGAGTTATTATTAATTTTGTAGAAGACTCGGTTCCCAACGAAACTGGCGTGGCCATCCTTTTCATTGTAAAGCAAGAGGAGAGGAGGAAGTCCTGATGATGCAGCATTTGGATGAATGACCGAGGCAGATGACCACGAAATTTCTTTGTTCACAGCCTTAACCAGCGCTTATATAATATGTAGACTGTCACAACTTCAAACTTACCCCCCCAACTTCGTAATGAACTTAATGCCATCCAGTTATTACTCAATTGATAAGGTTTAAGAACCTTTCAAAAAATATATATATATACACATATAATAAAGGAAAAGATTTTTTTTCCCTATTGCATGATCAAATAAGATAAACAATTTTCTTCTTTTACTCGCTCACGCTCGATTCGCACCTCTCCTTTCCTCCGCCTTCCTTCAAAAATCAAAAACACTCTCAAACAAGCCAAGCAGGGAAACTACACTCAAAATGAAACCTAAAATAATATATAGAACCAAACAAATACAAGTGTCTCACATACAACATATCGGCCCAGCAAACCTTGCCAAGGATTTTAATTCCCTGATTTGTCGCTAGCCAAAAAGATAATTCAAACTGTTGTAATCCAATTAAGTAACAAGAAAGAAATTAAAAACTTTCGTGATGCTAATCATCCCTTTCACGCTCATGCAGCAGCACCTCGTCAACAGGAATCAAAGTATCAGATGAAGTTGACTGGATCGTGTTGGTTGGCACTTCCTTGCATTAATTATCTGCAGTCTTTCAGCATGGAGATCATCTTGGTATCTCCTCCTTAAACAAGAAATGCCAGACACTGAAAAAAAGAAAAAGACTATCGAGTCAGCGTATTTTGCAGTATAGAAATCTAATGCGTCAAAGTAACATACTGCCTAAATTCAATGCCTAGTGTTGAATTCAAGGTCATTGATTGCTTATGTGTAGATAGAAAATATGTTCTAGATCTCCTTGAAGAAACAAACATATTAGGCTCCAAGTTGTCTAAATTACCAGTATCCAAAAATGAGGAACTATTTAAATCAAGAGAAACTACAAGATAACCTAGAAAGGCCTAGAAGATTGGTCGGAAATTACTTTACTGTAGCAAGACCAAATATCTAGGTTGTTAGTCAATTGTTCGGATTTATCCAGATAAAGACAGTACAGAGACTGTTGGTCACACTTGTCACGAGATGACTGAACACATTGAAGCAGATAACTTAAATTATCTGTTTGTGTTCAAAAAAATTTGAGGATACAATTAGTTTACTTCTTTAATTCACACTATACTTATCATTTTTGAAGGATCCTCGTGTTAACTAATCGGAGAACTCATGGCATATTGTGTTCTAGCTTGGAGGTGTTAACTGTAAGAGCATAATTTTGAATGTTAAAAGAGTCCAAGATGTAATTCACGTAATGGAATTAAAAGGGTTAAGGACGGCCCGAGTCAGTTGTCAACTTATCATTGTCTTTAATAGGAAAGGTTTAATATTTTAGGATGGATTTCCTTTCTAGCAATACCCTGTCTGGAACATGGCAGAATCTTCTGTTTTTTGCTAACCGCTAACTATCTAAATATCTTGGGAGGAAGAGAACAAAAGTCCAAACAAGAAACTTAAAGAGGACTAAATTCAAGCATTACTCGCAAACCTTAAGAATTCAGCAAGGTTTTATTTAATAAGAACTTGCACGTTTTTGTGCTTAAAGTTTAGCATCAAATAATGACCTAATATATAAATCTAATTCCTACCTTCTACTTCTTCGCTCACCCAACGTCCATCTTCTCTATTATTGCATTGTCCATAATCCTCAAAATATAAACGCTAGTCCTGTTTTTACCAAACTGCTGCTACGTAAGCCAAGCTCAGTCTCTTGCAAGATCAAGCCAAACGAACAGCCCTATCCCCAAAAACATGGTAAGGCAATTGCATGATAATGATCCCTTCAGGGAATTACATAATTTACAGCTAAATGGGAGTATGTGAAAAATTAACGATATGAATTCTAGGGGCAAGTATACAAGTGCAGGTAAATTTTTCAATGTGTTCTCTTCTTACAACTCCAGCAACAGACCTAAATGAAACCGAAGCAAACAAAGTGTAAGTGTACGTCTCTTCTTACAACTCCAGCAACGGACCTAAATGAAAGCTAAGCAAACAAGACATTATTATAACTTCATCTAATCTTTTTGAACTTCTCTAGTAATAAATCCTTATATTTATCATTCTGCTGAAAAAAAAGGAGATATAGATACAGAAAGTCATTATGCCATCTTTTGAAGCAAAATTCTAATGGATAAATGGCATACATACGTTAAATTTTACTTATAGAAGGTACTCCACTCTAAAAAAATTATAGCAGGTATTTATGATCCTTCTTAAAAGAAGGAAGCTGAAGATACAGATTTTGCCTGCATAGTCTAGTGAATGCAGAAATATTTAACTGCAACGAGAGCAAACGGTCATGCAAGAAATTCCAAAGATGCAACGTTTTGTTATGAAGCAGAAAATTCTGTGCTTTCCAATTTATAATTCGGAATTCCACAAACCATGATAAGTATGCAATATAAGAGTACATTTTAACTGCAATGCTATGCTTAGAAGATAAGAGATGAATATCCAATGCAAAAAAACTCCTCAAGTTTGGAGCAATAAATCATCACAAACTTTTTTGTAGCAGAAACCACATAAATAAATAATTGTATGGAAAAGAAAGCTATGAGTGTAGATTTTAAGTCATAGATTTTAATAAGCTATGAGAACCACATTGTTTTGACAATCAAAGTAACGTAAGCAGTTTAGCTTTGGACTCCAAGTTTTTGAGGGTTTTGTCATTGTTGATTTTTACCATAGAACAAGAAGAGGCCAAGTTCTTTATTTCTTATGCTCGTTTAAGCCATTGAAAAAGGTCATTCAATAAGGTGGTTTGGAATTATTTATGCTGATCCTTGCCTAATTTGCGATTCCAACGTTGAATAAATGAGGATAGTAACAGATTTTCCAAATACTTACCATCCAATTGAAGGACAAATTTCTAGAAGGGACTTATATCGTGAGCCAACTTCAGCATGAATTCAGGAACAAGGCGACGTGGCAGGGGTGCTGCAGCAACTTTAGCAAGTTCAACCTCATCATTGGCATAAATGGCTGCAACTATATGTTCCATCGTTTTATCCCAACCTCCTCTAAGAGGATCCTAAATTTCCAGTAAATCAAGGTAAAAGCAAGACAACCACTAAATAAGTTCCCTGTAAAAGTGAATGCTATTCGTGGAAAAAAAATCCAAAATATAACGATAACAAATTCAAAAGGAAATACTAAAGGAAGCAAACAATAAGGAGATAACCTAGAAAGAAACAGCATTTCCTAATTTCATTTTATTTTTCATTACTTAATAGTTAATATACCCTCTTCATATGCATGATACTTTGAACCAAGGATTAAAGTTTGGACCTCAATACCAATTGATCATTAGTCGGACTGTACCGACCCATAATATGCATAGTTAAGTCAATACCACTTAATGATTACTTAATACCTAATATGGACTAAGATAATTAATCAAGCAAGTATTTGGTCAGTAATTACTTTGTGAGTCTGCCACTGTCTACTTCTGTTGGGTTAACCATTAGAACCGTCAAAGTCCATATTGTTTTATACAAGCAAGTATTTAATAAATATATGAGATGGATTCCGTCTGTATTGAGAAAATGAACCAATTCATGTTGGTAATCACATGTACTCTACTGCATTCTATATCCTATAAGTCTGAACTTGGGGAAAATAAAAGAACTTCTCTACAAAAAAAACACAAGTTAATAACCAGAATATACACTAAATGTGGAATGAAAAAGCATTCAAAAGAGTCCATTTCAAAAAGAGTACGAATATTTTGAAGTGCAGTTCTACATATCAGTGATTGAGATAAGCATCTTTTTTGATGAAAGAGATAGCACCTTTACCTGAATAAACAGATCTGTGTGAGATTTTCCTTCAAAGGAAACAAATTTAGCTTTAGCGTTAACAGATTCAAGAGATTCAGCAAACCTTTTGCTGCATATAAAAGATTTAAGATTCATATTAATTAAATAGTAGTCTCAGGAACAACAATCTACAGTAATATTTAAAATCTCGACACTACTTTTGCACACTGGTATCTTCACATATCCGAAAATACCAACAAAAACAAAAGGAAGTAATAAAACTGTTTTATAAACAAGAAGGTCGAGTGTAATACCTATTCGTAGGGTGTAACATATACAAATTTCTTTCTTTCTATAGTACCTACAAGATTTTACAGCACTATACGGCACTTCAGTAGGTTTATAATACAGACTATATTTTCTAAAAAATACAAAGGGCAAAAGTATTTTTTTTCTTCTTTTGGATATAGAGCAAAAGTAATTTCGGTTGTACTAAATGGTACAGGATGGTCTCCATGCCCATATGTTATAGGACCAATGCGGTGCTGCCCATATATCCAGTAAAAATAACATTGTTTGTAATTTTAGTAACACAAATGGCTGAATTACCTGTCATGAGTGCATTTTATTCCTTCATTACTTTTACTGACATGTTTTAGCTTCCATCTAATTTACAGAATAAAATTTCAATGTAGTTCAAGCGCTAATGAGCACATAGAACCGGACCAGCAAACATTACAGAAATCCTGGTTAGAAGTTTTTGTTTAACATCCCAAGGAAATAAAAGAAAAAAGATGAAGAGAAAATTGATATGATTAGAAAAAGAATTCATAGAACAACATGTCTATTGTAACAGAAAATTCGCGTAATTTATAATCCCATATTGTATCTATATTAGGGCTTTAAGACCTAAACTGACAACAAGTAGAAGTCTAGAGGTCTTCCCAAATTGCAGGATGAGAATACCCAAAAATCCATATTGAAGTAGGACTAAGATTTCGAGATGAGGTTGAAGGAGGCTTCAGCAGTTCTTCTTCATGCAACACAAGGCGCATTTCACATCAACATAATTCCAGAGATAAGGATGCAATGCATTTATCAAGAAGGGTGAATTTTTTTCTTTGGACAATTAGTATGATAAAAGTTGGGCTATAAAAAAATTATCAATAAATCATTCTCATGGTAGCCTCATATATATTGTTAACATTAGTTAGATGACTACTTTGTGCACCACGCTCATCTGGGTTAGAGTAGTAAGGCTTGACATTAGAGGTGGATGGGTTTAAGAAAACTAAAAGTTTTTAAAAAATAAAAGTTAGGCGCCTACTTTTTTCCCCCGAAAGCTTATGACTTTAGCAAAGAGCTTAATCTATTTCTTTGCATTCATTATCACTCCCTCGTATGCAGGCAGGAGAAATGAGGCTCCATTGGCCTAAGGAAAATAAGTAGACTAATTGGTGAACTTATCAGGAGTTTAAATTCTTTTATTAGCATGGTTAAATTGTAAACCTAGGATCTCCTGCTTTTAATAACTATGTTATATTTTCAGTCCATCACCATTTTCTAAAAATCATAATGATTTAGGAAGTAGTACAATCAACCTTTTAATAATATTCACATGTTCAAACACATCAAGTGAAGAAATTCATGATTGGTGAACTGAAATGAAAATTTCATTATGGTTATATTATGTATATTCCTAATTTTAGAGACTACTTAAAAGAAGTATATGCAAGAAATATCATCCAATGATTTTTGACATTCTTATACTAGAAAAACTCCTCTAAACTAACCTGGCAGTTACTGGTATAGATTTATCACTCGTTCCATGAAACAGGATGACTGGAGGCAGCAGTGATGTGGCCTTCTTCACACTAGAATCTTTCACTAATAATTCTGGAGAAAAGCGATGCAAGGATTTCTGCCCTTCCATTATGCTGGAATAGACAGTTTCAGAAGCTTGGATCACATATATGAAATAAAGTATATAGAAGAGGAACAGTAAAAGATTGACAATAGCAATAAATATTCAAAAAATAGGAAACAGAAACATTACCTTAGGAAAATAGACCGATACAGACCACGCCCATGGAAATGATCAACCAATTTAGGCAAGTTGTACCTGCAAATGGTCCATGTGTTTGTATAAGTTTAGACTATAGATAAAAAATGATGCAACAACCAAGAAGGAAAATAGATCATGCTTTCACTGCACAACTTTTCCCCAAAGAACCTGGCTATGTTGAAAGTCATTTTATATGGTTTATGGCTTAGAAGTCAGCTTGTGCATTTTAATTAAATTAAGACGTTGATCTGGTGTCTTTCTGGTGTTGTATGTAGTTTATTGGCATAGAGGCCATTCTGTCCACTTCTCCGACAAAACCACATAAATTGAGGGTTTAGGTAATAGCCCCAGATAACCACATAAATTAAAGCAGGGAATGTATTCCATTTAGCATAGATAGCTTAAATTTTGAATTATGAAAGTTTGAAGCCAAAAGCTGGAATTCACAACACTGGAAACAAATGATGCAGGTCTATAACATATTGATATTATTCAGAACTGAGATAATCAATAAAATCCAGATGCGAATATGAAATGTTACCCGCCAGATATACCGATGTATGCTTTTATTTGTAAAATGCTCCAAGGTGTGCTCTCTCCTCGATGTTCTTTAATTGCCTGATTGACAATAGCGCAAGCAGCAATATGAGCACCAGCAGATTGTCCAATCAAATAGATCCTATAAATAAAAATGGAGAGAATTAATAGTGGATTCTTGCAAATAAATGGAGTACAAGCCACTCAGTACAAAGCAGAGTACTTCTGACATTAGGTCTATGGCATAAAATACGTTGGCGACATTCTAAAAAGGCTATTTCAACGGAGGATTGCCAAACTATGGAACAAAGGGAACTGAAAGATGCATAACACAGAAATCAAAATAAATTCTAAAGCAAGAAGCAAAAAATCTGTGTCCTTCTATTGCCAACTTCATAAGCACATCTTGATAACATAAAAGAATTTTAATCAAAATCAATGCATAAAACTTATCAACATAATTACATGTGAACAAACACCAGATGTATGTCTTTCACAAAGTTAACAATGTCTATCATGACACCGTAGGTGGGTCCATTAGCATTTAGACTTAGGCAAAACCATATGCGAATTTCTTTATGTAATAACCAAATCATTTGAAGTGGCAGATTACATTAGAATCAAAAGACTACCGATCATTTAAATATGTTGCCATAAAACAAAACACAACCAATATGACGTAGAAGGTAAAATGTAGAAGCATAACTTCATATTCATCTCGGTATGGAGGAATTAAAGCCAAGAATGCATTCCATATATTGCATGTTACTATCAATAGGTGAATTAAGAGTTTGTCGTGTAACACTTCCCAATAAAAAATTAACATACAAAAGTTATTTGATTAACATACAGAATGTCATTTGAGAAATCTCATCAAGTAACCTCCATATTTTGAGTTTGATGTTTAATGTGTTTAAATAGCTAAGCAAATACCTTTACCTGTTTGGGTCACCTCCATAACTTCCAGCAGAGTTGCACACAAATGATATACCGTTTAAGGCATCATCCACCATATCACTGATGGTCCCTTGAGGAAAGTTTCTGCACAAAGACACCATGGTAGATATTCAAATGAAAATAATACCATCTGGCATTAGCATTTGGGCTTATCTCTACTATGCATAATGGAATTACTGAATTTGACAAACTTCCGCATGTCATAAATGTAGGATCAATATATGGTAAGCAAAGACAAAACACTACAAAGTTATAAAGAATGGAGAAATAATCTTAGCAGTAAAGTCTATTACCCAATAAATTCCATCATATCATGTCCCGCTAATATTTTATCACTTTTTCGAGCACTTATAAATTAGAGTAACGATCAGTTGGTCACCTGATTGAGGAACCACAACTTTTTTTTTTTTGAAAATAAATTGATTAGAGTGAACCGCATGTATATCATAGGAAAAATAACTGGAAACAAGGGAAATGTAATAGCTGAAAGTAGGAGTTATTTGGTCAAGTTAGAGAAGCAATGAACATCTATCAGTGCTTGCAATTTTCTGATTTTAAACAAAAAATATACATGAATTTAATCCAGAAAATGAGAGTCTGAATTTGCACAACCTTATCCACTTTCAGTCAAACTGACTTGCAGTTGTGGGTATGTTTATCTGCCTTTGTATGCATATGTTCTCATATATGTATCGTACTAATGAAGATCCAAATATTTAAACAATTTTTCTCAAAACATTGGAGGTATAAAGTGCTAGTTTGCATAAATGTAAGACGAGGTACAATTGTTTAGCATATTCAAGCTAGAGTCAGGTTTCGATAAGGATTGAGATGGCAAAAATTTGGATCATATAATCAACACATGAATGGTGCTTGAATTTAGCTTTCTAGTTCACTAAGTATAACATTGATCCTATAACTGACAAAGGCTCAAATAGCACGTGCAAGCTAAGCATGAATCTCTGTTCAAAGTAGAAAAGAAACATAGAAATAATATATGCTAGCTAAACATGAACGTATGTCCCAAAAAAAAGGCTAAGCATGAATCATTTATTTAGTCTTACAACCAACTATTAACCTTGAGTTAACATAGGCTCAATCAAGCATAATCCATCAGCACTGTGTGCAAAAAAATATTATGATGCATTAAACACATCACAGAAAAGATTAAACCTATATTTGGTTATTTAGTATTGAAATGGCTTAATACAATACCTATAATCTAGGCATGCTACAATAATGCCTCTTTCTGCTAATCGCCTTCCTAAAAGTGAACCCCATGCTTTATAACTGCAACAAAAAATCTCAAGAAAAAGGTGCATGAACATTTAGAGACAGTTGACCACTTGAATGTCTCACAGAACAACGACCTATCAGGCATTCCAGTTTACCACATATGCATACTCACCCAATTATCCATGCTCCTCCAGTTATAAATATCACAACTGGTCTCAAACCATCAAACTTGGAGGGTGAATAGAGATCTAATCTGCAAGAATATGCTCAAGTTATCACCCAAAGAGCATTAAAAAATGATGAAATCTGAGCATGAGCTTATAGATATCAAGTTTCTATAATCACATACCGGTTTCTTGGCTGACCTGCATAAATAATACTTCTGCGGACCCGCCTAGAGAAGAAATAATAGTATCCAACTATAACAAACAACTGGTGAAGTTTTAGATATAGCAATCACAATTATAACATATAACTGTAAAATTTTTATAAAGCTGTAACTCAACATAAGATAAAATGAGGATGCTGAATTTTATTTGCAGAGAGCAGCAACTGATAAAACTACTAACCTTGGAGAATACCAGGAAGGACAAGGATTATATAACAAAGAAGGGCAAGAAGTTTTGTAATCCATCTTGAGCCTAGCCTGAGATAAGATGAAATAATCAATACATAAGGGGTACGACTACAGAAAGAGTTCCTCTCAGATGCACTGTCAAAAAGTATGATAGAAATAAAAAAATAGTTCATGCAGTATTCCAAATTTGATTAAGTACTTGGGATTGCCTTTGAGAGATGGCAACTTAAAAAAGGATGATTGGAGATCCATTATAGCAAAAATGGATCTTTGCTAGGGCACTACAGGATAGTCAAACACATACGTGCTATAGTAAAACTGAGAGGGGTATTCATGTGCAATCTGGACTATAAAGTTGGAGACAAAGTTGACATAAAATTTTGGTTTGAGCCAATTACAAAAAGATGGTGAACATACATAAGGAGATATTTCTAGTGATTGAACATTCAAATGTCACACTATCTCAACTCACTAGGTGCGAAGATGGGTAGTTAGGTTGGGCAGTCATTGTAAACAATGACATTTCCCCAATAGCTATAGAGATGTTCATTGATAACATGAGGAACATATAAATTATGAAGGAAATAAGCAAATCTTATGGAGATGGACAGATAATGATAAGTTCTTAATGCACTCTATGTACAATCTTATAAAGGAATCAAGCATCAAGGATATTGAAGGATGCATCATATGGAAACCTAGGTTGCCATTAAAAATAAACTTGTTTAATTAGCTAATTAGAAATATAAATTGCTTATCAAAATTCAGTTGATATGTAAGAGCATCATGGTCGACGAAACTTGTATTTTATGTAATGAAAAAGTTGAGAAAATGGACCATCTTGTCTATCAATGTCCTTATATGATATAACTCATGTGACGTAGACAGTGAAGGATGAAAAGAAAATGAAATTGTAGAAGATCAAATAGTTAGTTATATCACATTAGAGTGTATATGGGGAGAGAGAAATAGGAGTTGCTCTACGGGTAACTTAATATCAGCAAGAGCCATAGTTGTACAAGCAGTTGCAGCTTTGATGTTCTTTAATACTCACAAGCTGCCTTGAAGAGATTTATAGTTTATTTGGTTTGAGTTGCTCCTTGCATTGAGGTTTTGGTATTATATGTTCTCTTCTCTCATGTCTCCTCTATGTTATGCTTGCTTTGTTTCTATTTTTCTTTTGCTGCAACTTTGTTTCTAGACATCATAGTTTTAGATTGGTCAAATAAATGCAATGTTATCTTTCAAAAAAAAAATATTCCAAACTTGATAGATACAATGGCAAACTAATTCTAAGTTCGAGAATACCACAAAATTCATCATTAACAAAAACATTGTAATTTTTGCACCAGAAATAAGCTATTTGTGAAAAAAAGGCAAAGTGAGGGTAACCCGAAATATCGGAGCAGTTTGATGGCAAGGCGAGTGATGAGATATGTATCGGCGGCAGCTTGACCGACTCGCTTGAAGGAATTGCTTCGCAAAAGGGGAGAGGGGGAACTTGACCGTCTCCGGCTACGGCTGCGGCTCGTACTGCGGCTGCGGCTGCGGCTGCGGCTCCGGCTGCGACTCCGACTCCGACTCCGACTGCGGCTGCCTTCGGCGTTTGGGACCGAGCGGTGGTAGAGAGGCCTGTCGTCAGGAGATAGTGCTGAGGTGGCGAAAGAGGAGGACAACGACGACCTCTCCATCCCCTCATCGCCCGGCGAGGGCGAGGGCGGGGACGAAGGGGACCGAGGAGCGTGCTCCGATGTCATCACCGGCTGTAACGAGAGAAAAAGGTAAAAGGGTGGCGCAAGCGCCTTTTATTATGTATTGGCGAGAGCTACAGGAAGCAGAATTAAAAAGGAAAAATGGAGGGTTCTTCTCACCGTTCTTGGTGTTGCTTCCACGCCTGTAGTTTCCCTGTTCAGCACGCCAATGGCCGAGCGCACAAATCGATCGCCAACTCAAAATTGTAACATCCACGCGGTTTATTCGGCATCCAAGAAAATATTTTGAAAAGTTTTTCTTATCATGGTTAGATGAACTTATGGAATGTGTCGTAATATTTTAATACTTTCAAAGTACACCTAAATATCCGAAAATTAAATGATATAAAGCATTACCGTTATTAATATTTCCAACGTTAGCTCGTTACTTAAACCTTTTTAAAAACGTGGAGCTTAGCTAACAAAACAAAAATGGAAGATGGGACTAGGTGTTCTTTCAAAGAAAGCACTTTTATATTGTATCATTTTTGAAAGCTCAGGGCATCTTAGGATAAATAACCTAATTAGTTGTTAAAGTTCTTATATAACATGTGATATTACAGTGCTAATATATAATTCTTTAAAACTGAGTTTCTTTAATTTATATACTTTACTATTTTAATTAGATAAATATATACTTTATATGCAAAGTGAAAATATATATATATTTAAAATATCTTAATTTTTTAATAAAAACATAGTCATTGATTATAATTATCAGAATTCAATCTAGCAATAGCAAAGATTTTATTTTGAAAGGGAGTGTTGGGATTCTCAAATTCAACCTTGTATAATTTTGAAGTCCCAGAGGAGTGGGGTCTGGGTTTCTAGATTTGAGCCACTTTAACATTTTTCACCTGGTCAAAATTCCCCTCACTCCAAATCTTATTTTCTCTTTTGTTACTATTTTTATTTATCCTTTTAACACTCTAATTTTTTTCTTTTGTTACTATTTATTATTCATCTTTTTTACCTTAGTTTTGATATTAAGATATAATTTTAAAAATTTTATAATAAAATAAATTAAAATTAAAATTTTTTTGGTAATAAACTAACACTTATAAATTAATTAAAATATCAATTTTAAATATATTTCATAGAATTAAGGATTTTAACCAACCTAATATCATTTTTTCTATAATTCCCAAATTTTATTCAAAGATAATATAAAGTTTAATTGCATTGTGTATTTTTCGATCATTTAAACACAAAAAAATTATTTCATTAAAATTGACAAAATTATTTCATCAAATTCTACGTTTGAAAAATTAGTAGCCCTAAAATCCATAACAAGAATAAGGATTATAAATTTCAAACGTTAAATTCTACAACCAACAAAACCACCCAATGCTTCCCTAAAACCACCCACACCAACAAAATATTCATGTAGACACTGGCGGTGGTACAACCAATGAATTAAGTCTACAATTTATATGACCCAGCAGGAGTAACAAGATAAACTATTCGGTAACTTAATAGGCCTAAACTTTGTTTAAACTTGGTTAACACCAAACATTAAGTCAAAAACTAACGTACTTTCTCATGGAGATTCTGGATGGATTAAATTCAAGGTCTCATACAGGTAGTTTATTACTCAATAATCCGTGCGATACATTCACTAGAACTGCAGCTGATTGTTGCAACAGTCAAGCAACATGAGAACGAAGGGCAGCACGATGGCCTAGATTACTTCGCTGTGTTAGCAGATCCAGTGGAGGTTGAGGCCGCAGTTATATCCCAAGCGCATTGCGAAACATATGGCTTGAGCTGCAGTGAAAGCGTAGCATCATTTAGTATCATGAAGAAATGAGAAAGGACTGCATTTGTAGTCAAGAATTTATAAACAAATTAGATGTTTTTCTGAAGTTTCTTAAACACAATATGAAATTTCATTGCGGGGAATGAGTGGCAAAGATGACCATCCAGCCATCCAGGGGATTTTAATCCTATTAGCTCAGGATGGGGAGCCAATCATACACTTTTAAAAGCTTAGGATTTGCTTTATCCTCTGAAACAGCTTGTGCAGAATAGAACTGTGAGGATGCTCACTCTTAACAGACAATACATTTGCAGCGAGCTGTGGCAACGTGCCAAAAATGATCACAGAAAAGCATATGACAGCGCCTCCTTAGAATAGGCAATTCCTTGCCAACTCATGAGCTAGGTCAATGAATGGAATTTGGATCATTATAATGGTTGTGCGCACAGTAAGAGTTTCGTGAACTGATTGATACCCACAAAAAGTTCATATCAAGTTCCCATAAATCAAAGCTCGTTATCATATTTAGCGAGCGCTGATAACATTAAAAGACAGATTACCACACAACACATAGCAACTGAGCTAATAATCTCCTGTTAACTAACTAGCCTTTCCACAAACAAGTATAATTTAGAGACAAACCGCTTAATGGAATGCATAAGTAACATAAATGAAGTCTTCTCAATAAGATCAAAAAAATGGTAAATCTAAGCTTATGGAGACAAAGAATCAGAATAAGAATAAGAATATTCATTTAGTGTAGATTCTATTGGAAGAAAAAGTACCTTAAAGTCAGTCAAATCTGGAACAACATAACGTGGCAACTTCTCATCCATCACAACATACCCACCTGTTATGTAATGAAACACAGACTAACAATGAAATCAATATAGAAATTAGTTTAACCAGCTGAAAGAGTATGGAAAGTATTATACTGCTGTTTAACATTTACCATATGATTTACTTTAGGATTCACCATCAGCAGAGTTACTAAACATGATGTCAAAAGGAAATAAGACAAATCCTCTCATTCAATCAACATGGGGACCAACTAGAAAATCATTTACCTTTTTAACCATACTATAAATAAAAACTACTGCATTCATACCCAATAGGCTTTTAAGCCTTGTTTGGTATTGGGTAATTAGAGAGTGAATTCGGAGGCGTTCCCTCATACTAAGTGTGAACCCTCCTAGTTGGTACAAATTATACTTACTCTTAGGGTGGATTCCAATATACAAAACATGGCCTTGTGGCTCTTAAAGAATTAAGAAGATACCAATTAAGTGATAATTGATCAAGAATATATATAAAAAGGATTAAACAAAATGGAAAAAAAGATAACAACCTTTACGGGTGTGGAAACCAGTGCTCTTGCAGTTCTTGCCCTTGTAGTAATTCCGGGGAGCTCTTTTTGAAGACAATATACTAAGTGATGAAGTTCGCTTCCTCCGCATTGCCCTTGTGAGCCCTACTATCAATCCCAAAGGCATTTTTTCTTCTTTATGTGTTTAACCTTCGATTCAAAAGGAAACAGAACATCAAGCAATATACAACTTTGAAAATTAATTCATAGAGAATAGAGATATTTGGCAGACAATTAAAAACTGTCATTTAAAAATTTTAATGGATCCAAATCCAATCAAAGGCAGTCGGATCATCCACTTTTAATGCACGTTTTTAAGATTTTTAGATAAACAAACAAACATCAACTTGGTAATTTGCATGAGAATTAATTTTTTATCAATTCCAACTACAAGAATTGAAAAGTTGGATTCTTAAGATTTCATAAATGAGACTTGATATTTTATCAATTCCAAATACAAAAATTGAAAAGTTTGGACTCTTAAGGTTTCATTAGTATACTAGAACTGGAATTCTTTGATTACAAGAATTGATTATGTTTGTTTTTACACAGAATTTGTCTTGTCCGCGGGTGCAAACAAGGGGATCTGACGGACCAATGCATCTCCACTTTTGATAAGAACATAGAAAATGATCCATTTACACATCATTGATGATCCATTGCTAGCCGATTATATTGCTAACTGAATCTAATCAAGCCCGCCCCAATCAAGCATGTAAGGATACGATTGATGAAATAAAGTCAAATTTTTCATCATATCCATACTTCCTTACAGTTTGATACCACAGGCAGTTTCCGCAGGGGAAAGAAGCGAGTGCTTCAAGAAGGAATGAGGGGAGAAAAGGAGCGAGTACCTCAAGGAGGAGTAAGCTTCTTGTTCGGTTTCCCACTAGATGTGCGTCTGAGAGAAGAGACGCCTGAGACGCCGAGGGAGACGAAGACGAACGACCCCGGTTGCTCGCCGTCAAAAGTTGGATTGTTCGGCGAATCGCCGGAATCACTCGATACGAGTCGCCGCTCGGTCGAGTATGAGACACTAAAGTCTAAAACCTAAAACGTAAAACCACTAGTTCGGGTCGGATCTAGAACTAATTGATCGTGTCGGATCCTGGAACAGTTGATCCGGATCGGGTCAGATTATTCGTGGTCCGATTTCCAAACAAAGAAAAATGCTGGTCCGCCCAAAGTGTTTTTAACCTGCGTATACATTTTATGTCTTCTTCTTTCTCAAGATCAATCATATTTCAACAGTAATCACCGAGATGTAGATTATTAGAATTCTTCACTGAGTAAAGCAATGGAGGAAAGAGTCCCAATAAAAGACTCGGTGCCCACTAATCGCTCGCGTCAAAAATTTTGAGATGGATGAGCAAGATAGGCATGCACGTTCACTTTCAACATGAAAATAAAAGATTTCCCGAGATCGTTACCTAATCAATTTCTTGGATTAATTCCTTGAGCAAATAATGCCTGTGGAATCTTGAGACTTGAATAAGACTACCCTGAATCTGAGAGGGTAACGGCGAGAGACAGAGGTGGAGGGTTTTCCCCCGAATTCTTCCTCCTTTGCCCCCTTTCTATCCCCCTCTCAGAGAAACATCTCACCACATGAGAGGCCTTCTCTCTCACGTGGTGACAGCATGGAGATGCTAATATAGACACTCAACTGAGATGTATCCGAACCAGGCCAGGTATGGGGCACGTACATGAATTTTTTTTATTTTCCAAATTTGAAATGGATTAAATTGACAATTCAAAATGGGTTAAACTAAATACATGAAAATTGGAAATGGAAAGCCTGAACAACCCTTCACTGAGCTATTTTTGGAAAACCAAGAAGATGAACTTGGTGTTTTCAACTCTAGATGACTTCCACTGAACCTTCAGAAAGCAAATTTCACAAAAACTGCGCACATATGAAACCAAGGGCACAAGAAAGCAAGTAGTAATTTCTCATGATCTATCTTCATCATCCAGTGTCTCACAGTTAGAATAGGATGGACTCAACAAGCCACAGCCCCTTTCTTAGTCCATCACAACTTTGAACCTTGGACTTATGAAAAGGGCGTGAGCCCCTCAGAGAAACCTCATCAATCGATATAATACGAGGAGAAACCATTTCAGAAGCATCGTCATGGAACTGGAGAACCAACTACACCATCACACCAACTCAAAAATTCTGTTCGAAATGCAGCATAAATCGTAAATCAGGTGAAGTGCATCATAACACAAGTAGCACCATTTATTTTGTAGAATCAAAGTAGATACTTGAGGAAAAAACTATGAAGACATCGCCTTGTCGATCTGGACCGTCCGTCTCAAAGCCAATGGTCAACTCAGAGTTATCCACCCGTCCCGTCCTAATGAGTTGTTAATTATCTAGACACGCACAACAACAAAATAACGGGTCAATATTTTTATTTTTGCTGAGTAGAAGAAGAAGAAGAAGAGCAACAGATACATTATACATAGTCCCAAGAAAGACATCAAACTTGTTAAGCTAGTGAAGACCAAGAAGAAGAAGAATAAAAGCAACATATATTATTATCGTCAAGTGGAACTTACATCACGCCACTGGATAGAGCAAAGAGCTCTTAACCAGATGATTGTAGATTCAAGAACCCCAATGGATAAAAAGATTCATATACTCCAAAAGAATATCCAACAAAAAAAAAGTCAAGTTTCATCTGTCTATTTTTGTTTTTAGGGGGTTTATGGTCCTCTTAACCATTATATATCTTCATCTAAATCTCATTTTCAGCTCTCTCGTGATTTCTACTATCTCATTCTATAGCATAATCCCCTCAGTTCTTATTTATTACATCTGTGAATTGACTATTTCATTCAAATGAAGATTATTGCAGAAAGGTAAACCATCTTCACATATTTCAGTAACAGTAAATTATAATTAATATTTATGGAGATATTTACAAGATAGCAATCATTCATGATCTTCATTTTCATGAATGCAGAAGAATTGAATAGTCAAGTTAGATCATGAACTAATAAGTACAACAAAAAATTGCATCATGAATCTGGTCAGATCAAATCAAGCACAAGCAAACCCAGAAAGAGAGTAGTAATTCATTGCTTGCAGTCAAATCTGATTATTGTCAATAGAATACATCAAAATGAAATAAATACTGCAGAAAGAATATACGCTAACAGTAGTAAAGACAAACATTGGATTGATGTTAAAAATAAATTGATCTAATCAGCTTTACCGGTCAAAGGTACAGATCAAATTTATCTAGAGCATGAAAAGCAATAGGATACATGGAAGCATTATATACAAGCAGCATCTCGTATAGCAATATCAACTACAGCTAAACAAATGGCAAACTGCATTTGTATATATGGTAGTGATTGAGTATTGACGAGAAGGGAAGCAGCAAATATATATGTACAGATTAAGACATATATTCCTGAATATATATGTACAGAACATATATTCCTAAATATATATATACAGATTAAGACATATATTCCTGAACTTACCATCCTCATACTATTTCTACAACGAGGAGGTAGACTGCGCAAAGACAGCGATTTTAACAGTACGTCCAAGGAAACAAACTAAAAATTGTAAATTCAAATAATCTCATCATCCTTAGTATCCAACTAGGATAATGAAGATTATCTGTCATAACATGATTCATGGATCGCACATTCATAAGTGTAGCATGAGATAATATGTCCTAGGGAGAGCACGCTAAGATGGCCTTAATGGGGATTTTTCCTTTCGGGTTCTGAAACATTATTTCAAACAGAGCAAACTACGTCATACAGCAGTAGGCCAGGATTTCGTCAAAATGTCCAGTTACCATCTAAAAGCCAGGCCCAACCTCCACGCTTTATGCAAACCATGGAATTGAGCAACGCCGAAGCAGTAGCACTGTGGAATGGCATCAAAGACTGCGCACAGCCGAGCTCTACCGGAAGAATCCTTCAAGTTCCCGTATACCAAAATCGCATCAGAACTCCAGGTCTCATAAATGGTCAAATTAACAGCAATTAAGAGGATGATGAAGCACGCATACCTTGAGATGCCCCGCGAAGGATTGCGCCGAGAAAGAGGAGCGAAGGCAGGAGGACGAGCTGGGGAGGAAGAGGACGAAGACTTAAGGCTTACGGCGATGCGGATTGGAGACGCCATGGATCGCCTCAATAAAGCGGATCGAACGCCGCCCAACGCCACCGCCATCGCGCCCAAACCCTTGAACAAAACCCTCGTTCGTGTCTTTACTTAAAACTGAGAGCGGCAGAGGCCTTTGCTTTACTCTGCAGGAGCAAAGTAGCTAAACAGTTCCTAGTTAGGTTTATGCTTGCTTTACCGCCGTCAAAAATGATCTGGTGCGATTAATTATTTGAAATAGTTCCTTCTATTTTGGTTCAAAGTGCCGTCAAGCTATGGGAATAAAATTTGTATTTTAGAATAGGAAATCCCATTATCCTTTTCTGTTGGAGTACGTCAGCCCTAATTTCTACCCTAATATTACCTATTTCAAATATATTATTAAAATTATATTACACAAAATAGTGCTACAATAAATAATAAGTAATGTAACTAATTAAAGCATATCATACCCAACAAGATATCATCCAGTACTCTCGCATTTAAAATCTACGTAGGTCAATTCTAATAAAACTAAGACCTATATAGATCAATCTAACAAAATTACTTAAATGTAGCTAATCATCTATTGAAACTCATAAATAAAAAAATGTTTCTATTTCTATTTATACTTAATAAGTTAAATTAAGTAGATATATTCTTACTATTTTAAAAATTAAAAATTTAAAAGAGGTTGAAGCAGAGGCATTCTGGGGTTAAAAGTAACAAGTGCTTTTGATGATTCATTCTCCTGCCGTACTCCATTTTGTTCACAATAGACCTTTCTACAAATGTATGAGTAGCACTGTGATCCACAGTACATTAATGAGAACCAGAAAAGTTGTTTGAAATCGTCGATGAAGAACAATATTTAATCTTAAGACCTTTCCACTTACTATATATTATTACAAGGATGAGCTACGAAGAGAACCTGTAGATGGATGGTACAAGCAGTGATTTTGATGGATATCAAAGGAGATAGTATAACAACGCATGATTTATTGCCGCAAACTAAATGTTCATACGATCAGCAACATAGCAACTCTTGGAAGCTTAAACGAGGGTTTATCACTGGTACTGGCTCGCAAGCTTTCCCTCCTTCACAATGTAGTTCTCGGCAGGAAAGTCTTCTCCTTTGAAGTGCCTATCCAGCATGTCCTTCACTCCAGCAGCATACCTCAGCTGCAGAATTTGGATACATCCCCAGTTATTATTCATTTCACCACTTAGAGGGAAACATGGGTGTTCAATTCGGCAAGAAAACCTACCTGACCGTCAATGGTTGTCCCAGAAATATGTGGAGTCATTGCCTGGTTCGGCATGTACCTCCAGGGATGGTCCTTGGGAGCTGGCTGCGGGTACCAAACATCGCCACTGTAACCTGAATGATCAAAGGGATTTCATATTCAAACCTGATTCACGTTCATGAGTTGGCTTTTAGGTGCATCATGTACTATCCTTCTGATATATATTCATATATTGTACATGTTGAATATAAAGCAGTTCTTCATTAAAAAGTAAGTGCACCTGCAATGTGCCCACTGTTGCAAGCATCTGAAACTGCCTGAGTGTCCATGATAGCACCACGAGCATTGTTCACTATAAGAACTCCCTTCTTCAGCTTCGCAATCCTCTCCTTGTTGAAAAACCCTCTGTAGTAACAACGAAAACACATGATGATCTAGTTAGCTGATGATGTGTTTTCGTTGAGAAAACACATGATTTGATCACAGTTGAGAAAGAAAAGAAACCTTGTTTTCTCTGTGAGTGGCATGTTTATGACAACAACATCACACTTGGGGAGCATCGCATCGAGATCCTCCTCAAACTTGGCCCCTATCTCGTTCTCCAGCTCGGGTGCCATCTTGATCCGGTCATAATAGAGAAGGTTGCAGTTGAAGGGCTTCAAGCGCTGGAGCAGAAGCTTACCGATGCGGCCAGCACCGATTGTCCCAACAGTCTTGCCCTCAAGATCATAAGATCTGTAGGCAATTCCTGCAACGTTCCAGTCGCCCTTAATCACCTGATGATAGCCAGGTAAGAAGTTGCGCATGAGGATGAGAATTCGCATCAGCTCGTCTTCTGCAACGGAGACCGTGTTGCTTCCAGTGACCTCGGCCACAGTCAGCCCGGCATCAGCTGCAGCTTTGAGATCAATGTGGTCTGAGCCGATTCCAGCAGTCAGAAGAAGCTTCAGGTTTTTGGCTCTCTTGATCCTCTCCGCGGTGACATAAGCCGGATGGAAGGGAGTAGTTATCAAAACATGCATATCATGGATATGCTTCTCTAACTCTGAGAAAGAGGAGAAACAAAAACATGAACCGATGGGCATGGGAAAATATAATTGATTACCACATTGTTCTATAAGCATCAAACGGAACATGAAATCCTCAAAGCACTGACCGCAATCAGGGCCTTCTTTGTCATCCGTTACAATGTACTTGTGACCTTGAGATTCCAGCCAGTCCCGAATTCCCAGGGACCCTTCAACGCACCCTACAAATCTAGGATTCATCGCAGCGTATTCATTGGCCTTGTAGAATACTCCAACAATCTTCTGGCTCCCGCACGAAGCCTGCATAGTCATCACAATCCAACACAAGTCACAGCATCATTAATTCATCTCATCGAACTGAAAAGATCGGCACCAAAAAACAGAAAAAAGGAATTATGTAGTGATTAATCACATGGAGCATCCTGGCGAGAGGAGCGGCGTCGGCCGGAGCCCTCGAAGCAAGGGCGCTCATCGCGTGCTTCGCCGCCCTAAGCATTGCCATTGGCGAAATGGAAGCTAGGAGATGAAAAGTTGGGACTCAGATCGAAATTGAAAGAGAAGAGCAGAGAAGGGAATGGTCGGAAGGGACGGACGCCGATGAGCAATTTATACGAGGAGGAAAAGGTGAGAGGAGCGAGTGAACCATCAGTTGGGGGAAACGAAAGGGCGGGATGGGAGTGGCGGCCATGGCCGGAGCAAGACAATCGGTGAACTCGACTGATACTGTGTTCGAAACGATCCACCAAACAGGATAAAGAGAGATATCATTGGTTGGAACGAACAGGTCGGGACATCAGCTGCAAATGATCATCCAACTTAACTAACGACGATGACTTATCCTGCACAGTCAATCTGGAGCAAAGAGCGATTTGGTTACGTCGGCCAGAGTCCGTAATGGATCCAGTGCTGATCAGATACAGGAACGACGACTAGTGGACCTTAACGCAGCAGACGCGTGTGACTGGTTAAAAAACGTTGCGTCCGTGGTGGATACTGATAGGTGAATAGATTTATCCGCTCGAGCAATTGCCGCATGCTATCCTCATCCTTCACTTCCTTCCCCGGACGCAGAAATCTGTCGGTTGGCGGCTGACGACTTTTTGTTTGACCGTCCGATTCGTTCAGCGACCCTTTGGCTCACCGGGGGAGTGGCCTTTTTCGATCATTGGAAAGCAAGGAAAGGCGAGAGACCAACCGGGGAAGGGTGTTTTGAAGGATGGCATTAGGGCGGCAGGCACTTCTTGACTGCAAAACGTCTCACTCACACGTACCGAAAAATTAGAGGTGTAATCGGCACACGTTTATGCATTCGATTTAAACGCTAAAATTTTGCTTAATTTTTGGCTAAATTATGCAAAGAGCCACAACAGTCGTCGATGAAACTACTTTCTTTTTATTTATTAATTGAGTCACCTTTCTAACTAGATAGATCTCTATGGCTTAATACAATGAATACTCGCCTCAGGGTTTCACGGATCGATCATGATTTCACCATGTCAGCGAGTGCGGTGTCAAAGTGCTACGGCACCGACTGATCGAGGCGAGCCACATAGCTGGCAAGAAACCCAACGAGATCCATCGTCTCTCAAGAGCGAGGGCGTGGAGGAAGCTGTAGCTGTCAGAGAGGAGCTTTCTGACGCCATGAAGGAGACAACGTCGTCACTAGTCGTCGAGGGACAAAGGCCAACATCTACAACGACGGCAGACTTTTTGGGCTTTCCCTTCCTCCATCTACTGATAGAGGTAGAGGGCGGACACTTTGATAGAATTGATTACTTACAGTTAACTTATTATAAATTTATACTAAAATGGAGCTTCAACGTCCAGTCTTTTAAATATCCAGAAAAAAATTATATGGTTATATTAGATTCATAATTGGTGAAAAAAAATTCATATGCCTACTTATTCTATCACCTGATATGATTTGGCTCGTGTCTCCATCTTTTGCCATCTATATCTCTCTCCATCTAGAGATTTTTTTTATAAAAAAAAACACACTAATAAGAGACTCTTACTTCCGACGACAACACACAGCATCATATTTATGAAATAAATAGATAAGCTCGGCACCGACCGAACCCAAACACATCATGCGTCCACTGGACCTGCACAGAGTCGGAGAGGTCCCACGTGTTTTCCCCGTGCCTCTGTGATTACTCATTTGATATATATATATTTTACTCATATTAATAAAAACTATCGTATTTTGGTGCAACAAAAATCAGCATCAGAAAAATATTTTTCAATTAAACCCCTGCAATTAGTTTATTTTTAATCAGCACCCATCATTTAATCTGATAGGATAAGACAGGAATGAGAGTAAAACAAAATATACTCGAAAGGATCACTAAACTTTTTTTTTTTAAGAAAAAAAAAAGACTCAAGTTCATCTCTAATAATAGTCTTACTACTCGTAACACGCACCAAGCTTCGGCAGGTAAAGTTGAGAAATCGGGATAATAATTTGCAGGAGGGGCTGAACTGAGATTATCCCCGAACATGGGCATGGCCGGACGGAAGCCCCTCCCCCCCCCCCCCCCCCCTAACGAAATAAATGGGCGGCCCAAAGTGTGAGGACAAGTCCACGTGACGGGAACATGTCTTCCTCCGCCGGGTACCACCCCCTCGTACGTAGTAGGCACATGGGACATGCCCATCCCCCCTCCTCCTCCCTCTTCCCTCCTCAAAATTATAAGGGGGCCGTCCGGCCGGCGTCGGGCTCACCTTGTCTTACCTCGCCTCGCCACCACCACCCAGGACAAGGCGGAGGATTACCCGAGGGCGACGTAGAACCCACCACCGCCACCGCCACCACCCCCCGTCCCCTTCTCTCCCTCGCTGGTTGTGGGTGGCATGTGGCACATCGATCGGGCCCTCGCCTCGCATTTAAGTCGAGGGCCGCCGTATACGGAACCAGCGATACGGTAGTCCTACGAGCTGTCCTCCCCAGGGACCCCCCGATCGGCCGTGCTGCCGCACGTTGGGTTCAGGAAAAGGCTCCCTCTCTACTGGTCCTCCTTCGCTGGACCCGTTCCGTTTGGTTCCTCATCGACCAGAGCGCGTAGGATCGGTGTTCGGTGGATGGACAGAGACACGGATCCTGGGCCCTGGCTCACGCGGAACAAGACATCTCCCCAGATGAGGTTAAATGGCTCCGACCATCGGCCTCCACCCAATGCCCCCCGATTGGACCCCAAATTACCAAGTTGCCACCATCATTTTTGTGACCCACGTGATACTTTTTTTTTTTCATCGTTTTACTATTTTCCATTAATTTCCACACACAAAAAGAAGATTATTTTAATATTTATTATTTATAATGATTTTTTAAAAGAAATAAAGATAGGATGAAGGGCTTCGATCATATGATCCGTAATAGATAATTTTTATTTATCGGTTCCAGCCTGGTTGGGGGCTGCTTTGATTTAAGGAATAAATAGAAAAGAAAGTACAGAGAGGGCATCATTTACTCGAAAGAAATTTAAGTCTATTTTGGTGGTGTTACCATGAGTTACTCCCAACCAAAGCGTGCCGTCTTCTCAATTATTGCGGAGGATAAGCAAGTGTGCTCGCAATCATTAATGCCATCTCAAGTTGAATTAAATGGTTATTATTTTATTTTTTCGAAATTTTAATTTCACCCGTCTCAGGGTTGCAATTTCCTCCCCTTACTCTATCAAAAATATCTTTAGCCCTTCAAATTCCCTCTACATCTTTATCAATTATTCGTTGAACCTTACTGAGAATCACGTAAAAAACATGATGCTCTAAATTCAATTTTCATAAAAAAACTAAAATTAAATTTAATCCGTGAATTTAAAAAGGAAAAGAACGAAGCCGACTAGATTGAAAATTTTTAAAGTGCGAGGATGAAACTGCAAGTGGGCCTTGAACTTTATTAGCGATGAAACTGAAGCCCTTGTGTTATTTAATGAATTAAATATTGCATGCTGGATGCACTGTGCGGGTACGGCATCAAAGTACACGATTTTTTTTTTAGGGTTTTACCGTAATGAGTCGGATCCACGGATTGGCAATTTGGAAATTTCCGGCATTGTTGAGAGGATTTAGGAGATATGGAGTTGGGAATGGGGCCGCTGCGGGCGAACGCTGCCAATTTTTTGTCTGCGAGCCAGACGTCCTCCCACGTTACTCCCCACTGTCTCTTCACCACCACCACCACCACCACCACCACCGTCACCGCCACCTCCACCACAGCCAGCTCTCTCGCTTTAATTGAGCTCCCCAACCTTCTCCTTGTCCTCGTTTGGTCTGAGTCGGATCGGAGGGGGAACGAGGAGGTATCTGTTGATCTATACGAAGTTTGTTGATTTTTCATGCTCAAGTTGTTTCTTTTCCTGATTTTTTGGGCTTTCCGCTCCTGCTTTTCATGTAAAGGTGGGATCTTGATCTGTATCTTCTGTTGGCTGTTTTATTGGGATCTTTCTGGCTGTGGTATGGTCTCGTAACCCTAGTAGGATCTGCGAAATGTAGGCGGAATGGATAAAGATTAAATTAGCAGCTTTCGGCTGTGGGCGTGATTTACTCTAAGAGCAAACGGATTTGCCATCTCTGCTGCTTTTGCTAGTCCGGTTCTTATCTTTACGAAGTAGAGTTGAGATTTTTAAGCTTAGCTGAGTGGAGAAGTAGGCTTGTGCTTGGAGTTAGTTATCTTACAGTGGATTTGGTGTAAAAGTAGACCGGATGAAGGTCTTGAATTGCTTTAAGGAGGAGAAATCGATTAGGAGCTCTAAGCCACAAAGGAGGCTCTCTCTTGGTGAGTACAGGAGGGCCGTGTCATGGTCGAAGTACTTGGTGTCCTCTGGGGCAGAGATCAAGGGGGGCCGAGAAGAGCAATGGAGTGCGGATATGTCCCAGCTGCTCATTGGGAATAAATTCGCAACCGGGCGCCATAGCCGGATCTATCACGGGAGATACAAGGGCAGGGAAGTGGCTATTAAGCTCATGAGCCAACCGGAGGAAGATCCCACCATGGCTGCTGGTTTGGAGCAGCAGTTCACTTCAGAGGCTGCTCTGCTGTTTCACCTCCGTCATCCTAATATAATCACGGTAAGTGCTTATTAATGCATTTTTAGGATTATATGCATTTTCCAGTGAATTTGACATTCTCAGTTATGATTAAACTGGCTCATTGAGATTTCATGATGCTCTAGTATTTTCAGTTAGTTTATCTGTCTCAACCAAGTGCATAAGTTAGCATATAAAACATCCATATACCGACTCCGTTCATTCTTTCCATCAAAAAATCCATGTCTACTTTCTTGAGATACTTTCCATTGAAGCCTCAACGTTATTATGTAACAAAAGTTTGCCAATAATCAAGAAATTTTCATGATATACTGTTGGTGCCTATTCGGTCTTCTTTTTGGTGTCCATTATCAGAAAACTATTCATCAAAATGCTTAGCGGGTTCCAATTCACTTTTTTACCCATAGTTATTTGATTTCATCCATCACAGTTGTGCAGAACATTCCTTGGTTGACCTACTGGAGCATTCATCAGATTCTTTCTTACCAATGTATGTATAGGTGACTATTCCTTCACCTTATTGTATGTAGGAAGCTAGAGAAAGTAGGAAATTAGTTGTCCCTTGAGTAACATATGATCATGATCTCATTGTTGTCTCACAAGAATGTTCCTTTAGGCATTTTGGACGTAAATTTCATCAACATTGTTAATTTTATAGGCAGAGTAACTATAGTGATCTCAAGATCACAAATAGACTGCATTCTCTGTAATTTGACAATCAACAATCCTTCAAACTGGTTGATCATGATATACCTCACAACTCGTGACATGATAAGAACAATCAGACTCTTCCATTTCAAAATTTCAATTGTGTCAAACGAAAAAAAATGAAAGTTTGATATGTTTAGTTCAAAGGTCCTTGATCCAGGATCTATCATTATTCTTTCCTCAGGATTCTAAATACGCATTTTATGACTTTACATTGTAAGCATATTTGGGTTTTATTGTGATTTAAGTTTCTTTCATGACCTGTCTATCCCTTTGATATTACAATTTTGTGCATGAATCAGTTGATGTGTCCTGCAATTTGTTTTTAAATGTCTAGTTTTCTTCTTGTTCTAACTTAAATTTGTTATATTAATATTTTATCGTTCAAATATCTTAAATATTTACACTAACTTTACTATATTAAAATATTAAAGTGACAATGATATCTTTAAATGCAATTATATATATAGATATATTGAACTTAGTGAGTATTGAATACACAACCTCCCGTGTAGAGTCCAATTACTCTAACTAGAGGAGTTTACACTTTGTGCACACATATATATATATATATATATATCAGTTAGATATTTTAGAATAGATTTACTGATTTTCAATATATAAAATATTTTATTCTATTTTTAATATTTATTTTAATATTACAAGAACATTTCCTTTCATACTTTACGTATTATACAATTCATTTGCCTTCAGAAAGTGACTTCCTCTTCTCAAAAAGGGAAGTTGTTCTCAAAATTACACTATTTTACGGTTCGACAGAATGCATTTTCGAGCTGAATATGGCTTTTACTCCAACAAATAAAGAGTAAGTAGGGAAAGCATTTACATGAAGCCTTTTTCCATGACAAAGCTGCCTAGCATTCTCAAGACACAGAAATCTGATTCTTCTTTTTCCATATTATCATTTCAGAGGTAATGCCCAGTAACATATTTGTAGCATGGATTCAAATGGTTAAACAACATCTTCTGATAAATAGACTTAGATCAGCAAAAATGATTCTGGGGCATGTGATGTCGATACTTGTCATGCATTATAGAAAAATAATCTCTGCATAATGGGAATATATAAATTAGATAATTTTGGAGTAGTAGCAAACTAGTTTCACAAAATACTAACAGTTGAGAAATGTGTTTGACCTTCTTTTCTTTTCCATTTAGATAAAATACATATATCTTCTCTAATTAGCGGTACGCACCAATTTCTGTTATAATTCAAATTTAGTGGGTTAATCACTATGAAGGGTGGAAACTATATCTCATCATTCTATTGTATGTCGTCTTATTTTATACTTGTCTTAATTAATCAGCTTATTTTTTAATGACCTAGATACTTGTTAATTCCAATCCATGGTTTGTCCTTCATTATGTAGTTTGTGGCAGCTTGCAAGAAAGCTCCTGTCTTCTGCATTATCACAGAGTACATGGCTGGTGGCTCTCTCAGAAAATACCTTCACAAGCAAGAGCCTTATTCACTTCCTCATAGTCTGGTTCTAAAATTATCTCTTGACATTGCTCGTGGAATGAGTTATCTTCATTCTGAGGGAATAATACATAGGGATCTGAAGTCAGAAAATATACTTGTCGGAGAGGATCTGACAGTGAAGGTAGCAGATTTTGGAATCTCATGCTTAGAATTTCAATGTGGCAGTGGGAAAGGGTTCACCAGTACGTACCGTTGGATGGCTCCTGAAATGATCAAGGGAAAAAGTCATACAAGGAAGGTTGATGTGTACAGTTTTGGAATTGTTCTATGGGAATTGCTAACATCACTAATCCCATTCAACGAAATGAGTCCTGAACAAGCTGCTTATGCTGTTGCACATAAGGTATGATCTTCAAGGACACTGCCTATTTGTTTCTTATTGATTTCATCTTCAAATTAGAAACAAAGGTCAATTAATTGGTTCCCTCACAATTGGAGTATCAGGTTATGGTACATATTTGATGTATAACTTACGTTAGGGAGAGGAGTCTCAATAAATAGGACATAAGCCAGATCATGGTTTAGCGAGAACAAAAAATGTCCTTTATATTTTGTCGGACAAAGTAGTTGATTTTTTTTTTTTGGAGTTTAGTTGCGTGATGATTGATTGGCTAATCAATTTTCCTAAAGCTTAAGCTCACACGAAAGGGTCAATTTTTTTTTTTTTTAATATTCTCAAATTTCCTCACATGGTAGTCTAATGCTTAAGCTCAACACATAGATTTACTTATCTAGTAGCAAGTTGATTGAAGAATATGATATTTTTCTTGTAGGTGTAGTTGCTTCATAACTTATTACAAGAAAAAGTCAGATGACAACCTAAGACCTTTGGGTGATGAAGACATTGACTTTTGGAAATGTGAGAATTTGTAGAAGTGCTTTCCTACAATTGATAAAAACCATAATGAAAATAAAAGGTCCATATGCTTGGAGTTGTAGTTGGTACAACATATGACATAGGGTAAACTCCCATATATTATGTTGAGGAGGTGTAATATGCAGTAGTACAGAGTTAAATTACTGCATGTATAATAAGTCTGCGTGAGACAGTTTTAGATCTAGTATACTTTGATCTCTTTAGATTTCCTTAGTTTAGTTTAAGGATGCTTCAGTAAATACATGAAATTCAAGTCTGTTAAAGACACTTCACCTATTGCATAATATGAGCACCATTGAATTTTGTTTTAGTGATTTGTCAATAATCGTTTGAGCCTTTTTATGATGATACTTATTAAATTGATGGCAAACCTTGTTTTTAGTAGCCACCATTGATCAGGAGGAGGATGAATATGATGTCTTGTTATCGTGGTCTTAGCAATTCATGTGTTATCTAGCTCATAGTAACGAACCAGGAAGGACGACTAAACCTAAAGGGATGTCTGGTTCAATCTTG
The DNA here is from genome assembly GCA_030544415.1 of Thalia dealbata. Taxonomy (NCBI): domain Eukaryota; kingdom Viridiplantae; phylum Streptophyta; class Magnoliopsida; order Zingiberales; family Marantaceae; genus Thalia; species Thalia dealbata. The sequence goes on from CM060454.1 coordinate 6,932,182, forward strand.
CATGCCAACCCCCCAAGATAGCATGGGGAGATTGCCTATCCATCGGATGTGGTATCTAACTCAAAGGGATTGACAATCAATCCCTTATCTTGTTTAGTACATAAGATTCGCAAAAGGTAGGATTAAGGCTAGTTTATATTTGGTTGTTGACTGGATTTTAGATGGATTCGGGTAAAAATGAATGTTTTTTAGCTTGCAATGCAACGGGCCTTTGTGCACATTGTTTGATATTGGGGGCATCGGTGTAAACGATAGGTAGGATTGAGGCAAAACCATCTCTCTAAATGCGACAACTTTTCCCGCTAAAGGGCAGATATAAATCACTGTTCGGGCTGACTCAATCTGACGCACAAGGCCCAACCAAAATATAGGATTGGCAATCCAAGCAGTGCCAGTCCCACCCCAATCCTTACTTTGCCCTCCAATCCCCCAATCCAAATGCCCCCCTAAAAGTCCTTCGTCAGTTCTGATTGCACGCTCGGATTGTCCATAAACATCTATTTCTGAACTGTTGTAATGCAGTTTCTTTCCTTAAAATGTGTTCTAAATGCATTTTCCCCTTGCCCATATTCCTCAATCTTGTCACCTAAAATGTTGCATCTCAGTGTTGTCATCTATAATTTTTCTACAGTGCTTCTGGCATGAAAGCTGGCAAAAACTGTCCCCACCGCATGGCAGCAACCACAGTACAATTTCATGCTCTACCAATCATTCCCTTTTAAACTCATTTATTTCTAATTTCATAGGTGCAAAAGTTTTCTTTTGACAGATCAACATTTAGTTTTTGTTCAATTAATGTGCCAACAGCTTAATCACTTAGAAATTCTGCCTCCATATATCAAAACTCTCATATTAATTTGTTACACTGGTCCTTGCAGAATGCTCGACCACCATTGCCGGCTTCTTGCCCTCCAGCCTTCGCCCATCTCATAAACAAATGCTGGGCCACTAACCCAGACAAACGACTCCAATTCGATGAAATCGTTGCCATTCTCGAAAGCTACGAGGAGTCCCTCCAGGAGGACCCAGCATTTTTCTCGTCCTACAAGCCTGTTCAGCAACACACATTGCTGAGATGCTTCCCCCGGCACATTGCTGTGTAGACGACCAACCGATCCTCTTGTGAAAAAGAAAGTGATTTCCATCCTCATTCCGGCGTAAAGTGTTGCATATACAACGTGAATCTTAATTTTATTTTCTATTACCTGTTTCGGCCTCTCCAAAACAGGATGAGGGCTGGGTATTGCCAAGTTATTTTCCTCTTTCTCAGCCTGCGCTGCATTAAGAAAAGCATGTATGATTTAACAATGTTGTTGTGAAATGAAAATTGTTGTAGTTTCGAGCGAATGTAGATTGTTCATGTCAGCTATCTTGGCAACTGGTGATTGTTGGCTGTGTATTTTGTTTTTTTAATATCAGATCGGTTCTATACCTTTTTTTTTGTTGCTGTAAATTTTGAACTCACCTTGACGAATCTTACCTTTAAATTTATGCTTTTTTCCTTTTAAAATGCAATTATATCATTTTAGATCAGTAAAATAAATGCAATTTTTTTGTTTGAAAAAATCACAATAGTAATTTTCTAATTTTAAGATAAAAAACAGAAGTTAACTTTGCTTCTTAAAAGTTGACTAATCTAAAAGATGAGGATCGTGATAGACGGACAAAATCTACTCACTTTGCCAGCATGAAGAGGAAGATGGAGTTGCATATCGTAATTCAAAAACTACAGTTTGGTAAGACAGGGTTAAGGTTATAAGAAAAAAATCAGTATGTCATGCTAGATTCAATCAATAAATAATAAAATGCTATTTGGTAATTTAGTTAAGTCACATATATTACCTCTAATATCATGAGCTATATGTTAACATTATCAAAAGAAGAAAAAAAAGAACAGAAAACGTTAAGGGATGGGTTGGCAGTAAAGGAATTCAAGATATTTCCAGAGAAGTGAAAGAACAGCTACTGAGTTAACCTTACAAACAGGGCGCTTATTCACTCTAAATATCCATTCTTCATGAAACAACATTAAAAAAAAGCTCATAGAATATAATAGGATTAAGGTTATCTACATACAAATAAATCTTCTACTTACACCTCATTAGCTCTTCGCTCACCATTGCTAGACGCGCATAAGATTACTTTACTTTCTTGAAGAAAATTAATATACTTTTTTCTGTAGGACAAAAAAGAATAGAAAATTCTTCCTTAGAAATTCTAATGAAGAGACGGCCATTCTTCTCTGCCAAAACAAAGAAGTCGCAAATTAATTCCTCAAGGCCTGCACTAAAAAAAAAATACATCGAAGGATAATCAAAATTGCTCAATTGATAATTACAAAATGGAGGAAGACTACATGAAGTTTTCTTTTCTCCTCTCTTTTTGCAATATATATTATCATACGAGCTAGACGAAAAATTACAGACCCATTCATGTCGTTCATAATTCTCTTGGCAAACGGCATCACCATGTACACTGAAAGATTTGTGCAAAGGTTATGTGAAAAATTAAATAACCTCATAAGATACACTCTATATATCTTATGTAGATCATTCCTTCTTTCTTAGATAAGATATGCTGATGTAATCACTGAAATAAATAGACCTGCACAATGAAATTAATAAAATTTTAACTTCTTAGGTGAAGATTTAAAGCAACTTAAAAAGGAAAGAAAAACAATGTCACTATTCTTATATATATATAGTTATCTTTTTTCCAGCTGACCTTTCAGTAGAGTTGAAAAATAAGACAAGGCCATGATGCTCGCACTAGATAACCTTACTGCAAGAGGTTAAAAAAAAAATCAATTATTAGTCACTACAACAATTTTAAGCCTCCTATGAGATAATGTGTATTTTAAACATAAATTATATATGTTATAACAATAAGTTCTAAAAAATAATTATAAGATTATAGATGGGTATCACAACTGGACTACTTAGAAAAAGAAAAAACAGATATTGAAGTATAACACAAGGTAATCTATATATGTAGATCTATAGATGAAATTTATCATAAATCTTAGAACAAGATAATATTTATGGTATATTTGTGGAAGAATCATTTTCAGGCTTGTTATAGATGGATAGAGTATTATACACTCACGGAGGATGAGCTTTGCAGGTAGGTCTTATAATCGGTTTGGGAAGTCTTACCTTGGTTGGGTTCCTGGTAGCATGTTGAGCAATATAGATAAAAGCAGGACATATGTGGGAGGAGAAGAGTTATTTTTACCAACTACATGAGGAGATTTTATAGTAAGACCTTACTAAAACTCATCATGTAATAGCAAGATTAATGTTTTCTTCAAGTGCGACCATGCTCGGTTTGGCTATATCCCGGATGCAATTTCTTAGCCTATCTGCTTAATTTTTTCTCTCTATAAAACCTGAATATTAAATAACAGTAGCATACCATCAGCGATTGAGACCGCGCCCGCGCCGGATTCACAGTTGGAAGTTGAATTGAATTGTCCGCAGAGGCACAGATCTGCCTCCGTTCCCTGGTCGTAGCCGCACACGCCGCCGGTCGCCTGGCACGCCCCGCAGAATCCGTCGTTGTCCGCCGGCAGCGAGTAGGCCACGCGAATCCCGTACGACCACACCCCCGGCCCCGCCGCCCGCAGCGGCGCCAGGCTGTAGGCACTGCTGTACCCCTCGCACCTCAGGTGGCTCACGTTGATGGTCCGGATCGCCCCGAACTCTACCGCGCAGCACTCCGGCGGGCTCACCGCCCCGTACGCCGACGCGGGTCCCGTCGGGCGCCTGCTGCTGCCGGGCCCTTCGTCCCAAGCCGGGCACCGGTAGTACTCCTCGCAGCCCATGCCGGAGACGTTGCGGCAGGGCAGGCGACGGCCCCCCGCCGTCGGGAACCCCTGGAAGAGCGGGGAGTCGGGGCGGCAGCCCAGGAGCATGAAGACGTTGTCTGGGTCCGGCTCCAGGAACGGCGCCCGCCACGGCTCGACCGCGAAGCCGTTGCCCAGGCCGGCGGGGGAGCGGAGGAGGGAGTAGCAGTCGGACATGGCTGGATCATGGAGGGTGAGCCCGCGATAGGCGTAGTCGATGTCGAGAACGCGGTAGGAACCGGAGGAGATGTGGAGCATCAGGATGCCGTTGATGCAGTAGAGGAGGTCGCGGAAGCCGGCGTGGCCGCAGCCGGGCCGAAGGGCGAAGGGGTAGTCGACGGTGATGTTGCCGCAGTAGGAGCGGCAGTAGGTGCTGAAGGGGGCATTGCTGCTATTGACATCATTGCTCTCCGAGGGATCGGCTGCTACCATGGCCAGGAGGATGAGAAAGAACAAGCGAAGAGAAGGGATCAGGGAGCTCCTCATGGCTGAGGCAGTCTATGTCATCGGTTGTTCTGGAAATGGCAGAAATATGCATAGAGGTACACTTGTTTGCTAAGGAAAAAAGGTACGCGAAGAGAACATATTCCTTACTTCCTTGGATGGTTTTGGTTATACAGTAAGGAGATGAAAAGCTACAGAAGATAATTAAAAGCAGGACCCAACTCTTCTTTCGGTTCACTTCTTGCTTATTCCCTTTTTCTTTTGGTGCATGAGGACTAATAATAGTCTTGGAAGATAGATAGATGGGTTCTTCTGGATCTTCACAGATCAAATAGAACCATTATTGTCTTTTTGGGGTTCCGTTTCATCCTTAATCTGAATCAGAGAAGTTTTGGTTATAGCTTTCTGCCATATTGCTATTTTATGCTCTTCTGAACTTTGATTCAGCTTTGTTTTTAACCTAATTTTCACGCATGGTGGTGAGTTTATAGAGCAGACCAGATTAAGGTCTTAATTTTCTCAAAGATGAGAAACAAATCACTGATGTATAGAGCATAGATTCAGCTATCCATCATTATCCAAGAATTGGTCTCCTTGTGGCAGGGAGATTTAGGTTGGGGGTAGGGAGGAGCATATATATGACAAACTGTTTAGATGGAAATGATTCCTAAGATGGAGGGAGGTGACTATTAATTAATCTGATCATCACCTAATTTTGATGTTATAAACTGCTAAAATAGTAAAGCATGTATTGATTGTGTGTTGAAATTTTGTTATCCAAATGCAGGTTGGCTGAAGCCATTAGGATCTCGGAATAAGTAGCTGGACTTGGGAATGAAAGATAGGTTGTAGGGTGCTGCAAGATAAAGTTGACTAAGTTGCTGGAGGAAACTGAGGGTTCCCTGGAGAGTGTTTGGCACCAACCAAGCTGTTGCAGAGGAACGTCCCATGAATCAAGAAGCATGATGTTAATAAAAGCAGCCACTAAGGAATTGATTTTTTGACAACCAATTCTTAAACTTAAGTGCCAGAAGGTCTGTGATTGCAACTTGCACGGATGGTTGTATATTTGTTCTTATAATGGCATTAGAAACATTGCTGTACATTCATCATCAAATTTCTGATACTGTTGAATGATGCTTGTCTCATTTTGTCTGTTCACGGGCATCCCTTGGATGTAAACATGCACTGGAGATGTTAAACATGCACTGAAACAATCAAAAGAAATCCCTTGGATTATTTGGATCAATGTCTGGAGAAGCACAACATGCATCTGGCATTTATTTCATTCAAAATAACATGTAATACAATAAATCAGAAAGAATATTTTGGGCCTGTGCTAAAATCTGAAATGTTTATGCTGCTGGCAGTAACGGTACATTTGAGGGTTTTCCACCATATAGAAAAAGTGCACATAAAATCCATGTGCTTCAACATGGCTAGCCAGTTAGAAAAGAAACTTATATTCTATAATGCACTCCTGAATGAAAAGAAAAGAGAAAATCAATACAATAATGTTTTCAGATATGACGGGGATTAACTTTCATCTTTGGACCAGCATGATTGTGAATATCATTACACCATTTTACTTATTTGTTGGGAGGTGTGTGTGTGTGTCTGTGCGAATGATTATGCGAGTAAATAACTTGCTAGAATTTCAGGGATTAGGATTGAGATTCTCATAGGGATGCACCTGCCGCTAGCTTCTGTACCTGTTGCGAACTCCATGTCAACTTTAGTGAAGTCGGGAAGATTATCGTTGGCTTCCTCTTGCTCTCCTCAAGATAGGGGAAGTCCTCCGTGAAATGTAGCCCGCGGCTTTCTTGCCTTGCAAGAGCACTGCTCACGACAAGCTTCGCACAACAGAACAGGTTTTTCATCTCGCATGCTTGCAGTCCCACCATTGTTGGTTTCCAGCCTCTTCGGAACAAGAAGTCCTCCCACTCTGCCTCCAACTCTCCAATCTTCCACTCCGCAGTCTTCAACCAGCTTGTCGAGCGCACTATACCCACGTACTCCCACATGATAGATTGTAGCTCGATTCTGGTTACCTTCGTCCTAAACAAGATCTCCTGTATGGCAAGGCTCTGAAGGGATGATGGAAGCGTCGGATGAGTCCACATGGTTGAAGCTTCGATGTCGAGGCTGGATCTCCTCATGTGATCTATTGATGGTTGAACAGCACGTCGCGCAAAGACCAGTGCTTCAAGCAATGAGTTGCTTGCAAGCCGATTAGCCCCGTGCAATCCAGTGCATGCGACCTCACCAGCAACATATAATCCATTCACATTCGTCTCTCCATGGAGCCCTGCACGGATGCCACCACACATGTAATGAGCTGCTGGAACAACCGGTATGGGTGAGCGTGTGATATCCAGTCCATATGTGAGGCACTCGGCTGCGATATTGGGGAAGTGAGAAAGTATTTCTTCCTTTGGCTTATGGCTTATGTCGAGCAGCACATACTTCTCCCCACGTTTTTTTAGTTGATCGTCTATGCTTCTTGCAACAACATCCCTTGGAGCCAGCTCTGCACGTTCGTCGTACAATGGCATGAATCTCTCCATCGACTGGTTATAAAGGATGCCTCCATCTCCTCTGACTGCTTCCGTGATAAGAAAAGCATTCTCTCGGCCATCAAGTGGTCTGATAGGAAGGCCTTCATCCGCCAGGGCTGTTGGGTGGAACTGCACAAATCTTGTTCATGAAGAAGAAGATACGTCAAATTATTAAGCTAACCAGCACCATATTTCATAATAAAGATTGCTCACTATGTCAGAATGCTCGAGAGAGAGCAGTTAGGTTCTTGAAAGCGTCAGTTCAGTATCATCACAAAATGAAAGGGTTTCGATAGCACTTAATGAAGGGAGAAAGTAGAAATTGGTGGAGCTAGAGCCTAGATCTACACATGATTCTCTACAAAAAGATACTTACTCCATGTTGGAAATCACAGCTTGTGCCCGATGTGCCATTGCAACACCATCTCCGGTTGCTACCTAAATACACGTCAGGGATTCTTGAAGTTCAAATTCATTTCAATAGACTCTTGCAGCGAAGGATTCTGATACATTGTGAGTTATTAAGGTTATATAATACTTACTAGAGGATTAGTAGTTGTAGGGTATATATGTCCAGCTCCACCAGATGCTAGCAATGTTACCCTAGCAATGAAACGAACAACCTGAGAATCAACAGATACGAAAGTTACAGATATGAACTAATAGTTTAGTCTTCAACAACTAGAACAAAACTAACAGGACAAAGATCCCATGGAAAATGATTTTGCAACCTGCTGAGTTGCTGTATTCAGGGTGTCCACACCATGGCAATATAATTCACCGTTCTTATTCTGCAAAGACATTAGACACAAATAACTGCTATTATTTTGGCTTCATCATTATTACTTTCTGCGTATTGCAGTAGCGCTTAGCTTATAAAATTACAGATCTCAAATGTATTTAGTTTATCAGACGGTTGCAGCAGCTGAATAATATAATGAAGAACATGGAAACTTACGTGTTAATAGAGATTACAGCTAATGTAATTATTTAGTCAGCAGAAGTGCGCCTGACTCCTTTTTATATAAATTGTGCCAAATAATAGCAATCGGACCAGATTTGAGTAAATCCAAATGGTACAATGCCAAAAACACACAAAATTTTGCCCACTACACAATATGGTAATTTGTACAATTCTTATCAGTAAGCTTCACGAGAATCCAGCTAAAAGGTTGTCCCAATGCAGAGTTAAGAAATTTCATGAATAAATTATATGTTTCTTTTGCAGCTACCATAACAACCTCTTAAGATGCAAATACAGAATTTTACTATGTACCTAGTGTAAATTATCTAAAGTCATTGAAACTAGCATGCACGTCAAAATTGGCCAGCACTAGGTACCCAATTAGTTTCCCACCCCTAGTTGTCAGAATCACTACATGGAGAATTTGGTTGCATCCTTCTTCAACTACCCATTGTCATTGCCTCACGATGAAGGAATTAATTGCATTCATCTTATGACTAAAACTTAGATAACCAACACAAAACTACAGCTAGCAGGAGCGGAGGAAGGACCTGAGAAGTCAGCAAATCTATTGCAAAATGATGTCCAAATAAAGAAATATTTGGATCATCATGAACTGCCTTTAGCAATGTGCGTTCAATCTCTCTCCCAGTCATATCAGCTGCATGGACAATTCGGTTATGAGAATGGCCGCCTTCCCTAGCTAGATGCAACTTTCCATCATCACCATGATCAAATGAAGCACCGATTGCAATTAATTCTTTGACCCGATCTGGACCCTCTGTGCATACAACCTGGAAAGTCAGTGGCCAAAATGTAAGAATGTGACTTCAGAAAGTCCCTCGAGTATTTGCAATAATTTGTTGCTGACTTGAATGATAAAATTCTAAGAAATTACACAATCAGCACGTGAGTACCACAACAATAAGAGAAAACATAACACAGCAGGGTAACAAGAGACAGTAACTAAGAGAATCAAATGTGACCACTAAGGAAGAGATAGTATCAACTTGAGAACACCAAACTAAGCTTACTCTAACTGTTTCTTCATCACAAAGATAAGCCCCTGCAACAATCGTGTCTCGCATGTGGCTCTCTACAGAGTCTGAAGGGCACAAAACAGCACTAACTCCACCTTGAGCATAATTTGTGTTGCTTTCATGAGGTTCAGCCTTCGTAATTACAGCAACTGATCCATGTTCTGAAACTTCTAGGGCATACCTTAGCCCAGCAACACCACTACCAACGACTATAAAATCAAAATACTTTGCATCATTATTGTGGCCTTGGAAGCAAAAAATTCTACTACTTCTAGCAGCTGCAATGCTCTTAGGCAACGGGGCTTGGAAAGAACGAAACGTTGTGCTATGCCCAAACCTGTTAATTGAGCATAACCTGATGCAGATGAAAGTATAAGTAACGCAAATAAATATATTCATGCAAAATAGTTAGTACATCAAGTAAGTAAAGTGACAGATTCAAATACCACATGAGCTGACACTATGTTTCTTGCTGCAGGGAGTGTGATAAACTATTTTGGAAACTGAAGGAATAGAAATGAAAATTGGTGAACTTTTAGTCACAATGTACCGTGTAAAATCTGTTAGGGAACATGTTTTTAGTGCTAAACTAGAAAGTCCAGAACTTTGTTGCTGATCTTTCCTGATGTGCAAGTTCCATCCACATTGCAAATCTGCAGACCCACCCAACAGACTGATCGCCATCTATTCCCTGCAGCAAGAGAAATTTTTGGTGACAAGCTGAAAAAGTGATAAAGGCACTAATACATGCGTCATCTATAAGAATGACTACATCATCATAAGTTAATCTTATTTTGAGCGCAACTAGATTGCCTGACTAACTAAAATAATAGCCAAATGTGCACCTTGTGCACAAGAAAACTCCATTCACGGTACTTTTGCATTTGAACAAAGATTATAATAAGCCCTCAGCATGATCTATAGTGCTCGACCAATAACTTTTAACCTAAGGACAGATTTTAGAAAAAGGGAGAGAAAAGACTAAAAATAAAGCTTGAAATTAGATAGAACTGGTCTGGAAAATGAGATGGATTTTCAAGGAAAACAAGTCATTTTCTTTGTTGAAACTTCATCAATATCTCAGAGTTCTGAGTTACAGAAACGTATCAAAGCATGGAAAGTTCAACGCAAGAGCAGAACATGGACCAAGATTGCAAAGCTCTGGGCAACGAGGATTCAGAACACGCCCAATAAAAAGAAGACGAAGAAAAACAAACTTGAGAATAAATAAATAAATAAAACACGACGACTCCGCCGCAAAACCAGCAACGACTGACCAACAAATTCCAGCTTTGAACGGCAAATATAAAATTAGATCCCAGGAACAGAAAAAAAAAAAAAAAAGAAAAGAAAAAACGTCTGGGGCACAGTCTTCAGGGCATACTCCCAGAATAGATCAAGAAAGATCCGATCTTTCTGTTACAGAAAAAAAAGGGCTAACCTTTTCCGCGCGTAACGATCCTCCTCGCCGAAACACTTATTCGATGAATACCAGGAGGAGGTGAGTCGGCGACGAAAGTTGAAGAATAAACACTTGCCTGGGTGGGTAAGGAAGGTTCGCAAGGAAGACCAGACTGAACTAGATCATTTGCATATATAATTTTTTTTTTGCTCCGTCGATTGTGGTGGCGAAGCGAGTCATGGGACGCCATTCTTTATAGCAAAGAAAGGAGGAATTAATACATTTTTCAAAGGAAAGCAAAGCAAAGGAAGAGGCGAAATCTTCGATGGCGGCCGAGGCGCCACATCCTTCCCGGAAGATTCACCTCTCGTCCCCACCGCGCATTCACTTTATATATTTTAGTTTATAAATTTTATTTTCAATTACTTTACTGTTTATATATCTTATCAAATAAAAATTTCTTTTTTATCATCCACCAAAATATACGAAGTTGATGTGCGTCGCGATGCTTTCCATAAAGGGGAAGAGATATGTCGTATATCCTAAACGATTAGGGATCGATGAGCAGGAATTTAGATTACTACTTGATAATATGAGAAAAAATAAATATGATGGGTTACAGTTTGACTAGCTCTCCTCGAGCATGGGCTATTTTAGCGTCAAACACTGTATATTTTATATCTTCTCTTATAAAATACATATTGTATAGTTCTATCTTTTCATTTTTTATATCTAAAAAAAATGTCTCTTTACTTATTATAATTAGAAGATGTAAGACGAAGCATCAGCAGCAGTTTACATAAGTGAAGAAATCGACCAGATAGGGGGTGGAAGCAGTTTACATCAGCAAACACAAGCAGGAGCATGAGAAGATGGGACTGGAAATTGAAAACACCTCTCTCTCTCTCTCTCTCTCTCTCTCTCTCTCTCTCTCTTCTGACCCATACTGTTTGTTTGCCCGATAAAGGAATATTTGGATATAATAAATAATGTTGGATGGTGTTGGACGATTGAATTTTGCAATCTATATCCTTCTTTTCTTTCTTTTTGTTTTTACTTGGGCACACCCTCCAAAGACATATAAGATAATTTAATTACTCGAAACCTGCAACTTGCAATGTGTCAAGGTCTTATCGGCGGTGACGGTGGCAGCGGGATCGAATCAGCACAAATTGGGGATTCAAAAGCGTCGGCAGTCTGTTCCTGTTCCTGTCCCTGTCCCTGTCCCTGTGCGAGGGTGACGGAAGAGGAGTCAAATTTAGAAGTTATATGGATGGATAGGAGGAGGTGGAGGACGGCAACCAAACAAGCATGAAGCATGTTTGCCTCATAAATATGCTGTACCTTGTTTGTTGGCCTCCCCTTTATTTTCTCCTATGTTTATCGTAATCTCATCGTGTTCTACGTGCCGGTTCAAGAATTTGACTTGGGCTCCGGCCCACATCCATACCCAGAGAAACTGACGCCGCTGTTTTCAATTTTATCGTCTTTTCTTTATTAACTAACTCTGCAGGTGAATTAGACCTCTCAAACAAAAATATCTTATGCATATCATCACACTATTCAACGACGCACGCTATCAAACCCTATCAAGAAGCTTTCTGTCTGTCCCCTCCTCGTTCATCAAGCCCGTACGATCATGTAGTTTTTCTTTCAAAGAACAACGGTTAATTATTAATTACGATGATAATAGCATAATTAATTTTTTAAAAAAAAATTATTATTTGAAGTTGAAAAGTAAGAATAAAATACTGTGCATCTTGAGTACCATCCTCCTTAAGCTCCATAACGTTAATATAAACATTATAATAATCTCCCCAAAATTAGTCCCATTTGATCCACCTAACTAGTGTTTAATTAAGGAGGTCAACAACACTAGCTAGTAGGCTAGGATTCTATAATTGAGTCCACTAAGCGTCTCTGTGTGTGTGTGTTTATAAGTGTTAGGGGGCTCCATTTAATTGAGTGAACTTGATAATTCTATCTATACATCCACCACCGCCACTGCAAAAAATGGGGCGTGTGACAAGACTCCATCTTTCTTTCTCCCTCCCCTGAGTGCATGTCCTCTCATCGCATCAAAATATTTTGACCCGTAATCTTCACCAGGTGTCCAAACAAAAAAGAAAAGAAAAGGACTTGCAATTTTAGATCCAATCTCAGGCTATTAATTAAATTTAAAGGCGAAGCCCCAAAGAAATCACACCAACTGTCGCCGTCCAGTATCTCCAACTCAATTAACTAAAACACCACCGCGAATATTAACCAGCATATATTCCAACTCAATCAACCAAAACACCTTCCAAGTTCGACTGGGGTCAACGGACGCACAAATCTTGCGCTCATTGATTAGGTTCGGGACTTCCGATAGCGGGTCAAACTGCCGGACCCGTCAGCGGACGAAAAACTCCGCCGCCCGCCGGTTTGGCGAAACTCCTGTTAATTAATTCCCGAGTCCAACTTCCATCCAGCGGCAGCGCCGGGCAAACTCCGCTGTGACTCCGAAAAGCTACCACCGCTCGCGGGTTATTATTAATTTGAGTCCGAACCCCCACTGTGGATATAAAATTCTTATTATTATTAAAGAAACGAAGAAACAGTGCCGATGCAAGTTTAATTAAATGTTAGATAACTGGGAAGGGCATCATTATTCATGGAAGGCGATGATAACATTAATTACTTGAATAGATAATGTACAGCACAGCACCGGCCTTCCTGAGTTAATACGCCCGGATGAGGCAGGTATTTTTGATAAATCATTCTGTTTTAATTTTATTATAAAATTATAAAATCAAATTCAGTTACTATCTTCTTTAAATGTAAATTTATTTATTTTTTTAAAACATACACAATTTTTCTTTAAAAATAAAATGCTCCAGGATCATCTCATCTTTCTCGAATCGCCCAATAGAATTCGAAGCAAGGAAAAAATAATATATATATATTTTTTTAAAAATAGATGCCATAACTTATCTGGACGAATCATAACCGAAGCATAAATTTACATACTTTACATGGCTCTTCTCTATTACTTCCGCATGTTTTCTTTTTTCGTGTGGTTTTTGATTCTGCCGAGTTTGATGACGAGCCTCTCCAATTACAAAAACATGGCTGCCATAATATTAATAATTTGGAATGTTCCGGCTCTCACGCCAATCACAAATTTTACTGGTCTTTTTTTTTTTCCTTTAGTAGAATGTCATGTGGAAAAAAATACATGCCATAACAATTTATGATATATTTTTATTATTTTAAAAAATTTAAAATCTCTAATACCTTTTAAAATTTTCACCTGTATATTTTTATTATTTAATTTATAAGTCAAAGACTTGCAAAAAAACTCCGACCAACGCGATGATGCGATAATAACACACTAATCATGTTGGTGGTATGACCTTAAATATCATTTAAGGTTATCACAGAAGAGTAAACGAGTCTCTTACTATTTTAGGCAATAAAAATATTAATATAATTGTTCAGATGGCAAGCTGAGCAATTTGACTGCAAAATTCACATTTTAAAATTGCAGGAGAAAATTAATCAAGGAAATAGAATAATAAAGGCCAACGTGTTTTGAGTTCAAGAAAAAGATGTGACGTGTACAATCTTTTTTAAAGGATGTGACGCGTATCTAACTTTATTTTTTTTTCAAAAAAAAAAATTATTATCGTCGGATGCGGTCGATACCTACGGTGGCAATAGATTAATTTACTTATATGTACGAAGGATTCGAGCTAAAGATTTTGTGAGTATAAAACCCGGCCACGTTTTCTTCGCCATTAATTTCCTCGTTCCCGTCCTTTTCCTTTACTGTTTAACTCGTCTGTTATTATTTAAAAAAAGAAGGGGATAAATGTAGAGATATAATTATGCGATGAATTGGCGTTTGCTTGGCAAATCGACGGGTCAAAGTAAAAGCCATCTCCTAAATAATATCAATTAACTGACTCAAAAGAGTCAAAAATTGAAGACAGGACGCTGCTGAAATGTTAAGGCATTGAAATTTCACGTGCAGATGAAGTCCCATTCACTGCACAAATAATTAAGGAAAGAGCAGGAAGAGATCGGCGAGCAACGTGTCGGCCCCGCTTTGTCTTATGTACCCACTGCTACGTCCCACCACCGTCCTCCAAACCCGTTATAAACTCATCGCATGACTCACACGGCTTCGATTGGATATAGTAAATAATTACTACTTGCACTACTTGGGTTTAGCGGTGACGAATTGGATCCGGACGAAGGCGGCTCTTCCTATTGGATTAACTGTTTCACAATAAAGTATTTAACACGCGTCTCACCTCCTGTGCCGTCCCAATTAGCTTCCCCTGTTATGTCGGCCGTCGTAACAGAACGTTACGCACGTCGTTATATACTCCGACTCGGAACTGATTTAATTCTTTTTATATATCTGCTGAATACGATTATAAAAACCTTTAAAAAATAACTACTAGTGTAACGCCATAATTATCATTATTTGATAAGATGGAAAGTGATAATTTGCACCTGTTAGCTGTATACTTATTTTTTCAATTAGTATGTTCCATGTTTTTTTTTTACTTTTTATTTATATTTATTATGAGTTGTCAACTTAGGACTATAGGATTAAAAATTTATTATTACTTTGAATATTAAATTTATATCGTATTTACCGCATTGTTCACCGTATATATACCTCCGTCAAACCGTTATCTAGAGACGATATATATGACTTGATATAAGAGTTGGCACCACGATTATAACGGCTGAGACGGGAGAGCGCATGACGTTATAATGGGACCGGGTCTCGCCGTCCGCACATCGCGGTTGGGGGACACGGGAGACGGGCGAGCACAGGAGGCGTGGGGAGCGCATCGTGTATAAGAGATGGTGTGTCGCAGCTGCCACTTCGCTCCATCCAAATTGCTCTCAGATTCCCTCTTCGTCTTATCCCTCCCATCCCTCCCTGCTTCCTCTCCTTCCTCCCTCCCTCCTCCGCTGCTTCCTCCGACGAAAGCTTCATCAGGCAGCGAGAGCTGGTCCGAGAGATGGCTCTCAAATTGCCGCTGTCCGGTGAGATCGGGGGAGTTTCCTTCCTGGACTCCAGCCGGAACACCGGTTCCCGATTCAAAGGTGCGAGCTTTTTGCTCACGAGCTTTGTTTCGAGGTTCTTCACCTTTTGGCTTTTGCTGGAGATTTTTTGGTTTTCCAGCATTGGAACAATTTGTGCGGTTGCATTTTGACGCTGCGAGTCTGTTTTGACGTTGTCGACTGTTGCGGAATTTTCCTGAAGTTCCAACTTTTTGTGGGTGTTTGATTTCTTTGGACCAATGGTTGGATTTCCAAGTTTCTGCGACGTAGGCGGTCATGTCTGTCGCATGTTTTATGTTCAATGAGCTACTTGAATGGAAAAAGATTGTTTTTCTATTACTTTTTTACAAAGTTTTTTCCTATGATTCTAATGGTTTCCTTTGATTTTAGTTTTGTAGCTGAAACTTGCAAAAGTGATTTATATTTTTTCATTGACCTACTTATTATCCTTCAAAAGTCCTTTCTTTTAAAACCTTTGTGGGCTTAAAAGATGGATTCGATTCCCAAAATGGTGGTACCTCCCCCAAAAAATTGTTTTTGTACTTGTAGAGTGAATCTATGAGTTATTACGGATTTCCAAGAGCTTTGAAAGAATCTAGCGCAGAGATTTGAGGACGAATAAGCTAATTTATCATGCTTGTCGATAATTCCTTTCTCAGTGGGGCTTCCTTTGAGAAGAAAAGAGAAGGGAACAGTTCAATTCAGAAGAACGAGTTGCTCGATACAGCAGGCGCCTCCCCCTGCCTGGCCAGGCCGCGCTGTTGCAGAATCCGTGAGCAAATCTTGGGATGGTCCAAAGCCGATCTCAATAGTTGGATCCACTGGGTCAATTGGAACTCAGGTATATAGCTTATTGTAGTTCTCATGATGCATAATCATTGGATGTAGATCAGACAACATGTCAGTCCGAATATTGTTACTTGACGGATGATTTAATGGCCAGTTTTTTCCAGTAGATGTCCTTCTATAACTCTCAGTTGCCAACCCGATTTATAGGATGATCTCTTTCTGGGAGTTGTTGTGGTTGATAGTCAATGGACGTGATCTTAGAAATGTAGGATCGCCATTGTTGAGCCCTTTTTTTGCTGCAACTCAAAATTATTGCGGTTATTTTCAGGCATGAAATTTAATCTTATTAATTGTTTTCTTTCCTTTTATCTATTTGTTTGCAGACTTTGGATATAGTTGCTGAAAACCCAGATAAGTTTAGGGTTGTTGCGCTAGCAGCTGGTTCCAACGTGACTCTTCTGGCTGATCAGGTAACAGCTGATGAGATGAAGCCACCATATTTCCTTTCTAAGCTCTCTGGAGTAGTAAATGATGAACGTTTTCTTATCCTGTCGACAGGTTAAAACGTTCAAGCCGCAACTGGTTGCTGTAAGGAATGAGTCACTGGTTGGTGAACTTAAAGAAGCCTTGGCAGATTGCGAATACAAACCTGAGATTATTCCGGGGGAGGAGGGCGTTGTTGAGGTCAGTTCTTTTCTTGCATATCTTTCATTTGTTTGAATTATTTTTGAGCTAACCTTTCTGAATATGAGTTCTCAGGTTGCTCGCCATCCAGATGCTGTAACTGTAGTTACAGGGATAGTAGGGTGTGCTGGACTAAAGGTGTGCCATTAGTCTTGTTGATGTTTTCGTCATACTGCTTTGTGATTTCGTTCATAAAATGCATTTCTGCTTGTGGTTCTTTCCCTCTCTTGTTTAAACAACAAAAATTAATGTGTAGATGTCCTGAATTTAAGTACTTTTACTCAGATGGTGGTCCTATGAATTGATGTTTTTTGAAAAGTCGATTGGAACTGTGCCATTAATTAAATTACTTCAGACGCTAACTACCGTTTGCACACTAGTTGTGCGTGGATCGCAATTATGGGAGAGATGATTTTAGAATAGTAACGTACCTTTTCCTATGATATTTTTATTTGACTCTAAATTGGATGCCAAAGGATATGGCTTCAACCTTGACCAAACAAGATATGCAATGAATATGTGTGTATTTAACTAGAAATTTACATCTTGCAAGTAGCATGTGCTGAACGAGCTTAATAAATGCTATTTTACAAAAAAAATTCATTTGAAGTTATCATCCAAAATAGCATTTAAGCCAAATTACTTGTAATATCAGAAAACTAAAAACTTGAGTTTTAGATGTACCATCTGAAATGTATAAATTTCTTGATACCTTTGATGTATTCTAGCCTATCTTTTTATAAATGTTGGAAATTTGGTTACTTGGATGATGGTATCATATATCGACCATAGTCAGAATTGGCCATGCTTTTGAGCATGTTAGCTCAACAATGTCTCCTGGACATACAAAAAGAGACATGAAGATACACATACGAACACAAAACAAAACAGATGCATGCATGTATTTTTATATATCTTATATCACTTCTTGTGTATGATCCATCCATCATTGTGTATGCAGTTTATGTACAAATGACTGTTTTCTAACTTCTCTACACGTGAGTTTAAAGCTTCAAGAATACAATCTATATTCTTTGTATGGATGTAACTCATTTTGTTTGTATGATCAGCCAACTGTTGCTGCTATTGAAGCTGGAAAAGACATCGCCCTGGCAAATAAAGAAACTCTTATTGCTGGAGGTCCTTTTGTGCTGCCTCTTGCTCACAAGCACAAAGTGAAAATTCTTCCTGCTGATTCTGAACATTCAGCCATATTCCAGGTACTTTTTTAGCAATATTAAAATGTCATCCAGTTTAAAGCCTTTGGTTTTGCACATTTTTTGTTCTCAGAAACTGATTCTCATTGTGTGCTAGACCCGTTTCCCATGTATACATATATATTTATCAAGTTTGTTATTAAACAAAGATGCTAAGGAATTTACTTTTGTCTCCAGTGTATTCAAGGCTTACCAGAAGGCGCACTTCGACGCATAATTTTGACTGCATCTGGAGGGGCTTTCAGGTATTACTACTAAATGCCTTTCAGATTCACTTTTATCTCCAGATATATCCTGTTGGCATATAATTCCCAATCTGGATTACCAATGATTTAAACGTGTAAACCTGTAAAAAATTTACAAATACTTAGAAATGATATCAAACAGTCGATCCATGGTTCCAATTTCATCAAAAAAGGAATATGGTTCCTATTCTCCTTTATTCTATAAACATGAGACATGTCAAATTTTAAAGGGAAACTAACTATATATAAGTAGAAAAGATTGAAATAATTACTAGTGAACAAAATGGAATCTGATGCGGAATAATTATTTTTCGCAAGAGATCAAACACCTTTTTTGTTTTTCAAGTATACTGCCGTGGACATGCTTGATTTTACCATAAAACCTCTAATTTTTCTATTCTTGATCCTTCGTGTTCTTCTCTCAGTTCTCTGTCCCCTTTTTCTCCATCTTCTTCTTTCTTCTTTCTCTTCCTCCACCATGCCTTCTCCTTCTCAAAAGTTTACTTAGAAATTGGAAATGGGAGAAAAGGGGCTAAGAGGAAAAGATAAGTTGTAGATAAGAGGGGTCTCTGCACCCTAAGAAGGAGAAGCAGAAAAACAAACGGGTTTTGAGTTAGTTCATCTTCCCAGTTCAAACAATTAAAGTGGTTTATTTGGGTGTAAATGCAGTTGACGAAAAAAAACACTTAAAATTAAAAATTTGACAGTAAGACAGAAGGGTGACAACTTTAAGAGGAGAAGATACCGATATAATTTTAAAACTACGAGGGGTCTACGTAATGCAATTATCCCTTTTCTTCATATATGTGGTTATGTGTTCTCCCTTTTTGTTTTTCTTATGTATGTGAGCTAGAATATATATAGAAAAAGTGAAAAAAAAATTTCTCTACGCTTGACATATCAGTATATGAAAGGAAACTGTGACATTAAATAAGTCCGAATAATTCAATGGTTATCAAAAACGAACTGAAAAAGACAAACACATGACTATGTAACATTGTATGAAAAGCATTCTGTATTTAGGGTTTTGAAATATTACATTAGCAATTGTCCATTTGTTCCCTTGGTTTGACATCTAAACATTATTTAAACATCCTTTGGCGTTTATGACAGGGATTGGCCAGTTGAGAAATTGAAGGAAGTGAAGGTTGCAGATGCTTTGAAACATCCAAACTGGAGCATGGGAAAAAAGATCACCGTGGATTCTGCTACTCTGTTCAACAAGGTACTTTATTATCATGACTTCCTTGGGCAATATTTCATCGTATCTCCTAGTTCTTCAAAACGGATTAATAATCTTTTTTTGTGCAGGGACTTGAAGTTATTGAAGCGCATTATCTGTTTGGAGCTGACTATGACCATATAGAGATTGTGATTCATCCACAGTCTATTATACACTCAATGGTTGAGACACAGGTAAAAAGTTGTAATATTGTCCCTTACATCGTTCTTGTTTCTACCTGCATCTAAAATGCCTGCCGAAATTTGCACTATCTTGTTTAGATGAAGATATTTTGTTTTGGATGTACATCGATCAATTATCTATATTTTAGCTTTTTTTTTGTTTATATTCTCCGTTTTGGATGCCATGTCTTCATTTTTTCTTAAAAAGATTGGTCTGATTAAATGTTCTTGAATTGGCTTTTGTTTACCTTTCAGGATTCATCAGTATTGGCTCAATTAGGGTGGCCTGACATGCGCCTTCCAATCCTCTACACTATGTCATGGCCAGATAGAATTAGTTGCTCCGAGGTCACATGGCCGCGACTTGATCTTTGCAAGTATGTGACTCAACTTTTCACATTTTTAAGTTCCTATGACTTATCCTTTTCTTTTGGACCCTACATACCGCAGTTGTGCTATGAAAATGCAGTGATGTTTTCTCATTACTGCCGTGCATGAATTTTTCACTGCCAAAATACAAATAGACAACACTGATGATGCCCTAAAGTCCTAATTATTTAAGGTTGGCTACATAGGTCTTTTCCCGCCATTCAACCATGTGTAAAAGTCAAATCTCTACCCCCCTAATGTTTCAGGTAATGTTTCCTGAATGTTTCACCTCCTCCCAACATTAATCCTAATCACTTTATCCCCCAACTACAGCATATACAAGTCCCTTTGGACGTACTGGTATATCTGTATCAATTTCCTAATCTTTGGAGCCTTTCCTAGTTCTTCGTGAATGACAATGTTTTTTATTTTACTTCTCCAGTAATCTCCGTATCCGTCCACATTCACATTTTTGTTGCATTAGACCTTTTCAACAAATAGACGCAAAAGTTCCTCAAAATGTTTAGCTGAAAAGATTTTGGTTGAGCTGCTTGCCATGTTCCTGTGTCCGTTAACAGATCATCTGCAAATTTTTTGTGTTGTCATCCAAATAGAAAAATCATATGGTTACTAACTTACCATGTCTGATAAACTCAACGTGACTTGTTGCCTCCCCTGCAGGTTGGGCTCACTGACATTTAAAGCTCCGGATAACGTGAAATACCCATCCATGGATCTTGCCTATGCTGCTGGCCGAGCCGGTGGCACGATGACAGGAGTCCTCAGTGCCGCTAACGAAAAGGCTGTGGAGATGTTCATCGATGAGAAGTAAATTTGTTTCTCCATCCCCCTTTTTTTTCTTCCTTTGATCGATTGAAGACAGATCAACCGGCATTTACTCTGAAACCTCTTGCTTCTACAAAGTCGCACAGCATCTCCTGCGCTTGTATATTTTGGATTCAGCCGGACCACATCTGACGCATAAGTTCATCTTGGTTTTGCAGGATCAGCTACCTGGATATCTTCAGAGTAGTGGAACTCACATGCGATGCGCACAGAAATGATCTGATCGCCCAGCCGTCTCTCGAGGAGATCGTACACTACGATTTATGGGCTCGGAAATATGCTGCCAACTTACAGCCATCATCCGGCCTGAGTCCCGTCCCTGCGTGAGCCATGTCCGTAGTTGGTCCAGGTTAGAGGTGCTGCATGCTTGCAGTGAAGGGGCCTTTCGGTGTCAATGTGGAAGGGTCCTAATTAGAAATGGGAGAGGGTTACATTGAATGATCTTATTCCGAAGGTCATTTGAGGCCACCCATTATGTTGTTAAACGCGACGATAATAATGTCTCAGAGGTGCATGCATCTATTTTTCTCTATATTTTTATTTTAGTGATCAGAACTCAGATGGAGAAGCTAATGGCCAAATTGCACAACCTGACAGTGAGGGTTTGCCAAGTTTCTTGCGCTGTTCTGTTTCCTCTCCAACTATATATATATATATTGAGAGACAAAGAAATGCTCACTTAGGTGAGAATATTTTGAATATTTAGGATAACATTTAAGTGTGTGTGTATTTTTATATATAATTGAAAAGTTTGGTCAATATTCTACTAGCAAACATTAGGTTTTGCGGAACAATTATGAGTTCAATTAAAATAAATTCTAAAACTTTGAATAAATAAGTAAATTTTGTTTGTAAAAAAAAGAAAAAAATATCGGTGGTTTCAGGTAAATCTAAAAGAACTGGATAGGTTTAGATATCTTATTTTAAATATGGTTAAAAGTCAAAGTCATGGGTTGGCTGTTGGATTGGGGAAGTGATATTGATTTGACCTGCAGCAATGATTTATTAATGTCAACCGGTTGAGTTGCTTCAGGAATGTGATAAATGAACAAGGACGTCTATCTTCTTCGTCTACATACATTATATATATAGATAGATAGTTTTCAACCTATAAGATACAAATTTTTTTTTTAAAAAAAGATCCAATTTGGCATGCATATGGATGATGAATTGGAAGGACGTGTACGTTAAACCAGAAGGATATTATTTTTAGTATATATATATATAATACATAATGCCATGGACCGTCTTGTTTAATTAAATAGTTGCATATCAAAATTATGATTATAACAAGCTATTGTCATTTTTCTATCATTAGAACTTTTTTCCGTATTAAAAGTTTAATATTTTTTAAAAATAAATTATTTTCATCCCACGTAGATTTATTTTTTTAGAAAAATTATTATTATTAATATAAAAAAAATTTCATTATTATTATTATGATAAATGTATTTTTCTATAAAAAAATATGATGGTAAAATATACTCATAAAACATTGTTGCTTAATCTTAGTTTCATTTTATGGTTTAAGGCTAACACATCATGTTGAATCCTACCTATTCTACCCATATCAGTATATTCATCTAAATCTTTAATTTATAGATAAATAATATTTTTTATTCTAAATTTGTAGTTCTCATGTTTAGATATGCATGCTGATAAAATATTGCTCCAAGATGGATGAGAGTTTGACAATGATTATTCATTCGATAACTATCTTCGAATTCCTTGTACATCATCGCTATCATCTGAGACTGCCACTGTTAACTTGATGCCTGATGACAAAAATAAGGATAGCGTTGCTAACGGAGACCTGACCTACCGATACAGAAAATGGTAGGACATATAAAAAGATGACCTTCCCACCTAACATTACCTTTAAACATAAGAAGACAAATTATGACATGTCGTGTTTAACGCATACATTGTTTTTTTTTATTTACTTATTTAGGTTTTACATTAGGCTCATGATAATTTATTTTTTAAAAAAATTAGTAAAGATACTTCCAAAATCAATTCAGTACTTTCTTATCCGTTATGTTTTTGGCATAAAACCTAGATTATTTATTTTCATATTTATTTCACTATGATACATTTGTTGTTCATTAATTTTAGGTCAGATATATACGAATGATTTTTTTGATTCATTGATTCGAATTAGATATATATTGCTATTAGATTTTTTTTTTAAAAATATCATATAAAAAATCAGTTTGTATTCATTCGGTTCTTAAAAAAAATCACTCGGCTTAGAATTTTATTTAATCTTAAAAATTCAAATGCGAAACCCCGTAGAAACATTAATTATGCAACACATAAAGATCTAATTATCACTTTTTAATGGTAATATTTAAATAACCCACGACATAATCTTTAATTGACTCATCCTTTTCGATTGAGCAACATCAGTTCATACTATTAATGCTAATTTCTGTACGATCATAAATTACAAATTCATCTTTTTTTTTTTAACTTTGAGAGATTAAAAATCCAAAATCTTTTAGTTATTTACAGAGGAAAAAAAAAGTAAAAATATGTAAAATAATCTTAATAATTTATTAAAAAGGGCGATATGTCCGGCGAAGTCCTGTCACCGGAGCGAATAACCCCAGCAGCTCTTTCCGGTACGGCAAGAATGATCGTCGCGGTCCGTTCACCGCCTTCTCCTTCGTTCCCCTGCCGTAGTGGAAACGTCGGGGGGTGACCGTATCGATCTGCTCTTTCTTCGCATCCTTTCCGCGCCCCCCAGCGGCTGCTGCCGTCTTCGTTGACTTCGGCTGATTGCGATTAGGGTTCTTCTTCTGTGGCACTGAGGGCGGCCGAGCCGGCTGCGCTGCCTGGAGGAACACGAACTTTTTATTCCCGTCGCTGTGGCTCCGGCCGACCACCATATCCCGCCACCACAGCCTCGACGACCCGGTGGAGGCGCTCTTCCTGCACCGCTCCGGCGGATTTTCCCACGAGGGCTCTGCCGGCGCTTCCTCCTCGATCAGGAGGCGCCGGAATGGGATCCGGTCGACCACGTCCTCCTCCGCGGGCGTCGGCGCGGGGGCGGTGGGGAGTTGCTCGCGGTTGAATACCGGATAAACGGGAAGGATCCACCCGCCGGAGAAGATCTCGTCGGCTGTGACGAAGGGCAAGGCCGTAGCATCTCTAGCAGCGAAAGTGAACTCGAAGTCCTCGCAGGAAGCCCCGTCGTCGTCGTCGTTGTCTTCCTCGGCGGCGCGCTTGTCCGGCGGCGGGATCTGGTGAGCGGAAGCGTCACAGGTAGCAGCAGAGAGGTCGTCGACGGCGGAGGCTGCGAGGGGTGGCATCTCTGGTCGTTCCATCGCCATCTCTCGGTTTCCCCGATTTGGTTCGATGGGGGCCGGGGAAGGGTTGATTTGGTTTATATAAAGAAGAGAGACGGGGCCGACGCCGGGAAGCGGTGGATGCTCCCGGGGTGGTGTGGATCGTCGGATGAGATGAAGGTTGGATCGGGGCGGTTGATTTAAATCGTTTCGGCGATTGTTTAACGGTTAAGGATTTGAGGAGAGAGAGAGAGGAGAGGGGCGGTTTTGGGGCGCAGGACGCGTGGAAGAGTGACGTGGGTCGGGGCGGTTGGCTTTTGCCTTTTGCTTGGAGCGGAAGCACCTCGTAGTTCGTATGTACGCGCTTACGTCTACACCTGCTCTCCCTCACGTGCGCTGGGCTTCTTCTAGAACGCCTTGCCAAATTTAAATTATTCATGTAAAATTAATTATTTTGAAAGAAAATTTTCTATACTTCAAAAGAATTTGTTATTTCTACTTAGAACTGATTTTTATAAAAATAATATCTACAACCTGTTTAAATAAATTAGTTAAGATAGAAATTAAAATTCTAATATATATTTATATTAAAATACATTTATACATTTTTATGTCAGAGGTAAAAATTAGAATATGAAAAATGATGGAAGGTATTATGAAATAAAAATAGTAAGTGGAACTGATTCTACTTCTAGTATTTATTTTAATATATTTTACTAAATATATAAAATTATTTCTACATCATCCACTTCCAATCTGATGTCATTTTCAATCACCAAGTAAACTAAAACTAGAAGTTCATACATATCTCAGAAGATTTGAGCTCAAAATGCTTATACATACATACATATATATATATTATCACCCCATATTTTGACATGGTAAACAAAATCTACTGTCTGGCTATGTATATATCATCAATAAATTTAGCGTCTCTACTTCTTCTACCTTCGTTTTCTCTTCACCCATTTAATTGACTTCTTCGTAACCTAGCTAGAAATCAAATCCCACTTCAATTTCGTCAAAGACCGAGACACAGTTCTGGGAAAAGAGGAAAGAAAGCAAGAGAAGTTTTGATATATCATCATGCACCCGGTTTTTCCTTGGCTGATGAACCGGGAGCACTACTTGCTCCGGTGTTCTTTCCGCCGGCGCTGCTCCCTTTTGTCCAGCTGTCTTCAGCGGCAGTCTGCGAGGACTCCCTCTTGTTCCCCCCTTTGATCACCGCAGCAGGGTTTAGGGTGGCCGGAATCCTGTACTCAACTCCGGCCGCCTCGATGTCATCCTTCACCGCGCGCGGATGGTGATGGTGATGGTACTTCCGCTGGCGGCCGCCGTTGGGCTTCGGGTCGGACGACATGAACCGGGCGCACAGCCGCCCGGCCACGCACGCGAGCACCGCCAGCACCGCGATCACCGCGAGCACGATGAAGACCGGCCCGAACGAGCCCTTGGCGGAGTAGGACGACGACGTGGAGGACAAGGCCTGGGTGGACTGCGGCAGGGAGGACATGCTGAGAACACCAGATGATTGATGAACCGATGCGTGGCCGAATGATCTGTGTGCTTAACTCCAACTGGAAGACCGCCGGCCGGTTCTTATTCACGATCAAAAGCGGATGGAATTGAAGGGCCTTCTTTGCCGCAGAGACGGAATGATGCTCCAAAACTCTCTTTCTCCGGCTTTTTGAGCTTTTGAAGGTTGGAAGGCGAGAAAGGAGTGGAATTCCTATTGCAATATTGATGAGCTTTAGGAGTTAAAAATTAGGCCAAGGGAGAGGGGAGAGGAGACGATGTTGTTTAAGCTTTCATCTTTGACAGTTGGACGTGGGACTGGTTTGGGCCCGGATTCCAGAGGGCTGTCGGAGTTTAGTGGCAGCATGCATGAATGAGCTTGAGGGGGAAGCTGCTTGCAAAGAGAAAGAAAGAAAAGGAGGAGCATCTCGGAGTAGGGGACTGGAAAGTTGAATGCAGAGAGCATCATATCCGTGTGCGCTTTGACCGAGCCATGATGATGACGAGGAGTTGGACAGTGTGTTATCACTGCTTTGAGAAGCTCCGCGCTGGCAAAAGAAAAGAGAAGAGAAGAGAAGCCCGAGGAGCACGGACGGAGTCGCAATAATGCAGCGTGTCTCCGGCCGGTCATGCTTAATTTGCTGCTGCTGCAAATGTCACGGTCTCCACGGAGGTGTATGTGTGAGACTTCACATACGGACATTAATCATACCATATATTTTGACTTCAAAAGGAAAGAACTTAAAGTAACTAACTCATCTGATTATGACAAAATGTGCTTAAGGATTCGAGACCCATCACCCATTATTATTGGATTTCTACCTATATGATTAGCTCAAATTACGAGTGCAGACTATCAAAAATATCGATCATTGATGCTGCTACTTAAGAGAAAGTATTCATACTCCCAAGTAGGAAGGTAGCCTACATAGGGGTTCCTTTGACTAAAATTTTATGGGCCTTACTACATAGTTTCTTACTCTAAACTGGCCCTTTTTAAAATAATTTTACATTTTTACCATGTTTTTTTTTTCCAATTAGTAGCATTTCTATCATATTAAGGGGAATTTAAATATAATATTTTTATAAATGATAGGAGCATCAGCCCTACGACATAGCATATCAAAAGTCCTACGATATAACAAGTAATCTAGATGCAACTAATAATAAATATTTAATTAATTTAAATCACTTATCTTTTTTTATTCAAATACAATAAACTACTACAAAAGTAATCCCGTGCGTATAACTTTTGTCAGGATTGGAAGGTCAACGGATAGATTCTTGACAAGGTACAACCCAAACTCTCTTTGTACACCACACTTGCACAAGAGTTCATCAATTTTGCTTTATAACACTAAATAAATCAGTTAATGGTTGCTTTGGTGCCTCAGATCTTGAGACAATCTCCACAACTTTGTAAAAAGCATCTGGAGAAAATAATGCTTCCACTGTAACTTCTGCAACCTGATCTCTAGAAATTGAGCCTTCATAAAGTGTATCCTGCATGCCATAAGCCATGTTGAGTTCAAGAACCACTGAGTGAAATTGTATTATATATGATTTCCCTGAAAAGAAAATAGTATGTACGATAGTTGCAATCCCTAATCTGCATAATTTACCTCGGGTTCCAAAACGATGTTTCCAGTCGGAGGATCGTCTCTTAACCCACCAGGCCTTATAATCGTATAGTTGATCCCAGATCGTCTTATGTGCTGCTCTGCTTGTAACTTTGCTATCAGTGTCAGCCCGAAAACATTAAGTATTATGTAAGCTGGATTAAGGATTTGCCCCATCGCAGCACCATTGACTAAGATGGAACTGATAAGTATGAATCTATTGACCCCAGCCTTCCGACATGCTTCCACTAGGTTCACTGTGCCAAAGTTGTCTACCTGAAACAGTTATTCCTTGAGGAATAGATAGAAGACACTAGTAGAGGAAGCTTCACCATAAGCTAGAATAACAACTCAAATGAGAAAGAAATATCAAAAACCACGATGTGAAATATAAACCCAAATTCCAGCAGTATCACAGTTTCTGTTGCTTGAGGGGACAAATCCTATCATTATAATGGTCATAGCAAATATGTTTTTTTATCATGTAGCAATCCACAGAAAAAGAAGAGATCAGGGACAACCCTGTGATGGTACTTACCATCATAGAAGGTTTTGTATTTGCGATCCTTACTTTTTCCCTTGCAAAGTTATTAGCTACAACCCTATCCATGATGATATCTGCATTGGTGTTAGGCCATTACAGTGTGGTTGTTAGTGATGGCTAAACTTTCAATAAGTTAATTGATCTCATCAGTGATGGCCAAACTTGGGCCAGTAGCTCAGTGGATAGAACCTCTGTTTCCTAAGCAAAAAGTTTCGACCCCTACCTGGCGCGCATCAAAATTATGTATATACGTCCAATTAGCATGTCGGAAACAAAGGAATAAACTCAAGATAAACTCATATGGTACCAATTCGTTCCTGCCAAAGAAAATGGTTGAACCAAAATCAGTTTAGTTTCTTAAGAGGCTAGTTTCAAATCAAACCGTGCAAAATCAGTAATTAATTCATCTGAAAACCTAAATCCTGAACCCCACATAAATCTGGATAATGATTGATTGTATTTCGCCATCAGCTGGGAATCCTGAGTACGAATTCAAGACAGGAGGATGGAGGGTGTTCTCTAGAGTTTAAGATTCCGTAACAATTCTCCTTGAGCAAAAAAAATCCCTCTTTTTCTTAAGAATACTTTCACCTTTCTTTCCCTAAATTTACGGGGAGAACTCGTTATAAGGTTCAGAGCACAGACCTTCCATGGAGCAAAAATATCCCACGAGTAGCGGAACCCGGTGGCACATATCACCGCCTCCGCATCCCCAATGGCTTCAGTCAGCTTCTCCGAGCCCTCCGTCACATCCGCCCTCACCTGCCAATCCAACCAAGCAATCAAAAACCCTAAAGCTGCAACTTTTCGAGAAACCTCAAACCCTAACGATCGAAGAAGTCACACTCACAATCTGCAATTTCGGGTCCGGCGGAAGCCTGCTCCTTGCCTTCTCTAAGTCTACAGCGCCCGCCCGGACGCCGTACCCTCTCGCGAGCAGCTGCTCCACGATCCGCTTTCCTGTTCGGCCGGTTGATCCGGCAACAAAAATCTTCTTTTGCTTCTCCACTTCCGCCCTGGGATCGTCGCTGGAGGAAGAGCTTGCTGCCTGCACGCACCGCAGCAATTCAATTACACAAGGGGAATGGAGGAGGCTGAAAGGTGCGAGAGAAACATACGCTGGCAGCCATGGCTGAAGAGGATAAGAGCTTCCTAGGGATTGAGCGAGGAGTTGAGCAGGATTTGGGAGGGAGGAGTCGAAATGGGAGGCTTCCATGAAACGCTG
This sequence comes from Thalia dealbata, assembly GCA_030544415.1. Taxonomy (NCBI): domain Eukaryota; kingdom Viridiplantae; phylum Streptophyta; class Magnoliopsida; order Zingiberales; family Marantaceae; genus Thalia; species Thalia dealbata. The sequence continues at coordinate 6,961,248 of CM060454.1, forward strand.
TAGCCATAATAATATGCAAGCCACACAAGTGGCAGTTGCTCTTTAGCACCGCCCCTCCACTGCTTACCTCCTTGGAAACTAGTGCGCTTGCTCAAGAGATAAAAGTCTTCAACGGAGGTGCTGTTTAGCCTGGGATAATAGCATAAGAATTTATTCAAATTTTAATTATAAATTTATAACTAAAATATTGGTTAGGATTCTACTAGGATCGATATTAGTTTTTTATCGGCTAAGAAATATTTACTTTTATTTTTGAATTAAAAGTTTTGTAGCTGATATATAGGTTCCTAGGTATTTAAATGGCGCTACTCTTTTTTTATACCCAAGATTTTTCTATGTTCCTACTTTTATCTGTTCCATGCATCTCCGAAAAGTAGATGTTAGATTTCTCTAAGTAAAACTCGTATCCAATGATCCCATGGTACGAATTCAAAGTTTTTTTAAGTTTAGTTGTTGATTTATTGGATCCTTTGATAAATAGAATAATGACATCAGCAAATAGCAGATGGAATTATCAACTTCTTCTATACAAATCTATCTATTATCTGTGTAAATAGCTGCTGGAATCGCACAAGGGGTCGCCTTGTCTTATTCCTTTATACCGTCGAAAACCTCTTAGTTCCGTTCCATTTATTTTGCAAGTGAATCTAGCCGATGTTAAACGTGTTCTGACTAAATTTATGATCTTTTCCAAGTTCTTTATCTGCGCCATTATTAGGAATAGCACACTTCAGTTTACCTTGTCAAAGGCTTTTTTGCATACAGTACGAGGTTTTTCTCTTTGATTTCTATTAGTATCAGAATATCATCATACAGGTTCCTCCGGGGTACGAGTGCTGCCTGCTCCCAGCTTATCAGTTTATCCAGGTACTTCCTCATTTTGTTCACTAGTCACTTTGACAGAATCTTGTAGGATGTATTGCATAATGCAATCGGCTTGTAGTCTTGGAATGTTCCTGGCATCCTTTTTTTTGAATGAACCCAAGTTGAATGAGGCCCAACTAAGCGGCAGTTTCTCTTTCCCACTAAAACACATTAGCTGTATCTTCGAGAGGATTTTCCATTATGCCCCAATTTTCAGTATAGAATTCCAACAAAAAGCTTGCACTTGAATTTTTTCCTTTCCTAGAGAATTTTTTCGCATTCCTTAATTCCTCTGCCGAAAACTGTCCTTCCAAGCTTTGTGCTTCATTCTGTGTGAGCCGAGTCCATCCTGTGGGCTTTTTGCATCATGGTTGCTCCATAATCGTCCATACCATTTTGCAAATTCCTCAAGATTTCTTCTAAGCTGCTTATTATTTTTCCTTCCAACATTCAGAGCAACGATTTACATTTGCTTTGCTTTATTTTTGTTGAGCTGTGGAAGAAAGCTTTGTTTCTGTCACCTTGCTCTAACCATCTTACTTTGCCTTATTTGCTTATTGAAGGCTACAACCTCTCTTCCCAGGATTTGAAGATCTCTTTACCTTTAAATCAGTCAACTGATGGGTCTCATCCTTTCTCTGCGGCAGCTCTATTGTTTTGAGTGTCAGCTATAACTCTTATTCTTGCGTACCTGGATCCTTTGCTCTATTTTTTCAAATTCTCGCTCATTTGATTCAATATATCTTAGAATGTCACCGTGGCATCCCTGTTAGTCCATTTTTCCCAGATTTGGCTTCCTCATTTGTCAACCAAGCATGCTCGAATATGAATTTCTTTTGTTTTCAATTTGAACCATATGCAGTTTGCATAGACCTCGTCAATAGGAGACAAGACTCTTGCTGATCCTTTTCTATTATTGGTCCATATGAACTTTGGTCCCGTAAAACCAAGATCCACTGGACCACCCATGTTTAGTAGTAGCCTTCTGAGAGTTAGGATCTGAAACGGCTGATCTCCTCTTTATCTTCTGGCTTACCTGTGCAGTTAAAAAATCTCCAGCAACGTAACTGTTCATGGAGTTGTGGAGAAGTCAACTTCCGCTAACATCTGCCGTAAACTGCTCCCCTCTCTAATGTTAGTGTTTGCACATATACCTGTTAAGACCCAACGTCCCAATCTATCTGCCTCCGCTACCACATGCACAACTTGTTTGCTTTTGTGTAGTAATCGCTTGATATGTTCCTTGTTCCAAGCAATAAGTATATATACCTCCTGCCCGACCCACTCCAGCCATCCAAATGCATTCGAAACTCCTGCCTAGTTGACATAGAAATTCATCCTATCCTTCTTCTGCTAAATGAGTTTCGAGGAGCACAAGTAAGGGCAACGTATGTTCCTTTATTAAATTCTTCTAGTGCAATCTTCACGCCTCCCTTATTACCCCTCTAAGATTCCATATCATTTCTTTCATTTGGAATTGTTGAGTTTGTATCTCCATCCATAAGCACTGAGGTTTCTGTATGTGTTAATGCCTTCTCAACTTGCTCCATGTCACATATGCTTTCCCTGTGGCCTCCTATCACAATAAGCTTTGGGTCTCCATCACATGGGATATTTCTATCATTATTCAGGGTTTTCCTTTTGGCCCCTCTTGCATGCTTCAGCGGCAGAGGATTTTCTTGATCTAAAATTGGATGAAATGTCTTGAGCTTGGTTTTTGTCTTCCCGAGCACCCTGGACTCAACCTCAAGTTTCAGTCCTTTTCGTCCTCACTGCACGTCTTATTTTACCTGTCTCGAACATCCTTAGTCTTGATTTCTTACTATTTAATCAAAGAGCTCACTCGTCTTCATCTCATCAATCAACTGTGTTTTAGCTGGCTACTCATCCACCTGCATTACCATTTTATCTTCCAGATCACTGCTGGCATCTATGCTACTCTTGTTCATTGCCACTACCTTGTAACTTTTTACACCTTTTAAGGTTATTTGTTGTTGTTTACTGCTGCAACGGCACGTTTCATAGTTTTTTAGCTAGATTATCCATCTCCTCTCCCTGATCTCGTTCATCTTAACTTGATTTCCCTTTGCCTCTCAAGCCCACTTCTTCCGAGCCTTTCTCCTTGCCTTTTTTTTCAATCTATCCTCTGCCTCAATTCCTCTTTCCACGTACACAGGGCTTTAGGCCATCTTATTCTTGTTATAATTTCCTCCGATGCTGCTAAATCTTCAAAGGAGTTGCTAATTAATCTTTCCTTACCCGGATTAAAGGACCTTCTAGCACTGTTTCCTTTCTTAACTATTCTCTTTTTCTGTAGTAGTTCCGGTGACCAAATTCTTAGGTCCTCCTCTCCCTGATCATATTTCCTTTCCATTACGCAATTTCCAGGGTCCTTCTCCCATCCTCTTGTCCAACTACATTATGCCCAATACATCTGCATCAAAAGCAGATTGATGGTATATTTTTGTAAGTTATTGGCTGCAAAGACTGATAACCTCCCTAGTGGATCCATAATCCTTGTTTGCAAATGCTCACATATATCAACCAATATACAAATCCTTGCAATGCGACAACACCTCACTATGTTCCTGGTAAGTTCATCAACCTCACTAATCGTTTCTATGGTATGTCATGCATCTGTATCCATATAAGAGTTAAGGTGAATTTTTCCACAATTGGGTCTCCAAGGGGCCAATATCAACGCATTCCCACCTAAGAACCCCGACAATTTACCAGGATCCTCTTTCTATCTTCCTAGGAGCTAAAGTTTAAGAAGTAGTAGAAACCTTCGTTTAAGTCTGTGATTAATATCTCTTCCTTGACCTTCAGATCTCGGGCATAACTATCCTATCCACATGGATGGAGAAGATCTGCCTAAAGAATTTATCATAGAGGCAAAAGAACAATCGCAATATAGCAGTTTGAAAGTGTTTTCTTCAAAATGTACCTTTTTTGGGGTTTTCTTCTTGATCTATTGCAGGGACTTGTTGTAATTTGACTCCCCCACCTGAGGCAACTTCTTTGTTCTGCCTTCTTGAAAAGACGAATCCAAGACTTAATAGAGTTCGCAGCACCAACCTTCGGCCTTTGGCTCTCTGAGGTATTCTTTTAAGTTTCTGCCTGTATTCCTCACAAAATCTCTGCAGTATTTCCATCTAACTCCAATTCCACCCCCTTGACTTTAAGATCTCCTCTTTCTGCCTCGTTCTATTTATTTATTTTTGATCGAACTCAACCTAAAGACCCTCTTGGTTGCCATTATTTTATAACCTCCTCAGCAGCGTCAGCGTGCTCCCGGCAAATCGCCCCACCGTGAACACCAGCTCCATCGATGTCAGCAGCCCGAAGCTGCTGGGATCGCCCTTCTTTGACGTCACCATGTAGAAGAAGCCCTGCGCCTGTCCGACGGCCGACGAGGACTAACACCACCCTTCGGTCAATAGGTTGTCGTGCACGTAGTTTTCGCCGAAGTTGAAGTTAGGGACGGGGCCTGTCGACGGCCTCTCGATGAGTCGGGCGGCGGTCACGTTTGGGAGGCTGATGTTGTGTGCCTGAAGAAGTGCAGGGTGGGCGGACTTTTTCTCGACGATGAAGAGGGCGAGGGAGATGAGGAGGGCGACGGTGGCGGCGGGTTGCAGGAAGGCCATGGATAAGAGGAGTTCGTAGCTTCCGTGGGAGCTGAGCTGCTTTATGGGAGAGACGATCGCAGATATATATATATAGTGCCAGGTTAGCAATTAATGAGATGTTAAGGTCCACTTCCAGCATTCTAAAAATTGAAATCTAAAGTATGTTATAATTAAGCATCATGTCCATTTTTAACAACGATCTTAAAAGTCATATTTATGAAGACAAATATGCCCTTTACTATGGCTAATCTACGTGTGTTCTTAATTTATTAACTTAGGGTTTGGATTTAGAATTTTTTATTTAAATTCATTTAATTTTAGTTTACTAAAAAATAATATTAAAGATTTTTATTCATTTTAAAAAATGAACTAAGAAATACTTTTAGTCAGTCTAAAATTAATTGATTTAAAATTAATTAGCTCTCCATATCTTACCCATCCTCCCCACCATAACACCTTTGCTCCCACCCAAAGTACACGCCTCCAATGACCCACTTAGGAGTTTTGAAGCAACGTTTACATGTTTATGAAGACGTTTGATTGGCTTATGAAGACAAGGCTCTTGATTGGCCTATCAAGGCAAGGTTCCTTAGGGGAAGAACTATAAGAGAAGAATGATCGATATCGGTGTGAGAAATTTTAATAATTAGATTTCATTGTGGTTGGATGAGATACAAAAATAATCAACAGGCTATATCACATAATGTGCTCACTTACTAGGGGTTTACAAAGAGAACACCTTCAAAGGATGGACAATGAGTAGGCTTGTTTAATGAGCTACCCTTGGGCAACAAGAACCCAACCCATGATCATGTTAGGCATAGTTGCCCAAACATGGGCATATTATACTAAGCCACAAGCATGAGGTTATGTTGTCCTGGTCGGTTTTCAAGTCAGGTGCACCCCGTGTACTCAACATACATGGTATACACCAGTGTACCTTAGACCTTAAGCTTAAGGTTTCATTCAAATTTTTAAGGCTTGAGAGTTTTATCAAGAGTGTCATCCCTACAACCATCTTGATTGTCATCCTTATGTGACTTATTGTCCAACACAAGTGTTGTCCACTTAAGGTTACGAGTGTCATTTTACTTAATGCTTATTGTCTATCACGAGTATCATCCTCATGCTTATCCTCATGCATGTCATCTTACTTGACATTCATCGATTGTGAGTGTCGTCTCGCTTATTATTTGTCATGAGTATTATCCTCACTCCTACCATAGTGAGTTTTATTTCACTTTTCATTTGTCGTTCATCTTCTACGCTTATTCCTATAAGTGTCATCCTATTCACCACTTGTATTCTATTATAAGTATGATCCTCACTCTCATACCTTTTAGTTTAAGTTGAAGATACTCTACCTATGTCATCAACCATTCATCGATTTCTATCAAATTATATTTGAGATCTAATGAATCTTACTCTTCTAGCACTAGCTCAGTTTTGAATCTATATCAAACTTAATAAATATCAATGGATGACACTTGAGAGTTACTCATCCTTTGCATTAGGCCTTCAACCTGTCAGTGTCAATTGAATATTCAAAATTAAAACGAAAGCTAAAGGAGAAGTATGAATATACAAGGCAAGATTAGTCACTAAAGACTACAGATGGAGACAAGAATTGACTATAAGTGGTTTTGACTGATTGTTGATTTCTCCTGCCAGCCTAAAATAATTAGAAGAACCATCAGTTGAACATCATATCAACCTTCCTTTGTAGACTTCTTGAACAAGAGGTATAGGTTGCGAGGTCCAAATAATATATTTCACAAGGACAATAAGACAGAGTCTTGAAGTTGAAAAAAAGCTCTTTATGACTTGAAGCAAACTCCGTAGGTTAGGAATAGCTGCCTAAAACATCTAAAGGAGAACGGTTTTATTCAGTGCATTCACTTACTTTTGTATAAAGGTAGATAGATCAAGGGGATATTTCATAGGTTTGTATCTACGGATGATCTTATTTTTGCAGGCAGCTAACCTCGTATATTTGAAGACTTAAAGAAGAGTTCTTACTCACGAATTCGAGATGACAGACTTGGGACTCATGTTATATTATTTGGGTGTCGAAGTAAATAGGTGGATGACGGAATTTTCATCACACAAGAAGAAGGGCATATAAAGGTGAAAAAAATTTCAAATATTTAGGAGGGAAGGAAGGTGGCTTCAGGTGAGAGAGCGGCGGCGGCGTCGGCAGCGGAGGTCGAGCCGCAGTTGGAGGGGAAGAAGGGAGGTGGCATGGAGCGAACAACCATGCGGGTAAAAGTTGAATCAAAAGAAAATTGGTGAAATGGATTTACAGCAATGGAAATTTAGTCGATTCCAGTTAAAAACGACTTGGTCGGGTAGGCGAGGGACAAGATATTCCGAGAGAGAGAAAAAAACTGAGGACCATTTTTACCAGTTAAAATTTTAATCAGTGCGGTAAAACGTAGTCGAAAGTTAATATGCAGAGTCAGAGGTTTTTAGACATGCTGCTCGATGAGTTCCCCCCAATCAAGGCTGACATTGACAAGAGATGTTTGTATAAATATGTGCCGCTTGAGAATTATATGCAGTAGAAGAACTACTGTAGAATAAGTCGATGATGGCACGTTTCTGCTGCGAGCCGACACTGCGATGCCGGCTGTCGTCCATCTCCTAAGCACGCCCTCTGCAGCTAAACATATATATATATATATATACATATAACACGAATCTGTAAGAAAATGGTGGAGGAGTCATGTAGGTTACCTGTATAATTATAGAGAGAGATATGTCCGTCCGTCGTCTGTTTGCTTGGGAATTATCAATTACGGTGGTCGGGAAATAAATGTACAGCCTTTTAATCCGGAGACGTGCATCATGACCAAGGAAAACGAGAAAGATATCTACTGGCCGTACGTACATGCATCGTGTTCTGCAGATGCAATGCAGTCCAACTTCACCGGATCACTGTCTAGGACTATATGAAACGAAGGATTATACTGAACTCACAAGTACGTGTATAATAATATCAATCAATTAATATCCATATCTCTAATTGAATAAATTTCTAATTGTACTTTTTTTTTCCAATACAAAATACCGAATACACTCTTGATGATCCCTATACAAGAGAGGGCAGTGATTAATTTTTTGTTGCACGGACGAGGAGGGAAGGATTGGTTCTTCTCATGTGCTTTTCCAACTCATAACTCACTCTTTTTTTAATTTTAAATTTAATTTGGAATCTTTTTTTTTAATATTATGGGAAATCAATCAATCGATATCTATCTACCTTACCATGATGATTTAGATGATCGAGGAGGATATATGCCCACCATACCCCATGGAAGGTAAGGTTGGAGAATTTTTTGTGCCCTGATGATCCAGCAGAGTTGACCCATGCTTTTTTTTTCCATGATATGATGGCTGCATGATCATGGAGATGGAGCAACCAAATTATGCTGCACCGTAAATGCAAATAGCCAGTAGGACAAGTTGATTACTTGTTCCTTTAATTTAGCAATGTATAGGGCAAGTTGATCACAAGTTTAATACATCACTTAATATATTAATAAAAACAAATATAACTAAAATTGCACTAGCTATAAATCCTTTGCTTGCTCATATTTAAATGTGATCCAAAGTTGATTAAAAGTATGTAGCATCGTACTTAAGCCAATTGAGTAACTTTTGACTGCTTGTAAGCAGAGAAACTATATTTACACTTTAAGCCAATTGAATACTAACTTTGACTACTTTTCTTCAGAAAATAATCGATTACAGCTTGGACAAAACATCTTTTATTGAATATTTTCTTGAATCATCTTTGAGAATGCCTCACTCACTGCATCTAGGCACGCACAGACTATTATTTTCTTCCTTAAATGTTTTTTTTTGAGTTTTAATGTATATGCCGAGGGTATTTATATTCTCATTTTATTTCCATGCCAACTTTATCTCTTCATACGAAGTTGCCTCAGGTCAATCTGGCACAAGCTTTTATTATCAGTGGTAGTGCAATATTTTAATAAAGTACAGAGTGAGGGTATTTTAAAATTAAATACAAAGTAAGGTGGAATATACAGTTATGTATAGGTTGAGTTCCTACTCATTCATCAATAGAATTAACTTTGGAAAGTATGCACTCGTTGAACTTTTTATTTCTTGATGAAAAGGGTTTTTCTTTAAAAAAATATGATTAAAAGTATGATAAAGATTAGTTTTCTTAAATTATATAATAAAGGACTATGCTAGTAATGCATTCAAAAAAAAAAGGAAAAAATAAAAAAGTATAAGAAAGGTGCAGGATAAAAAAGATGTAATAAATCTAAAGCTCCTGGATCCTAGATGATGAGGAGAGAGTTGCCTCCAGTAAAATATGCTCCCCTTAACAAAAGTCTAAACAAGTTGATCAGCAAAATCTTTGAACCCATGTGATGAGCATCATCCGATCCAATAACCATCTTCCTTTATGCATGCAAGCAGCAGAGATTAATGCTGATTCACCGACCATACATGATAATACATCAGCCAGCGGAAGCCCTCCCCTCCCACTCTGATAAGGACAAAATTGACCAGACCTGGTAAGAGAAAAGGGAAAGGGAAGAGAAGAGAGGGCCAGGAGGGAGGAGGGCAAAGGAATATGATCAGGAGATGAGAGGAGAGAGGAGGGGAAGGGAGCTCAGGCAGGAGGGAGAGAGAGAGAGGAGGGCTGACATGCCTGCCAGAGCTGCTGGGCTGGGGACGGGGCCCCATCATTGCAAACCCCACAACCAGGGCAGCCTTTGAGACCCTCCCTTTGGCTGACCAATGTGCATATATTGTCTAAAAATTGAGAGAGGAAAGGGGGGTTCTCCGTGCCATGCCATCCATGGAAACACCTACCAGAAGCTTTATCACAAGTTGCAATCCAGGAGATGAGCAATAAATGCGCCCTAACCCTCACCTACCATGCATCTAGACCCTGAGGAAATGAGCAGCAGCAGTCATAAAAAAGAGTGGGGACATGTTGCAGGGCGTGGGAGGAGTCACACATGACCCTGTCGGTGGTTATCTGATTCCCCCCCTCCCCCTCCCCCCCGGACGGACCTCCCCTCCTCCTCCTCCTCCTCCTTCTTTCTTCTTCTCCGTAATCCCTTTCCTCAGCTCCTCAGCTCCTCTCCTCTCCTCTCTTACCACATGCGACCTCTTTAATTCTTTACAGTGTCCCTCCAATATGAGGTGAGCTTCTCCTCTCATGTCTCCTTTATTCCACACCGTGCGCCACTTTCTTAGCCAAAGCCAGGCCGGCCATTATATTTACTCTCCGCGCCCCCTCATTCCTGGCTAGTTAAATTCTCCGGCCGCATCCCCACTTCCTTTTTTTTCTTTCTCTTTAAGCGCAAACTGAAATGGAATTTAGCATTCACGCGCGACCGGAGGAGGAGGAGAAGGCCGTCTACAACCCAACTCCTCTGCAGCAATCGGCCTCAGCCTTAACCATGCCGCTGCCCTCCCTCCCCCTCCCCCATGCAGCGCCGGAACCCAGAGCAGCAGCCCTATGCGGCAGCGGCGGCGGCGGAATCCGGCCTCATTTTAACTCCACAGCCGTTTCTGCTAGTGCTAATAATGAAGGCGACACGGCCGCGGCGTCTCTTCGTTACGGTGAGTGCCTCCGCAACCACGCCGCCAGCCACGGGGGCCACGTCCTCGACGGCTGCGGCGAGTTCATGCCGTGCGGGGACGACGGGCTCAAGTGCGCCGCCTGCGGCTGCCACCGGAGCTTCCACCGCAAGGACGCCGACGGCGAACTGAATTCCGAAATCTGCGACCACCTTCGCGGCAGTAGTCCCTACTTGCTTCCTCTTCCGAACTGCCTCCTGCCGCCGCCGCCGCCGCCTCCTCACCCTCTCGGTCTGCAGGCTTATGGGTCGAGGGGGCTGCTGCTGCGCACCGGGAGCAGCAACGGTGCAAGTGCGGGCGAGGTGACGACCGAGCTCTCGTGCGGGCCGCCATTGCCGCAGCAGTTCCTGGGGGGGTCGAAGAAGCGTTTCAGGAGTAAATTCACGGCGGAGCAGAAGGAGAAGATGATGAGGTTTGCGGAGAAGGCGGGGTGGAGAATGCAGAAGCTGGACGAGGCGGAGGTGGAGCAGTTCTGCGGCGATGTCGGCGTCACCAGGCAAGTGTTCAAGGTATGGATGCATAACAACAAGAACTCCATGATGAGGAAGCAGCACCAGGAGAAGGGGGACGGGCAGGAGGGGGAGGAGGAGGAGGAAGAGGGTCAGGAGGAGGAGGAAGAGGGCCAGCAGCGGCCGCAGGAACACCATAAAATGTCCGAAGATTGAGGAGAAGAGACTGCATGTGGCTTTAATCAGTTAATTCGATCATGTTATTTTTCACATTCTCGCTAACCATGCAGCATCCATCGATCATGTAGCAGTGATTTATTTCTTTTGTTAATTCTTCTCGCTTGTGAAGATTGGATATGAACGAGACCACAAAATCATGTAGCGCGCTGCATTCGATTGATAGGTTAAAGAGTCTACAGATCTGTTAGACAAATCTGGCTCGCATCTGTCTGTGTATGTTTCTCGATTGATCTTTTCATTTCAACTGTAGAACACTTAATCGTCATTGATAAATTGGCAACTCTCTGACCATGTTAATGAAAGATAAAGTTTTAATAGGCTACATCCGCAACAAGACCTGATAAAATGATAAAATGGTATGCAGGCTTCGCAACGAGAGCATTAGATCATCACTGCATTGCACATAATTGGAGGGTGACTCAGATGTCAGTTCCTAGAATCACCAACATGCATACATATTATGTTGTTTTGCTAGTTTTGGCTCTAATCTATAGTTGAAACATGGACTATTTGAGAATTCTATTGCTTACTCCAAATTGGACCATGCCAAGGAAGCTTGGAAACGATTGAGAACAAGTTGACCTTCTCGTGCACAGACGGTATAGGACAGCTAAAACTTAAATGGTGACCGCTATATATGGATCACATGGTGAAAAATACTCAGCCCACCATACACGAACAACTCATGGCCCAACGATCTCTTGTCATGTTAGGTAGGTTCATGTTGGCTTACGGAGCATATGCCTATTTCCCCCAATTCAAACATTTTCTTTTTCAATACTTTTTATATACAAACGTCACCAGTCCCTAGTTGCAGGGAATGATGGTATTAGCAAATGAATGAGAAGAAAAAATTTCACTGTATTTTTATATATTTAGCAACGGTAACGATGGTTTGAACTATCTATATTAATTGTGATTCATTTATGATATTTAATTGGAACCATCGTCATCCAACAGTACTGTTTACCTTTTTACTTAAGTCACTAATCGCTAAATAACGATGATTAATTCCTTTTAAATTAGACTTCAACGGTAGTTCAATCAAACCTATGATAAATTCCCCGCCCAGCACGACCCGAAGCCGGTACGGCCCGAAGCCCGCAGAGACAGCGTTGCCCTACCCGGCACGACCCGAAGCCCGCGGAGGCAGCGTGCCGGGCCGGGCCCAGCACGGTTCGGGCGGGCTGGCTCACTGAAAATTCTCTCACAACGGGATTCGAAGCCGCATCTGCACAGCACGGTAATCGTGGCGGGCCGGGCCCGAGCCGCCCGCGGGCAGCCCGGGCCCGTTTGCATCCCTAATCTACGCTACTATAAAGTCATTCATTTATCCTATTTTCACTAGATTTTTACATGATATTTTTATCATCTTTTCTTAATAGATATCTAATAGATAACATACATTTATGAATTTAAAATTCACTAAATTTAAAAAATAATAATAAGTAACGCATAGTAAAATTGATTGAATCATCTATCAGTTTACTTCGAGCAACATGTGGGTGGATGTCATCCTACCTCTTATCCACTTACTCCGAGCAACCTACGGGTGGACACCCTCCTACCTCTTTCAAGCAGCGTGATATGTTGCCTCACTTCGAGCATAATGTGGGTGGATGCTCTCCAACCTCCTTCAAGCAACAAGGATGATAGATATATAATGTGGCGTATGTTTGAGCAGTCAATAAACTGGTGCATTTACCCAACAAGTGAGCACCTTTGATAAGATATAATTGCCTTTAAACCAAATGCTCAAGTAACATCCTTCACAGCAAATAGTCGGGTGGGCAAATGGATATTTTGGTTGCCACATTCAAGTAATATTTGCTTATCTTATCTTTGAACAGTGTCTAACATGCAATCTTCTAATAATAAGCAAACGACTAGTCAGATGCTATATAGACATTTGAGTAATGCCTGACTTGCAACCTTCTAGTAACAAACAAATAACTAGTCAGATGCTATCTAGATTTTTGAGTAGTGTCTAACCTGCAATTTTCTAGTAACGAGCAAACAACTAGTCACATGCTATCTTAGTTTGAAATATTTACTTGTCTATCCTCCCTTAGGAGTAGCGTCTAACCTATAACTTTTTAATAACAGTGAAAGAACTAGTTAGATGCTATCTTAGTTGAATATTATTTTTAAGTAGATTTTTTTCTTATTCATTCCTCTTACACAGTGGGTTATATAATATATATATAATGAGAACTAATTTAAAAAATATTAATTACATAGTAATGAACATAATTATTATATTTATTTTCAAACTCAAACTCAAGGAATAACTCATGTATTCCTGGCTTAATGCATTTAACACAAAATAATATTATCATCAAATATGAGACGATAAAATCGTGAGACCATAATATGGGGTGTTTGATTAGGGGGATGAAGGTATAGAATCCAACATTTTAAATTCACTTTCACAATCAATTTTCAAATTCAAACAGTTTATTAAGCATATTTTAATCTCTAGAATTAGATTAGTATGATTATCGAACTCTTATGGATAAAGACGTTTAATGTGTTGTATCGTCTATGAGTGACACAAGTATAACATATCTCAGGTCGTACCTACCATGACTCATCACTATAGGCATGTTGGACCAGGCTGCCACACTATGATACAATAGCACGATACGACAATACTCGTGAAATAATTTATACTATTTTTTATATAAAGTTCATATGAAATCGTCTTAGAATAATTGATAAGTACTTTTACTGAGACTAGTTTAGGACGTGTGAGTTTATACATTAGAGCGTGTCTTGTGCTGTGCGGGCTAGATCTTAGGCGATGTGTGGGTTGCACTTAGCACAAATGCTAAAGTGTTGTGCCACAGTGAGTTGTGCTCAGGCTAGTATAGGTATGGTCTATTAGAACGCCTAACTATTGAGTGAAGGAGTAAAAGGATGAGTTTACCTTTAAAAACATATTTGTGATGAGTTTACCTTTAAAAACATATTTGTGCGGACATTACGAGGATTCCCTAGGCAAAATTAACTCCCCCATTACACGCACACAGAGAGCGAGACTTCTTACTAAAGAAACAAAGCTTTAAATCGTCGTTAGCCGATGTCGACAGCCTAACATGCTGATTGCTGAGTGTTTAGAGACTAATACATTTGATAGCCATCCACATTAACTATCAATGCCTCGCAGCAAATGCAGAACTTAGTCTCCCCTTCCTTCCATGTTTTCACAAAACTTCTCCATGAGGATTTATAGAATCCATCCCTCATATTCAGCTTCCGGTATGCATGGGTGTCAGATGGCTGGGTTGGAAATTAATGGCATAGATATATATACATATATCTTCTGGTATCTTTTAATTATATATCTTGTTATCTGCTGAAGCCAGGAATATACTTCAACAGGAACAAGATTGACAGAATATATATATATATAAAGGAGGCGCCATTTAATTAATTAATTGATTCTGCAAGTGATTCATTTGAAAAAGTAGTAGATTCGACAAGATGTAGAAACATTAATCATTTTGCTCGCATTTATGTAGGAAGATATATAATTAGTACAGACTGACAAACACATGCAATACTTTTTAATTTCCACTTAATTCAGATACAGATTCCACTTTAAATTAGTCTCTTTAGTCTGTCCTGGATCTTTAAGCATCATGCCTACCCTGCAAAAGAATTGCTTATTAGTTAATTAACACCACATTAGAAATTAATTAATTAACCACTTCCAAGTAGATGAACATACAATTAAACAAAACAGATGCCATTTTATAACTGTAGATGCGCCTGCCATGTGAAGCTAGTATGCTAAATCTAGCATATAACTTGCATTCAAAAAGGCCTATTGTTTGTACCAGCCATATATGGAATCTGTTCAAAAGTTTAGCTTAAATTTAATTTAGATCACATCTCATGTGAGCCTGCTGGGGCCTGCGGAAGGGACAAATATATGAAGCTTGAGCCATGCCAGAGAAGGATAAGGAGTTTTTTTTTTAGAAAAAAACTGTGCATGCAAATTAAGAGTGATCATTCAGATTCAGATAGGATGCTGTTCTTTTTTTCTTTTATTTTTCTGGCTGCATGCATGGCCTTTCGCTAGCTGGTGTTCAGCTGAAAGGAACTGTTCCCATCCTTGCCTTATGATGTGTATTTGCCATGAACAGGAAAAGGATCACCAAGGTGGTATATCATGATAAGGTGGTGATCAGTCATCATGCATGCATGGGTGTGCATGCATTTGTGCACTTTTCCCTCTTTATAGAGCATTCTTAATTATATACACATATATAAACAATTCCATATTTCTATAATTTATAGATGGAGGGCGAAGAGAGTATTTTAATCACCATACCTTTCAGAAGATACCATGAATTGTCTTTAGGGCAAAAGGGGTCAAAAAGGAGCGCTGCTTCTAATGATATGCGTATGAATATTACAAGTCGATAGCAATGCGTTGTGTGTATCTCAAATATATGTTGGCACCGTCCAAAATGTCGGCTCGCATTTTTTTTTAATACCAGACAAAAATCGAGAGTATAGATGTGGATAGATATATATATATCGCATATCGCCAGGGCTCCCGAACATGCATGAACTGTAGATGTATCTCCATTAATTTATCAAAGGACATAACGTATTTTATGTCTTATTACTGATCCAACATTAAAGTCAATGCTCTCATACACACTGGATTGCTGGGGTTAATTGCTAGAGACGAGAACAACTTGCCAAACTCTTTTTTTTTTCTTTTCCTTTTTCCTCGGAAACAGTAGTAACAAAAAAAAAAGAGAAGAAAAAGGATAATGCAGAAGACGCATTGATTGGATGAAGGAAAGCAACTGAAGGCGGATTAATTATAATTAATATGCAGACAGGTATATATTACCTCTTCTTCTTCTTCTTCTTCCCAAGATTTAAGAAGATTACGAAGTACTCTACTACTTGTAGTTTGGATATGGCACTCGGCCGGACTCGATTCGCTTGAGGTCCTCGACGAGCAGCTCGTAGTGCTTCTTCACCTCCTCGGCGGTCTTCCCACCTCCGACGGCGCGGGCCACATTCTGCCAGCGATCGGGGGTGTCCTTGTCGTAGACGGCGAGAGCTCGCTCGAAGAGCTTGTTCTGTTCATCCGTCCACGAAGAGCTCGAGCTCCGCGAGAGCGACCCCGATGCCATTTTCTCCTTGGGTTTAGGATGAATTGAGAGATCGCAGGGGAGGAGGAAATAGAGGGCGCGCAGTTTATGAGATTAAGCAGCCTTTAATTGTTTGCCTCCGGAGCAGCCAATATTAATAATATTGGGGCATGAGGAAGCAGTAGGCCTGAGGGCTACTTATAAGGAGGAGGAGGAGGAGGAGGAGGAGGAGGAGGAAGAGGAGGAGGGCAGGAAGGGGGGAAGGCCGAGGTGGTAGAGCCGTGGAGGAGGAGCAGTGGAGTGGAGCCAAGTGGGGAATCATACATGGGAAAAAGCGAAGATAGAATATTTAACAATTGACTGCATGCTCTTCCTTGTGAGCCACAGCCAGCCACAGCCACAGGACGAGATATAAATTTATGGGAGAAGATGACAAGGAAAAAAAAAAAAGTAGTCTAAGTTTGTTGTGTGATTTACTAAATTTTCAAATTTGGTTGTGCCGAGAGAGAGAGTGAGGATTTCCATGTCTGTGTATACTATTTACGCTTATGCTTCAGAGATATTTGTATTGAAACTTTTATTTAATTATATCTTCTAAAATTATAGGAATCTTATCCCTAAATTTAAAATTATATAATATATATATATATATATACGCACACGCAAACTTATTCCTTATTCATATGCTGATTACTTCTATGAGAAAATAGAGGTTCTAAGTTTAAGAACGATTAAAATTTAAAAGATACAATTGGGACCTCTTTTAACTACTTTCACCTAATTGCATTTAAATCTTTCTAATCTTGCAACGAGAGTAGTTTTATTTCTAAGTGGAAGGAATACTAGTTCTGTTCTTTTGCGACAACATATTTTTGAAATGCTTTTGTAGAGTTCACGTAGCTATAATCTTAAAATTTATGTATGTTCATAAAATGATACATGAAATTTTTTTTTCTGCCTACTTCATTTCCAACAGTCAAATCCTATCTTGGAAAAAGAATATTATAATTTAATATACTTAAATTATCCTTTTAATTCTTTTATCATTAAGATTTCGCAGTCAAAATCTTTCCTGAGGGGAAAAAAAGAGTATTCCTGAACATGATTGTTTTCTACGCGTTTGAATAAAAAGATAAGATGATTAACTATATATGTTCCTCTTGCAGCTGAATGGATAAAAAGGGACAACAATAATGGGTACCTTTTGTTTGTAAGGATAGACAGGTTCCTTTAAAATGCAACAAAAAGAAAAAAAAAATCTACTTTCCCATGACTCATTCACCTGGTTGCCTTGTCATGTTATTTTCGATGTGGACCTATTATTAAATGCCACATGTACCTTTAATTATAGGTGTAATAAAACAGTGGCGGAAATATATTCAACATTAAATAAAAGACTAATAAATTATTTGGTATACTGCATATTTAACTAAGTAATAATAGATTTAAGATGTAAGGTCTTAACAAAAATAAGAGTAACTGTCGTAGAAAAAGAAAAAAAAAAGTGGCATTTCATCTTTTGCTTACAAGGACGTGAACTGGAGTTGAAATAATGGCACCGCATATTCCATAACTTTCATATTCTTTTGAATGCAGGGGATCTGCCTCATCTCAATTTCCTCACCCCAAGTCCGCCGGTCAAAGCTGCCTTCCCTCTTCGTCCTCTTCTCATGCCGGCTACCCGAAAAATTTTGATCTTGTCTCGGCTGCTTCACTTTCTCCCAAAGTGTGGCAGATTCTATTCATTATCCGGGAGTAGCCTGTGCAAGTTACCCAACTTGCACAGGAATTTGCTGATGATGAATTATATATGCTGGCTTGGGCCTAATTAAAGCAGCTTTTGAATGATGCTATATGTTATCCGAGTGCTCTCTTCTCATGCAAGTGGCTGTGACCCAAAAAAGAAAAAACAACGACGACGACGACGAAGACAAAAAGAAAGGAAAAGAAAACAAAAGCGATGATTCCAGTTTCCCATGCATCATGCCTGCACTTGTGGTCTGATCACGGCCATATGCAGTGGTGGAGGAGGAAATGCTACATGTGCCCTTCTTCTGATCTGGTCCTGCAACACAACTTGGTATTCTTGATCGCCAACTTGCCAGATTCAGGAGGTATCCATCTCTCGTCATCATACATATCCGCAGGCTTTACGCTGGAGAGGCGTACCGTCCCTCTGTGCCAAGAGAAACGGAATCGATATGATAAGATGAACAGTAGTTGTAAAAGGTAGATAGCAGTTATGTGGTTTAAGCACACTATATGTACATAGTGAACAAAAGGGGAGCTGATCATAGAGAATATCCTGCGTTCAATTAAAGATCGCTGGAGCCATTCAGAATGCCGGATTGATTTCCCTCCTTTTCCTTGCCTTTGTGATGATCCAACTTGGCTTTGGGGGAGGAAAAGCGCCGTGCGGATTGGTCGGTCTTAGATGAGGCGCGAAGGATAAGATGTGGAGCATCTTTGTCTGCATGTCTATCTGTTTTCTCCCTCGAGCAAGAAACAGTTGCTACTAAACTTGATCTATTAAGAGAAGGGACTTCAATTCCCCAATCTGAATAAGTGCCTGACAAGCAACATACATCCTGAAAGAATTCTTCTCCTAGAAGCAAAGCTTACTTGCATACTGCAGCATCATTGCATCATCGAGAAGAAAGAATCAGATTCAAAATCGATATGATGAATGCGTTTATAAATAAAACAGTCCACCACGATCATGGCATTTGTTCATCCCATTAGCGCTGATGGGGAAGCAATTCCGTTTCTGGTTCCCGCATTGGAACCAGACCTCGACTCCACCACCCTCGACGGCGCAGCCTTCTTCTTCTTCTTCAAGCTCGCTAGGGGTTCCAACTCCAACTTCAATTCCAATTCGATCGGAATCTACGTCTCCATCTCGGTCTCCGTCGCCTTCACCGTTGCCTGGTTCGCCATCAGCGAGAAGTAGTGATCAATCACTACTCGAAAGGCGACCACGACAACAACAGAGGAGATCATCTTCATCTTCTACAGGGAGGCCCCCTCAGCCCTCAAGCCCATCAGCTTCTTTATCCAACGGTGCTTTCCAGGCAAGGCAGACCCAGGAATCTGCAACTCCCCAATCTCAAACTCGTGAAGACTTAGAATCCAAAACAAAAATCAAGCAAGTGCAAGAGAAAGCCACAACATATGCAGAACCAATAGCAGCAAACGCTCATCCGTCTATACTCTTGCAAATAGAAGAAGAATCCGAAGTTGTTCTTGAACACCAACACATGCCGGTAGAAGAAAAACATGAACGGGTCAGCGAAGAGAATGCTATGGAAATTGACATTACAGAGGAGATAAATCCTAGCGAGCAAAATTCAGAACCGATAGCTGAAGCAATTCAAGACAACCGACCAAAAGTAGATTCAGAATCACATGAAGTACTGCCAGAGACAATAAACTCAAGTGAGCTGGAAAGTATGAACGGAATAAGTGGAAAAGCAGAGACTGAACTGATGCCTGATGCACCACAAGCTTCACCAAACACTGCAGGATATAATTTCCACAGGGAGATCAAGGGTGACAGCGGTTTTGAAGAGAATATGAATAGTGAGAACTCAGAAGATCATGTCTGGAATGAACGTACAAGAAGAAGCATATGTTTAGCAGGTAAAAATCATGGTGCATACATGCACATCGGACTAGTACATGAGGAATTGAAGATAAGCGTTCAGAAAATAAACAACGTCGGCGAGCAGAAGGAAGAAAGCAAAGAGGAATCACATGTGACTAAGGACGTTCCATCAAGGAGAAGTATCAATTGCTGCGTGCAGAGTATCAACAACTCAATACTCCATGAGAGCTCATACAGCCAGGACGATCCAGGAGTTCACTTGGTTTTCTCAAGAAAACCAAATGTTCATCCAGTAGATGAGATTCCTAACACTGCTCTAACTCAGACCATCATGATAAATCAAGAGACTAACGATAAAGGAGTGGCACCTAAGGAATTATTTCATGACCATAATGAGCTCTCGATCAAAAGTGACATTGCTAGCTGCATTTACCCCTATGACATTGTTTGGAAGAATACTACTGCTGACCAAGATAGAGGCATAAAAAAAAGTACTTACGTAATTCCAGATTGAACTTTGATTGTGATTATAGTAATATGATTTCTCTGATGAATCGTTGTGCATTTGTTATTATAACGACTATTCCAGTGTATGTACATGGCGCCTTTAGATGCATCTAAGGAGGGTGAAAAATATTTTGCACGTTTAGGTAGCTCTCTCCTCATTTCTATGTAATTTTGCACGTTACATGGTCCATATGCATAGATATGGTACGAAATACAGTGACAACTATTCTTACAAGATTTAGGATAAGAATATAGGTATGCATTAAAAATTATAAAACATATGTTAAGAAATTACAATTTTAAAAAATCGAAAACTAAGAACAATAGGATTTCTTGATGCAGTTATTCATAAAATTGAGTTCATTCATAGGATGAGAGAGCTTAGGTGTTTTTTTTTTTATTTGGTATTAAAACAATAGTCTTTAGTATCAAATTTTAATGTTTTCATAACATGATTATACACTCTGTGGGCAAAAGTAATTTTATATATTTTAAAATCTTAATAGGAAAGGGATTGTAGAGTTGGAGTAAATAGACTAGTGCCTGATTTTTGAAATATAAATGAGTTATTAACTTTATCTCATCTTGTTCATAGTAATCTACCGAATAAGTATTTGATGAATGTAAGACAAAATTTTAAATTTTAATTATATTATACATGTATATAAAGATAATTTACTCTGTATTTATAGGGATATGAATATTATAGTATATTATTTTATTTGTTCATAAGCATAATTAAAAATATATTTTATTTTATTTATAGTATCATCATACCTTAATTCTACTTTTAGACACATGCAATAATAAATTATCTATATATAACTAAAATATAAAATCTCAACACAAAGTCTAATTAGAGTAATTAGGCTGTGTACCGAACAATCACGAGGACTTGATTCAAGACTATAAAACTCAAAGCTTGACCATCAATTCCATTCTTTTGTAAGTGCTGGGGAATGAGGTTTATGGTTATGCTTCCTTAAGCACGCACTTATTGTCTTTTGGTTCCGATCTAGCGATGCATCAAGTCCAAATAAACTCAAAAAGGAGAAATAATGCCTCCCATTTCTGCTTGCATCATCCATTTCCACCGCGTTGGTATCCGTAGATCGTTGGAGTCAGCGAAGTCCGACGCGCTTAGTATCGAACAGTATAACCTCGAGCGTCGGTGGCCGTTCCAAGGGCGGCAGACGGCCCACTGACACCAGAAAATATGGTCCGGCAGGGAATCGTTTCTTTTCTCCTCACTCGAAAGCCCTAATCACGATCGCGGGATGTCGCTGCGTCCCCCGGAAGTCTTCCCCTTCTTCATCAGCTGCAGCGGCAGGAGGAAGCGCCGCCGTCGACTCCGAGGCGGTTGCGATATCCACCAAGACGAACCCGACCCCGATTACACGCTGTTCTTCGACCACCTGCGCGTCGACGGCAAGTCCTACATCTACGAGATGACTGTCGAAGGTTCCGGCTCCATGCCCATCAAATATGAAGAAGAAGAGCCCTCAGGCGTTTCCGCGGTCCAGACGCAGCCTCTGGAGGGCCATCGAGCAAGCAGTCCTGCTGGAGTCGACGAGGCCAAGAACGAGCGGCCAGGGAACAGTCCCGGCGCGAGCACCTGCGAGGCCTTCGATCTCTCTGTTCATCGACTAGCGAACGGGCGTACTGCTGGAGACCCTTTGGTCGATAGTGATTACCGGACGTTTTTGAACCACATCAAGGCGCATGACGGCCTCGCAGTCCTCAGATGGCGCAACAATGCGAGGGTCGTATATGAGCAGGAAGGGGAAGAAGGGGAAGATGCACAAGAGACGGATGATGGCGATGTGATGATCACTGAGGACGTCAAACCGGGAGAAGAAACCAATGTATGGTCTGGTCAGATGGAGGGGGAATCGTATGAGAGTTATTTCTCTTCTGAAGGGGATATATGTTTCTACTTTGATAAAGTTTGGTTTTTTTTGATCTTATGTATTAGGAGTCGGAGGAATCAGAAGACCACAGCTATTTTCTAGAGATACGGCAGCATCGGCCATCGTTGTTTAGGAGCAGGCTTTTGAATGTCCTCAGAGAGCCATTTAACAGGAAAGAGTACGAAAGTATGCTGTCCAATTTCCATCTTCGGACTCCAGTGGTGAAGTACAAGCACTTGCGTGATATATCCATACCTTATTCGACTGGCGAATTGGGCTATTCATATCTTGATCACTACCCCGGTGAGTGCTAAAAGTTATCACATGATGAACTTTCCCTGTCACTACTGTCTTACCATTTGACAAACATCTTACATTTGGAACTCCAATTCCACTTTCATTGTGAATTTATCCCTGGTATCACGATTTTGTTTGATTTGATGGCTAGCTGATGACCACTATCTAGTGGCATTGTCACAACCAAAGTTCAGTAGGTTCTGATCTGACATAATTCTAAATATCTCTCAAGTTGAAGTACCCACATAAGAAATTAGTTGGTTATAGTTTATAATATTACTTGTATGTTTCAGGTTCATCTTATGTCACAAATTTATGCAATCGTATGGGCTTAAATAATCAATATTATGAAGTCTCAAAAATTTCGGATTTTGCTGCAAGTACGATTTTGGTAAAACTGGTTGCACGAATGGATGAATTCTCAGTTTGTTTTTGCATTTAGATCTGGCACGGTGCATTCAATCAGCATCAGATGATCGGCATAGAGATTTACTTCTTCGTGGATTTTTCTTTTGGTTAAAGGTGAGATGCTTCTTTCTCTTTCCGTAGTCTTCTATTTAAGTTTATTGATTTCATGTAAATCTTATAAATTATTGTTTTGCTCTTTTCATTGGGACATGCAGAGTACATGATGCTTGTTATCTCCCATAAGGTTATGCAGTGAATACAATCTCAGGATAATCTGACAACAACCATCAATTATTTCTTTCATGCTTTTATTTCTCACGTCAACTTTTGATATATTTGGGCACTAGTTAAGTAGGTCAAAGCTCTGCCATCTTATTGCATTTGCCATGGCGTAAAACTGAAAATGGATGCATTTTATGTTTGTTAACTTATTTCATTTTCATGAAAAATAGGGGCCTTCCTTCTTCCAACTACTTGCCGTACCATGTGTTCTTTTTTCTCTGCCCTAATTGATTAAAAAAATACTGTTAAATTTCTACCCAATAAATATGGTGTAGCCTTCCGTGAAGCTTTCTTTGTCACATATAGGGTGAGCGGATATTCTTCTCAACCATTATGCATCAGGTTAAGAGCTCTGCTGGTTTCCTTGCCTAGTTAGCAACATTGCCAGCCAACTTTAGAATTGTAATGCCTCCTTAAAGAGCAACTGATTAAAGAACTTGTGTTTAGAGTAAAGGTGGTTTTTGATATGTAAAACCTATATTCATGGACAATCGGGAAGTGGAACAGTTATATAAAAAACTCTAAGAAATACCTGAGGTTTTATGTGTCAGATGATTTGCCATGCCCTAAAAAAATTAATATGCCCTTTTATGAGGGTAATCATTGAAAGCTGATAGATAAGTCACATGTATTACTAGAGATAATAAGAATATACCTTATTAAATATACAACAGAAATATACATTAATTATATACAGAAGGCATGTCGACACTGTTGAACCAAATTATGTAAACAAACTACTACCAAGACCCCAAAATTTTAATCTGGAAAAAAAAAACATCATAGATTAACCATGAATTTAACCATATAACAAACCTATTTGTTACGATAATAACAAGCTAAATGAACATACATAAACAACATATCAATACAAATATTTGTTGCTATGTGATTCCTGAAATGAGAACTATAGATTGTAACTTGTCAGTTGTCCTCTTTCTGTGTGTGTCTTCTCCTATTCAATCCCTTCCTCTGGACTAGCTTCACCAACAAGTTAACTAGGGGATACTAGAAATACAATTAATTCTACAAATTACCTACATATATGACGTGTCTCTCCGAAATAGCCTAAGGCTATTTCTCATTATAGTACATCCATTCTAACAAGGATACACCATTTAGGATTGCAGAATTCATACCCATTTTCGGGTGGAAGAATAACCCACAAAAATACGCTTAAATGAATGTGGACAAGGCACACACGCAAACACCTTTGGGGCACTACAAAGGTTATCCTCATTAAGCACTTGATTTGTGATTTGAGCTCTTATATATATGAAATAGCATCCAATTAATAAGATAAGGAATGGATAATAATTGGACACATTTATTGATAAAAGTAGAGATTTAGTGACCATGAGAAGATGTTGATTCTTCCACTCCGCTGCACCATTCTGAGCAGGAGTATTACAGAAGTGGTTTGATGGAGAGTTCCAAGAGCCATGAAGTAGTCTTGAAAGCGTCAATGAGTATATTCAATGCCATTGTCTATGTGAAAGCATCCTAACTTGTGCACTGAATTGCATTGCAATGATCTTATGAAACTTGAGAATATAAATCTTCTTCATCTTTACTTTTCAGCCAATAAACTCAATTAGCGCAGCTAAAACAATGATACGTTTATCAAACTAGCTGCCCTGACAACAAGGTAAGACTGCATGGTCCGTAAATGTCTGCATGGATAATACTTCTCGCAGTTCAGCAAATTCACGAGCATCACAACCAATGCTCTTTAAAGTATGAAGTTTAAAGTTCAATGTAAATTTATCATAAAGTTGTTTTTAGTCAATTTTTTCCTAATTAGGATGGATTATAGTAGAAATATTTTAGTATTTTAATTAGCAACTAGTTCTTATCTTTTTTAGTGTTTAAACATATTTAAAGATTTGTTATCCATTCATTTAGACAAATTATGATGAATTAAATTATTTCTTTTTCCCCCAAATTCTCTTCCTCACATAGTGATTTGGAAAAAGCTTACTCCGCACTTAAAATCTTCAGTAATGTAGCTTATAGACAAAAGGTTAGTTGGAAGGTTGGGAGCATGCTACGCACAAGAAAGGTATGGGGTACACTTAATATCGCATTTAAAATAAATACCTATTACCAATACTAGTACAGTATATTTTGTAAGTACGAAATATTTCAAAATTATTCCCTTATTTTTTACTACATGCTGAGCAACTTTTCATTTTTTTCTAATGAAAATAAGTGAACATTACTCAAAATATTTCCCTACCGCCTGAGAAAGGTTTGTATTCCCATTGGACACAAGAGTAACCCCATGCATTTGAGTATCATAATACGAAGGATCCTAGCCTAGCTGATGATGATGATCACATCCTTTCTTGTGACCTCCTCATCCACCTGATGTTGTCCTATACCATTATGAATTCCATCCAACCGGCAATAGTGCATTGCAATAAATGCTACGCACAAGTTGTCATAATTGATTGTCCAAATATGAAACTAGTCCTGCAAATGCAGCTAGGGATGTTTGGTTTCTTTCTGACCAAACTCCCATATTAGTTCATTTTGAAGCCGTTGCCAAAACAACAAAGATTATGTGGCAACTGGCAATCGATACCAAGAGGTAATACATGTTCTCTGTCCTCCTATCACTGTTGGCTCGACATCATTGTTCAATCTAAACCAAGGCCATCATAAAAAATATAAGAAATTGGCTCAAGCTTTATAGGACAAGGCAGATTCTGGTGAGGCTTGGACAGTGGACCTCATCAAGGTGGCCAGAGAATAGGATGTCTCAGCAAGGTGATGATTCTTGTGGTGCTAGTTGTGTTCTTGACTGTGAGGCGGTCAGCTCCATGCCTCTACCACGAGAGCAAGGTGATGACTCTTGTGGTGCTATCTAGAGCTGCTATGAGGCAGTGAGGGTTGGACCCTAGACAATGCTGTGGAGATGATCGGCATGGTCTCAGCAATTTGAAGTTCTAGTACCAAGAAGAACAAAACATGAAAGAAATCTGACTGGAAAGTTGGCAAGAATAAGTAAGCAGCTATGTAGTTAATGAACTTAAAAGTACAGAGGGAAGAAAAGCATGAACTAGAGAATACTATTTCCATCTCTGAAGTGCACAAAGGCACAACTATGAGATGTACCAAGGCACAAATAGACAAGATAAAATGCTAACTATGTGGTGCACAAAGGCATAAATATGCTTGGCATGATGCGGCAGATCAGAATGCTATTAATTATGTCATTAAGTATATAATTTCTTGATAACACAAAGAAAACAGATAATTTACTTAATTATACAACAGACACCAATAATCCCAAGTCTTATACATGCTTAACTTGAAGGGTTCTTC
The DNA here is from genome assembly GCA_030544415.1 of Thalia dealbata. Taxonomy (NCBI): domain Eukaryota; kingdom Viridiplantae; phylum Streptophyta; class Magnoliopsida; order Zingiberales; family Marantaceae; genus Thalia; species Thalia dealbata. The sequence goes on from CM060454.1 coordinate 6,987,519, forward strand.
AGTATTATTTTAAATGATATCTTATTCAAAATTTGTTGCAGCTACATCACTGACATGATTAGCCAAATGAAACCGTAAGACACAATCCATGATCTTCTTTGTTAAGAGATTCCATGCAGGCATCACTGATGAACTTTTGTAGGTAGGATTACAAGAGGAAAGAGGGGAGAATGACAATTGAGTATCTTCATTACGCTTGTGTGTTTAGATCATTCGGTTGATCAAAACAGATCAGCATCGACCTATTTAGGAAAAGGTGCCACTGGACTATGATCTTAGGAACTTAGGATTCGCTAGTGCAGATGAAAATCTGAATGAATGTTATTTTGGTTTATGTATCTCAAAATCTAGCAGATTTTGCAAACTCTTGGATTTGCAACTTAAAGGCAGAGTTAACATCATATGAAACAGTCGTGATAAAATAGGACATTGGCTTTGTGAGAGTGGCGTTTAATCATCCCTAACATTCACTTGCCGTGCACATTTTATTACAGGTAATATCAATAGAATCAAATAAGAGGATTGACAAACATGTACGCAGTGTTGGTAAAGCGGATTAGTTAAATTTGCTCGGCTCTTGTAATGATGATTATTTCTGTCTTAATTAGAACTGGAGTCTGTTCTTGGAGTTGATGGATTTTTAGTTGTTATTATAGTTATTATGCCTACAACAGGAACTGCAGCTAGCATTCATTGTTGATTTTCTTTTGCAGAATCTTGGTTATAAGGATGCCTTTAGGCCATGGATACCGGCACTACCCCCATCAAGCTATGTAGATTTAGATTCCAGTGATAATAAGAGGTTGCTTACTCTCCAAATTTAAGTTTAGAACAGAACAAATGCACTGATGTTTGAGGAGAGAAAAAAAGTTGAGTGATGTAAACGTTCCTGTGTGAGAAAAGGGAAAGGGAAGTCTCAGGAGAAAAGAAATGCAAAGGATAGTTAATATCCTGTATTCGGAAAGAGGAAAAAGGATGGAGAAAGCTCCAAGACGCAATGGCAACTGAAAAACCAGACTCTTAACTGTTATTCCATGGCCAGTGTCCAAGCTTACTAATATCATCATCTTTATTCTATACTCTGACCTTCACAATAAAGTTGAGATGTAAAATTCATAGACGAATCAGCTTTTTCTTTTATCTTGTATGTTTGGTTTATGTCTTCATACCTAATACGCAGTTCTTAGCCTCTTGACAAAAATTGGAACTAGTATAAATAGCTAGGGATATAATGCTAGTGTGTAGGTTGCAGTGATGGATTTCAAAGATATGATTTGTACTTACAACAACTACTTCATATGCTCAAATATGACCATTTTCTACAGCTTGTATATGAACCACAATACCCAGGTGAAAAATTACTTGGGGGCAGCCCTTGGATGCGGTTTTTTTCTTTTGTTTCTAAAATGAAGATAACAAAAGGACGCATATATATGTATATAATACTGATATCCAATTCAAACTAAAAAGTTGTTATTCTAGGATGATCCTTCTTTATAATTATAGCTTTTAATGCTTCTCTGGTTGCCGATCTTAGCAGTCGCAGGTGTTTCTGCATTCAAGCTCAAAGTTTCTTCTCTTTCTTGAAACTGCTGTATTCTAAATAGAGTAGAATTCTATATAGGAGAAATATTCAATAGTCATTCAGTTTTAAAAAAAACTTAATTATTTAATATTATAATAACTATTTTTGAACTCAATGAGTATTGAATATTGAGCTTAATGAGCACTCGATGATCGTGTGCACTTTGCGGATGCCAAGTACTCTTAATTAATTAGGTCAAACCGATCTGACCAGCCGAACCACACGGGAAGGGGGATTTGAAAACACGATGCGCAGCACAACCAGCCGCTGGGCCGTCGGAGAAGACGGTGGGGGCGAAATCGATAAGACCCGATGTGGGGGGAGGACAAGCCGACCGACGACAAGTCCTTGTGATTCACCGGCGATGGCCACAGCAGGGCGAACCGGCAGAGCAGCAGGCAGCAGAGCAGACAACTGCGTGCTGCGCCTTTTTCACTTTCGGCGGCTAATTAATGGTCGAGCAGATGAGAGGCCTGCTTAATTGCCTCCCCATTACAACATGCAGCATGCCCCTGCTCAGCTTTTGTTCTACGCCTTTAGTAGCCTTTCCTGTCGATGCAAACAAATAACGAAGGGGGAAAAAAAGAAATCTTCTCCAAATGAGACTTTTCTACTCCTCAATGATTGCCTAATATGCATACAAATTACAAAATGCGAGGGAATATATAAAGCAGTCTCCATATGCGGCGCAGGAAACGCCGGCCGGCCGGCGAGCATGACTTGACCTGACCACCACCCACTAGCCGATAGCAGATCCGACATTGCCTTTTGTTTCTTTCTTTCTGGAGGAAAAAGTTGAAGGATATATATATATATTACTCTGTATATTAAAATGTATGGAGCAATCAGATCAAAAAAATTTGTCCTTCTTCTTTGTGCTCTTTCCTGTGGAAAAATTATCCCCAGCAGTGGAGGACTAGTAGCACTGCCATCGTCCTATTTTTCTAGCTATGAAGTCACCACAATCATTCTCCGAATCTTTTCTCTCTTTTTTTCTCTTTTCTTTTATTTGATCGTCTTTTCTGCCAGCAGCATGCACTGGTGCAAGATGCAGTGAGATCATTCAAGGTTTTTTACTGTTGGCTTGCTCTCCCACTTCGGTTTATACCAATCCAAACGTAGCAGAAATAAAATTACCTCAGTTTCTGCTTAAATTTTAAACTTCTGAAGGCATTGGAATATGCATATATAAAAATGAAGGGAAGGCCTCGATTAATGGAAATAGCATGTGCATAATTATAACCAGAAGCCAGGTACTTTATGATACTTATTAAGCCCTGTAATAATTAAATAATGCATTGTATATGTATATATATGGGAAATAATCGATCAGGAATATATAATGTTGCATCATCAATCGTACGTGAACTCTCCTTATTGCACTGACTGCAGCCTCAGCCTCTTGAAGATTTGTATGCTCCCCAGCTGATGTCTCTGCAACAATGTGCCATTCATGTGTGCGTACATATAATATATATATATCCCTTGCAGTCATAGACACAGTCACATGCTAATTAAGCTTAGACTGGAATTGCACATGAATCTCCAGCTTATGCACATGGAAATTGATTTCTCTGGCTTATCACATAACCTATGAGCTTCCATATTAAGATATCCAATGAGATACACCATTGAAAGCTCACCTGTTTACTAAGTTAAGTGGAAGACCTTGAGTTTCTAAAAATTCCAACTCATTTCAGGTTAAAAATAATATTTAAAAAACTAGTAATTCGATTTTTTAGCATGATATTTTAACTTTGGGTCAAGTAAATCTTTCGTCCTAGAAGAAAAGAGGTCGTGTTCATTCAAACCTTTGTAGGAATGAGCAGCAGTTGATGGATGGGAGTAGGAAAGCAGTGCTAGGTTTTGAGATTCCCAGTAGGCATCAGATTCCCGGTTGAACTTTGTGAGCAGCAGATGTGGCCCGTGGGTGTGGGGTGGGTCGTCCGTAGCTCAGCAGCCAGCCAAGGACAACCTCTGAATTGATTCGGTGGATAAAAGATCACGGTAGATCTATCCCTCCAATACTGGGACACCCTCCCTTCCCCACTTATATATATATATATATATATATGAGCAGCATGCAGTACCATTCATTGAGGGTATCACTACTTTTACACTAAGGATTGGTTGAACCTTTGAAAGCTTACGTAAGATTTTGTATGGGAGGTTAAGTTGTTTCTGAGAATAATTTTTTATGATAATTATTTAAATAACTAAAATGTCATTATCGTAAGATTTTGAATGGGTCATGTGCATAATATCTAATTTTTTTTAGGAATCGATAGAGTTTGGCCTCAGATTTTAATATGTATCTTAATTGAGACCTCAGATTCCTTATCTTATTTTTTTATATTGTCTTATCTCAATTTAACTAAGGCGTCATAATTCTATTCAAACCATCATTTACCAGAAAAACATTATTTAACTACCCCCAAAATATTTATTTTCTAAAAAATAGCAAGAGATGAAAAATTAAAGCGTACATAATGGATGTAAACAGAGGCCTAAACATAAAATTACCGTAATATCTTAATTTAATTATCAAAATACAGCCGAGTTAACATGGTGTAAATAATAAAAAGATATGGACAATCTGGAATTAAGTTAACACTTTTGATATATTATAAATTAAGTTTTTTTGGGGGGTATTTTTCAATATGTAACAGTAGATTAAAATAAATGTTAAATCAATTGGATAAATCAGCTCTTTTTTCTGGCAAAAAGGGGGAAAAAATAGGTCAGCAAATTGGATTGACCTTTTAGTTGTAGTTGGGGCGGCCGCGGCAGAAGCGGTAGCTCTGCGGCTTTTTAAGGCGGCCTTTGGATGCGCCATCTGTTCTCATCCGGAGGCGAGGTTTCTACCCACCTCCATGGGAGCGGAAGGAGAGCGCCACTGCCCTCTCTTCCCCCTCCCCCTCCGCCTCTGCGACGGCCAGTCCCGTCCGCCGCCGGCCCTCGTCGTTGGCCTCCAACCCGTCGCACTCATCGACCACGTCGCAAGGGTTGACTGCTCCCTCCTCGACCGAATTCCTGGCGACCGCGGCGGCTCGCAGCAGGTCTCCCTCTCCTCACTCCTCCCCTCCCCCCTCTCTCTATTATTACTCGATTAGTGGCTGACGTGTCGCCATTCTCACAACTTGTTCTCCTCCTGTCGCCTCCTTGCTCTTGTGCTGTGTGTTCTGTTTCTTGTTAGTTTCGAGAATGCCAATTTTGACTGGTGTGATCCGGATGTAACCCGAAGCAGCGTTCTTAACTGTTTTCTTATTCTATTTTTGATGAAAGATCTAATTTTTCTGTACTATGGCCCAGTGCGTGTTGGTTTGCAGGATTTTTCTTCTTTTTGGATTTGATCATGCTTCATACTTTTACTTGAGTATCTTTTCTAATTTTCCTCGTCTTTTTCATTCTGGCCCCTCGATTGGAACTAGATGAATTTGCTTGACATGTTCTCTGTCCACTAGGTGTTCAGTTAAAATTCAGATAGTAAATTGGTATCTAAATTCTTAGTTAAGTCTCATTTGAGTTTTTTCTCTTTGCTTCTGATGAGTTACACAATTTCTTCCAGTATCTTGAAGTCTAATTTAACAAATACGGGTATTCAAAATAGTTCGATAATACGTCATAGTATATGTGACGAGCAGGTTGCAGCTGAGGATCTGAATCACATCTTGAGCGAAGTCAATGCCCACATCCTTCCATTCCATGACGAACTGCCTCCTTTAATAACAATAGCTGGAGGTAGTGTCGCCAACACTATTCGTGGAATGACTGCAGGTTTTGGAGTCTCAAGTGGCATGATCACTGCCTGCGGAGATGATGAACAGGGTCATCTGTTCATCAATAGTATGAATTTCAGTGGTGTTGATCTTTCTAGACTAAGAATAAAGAAGGGATCTACTGGGCAGGTGTGCTGCGTGAAGCTTCTCTGGCAATTTCCTTCTTCAATTTCCTGACCAAAGTGGTTGACATTTTAATTCACTTGCCTATGGCAGTGTGCATGTTTAGTTGATGCTGATGGAAACAGGACCATGCGACCCTGTCTATCGAGTGCAGTAAAGCTCCAGGTATGCATGGTCCTGTTGTATTTCTCATTTGAAGATGTATAAAGTTGAAGGTAGATGAAGTCATGTACACATTATGACCTCTCACTTGCAACATCTATTAGGCTGATGAATTGAGTACGGAGGATCTTAGAGGTGCAAAGGTAACTTTTTTCCTGCACAAGAATACTAATTTTTTGACCTCAAATTAATATTTCTTACCTATGATAACGTTGTGATGCGCAGTGGTTGGTTTTACGATACGCATTTATCAATTTGGAACAGATAAAAGCTGCTATTAGAATTGCTAAACAAGAGGGTGTTTCTGTCTCCATGGACCTAGCAAGTTTTGAGGTTTTGCAATGAATCTGTTTCTCCTTTTGTCTCAGATTTTTTTTTCTCGCCACATCGTGACTTAGAATAAATTATCTGATATTTTTGTTTGGAATCTTTTAACCTATGAGCAGATGGTCAGAGACTACAGGTTACATTTGATAGATCTGCTAGAGAGTGGGAATATTGATCTTTGTTTTGCCAATGAGGATGAGGCTAAAGAGCTTATAAGGTAACATGCTTATGAATTCTGCTTTGAACAAGTTGAAATACCAGAAAACATGATTCCTTTGTATGAATAGGCTCTTTTTCTTATCAACTTTGACCTGGAGTCTCTTAGGATTATTTACGCCATAGAATGGTTTTGTGGCTCCTGATGCATTCACGATATTGACATTAACTGCACCGCACAAGTGCATAGCTAACAATATAATTGTTTCAACATTTTCTATAAGAATTATAAAGTTATATTTTCGTCTTTGAAGTGTAGAACTGCTTAATCAGATATTTTGTATTTTCTGAAATATGCAACCTGCATTGAGGTTCTTGCTTATGGAACTTATGACATGGTAATTTGGTCATTTTTTCTCAGCGGAGACTCTGATGTCGATCCAGAGGCTGCACTGTGTTTTTTATCCAAACATTGTAAATGGTCTGTGGTGACACTTGGTTCTAGAGGATGCATAGCAAAGCACGGAAGCGAGGTCAGTATGTTCGTCACATTGGTAAAAATTCATAGACAAAATAAACAGATTTTGTACAAGAACTAAAATTTACAAAAGTTGCAAAGTTATGAAGGTAAAAAACATTAGAAAGAACTCCTACAAACATTTTCATTAATCTGCCTGACATTTGTCAACAGTAGATGCAGATTTCCCACAGGCAAGTTGGTGCAACTTTCATTTGGGTGATCAATTATCAGTTAATGATGTAGTCTTCGTTTATCAAACATAAGCATCCCTGGTTTGTTGGAAAGTTGAAAGCTTAATTCCTTAAAATGCATGACCACAAAAAAAATCATAAAATGCATGACCACAAAAAAAATCACAGAAAAACAACTTCTGTACTCGTTTAGGTTGTTCGAGTTCCAGCAATAGGAGAAACGCATGCCGTCGATGCCACGGGCGCGGGTGACCTGTTTGCCAGTGGTTTCTTGTATGGGTTGGTGAAAGGTCTTCCTCTGGAGGATTGCTGCAGGGTGGGATCTTGCAGTGGTGGTTCAGTCGTCAGATCCCTCGGCGGCGAGGTGAGGCCAGAAAACTGGCAATGGATGTACAAGCAGATGCAGTCCAAGGGACTTCTGCTTCCTGATCTGAGGAACTGAGTCATTTTTTAGGCGAGAGAGGCTCTCAATAATCTTCTGACGCCCGTGATTTGTGGAGCCAGCAGAAGTTTTGGGGGGTAATTGATGGTAATTTGATGGCTTCAACTTGATGATCATATTTTGGGTGGTTATACCATTCGAGGGAGCAAGCTGACGGCTAAGCTTCCATTATTATAATTGCTTGATGGTGTGAATCATTTCAAGTTAAATCTTGTAAGGACAAGTAGTAGTTATGCCAAATTGGTGCTTTAAGAGCTTCAATATTCAAGTGTTGGAAAAAGCCAAAAAAAAAATCAAATTTTCTAGTATCGTTAAGATATTTTAGTTTCTCTAACTAGTTTTCAAATGTGGTAACCAATCTCTCAATGTATAATTACTTGCTCAGCGAATTCCATTTTGGGTTCAAAATATAAAATGTAAAAAGATCAATAACATTTAAGATATTTTAGTTTGGTAGAAAACAATTACCATCGTGTGTGTGTGTATTATAATAAGGGTTTTGAATTCATTGTATTTGAAAAGCAATGTTATACCTGATTAGAATGACATTGGAGGAATTTTAAAAAAATAATTCTGTTTAGTTTCGCGATTATTTCCTTGAATTATAAAATTTGAACCCTTTATTAAAAAATAAGAGGCAGATAATACCAGTGAGGCAGATAGTTTCGCGACTTGCTCCTAATTAATGCATGACTACCTTTTTAAGGGGAACTGACTATATTACTACTTATAAATAAGTTCGATAACCACTGCAAAGGAAACATATAAAATAAAGTGTTAGTATCATGTTATGTTCTTGATGTCCAAAACTAGCAATCAAAACTTTATCCTGCAAAAGCAGCATTCTTGTGTTGAGATCATCTAGATATGTTCTTGATGGTTCACAATGCAGCAAGATACAACCTTTAGTGCTGAGATCATCCTGATATGGATTGATCCATATCTCTTCCTACTGTAAGAATTATTTGTGAAGCTAAGATATTGTTGCACTGCTTGTCATCAAATTCCAGTCTCTAATCAGCACATTACAGCATCATCAATCTACAATGGTATAAAAGTATTTCTTGACAAAACAAAAGATGAAACTAAAACATGTACTTGTATGTAATTTAAGCAGCCATCGTTTGAAACAAACATCAGTCTCGTTCTTTATCAGCTGAACTCCAACACACTTTCAGATAGTTCTGAGGGGGCCACATATCATAATTGGGCAAATGCAAGATGACCTCTGATAGTCTCTTGAGTCATATATGTACTTTTTATGGAGGGTATTAATTTAAGATATATTCTAAAAAATAAATATGAAATATAAAATATTATCTCTTACTAAGTTTATATTTATATCTAATTTTTTAAATAATTCATGTTTCATTATATGTGATTAAATATGATGGATCATTATTTTTATATTTATATTTAATGGTCAGGTATAGGACTAAAAGCCAGGCTGTACCTTTGGTCTTACCTTCCTTGCTACATATGATCTAAGAAGAAAGGTAGACCATGCATAGTAGGAAAGTTTAAATCAGGATGATCTACATATGATCAATTTAGCGGGTCGTCCATTGGCCGTATAGTTATAATTAAAAATTAAGTTTCTATTATAATTTTTAAAAAAGGAAAGTTTAAATCATTTCTCCTGTGAAACGATACAGGGATGAAGCCATCAAGAAGAAGAAGAAGAGGAAGGTAAAAGGAAGAACCACCTCTTGCCTATGATTTATGATTCAATGACATGAAATAGAGAGCTGAAAAGAAACTGCTGCTACTCTCTTGGGCACTGAAAGATGGAGCATTCTTAATCCCCCGTGTCCAAATCTCCACTGAAGGATTAGAGATCTAGTAGGGCCTCTGCTTCCTGAGTATGCTTTTGCGATGACTGGGTGACTGCCCCGGTCAAATGCAATCAAGTAGATTAATGCATCTTGCTGATGAGTTTGATGTCCTGCTAAAAAGGAAATTGCAGTTATATAAACAAAAAGCTTATTTTGCCTCTTCCCTTCGCCTGCCCTCCATTCTGCTTCTTCCCTTCCGCTTCCTTCTCATTTCCTCCAAGGTTGCAGTAATGATATTCTGATTAATTAATTATCCGCCACCTCATTTTTGAATTTGCTGGTTGGTGGCCTCCATCCCTCTCTTTTTTTCAGCCTTGCTCCTATTTGTTTAAAAACCACCCGGTTTGTCAGCATGCAGCCTCATCATCGAATAAAGTGCAGTGGCATGTAGGTGGTTTACTGAAATCTACCATATTTCTCCTCAGCATCTTGGACTCCTCGTCCATAAATACTTCTGTTCCTGTTACGAGAGACTGTTCAGTGATCTGGCCACCGCACCTATGAACTATGAAATAACATCGATTTCTTTCATCTTAAATTTTTAATTCGTCCCAGAAAACAATTAGATCTATTTGTTCCTGGTTTTTCTTCTTATTGATACTTACATGCTTAGAACTCCTGGTTTTTGAGTGAAGTTTCCCCAGGCATTCTAGGAAGATATGATGATGGTCTTCTCAAATTTTCCTTTTGTTGATTTAAAAAAAGATAGATAGTTTATTATCGAATGATGTTTATTATGGACGAATTCTATCTTTTATCAGGACTAAATCTTGCAAATCTGTATGCTAAACTAAATTCAAAGAAAAGTTAATGATCGGAAGTCCTTATTTACCAACTTAATTAATCCATATCTATTGAGACTAAATCTTCTAAGACTTTGCATCCTGAATAAACCTTACTCAGGCTCTCATGGAAGTTAAGGGGGCACTTGGCAGTGGTTTTGATACCTTGTGTTGGTGTGTTATGCTTCAAGCGCAAATAACGGGATGGGAAACAGCTTAGCAAGAAGAAGGGCTGATATTTCTCACAATAGCCGTTCGGCCAGCTGACACTTCGATTTCTGATACTACTTCTTGAACACCTGTATCAGTCAATGGCATGGCTTCTGTAAGTGATGCAACAAAAGAAATTAATGATGTCCGCTTGTTTGCCACCAACTGATGAAGCTGCTGCTGTGAGTAAATGATGTGGAGGCAATTGAAAAACCAGATTCCTGATGGGAGCTGCTAAACTAAAGCACCAGTTTCTGCATTACCTGCAGTTGTGAAGCTATTTGCAGACGCTGCAAACAGCAGTAATTTCAGGTTCTCAAGCAGAGGAGGTGAGGAAGGGCGCTGAGCCGAGGCAGCAACCTGAAGCGAAAGCAGCGCAGTTATTGCTGCTTCCTTCTTCCACTAGCTGTTTTGTTTTTTTGGCTTGGGCTTTGTTCTTCTTTGTCCTTCTTGTCTCCAGTCAGTCATGGTATCGTAATATATTGGTTTCTGAGCATTGAATAAATGTTGCTCCTTTTCTCAGGAAAGAAAATTAAATATTAGGTAATAAACTGAACAGTAATAGTTGATTATACTTTAAAAAAGACAGTTAATCAATCATAAACATTTTGTTTGGTTGAATCCGGAAACGGAGTCAAAATTCCTGTTCAGTTATTCTCGTATTCTCAATCAACTCCAAAGCCCAAACACCATCCTTGTGCTGTCTGCCGTTCTACTGGCCCGAAGCCGGAGACAAATTGCAGCATCTATGACCGGCCGCCGGGGCTCGAGCCGGGGCGCGGTGCGAAGCACGCGCCGACAGGACTCTGCGAGACGACGACGACGACGACCGCGGTTCATGAAGGCAGTAGGTAGCTCTGCGACGCGACGCCGGCCGGTCCTCTCACAATCCATCGCAGTGGTCGTCGGCGTACACCGCACAGCCAGCAGCCAACTCGGAGCCGATGGTCAGTCGCTGGTCGCGATGCGCTCCTCCGGCCTCGGAAGCCGCGCTGCTGCCACGCGACGGTCCCACGCCGAGGAGGGAGGAGGGGGAATCGATCCCTTGCTTGCGGGCGGAGAGCGAGAAAGAAGAAAAAAGGGAGGGAGACCGCAGGGTCCACCCGGTCCCTCCCTCTCCTTCCCCTCTCTCTCTCTCTCTCTTCCTCAGACTCGATCCAGAGGAAGAAGGGAGCTGTGGAGTGAGCTTTCGGTTTGCCCTCTGCTTTCCCGAGGACCTAAATATTCCAATGTCCCATCACATCACGCCGGCGCACCCCCTCTGACACGTGTTTTGATTCCGATTACACTCTCCGCTTCTCGCTTCTCTCTTCTCCTCGAGCCGGCGCGGCTAATTAAGCGATGGATTTCTTATTCCTTACAGTCGTCGGTCGATCGTATTTATTTTGCGAGAGTAGCAGATGATTACGCAGTCGTCTCCGGCATGTGCTCGAAGCCTTCCAAGTTCTCCAAAGTATATATTTTATTATGAATCATTGCAGAGGCACGTAGTAGAGACAGGCAGCGGCCGAGTCGTCTTTTGTAGCCGCTAAGCTACCCTGCAGTCGAGTGGGGGGACGCAGCTGCTTTGGGGGCTCCTCTCGGTCTTTGCTCCCGACAGGAAGTCTGACCCCACAAGGCCGAGCGCAGACTCGCTGCTGCCCTCCGCCTTCTTTTTCTCCCTTCATATCCCACATTTTCTCGCCACCGGCCTCTCTCATCCCCCCACTTCTCCCTCCCTTCGCTTCAAACCTCTTCTACCTCAACTCCTGAAGCTCCATTGCCGCTGCCAGTTCAATCATTCTACTTCTAATTACTCGGCCGGTGGCATGCACTATTCAGCATGCCCTCCAGTGATTGATATATTATAATATATATATACATACATCTTCTTCCGTCACCCGTTATCTTAATTATTAACAGTTCCAGCATTCCTTCCTGTACTTATTTCTTGCCTATGGCGACTCCTTCGATGCAGATTTTCATGGATTCTTCCGACTGGCTAAAGGCAAGTGAAGACTCATCTTACCTGAACATGTTTTCATGGATCTCTTGTTTTGGATTCTTATCGTGTGCAGTATGGTTGATCATATTACATAACGAAGAAGCATGTAGATCTTCTGTGGATTATAATTCGATAACCTTATTTTGTAGAAACTTAATTTCTATGTGCGGATCATTAATTATATATGTTCTTCATCTTAACCTGTCTGCTGAAACTGTAGACTGGTTCACATGTAATAATATTACGGAACTATCTGCACGGTAATTGAGTAGAGTAATATTTTCATTGGATTTAACTTGTCCATATATAACCAATATATGATCTCGCAAGAAGATTATGGCTTTTTATTCTGCTAATTTAAACCGGATGCTTGATCAAATATATATAGAGAGATCAGGAGATCATGCATATATCTAACTTAGAATTACATATGTATATTGTATGCCGATTCACAGGGAATCGTTCAGGAGGATACTGGAACGACGAATTCCTCCTCATCGCCGTCGAGCGAGCTGATATCATGCCCGAAGCCGCCGGTGATCGAGAAACGGCTGCGGCCACCGCACGACCAGGCCCTCAAGTGCCCCCGGTGCGACTCGACGCACACCAAGTTCTGCTACTACAACAACTACAGCCTCTCCCAGCCCCGCTACTTCTGCAAAACGTGCCGGAGGTACTGGACCAAGGGCGGAACCCTCCGCAACGTCCCCGTCGGCGGTGGCTGTCGGAAGAACAAGCGCTCCGGCGGCAAGAAGACGGTGGATCTCCTTCCCCCGTCGGCCTCGGTCTCTCTCCAGGAGGCCACCAGCCTCCACCAGCCCTTCCCTCTCGTCCAGCTGCCCCATCTCGAGCACTTCTCCGCCGCGAACTCCCGGAGCATCGACTTCATGGAGTGCAAGTACAACTTCATGCTGGAAAACCCCATGGACTGTCTCGATCTCATGGACACCAAGCTCGGGGCCATCTTCAGCCGGAGCCACCTCCCCTTAGCCGGAGGCGGCGGCGGCGGTGCGGGCGGCCTCGGAGAGCCAACCCATGGAATGTTCGCCTCGTCCGGCTTCCACAGCAACGTGGGCGCGACCGGATTCTGCATCGACGGGAACCATGCAGCGCTGTTGGAGGCGTGCCAGAGACTCTCGCTCCCATTCGAGGGGCACGAGGAGGCGGGCGCGGTGGAGGTGAAGCCCGGCGAGAGGATTCTGTCGATGGAGTGGCCGGATCAGTGCTGCAGCGGCGATGTGGGGCGTGAGGCGATGGGATACTCCGCCGGTGGCATCGGATCGTGGGCGTCTGGGATGGTGAACGGGCGTGGCGGCTCCTGCTCCCGGCCACCGGAGTTGGAGTTCTCCTAGCTAAACAAATAATCTACCAATATATATATATATATTCCATTTTTAATTACTCTTCCATATATAATATATATTATTGGTCTTGTCTTCTATATATTCTGAAGGATTATGAGGTGGGCGGATCGAAGCAGGTGGTTTAGTTTATGCTTGTTTCCTTTCTCGAGTGTTGCTAAAGAAGGTTGGCTATATTTATATACATATATATATCAGATCGGTTGAAGAAGAAGAAAAAGAAAGTACTTGTGGTAGATTACTATTATTTATAGTTTTTAAGATTAAAGGAAAGGAAGGCAAGCTGTACTAATTAATCAAGCATTATAATTCATTTCAGTTTTATGATCAAAGTGTCTCTTTTTATATACAGTATCATATTATTATTATTATTTCTTTAACTAGCTATTCAAAGTGAGAGACTAAGAGGAGTCCTGAAGCGTCCTTTACAAGCTCAGGTGATCTTGAAGTTATACTATTCATGTGGCTCTTTAAACTCGCAGCTAGTGCTCAGGATAAAACTCCATATTAAAAGTATGCGCTTATAATGTATAAACATAAAGAAAAAAAAATCTTGAATGAAATTAGTATAACTTGAAATATATATATAACACCCTCATTTAAAATTCATATCAACGAAGTCGTCGTCGTCTTCGTCCAATTCATGGACGCTCGATGGTCGGAGCCATTTATCAGTTTCCCCCCTGCCACTCCCAGCAATTCTCCCTCCCTTCTTTGGCTTTCCTCTAAATAAATTAAAAAAATAATAATAACATCAGCCAGCATAACATATATAGTTATTATTAAATACAATCAAATCGTTAATATAACGTTATGATTCATAATCTTTTATATTAAATAGTGATTAGATCGTGCGTATATATACTTGATCTCTACTTTACTTACTGGCAACTCGCAGGACGTCCACCCTTCGAACGACCTGCGCCATGGCCGTGGCCGTGCCCGTGCTCACTTCTTCCACCTACGACGCAGATGTTTAAATAAATTTGTCAACTTTAAACATTATGATTGGCTTCTTGAGTTGACTCGGCAGGCATGCGTTGATAATTAATTTACTCACCATCGCGCGCTGAAACGAGTTCTTCCACCTAATTAAAACACATGCACGCATCATCTGTTAGCTTTGCTTATAATTCATCTCGTCTCAGACTAATAATAATAATACTAACATACCACCGGGGATGTGATGGACGACGACGAAAATAGTCTGTCCTCGGGTTGGAATTTTCTACATCGCTTCAAGCTGAAAAAAATATACTTCCAGTAATTAGTTAGACATGAAATATAAGCGATGCGAATGCGAAGGAGCTCTGGAGAGAGCTAAATGGATGGGGATGCCTAACTTAGAGGGGAAAAAAATGAATTTGATGTTACATCTTTTCATCGACCACTTACTTGCAATTACTTTTGGACGATGATAAGAAGTTGGAAAAACCTTTAAGCACACTGCCCTTTTGGTTTGAATCTTGCAGGTAGCTCGTTTCTAACTCATACACCTTTTTTATGAAGCATGTGTGTTAATAGTCTTAATATATAAATAATCGTGTAATATATTCAGCATCTAAAACCAAACATAATAGCAAAAGAAAAAAAAATTATTATTTCTTATTCCTACTTCGTACTTTACGAAGAATTAAAGTTGTCCCGTGGTTAGGAAGAAGTATAAAAAGGTAGGTTTACTTACTTGCCTCTCGATGAACTGGAGCTCGTGTTGGAGCTTGTCCCTCTTGCTGATGAGCGCAACGAGCATGGCCGATGGATTCGACTGCCCTACACGGATTAAACCAGCACATCACCATCTCATTCATTTTTGGGAACAATTTACATATCGATCCGATTCCAATTTACCTTCCCACTCCATTAAATTTAATTCTCCCTCCCGTGGGATCCCTCGGCTCAAAACCTTCCTCCGGATCCAATTCCCTGCACCTCCTCCCCCCTTAGCAAACGACGACACCTCAAAAAAGGAGGAAAAAAACGTTTGACCCAATTCGGTGTACTTGGGATTTTTGCTATTTCCTTCTTTACGTACTGTGATCCTATTTATCCGATGACTCGGTCAACGCACAATTTACTTCCATCACAAACTACTCTCGCGGCGGGGGAGAATATGAAAACGCATCCTCCACTTAATTTTTTTTAAAGGATTACGTAGGTAGTTTCCATTTCATGTTATTAATCAAATTAGCTCGAGGTAATCAAAACACGAATTATGGGACAATATCAATTGGGCCGGACTTCTGGACTTCAGAAATAGCCCACAACAAGGCTAACCCACACTGCCCCCCCTTGAGTTCACGTATATAAAGCGGCGACTAGGGTTTCCTCCCCGCTCCGCCGCTCCTCCATCCTTCCCGCACCCCACGAACTGAGACAGTCGAGGGAGGCGAGCTTCGGCGTCCATCAAGATGGGGTGAGCATCAAACAACTTTCCGCCTCCGATCGCTCCTGCTTCTCTTTCACCGTTTCTGCAACGCTATCTCTGGACTGTGCATGCTTAGTTTTATGGTTACGTTTTTTTTCGTCCGGCGTACGATCTGATTGTTCTTGATGCTGTCAACTTCTCGCTCGTACTTCTTTGTTTCTTTTATTTTTATTTTTGATGTTGTCTTTGTGGAGAGTGGGTAGTTTGTTCTGATGACCTCATTTGTAGTTTTGAGCATAGATCTGGTAGCTTTGTTGAGTGGGCAGTAAGATAAGGTGCGCCAGGACTAACGAACCTATCAAGTATATTTTCATGAGGTTGAAAAAGAAATTGGTTGTGTTTCATGAAGATGTAAGAATTTGGCATCCTTCACCGAGTATGATCTTCATAAGTGAGCATAATTAGTTATTCAGTTGCTAGTTTGAAGTTTTTAGTTCGACATTACCAAAGTTTGCCCGTAGCAGATGGTGCCATTCACACACTGCAAGTATGGGAGATGAATGATTTCAAGTTCGCCTGGATGTTTTCTTAATGCTAATGACTTTTTATACGAAGAAAGTTTTAGTGGATGATCTCTTTTTTCCCCTTGTTTTCCTGCGTTGCTTGAGTATGAAAGGCACCGCCAAATTATGAACATTTGTCTGTCGACTATGTGAATGTGTGCTCTATCTCAGCAATGGTTTCTGAAAACTTAATCTTCTAATATTTAGTTGCAATGGCGCATTGTTGCAGTCATCATGTATTTAAGCTAGCAACTCATACATGTTATGTCGTTCTATCTAAGTCTGCTGGCTTGCATTTGTCACCTGCAAATTAGAGCCTGAAAAATGAATTGCTTTTTGTTTTTTTGTTTCGAGAACTACTTCCCATAGCTTTGCTTCAGTTTTAAATCCCTATGTAGGTCCTTGTTATTTGCAACTGTTGATGGGCTGTATGTCGTACCAACTGTGTCTATGCATGACATAGATAAAGACCTCCTTTCCCGGGCATGCGTGTTGAATTTATTATTCATTATTGGTTTGCGAAAAGGAAGTAATGAACTTATTTACATCAACTAATACTTCCTCGTAGTTTTCATGTGAGAACAATATATTGTATGGTAAAAGGAAAAATGTTAGTTCTGAAGTGTGGTAACAGGTCTGCCGTTGTTGGTCTTGACAACTATATCTATAATATAGGTGATGGAAATGATAGGCAAGTGATTATATATAAAATTAAATTTTTCATCAAATTGAGCTTGATTACAGGAAAACTCGTGGTATGGGAGCTGGGCGCAAGCTCAAGACTCATAGGAGGAGGCAGAGGTGGGCAGATAAATCCTACAAGAAAAGTCATCTTGGCAATGAATGGAAAAAGCCTTTTGCTGGTTCTTCACATGCCAAGGGTATTGTCCTTGAGAAGATGTAAGATACACGATGTTGATCTTCTGGTCCTTTTTCTTTTATCGGAGCATTTGCTGTGAATCAGGAAGTAACATTAGCTCCATGCAGAGGTATTGAAGCTAAGCAGCCCAACTCTGCCATCCGTAAGTGTGCTAGAGTTCAGCTGATAAAGAATGGGAAGAAAATTGCAGCCTTTGTTCCGAATGATGGTTGCTTAAATTACATAGAGGAAAATGTAAGTGACATCTTCTGATCCGCGAAGAAAAGTAAATAAGATAGTGTTGCAAGCTACTTGTTAGCAAGTTGATAGCTATCTATGCGATCATCAATGTTTGTCTGTAGCCTAGAACTTCGGCTATTTTCTTCTTCTGATAATCTGCATGCTGCAATGTGCACTAATCCATATTGCTTTTGTAGGATGAAGTTCTGATTGCCGGTTTTGGACGTAAAGGACATGCAGTCGGTGATATTCCTGGAGTACGGTTCAAGGTTGTGAAGGTTTCCGGTGTGTCGTTGTTGGCACTGTTCAAGGAGAAGAAGGAGAAGCCACGGTCTTAATGCCTCTACCTTGACTGTTTTTTCAGATGATCATGCTACTACTCTTGTGTCCGATGTCATATTAGCACTTAATTTTGTATGGTTACTTTTCATAGTTTTCGATGAGCTGCTGCCGAATTTATTTCATGGATATTTTTCATCTTCTAAAATTAATCATCTGGTTGGTTTTCGAAGCCGATAACTTTTAGATTTGCCTTTTAATCGCAGTTTGAAAAGCTGAAGGTTTGCTTGCAATATTGCTGCTTAAAATTCTCTAATGTAATAAACATATCTTGTACTCTCATGGTACACATTAACTTTACCGTTTCTTAACTGAAGCCGGGCATCCAAAATCGTTAAGGTTTATATATTAAACGAAAAGCCAAAATATACCTCAATCTGATGAATGGTGCTGTGACATAGTACGTATCATTTTAATGTGATATCAGAAGTAACTGTCATTTTAGTATGATTTGTCTAATAGTTACGTTTAATGAACTAAAATATTAAAAATTGAGCCAGAGATTCCTTCACTAAGGAAATACATTACATGCACATATCATTTTAGAGAACTCTTGCATTTATACTGTAGATTTAAATCTCTCTTTGTTTACTTCTTCTGCACCAAGAAAAAAAAGTTACATATATGACAAACTAGTTAAACAAAGTTGGATATATGATAAACTATGTGAAGTTCCCCGATAAGGTATTTACAACTTGATAAACTAGTTAAGTGCCCCAATAAGGTATTTCCGACTTTCTTTTATATATAATAAATAGATTTTTATTTTTAGAACCTCTCAAGTTTCTACGATTAAGAATAAAAGCAGCATACCAATTATTCAAATATATGGTAAATTAAATAACAAAATCCAATGCACTGGGCCTGAGCCCAGGCCTCTCTCAAGTATCCGATCCTAAACGTACAAGGAAGAACTAAATTTAAAGGAATAACTAAATTGATTTTTACGGTTTAGGATTTTTTTAGAGGTTGGTAAGTACTGAACTCATTACCTTACTTATTCTCTTGTACTTTTTATTTGGAAAGACCCAATTTTATGGTTCTGAATTAGACATATAAATTTAAAGAAATAGCTAAATTGATTTATTTAAATAAATAACTAAATTGATTTATTTGGGGAGGCCCAATTTTATGGTTCTGAATTAGACAAATATATAGGAAATAAACTAACAAGGGTTTGCATTTCTTTCCTCCTACGAACCCTTCCCGATCCATGGCGTCCCTCGACACCGATGTCAACATGGTTCCAGCCGGCGAGGGATCAAGCGCAGCTGGCGGGCTGTCATCGTCTTCGGCCGCCTCCTCCTCTTCGAAGAAGACAAAGAGATTCGAGATCAAGAAGTGGAATGCCGTCGCCCTCTGGGCATGGGGTATGTGCCCGATTGCCGAATCCTTGTAGCAACTATTTCGGATTCACTCGTTTATCGTTCCAACATGTGGTTCTTTGTTCACCCTGCGCATCCTGAACTGACGGCGGGACGAATTTGATGGAATCACTGCAGATATTGTGGTGGACAACTGCGCTATTTGCAGGAACCACATCATGGACCTCTGTAAGCGGTTTCTGTTCTGTGATTTCTTAAATCGTTTATGTGTTTTGTTTAAAGATTAGGGTTTTGATCCGGTGAGTTCTTTCTGGTTTTGATATTGGAGGTTATGACTCTATTTGCAGGCATCGAGTGCCAGGCCAACCAGGCGAGCGCCACAAGTGAGGAGTGCACCGTCGCTTGGGGTACGATCCTCGACTCCAAACTTTGCAATTCGAGCACTCAGTTCCCTGTTCTGAATGCTTCTGTCGCATGGATCTCTTTTTCTATATGGATCCTCCGTGTTGCCTTTGTTGTTTGTTTTTGTCTTACTTTTGTACATGTCTGGGGTTTGCTTTTTCTGCCTCCATTCTGTCATAAACGTTGGTCCATGCCACAAGTCGAATACCGTTCCTCATTGTGAATGATACCGTAGTAGGCATTTTATCGTTAGCTCCTGTAAATTGTCACATAGAATTGCAGTTTTCCTAGATTGCAACTTAAGAAAAAAGAATATGCCTTGTCCGTACCTAGAGAGAGGAAGGAGAAGGTGGGTGCTGTCAAACTGCAACATATATGATTTTATCTAAGCACATATATTTACAACTTCAATTAGATTTGTTAAGTTTGGTTACTGTAAAAGCTCCTTCTGTACTGTTGTAAGCTTTGGTATTCTTGAAAGAAAGTAACTAATAATGTACGTAGAATAATTTATATGGATACATGGAAACGGCATGTTCTGAAATTGAAAGAAGCCTTACCGATGGAATCCTGGAAGTGAAACATGTTGCTTCCACTAAAACAATATACTGAACAGTGATTGAGGATGCTACTATTTTTCTTATGGGCAACTATGAACCATAGAATTGCAGAATTTTAGTCAACTTAACGAATTTCTAGAAGTTCTAATAAGAAATAAAGCATTTTTTGTGCAAGTTGCATTGAAGAGGTACTGATCCTTCTAGATTTGCACCTATTTAATGTGGGTCGCTATAGACATTTTGAGACATATGATTGCTCAATCATATGATGTAAAACCATCCAGACAACTTAAATCAGACTCGCAATCCCTACATTGGCATGCCAAAACATGCTGATCTTTAGTACGGTGCCTGACCCATGTGAACTGACCTGTTTTATTTTAACCACATACCAGCATTCACAGTCCATACGCTCGCAAATATAGCATCTCAGATCTACATCTCTATGTTTCTCATTATTTTCATGCATTCAAGTACGGTAAGATGAGTATGTGATTGTTCACCTTTTCCTATTGTGAACACATATGCTTCATATACATGCCAATTGGAAGAACAATTCTGGGTGAATGTTCAAGGGAGCCCTCTGCGGTTACTGAGCTATCAAATGTTGTATTATTTGTTTTTTTTTTGTTGTGGATTCATAGCACACTATGACAGATGTATAATATTGCTTGTATGAATTTTTTCTATGGTCACCAGGAGTTATGGGTTAATAGGTGACTTGATATGGACTATTTTTATATTTTTTAGATGTTGATATGCATCCATATATTTTTTTTCCTTTGGTTGGCGATCTTATCTCATTTCCTTTGATGGTCCCATTTATTGATTGTGATATTCATGCATAACCATGATAATGAGATGCATCTGGATAGGAAAGGAAATGAGAGATGTAAAATCTCGGATATTTGACGGCACATTGGTGTACCCTTTAATTTTAAATGTAGAATTCTCTAGTGGGCATTTCTTCTGTTCGTTTGACATTTCATTTTTTTTAGATTATAATGATGAAATAATGAACCATTCATGCGGACCAGTTTTCCTTGAGATGCATCTAGATAGGAAAGGAAATCAGAGTGATGCAAACTCTTGGATGTTTCGCTGTGGTGGGAAATTTTAGACACGGTATCAGAGCATGATTATGAAGACTTGTAGGATAATAGGCCACTAGTTAAGGTTGGCTGACAGATAGTTAATCCACCTATATTATTAAGGATCTTCAAGATTAGCATACTGCAATTGGACTTTTCAACTTTGGAAGCCAGTATTTAGATGAGGTTGTTTGAGATTAATGCGATGGAACTTATGATGGATCTATCAACTTTGGAGAATCAGATTGCAAAGGGAAAAGATGCTATAAAAATATGAGTCATTAATTAACTGTGGTAAGAAGGTACCATTGTATTCATTGATGAGTTACCTAGGCAGTTGAGAACATATTATTGGTAATAACACCTAGTCCTTTTGTATCAATGGACCCATCTTTTTTCCTTTCTATCTCTGATGAGGATGGTGCTTGAGGGGAGAGATCCTATCAGATTGACAAGGAGTTGAGACATCACTCAGTGGGATTTCGATAATTATACCGTTTGATTTGATTCTTTTTTTCTTAACCCTTTGCCGATAAGATATCAATTTGTGTTACTGAAGATCTATTTTTTATTATTTCATTCTTTATCGGACTTACTGATCAAAATTATGTAACTTGCTACAACAAATCATGACCTCAGAAAAAAAAATTGGGTGAAAAGAAATTATGTGCCATCTTGTCTTTGTGTATTCCATTTTATCAAGTGTCTTTAGATGTTTATCTTCAGCCCTTAATTATCTCAATTGACCGTACGTGGTCTCTGATCAATCTATGAAGTTACACTCATTTATCATCGGTTGGCGCTTTTTGTATGAAACAGGTGTCTGCAATCATGCGTTCCATTTCCACTGTATCAGCCGGTGGCTCAAGACTCGTCAAGTGTGTCCTTTGGGTAAATTTTTAACAACCTCCTTTCCATTTGCAAAACCAGCACAACTGCGTATGAGCTGACAAACTTCTAATACTTGCAGACAACAGTGAGTGGGAGTTCCAGAAGTATGGTCATTAGAATAGCTGGATTGATGAATGCCTGTTCCACAGCCTGGACTATTCAGATGAAAATCTTTTCTTCTCGGAAGTGTTGCATGATCATATAATTATATGCCAAATATACTACGGATCTCCATTCGAACAATCTAGGGTATACTAGTTTGGATATGAAGTATATCTCTTCTGTTGCAACTTAGGGTAGCTAGTAAGAATTTCTACTTTCCTGTTTCAGTTATGACTGAAGTAAAAAAACTCGGGTACCCTTAGCTCATGCCTGCTTGTGTTGTCTTAATTGAATCCACCTCGACCACTTTACGTTGTTGCAAATCTATCTTGGCCTTCTTATTACTACAAGAATTCGTTATTAGCCAAAACTTGAATGCCAATGCTATTTGCTTATATATCAGCTAGATATGCCTTGTTCCTCTCCAGATTATCATGTATGAGATTTTACTTAAGAAGGTAATCCTAAGACTGAAGTATATGTTAGATAATTGATGCTTAATTACAGTTGAGTTTGCCTAGCTCTTCTTCAACAGCACCGTTAGCTTTTTCTCTAGATTTCCTTATAAAATTTGCTCTATATATTAGTTTTCCTTATTCAATATCTCTCAAGACTAATAAATCCCACACTAAATCGTCGTTCCTCATTGCTTTATTATTTGTGAGGTTTTGCTCTCAACGACCTTGTCACAGATCGCTGAATTTGAAGACTAAAGTCCCTCGACCTACCGTCTTAAGGTATTTGTCCTACGATGTGAAGTTCTGAGTTGAGTTATCGAGTTGTTGATGTCTTGGATTCTTATTTCTGAATGTTCCCCAGATGATTATGGCTGTTTATCTTCAATAGTTTTGAAACGGTTGAACAAGCAGTTGGATTCAATCGCGTTGATTTACCTTGTTTGAGTTACTTGAATAATCTCACGATTTCTTAAACTTTTTTTTAGCTCAAAATTCTAGTAAAATCATGCACTTGAACTCTAATCTTTTATTTATATTATTATATTTACTGATAATATAAATTCAATTCCTTGAAAAAGAAAAAAAAATACTTATCAGTTGAATATTTCCATGGGGTCAGACACATTAATTAATTACGAAAAATAAAAAGCATTCAGGATAATGATTAATATTATTATTTCACTCAATGGTGTTTACAATCCTGATCCACCTTTGAGGTCCCCAGGTTCTGATTGCCTTTGATTGACTATCACTATTCAGTAACAGTAGCAGTGGCCCCAGCCCATGCGACATCATGTCACTACTGTCGTCGTCGCAATCATCTGCCTTTCCATTCCAATCAGTTAAAAATATCAACTTCTTGACATTGATTTGAGCGTGAAGCTAAAGGGGAAGAATATTTTACTGTAAGTTTTAATATTTTTTATAATATTTAATACTACTACGTAGGAGGTCATAATTAGACTTATTTTAAATTTAATATTCATATGAAGTTGAATATTATCGAAAATATTACCGCATAAATAAATTTTAAAAATAGGAGTATATATCTGTTTCAGCTTTAAAGAAAGGACCGAATCAAGTCTTAAATTCAATTTATTTTTATTTCTTAGCTTAAATAAATTATTTAAAAGAAATTTAAAACTAAATAACTCATGAAATCATTTCACACCCTTAAGTGGAGGATAATTTTGTACTCATCTAATTTAAGATTAGTTTTAAAAATAAATAGAGCTCTTACTCTCATTTATAAAAGCCCAGTAACTTCAGTCCTTAAGGATAAAAATTAAGTGTCACGCCCCGACCCACCTGTCGGCCACGTGGCAACCGTCGTATGAGCCCAACGGACCCATACAAGGCATCAAGCGATACATACCATTCATATACATCATTTACACAGCGAAATTTACAAATAAATCATCTAACTCCAATATTTTAACACAGTCTCGATAAACCTACTACAATTCTAGGAAAAAGGCAACGATAAATAAAAATATAGACCCGTCGACAGACTCATCTTCATCGAATAACTCGGGCAGTCATCTAACACACCCGCACACACGGGAAAAAGTGGTGTGCTCAGCCTTGCGGCCTAGTGCGAAATTACGGCTCTACCGAATAAAGAAATCAAATGCTAGGAGGAGTATTCTAGGATGTCTTTGGTGGTTAATCATCATCTTTCATGTAATACATTTTAAACAATTCATCTAGAGCTATAAGACAATATAAATAAATAATAAATGTGTACATTCCACTAGATGTCACCTAAGTTATATCTAGTGTCAAAATCAACAGTCAGTCACATGTACATTCCACCAGATGCCATCTACATTAAGTCTAGTGTCAACGTCAACAGTCTGTCCCCATTTGATTTGTGTAAATCAATTGATAGGGAGCAACAAACATCATAAATACAATACCGATGTATAATTCACTAGATGTCACCTACGTTATATCTAGTGTCCACGTCAACAGTCTGTCACCTACATCGTGATGAGACTTGAAGGTTTCATAAACTCGGGCTACCAGCCTACGCTTAGTGACTACTCGGGCCGGGGGTATCAATAAGCCCATCAGTGCCATTCTGTCTCAGTCTCTATCTATGCCCGCTGCACTGATGTTGACAGAGAGGACGGATGACCCAGAGTCCCTCTCCAGTTGTTTCACTAGTCGCCAACCATGCCTCCCCTAGCGAAACCGTCGTGCCCTTACATCCTCTCCGGATTCCGTAGGGGCCACGACAACCCGTGTCTACACACTGCCCATAGACAGGGTCACCTCTCTTAAATCTCATCGGCCACGGCTAGCCGGAATAACCACCCTAGGATCCGGACTACTCATCCGATCGTCTGCAGACGTCAAGGGTGATAGCCGTGTGGTCAACGAATCCACTGTCCAAGACGTCGCATGTGGAATCACCTTCCCAGTCCAATAGCAGTCAACGTCTATCGAGATTGGCGCACATCCGCACGATGGGCTGTGGCCCTCGACTCAATCGGTGCCAAGTCCATAGTAGAGTTCATCCTAGCTAACCATCTCAGGACTATCACGAGGCCGCCTACAACATCACTCGTGCGGGTGAAGATTTTCGGATAAGGACTTGCTCCATATTTCCAGTCTAATATGACCATGGAGTGTGTACAGTCCCTTACCCTACCAGCTCCCCGTACATAAGCTATGCATAACCTCGGGAGTGGCGCCTAACGGGACGTCACCGTTTGACCGCCGTCGGAACGCGGCGGTCAACCGGGGCATATGGGAAAGGCCCCTTTTTCTGTCTAAGTGGCGGTGACGTCGTCAAAGGTTCTAACATGTCGTTATTTACTATCTATGTCTGCATGGTAGGTATGCTAGCATAGCATAAAAACACAATAAATTAATATTTAACATGCTCGACAAGATACTACGACATATTAAAACTAGCATAGAAAATCATGGTATATCCTACATGTTAGACAGAAATAAACAAAACTAACATGCAGATAAAACAAATATTATCAAGTATAATATTTTATTTTTATTTGAGATATCCAGAATTGTTCCTAAGAAAACCCCAGCGGGAATTCCCTAGCTTGAATAAATCCTACCATCGGAGAACCAACACACATGGGTTAGCGATCTGCTTCTCGGAACCAAGTCGCGCGGAGAAAATCACCCGCCGAGCAACTCGGATCGCATACCCATAATAATCCTATTTAACAAAAATTATTTAAAATAGATTTAATTTATTTCTCCTAAGATAAATAAATTAAAATCTATCAATTAAATAATTATTACATTAAATTAATCTTATACATAGTTTAGGATTAATCTCACCTAATCAATTCTAAATTAATCATATTTTTACATTTTTAGCTAATAACTTAAATGAATTTTTATTTAATTTTTACTCATCAAACTCACCCATAACTTAGCCCAAGTCATCTAGGGCCCAAGTAGAACCCATAGAAATTTTTACTATTTTTGTGATTTTTTTTAATATTTTAATATTATTTTAATATTTTATTAATTATTTAAATTTAATTTAATTTTTTATTATTTTCTGACCGGTCAACGGTCAACGCTGACTGGGTCAGCTGTTGGCCCGGTCAACGCTGACTGTGTCAGCGGTGGGCCCGGTCAATACTGACTGGGTCAGCGGTGGGCCCGTCAACGCTGACTGGGTTCATCCGATTACTGTTCATCCGGTTCAACCTGAGTTTGACCCACGCCTAAATGGTTCGGTTCAATCAAGTCAGCTTAGCCAACTAAGTCCGAGTCCGACTCGAGTCCGGTTCAAGTCAATGCGGTTCGACTCGGGTCCGGTTCAACCAACCCAAACTACTTAGGTTTGACTCGAGCTCGAACTAGTTTCAGTTAGTTGATTCGGCTCACCCAACCAAACTCGATTTGAACCTAAACCTAACTCAAACTCAACTAACTTCAACTTGGTTCAACCCAACAAATTACTTAACTCATTAATTAAATCACTAACCTTGTTTAACTTACACTAATCATGCAACTTAACTTAACCCGAACCCAAATCCGACCCAAACTCAACTCAACTCAACTAACTGGTTCAGCTCAACCAGTTTTATTAAATTAACTCTAATTCATTATTAACTTAACTAAAACTTGATTATTTAACTCTAAACCATGTTTAAATTTAAACTAAACATATCATAACTTAATCTATATTAATCATACTTATTTATAGCTAATCATGCTTAATTATTCGCTAAGCATGATTAAGGGAAATTAATCACGCAGAAAGGGGCGAGAGCAGAGGGCGTCACCTTCGCTCGCGCGGTCGCCTCCTTCGTCTCCGACAAGAGGCGCTTCCTGACTCCGGCGAGGGTTCGTCGGGGTCCTCAGAGGTGGCGGTGGCGGTTCTCCGGCACCAGCCACGGCAGCGAGGCGGAGCGAGGGGTTGGCACCATGGGGCGAGGGAACGGCGAAGGCGAGCTCACTGCTGCGTGGGAGGCGGTTGGCGAGGGCAACGCTCCGGCAAGCTCTTGTGGAGCTCACACGCACCAAATCGTGGACGGAGGGAGGTCGCCGACGAGAAGACGACGACGATGGGCGAGGAGGAAGCGCAGCGGCGAGAAATCGCCGCTTGGGGCGTGCGAGCAGATGTTTCTGCTCGCGGCTTCGTTTCCGCCCGCAAGCAGGGGAATGCGGGGAAGAGGAGGAGGCGCGCGGCTGCAGACCTCTGTCGCGCTCTCCTCGTTGCAGCGAGGAGCTCCGGAGGGCGAGCGACGGCGGCGAACGACAGAGGGCGAGCGACGGCGGCGAACGATAGACGGCGAGCTCGCGGGAAGGACGGCGGACGGCGAGCTCGCGGGAAGGAGAATGCAGGGGAAGGAAAGGGGGCGCGACATCACCGCTGCGCTTTCCTTGCTGCGGCGCCGGCGATGGACGGCGGACGGCGAACGCGGCGGGAAGGCACCGGCGTCCGCTCCGCTGCGATGGAAGAGGGCGGCGTCGCGAGCTCGAAGAAGAAGAAGGAGGAGAAGAAGAAGGAGAAAAAGAAGAAGAAGAAGAAGGGGAAGAGGGGAGGGGCGCCTCGCGAGTGGGAAGAGCCCGCGGCTCTTCTCGCTGGCGTCGACCCCATCGGACCGGGTCGGACCGGTTCACTCGGACCGGCCAGCTGGCCGGTTCAGTTGAACCAGACCGAAAAAATTAATTTTTAATTTTTAATTTTAAAACTATAATTTAGATAATGAGGGTTTACATTAAGAGTGTGACTGTAATAAGAGTATTATTTAGATTTCTAATGTTTTTTTACTTTCTCAATTTTCATATTTCTCATAATGCACTTGTCAAGGTTAGTAGCATGACATTATATCGCACACAATTAGATTCCCTCCTAAGTATTGTAGTTTAATTAATATTTTGATAATTAGTATCAGAGTTAGTGTTGCTTAATTTTGGTGAAGCAAGATGTACGATGACTCCTCTCCTCTCCTCTCTCCTCTCTATCGAAATGGTATCCCACACACATTGAATGCAGTGTACTTAGCCTTGCGACCTAGTGCGAAATTACGGCTCGAAACTACAATAAAAAATCAAAGACTAGGAGGATTGAACCTTAATGGATTAGTTTTTACATGTCATACTTTTTAATATATAAATGTTACGGTCTAATAATGCTACATAGCAACTAACAAAGTATGCATATATATGTCTCTAGATATCATCTATATAAACCCCTACCCCTTGATTTAAAAAAAAAAATGGTCTGGTTCAAATGAATCGGCCAGCCGGCCGGTCCAGCTGAACCAGATGATTCGATTTGAAGAGCCGGCGCGAGTAAGAAGAGCCGAGGGCTCTTCCCACTCGACGCCCTCTTCTTCGCCTTCTTCCTCGCCTCCCTCACCCGCAGCAGAGCACGTCGGCGGCCCCCTCTCGTTTCGCTGCCGTTCATTGCCCGCCGTTCGTCGGCGGCCGCCCGTCTCCGTCGCCCCCCGCGCACCACTCCCTGGCAAAAAGGGGAGCTCGGCGACGCCCCCTCCTTCCTCACCTTCGCGACCACCCGCAGCAGGGCAGCCACCCACCGAGCCCGCCATCCGCCATCCGCTTCCCTCCCTTCCGCCGTTCGCCTTCCCTTCCCCTCCGCCGCGACGAGAAGAGCTCGACGGAGGTCGCCGTCCCTTCCTTTCCACTGCATTTTCCCTCTTCGTCCCCTGCAATCTTCCTCGTCGCGTCCGCTACATCTGTTCGCCATCCGCAGCAACCGTCTGCCATCCGCCTGTCGTTCCACGCGCAGACCACCGACGCCCCGCTCCTTGCTGAGGGGCTTGAGCTGCTCGCCGTCTCCGCGAGCTTGTGAGCTCGCGTCTGCCCCAACGTAGACGCAGCAGGCGGCGAACGCCGTATGAGTCCAACAGACCCATACAAGGCATCAAAGTGATACATACCATTCATATACATCGTTTACACAGCAGAATTATAAATAAATCATCTAACTCAAGATTCATAACATAGTCCCGATATACCTACTACAATTCTACAGTAACATTATAAATAAATTAAACTAAATCCTTCGATAGCCCTCATCTTCATCAAATATCTCGGACAATCATCTAACAACCTGCACATACATTGAACGCGGTGTGCTCAGCCTTGCGGCCTAGTGCGAAATTACGGCTCTACCGAATAAAGAAATCAAAGGCTAGGAGGTGTATTCTAGGATGCCTTGGGTTGTTAATCATTATATTTCATTTGATTTGTGTAAATTAATTTATAGAAAGCAGTAAAACAACATAAATAAATACAAATGTATATTTCACTAGATGTCACCTAAGTTGTATCTAGTGTCAAAGTCAAAGCATGTCACCTACGTTATAATAAGACTTTAAGGTTACAAGACTCGCGCTGCTAGCCTATGCTCAGTGAAAACCCGAGCTAAGGGTATCAGTAAGCCCATCAGTGTCTTTCTGTCTCTGTCTCTACCTATACCCGCTGCACTGATGTTGGCGGAGAGGACGGGTGACCCAATATCACTCTCCATCGTTTCACTAGTCGTTGACCATGCCTCCCCTAGCGAAACCGTCGTGCCCTTACATCCTTCCCGGATCCGTAGGGGCAACGACATCTGTGTAGTACTACACGCTGTCCGTAGACAGGGTCACCATCATAATAATCTCATCGGCCAAGGCTAGCCGGAATAACAATCCTAGGATCCGGACTACTCATCCGATCGTCTGCGGACGTCAAGGGTAATAGCCGTGTGGTCTACGGATCCACTGTCCAAGGCATCCATATGAAATCACATTCCCAGTCCAATAGCAGTCGACGTTGATCGGGATAAACACACATCCGCACAATGGGCTGTGGCAACCCCGTCTCCATCGGTGCCAAGTCCATGGTAGGGTTCATCATCGCTAGCCATCTCAGGACTATCACGGTGCCTCCTAAACGACATTCATGTGGGTATAAGTTTCGGGTAAGGACTTGCTCCATATTTCCGGTCTAATATGACCATGGAGTTTGTACAGTCTCTTACCCTACCAGCTCCCAGTATCTAAGCTATGCATAACCTCGGGAGTGGTGCTCCCAGTATCTAAGCTATGCATAACCTCGGGAGTGGTGCTCCCCCCCAGTATCTAAGCTATGTATAACCTCGGGAGCGATGCGTAGCGGGACGTCACCGTTTGACTGCCGTCGGTACGCGGCGGTCAACCGGGGCATATGAAAAAGGTCCCTTTTCTGTCTAAGTTACGGTGACGTCGCCAAGAGGTTCTAACATCTCGTTATTCACTATCTATGTCTACATGGTAGTTGTGCTAGCATAACATAGAAAAATAATAAAATAATATATAACATGTAGGACACGCTATCACGACATATTAAAATTCAACATGGTAATCATGGCATATCATACATGTTAGGTAAAGTAAATTAAACTAACATGCAAACATATCAAATCTTATCAAGCATTATATCTTATTATATTTAAAACATCTAGGAATTGTTCCTAAGAAGACCCGAGCGGGAATTTCCTAATTTGAATAAATCCTATATCGAAGAACCAACGCACCTGACTTGACGGTTTACTCCTTGGAACCAACCTAAGATCCGTTCGCTGAATTTTTATTCTCTGACACTGTCTCGATCCACGTGCCGTCATTTACGTATTTTTATATTTTCCTGTCAATTATTCAACGAATTTTAATTCTCAATCTAGAAATAATTTCTCAAATCTCTCTTCACCACTACTCTTAGAATGATCTCTAGAATCACCCCAATTTTTTCCCAAGTTCGCCGGAAAATTTCTCCGGCGGTCGCCGAAAAGTTCGCCCGAACTCTCACCGGCGAAGTTCTTCGATCAGCACCAATATTGGTACCAATCGAAAGCTCTCTTCATGAGGATTCCAAAAATCATATTTGCCCAAATTTTTATAGCTCATACGCGATAAATTTCACCGATTAAAAATTTAGGCGAAATCCCAAAGTTAGGGTTTTTAGCTCACCGGCGGCTAATACCCCTCAACTCTGGTACCAATGGATAGCTCTCGTCAAGGAGAATCCATAGGTACCAAGTTTGCAAGGTTTCACGACCGGAATGGTCGAAAATCGTCGGAGCAAGCTCCGGCGATCGAAACCCTCACCGCCGACGCCTCTCACACGATTTCTCCCTCATCTCTACACCAAATTTGGGCATCTTGGTATCAAAATGAAGAGGATGTCGAGATCTACCTGTGGCTAAAATTTGGGAGCCTAATTCGTCGTGGTTTCACCGGAGCATCGTCGGGAAGTTTCGTCGCCGTCGCCGTCGTCGCTGCGAAGGAGGAGAGAGGGATGGAGCTCGCGCGGGTGGGAAGAAAAAAAAATAAATTATTTTTTTATTTGTTAATTAAAATCTTAAATCTTAATTAAATCTTAATTGTTCAATTGACCAATCAAACGACGTCCAAATTACGATCCATCTACGCCGTTGGATTCCATATAAAAAATACTAAATGATGGTATAATTTTCACATCAAAATCTCATACTTCAAAAATTCATATGATTTTACAATTAAGTCCTTTAAAAAATTTCTTTTACGATTAAACCCTTCAAATACTAAAATTACTCTATTGCCCTTATTCAACAATCACGGGTCTCACACCGAGAGCCGCCGTCTGATGTTGACGGTCGGGTTTTGTGCAGGTTACCGCTGGTCTCCCCGCGTGCGAAGGGTTGGAGATCTCGTCGTTAGGTCGACCGTTGGATTTTGCGAGCTCCGGCGAGGTGGCGGCTAGGGTTCCGACGGTCGACGGCGGGTTTTCCGGCGAGGAGAAGAGATCGGCTGAGGTATCCCTTCTTTTCTCCTTAATCACGATTAGTGATTAATTAAGCATGTTTAGTGTATGTTAAACAAGGTTAGTGATTTAATTAAGTGAGATTAGTAAATGAGTTGGGTGGAACCGAATTGAAGTTAATTGGGTTGAATTTAAGTTAAGTTTGGGTTCGGGTTGAGTTTAGCTGGGTGAGCTGAATCAATTAATTGAAAGTGGTTCGAGCTCGAGTTAGATCAAATCTGATTGGGTTAGTTGGACCGGATCCAATTAAACTGGACCGGATCCGAGCTGAACTAGATTGAATTAAATTGAACCTGGGTCGAACCAAATTAAATCGAATCGAATCGAACCAGTTGACCGGGTCCAGCATTGACCGGGTCAACCGTTGACAGTTGACGAGGTCAAAAAAATAAAATAAAAATAAAATAAATAATAATATTAATAATAATAATAATAATTTAATTTTTCATAGGGATGATTAGGTGATTAAAATAGTTAATTAAGATTTAATTAATCTAATAAGTGTTGATGGGTATTGTTTGGGCCTTTCGATGAGCCAAGTCATGGGTGGGTTTAAATGGGTACACATTTGATGAATCCTATTTAGGCCTAATTACTTTAAATTTAGTATTGTAATTAATTTAATTAGTAAAAAATTAAAATTTGATTAATTAAAATTTAAAATGATTAGGTTGAATTGATTATCAACTTGTATGCTTAGTTTGGGTTGTAAAAATGTAGGTATGGGCTCAATGGATAAACATGACTCGTAAATTTAAATGTAGGATTATTAGGCAATAATTAGCTAGACTAATTATATAAGTTAGATCAATAAATTTCTATTTATTCTACCTTAGGGAAAAATAAATTAAATTTTATTTTAAATAATTATGTTATTTAGGACTATCGTTGATATGCGCTCCGAGTAGTTCGTCGGAGTGATTCGTTGTTACGCGGGTTGATTCTGAAGAGCGGATCGCTAACCCAGGTACGTTGGTTCATCGATGTAGGATTTATTCAAGCTAGGGAATTTCTGCTGAGGTTTTCTTAGAAAATTCTTTGATTCCTTAAATATGATAAAATATAATGCTTGATAATATTATGTGTCAACTAAATAAATATCAAACTTTTAAAACTATCAAGAAAAATATAAGTTATGTATTTTTACCATATTAATATGCTATGTATGCTTATTTTTCTTCTTTACTTGGCATGATATATTATTTTTAGCACATGCTAGTTAATTATGTTATAATGCTGAATACAAAATAATATCATGCAGAACATAATAAAAATAAGGAGACATAGAACCTAGTATCATGACTTACACCGGACACTTTAGTATAACGTAAAGTACAACGTAAGAACATGACTAAAATTTAAACTAAGCGTGTTATTAATGCACCCTAGATGACATCGCGAATCATTAGCGTTCGGTTAGTGATGTTCACACACCAGCACCTCCCGAGGCTACAGATCATAGATAGCTTAGATACTGGGAGTGAGCTTAGGGTTGGACCAAATTAACTCATATGTTAAGATAGACCAAAAATGAAGTGGGTCTATACCCAGATACCGATACCCTTACGAGTGTCGTTTAGGCTGCACCGTGATAGTCCTGAGATGGCTAGCGAGGATGAACCCTACCATGGACTTGACACCGATGGAGACGGGGTTGCCACAACCCACTGTGCGGATGTGTGTTTATCCCGATCAACGTCGACTGCTATTGGACTGGGAAGGTGATTCCCTATGCGACGCCTTGGACAGTGGATCCGTAGACCACGCGACTATCATCCTGGACATTCTGCAGACAGTCGGATGAGTAGTCCAGATCCTAGGGTTGATATTTTTATCGATTAGCCATAACCGATTAGTCTTATTGATGGTGACCTTATCTTCGGGCAGTGTTGTAGTACTACACGAGTCGCCATTGCCCCTACGGAGTCCGGGGAGGATGTAAGGGCACGACAGTTTCGCTAGGGGAGGCATCGAGGGCAACTAGCGAGACAGTGGAGAGTGATCAAAGGTCACCCATCCTCTCCGCCAACATTATTGCAGCGGGCATAGGTAGAGACAGAGACAGAAAAAGCATTGATGGGCTTACTGATGCCCTTAGCTCGGGTATTTATTAGCTGCCCGAGTCTTGAAGCCTCAAGTCTTATTATGACGTAGGTGACATAGGCTGATGACATTGACATTAGATACAACTTAGGTGATATCTAGCGAAATATACGTCTATATTTTATTTATGCTGTTTTACTGCTTTCTATGAACTGATTTACACAAATCAAATGAAAAATGATGATTAACAACCCAAGGCATCCTAGAGTACTCCTCCTAGCCTTTGATTTTCTTATTCGGTTTAGAGCTGTAATTTCGCACTAGGCCGCAAGGCTGAGCACACCGCGTTCAATGTGTGTGCAGGTTGTTAGATGATTGTCTGAGATATTGGATGAAAATAAAGGTTATCGATGGATTTAGTTTTATTTACTGATGTTGTTATTATAGACTTGTAGTAGGTATATCGGGACTGTGTTAGTAGAGATTCATAAATGAATTAATTGTATATTCCGCTGTCTTGTGTATGTGTATGGACGACATTTATTACCAAATGCCTTGTATGGATCCTTTGGGCTCATACGACGGTTGCCACGTGTCCGACAGGTGAGTCGGGGTGTGACAATCTCGGTTGTATAATATGTCAGTGTCACTAGTGTAAGGAACTTTATGCAAAGTGCTATAACTAGAGCTCCGTCACGATCGAAGGTCGACGCAAAAAGCCATGTATTTTCTCTACAACGAGCTGCACGTGATGTACGCATGTCCATTATGCAAGAAACTCATTGCACTATTGTTAAACAATAAGGATTCAATTGAGATAATTATTGACGCGCCCATGGCGCATACGAGTCAGTACTTGAATGCTACATGTGAGGTGTGCATGGAAATAGCTAGCTAGACCAAATGAAGCAGCATATTAGTTCCCCACTATATAACAGGAACATGATATAAGATATGATGGATCTCCTATTGTGCGGGGGCGCATGATAATAATTTATTGAAATTGTGTTGAACAGGGCGCATGACAATAATTTGTTGAAATTGTGTTGAACAGTGGGTGAGTTCCTGTACGTGCAATAAGATGTGGTAGATACATAAGAGATGCAAAGACTGTGGAGCATGGCTGCGACAATGCGTAGACCTTCATCTATGTGAAGGGTACTGATGAGGACATCACTAGTTCGCCCGTGCAAAACTCAATTAGCATACAATGCCCAAAGAAATATTTATTCATGAGCAAATGAAGGAAGATTTATTCAAGATCAAATATTTATGCAAGAGCAAATCAAGGAAATTCTATTCAAGGTAAATCTTCATCAAATATTTATCCAATAGCAAATCAAGGAATATTTATTCAAGATAAATCTTCAAGATATTTATTTTCCAAAATTCGTGGCTTACAAGAGGAGGATATTTATATATTTATTTTTCCTATTTTAATGTAATAAAATATGGAAGAACTTCCATTATTTTGTCTATATATTAGGTGGAGCATGCCCTCTTGCAAGGGGACTTTGATTTTTGCTTTAGCCACCACTTTTGTAATGTTTTTGCTACAAACTTGAAGTCCACTTTCTTAATCACTTTTTGAGTGATCCTTCTGCTGTTGCTCTTTCAATTCTCTTGAATTGTTCGTGCCGTTCTTCGTGAACAGGTCAGTCGTGTTTGACACAGTTGATAACCAACTGAGGAGTGGTTTAGCGATTGCGAGGTTGCTGGTCGCGTTCCTTGATTGTGGTTAGCCTCCCCTTCGTCAAAGTCACGACTCCCCCTATCTTAAGGATTTCTCCTACGACGGAAGATCGGGACCAACTTGCTTGCACGCATCTTAAGTCAAGGCGTGTGCATATCAGGTGGTATCAGAGCCTTCGTTGCCGGTAGGAATTCATCTATCCTTTATTAGATTCTCTTTTATTTTCCCTACATAAAAAAAATCATTTTTCTTGAACTTCTATTTAGTACCCATCATAGTTGTTTTTCCATCTTTATTTTTTTATTATTATCTCCTAATTTCCGCTTGAGTTGTTGAATTTTTATCGTTGAAAAAAAAAATTATTGTTCGGCGAAAGAGTGCTCGGCCGAATGTTTTATAAAAAAAAAAGAGAGGTAGAGAGAAAAGAGGAGAAAAAGGAGGAGGAAGTGTTTTGCAAGAAAAGAGGAAGAAGTGCTCGGTGGAAAAAAAATTGGAAAAAAAAGGAGAGAGAGAGAGAGAAAAGAGGAGAAAAAAGAGGAGGAAGTGTTTTTGCTAGAAAAGAGGAGAAAAAAAAGGAAGTAGTGTTCAGCAAGAAAAAAAAATAGGTTGAGAAAGGGAGGAGCAAGCTTTCGGCGAGTAGAAAAAAAAGAAGAAGTGAGAGGAAGGTTCGGCCAAGGAAAAAAAATAAACAAAAAAATATTTTATTCGAATTTTAATTATCTTGCACTTATTCTTCCTTTTTGACACCTTATACCTATTGAGTTAATTTTGCAATCCGAATTTTAATTATAATTATCCTTGCATTTTTTCTTCATTTTGACACCTTCTACCTGATTGAGTCAACTTTATAATTTCTTGAATTTTTATTTTCTTCTCTTTGCTCCAAATATATCCCCACCTAGAGCTCCCTAAAATTAGCCTTGATCATCGTGTTCTAGCACTTTGCAATCACTTTATTCACTCAGTGTTAAAAGTTATCACGAACCAGCAAACATGCGAGCAATTTTTGAGAAGGGTTGGAGCTTCAGGTGGTAAGGTTTGTGAGGATTGTGAGTTTTTCATAAATAATTTACTAGTTTGGTGGAATTTCTCTTTTGTCTTACTAACAATGTCAGGATCGAGAAGTCCTCGTGATGTTTCTTATGACGGGGAAGATGGGTCCCACTCATCAATGATATCATTGTCTCCACGTTCTCAAGCTTTGATGGCTCATGTTACAAACACCTTCGAGCAAATATTATCTGATCAAGTGCTTGTGCGCTTGAACAGGTTGGAGAATCGTCTCGGTGGAATTGAAGCGCGACTTGATCAAGTGGAGCGAACTCCTCCACGACGACACCCACCACCTCGAGTTCCTCGAGGACGAGTTGAAGTTAATAATAATGCTGCTGCTGCTGCTCCATTCGAACCAAGAGGAAATCTGAACGCTGCATTTCAAGAAGCTGCTGATGAAGAGTTAAATGATAATTATGTAGCTGATGATGAAGTTGCCTTGGAATTGTATCAGCGCCAGCCCGCACGAGGAGTGGGAGTTGATGGAGGTTATGCATGTAAACCCCCAACTTAATAAATTAGATTTTTAGGAAAAAAAAAAAAAAAAATTTCCGGCCCGGTTCAACTGAACCGGCCAGCTGGCCGGTTCGAGTGAACCGGTCCGACCCGGTCCGAAGGGGTCGACGCGAGCGAGAAGAGCCGCGGGCTCTTCCCCCTCGCGAGGCGCCCCTCCCTTCTTCCCCTTTCTCTTCTTCTTCTTCTTCTTCCTCTTCGTCTTCTTCCTCGCCTCCCTCTTCGGCAGCAGTAGCGGCGACGCCAACCCTTCTGCCGCCGGTCGCTGCCCGCCGCCGTCGCCCATCGACCGCCGTCCACCGTGCGCCACTCCTCGACGGAAAAGGGAGCTTGGCGACCCCCTTTCCCTCCCCCTGTTTTCTCCCATCCTCCGCAGCAGAGTCGCCGCCCCTTCTTCCGTCGCCAGCAGCTGATGTCGATCGCAGCTCGCGTCCGCCACTCTCTCCTCTCCGCCACGACGAAGGGAGCTCGACGAAGCTCTGCTGCCGACGCGCGCCCCATCTCCGTCTGCAATCACTCCTTCGCGAGGCCACCTCTCTCGTCCACGGCAGAGCAGCGCCGACGCTCACAAATTTCCGCCGTCGGTCGCTGCCCACCGTTCGTCGGTGGCCGCCCATCTCCGTTGCCAGCCGCGCATCACTCCCTGCAGAAAGGGGAGCTCGACGACGGCTCCTCCCTCGCCTTCGCGACCACCCGCAGCAGAGCAGCTGCGTCTGCCGATAGCATCCGCAGATCGCCGTCCGTTGTCCTTCCTCCGCATTCGCCATTCGCCTCCCTCGCCCGCAGTAGAGCAGCGCCGGTGCCGCTCCGCTTTGTCAACGTTCGTCGCCCGCTCACCGTCGTCCGCTGTGCATCGTCCCTCGTAGCAGAAACGGGAGCCCGAAGGAGGCAGCGCGCGACCCCCGTCTTCCCCTGCATCTTCCTTCGCGTTCGCAGCCATCCGCCGGCTGCGTCTGCCACCGTTCCGAGCACCGATCGCTCACGCGCCACTGCTAGCGGCTGGGGCTTGAGCTGCTCGTCCCTCCGCGAGTCGTGAGCCCCGCGTCCTCCCAAAACACCGACGCAGGAGGCGGCGATTTCGTCGCCGCCGTCCTCTCAAATTTGCAGCACCCCCGGCGAGGAGTGGAGCTGCGGTTCCACTCCCCTCGCCGGCGAGCCATCCCTCTCCGACTCCTCTGTGCGATCGCGAGGTAAACGGCTTTGTTTCTCCCCTGTTATTGGGCGATTTCGCCCTCCGGCGAACTTGCCCTAAAGTTCGCCGGCGACGCCACCCAAAAGATGGGTTTTTGGTGTTGATGGCCGGATTTTTGCGCAGGTAGTCGTCGGTTCCCACGTGCGTAGGCTTGCGGAGCTCGCCGTCTAGTTTACCGCGGATTTCGCGAGCTCCGGCGAGGTGGCGGCTAGGGTTCCGGCGACGGTGCTACTATTCCGGCGGTGAATAGTGTTTCCGACGATGAATAGTGATTTCGGCTAAGGTAGCTTTACTTTTCCCTAATCACGATTAGTAATTTATTTTAAGCATGTTAGTTGTAATTAAACATGTTTAGGATAAATTAGTGTTGTTAAAATGCTTAGATTAATTTAACATGCTTAGTGTTAATTAATCAAGCTTAGTGGATTGATTTAGCAAGATAAATTAAGTTAAGAAAAATTAATGATTTAATTAAGTAGAGTTAGTGAATGGGTTGAGTTGAACCAGATTGGAGTTAGTTGGGTTGAATTCGAGTTAAGTTTGGTTCGGGTTGAGTTAGTTGAAGTGAGCTGAATCAATTAAATTGAACCTGAGTCGGATTTGGATTTAGATGAGTTGGAGCTGACTCGATCGAATCGAACTGGCTAGGCTTGGGTCAGACTCAAATTAAGCCGAACGAATAGTGATTTGGGTCCACCGCGTTGGCCGGGTCAACAACGTTGACCGGGTCCACCGCGTTGGCCGGGTCAACAGCGTTGGCTGAGTCCACCGCGATGGCCGAGTCAACAGCGTTGACTGGATCCACCGTGTTCACCGGGTTGACCGGGTCAACTGTTGACCGTTGACCAGTCAAATAATAATAAAATAATAAAAATAATAAAAATAATTTAACTTTTCATGAGTATGATTAGGTGATTCAAAATGGCTAATTAATGTTTAATTGATCTAATTAAATATTGATGAGTGTTATTTGGGCCCTGAGATGACTTGGGCTAGATGAGGGGTTTAAATGGATAAATTTGATAGAATTTATCTAAGCTTAACTAAGTTAATTTAATTTGTAAAATGGAAATTTGGTTAATTAGTATCTGAATGATTAGGTTAGATTGATAAATTAATATTTAATTTACCATAGGGAAAAAGGAATTTAATTTGATTTTAAATAATTGTGTTAATTAGGATTTATCGCGGGTACGTGATCCGAGTAGTTCGACGGAGTGATTCGTTGTTACGCGGGTTGATTCTGAAGACCGGATCGCTAACCCAGGTGCGTTGGTTCTCCGATGGTAGGATTTATTCAAGCTAGGGAATTCCCGCTGGGGTTTTCTTAGGAACAATTCTTGGATGTCTTAAATATGTTAAAACGTAATGCTTGATAAGATTTGACTTGATTTGCATGTTAGTTTAATTTACTTAACATGCATGATATACCATGATTTTCTTATTAAGTTTCTAATATGTTGTAGTATCATGTCAAGCATGTTAAATATTATTTCATTGTGTTTCTATGTTATGCTAGCATACCTACCATGCAGACATTGATAGTAAATAACGACATGTTAGAACCTTTGGCGATGTCACCGCCACTTAGACAGAAAATGGGGCCTTTTTCCATATGCCCCGGTTGACCGCCGCGTTTCGACGGTGGTCAAACGGTGACGTCCCGTTAGGCGCCACTCCCGAGGTTGATGCATAGCGGAGCACTGAGAGCACCACTCCCGACGTTATGCATAGCTTATATACTGGGAGCTGGTAGGGTAAGAGACTGTACACACTCCATGGTCATGTTAGACTGGAAATATGGAGCAAGTCCTTACCCGAAATCTTCACCCGCACGAGTGTCGTTGTAGGCGGCCTCGTGATAGTCCTGAGATGGTTAGCTAGGATGAACCCTACCATGGACTTGGCACCGATGAAGTCGAGGGCCACAGCCCATCGTGCGGATGTGCGCCAATCTCGATAGAGGTCGACGGCTATTGGACTGGGAAGGTGATTCCACATGCGACGCCTTGGACAGTGGATCCGTAGACCACACGGCTATCACCCTTGACGTCTGCAGACGATCGGATGAGTAGTCCGGATCCTAGGGTGGTTATTCCGGCTAGCCGTGGCCGATGATATTTAAGAGAGGTGACCCTGTCTACGGGCAGTGTGTAGTACTACATGGGTGTCGTGACCCCTACGGTATCCGGGGAGGATGTAAGGGCACGACGGTTTCGCTAGGGGAGGCATGGTTGGCGACTAGTGAAACAACAGGAGAGGGACTCT
Organism: Thalia dealbata; assembly: GCA_030544415.1. NCBI lineage: Eukaryota > Viridiplantae > Streptophyta > Magnoliopsida > Zingiberales > Marantaceae > Thalia > Thalia dealbata. The sequence continues at coordinate 7,028,218 of CM060454.1, forward strand.
GGGTCATCCGTCCTCTCTGCCAACATCAGTGCAGCGGGCATAGGTAGAGACAGAGACAGAAAGGCACTGATGGGCTTACTGATACTCTTAGCTAGAGTAGTCACTAAGCGTAGGCTGGCAGCCCGAGTTTATGAAACCTTAAAGTCTCGTCACGATGTAGGTGACAGACTGTTGACGTGGACACTAGATATCACGTAGGTGACATCTAGTGAATTATACATCGGTATTGTATTTACGATGTTTGTTGCTCCCCATAAATCGATTTATACAAATCAAATGGGGACAGACTGTTGATGTTGACACTAAGCTTAACTTAGGTGACATCTAGTGGCATGTACACCTTTGTTTATTTATTGATTTATTTATGTTATCTCAATATGAATTGTTTAAATTATATGACATGAAAAAAATGATGATTAACCACCAAAGACATCCTAGAATACTCCTCCTAGCCTTTGATTTCTTTATTCGGTAGAGCCGTAATTTCGCACTAGGCCGCAAGGCTGAGCACACCACTTTTCCCCGTGTGTGCAGGTGTATTAGATATCTGCCCGAGTTATTCGATGAAGATGAGTCCGTCGACGGGTTTATATTTTTATTTATTTATCGTTGCCTTTTTCCTAGATTTGTAGTAGGTTTATCGGGACTGTGTTAGAAATTTTGAGTTAGATAATTTAATTGTATATTCCGCTGCATAAACGATGTATATGAATGGTATGTATCACTTGATGCCTTGTATGGGTCTGTCGGGCTCATACGGCGGTTGCCACGTGGCCGACGGTTGGGTCGGGGCGTGACAACTTAAGTGGTATCAGAGCTTAGGTTTTTAAAGACCTGACTATTAAAGTGATAAGAGAACCTAGGTTTGGAGAACCTTGGAGATTAAGTTAAGTTTGAGGTTTTAAGGATTAAGACGACAGTCCCGATATGATATAGGATAAAGTGCGAGTCGGAAATATAGTAGTATATTTCCTTGGTAAGGAGTTTTTACTCCGGCGATAGTAATTTTCGTTAGGATAAATCTTTCCTAGACCGCTAATCGCCTTAATATATGAGATTATAAATTTATTAATCTCCGGACAATATATATGGCTATGACCTCCACTACATTGGAGAAGAGATAGAAACTTAGATCAATAGGCTCAGATCTACGATCAAGTTTCATTTCTAAATGATCAAGTAAATTTATCCATGATCATATTAAGGTTACCTTATTGGGTGCATCACAATCACCTCTTATACCGATATAGGTAGCTAACATCACTTTGATCTTAAGAGTATTGATATCAAAACATCTCATACGATATCTGTATCATACTATTCGTATCCCATGACTTAGTTGGAATACTGAGTTTGAATGAATCTATCAATATTTAATTTTATCCGCTCCGATTCGAGCACGTGCTTCTAAGTTGGACTCGTGACATAGAAGCACCAGATGCACTCTCACATCTGTACTCTCATGCTAGATAGCTGAGGTATCAGGTAATCTATCAGGATTATTAAATTGTAGATTATTTATGAGTCTTATCATCTATTCATATGTTACAATCTAGTTAAACAATTTGTGCATTATCATATCATTTTGTGGACCTTCCTACCTGAGTTAGCACGTGTGTTATTATACGATATTTGAGCACGTGTGATATCGTTTAACTTTTGCTTATATCACGGGTTATAATTATCTTATCAGATTGTGAAATCTGATGTTATGATCATATTGACTATCGGGTACAAATGATTTCTAGAAAGTTGAAATCTTGAATCTTCAATTAAATTCATGATCAGTTTGGAGATATATAAATCCAGGTAAATTATCTCCAATTATACACAACTTTACATCTTTATTTTGATCAGGAAAATTTTCCATACAAATCTTTGATTTAATTATTCCAGTTAGATCTTGGAAAACTATTGATATTGATCGTCCATATGAGATCTGGACCATATAGTTATATCAGATTTATCTACGTAAGATCACCAAGCTTAAAGAAAGATCTACCGATATTTTAAGCTGGCTTACGTATGAGTTAATTTTGTTTAAATTGGACTCTTACTCGGATCTCTTAGATGGACTTCATTCCAGATTCATAAATTTGGTTGTGGATGAATCTGCATCAAATGATTTGAAATCATCTATGACATTACTCTCATTTGAGTAATTATTGATATATATATAAATCTTATGTGTATATGTTGATCATTTTTGATCGTCATCATGATTATTAAGTTGCATATGAAAGTTGACCGTCATCAATCATAATATTCGTGTCAACCCCCAACACTTGCAACTCTATGTATAGTATTTGTAGCTTTCTACATATACTCTTTTTGCAGCTCTACACCCTATCTGCAACTCCATTTCACAAATTCAGCTGGCGTATATTGCATGACATTTCTAGTTGTGCATGTTACAACTTTCTACATCTTCTTAGTTTCTGCAGCTTCGATGCTCACTTTTTATATTTCTGTGGCTTCATTTTTGCCGCTCAGCTTTACCGCTTGCACTCTTGCATGATTTTATACATGAAGCTTTCTACTCTACTTCAAGCGGTTCACTCTGTCATATTACTTTTTGCTGAGCTGGGTGCATCTTCCTTTGTACCAGCATTCTATGCATTCAATGCAGCTGTTTCCTGCTATTTTCCTTCATCTATCAGTTTCTTTTTGGAGCTTGAGCAATTTTCGCTTAATTCGTATATCCTATATATACGACCGACTTATTAGCCAAGCAGATTTCTTGTATCTGCTTCTTTTAATTCTGCTTAGTGGCCTTTCTGATTTCAAATTCTGTCGAATATTTCTACAATTTTCTTTGCAGTTATTTCTCCAGTTGTTTTCTGCAGTTTGCAATTTCTTTTTTGCGGAGCTACTTCCTTTATCAAATGTCCTTAGTCAATTATGTTCATCGTCGGTAGATTTCTTTATTCATTTTATTTCGGTAGCTCCCACAGTTTAGCTCAGTTCTTTACTTGGTATTTTTGCAGCTCAGATTTCCGATACATTCATCAGTATCATTATATATACTCGATCTTTCTCTGCAGTCTTATTCAGTCAATGCAGTTGGCAGCATTTTTATATCTGCAACTCATATTGCGACTACCTGCAGATTTTGGGGTAACTTTGCTTCTGTGCTTCTTTCGATTTCACCTCTAAATTTTGGATGCTGCAGTTTTTCTTGGCACCTCTAGCACCCGTTGATATCCTTAGTAGGTGAAGGTATTGTTGACATTGTCTATCTCAGTTACTGCTTCTGCAGCTCGTATCTAGTGCACATAGCAGCTTACGTACAACTACGATATTTCTATATCTACAAACTTGAATGTAATCTTTTTACTCCATTTTGAGCTTTGACTAAAGCTTACTTCGTGCTAGCAATCAATCCAATTGCACGTTATCATAATAATATCATCGTATGCACAATATCTCTACATCGTACGTGATCTAACACTACAGTGTCAATCTCAGTGCAGTTGTGATTTAGCACTATAAAAAATTTAGTTTCGGATTTCATTTGGCCTATATTTTTGTTATATATATTTCGGTGGCCATACAATCAAGTTCTTGCTATCCGACATAGAACAAACTATCATAGTTTGAGCATTTGGGTAAAAAGAGATATCATTAAGGTTCGAGTGCAAATCTTTAGATTTAAATATCAAAGCCTTAACCACTACTACTTTTCCAGTATTTCCGTATTGAGAACTGATGTCCTCTTTACGACTATGATTTAACTATCTATAGATTAACATGTGCTCACTTTAGGTTGTGGAACCTGTCCTTGCATCATAAAGTAGTGGTTGAAGGAATTTAAACTGACGCGGAGCAAGTTAGTGGGCATTTTGATGAGTGGTCATTCCTATCTTTTTATATATTATCCTCTGTCTGGAGGTGACTCCATTATGACCATATTTTAGTTCAGAGATATCTGATCCTGATTCAACCTGAACCACGGAAGGTTGTCCTTATGCTAGTGAAAAAGAGACTACCTAGTATATCTACTTGAAAAAAAAAAAAAAAAAAAAAAAATTTAAAGCCATATCTTCAACTTCTGCCCACTTGTATTTCTCCCATTGGGGTGAGTGCTTCACCAACGAATAATTTCCTTGATTTATTTTAATAATCTATTGTGGTGAAGTTTGATCTACTCATCTAAGATCGAGACAGTACCTCTAGTAGACCACTCTCATACTAAGCAATTGTTTGACACTCTACTAAGCAAATTGCTTCCTACCACGTACTAGGATACGCATCTTGTTGTTGAATAATATGGATGCTCATGAAAATCCAGATGTGACTACAATGATCCACAGTGTAGTGACAACTAAAGTGGATCACTATATCACGATATATGTTATGTTGTCACGTGGGTCATTTAGATGAGCTACCATATATTGCAGACATCGTATCTTAGTACCGATGAGTTTATGATAACTAAAGTGGTACCACCTTGGAGAGGGGTTACTGCTTTAAAGGAAATATAAAAGGTCTATTTAATTATCATCGATCATGATTAGAGGAAGGGATCACCGATGGTGTTTATTTTTGGGGGACCAAAAATTTTTAAGGGGGGGAGTACTTGTAAACCCCCAACTTAATAAATTAGATTTTTAGGAAAAAAAAAAAAAAAAAAAATTTCCGGCCCGGTTCAACTGAACCGGCCAGCTGGCCGGTTCGAGTGAACCGGTCCGACCCGGTCCGAAGGGGTCGACGCGAGCGAGAAGAGCCGCGGGCTCTTCCCCCTCGCGAGGCGCCCCTCCCTTCTTCCCCTTTCTCTTCTTCTTCTTCTTCTTCCTCTTCGTCTTCTTCCTCGCCTCCCTCTTCGGCAGCAGTAGCGGCGACGCCAACCCTTCTGCCGCCGGTCGCTGCCCGCCGCCGTCGCCCATCGACCGCCGTCCACCGTGCGCCACTCCTCGACGGAAAAGGGAGCTTGGCGACCCCCTTTCCCTCCCCCTGTTTTCTCCCATCCTCCGCAGCAGAGTCGCCGCCCCTTCTTCCGTCGCCAGCAGCTGATGTCGATCGCAGCTCGCGTCCGCCACTCTCTCCTCTCCGCCACGACGAAGGGAGCTCGACGAAGCTCTGCTGCCGACGCGCGCCCCATCTCCGTCTGCAATCACTCCTTCGCGAGGCCACCTCTCTCGTCCACGGCAGAGCAGCGCCGACGCTCACAAATTTCCGCCGTCGGTCGCTGCCCACCGTTCGTCGGTGGCCGCCCATCTCCGTTGCCAGCCGCGCATCACTCCCTGCAGAAAGGGGAGCTCGACGACGGCTCCTCCCTCGCCTTCGCGACCACCCGCAGCAGAGCAGCTGCGTCTGCCGATAGCATCCGCAGATCGCCGTCCGTTGTCCTTCCTCCGCATTCGCCATTCGCCTCCCTCGCCCGCAGTAGAGCAGCGCCGGTGCCGCTCCGCTTTGTCAACGTTCGTCGCCCGCTCACCGTCGTCCGCTGTGCATCGTCCCTCGTAGCAGAAACGGGAGCCCGAAGGAGGCAGCGCGCGACCCCCGTCTTCCCCTGCATCTTCCTTCGCGTTCGCAGCCATCCGCCGGCTGCGTCTGCCACCGTTCCGAGCACCGATCGCTCACGCGCCACTGCTAGCGGCTGGGGCTTGAGCTGCTCGTCCCTCCGCGAGTCGTGAGCCCCGCGTCCTCCCAAAACACCGACGCAGGAGGCGGCGATTTCGTCGCCGCCGTCCTCTCAAATTTGCAGCACCCCCGGCGAGGAGTGGAGCTGCGGTTCCACTCCCCTCGCCGGCGAGCCATCCCTCTCCGACTCCTCTGTGCGATCGCGAGGTAAACGGCTTTGTTTCTCCCCTGTTATTGGGCGATTTCGCCCTCCGGCGAACTTGCCCTAAAGTTCGCCGGCGACGCCACCCAAAAGATGGGTTTTTGGTGTTGATGGCCGGATTTTTGCGCAGGTAGTCGTCGGTTCCCACGTGCGTAGGCTTGCGGAGCTCGCCGTCTAGTTTACCGCGGATTTCGCGAGCTCCGGCGAGGTGGCGGCTAGGGTTCCGGCGACGGTGCTACTATTCCGGCGGTGAATAGTGTTTCCGACGATGAATAGTGATTTCGGCTAAGGTAGCTTTACTTTTCCCTAATCACGATTAGTAATTTATTTTAAGCATGTTAGTTGTAATTAAACATGTTTAGGATAAATTAGTGTTGTTAAAATGCTTAGATTAATTTAACATGCTTAGTGTTAATTAATCAAGCTTAGTGGATTGATTTAGCAAGATAAATTAAGTTAAGAAAAATTAATGATTTAATTAAGTAGAGTTAGTGAATGGGTTGAGTTGAACCAGATTGGAGTTAGTTGGGTTGAATTCGAGTTAAGTTTGGTTCGGGTTGAGTTAGTTGAAGTGAGCTGAATCAATTAAATTGAACCTGAGTCGGATTTGGATTTAGATGAGTTGGAGCTGACTCGATCGAATCGAACTGGCTAGGCTTGGGTCAGACTCAAATTAAGCCGAACGAATAGTGATTTGGGTCCACCGCGTTGGCCGGGTCAACAACGTTGACCGGGTCCACCGCGTTGGCCGGGTCAACAGCGTTGGCTGAGTCCACCGCGATGGCCGAGTCAACAGCGTTGACTGGATCCACCGTGTTCACCGGGTTGACCGGGTCAACTGTTGACCGTTGACCAGTCAAATAATAATAAAATAATAAAAATAATAAAAATAATTTAACTTTTCATGAGTATGATTAGGTGATTCAAAATGGCTAATTAATGTTTAATTGATCTAATTAAATATTGATGAGTGTTATTTGGGCCCTGAGATGACTTGGGCTAGATGAGGGGTTTAAATGGATAAATTTGATAGAATTTATCTAAGCTTAACTAAGTTAATTTAATTTGTAAAATGGAAATTTGGTTAATTAGTATCTGAATGATTAGGTTAGATTGATAAATTAATATTTAATTTACCATAGGGAAAAAGGAATTTAATTTGATTTTAAATAATTGTGTTAATTAGGATTTATCGCGGGTACGTGATCCGAGTAGTTCGACGGAGTGATTCGTTGTTACGCGGGTTGATTCTGAAGACCGGATCGCTAACCCAGGTGCGTTGGTTCTCCGATGGTAGGATTTATTCAAGCTAGGGAATTCCCGCTGGGGTTTTCTTAGGAACAATTCTTGGATGTCTTAAATATGTTAAAACGTAATGCTTGATAAGATTTGACTTGATTTGCATGTTAGTTTAATTTACTTAACATGCATGATATACCATGATTTTCTTATTAAGTTTCTAATATGTTGTAGTATCATGTCAAGCATGTTAAATATTATTTCATTGTGTTTCTATGTTATGCTAGCATACCTACCATGCAGACATTGATAGTAAATAACGACATGTTAGAACCTTTGGCGATGTCACCGCCACTTAGACAGAAAATGGGGCCTTTTTCCATATGCCCCGGTTGACCGCCGCGTTCCGACGGTGGTCAAACGGTGACGTCCCGTTAGGCGCCACTCCCGAGGTTGATGCATAGCGGAGCACTGAGAGCACCACTCCCGACGTTATGCATAGCTTATATACTGGGAGCTGGTAGGGTAAGAGACTGTACACACTCCATGGTCATGTTAGACTGGAAATATGGAGCAAGTCCTTACCCGAAATCTTCACCCGCACGAGTGTCGTTGTAGGCGGCCTCGTGATAGTCCTGAGATGGTTAGCTAGGATGAACCCTACCATGGACTTGGCACCGATGAAGTCGAGGGCCACAGCCCATCGTGCGGATGTGCGCCAATCTCGATAGAGGTCGACGGCTATTGGACTGGGAAGGTGATTCCACATGCGACGCCTTGGACAGTGGATCCGTAGACCACACGGCTATCACCCTTGACGTCTGCAGACGATCGGATGAGTAGTCCGGATCCTAGGGTGGTTATTCCGACTAGCCGTGGCCGATGATATTTAAGAGAGGTGACCCTGTCTACGGGCAGTGTGTAGTACTACATGGGTGTCGTGACCCCTACGGTATCCGGGGAGGATGTAAGGGCACGACGGTTTCGCTAGGGGAGGCATGGTTGGCGACTAGTGAAACAACAGGAGAGGGACTCTGGGTCATCCGTCCTCTCTGCCAACATCAGTGCAGCGGGCATAGGTAGAGACAGAGACAGAAAGGCACTGATGGGCTTACTGATACTCTTAGCTAGAGTAGTCACTAAGCGTAGGCTGGCAGCCCGAGTTTATGAAACCTTAAAGTCTCGTCACGATGTAGGTGACAGACTGTTGACGTGGACACTAGATATCACGTAGGTGACATCTAGTGAATTATACATCGGTATTGTATTTACGATGTTTGTTGCTCCCCATAAATCGATTTATACAAATCAAATGGGGACAGACTGTTGATGTTGACACTAAGCTTAACTTAGGTGACATCTAGTGGCATGTACACCTTTGTTTATTTATTGATTTATTTATGTTATCTCAATATGAATTGTTTAAATTATATGACATGAAAAAAATGATGATTAACCACCAAAGACATCCTAGAATACTCCTCCTAGCCTTTGATTTCTTTATTCGGTAGAGCCGTAATTTCGCACTAGGCCGCAAGGCTGAGCACACCACTTTTCCCCGTGTGTGCAGGTGTATTAGATATCTGCCCGAGTTATTCGATGAAGATGAGTCCGTCGACGGGTTTATATTTTTATTTATTTATCGTTGCCTTTTTCCTAGATTTGTAGTAGGTTTATCGGGACTGTGTTAGAAATTTTGAGTTAGATAATTTAATTGTATATTCCGCTGCATAAACGATGTATATGAATGGTATGTATCACTTGATGCCTTGTATGGGTCTGTCGGGCTCATACGGCGGTTGCCACGTGGCCGACGGTTGGGTCGGGGCGTGACAATGCACGTCACCATAACGAAGAAAGAAGAAATGATGCATTGGGTAAAATTAAATTCACTGTTCCTAGTTTTGATGGAAAGTTTAATCGAGAAGCTTATCTTGATTGGAAATTATTAGTTGAGCAAAAATTCAGCTGTCATCATTATCCAGAAGAGTATAGAGTACGTGCAGCTACTACTGAATTTATTGGTTATGCTTCTATTTGGTGGAATCATATTCAACAAAGAAATGGAGGTCCTCATACTTGAGATGATTTGAAGCGCTTGATGAGGTCCAGGTTCGTGCCTTCATATTTTGAGAGAGAATTACTTAATAAATTCCAAAGGATGAACCAAGGAAACAAATATGTAGAAGAATAATATCAAGAGTTGCAGGTGGGCATGCTACGTGCTAATATGCAAGAAGATGATAATACAAAGATGGCTAGATTCTTGGGAGGATTGAATGGAGAGATACAAGATATACTTGATTTCCAAAACTACAATTCTTTAGATCAACTATTTCATTATACATGTACACAAAGTGTACATCCCTTTGGTTAGAGTAATTGGGCAATCATATAATTATAATCGTATCTATCATAGTTCTTCTATGCATTGGAGAGATGCCAATCTGCAACCGGAGAGTGTTGGTCATTTTAGCAAGACTGCTGCACCAATTGGCCAAGGGTATTCAGGAAGCCGCTTTACATTACCAACATCCAAACCTATAGATTCCAAAGACACCACTATTGCCTCTACAAAAAGTTCATCCTCAGTTGCATCTACAGGAAGAATAAGGGAGATTGAGTACCCATCGGCCAGTGAGATAGAAGAGGGAGGTGGATCTGTTCACGAGGAGTCTCAACCTGTTTCGGGGTCAGAACTAGAAGAGATCACTTTTGATACAAGTCATGCAAGCTTAGTTGTTCGTTGTGTTCTTGGCTCCCACATGGAGAAGGCAAAAAATAGGCAGCATCACAATCTGTTCCAATCGAAATTTGTGAACAATGAATATTCTTGTAAGAACATAATTGATGGTGGAAACGTTTCTATACGGAAGTTAGATGAGTAATTGAAGAAATATTTATTCATGAGCAAATCTTGAAAGGGGACTTTGATTTTTTGCTTTAGCCACCACTTTTGTAATGCTTTTGCTATAAACTTGAAGTCTACTTTCTTAATCACTTTTTGTGTGATCCTTCCGTTGTTTAGAACAAGTGAAGGGCATGTATAGAGATGAGGTTCGAACTCGCACTTTTACCGTGGAAACAATATGTATTAACCATTCTACCACTTAACATTTTTGAAAAGTATATATATATATATTATATATACTACATCGTGCCATGCCGTGCCGTGCCGTGCCGGCCCGCGGGCCTGGATCCTGCAGCCCGGCACGACACAGCTACTGTGCCGGGCCGTGCTTGGCACGGCCCGGATCAGAAGCGGGCCGGGCCCGGGCCGCCCGCGGGCCGCTCGGCCCGATTTGCACCCCTAGGCATGCATCAAGATGGGTGTAAAAGCACACCAATGGAAGCAGGAGGTGCAGTTCGATAATAAAGTTGTTTGGCAAAGTGGACGATACACTCTCGAACACCAACAAGTTGAGGACTTATCAAGAGCGAACTTGACTGAAGAGTTGACAAGGGCGTCGATGACTTTGGATGGGGGAGTATTATCATACTCCTAAGGTTTGGGACATGTCTAAGTTGTACTCATCTCAAGATAGACAATGAGGGGCCAAAGTAAAGCATCACGTAGGCTCAGATCTATAATGTTGCAAAATGATTCTCATCTCAAGTTCTAGAATTGGAATAATTGATAATTTTAAAAATAGATAAAATTTGCTTATAAAAGTCTAGAAGTTTGAATATATAAAGAAAGAGGATGTAATCTAGTATTAAAGAGAGTAAGTGAGTTAAGAGTGTGATTGTAATAAGAAGGTTATTTAGATTTTTAGCTGTGGTTGTGATTCATTAATAAGATAAAAAATTAAGGTGAAGATTTTTATTTTATTTGAAGTAAAAAGAATAATTAAGGGTGACGTTGGAAGTTAAACTTTGAAATTAAGCTGAATGCGTTTGAATATGATAGAATTAGGAAGATATAGAATTTTTCAATAATTGACCCGAGAGCAAATTGCTTAGAAGTACGAGCATGTAATTTGGCCTCGAGGAAAATGCAAGAGAATTAATAAAATATAGGGGAAAATAAGAGTAGAATCTGCTAATTAAGAGTGCAGGGGAGAAATAGAAAGGCACGGAGACCCAACGTGTTTTAAGATGCCATGTTTTAGCACATGCTGCACATTCTTAATCCAATAAAAATATATCTAAATATACATGCACGGAATTAGGTTAAGAAAAGAAATCTCAGGTGCCGTTTTTCAATATGCATGCGGAAGTTACGTGTCTTCGTCAAAATCATTATTTTTTAAATAAAAAATATATTATATATTCTAATAGGTGATAAATTTATTTACCCTCCGGCAGCCACTGCCACGTACTCATATTTCAAAGTCAACCATCCATATCTCAGCACACTACTGAGGAGGAGGGCCGAGTAACAAGACGAAATAGGCGCAGCCAGGAAATTAAGCTCTATAAAAAAAAAATAATGAGATGGAGAAATAAATGCATAGAGAGACGCCACAGCAACCTCATTTCAAAATTGACGCGTCAACTGCACCCTGACATATTTCAAAATTGCATCCCCTTTTGTTCTCCTTCTCTTCCTAACTTCTCCGTGATGTTATTTTCCTTTCGCAGCAGCGGCGGTGTACAATTTTTCTCCTCCTCTTTCGAAACGAATTAAATAGGTACTTAATAAGGAAAAAAGAAGAGGCAACGGGCGAAAGAAACGTACGCCGCTCATCTTCTTCGATCCGCTGCGGTCAAACTCTGACATCGTCCGAGATTAATGAGGGTTGAAAATAGTGCACGAACGTCCTGCACCGCCATCCCTTGCGTGCATGTTTTTAAATCTAATCGGTGATTATTACGCTTTCCTCCTTCGTGGGGTGCATGCTTGATTTAATGGCGAGGGGTGCTTGCGATATCACATGGCACGGAGATCAACTGTCGGGTGCTAATAATTGTAACCGTATATTGGGCGATCAAACGGTCAAAATACGATGCTTGTGACGTGCGGCCAACCCTGGATACTTGTTCGTATCTGAAACTTTTTTATTTATTGATATGGATGTGCTATTTTATTTTATTTTATTTTTTAATTTACGATTCAGGCAAAAATATTTTAACGGTGGTTTTTTCGTGAAGTAGTAATACTGTTAGATCAATCGGCATGGACGTGTGGCCCACGAGGCGGGAGAAGTTTTAAATAGATGAGCATGTGTTGCTTCAGCCACTCTGCTCCTCAGGCTTCTTACGTGTTCGTAAGTTAAAAAGTCCCCTGACAACGGCTGCATTCAGAAGCGTTTTTCTCGTGCCGTCCGTCGAAAAGCAGCGAAGCAGAAAGCCTCCATTAAAATGTGCTTCAATCAATCGCATACCCGCTTACAGCATATATAATACGCATACCACCGCTGTTCTACCCGACCAGTGGCCCCCGGCATCCGCCTCCGCCTTCGACCTCCTCCGATTCAAGAATTCCAGGCCCCTGGCCATGGATCTCCAGAGAGTGCTGGCCATGAAGAAGGGCGTCGGCGAATCCAGCTACTTCAGCAACTCCAAGATCCAGGCGACCACCTCTCTCCCATCTTCATTAATTTTCATGACAGCCTCGTTCGTTCCTCGTCTCTCTCCCTGACGGTGAGTTCTATTCTATTATTAGCAGGGAGTGATCATATCGAAGACTCGGAGCGTGCGGCAGGAGGCCGCGGCGGAGTCGTTCCTGCAGTGCGCGGCCTCCTGCCAGACCATGAGCGTCGCTGACCTGGGCTGCTCGTCGGGGCCGACGGCGGTGCTCGTGGTGGCGGAGCTCGTGGAGGTGATCCAGCGGAAGTGCCAGCAGCTGCAGCGCCCGCCGCCGGACTTCCACCTGCTCCTCAACGACCTGTACGGGAACGACTTCAACACCGTCTTCCAGTCCCTGCCGGACTTCTACCGGCGGATGAGGTTGGGGAACGGACGCTGCTTCATCTCGGCGGTGCCCGGCTCGTTCTACGGGCGGCTGTTCCCCAGCAGGAGCTTGCACTTGGTGCACTCCTCCTCCAGCCTCCACTGGCTCTCCGAGGTCTCTCCTTAATTTCGCAGATCTATCGATCTCAGCATGCAGTTCCGGTTTTGTCGACTTCTGCAGATAGATAGACAGCACATCTTCATTGGCACGCAGCTTCTCGTCTTCTACGTTCAAGAATAAGCTAAAATAAAGTTTCTTCCACGCACCGCATACGCTGCAAAATCGATCGTTTAATCTAACGCTGCTTGCAGGTTCCTCAAGAACTGCAGCGTGGATCTGCGGCGTATTTGCTGAACAAAGGAAAGGTGTACTTATCCAAGTCGAGTCCTCCGCGCGTCTTGGAGGCGTACTGGAAGCAGTTCCAGAGCGACTTCACGTTCTTCCTCAAGTGCCGTGCCGAAGAACTGGTCGCCGGCGGCCGCATGGTGCTGACGCTGACGGGACGGAAGAACGCGGACCCCACGGCGGCGCTGGAGGACTCCTACTACTGGGAGCTGCTAGCCGATGCCCTCAACGACATGGCCGCTGAGGTACGTCTTCACCTGCGGTGGACCTTCATCACCCATCCCCCATCATGTTGGTCTGTGGGCGTTCCATTATTAGGAGATAGATATACGTTGTTTTGTGGCATTCCACCGTCCCATTCCCATCGCGTAACCCAATGGGTGTCAATACATCCCCACGTCCACATGGTATGGTAGGGTATTACCTCAGGTGACACCTCATCAGGCCATACGGTAGTAGATACGATGTCTACTGCACAGTGTGACACGCCGATGATTGATGACTGTTTTAGGGGGGCCACTGCCACCCGTGAGTCAAGTCCATACGACATCATCTGCAGTATGCTTCGTATTGAAGGGTTGATATGTTATACTGCAATATAACTTGAAATAATTGTGATTTTGTCACGTACGATAGGGTTTGCTAGAGGAGGAGATGATAGACTGCTTCAATGCCCCCTACTATTCACCATCTGTAGAGGAGCTAAAGCAGCTGGTTGAAGGAGAAGGCTCCTTCTCCATTAGAAGGTTGGAAAGATTTGAGGCAGGATGGGAATCAGTGAACGATGGTGACTACAAAACCACACCGCAGAGTTATGCTCAGGGAATGGCGAAAGGCGTAAGAGCTGTGCTGGAGTCCATCCTGAAGAGCCACTTTGGGGACAATATACTGGATGATCTCTTCTCAAGGTACAGCAGCCTGTTGGAAAGCTACTACTCTCTAAACAAGGCTGAGATCGTCAACATTGTGGTCGATTTGGTAAAAAAGGGCTAATTATGAAAAGCAATTGTTAGTATTGTCGATTACTATCTATCTGTGGAAGCATTTGAAAATTTCATCAAAGTCTTCCAAATAATAATTGGTAGTGTATGCTCGTCGGAGTAATAAAATTTAATATTTAAAATTATACTTTTTTTGGACTTATTAAAAAAAAATCTCATCTTAATCATTATCAAATTAAATAATAAGAATGAAATAATTTTCTTTTTTAGTTTGTGTGTAAAATGGATAGGAGTTTAAGATTTAATAGAATAAAAATATATATAATAAAAGCCTTATGAACAATATTCAAATATCTATATTACTCATTACTTGGATGATAAATTCATAAATTAATAATTAAAAAACCGTAATACAATAGTAAAACAACCCACAACATATTCTTACTCCTACAAGGTACGATATCAGCCATTTCAATACCTTTTTTCTCTTTATTCTTTGTTAATAATATAAATAAGAGTCAGTATCATATTAACTAAAGACATATTCTTACTTCTACTAAATAAAATTACATTTATTTAGCAATGGACCAGAGATGGCAGGAACCTAATTAGCATCCTTTCTACAAAGATTTCGACTCTTTTAACCATATTAATAACTAAAATAGTCATTTGAGTTTGACGGAATTAGAGTGCTGTTCCGCAATCCATATCCTATAATGTTATTATGCTTAATTAGGAAATGAATTGAAAGACCACACCCCCTGAAGATTTAATAAGAAGGGTCTGCATTCACATCCCTCCAACTAGTATATTATATCCTATTTGTACTGGGAGTGCTGCACCTTTTTAACTGCAAGTTAAAATTAACTCCTCAAAGTAGATAGAGGTTGCAGCTTCCTAATTAGTAAGGTTTATTTAGCATGGTGCAATAATTGGCCATCATCCTTAAATTTTATAATGCGTGTTGTTGGAAGACAATTATCGAACATGATCGGTCGTTTTCACAGCAAACGATGAAAAATTTGAGGAATGCATCTAATGCAATTAATTTGTGTTCCTCATTCACATCCAGCGTCAAAAAGTAAGCAGAGACCACGGTGATCAAATGAGAATGACAACTCTAATTTATATATACATACATATAGAGTTGGACGGGGCCTTAATCCGCTTGGAGTCTGATGATTTTAGTAGTTCTTCCCCCACAAAGTGTAAAAGTATTCCTTTCCCTAGAAAGGCCCAAACTTCTCCTTGTTTAAGTTATGGATAAATCTTTAGCAGGTCTATTGATAATAATCAATAGTTTATTGCCTTGTTATTCCTTTTTTTTAAAGAGATTTCATATGACTAAAATGTCGAATTTTTGCCCCCTTTTAGTTCTTTAGGCTATGAATAATTGATAGTTAAAAATAATTTGTATTACTTAATTTACAGTAAATTATTACTTTATTCAAATTGTTACTCATCAGAACCTAGTTTTGTCGGATTTAAAGTGAATAAAAATTATTACTTTATTCAAATTGTTACTCATCAGAACCTAGTTTTGTCGGATTTAAAGTGAATAAAAAAAAATAAAATTTTAGATATTAGATATAAGAATAAATCATGGATAAATCCAAGCAATCTTTTCCTAAATCCAAGCGATCTTTTAGTTGGCGTTTGCTTCCAATTGGATCGGGGGATTGACTTGATTAAAGAAACATGAGTTTAATTAGTTAATTTATTAGTGAACAAGGTAAAATATTATCTAGACTAGTGAATAGATTGACTTTGAAACAACAATGATGTAATTCAAGCTCAAATTTATCTTTTGTTCAAATTTGAAAAGGGCTAGAATAGGTTCATGAGTTATAAAAAAATGGGAATTTTTTGTTTAAAATATGTCCGTTCATTCTTATTACTTATCTAAATTTTTTTATTTCCTTCCTTCTATCTTCCCTGTGAGACTTCTCTTGGGAATTTTGTTTCAATCATTCCTATATTTATTGCTTTATGCTTTATATGACAAATCTTATATGATATAACTATTTGTACAGATATTTTATGATTAAGAAGTAATTACTTCTTGTACAAATTGTGTATCAATATATTATAACTATACAATACCCCCCTCTCACGAGTTGCTGCATTTATCCGAGTGATCCACAAATGACAAAAATCCCTTTTTTGCCCGCCTCTATTTTGATGAGAGGAAGCTAAAGCTCTCATTTTCTGTTGATTAATAGTTTGAGTAAGTCTTGAATGAGCTAAAGATTGATGCAAATAAGTAAATTTTTGTTCGACATCTCCGAGCTGTATATCTGCATTAACTCTGGTTATTGAATTAAATTAAATTAAACCTTAATAAATAACTAATTAATTTTTGTTTTTCAGTCATCCTTTTCCCCTCACACAGTAGATTAATAACAAAATGGATTATTTTGATATATAAAATATAAATTCCAATAGCTTTTGCTATTATAACCTTCCTGACCACTATTTTTTATTCCTTCAGAGCATTTCACCTGTAAATAAGAAATTCTAATGATACTAAAATAAATAATAGGTTCCATCATTTCTATGGTTACCTCTTAAACCCAAGGTCCTCTGTACATTGGAGCCTCTTCTTTCATTTAATCAAATGGTATTGTGAATTTGTATAGTTCACACTCTTCGGCCCTACCCATCAATTATAGAGTAATAGCTCTTTTTACAATAAGAGTTATCTATACAGTGACGACATTTAATTAGGAAAATTGGCTAGGTAACTGACTCTCTTACCGTTCTTTTAACAACAGGAGCATAATCTTTTTGCTCCCGTTATAGGTATAGATAACTGGTCTCTAGAGTTCATTAATATCCAAACTTGTTAATTTACCCCCATCTATCTGAATGATCGATATCAATGTGGGAGGAAGAACATTGCTTAAACTGGTGCTCCTTTGTTTACGTTTGCCTCGTACTGTTCCTGCACCATTTGATTTTGCTCATCGATTCACTCTCCACCGATGAAGTTAAAGAGGATGTTGTTGACCGGAAGGAGGCAGTGCTTGCTTTACCCACGTGCATGTGTTAGAGATAGGCTTCCTCCGTTTCACCATCGTCACCGTCTTCTTCTTCTTCTTCACCATATGGTCGGCAAGTTGAGCATCATGCCGCACATATAAAATGTTGTTTTATATAATGCCTTTTTTTTCAACGTGGGATCTGCCACTCAATCAATTAGTTAATTTAATAAAATCTTTGTTGCCGGTCTTTTTTTCCATCAACATAATGTTGTTTCTATCTCTCTCTCTGCGTCAATCATGACATGGCCTGCAGTTTTTCTTCAAACAATTTTGAGGGGCATGGCTTTCTAGTTTGCCGGTCGGGCACTTAATAAAAGTATGGATGTAGACCTTAGATTATATCCTTTTAAAGAATTAAATGAGCATCCGTAAAAGGATATGTTAATAGAAACAAAATCTTGCCTTGTGGATTATAAGTGTTTTTTTTCATATGAAAAATTAACACTATAAATGGAGGGGGATATGCCGGAAATGTTCCATTTAAATCACAAAGGAGATGATGAAGATATGCAGGTAATTAATCCGACAAATTAATTACATGGCAAAACTTGCTCTGAGAAAATTGTGCTGTGCTGCGGTCTCCTCTGCTGCCCTGCTCCCCACTTGTCGCGGAGGTGCCGGCTGCCCTTTTAAAGTGGCGGAATGGCGGTGCCTGCCATCCGAACATGGCGCTCCATCTTTCTCTCCCTCTCTTCCAACTTCTCTCCCTCGCCGTGCTCGCATTGTTCCTCATCCGAGCCCTACTGAAGGCCATACTTAACTCCCGGCGGGCGCCGGCGGCCGCAGCCGCCGCGCCCCCTGGAAACGCCGGACTTCCTTTGGTCGGAGAGACGCTTGCTTTCTTGGCAGCCTACAACAGCAGTAGAGGAGTTTACGACTTCGTCAGGACACGCCATCTGCTGTAATCGCCCGACCCTCCTATATTCAAATTCCTCTCCTTTTAGAACGAAAAAGAATCCTTAAACATCCTATGCCTCTTTCTCATGGTCCACTATCGATTTATTTAACCTTTTTTGGCCATAGACATACTGATTCTCATTGTCTCGTTAGGGAACGAGCAGATACAGATTTCCAGTTTCACGGTAAACGGGCTTCTGAGAGTTACAGAATCTCTCGGATGTCTGGGAACTCTATTTTGATCAGTTTTGTAGAAAAGAATTGACTTTCTGACCTTTTAGTATAAAATGAGATGGGAAAAATGGAAGAATTTAGATATTAACTTTTTTGAGGAATTTGAGGTCACTGAAGTTGAGAGGATAGTTCTTCCTAATTTCTTCACCTTATAGGCTTCAACCACCTGCCTAAGAGGTTTATGCTCTTGTTTCTCTTTTTGATGAAAGATGCATGATCTTGCTGTAATGATAGTGCTCATGTCAAGACCTGTAAATGAACAAACTGATAAACTTTATTCCCTGATTTAAAATTAAATGGAGTTTCATAGTATCCTCCACCCTGTTCTTGTCATAATATCTCTAAATCCTAGTATGGGGAATCTGAAGCTTAACCGATTCGTAATTAGCCATTTCTGTATATCATATTCTCTCATGTTTGGCAAGATAGCCCCTAGTGCGTGGGGAGATACAATCAATGAGAGGAAAAAACAAGAGAGAATAATAGAAAGACACCACAATAAACACATTATTTTTACGTGGTTGGCAAAAATTTGCTTGCCTCTATCTACACATGCATAGATATTTTATTTTCCTTCTTCACCTAGACAAATCTACAAATGACAAGTTGCCAACACAGAGGGCAACTTTTTACTCGATGGATGTTTGATCTATTAACTTGATCATCCTATAATCTTTATGCCTTATTTAATAAAAGTCCATCTATTGAACTTTATGAATCAACATAATTATTTTGCTTCAATTAATTTGACAATGACATACATGCACGAACTATATGACTCCCTGATCCATTAACGCTCACATTTAACATATGTATAGAAGGCTTTGGAACTTTAGGCTGGAAGAAAAGATGCACCTAGTCGGATAAAATTCTTGCCCCATTTAAGCTCTGAGGTCGTTGGAATATTCACATATTTAGTATATTTATGTTTCTCCTAGTCATTCGGTTTTTCTTTGTAATTGACTCAATTTTTATCTCTGGTTTGCAGTTATGGAAAGTGTTTCAAAACCAGCATACTTGGACATACGCATGTTTTTGTATCAAGCACTGAAGTTACTAAGACACTTCTAGGTTATGAATCTCCTGATTTCTCAAAGAGATATATACCATCAATAGCTGAGCTTGTGGGACATCAGAGCTTACTTTGTGCTTCTCATGAACAACATAAGTTCATTCGACGCCACCTCTCCTGTCTCTTCAAACTAGACTCAATGGATTCAACAATAAGGAAGTTTGATGAATTGGTCATTGATAATCTACACAGTTGGAAGCAGAAAGAAAGCATTCTTTTACTTTCAGATGCTTTGAAGGTTTCTTTCATTTACAATTAGTGTGTAGTTTTCAGAGGGTCCTATATTAATATTTTCTATAACATGGATTAAAACCAAAAAATTAATGTACTAGGTTTTTGTGATAACTTTTCATTGTTAGATAACTTTCCCAACACTTCCCATTTATAATCCACTCAAGAGCTTTATGATCAAGGGCCATTGTTCAAATGTAACGTTTCCTCTTCTCATGCTCCATGTTAAACTTTGTGTAGCCTTTCGGTATCCTCAATTCTAAACAACATAATAGATTTATTACTCTGCTCATCTCAAGTAATGCACATTAACTTTTTCAAAAAGAAAAAGTAATCTACATTAACTCATACAATGAACAATGGAAATTTCATGAACATGAGGGAACTATTTGATCATAAATAATTGGAAACATGCATTTGTAATAGCAGTTTTTTGGTATATGATTAATGATAGTCAAATATCATATTACTTGTGATCAAAAGTACATAAATCATTGCAGCGTATATGACTTGTAATCCTTCTTTGTTTTGCCTTCAACGATTTCCCTCAGCTCACCTTCAATGCAATATGTAAGATGCTTATAAGCATAGATGATGAGCATGAGCTAGAAATTATGAGGGATGATGTTTCCAAAGTAACTGAAGCTATGCTAGCCTTTCCTTTGAAGTTTCCAGGGTCCACATTTTGCAGAGGTATCGAGGTAAGCAAGTTCATATAAGTTGCAAGTATAAAAGAAATTACTTTCACTGACAGCATTAGAAGCATTACTTTTTTGAGGCAGGCCAGGGCAAGAATAATGGATTCTCTCAGAAAACTTTTAGATTCAAGAAAGAAGGGATTGGACTGTCATGAAGACATTTTACAAGGCATGGTGAGAGATGAATCCAGCAACAAGGACTCGTTGACAGATGAGCAAATCATGGATAATATCTTGACACTTATAATTGCGGGTGTAGCTTGTCAAACATGCCTCTTGTTTTCACTTTACAATAACATATGAATAAGAAAGATGTGGGAATTCTCTAATAAATTGTACTTGTACATGCAGGCCAGGTAACGACAGCAAGTTCTATAGCTTGGATGGTCAAATACTTGGATGAAAACCAAGAAATACAAGAAAATCTAAGGGTATGCAAAAGTTTCAGCTTCCAGTGAGCGGCATCCTAAATATATAACATTACTTAATTTGTATTTTTACCATTAAATTTTCTTCTTAAGTTTTCCACTTAATTTATTCTTTATGAAATACATCTGGTTGGAGCCTTTACTCTCCTTTTCGCCCTCAGAAAGCGTTTGGCAATTACAACTCTTTCAAATTTATCTTCTATTTCTACTTAAATGGTTGTGTGACGATATCTACTCATGTTGCTTCAATATACAGGCTTTACATTTGGAGCTAGCAAGTACGTATTCTGTATCATCCTTGGGATCGGAAGTTCTTAATCTTATGCCATATGCAACTAAAGTAAGCACACAGCTGGTTGGAGGTTTGCTGGTTCTATAGGGCACCCCTAAGTATCTTTTTCAATATATATTGCTTGAACCTATTACGCTGATGAGGAGAGTCCAAAACTTTATTGACATTTGCTACGTAGATTGTGAAGGAGACCTTGAGGCTTGCGACCATTGTGTCATGGTTCCCAAGAATGGCACTTAAGGACTGTGAGATCGAAGGTACGTGGTGCACGAATGCACAAGGATAGGTCTGCTAGTCTACTTCTAGAGAATAGTACAGCTTATATGACAAGGATACAGTTATGTTATTCTGAAGGTTTCCAATTTTACTAGTGAATTATTTCCTGATGAAGTTTCGTTGGCACTACTATATTGTTATTCTACACCGGTCAGTCTCATAGCTATAGGTATGTGCTACTGACAAGGATCTAAAGAAATGTTAGATATTTGCAGTCTTTTCTTTTGCTCACTGAACTTACTTAGATATTTGTGCTAATAGGGATATCTTAGTATGAAGGGATGACAAAGTTGGAAATGACCCACGAACTTTAACATGAACCTAATATGTGAGTTTGGGTTAAAAAAAAGTGTGGGGTTTATGTCCACTTGATAATGATATGTAAAAACAAATAGTGTTTCAGGTTAATCCGGTGACCCAAGGATAACCTACTAATTTTTTTTTAGAACTTAATGAGTATTTAACCTAAGACCTCATAATCCTCCTGTATATAACCCAATTACTCTAACCAGAGCCCTTTACCTAATTTTTTATTTTTAAATTTTATTTTTATTTTTAAAAGAAAATAGGGTTTACAAATATACTCAACAATCACCTGCTGTTTCTCAATGCATTCGCGAACAAAATGATATCTAGTATCAATGTGTTTTGTACGATTATGATACACTGAATTTTTACTCAATACAATTGTAGACATGTTATCAACATATAGCTTCATTGGTTTCAACGGTTCTTCAATCAAACTTGATAATAGTTGGGCTAACCGAATACCTTGACAAGTAGCTCCAGTTAAAACTATATATTCTGCCTCACAGGAGCTTAAAGCAAAAACCTTTTACTTAGATGATGCCCAACTAACTGCACTACTCTCAAACATAAACACCATTCCTCTTGTACTTTTCATATCTTCATTACAACCGGCATGATTACTATCACTATAACCTGTCAACAAACTTTCTTTGTGATTTTCTTTGTAGTAGACAAGTCCATAGTTAAGAGTCCCTTTAAGATACCTAAGTACTCACTTTGCTGCAGCCAAATGTTCCACTATTGGTGCGTGTACAAGTTAACCTACTAATTGATTAGCTTTAGATGTAATTGAGGTCGAATTTGGAAACCAACCTCCAACCACCCTCGATTAATTGTTCGTGGTATTTTTTATATTAAAGTTGTTACAGTTAGTAAAGATCTTTGTAAGAAGAAGGTGTTTAGTTTAAAATTCACTTCTTTTTTGCCTCAGAAAATATTTGAGTCAGGTTGGGTTATATCGAGTCAACTTAGATGGATTATGTGTAAATTTTTTGAACAAGGTATAAACATGATTGTCACCCTTATACGTATGCTTAATTTCCCTTGCTAGTATTCTCTTTAATTTCATTTGGCTGGAACTCCGACTAAAATAGTTAGTTCTACTTTTATTACAGATCATTTCTGATTGATATTTTAAATTATACAAGTGTGCATATAACATTGGCGTCTAAAGTTCTACAATCTCTTAGGATTTAAGATTCGAAAAGGATGGATTGTGAATGTGAATGCGAGATCGATACACTATGATTCTATGGTCTATGATGACCCAATGAAGTTCAATCCCTCAAGGTTTGATGTAAGTTGAAACTTTTTTCAGAGAGAATAATGCAAGTTACTTGATGGAGACCTCTTACAATTATACTCGTTACAAAGTTAGAAACATAATAACTACACCTGTTTCTTCGTGTTGGTGTTATACTTATTGTGCATTTTCCTGAAAGGTATGAGATTGTGTACCAGAAAAGTAGCAGCCCAACTGAGGAGCACTTTTCTATATGGCAATGCTGTCAATAACTGAGCAAACTATATTCGACTTTATCTTTGCCTCTTTTTGAATGCTAACTTCTGATTTCCTTAAACAGAAAGACTACAAGCCCTACACCTTTATGGCATTTGGAGTAGGAGGGAGGATTTGCATGGGGATAAATCTAGCTAAGGCCATGATGCTCGTTTTTCTTCACCGGCTCATTACTACATACAGGTGGGTTTTGCACTTCTGCTACGATTGCTTTATGGGCTTTTACCTCGTTTTGTAGTCTGACTTTTTAAGATTAGATATTCGAAACCACAGTTTGGATGTCAGATATGTAATGATGTATACACGGTGAAAGGGGCTTCCTCTTGTAATTATTCATATAGATGCTGTTTGATGGGCTACAAACATGCTCATTTGCAGTAGTAAACTATAACCTAAACAAGCAGCATCTTAGTAAACTAAGGACAACGTAAGAAGCACGAATTGCATATGTTAACTCTTATTTCAAGGGTTTGGTTCAACCAAGCAGCCTCTTACTATGGTGGCGTTATTCCGTGAAAAGGGTAATTCTGGGGTTCTTGCTATCACGCGTTCACTATTTTAATTTGATAAGACTTCAACTTTTGGTTTCAAACTTCTTTTTTCCTTCTTTGTTAAGAAAAGATTCAAAACTATTCCTATCCTAGTCGTCCATCTTTCGTATAGTTTTATTTTACTGTTCTCGTCAAATATAATCAATCATATATCTTTACATTCTTGGAAGATGTTTGAAAACTCTCTTTTTTTTTGTGGGGATCAGGTGGAAGGTAATTGATCCTGATACAAGCTTGCAGAAAGGGGCTATGTTTCCAATGCTGCGAAGTGGGTGCCCGATTACTGTCACCGCGGTTAACTGTGGTAGAACCTAAATTCCCGTAAAGTTGCTGGTGAACTCGTGAATACAAATGATTGGCAGTAATATATTGAGAGAGGCGATATGTGGAACATAAATATATTGGGGTATGTGCAAAAGCCTCATTATAAACTTGGATATCAGATATGCAATGTCCTTTTAGGTTTCAAATTTCTTATCTGATTTTACTCGTATATAGGTCATCATCTATACTACCTCTGAAAAAAAGACTTTTTACTACTTGGATTGAATAAAATGAATCAGCTTATTTGTTTTCTTTGCACTTGTATGGAATATTTTTACTTTGTAATGTTATAGTGCTCCTGCTAGCGATCCATTCGCGGAACTCTGTTTACAAGAATGCTTAGTTTACCTAACTTATACGCGCCATGATCTGAATGGATTGTGGATCTATTCACCTCTTAAGCTTAGTCCGTCAGTATACCTAACTTTTAGGCATGCTCAGTTTACAAGACTTGAACTCTGTTTCTACACTTGAGCCATCATAAAATTCACAAAAGTAAAAGAATTAGATTCAAAAAATTAGCCCTAAGCGTTATTTATAGGAAAACTTAACACCTTAATATTCATCTACATTTTTATCCTATTTATCATTGACATGGAAATTTAACACCTCAAAATTTAGATTTCATAGTAAATATATCATTTTCACCTTAATTTTATCGTATAATTTTAATTTTTTTAGAACTTAATAAATATAAGAAAAAGGGGTAAAGTACGAATAATCTTTAATTATTTAAAAATATATATTCTACTAAACTTATTTGACATATAAAACATTTGTAATCATCCTCCGAATATAAATCATCACCAAACATGTCCTTAGTTACCATTAACGTTTTAAGCTTAGAGCATGCTTTAGAAATCATTCAAAGTAGAATTAATTTAAAATAAAAAAATCCATTTCCCAATTAAACCTCCATCATTCCTTCCTAACCTTCCTCCTCTCCTCAGACAAACTTGATCCATCCAAACTGTAATAATTTGCAACTTCCAATTCCATTCGTTTCGACCCGAACCGCTGAAGTCTCTGGAGGCCGCTGGAGTCGAATCGAATCGAATCGAATCGAGTCGAGTAGAGGCGTATCAACCGCAGAAAAGACAAACTACCGTGCGCCCGCCACTTGCTTTCCCCACTTTGCAGCCAACCAAAGTCAAGAGAAAATAAATAAAACTTGGTCCACAGAAGCTGCCCGACTCCCTCCTCCTCCACGGCGCTCGACGGCAGCCTTCATTCGCGTCATGCCCATTTCCGTGGCTCTCTCGACCGTCCTGGAGATGCCGCCGTCGTCCTTCCTCCTCTCCCCTGCCGCCCTCCTTCTCCCGCCAGCCGCCAAAGCGCTACCGCCCTGCGCATCCCCTCTACCCCCCGCTTCTCGAAGTCCGATCTTGCCACTGCGGCTCGGATCGAAATCCCGCCCCGGCGGGCGGTCCGCCGTCTCATCTTACCGAGGTGACATGACTCAGTTGCCCACTTTTCCCTCTCTCGCTCGCAGCAACGGTCTGGCGACTGAGGAGGACGACGAATTGGAGGAGGCAGAGGCGATTCTTCGCAGTGGGGCGTCCAATTCGGATTCGGGTTTCTCGTGGAACGACGTTGAGCCGGTTCTCAATCGGATGGTAGGATCCTGATTCTGACCGTTTCTTTCTAGTCTGTGTTACTTCTGTTATTCTTCGGATCGCCATTGTAAAAAAGGGAATTGATTCCTGGTTGTGATGGCACCAGAGCAAATGGGTGGTGGTGGGTCTCTTCGGGCTTGTTATTCTGTGGAAGCATGATGGAGAGGTCCTGTGGGCTGCAATGGGGTCGGTTATAAACGCATTGCTCTCCATCAAGCTGAAGACAATACTGAACCATGAGAGACCTGTTTCTGGATTGCGATCGGATCCTGGAATGCCGTCTTCACATGCGCAGTGCATCTTCTATGCAGAAGCATTTGCTATTCTATCGTGTGAGCTTTTGTTGATTGGTTAACTTACTGCGCCATATTCCTGAGTATTTGTTGAGCATATTATTTTTTGGTCGGTTATTTTAGGATCGTACCTTATATAGTATCTTTGCCTTAATTTGACGATGCATCACATTTTAGTTGACCTTATTAAAAAGTTGACGATTACTCATATCTCATTCAAGACCCTCTGACACAGCAGAAAGTTCAATGGTCACTTTTTCCTTCTTACTCTTACATTCATGGTCACTTTTTGAGTATTCATAAATTGAGTATCTTTGAATACCTAGGCATTTTGGATGGTATGCACTCATATTATTGAAGCCTTTTTTCTTCTTGGTCTTTCTAGAAACAGTTGGCATCGTTTTACATCTATTCATTTTGCAACTTAAACTTTTAGCTGTGTACAAGTGTTTTTTTTTGCTACCAGAATTATGCCTAGGAAGTAACACCTATCGATTCTTTATCCTGCAGTGGTCGATTGGATGGGCTTCAATTCGTTCACAATGACTGCCGGCGCTATTGCGTTAATTTTTGGCTCTTATCTTGTAAGAAAAGTTATACTATTTCCATGTTGCTTATCATGCCAAATATATCCTTGAATTTACCATTTTGATATGCTATAACTACTGACATATTCCTTATCTTTAGCAAATGAAGATATCAGATATATTTTTTTCCTTGTTGATGATCTATTCTTGAAAGCAATATCACCTAAAAATAAGTTAGAACAGATATCTGTTGGAAGTAAATTTTAAACAAAAAAGCAGAAAAAAAAGATTGGCAAATGTGCCTAAAAGACAGATTCCTAAACAGAATCAGGGAAGACGAAGATGAAACAAGTTAATGGCAGAATGAATTATTAGTTTGCATCGTCAGTCTGATAACTAAGAAATTTATCACCAGTAAGGTCTGGAGATTTTTTCAGAGTTTGGTAATCAAGGAGATCACAAGTACACCTGGACTTGCAGGCATGTTTTGTTGGTAAAAGTGCATTGAGATATACATATGGAGCTTTGTATTAGAATAGACCTAAAAAATACCTACTCCGCATTTTCTGTCCCCAGATAATTATCAGTGTGTTTTAAACCTAGATAATATCTCCTAAATTACATTTGCTCTGCACGAGAGTTGATGAGATAGCTGACTAAACCTTCCTGACAACAACCTTTTGTTTCATGTGTTGTACCAGTCATGGCTTCGTGTATCACAACGGCTCCACACTTCCAATCAAGTCTTGGTAGGCGCTGTACTCGGAACCGCCGTCGGCACTGCATGGTTTTGGCTATGGAATTCTTATGTATCGGAAGCCTTTATCTCATCTCCGTGGGTTCAGATTCTTGTAGTCACAGGCTCAGTAACCCTATGTGGAGCCTTCACGTTACACGTAATGCAAAACTGGCTGATGGATCAGCCATAGTCATAGAATGTCATAAACTTTTCTCATAATAATTTATTTTCAGATGATTAAGTAGAAATCTGTATCATGAGTTCGCTGGTAGGGTTAGTGATATACGTCTGTGTTCTGATTTGGATGTCTCAAGAAACATATAAGCAAAATACATGACGAGATGGATTGTTCTGCTCTCTAAATGTGCAAAGTTCTTATCTTAAATAGGCGTTAGATGCCTGACATTGATTTGTGAAGTTTCAAATGTATCATCTTTGTCCAAAAATTTAATGTGAGAGGTTGGAAGGAAAAGAAAGGAAGTCATTATCCCCGTACGGGATATTGCTAAACCCAAAAAGGAAGGAACAGAGGAAGAAAAGAAAGATGTCATTGTCCCCGAGTGAGAGTGAGATGAATTATTGAATAAAAGGAAGTCATTATCTTTGTTGTGCTAAAAAGGAGGAGGTTATTATCCCTGTACGAGATGATGCAAAGCTCAAGAATGAATGAGCGAAAGGAAGGAAAGAATTCATTATCCCCCTGCGAGGTCATGAATGATTGAATGAGTCAATAGAACAAAATAATGGAGTGCCCGCAATGAATGAGTGGATGAAGGAAGGAATTATCCGAGTACGAGAGGATGCGAAGCCGAAAAAGTAATGAATGAACAGTGAAGGGATTCATTATCACCCTATGGGATGATGCAATGACCAAAATAAACGAAGGAAAGGAAGGGAGGAACGAAGCCGTTATTGCATTCAGGTTGATGCAACACACAAAATAAGGAAGAAATGTATAAGGAATTAAGAAGGCATTATTCCGGCACGAGATGATGCAACGCCTAAATGGACGAATTAATAAATGGCAGTAGAGAGGGAATGGAATATTACAATGGGCAAACGCACTAGTCTGCATGTCATGTAGTTTGCATGAGTTAAGTTTGCGGAAAATTTTGATATTGTATGATTCAATTTAAATAGCGTATGAGTTCGCAAACCTACCTATGCATGCATTCAAGATTTATAAAAATTAAAATAATGACTTCGTTACGCCACGGCATTGAGTCAGTGGGCTGCGTCGGGCACGGCTCTTGGTGGGCCAGACCTTATGCTGCCCATGACCATGAGCGGAGCGGGGGGCGGGTTCGTTGAATGCCCCCCGACCTGAAGTGACGATTTGCAAGAAGTAACAAACCGATGATTAAAAAAAATTGAATGGCATGGGCGAGTTCGTTTAATTGGATGACGGAGAAGACGGACGCAGTTGCAGGTCTGTCGCCGCTGCTGCCTCGATCCAACTCTCATGGCGTTGGTTGTTCTTGCTCGATCCCTCCTTCATCATCTCTGATCGCCTTTGCATCCTGACGAGACGGTCAGATCTTGGAGCTCAGGTGCCGTTTTCTTGTTTCGGACCTCGCGACGGCGACGGCGTCGGCTTTCTGTTCATTTTTACGTTCGGACAAACGAGCATCCACGCTAGCTGAGCTAACTGTTGTTTTCCTTCTCCGAATCTCAGGGATCGCTTCTGCAAACCTTGAAAAAGAAGTCGGAGGACAGTGATTTTGATCTCCAGATCCATAATGGAGGGCGACGGTGCAGCAGCTGCTTCGTTTCCTCTGGCAAAATGGAAGACCGATTTCTCCAGGGGCTTCCAGTATTACTTGGATAAATCCACGCCTCATACGTCCGGAAGATGGTGCGGGACTGCCGGACTTGCAGCAATCTATTTCCTCCGCGTTTATTTTGCGCAGGGGTTTTATGTCGTCAGCTACGGTTTGGGAATATATCTGTTGAATCTCTTGATCGGTTTCTTGTCTCCATTGGTGGATCCGGAACTCGAAATCTCTGATACGCCGTCCTTGCCTACTAGGGGTTCAGACGAATTCAAGCCCTTTGTTCGGCGACTCCCCGAATTCAAGTTCTGGTAGCTTCTAGCCTGCTTTCTGTTTCTTCCTAAAATTTAGGCATTGTTCGAAATTTTCCTTCTATTACTTTTCTTCAATACAAAGCATATCTGCTTATATTTAAAACCTTAACACAATGTACCTTTTCCATAATTTTCTTAACTTCTCTACATGTTTCATGGTGATAATGTATTGTTGTGCAATGATAATTGAGGGATAAGCCATTGTCCTTTTTCTTCTATGTCGGTTGCAACTATCATTGCTTTGAGAGTGTGAAACTTTGATGACCAGATATAGCATTTGCCATTCATGATAAAATTCTTCCAAAATGGGAAAGAGAAAAAAAAGGTTCTTCTGTGACTCTATCTCTAGGGAAACGGCTAAGAAACTTGGTAGAAGTTTGCATGATATTTGTTACTTCAATTAGACACTTCTTTTGCTGTCTTTTTTTTCATGGAACTCGAAATACATTCTTTTGTTCCCCAATTTAATAAAGGGAGCCTACAAGGTAGGTTGATGTATTATTATTGTTATTATTATTATTTATATTCAAGTGTTTTAATAGCTTTATGATCGATCTATTTGTTAGCATACATTCCCAGGAACTAAAGTGCAAGATAGGTTATTATCTTGAATTTGGTGAACTTACTGTTAGGTTTGTCCCAATTTGATTGTTGACATGCTAACCTAATGTGTTGAACCATATGTTCAGGAATGCTTAAGCTCAAGCTAACCTTACTGACTCATGGAGCATTGTAAACCATAAGTGTCTTTAACTTTACAATTTGGGAGTAATTAGAATGTTGCGAACTCCCTTACTCTTGGAATTTTTTTTTTCAAGGGCCAACACAACCCTAGAATATGAGGCCTAACCTAGAATACCTAGTGGTGGCTCCACAATTCTGTCTTACTGATCCAGTCCTTGTGCTAGGACAATATCATTTTGCTATTGTCTGGTGTAACTGAACTTGTATTCAGAGATTGTATGTGCGATGCAATCAGCCTTTTGAGAACCATTCATGTCGTTGGCAGACATTGTTAATTCCACTTTAGTATGCAACTGCATCACAGTCAATCTAACACTTTTTTCAACTTGTCATGTTAGAGCACGGAAGACTATTCCAACTTCCATGCTATGACCTGAAATTTGACAAGACAAGTATACTTTCCTAATAGAAGGAGCTTATCATTACATGCTGAACAAATTATCATCTGTTTGTATTAATCCATATAACGAAAAATGAATTAGCACGAACTTTAAAGAGAGGACTGTTTTGTGCATGAACACTAGAAACTGGTACTGAATATAACAGTGCGTCAGTAATGCAAATGTAAAACTCACCATGCATCAGGCGTAGTTGACTAGGCAGATACATATCTATGTAAAAACTGTGAGCAATTAACCCTAAAATCATATGCCACAGGAATTAGGTAATGAGAACTTTGGTAATGTAATCTAAAAATATAGATATTTGTCATTTCATAGAATTGCTACTAGTTTTGCATTTGTGCAATTTTTAAGTTTTTGGCACGATATAGTTGAAAGCCTTGATTAGGCATATATAAAGTGATACCCCAAAGGACAAATGAGGCATTTGTATATCTACATATGTGTGCTACTATGTAATTTATTCCAAGTCAAGTTGTATTGCATTTCGATCATAAACTAATTTCGCATGCTTTACCAAATATTCTGAAAAATACTAATTTTATTGGAATGCTACACTGAATTACTTGTTTTATGTTTTGGTAGGCAAACGATCTCCATCTAGTTTACTTTCTGGATACCTTTAAAGATTTATGCATATTCTGCCATGTAGCAATAGATAGTCACAAAGTGTGTTTTACTTGTTCAGTTATAGATTTCACTGTTTTGTATTTTTGCCCTCTTATTGATTCTAAATATTGTCTATAGGACACTTATTTGACTCCACATCATTTCAGGTATTCCATAACAAAAGCTTTTTGCGTAGCTTTTCTGATGACGTTCTTCTCCGTATTTGATATTCCTGTATTTTGGCCCATACTATTGTGCTACTGGGTTGTTCTTTTCTTCCTAACAATGAAGCGCCAAATTGTACACATGATCAAGTATAAGTATGTGCCATTCAACATAGGGAAGCAGGTGAGTTCCAACCACTTCATATATTGTTTGATGAGATCTTTATGATGATGACATTTAAATGAACCAGTAAAGAAACCCCTGACCTAAACAGCGAGCTCCCGTAATATAGAAGAATCAATTGCCCATGAAGTATATTATCATCAACCATTTGGACAGATCCTATTTATGCAGTCTTCTATGGTTGAAACCTTCAGAAACTCCAATGATTTCAGATTCTTTTTCTTATGATTATCATGTTTTCTGATGCTTGCTGTTCGGTCTGGTCTGGTTAGTTTTATCATCTTATTTTCTGATGCTTGCTAATTGATCTGGTCTAATTGCTTTTGGATCAGAAATATGGAGCAAACAAGGGTTCCGGAACAAATACACCCAGGGATTGATATATTGTGGATTTGTGAATCTGATACTCCTGAAATGGTTCAAGTTAATGATTTACTCTTACTAGAAAATGACAACCTTATATGAGAACAGTAATTTTTGTGTTTATACAGTATCAATTTTTTTTTGGTTTCAGTAGTTACATTCGTAATACCTACTTGTTAATTAGGTCCGTTGCCATTTAAAAGCCTATTGGATTGGGAATATTAATTGATTATTTTTTTATTTCAATGCCACATGAAGTGAGATTGTATTCCCTATTTGTTTGTCTGTTTGTTTGTTTTCAGCAGCCATAGTTGAGGGTAATCCACAATACATTTCTCTTCACAAAGGTAGCTTTTTGACCACTAAAGAATACATGCCGTCGGTTTGGCATCGCTTGCATTTTGACAGTGAAGTGTTTTAACCAAAAAAACAAAAAATGCATTTAGCAAAATAAATGAGGATCGAAAGTGCTGCCAGTTGAGTAATAGATTTTTTTTAAGATTAAAACATTATTGAAATTGTATAAATTATTATTTTTTATGAATATACGTGGTTTTGGCTATTTCAAATATTATCTTCATTTGACAAACGGCACCCTGTTAATCTCAGTGTTCCCTGAATTTATTTTTTATTATTCAATAAATATATTTCTTCACCTATGATTGTTATTAGGTTTTTTAATTTATATAGATAACTTACGTTGGTTCATCTTTTATATATATATTTTTTATTTTCATAGTTTAAAAGAAAAGCACCTTAAAAGGGGTGTAGAGAAAAATTGTGGATTACTGCTCACATAATTGGTAATTAGAAGGAGAAAGTGCATCGTCACTATGCCTCTTAATTAGGTGGCATCTCCTAGGTGCACACGATTTGACATTTTTCTCAGTGAATCAATTCTAAAAATGTGATGTTATTTCAATTTTTTATTTGAAATGTTGGGCGCACTAAAACTTATTTAGGAATCTGGGTATTTTTTACCACATCAACGTACACGTGGCATTTAAAATTTATTTCTTTACCCTCAGAATCTCTCTCTGCCACCAAAACTGGCCACCGACCTCACGTGCTTTAGCACGGGTAAGTTCACAATTTTTAAAAAAATTACTTATTTTTTTAGAATTTGACGCAAAATGAACTTGCGTTACGGAGATAAATTGCTTTTAGAAATTACTAAAATTATTTGGAGATGTGATCTAGGAATATTTTTTATCTGATTAAATTAAAATTTAGAAACCGATGTCAAATCGATGAACTTCTAGCTAGCCATTCATTTCAGTTTTAGAATTAAAAAATTTAAAATAATTTGGAGACCAAATTGTGAATCTATTTTATTCAAACTGAGTTTATAGATAAAAAAATCTTAAACTAAAATTATCCTCATAACGGTGGAATCAGTTTTATAAAATTTAGATTAAAAAAAATCACCACTCGTACACTAATAATTTATTGAATTTAATTTAAAATATAAATTTAATTCAACAGAATGAATTTTACCGTCGCAGCTCAGAATAATTTTAAAAGAAAACAATTATTCTAATATCTTTAAAAGTACAAGCTTGTTGAACATTTATCGATGTAATATCAGTTTACAAATTTTAATCTCAAATGCAGAGTGAATCGGATAAAAACGATTCCATTCATAAATTTTAATTCCACGATCACATCTCCGAATAATTTTAGTAATTTTTTTTTTAAAATTATCCGTAAACCCAAGTGTTAATCTCTTTGGACGATCACCGATGTTACCTTAAATTTTTTTATATAATTTTTAAAAATTTCAACTTATCCGTGCACAGCACGTGCAGTTTTGGTGGCAGAAAGAGATTTCGAGATAAATAATTAAGTTTTAAATGCCACGTGTAGGCTGTCGTGGCAAAAAAAAAGCTAGATTCCTACATGATAAATTTAGGGTACCCAACATTTCAAATAAATAATTAAAATAACTCCATTTTTAAAGTCAATGCCAAACTGGCTTGGGTGGTCCCATTTCAAACAAAAGTATATGACTTGGGTGGCCCCAGAAGTGGCATAAAGTTAATATAATTAACTCCTCAATTGCTCATTTTCTTCTCATACAAACTTCTTAATCCTCTCTAAACCCACTAAATTACAATATTAATTTCCCTGCTAATCGATGAGGAAGTTTAATACAATATAATAATGGTTGTATGACTATTAGAATTAATTATTTTCCCTTTTGGTGAGATTAGATTGAATAACTCTAACTAAATATTAACACTAAAGCATAATAAACAAAATTTATATACAAAAAATCCAAAGGGAAAACAGTTATTGGATCAAAGGAGAATATATATAATCTTGGCTGCTAAATCTCCATAACCTTAATAAAATTATGAATGCATAATAAGAAAAAAAAAACTCACAACAGTTGGAGTTAAATGAAAATAATTTACCTCAAACTAAAATAAATAGTTGAGAAGGTATCCAACTTGTCCACCACCGTATAGACTCTTGATTAAAGATCATATTATTTAGTTATTTTGATATTTAATGAAGGCTATGAAGTTGCTAAACTCCAGTAGAAATTTTTTTGATCTCCTTTGTTCTTCTTATTTCTCTCTTGGGATGTGTTTTAATGCACAGCTTTGACTTGACAATTTTCACATGAATTTTTTTATCTATATCTTAATAATCTCATTGTGCTTTAATAAACAAAATTAATTTAATTTAATAACACGTCAAGAGGACATCGTAGATTTAAAACTTATAAAACTTATTTTTTAATTTTAAATATTCTTTAATTAATATTTATGATGTCTAGTATTAAACTTTATAATTTAACTAGCTAAGAACTAAGATGAATTTACCTCATAAAATTTTTGATGGCCGATAGGTTATATATGTTTGGTTCTACCCTCATTAGGGAGTTATTACATAATTTGATCAGAACAAAAGTAACAGATACGATACATTTGCCATAACCTCTTATTGATCATATGTTGGTAGAGACTCACAAAGTTAATGATAAATTTTAATAAGGTGTGTGAATATAAACCGTATACAAATAGTAGTTCTGTTGTGGCACAAAATCTACTGGACTTATTGCCATCGAAGGACGCTCATTAGGGAGATAACTCTCCATTTTCTCTATGCAGATC
Source organism: Thalia dealbata (assembly GCA_030544415.1). Lineage (NCBI taxonomy): Eukaryota > Viridiplantae > Streptophyta > Magnoliopsida > Zingiberales > Marantaceae > Thalia > Thalia dealbata. The sequence goes on from CM060454.1 coordinate 7,063,147, forward strand.
ACCAGCATCAGCAATCAATCATATTGGAGTGAAGAAGCGGTCCATGGCTTGCTCGATCATCATCTCTGGGGTTATGTCCAATTCATCATTCAAAAAGAATTGGGTTATCCTCGCATGCTCAAGGAGCAACCTGCGGCAGCTACGAGGCACCAGGCTTGGCTTTAATGTCTCATGCACCAACTCATCGAAGGCTCCATCCATGTTAGCATGGAGATGCTCTAGTGCTTCTTCCGCAGTGCACTTCTTCTCTTTCTCGCTCAAAGAAACTGCATTCCTCTCATATTGACCATGTGGGTTCTGAAGTAAAACAACAGGTTTTCAGTATTTTATATGAAAACTACTCAGACTAAAGAAAGAAAGGTTATCTTATTTTTAGTTCACTACTGTCATCGAGATATATATACCTTGTGCATCTGAACATCGATGAACAGTCTCAAGAACAATGAGAGCTGGTCCTGTATCACAGACTGCTCATTCAGGCATAAAAGATCGAATTCTTTAAGGCGCTCCCCCATTATGAACATTGCTGGAAGTACTCTGATGGCCACACCTAGTTCTGCTTTACCATGCTCCATATATTCCTTTAAAGACACATCACTTGTTCCTTCTTTCATCTCCCTCTGCTTCATGTACACTTGCATTTGCCTCCTTCTCTGATATTATATATGTTAATGTGAACATAATTATTTCCACTATTTTTCCCGATGATTGTCTACTTTGGCAAACAAAAAAATTGTCACTATCTCCATAAGATGATGACTTACAAGTTCATGGAAATAGGGGAACATGTCCTTTCCTTGGCCTTTGCTTGCTTTCCCTGCTAGTTCATTCAGAGCAATTTGCATTACCTTGAATGCTGCTTTCGCTTGAACGGGAAGCGAAGCAATCAGTGATGGATTCCACCTGCACATTAATTACCCGACGAGCAGTTAATTAACCAAAGTATTTTCTCAGCTTGGGAATTGAATAAGCAAACTTCTACTCTATACTCACTGCTCAGCTGCTTGACACATTAATTGCAAGTCATCGACGGATTCGTGGTTCTCAAAGAGATCCTTGAGGACATTCTCAATGGCGTTGCATTTGGTGTAGGCGATCCTGCTCTCTGAATACTGGGGTTCATAGAGAGTTGCAGATATGGCAAAGTGAATCTCCTTTGGAGACAGTGAAGTGATGGATGGGTTAACGAGTCCGGAGCAACTCCACCATCTGAACGCAAATATATATAATCACACCTAGAACTTTAAATTCCCCGTATGTTCCAGAGATAGTTGAACAGTTTACTGGTGGACTTACTGAAGGATGGAATTCATCTCCTCCTTGTACATATTTTGTAGCCTATTGTAGTCCAACTTGGCAAGTTCCAGGTATCTTGGATTATTCACACAGGACATCCTGAAAATATAAACTGTATATGTTGGCTTGGGAAAAAAAGCAGTGAGAATCAAATGCTTAAATTACTGGGGAGCAGTGCGATTAATAAGTAATGTACCAGTAAATAGTCTTGGCAATCCACACATCGTCCTCTCCGTAGTGGTCAATGAACTCCCTTGCTTCAAGCCTCTGGAAACTCCTCCTCCAGGGGTTCTTCAGGACATGAGCAACCTGCAGTTGTTGTTCATCAGAATCATTACCAAGACCAGAAAGGTTCACCGGTATGCCTTCCGTAAAGAACTAGAAAGAGATCGACGATAAGGAAAGGAGGATCGAGTTCAAAATTGAGTCGTACCTCTTTGTCCAAAGCCTTCTTCAAGGACCACTTGTCATCCACTTGGTCGTTCTCTACGCAACTCGTCAAGTAATCGTGAACGAAAGCTCTGGCTTCCTTCATTATCTTCTCACCAGGGAATGCGAGGTGGGAGAAGCGATACAAGTTGAACATGTCCGAAATTCCACGATGCGTCTGTCCCGGGAAGCATATGAAATTTCCGTCGTTGTCTCTGAAGTACTCGAGAAGGTCTGTGCTGCAAAAATGGCAGCATTCGTGAATGCTTTCAGGCATGGGCAATCGATACGTGGAAATTAAGACAAGGCGGAGCTAGCATTCACCTGATGAGACTGGGTAGCCGTGTAGCCTCATCAGTCTAAGGGCCATACAAGTGTCATCAACGTCAGGGACTGGATTGTCCCTTCCCCAAGATACACCTTGTTTTCCCGTGTTCCTGTAGATAAGAAAACAAAGTCATAGGTTAATCCAAACAGTAGGGGGACAAGGACGTAGGGGGACAAGGACTAAGCTAGAACAAAGCCATGACTACAATATGAATTGCTTACTTATAAACGTAATCGAGAGTATCGATGATTTCTTTGGTAAAGTGGTGGTCGATTCCGAGTCTCTGGATGGTGTCGATAGCCCAAATGCGTTCTAAAAGATCAATCGGGTACTGGCAAGGCGCTGATGGTGGTAGTAATTCAATTCAGTTAGCAGAAAGAAATTGGAGATGGTGAAAGAAAGGCGTTTCTTGTATGATGTATATGTATCTCACCGTTGTCTCCAAACTTATCCACTATGTAGGTCAAGAATTCCAGGCACTTCTTGTCGCCGGTTCTCATGTAGGCTGCGGCGGTGGCGGAAGGAGAACTTAGGAAACTCCCATCTGCAGATTGAAGCTTCAAAATATTCTCCCATTGAACCACTTCTTGGAACGCTTCAAGTGTGTACAAAAGGGTGGTATGCACTGAGTGCATCACCTGAACTGGTATTCTGCAGCCAGTATCTATCTAGCGTTAATTGCAAATTACAGTATAATTTTCTTTGGAGAAAAATAGTTAATGATCAATGAACCTCTGGATGCATTAGGAGCAAGTAATTTACCTGCTGATCTTCTTCTCCCTGAGCTTGATAATCTCTTGCAAGCAAGGAAGGTCGTAGGGAAGATCAATCCCTATGCTCTTGGCCTCATTCAGCATCGCCGGAAATGCAACCTCAAAACCGCAAGTGATGAGAGACTCGCTTTGCTTGTCGAGTTCTTCAACATGGTTTCTCAAGAAATCGAGACCTGTTCGTATCAATACATCTCTGATGAGCACTAATATGTCTCAAATAATTGATGGACTGTGGCTTGATTTCTGAAAGTCCCGACGTCGATCGATTAAAAAAAAGAAAAGAAAAAACCTTTCTCGATGTGCTCGTTTCCCGTGTTCCATATTTTGAGAGCAAGCACACAAGCTAGGGTGCAAACTAGCCTGTCGTAGAGGAGGAAGAAGCTGGGCTCGCCCCATGAGCCATCTTCTTCCTGGTTCTTGAGAATCCAGTCAAGAGTGGCAGGGAAATGGGGCCTGGTTGGGTCATCCGCAGATGGAATTCTTGCAACCCAGGCAGTGTCGTAAGCCGAAGGACTTGTCTCGCCATCGTTCATCGATCGAAATATCTCTTTGATTTCTTTCACTAACGTTTCAATTCTCTCGCTCTTCTCCTTCCCTCCATCCACCTACGCAGCGTGCAGTTTTAAAACGATCGTATGAAATTTATCAACAAATTATGAAGCACTTCCCGCTTTTAGTAGCATTCACGGTGGCGGTGGAACAAAATGGACAATCGTAAATTATGAAGAAAAAAAAAACTGAATTAATTAGGATTCCTGAAATATATAGGGTGTACGTACGGGGATGGTGGGGGCCGGAATCGATAGTGGCATGACGAACTCCTCCTGCATCTCAACTTTTGAAGCTCCACTTGCTTTAACAGAAATTTTAACACCTGCACATATTATGCATAACTTTAGCGGCGTCAAGGAATTCATCCAAACGTTGCTTTTTTTTTTGATAAATTTCCCCTTTCTGTATCAGCTCCGGAAAGGAGCAGGTAGCATCACGGAATTCATCCAAACGTTGCTTTTTTTTTTGATAAATTTCCCCTTTCTGTATCAGCTCCGGAAAGGAGCAGGTAGCATCACGTACCTTGTTGCTGCTTGCTACTGATCCACGCCTTCCTCCCAGCCGGAAGCAGCTCTCTGCCATTGCGGCCGTGGCCGCTCTGGTAATTGCACGGCCGGACAAGGGCGCCGAAGCGCCGGCCATTGCCCACTACTCCCGACGAGGACGTGATCATCAGGCTACAGATGGAGGGGAGGTGGCGGGTGCCATTCGCCGGAAGAAGGCAGAGCATGCTCTCCATGTCCGATGAGTCCGAGAGCACCAGTTCTGCTACTGCAATTATTTGAAGGAAGAGTATCAATCATTCGATCCTAGTCCGATAGCATTTCAATCATTTTGCACTGGAGAGATAAGGATCAATTGAAAGGGAGTTAATCTTATCAATATAAGCATTAAGCATGAAGCAATCTCAGCTATGAAAGCTTGAGAAATTTGGCTTTAGTTTTTCATTATCTTTTTATAATAATTAAAGAGATCATATGATCAATCCAAATATTGCAGGAGATAGTAGATCCACCCACCGACTTATTGGGAGGTTTGAGGTGAATAAATGTTTCTTTTTTCCCTCTCAGCTATGTCCTCCGAATCCGATGCATCATCTCCTCTGCCAACGTTATTGATGTAGTCTAAACTTAAATTTAATCAGAACGTGGATCACGCGCTACAAAGAAATATTATCCAGTTAATAAAATAATAAAGGGAGAAGACGCATTTGTGATAATTGATCTATTCAATATATATATATATATCTGCGGTTCACCTGCGCTTTCTACTCTGCTGATGGTGTTGACTCTGCATAAATCCAAGTAATAATTATTTCAATTTATTGTTTAATTATCTAGAAGGAACTCGTGAATGGATACAAGTATCGATTAGATAATTAACATGGTAATAAAATTTTAAATATTTTATCAATTTAACATGCTTGAATATAGAGTACATAACAATGAAATAGAGCACAGAGTGAATGGAGACGGGCATACCAACACTTTCATATTTAATTCAAGTTGAACCGTATCGACATTTAATTGGACTCAAGTACAGTCCAACATCTTTGATGTTCGTTTGCAGACTAAACAAACCAACCGATCGAACATTATAATAAATTAAGCTAACTTAACTTTAGACAGCATCTTGGCATTAAAGCTGGGCCTGTTAACGTGCTGCAGCCACAACTCTCAATTTTATCTTTGCTGGATCACCGGCAGCATCAGCAATCATATTGGAGTGAAGAAGCGGTCCATGGCTTGCTCGGTCATCATCTCTGGGGTTATGTCCAATTCATCATCATTCAAAAAGAATTGGGTTATCGTCGCATGCTCAAGGAGCAAACTGCGGCAGCTACGAGGCACCAGGCTTGGCTTCAATGTCTCATCCACCAACTCATCGAAGGCTCCTTCCATGTTAGCATGGAGATGTTCTAATGCTTCTTCAACTTTGCACTTCCTCTCTTTCTCGCACAAAGAAACTGCATTCCTCTCATATTGCCCATGTGGGTTCTGAAGTAAAACAACAGGTTTTCAGTATTTTATACTCACACTAAAGAAAGAAAGATAATCTTATTATTAGTTCACTCCTGTCACAGATAGATAGATAGATATATATATACCTTGTGCATCTGAACGTCGATGAACAGTCTCAAGAACAACGAGAGCTGGTCCTGCATCCTCGACTGCTCATTCAGGCATAAGAGATCCAATTCTTTAAGGCGCTCCCCCATTATAAACATTGCTGGAAGTACTCTGACGGCTACACCTAGTTCTGCTTTGCCATGCTCCATGTATTCCTTTAAAGACACATCACTCGTTCCTTCTTTCATCTCCCTCTGCTTCATGTACACTTGCATTTGCCTCTTTCTCTGATATTATACATGTTAATGTAAACATCATTATTTTCACTATTTTTTTCCTAGGATTATCTACTTTCACCAACAAAAAAAAAATGTCACTATCTCCATAAGATGATGACTTGCAAGTTCATGGAAATAGGGGAACATGTCCTTTCCTTGGCCTTTGCTTGCTTTCCCTGCGAGTTCATTCAGAGTATCTCGCATTACCTTGAATGCTGCTTTCGCTTGAACCGGAAGCGAAGCAATCAGTGACGGGTTCCACCTGCACATTAATTACCGGAAGAGCAGTTAATTAACCAAAGTAGTTTATCAGCTTGAGAATTGAATAAGCAAACTTCTAATCTATACTAACCGCTCAGCTGCTTGACACATTAATTGCAAGTCATCGACGGATTCATGGTTCTCAAAGAGATCCTTGAGGACATTCTCAATGGCGTTGCATTTGGTGTAGGCGATCCTGCTCTCTGAATACTGGGGTTCATAGAGAGTTGCAGATATGGCAAAGTGAATCTCCTTTGGAGACAGTGAAGTGATGGATGGGTTAACGAGTCCCGAGCTACTCCACCATCTGAACGCAAATATATATAATCACACCTAGAACTTTACATTCCCCGTATGTTCCAGAGATAGTCGAACGGTTTACTGGTGGACTTACTGAAGAATGGAATTCATCTCCTCCTTGTACATACTTTGTAGCTTATTGTAGTCCAACTTGGCAAGTTCCAGGTATCTTGGATTATTTACAAAGTACATCCTGAAAATATAAACCGTATATGTTAGCTTGGGAACAAAAGCAGTGAGAATTAACTGCTGAAATTAGTAGGGAGCAGTGCGATTAATAAGTAATGTACCAGTAAATAGTCTTGGAAATCCACACATCGTCCTCTCCGTAGTGGTCAATGAACTCCCTTGCTTCAAGCCTCTGGAAACTCCTCCTCCAGGGGTTCTTCAGGACATGAGCAACCTGCAGTTGTTGTTCATCAGAATCATTACCAAGACCAGAAAGGTTCACCGGTATGCCTTCCGTAAAGAACTAGAAAGAGATCGACGACAAGGAAAGGAGGATCGAGTTCAAACTGAGTCGTGCCTCTTTGTCCAAAGCCTTCTTCAAGGACCACTTGTCATCCACTTCGTCGTTCTCTACGCAGCTCGTCAAGTAATCTTGAACGAAAGCTCTGGCTTCCTTCATTATCTTCTCACCAGGGAATGCGAGGTGGGAGAAGCGATACAAGTTGAACATGTCCGAAATTCCACGATGCGTCTGTCCTGGGAAGCATATGAAGTTTCCGTCGTTGTCTCTGAAGTACTCGAGAAGGTCTGCGCAGCAAAAATGGCAGCATTCGTGAATGTTTTCAAGCATGGGCAATTGATATGTGGAAATTAAGACAAGGCGGAGCTAGCATTCACCTGATGAGACTGGGTAGCCGTGTAGCCTCATCAGTCTAAGGGCCATACAAGTGCAATCAACGTCAGGGACTGGGTTGTCCCTTCCCCAAGATACGCCCTGTTTTCCGGTGTTCCTGTAGAAAAACAAAACAAAGTGAAAGGTTAATCCAAACAGTAGGGACAAGTACTAAGCTAGATCAAAGTCATGACTACAATAAGAATGTATGTACTCCATTGCTTACTTATAAACGTAATCGAGAGTATCGATGATTTCTTTGGTAAAGTGGTGGTCCATTCCGAGCCTCTGGATAGTGTCGATAGCCCAAATGCGTTCTAAAAGATCAATCGGGTACTGGCTAGGCGCTGATGATTGTAGTAATTCAATTCAGTTATCAGAAAGAAATTGGAAGTGGTGAAAGAAAGGCGTTTCTTGGATGATGTATATGTATCTCACCATTCTCTCCAAACTTATCCACTATGTAGGTCAAAAATTCCAGGCACTTCTTGTCGCCGGTTCTCATGTAGGCTGCGGCTGTGGCTGAAGGAGAACTTAGGAAACTCCCATCTGCAGATTGAAGCTTCAAAATCTTATCCCATTGTACCACTTCTTGGAACGCTTCAAGGGTGTACAGAAGGGTGGTATGCACTGAGTGCATCACCTGCACCGGTATCCTGCAGCCAGTATCTGTTGAAAATTAAATTTGAAATTTATAATTTTTATATTATCTAGTTCTTAGTTTATGGTTCATATTTATTGGTTGATTTGGTTTATAATTACTTTAAAATGTATGGTTCATAATATTTCAATACTTGTAAATTTAGTGCTTAATTTAGCACTTTATTCAAGTATAAATAGGTGGTATGTTTCAAGGTTGTTAATTCACATTCAATACAATTGCTTCTATTTGAAGATAGTTCTTTTTGTTATTCTCTTCTATATTCTCTAAATTCTAAGTCATTGTGTGAGAGCTCTATATTCCAACAAAGTGGTATCAGAGCGAGGTTTTGAGAAGATTATTTGAAGATGTCGTCATCATCCTTTTCTTATCCATATCCGATGCTCACTTCTTTCAATTATGAGATTTGGGCAATTCGGATGAAGATGATTCTTGATGCCCAAGGTGTATGGGATTTTGTAGAAAAAGGTTACGATGAGCCGAGAGATAAAGAAACTATTTCTGAAGAAAGAAAAATTTTGGAGAGAGAAAGAATGAAGGATCAGCAAGCTCTCGCCGTCATCTATCAAGGCATAGATGATAATATGCTCCTGAAGATTGCGAATGAGACCACAGCGAAAAAAGCATGGGAGAAACTACAAATCTCCATCCTAGGAGTTGAGAAGGCGAAGAAATTACAACTTCAAACTCTAAGGGCTGAGTTTGAATCCTTCTCCATGACAGAAAGTGAGTCTATTCAAGACTACATTACCAGGTTTTCAGTAATTGTGAATCAGATGAAGAGCATGGGAGAGTCAATAACGGATGCACAAGTGGTGGAGAAAATTATGCACTCTCTTAATAAGAGGTTTGATCACATTATAGTGGCGATCGAAGAATCGAATGACACTGAAGTTATGACCATTGATGACTTAATGGGTCTTTGAGAGCCCATGAAAAAATGATGAATCAAGGCAAGTATCAACAAATTGAACAAGTCTTGCAAGCAAAAGATGAGCATACATCATATTTTGAAAAAAGAAATCAAGTTTCTATGACAATGTATTCAAGAGGACGAGGAAGAGATGCAGAAGCAAAGCTTGTTGAGTACAAAGAGGAAGATGCAGAATGCTCCCCACTTCTTATATTAAAAGAAGATCACGTGGATAAGTCAAGTATATAATACTTGGATAATGGACCAACATCATCATTTGAAGCATTAGAAAGACCAATTAAAACAAGATCTCTTGAAGATATTTATAATGAAGCCCAAAGGTTAAGGATGATATAAATTTATTTGTATTTATTGATCATGAATATTTGAGTTTTGAAGAAGCTCTAAAGAAAGATAATTGGAGTCAAGCTATGAATGAAGAAATCCAAGGGATAAAAAGGAACGGTACTTGGGAGTTAAAAACTTTTCCAAGTGGTCATCAATCAATTGGAGTTAAACGTGTATATAAGATCAATAGAGATCTTAATGAAGAGATGAAGAGATTAAACGTGTATATAAGATCAACAGAGATCTTAATGAAGAGATGAAGAGATACAGTGCAAAGTTTATATCAAAAGTCAATGAGCAAAAACAAAATGTTCACTATGAAGAAAATATTTTCAAAGAACCTCTCAAGTTTGATAGCTTTGAAAAGCTTAGACTGAAGCTCGGAGTTCAAAGTATTTCAAGTTTAAGGGGAAGTGTTGAAAACTAAACTTGAAATTTATAATTTTTATATTATCTAGTTCTTAGTTTATGGTTCATATTTATTGGTTGATTTGGTTTATAATTATTTTAAAATGTATGGTTCATAATATTTCAATACTAAATTTAGTGCTTAATTTAGTACTTTATTCAAGTATAAATAGGTGATGTAAGTGTCAAGGTTGTTAATTCCCATTCAATACAATTGCTTCTATTCGAAGATAGTTCTTTTTGTTATTCTCTTCTATATTCTCTAAATTCTAAGTCATTGTGTGAGAGCTCTATATTCCAACAGTATCTATCTAGCGTTAATTGCAAATTACAGTATAATTTTCATTATAGAAAAAAAGTTAATGATTAGTGAACCTCTGGATGCATTAGGAGCAAGTAATTTACCTGCTGATCTTCTTCTCCCTGAGCTTGATAATCTCTTGCAAGCAAGGAAGGTGGTAGGGAAGATCAATCCCTAGGCTCTTGGCCTCATTCAGCATCGCCGGAAATGAAACCTCAAAACCGCAAGTGATGAGGCTCTCCCTTTGCTTGTCGAGTTCTTCAACATGGTTTCTCAAGAAATGGAGACCTGTTCAAATCAATACATCTCTAATGAGCTCAAATAATTAATCGACTGTGACTTGATTTCTCAAAGTGTCGTCGTCGAACGATCAAAAAAGAAAAATAATACCTTTCTCGATGTGCCCGTTTCCCGTGTTCCATATTTTGAGAGCGAGCACACAAGCTAGGGTGCAAACTAGTCTGTCGTAGAGGAGGAAGAAGCTGGGCTCCCCCCATGAGCCATCTTCTTCCTGGTTCTTGAGAATCCAGTCGAGAGTGGTAGGGAAGCGGGGCTTGGTTGGTTCATCTGCAGATGGAATTCTTGCAACCCAGGCAGTGTCATAAGCCGAAGGACTTATCTCGCCATCGTTCATCGATCGAAATATCTCTTTGATTTCTTTCACTAAGGTTTCAATTCTCTCGCTCTTCTCCTTCTCTTCATCCACCTACGCAGCGTGCAGTTATAAAACGATTGTATGAAATTTATCAACAAATTATGAAGCAGTTCTCGCCTTTAGTAACATTCACGGTGGCGGTGGAACAAAGTGGACAATTGTAAACTGCCGGTCATAGAGTTGGAAATTTGCCACCACGGACCAGAAATTATGAAGAAGAAAAATATTGACTTAATTAGGAATCCTGAAATATATAACGTGTACGTACGGGGATGGTGGGCGCCGGAATCGATAGTGGTAAACCGAACTCCTCCTCCATCTCATCTTTTGAAGCTCCACTTGCTATAACAGAAATTTTACCACCTGCACATATTATGCATAAGTTTAGCGGTGTCAAGGAATTCATCCAAACAGAAAAAAAAAAAAATTCGTCTTTCTGGCTTTGCTTTTTTGTTGATAAATTTCGCCTTGCTGTATCAGGTCCGGAATGGAGCAGGTAGCAGCACATACCTTTTTGCTGCTTGCTACTGATCCACGACTTCCTCCCAGACGGAAGCGGCTTTCTGCCATGGCGGCCGAGGCCGCTCTGGTCATTGCACGGCCGGACAAGGGCGCCGAAGCGCCGGCCATTGCCCACTACTCCCGACGATGACGATGTGACCATCAGGTTAGAGATGAAGGCGAGGTGGCGTGTGCCATTCGCCGGAAGAAGGCGGAGCAAGCTCTCCATGTCCGATGAGTCCGAGAGCACCAGTTCTGCTACTGGAATATTTGAACGAAGAGGATCAATCATTTGATCCCAATACATACCTTCGTCCACAGTGAAGCATTTCAATCATTTATCACACCGGAGAGATTATCAGCTACATGGAGTCGTACCATCGCACCTATCTAATTCATAATTGAATTAGAGGATAACTGCTTGCCTCAGTAAATCATTATGCCCCTCTTAAGAAAGCAACGGATTCTTCTCCTTATTTTTTATATATACTTAAAATCATCACAGCGATTTCAATGCAAGTCGTTGAGAAATGGAGGTCGATCTGAGAATTACATCGAAGAAATTAAATTATTCGGTGAGTGTGGAGTCATCCGTTGAGAGGTCACGTTTAATTAATTAATAATGAGCATCATCTGACATGTATAATATTTCAGGTTTGCTGACGTCATTGATGCTGTCTAAACTTAAAATTGATCGGAAGGTGTGCTACGTGCTACAAAGAGAGAATAAAATAGTAAGGGGAGAAGTCGACGCATTCATGCTAATTAATCTATCCAATGTATCTAATGTCCTGGTGTTGTTGACTCTCTTTATATCCAAGTACTAATTATTTTAATACATTGTTTAATTATCTAGAAGGAACTTGTAAATGGACACAAGTATGGTAATAAAATTTTAAATATTTTATCAATTTAACACGTTTGAATATAACATCGAGCACAAAGCGAATGGAGACAGGCATACCAACACACACAGGCATGCGGACACACTTTCATATTTAGTTCAGGTTGAACCGCATGGACATTTAATTGGACTCAAGTAAAGTCCAACGTCTTTGATGTTTGTTTGCAGACTAAACAAACCAACTCATCCGGCATCATAATAAATTAACGTAATTTAAGACAGCATATTGGAATTAAAGCTGGGCCTGTGGACGTGCTGCAGCCACAACTCTCCATTTTATCTACTCTGGATCACCGCCATCAGCAAGCAATCATATTGGAGTGAAGAAGCGGTCCATGGCTTGCTCGGTCATCATCTCTGGGGTTATGTCCAATTCATCATCATTCAAAAAGAATTGGGTTATCGTCGCATGCTCAAGGAGCAAACTGCGGCAGCTACGAGGCACCAGGCTTGGCTTCAATGTCTCATCCACCAACTCATCGAAGGCTCCTTCCATGTTAGCATGGAGATGTTCTAATGCTTCTTCAACTTTGCACTTCCTCTCTTTCTCGCACAAAGAAACTGCATTCCTCTCATATTGCCCATGTGGGTTCTGAAGTAAAACAACGGGTTTTCAGTATTTTATACTCGGATTAAAGAAAGAAAGATAATCTTATTATTAGTTCACTCCTGTCACAGATAGATAGAGAGTTACATACCTTGTGCATCTGAACGTCGATGAGCAGTCTCAAGAACAATGATAGCTGGTTCTGCATCCTAGACTGCTCATTCAGGCATAAGAGATCCAATTCTTTAAGGCGCTCTCCCATTATAAACATTGCTGGAAGTACTCTGACGGCTACACCTAGTTCTGCTTTGCCATGCTCCATGTATTCCTTTAAGGACACATCACTCATTCCTTCTTTCATCTCCCTCTGCTTCATGTACACTTGCATTTGCCTCTTTCTCTGAAATTATATATGTTAATGTGAACATCATTCAGGCATTAACATACCTGGTTCTGCATCCTAGACTGATAGAGAGTTACATACCTTGTGCATCTGAACGTCGATGAGCAGTCTCAAGAACAATGATAGCTGGTTCTGCATCCTAGACTGCTCATTCAGGCATAAGAGATCCAATTCTTTAAGGCGCTCTCCCATTATAAACATTGCTGGAAGTACTCTGACGGCTACACCTAGTTCTGCTTTGCCATGCTCCATGTATTCCTTTAAGGACACATCACTCATTCCTTCTTTCATCTCCCTCTGCTTCATGTACACTTGCATTTGCCTCTTTCTCTGAAATTATATATGTTAATGTGAACATCATTATTTCCACTACTTTTTCCGATGATTATCTACTTTTGCAAACAAAAAAATTGCCACTATCTCCATAAGATGATGACTTACAAGTTCATGGAAACAGGAGAACATGTCCTTTCCTTGGCCTTTGCTTGCTTTCCCTGCGAATTCATTCAGAGTATCTTGCATTACCTTGAATGCTGCTTTCGCTTGAACCGGAAGCGAAGCAATCAGTGACGGATTCCACCTGCACATTAATTACCGGACGAGCAGTTAATTAACCAAAGCAATTTCTCAGCTTGGGAATTGAATAAGCAAACTTCTACTCTATACTCACTGCTCAGCTGCTTGACACATTAATTGCAAGTCATCGACGGATTCGTGGTTCTCAAAGAGATCCATGAGGACATTCTCAATGGCGTTGCATTTGGTGTAGGCGATCCTGCTCTCTGAAAACTGGGGTTCATGGAGAGTTGCAGCGATGGCAAAGTGAATCTCCTTTGGAGACATTGAAGTGATGGATGGTTTAACGAGTCCCCATCTGAGCGCAAATATATATAATCACACTTAGAACTTTACATTCCCCATATGTTCCAGAGATAGTTGAACAGTTCACTGGTGGACTTACTGAAGGATGGAGTTCATCTCCTCCTTGTACATATTTTGTAGCCTATTGTAGTCCAACTTGCCAAGTTCCAGGTATCTTGGATTATTGACACAGTACATCCTGAAAATATAAACTGTATATGTTGGCTTGGGAACAAAAGCAGTGAGAATTAACTGCTGAAATTACTAGGGAGCAGTGCGATTAATAATTAATTTACCAGTAAATAGTCTTGGCAATCCACACATCGTCCTCTCCGTAGTGGTCAATGAACTCCCTTGCTTCAAGCCTCTGGAAACTCCTCCTCCAGGGGTTCTTCAGGACATGAGCAACCTGCAGTTGTTGTTCATCAGAATCATTACCAAGACCAGAAAGGTTCACCGGTATGCCTTCCGTAAAGAACTAGAAAGACATCGACGACAAGGAAAGGAGGATCGAGTTCACAATGTTAGGAAATAAGCTTGTTTAAGAAATATGCATCGTATTATTTATTTTTATGCTTATTTTGTTTACATTTCCTATTTATGTTTGGTAGTTTTTATGTAAGGAGAAAGTGGAAGAGTGTTTCCTTTTCATTTCCATTACTTTCCATTATTTTGCATTGTAGTTTACATGTAAGGTTAGTTTTTCTTTAAATATGCATGAGGGAACCGTAGATGCAGCTCTCACAATTATTCACCTTTGTTATGAATACATACTTTGTTTTCTTCCTCCTTCCAACATTTGGTATCAGAGCCACAGGGTGTGGAGACCAGATGGAGAAGACCCCGATGTTTTCTCCAGTGAGTGGAAAGTCGCCCATGAGCAACACATCGGACACAGGAGGGCTCAGAACCTCTTCGGGAGGAGGAGGGAGCCTAGGTCTCTGTCCAATACTGAACAAAGAAGGAAACTACGCCATGTGGGCAGTCCAGATGCAATCCTTCCTTGATGCACAGGGTGTGTGGGAGGTGATCGAGCAAGAAGGAGGAGGAGATCTTCTAGTTGATAGAAGGAAAGATAAGTTGGCTTTATCATTCATTAATCAAGCTTTAGGAGATTAAATTTTAATTCTTATCGCTGATAAGAAGACATTGAAGGAAACATGGGATACTCTGAAGAGTCTCCATATGCGCAACAAAAAATTTCAAGATGCAAAGATGGATCAACTTCGTGGGTAATTCGAGTGGTTGCACATGACAAATTCTGAGACGATCGATGAGTACGTCAATCGACTCTCCTCCATCGTCACAGAATAAGAAATATTGGGCAAAAGGTAAAAGAGCAGCGAGTTGTGGAAAAGCTCCTTCGTTCGGTGCCATCCAAGTTCGATCTCATAGCTTGCAACTTGAAATAATTTGGCAACATACGAATGATGACGGTAGACTATGTGGTAGGCGCTTTAAAAACATATGAAGTGTGACTTCAATCATCCAGTCCCATTGGAGAAAAGTAAGTTCTGCTAACTCGAGCAGAGTGTGAAGCTAAAGTTCGCAAAAAAGTTTGCAGGTCGCGGGCATGGATGTGGGCGCATAGATGGAGGTTGGGGAAGTAGCTCACCTTCACCACATGAGAAGCCAAGAAAGATAAGTCACATATTAAATGTTTCAATTGCCAATGTTATGGGCATTATATTTCAGAATGCAAGAAAGAAGAGAAGATTTATTTGGCTGAGATTTTTAAAGATAAAGATCATACTCCCGAAGAATTTGAGGCCTCTTTGATGTTGATTAAAGAGCTCCAGCTGGTGGAGAATGTGCGTGCTGCTGTCGTCAGCAAGAAGAAAACTAAGTACGCCTCCCAATCCATGAAGATGCAGAGGACGATTTAGAACTTGATGCTAGAGATTGATGACACCAAGCAGTTGATTGATTTCATCTCGCCTCTGTCGAAGTGGAGCAGCAAAAGAAGGCGGCCGCATCAGAGTTCAAGTTCCAAAAATAGAACTGGGAAAAGGAGATAAAGCAAGCAGAGGATGAGGTCACGAACCTTGATTCAAGTTCTGCATTGCTGGTAGAGAACCCTCTCAAGATCGATGATGGGAGCATAGATCACAGCACCATCGAAAGCATCAAGAAAGAAAACAGAGAGTCATTTGTTTTGCTTCGTAGCATAAGTGCTGAAATTGTTGGAAAAGGTGGCTTGATATCCATGGGTGCTCCATGGAAGTTGGCACTGGAGATGGAGAGATCCACCATGGATGCCACTAGAAAGAGGGAAGCTTTAGTTTCTACCTATTTGCAGGTTCTCGAGACAACGATTGGATCGACGGTGGCTGAGATCGAGTTACTTTGGAGAAAGGAAGCGGAAGAGCGGCGAGGAGGTCGTAAGAGCTCATGTAGGGACCTACCAAGTTCTCCTGGGACTTCGTCTCGGAGGTCAAGTTATTTCTGCAAAGGGAAGCAGAGGCCAAAGTGAAATCCATGAGAGTGATGTTAGAGAAAACTCATCCAATATCTTATTTTATTTTTGAGAAAGTTGAAGTACAGGAGATTGACTCAATTCGACCTCCTATGGTGTCGCTGAAGGTGGTGATGCAAGACATCAAGTAAATGGTGGAGGAGAGGACCCTTGATAGTGGGTTCGATGAAGAAGGACCAAGAAATGAAATCATCATTTAATGAATTAGACTCTAAGATGTCCGAGGTATTTGATTCAGAAATCGAAGCCACAAATGTGTTTGAAGCTAACTTAGGTGATGATGCTGATTAGGTTAAATTCGACAAGAAGGTGAGAAAGTTCAAGGTCGAAAAGGATGAGTTCTATAATTACTATACTTGCTCAAATTTAGCCTGTTGTAAGATCAAGAGATTCAAGTTCTGAGCTTGTAGTGTTCCACCTGCAGTGGTGACTGTGGGTACATTCTTTCCAAATGCAAGGAAAAAAAATAACAAGCTTAGGAGAGAGATTGTTAGGAAATAAGCTTATTTAAGAAACATGCATCATATTATTTATTCTTTTGCTTGTTTTGTTTACATTTCCTATTTATGCTTGGTAATTTTATGTAAGGAGAAGTTGAAAGAGTGTTTCGTTTTCCTTCTATTACTTTCCATTATTTTGCATTGTAGTTTACATGTAAGGTTAGTTTTACTTGAAATATAAAGCATGAGGGAACGGTAGATGCAACCCTCACAATTATTCACCTCTGCTGTGAAAACAGACTTTGTTTTCTTCCTCCTTCGAACACACAATTGAGTAGTACCTCTTTGTCCAAGGCCTTCTTCAACGACCACTTTTCATCCACTTCCTTGTTCTCTATGCAACTCGTCAAGTAATCGTGAACGAAAGCTCTAGCTTCCTTCATTATCTTCTCACCAGGGAATGCAAGCTGGGAGAAGCGATACAAGTTGAACATGTCTGAAACTCCATGATGCGTCTGTCTTGGGAAGCATATGAAGTTTCCGTCTTTGTCTCTGAAGTACTCGAGAAGGTCTGTGCAGCAAAAATGGCAGCATTCGTGAATGTTTTCAGGCATGGGCAATCAATATGTGGAAATTAAGACAATGGAGCTAGCATTCACCTGATGAGACTGGGTAGCCGTGTAGCCTCATCAGTCTAAGGGCCATATAAGTGTCATCAACGTCAGGGACTAGATTGTCCCTTCCCTAAGATACACCTTGTTTTCCGGTGTTCCTGTAGAAAAGGCGTAGCTAGTGCAGCGTATTTGGGCTCTAGCCTCCTCTCCTAGCAGTCCGGCCGCCCACCGAGCTCGGACCTCCACTGCCAACCAGTCAGCTGCTGCAGGTTCTGGGCGAGGTCTGCCATGTCCGAAGAAGCAGAGGTTGTTGTATAGGTGGGTGGGTCGTGAGAAGAAGAAAAGGTTGTTGTTACAAAATTAGAGAAATCACAATAAGAGAGGAATAATTAAAATATCACAAAGATAATAAAAGATTAAAGAAGAAATATAAAATAGAAATTTTATTCACATAGAGCCTAAAGATACAATTTACTTGAATGCATATCATTTGAGATCTCTACATAGTCTATTTATAGTGGATACAAAATATTATAACTAATTAATAAAATATTATACTAAATAATAGATTAATACTAACCACTAATTATTAAGAAAATTATAAGTCATGCATTATTAGATTATTAATCGTAAAACTAACAATCTCCACCTCGATGAAGAATCTAATAATACTTCAATCCTCCACCTTAATTGACAAACTCTCAATATCTGGAAGTATTCTAAATTTCTTCCAACGCGGGTGGAGTAGCCATTGAACACTGAGCAGACTGATCTAGTTCAACTATCTTCTTAACTGAACTACGATCTTTCTATGCAATTTCTTCAATGGTCATACTCACTTCCTTTTTGATACGCCATACTCTATCCTCTTTAATATTTTTAGGATATTTTTGAAACATGCGTTTTGACCTCTTCTCAATTTTTTTATCATTTGTCGATACAAAAGCTGAAACTCCACCTTATCCGGTGAAAGTATAGTCAAGTGCACCAAGTGTAGGCAAAGAAATTAAATTATGCTACAAGTCAGAGACATGCCAAACATTAGATGATAATTTAATAGAGTTATCATGTAATTTAATTTTAATTATTCTGACGCCAATCGCTTTGCACGAGTTGTTGTTGCCTATATGAACTTTTCTACCTGTAGTTAGGTTATAGGTAAAAAACCAACTTCGGTGCGAGGTCATATGAACAGAGCATCCTGAATCGAGGATTCATTCATCTTTACTCCTTGAATAGTTCACATGGGCTACAAGAACATCCTCTAATTTGCTCTCCTGTTCTGCATAGGAGGCTTCAAATGTTTTATTGATATGCTCTCTTCTTTCATGTCGATGCTTGTTCTTTAATTTAAAATATTTAGCCTTAATGTGACCAATTTTCTTACAATAGTGACAAATTACATCTCTAGATCTTAATGTTAATCTAGATCCAAAATTGATGCTTTTACCAATTGACCTTCCTCTTGAGGTCAAAGCTTCACCATAATCGTTTCTTGAATTCTTCACGAGCTCACATTCCAGGAGCTCCCTTGAATGAAGAGCAGTGATCACTTATTCAAGAGTGATCAAATCCTTCCCATATAGCACCGTCTCTTGGAAATTTTTGAAGGAAGGCGAGAGTGAACATAACAAGCACATTGCTTTAAATTCATCTTCAATCTTCGCACTCATATTCTCCAGATCTCTGATGATTATTTGGAAGACATTGATGTGGTCACCTATTGAAGTACTTTATGTCATTTTAAAAAAAAATTAGCTTTTGTTGTAAAGCTAATTTACTTGTGAGCATTTTTATTTTGTATAAATGCTCTAATCTCTTCCAAAGCTTTGCTGGTGTGTCTTCGTGCAACACCTCTCGAAGACTTCATTTGACAAATAGAGGCGGATGATAGCAAATGCATTCACTTTAGCTTTAGGTTCTGATGGTTTGTCTTCTAAGATCGTCTCGTGAAGGTCTTCTCTTGCCAAAATGAATTTCATCTTGACTTGCTAAAATAAAAAATTAACACTTCGGTCAAGTTTTTCAATCTCAAACTTCATCATTGTCATTAACAAAAACTGTGATAAAAGCCTGGAAGCTCTGATACCACTTGCTACAAAATTAGAGAAATCAAAGTAGGAGAGGAATAATTAAAATATAACAAAGACAATAAAAGATTAAAAAAGAAATATAAAATAGAAATTTTATTCACATGAGCCTGAAGATACAATTTACTCAGATATATATATCATTTGAGATCTCTACATGGTCTACTTATAATGGATACAAAATATTATAAGCCACTATACTGAATAATAGATTAATACTAACCACTAATTATTATGAAAATTATAAGTTATGTATTATTAGATTATTAATCGTAAAACTAACAGTTGTTGCCTGAGGGGAGAAGAAGCAGATGGGAGATGGAGGGCGTGAGAAGATGTCACGCCCCGACCCACCTGTCGGCCACGTGGCAACCGCCGTATGAGCCCAACGGACCCATACAAGGCATCAAGTGATACATACCATCCATATACATCATTTATGCAGCGGAATTTACAATTTAATTATCTAACTCAACATTCCTAACACAGTCCCGATAAACCTACTACAATTCTATGAAAAAGACATCGAAAAATAAAAATAAACCCGTTGACGGACTCATCATCATCAAATCTCTCGGACAGTCATCTAATACACCTGCACACACGGGGAAAAGTGGTGTGCTCAGCCTTGCGGCCTAGTGCGAAATTACGGCTCTACCGAATAAAGAAATCAAAGGCTAGGAGGAATATTCTTGGATGCATTGGGTTCATTAAAAGTCATTTTCAGGTAATACATGTGAAGCAGATCATAATCGCAAAATAACTGTGTAAGCGTATACCACGTATAGCACTAGATGTCACCTACGGTGTCTCTAGTAGCTATGTCATCGATGTCACCGGAATGTCATTTATGGTGTACTATATCTATCAGTCTCAAGACTCGGGCTGCCAGCTTATGCTTAGTGAATACCCCAGCCAGAGGGCATCACGAAGCCCATCAGTGCCTTTTGTCTCTGTCTCTCCCTATGCCCGCTGCACTGATGTTGGCAGAGGTGACGGGTGACCCTTGATCACTCTCCTCTGTCTCGCTAGTCGCCTACGATGCCTCCCCTAGCGAAACTGTCGTGCCCTTACATCATCCCCGGACTCCGTAGGGGCAACGACGACTCGTGTAGTACTACAACACCATCCGAAGATGGGGTCACCATCAACAAGACCATCGACCACGACTAGTCGATATAATACAACCCTAGGATCCGGACTACCCATCTGATCGTCAAGGATGGTAGCCGTGTGGTCTACGGATCCACTGTCCAAGGCTATGTGGAGGGATGTCACCGTCCCAATCCCCGAGCAGCGATGCCTACCAAGAGGTGTGCAGACTAGCTGTCGCCGGAATGCTACTACCTCGGCGACATGTTTGCTAGGTTCTTATTTTGGTTCGTCCCGGCTAGCCATCTCAGGACTATCACGGTGTCGCCTAGACGGTACACGTGCGGGTATGACTTTTTGGGTAGGGACTCACTCCGTATATCCGATCTAATGTGACCTTGGAGTTTGTACAGTCTTTTCCCTACCAGCTCCCAGTATCTAAGCTATGCATAACCTCGGGAGTGGTACTCCCAGTATCTAAGCTATGCATAATCTCAGGAGTGGCGCCTAACGGGACGTCACCGTTTGACCACCGTCGGGACGCGGCGATCAACCGAGGCATATGGGAAAAGTCCCTTTTTCTGTCTAAGTGGCGGTGACGTCGTCAAAGGTTCTAACATGTCGTTATTTACTATCTATGTCTGCATGATAGGTATGCTAGCCTAGCATAGAAACATAATAAAATAATATTTAACATGTTTGACAAGATACTACGACATATTAAGACTAGCATAGAAAATCATAGTATATCATGCATGTCAGGTAAAGTAAATTAAACTAACATGCAAACATATCAAATCTTATCAAGCATTATATTTTATTATATTTAAGACATCCAAGAATTGTTCCTAAGAAAACCCCAGCGGGAATTCCCTAGCTTCAATAAATCCTACCATCGGAGAACCAACGCACCTGACTTGGCGGTTTACTCCTTGGAACCAACCTAAGATCCGTTCGCTGAATCTTTATTCTCTGACACTGTCTCGATCCACGTGCCATCATTTACGCATTTTATATTTTTCTGTCAATTATTCAACGAATTTTAATTCTCAATTCAGAAATAATTTCTCAAATCTCTCTTCACCACTACTCTTAGAATGATCTCTAGAATCACCCCAATTTTTTTCCCAAGTTCGCCGGAAAATTTCTCCGGCGGTTGCTGGAAAGTTCGCCGGAACCCTCGCCGGCGAAGTTCTTCGATCGGCACCAATATTGGTACCAATCGAAAGCTCTCTTCATGAGGATTCCAAAAATCATATTTGCCCCAATTTTTATAGCTCGTACGCGATCAATTTCACCGATTAAAATTTTGGGCGAAATTCCAAAGTTAGGGTTTTTAGCTCGCCGGCGGCCAATAGCCCTTAACTCCGGTACCAATGGATAGCTCTCATCAAGGAGAATCTATAGGTACCAAGTTTGCAAGGTTTCACGACCGGAATGGCCAGAAATCATCGGAGCAAGCTCCGGCGATCAAAACCCTCGCCGCCGACGCCTCTCACGCGATTTCTCCCTCATCTCTACACCAAATTTAGGCATCTTGGTATCAAAATGAAGAGGAGGTCGAGATCTACCTGTGGCTAAAATTTGGGAGCCTAATTCGATGTGGTTTCGCCGAAGCATCGACGGGAAAAATGGTCGCCTTCACCGTCGCCGCTGTGGAGGAGGAGAGAGAAGAGAGAGGGGGAGAGGCGCCGGCGAGCCCGCGCTCTGTGGGAAGAAAATGAAATATTTTTATTTTTTATTATTTTTTTTAAAATTAAAATCTTAAATTTTAATTAAATCTTAATTGTTTAATTGATCGATCAAACGACATCCAAATCACGATTCGTCTGCATCATTGGATTCCTTATAAAAATACTATCTGATGGTATAATTTTCACATCAAAATCTCATACTTCAAAAATTCATATGATTTTACAAATAAGTTTTTTAAAGAATTTCTTTTATGATTAAACCTTCCAAATACTAAAATTACTCTATTACTTTTATTTAAAAATCACGGATCTCACAGAAGAAATAGAGATTGAGGTTATTGTGTGGTTGGGTGGGGGAAGGAGAAGAGGACTGTCGTATTCTTGAGAATCCAGTCGAGAGTGGTAGGGAAGTGGGGCCTGGTTGGGTCAGCGGCGGATGGAATTATTGCTGCCCAGGCAGTGTCATAAGCCGAAGGACTTGTCACGCCATTGTTCATCGATCGAAATGTCTCTTTGATTTCTTTTATCAGCGTTTCAATTCTCTCCCTCTTGTCCTTCTCTTCTCCACCTACCCAGCGTGCAGTTATTAAACTATCGTATGAAATTTATCAACAAATTATGAAGCAGTTCCTGGTTTTAGTGACATTCACGGTGGCTGTGGAACAAACTGGAAGATAGTATACTGTCGGTCATAGAGTTGGAAAATGTCCGCCATGGACCAAAAATTATGAAGAAAAAAATATTAACTTGATTAGGATTCCTGAAATATATAGGGTGTACGTAAGGGGATGGTGGGGGGAATCCATAGTGGTAAGCCGGGCTCCTTCAGCTCAACTTGTGAAGCTCCGGTTGCTTTAACAGAAATTTTAGCACCTGCAAATATTATGCATAAGTTTAGCGGTGTCAAGGAATTCATCCGAACAGAATTTTTTTTTCGCCTTTCTGGCGTTGCTTTTTTGTCCATAAATTTCTCCTTTTATGCAAATCACAGCGATTTCAATGAAAGTCGCAGAGAAATGGAGGTCGATATGAGAATTATATCCAAGAAATTAATCAATGAAAGTCGCAGAGAAATGGAGGTCGATATGAGAATTATATCCAAGAAATTAACTCATTCGGTGAGTGTGGACTCAATCTATTGAGAGATCACGATTTAATTAATTAATTATTAGCATCACCAGACATGCATCGTATTTTCTCTTTTGCCGACGTCATTGATGTCGTCTAGACTTCAAATTGATCCAAACCGAAGGTGGGGCAAGTGCTGCAAAGAAATATTATACAGATAATAAAATAATAAAGGAAAAAGTAGACGCATTCATGCTAATTAATCTATTCAATATATATATATATATATATATATATATCTGCGGGTCAACTACGCAGTCTACTCGACGGGTGGTGTTGACTTTGATTACATCCAAGTAC
Source organism: Thalia dealbata (assembly GCA_030544415.1). Lineage (NCBI taxonomy): Eukaryota > Viridiplantae > Streptophyta > Magnoliopsida > Zingiberales > Marantaceae > Thalia > Thalia dealbata. The sequence continues at coordinate 7,086,610 of CM060454.1, forward strand.
TAATTATTTCAATACATTGTTTAATTATCTAGGAGGAACTTGTAATGGATAAAGTATCCATTAGTTAATTAATATGGTAATAAAATTTTTAATATATTATCAATTTAACATGATTGAATATAGAATAGATAATAATGAAATAGAGCACAGAGTGAATGGAGACGAGCATACCAGCACATAAAGTAATGTGCGCTGCATATTTAATTAAGGTTGAACCGCATGGACATTTAATTGGACTCAAGTAAAGTCCAACGTCTTTGATGTTTGTTTGCAGACTAAACAAACCAACTGATCCGACATCATAATAAATTAACGTAATTTGGACAAAATTTAAGACAGCATCTTGGAATTCAAGCTGGGCCTGTGGACGTGCTGCAGCCACAACTCTTCATTTTATCTACGCTGGATCACCTCCATCAGCGATCAATCATATTGGAGTGAAGAAGCGGTCCATGGCTTGCTCGACCATCATCTCTGGGGTTATGTCCAATTCATCATTCAAAAAGAATTGGGTTATCCTCGCATGCTCAAGGAGCAACCTGCGGCAGCTACGAGGCACCAGGCTTGGCTTCAATGTCTCATGCACCAACTCATCGAAGGCTCCTTCCATGTTAGCATGGAGATGCTCTAGTGCTTCTTCCGCAGTGCACTTCTTCTCTTTCTCGCACAAAGAAACTGCATTCCTCTCATATTGACCATGTGGGTTCTGGAGTAAAACAACAGGTTTTCAGTATTTTATATGAAAACTACTCAGACTAGAGAAAGAAAGGTTATCTTATTTTTAGTTCACTACTGTCATCGATATATATATATACCTTGTGCATCTGAACATCGATGAACAGTCTCAAGAACAATGAGAGCTGGTCCTGCATCCTAGACTGCTCATTCAGGCATAAGAGATCCAATTCTTTAAGGCGCTCCCCCATTATAAACATTGCTGGAAGTACTCTGACGGCCACGCCTAGTTCTGCTTTGCCATGCTCCATGTATTCCTTTAAAGACACATCACTCGTTCCTTCTTTCATCTCCCTCTGCTTCATGTACACTTGCATTTGCTTCTTTCTCTGAAATTATATATGTTAATGTGAACATCATTATTTCCACTAATTTTTCCGATGATTGTCTACTTTGGCAAACAAAAAATCGTCACTATCTCCATAAGATGATGACTTACAAGTTCATGGAAATAGGGGAACATGTCCTTTCCTTGGCCTTTGCTTGCTTTCCCTGCTAGTTCATTCAGAGTATCTTGCATTACCTTGAATGCTGCTTTCACTTGAACCGGAAGCGAAGCAATCAGTGACGGATTCCACCTGCACATTAAATTACCGGACAAGCAGTTAATTAACCAAAGTAATTTCTCAGCTTGGGAATTGAATAAGCAAACTTCTAATCTATACTCACTGCTCAGCTGCTTGACACATTAGTTGCAATTCATCGACGGATTCGTGGTTCTCAAAGAGATCCTTGAGGACATTCTCAATAGCGTTGCATTTGGTGTAGGCGATCCTGCTCTCTGAATACTGGGGTTCATAGAGAGTTGCAGCGATGGCAAAGTGAATCTCCTTTGGAGACAGTGAAGTGATGGATGGGTTAACGAGTCCTGAGCTACTCCACCATCTGAACGCAAATAGATATAACCACACTTAGAACTTTACATTCCCCATATGTTCCTGAGATTGTTGAACAGCTCACTGGTGGACTTACTGAAGGATGGAGTTCATCTCCTCCTTGTACATATTTTGTAGCCTATTGTAGTCCAACTTGGCAAGTTCCAGGTATCTTGGATTATTTACACAGTACATCCTGAAAATATAAACCGTATATGTTAGCTTGGGAACAAAAGCAGTGAGAATTAACTGCTGAAATTAGTAGGGAGCAGTGCGATTAATAAGTAATGTACCAGTAAATAGTCTTGGCAATCCACACATCGTCCTCTCCGTAGTGGTCAATGAACTCCCTTGCTTCAAGCCTCTGGAAACTCCTCCTCCAGGGGTTCTTCAGGACATGAGCAACCTGCAGTTGTTGTTCATCAGAATCATTACCAAGACCAGAAAGGTTCACCGGTATGCCTTCCGTAAAGAACTAGAAAGAGATCGACGACAAGGAAAGGAGGATCGAGTTCAAAATTGAGTCGTACCTCTTTGTCCAAAGCCTTCTTCAAGGACCACTTGTCATCCACTTGGTCGTTCTCTACGCAACTCGTCAAGTAATCGTGAACGAAAGCTCTGGCTTCCTTCATTATCTTCTCACCAGGGAATGCGAGCTGGGAGAAGCGATACAAGTTGAACATGTCTGAAACTCCACGATGCGTCTGTCCTGGGAAGCATATGAAGTTTCCGTCGTTGTCTCTGAAGTACTCGAGAAGGTCTGTGCAGCAAAGATGGCAACATTCGTGAATGCATTCAGACATGGGCAATCGATATGTGGAAATTAAGACAAGGCGGAGCTAGCATTTACCTGATGAGACTGGGTAGCCGTGTAGCCTCATCAGTCTAAGGGCCATACAAGTGTCATCAACGTCAGGGACTGGATTGTCCCTTCCCCAAGATACACCTTGTTTTCCGGTGTTCCTGTAGAAAAGAAAACAAAGTCAAAGGTTAATCCAAACAGTAGGGGGACAAGGACTGAGATAGAACCAAGCCATGACTACAGTATGAATTGCTTACTTATAAACGTAATCGAGAGTATCGATGATTTCTTTGGTGAAGTAGTGGTCGATTCCGAGCCTCTGGATGGTGTCGATAGCCCAAATGCGTTCTAAAAGATCAATCGGGTACTGGCAAGGCGCTGATGGTGGTAGAAATTCAATTCAGTTAGCAGAAAGAAATTGGAGATGGTGAAAGAAAGGCGTTTCTTGTATGATGTATATGTATCTCACCGTTGTCTCCAAACTTATCCACTATGTAGGTCAGGAATTCCAGGCACTTCTTGTCGCCGGTTCTCATGTAGGCTGCGGCGGTGGAGGAAGGAGAACTTAGGAAACTCCCATCTGCAGATTGAAGCTTCAAAATATTCTCCCATTGAACCACTTCTTGGAACGCTTCAAGTGTGTACAAAAGGGTGGTATGCACTGAGTGCATCACCTGAACTGGTATCCTGCAGCCAGTATCTATCTAGCGTTAATTGCAAATTACAGTATAATTTTCCTTAGATAAAAAATTAATGATCAGTGAACCTCTGGATGCATTAGGAGCAAGTAATTTACCTGCTGATCTTCTTCTCCCTGAACTTGATAATCTCTTGCAAGCAAGGAAGCTCATAGGGAAGATCAATCCCTAGGCTTTTGGCTTCATTCAGCATCGCCGGAAATGCAATCTCAAAACCGCAAGTGATCAGACTCTCGCTTTGCTTTTCGAGTTCTTCAACATGGTTTCTCAAGAAATCGAGACCTGTTCGTATCAATACATTTCTGATGAGCACTAATATGTCTCAAATAATTGATGGACTGTGGCTTGATTTCTGAAAGTCCCGACGTCGATCGATTAAAAAAAAGAAAGAAAAAAACCTTTCTCGATGTGCTCGTTTCCCGTGTTCCATATTTTGAGAGCAAGCACACAAGCTAGGGTGCAAACCAGCCTGTCGTAGAGGAGGAAGAAGCTGGGCTCGCCCCATGAGCCATCTTCTTCCTGGTTCTTGAGAATCCAGTCAAGAGTGGTAGGGAAATGGGGCCTGGTTGGGTCATCCGCAGATGGAATTCTTGCAACCCAGGCAGTGTCGTAAGCCGAAGGACTTGTCTCGCCATCGTTCATCGATCGAAATATCTCTTTGATTTCTTTCACTAACGTTTCAATTCTCTCGATCTTCTCCTTCTCTTCCTCCACCTGCGCGTATTTGGACACCGCAGATAAGCGTGCGGTTAGAATCGTATGAAATTTATCAATAAAGATGAAGCAGTTCCTGCTTTTAGTAACATTCACGGTGTCGGTGGTACGAGGTGGACAGTGGTATACTGCCGGTCGTAGATGTCGGTCATAGAGTTGGAGAAATTGCCACCATCGACCACAAATTATGAAGAATAAAAATACTGACTTAATTAGGATTCCTGAAATATAGAGGGTATACGTACGGGGATGGTGGGGGGAGTCCATAGTGGTAAACCGGACTCCTTCTTCAGCTCAACTTGTGAAGCGCCGATTGCTTTAACAGAAATTTTAGCACCTGCAGATGTATACATACTTGTATACCGTCAAAGATTTCTTCCAAACACAAAAAACTTCCATCTTTCTGGCTTTGCTTTTTCGTTGTTAAATTTCCCCTTGCTGTATCAGAATGGAGCAGGTGGCATTCTGCAGAACATACCTTGTCGTTGCTTCCTACTCCACGGCCTTCTCCCCTCCGGAAGCAGCTCTCTGCCTTGGCGGGCGAGGCCGCTCCGGTCATTGCTCGGCCGGAAAAGGGCGGCGAAGCTCCGGCCATTGCCTACTACACCCGTCGAGGACGGCGCGATCAGGTTATTGATAGAAGCGAGCCGGCCGGTGCCGTTCGCCGGGAGAAGACAGAGCAAGCTCTCCATAAGTGGATCAGTCTCTCTCCTCCTCTCTCACAGTTGATAAGTCGGGGAGCACGCACCAGCGCTCCGCTGCTAGCTGCTGCCACTGCAGTGGGGGTTGTTTCGATGCCGGGGAGGGGGCGGGGTGGCCTTTTCTTTTTATATGCGGAGTGGGGAGGCCAGGCCGGGGCGGCGCGGTAAACGTAATACTAAGAACACCAAAGTGAGTCTTCTTCGCCTTTCGGAAGAAAAGGAAGACTTTTTCATCGCATCAAAATAATCGATGAAGGAGAGACAACCATCGGCGCCCGGCGTTATACGATGCTTCCACTTCCCATCCTCCCGCACCAACTAAGCGTGCTGTTTTTTGACCAAACCAAGCCAAGCTCTGACCCTTCTGCCGTAATTTTAAAATTCCAATCCACCACTGTAATAAATAAATAAATATATATATATATATATTGTTGTTTTTCAAATCTTCTAATAAAGAAAAGACAACCACGGTTCTCCGGCGTTGCTGAAGTGGGTGGCTATTAATACATCAACCAGTCGAGACTGTACATAACTCTCCTGATTTTTTTAAAAAAATTAAAAATCAATAAAGAAAGACAACCACCGGATACCGGCGTTACATGCATGTGAAATGTATGCCACTTGACACCAACGAAGACTAAGACCAAGACGTACCGTGAGCAGCAGCTTCGAGGTCCTTCGTCATCACTGATAATAATAATACTTTATCTGATAATAAAATTTTAATTATAACTATAATTATATTATTATGCACGATCATTTTATTAGAATGATAAATGTAAAACTTATTAAATTAATATATATTATTAATTTATTCATCGATGGATATTTAATTTAACGTACCTATCGGGGACATTAAAAACGTGGGACGTGGGAGATGGCATGGCCAGCGTTTGGTGTTGGATCGCGTCGGCGGCATCGCGACGGCGGCTCGCGGTCGTTTAATTCCACGTCAACGTAGCCAGCGCCCGAGATGGGCGATTTATTACGCTTGACTTGTATTTGGTTTTATCTTCTTCTAAAAATCTACTATTTTGATTAATTGGATGTGTAATAGCAGGTCAATGCGAATGTTTGACTCCCCCCTACTTATCAAGAAAAGAATACTCTGACTAACCCAACGCGGGGGGATTAAGATTAGACTCGCCAGCGACTTCAAATATTTGGCTGAGTGGTTGAGGTCAAACTTACAATTTTATTCCTAATAATTTAATTTAATTATCCTAAACAAGGAGAAGAAGTATATAGTCATAATATATCGTTTCAGGAGATATAATATTTAGTTTTATACACAAAGCGTACATCCCTCTGGTTAGAGTAATTGGGCTCTATACGGGAAGATTACGAGGTCTTGGGTTCAGTATTCATTAAATTCTAAAATATATATATATAACCTTTGGTTTTGGTTGGTGCCTATGTGTCCAAAGGTTGATGTTGATGGCAAGACAGTGTGGCAAATTTGGAATATATCGAGACCACATCGCCTCTTTCTTAGCAATCGTTATTTCCTCTTTGTGGATAGCTGACGTGGGATCGCTCTTCAATCATGCAACTTCACTGGTCTGAGCAACATTTCTTCAATCATAGGGAAGATGGAATAATCTTCACTGGTCTAAGCAACATTTCTTCAGTCATGGGGAAGATGGAATGAGTCGAATTAAGATTAGGATAGGAAATTATTGATGATTCAGAGTTAATTAAATTAAGATGAAGGAGATGTTGAAATAAACTTTATCTCATATAGGAAAAGTATTTTAGGACGATAGTGAAATTTATTAAAATAAAAAATTTTAATAAAATTTTCTCATGAAGTTCTAAGATGTCGTATATATTTGAATGCTATATTTACTAAAATGCTATGATACTATGTATGCTAGAAATATTATGTCTTATTGAGCATGTTTTCTATGTCATGTATTCTACAATATCCTAATTATCTCATATGTTTTTGTTATTTCTGCTACTATAATTTATGATAAATGCTGCAAATTTTGTCATGTTGACATTAAAAAAAATATATATATATAAACTTTAAATTTTGTATAGAATATAGTATCACAAATCACACTTGAAACTCTAGTACCTAACATATAATATATGATATCAAAACCTCCCGAAAATATTACTAGATTATAATTAAGAGGAGTATTGATAGCACATCTTATATGATATTTCAAACTCTTAGAGTTCGAGAATGATGTTCACCCACTGGTATTCATACGTGTGATGCCTAGGTGCTATTGTGTTAGTCACTGCACATAAACAAATATGATATTAATGGGCTTACTCAATTAAAGGAATGCAATATATATATATATATATATATATATATATATATATATATATATATACACATCATATGAGCTCGACAACAACAATATATATTAAAAAGCTCAATTACTCTAACTAGAGAGATGCACAACTTATGTACATATTAAAAAATTTACTGTGTAATAAAAAAAAATCAAGACATCTTAGAACCCCTTAGTTCTTGAGTTTTCTAATATTTTGAGCTATAATTTAATAGAAGGCCGTAAAGTTGAGGACATCATGTTCAATATATGTGCATGTATAGTAAGAGTATTCAAGGTCATCAGGAAGGTTATATCAATAAAGATCTACATGGTAATAGAAAAGTCTATATTATTTATTTCAAACAAATATAATGATTATAAATTATGAAATTATTTGTATGCTACGGAGGTTGTCATGTCATATACCTGATTCAAGTATTAATCCTTATTTTAAAATATATATTTAATTATTTTATTTTAGAATATGATAAATATTGAATCAACTATCTCTCGTATAAATTATACGGGAGATATGTGAGGTCTTGGGTTCAAGTCTTATCAAGTTCTTTAAAAAAAACTATCTCTCGTATAAAATCTAATTGAGGTAATTATTTACTAGAGTGATTGTACTTTTTTATTTATTTTGGTTCATTTATTTAATTATTTTAATTACCTATTATCATTTTGATATCTTATAAGGTACAAAGGAGATAAATATAAAAAATATGTTATGCATTTATGAACATGTGACGAAGATGACAGCTACCACATTCCAATCAAGTAATACATACAAAGTTAAGCAAAAATAATTCAATCATGAAATTATTAGTTGGTTGGACTTTTGAACGAATCTATTTTTAAGTAGAACACTAACTATTCTTCAACTCAATCAACCCAAAAACTAGAGATTTAAGACACTGTCACCCAAATCTGTATTTTAACTTACCAATTTAATACACTCAGAAAAATTAAACTTATTATATAATCACTTAATTTACCTTTTTGCCTTACTCCATAATCCCATTCATATGATTAATAAACACACGACCCTAAACTGAAATTATAATCCCAAATAGAATTCATTCCTCAAACAAGTCAATTGGGACTCTAGATTTGTCATCAAACATATGAAATTAATATCAACAGATCCCTCTGTGATAAATCTATCAACCCTTACTGGGCCTTTGGTCCAATTCTGTATATTACTTTATTTTATTTTTATAAAAAATTATATTCATATTATAATTTTTTATTTAATAAATATTAAACCTAATACCTGTATAAAATGCACTCCGTAAGAAAGAAAAAGGAATAGGATAAAATAGATATATATACCTATAGAGTACATGTGCAAGTATAAATATTAATTATGGAGTTAAAAAGATATATTTTGACCTAGTAGAAAGTATCTATTATTCCTTTGATTTCTTCAAATTTTTGACATCTATATTGTATACTTTTTCGAACATTGTAATGTTATTTCAGCCTTTCTTTCTCATATTTCTGTCGTCTTCCCACGGCTAGTATTGTAAATCAAATGGGTTAGATTTTTATCATTTGTAAAAAAAAGGTCTTGCAGACCTTATACTACTTGAGCGAGCATTGCGGGAGCAGGTGATCTTAATCTTCATCCAGTCATGCAGATGAGTTTATATTCTTTGCTTACCTAGTTTTATGTAATTAATTATTGATAGACAGTTAAATTTATTCAATGGTGAAAGTTAAGAAGAGCTTCTCTCTCTCTTTTAGTATATGTAATATATATGAAGTGATGGACTTTATGGATGCACGCGTGCGAGCAGGCAATGAATGCGAATGCCAGAATGGCCAGAGAACATCAATCACAATTAGCTAGTGGACTACGTCTGATCGAGTACAACTTCAATCAATTATTCCAACCAATCATCAATACGTAAGTGGGTCGGGTCTGTCTGTGACCAGTTCAAAATGAAATGATGAATGGAATAAGCTTGTTCAACTCCTCTTCAGCTGAACAAGCTTTCTCCATTTTCATGGACTTCAGGAATACCCTGCAGGAATCAACTCCTCATCGCTCAATCTGATACATCCCAACTGCATGCCCAATAACACCACCCATCATTCATCAGACTGCTGTGCGCGATCAAGATTAATCAACGACGGGGAAAACAAACTAAATCCCTGTACTACCTGATCGAAGATATAGATAGATATCCTATATATCAAGGATGATCATGAATCAATTATAAAGCTTGTACAGCTACAACTTAATGTAATGATGAGATGTGTTCATCCACGTACTGGTGGGTGGTCTTGCGTGCTGATCGACCGCTACATCGAGCTCGTTCCTCCTCCGTAGTTGGAGGGCGTCGTCGTCCACACTCCGTGCTCCGTCGTCATGTATGAGGTGCACGACAAGGGCACCAGGCAAAGCCCTCTACTCCTCAGGTCTCTCTTTATCTCGTAATTGCTCTCCCCGTCCTCTGATGCCTGCATCGTGCCGTGCATTTTGCAATTAAAATTTTGATCATTATCTGCAAATGCTTTCCATGCATGCATGCAGGAAGAACTAGGTAGAGGTTTTCATTCACCATCCACGGGAGGGGTGCAAAATATTAGATATATATATACATATACAGTTTGGATGGTCCAACTGCTGCAGCTGCTTCATACTCTGATGTATGCAATCTAACTTCAAAGTTCAGTTTAAATGAATAACTTATAAAAAAGTTGAGGATTAGTTAAACTCAAAAAAGAATTTAAGAACTCTGTAGGTACCTCTTTCACCAATGTCCTTGATCTTTTATTGCCAGATGACCTCATGTATGGAACACTCAACTTCTGAAATATCATCACGTGAAAGAAATGAATCATACTGATTGATAAGAGTATTAATTAGTCCGCATCAGTAAAAATGAATACACTATATATGGTGTTTAACTGATTACCTCAACCTGGTCAAGAAGAAATTTAATGTATCCAATGGCCTCCATTAACACCGAAGCGGTGTCAGTCTACATGCAGCAAGGCCGATTATTTAGCAAGAATGCGTAGGTATATATAGGTAATCTAATTAATTAATATATACGTACACTTGCTGTGTAAATTACCACAGTAATAACTAACTTGCAGTGCAGTGCATAGAGAGGGACAACGCTTAATTAATTACTAACCGTATGTATATATCTATAGTTTTAGTTATTAATGAGTTCATGTAATTTAAAGGTGCACTGATCACAGAGAACCAGACAGTCTAATATATTTTTTTAAAAAAAATTATAAATAAAAACCTACTATTATATTGGAGGACTATTTACGGCAACATGCGGCACAAACTTTGTGCCGATCACTTTTAATCTTCTTCAACCACTTGAAACATATATTTGTCAAAAGCTAGTCATGCTTGCTTGCTGACTGCTGTCAGCTGTACTCTCAAAAAAAAGTGGTTGCCCTTTTCTAGCATTTATGATAACTTTGAACTCTTCCTTCCACATAGAAACGCAATGATTCCACTCGATTTATCTCCCCCATCAGATCATAAGAGCATAGATGATATATATATAGAAATAGGCATCAATGGTAATAATCAAATTGTACGTGGGGGGTACACACTCCAGCAATGTGTCCTATTGCGGTGTTTTGAAATTATTTTAGTTTACCCTTTACAGAATTATAACTTTTTATCCTAAAAGACATGGATAGCAGTGAAAGAGGAAATCATATCTGATAATACCAGTCAAACTAGTGAGATAGTGAGATATGCATAGATATATATATATATATATATATATATAGAGAGAGAGAGAGAGAGATTAATAATTACCTTGCCAAATGGTGCTACCAGCTGCTGTAGTGCTGCGATCCTATCTCCAAGTTTCTCCTTCCTCACCTTCAGTTATTAATTTTTCAATCTTGAGGATATGGTCATATTAATTATATAACATAACATGCAGTACTTGCTTTTAAGAAACCCTATAAATTAATGCACATGTATTATACCTTGAAAGGAGAGAAGGAAGAGCGCTGCTCAAACCGAGGTTTTCTCAGTGCTGTTTGAGATGATTTATGCTCCCAAGTGCTGATAGATCCTTTCCCTTCTGCAACTCCACTGACGACTAGAGATGGCATCTTCAAAGGAGCAACAGTTGAAGAAAAAGGAAAAAGGAAAAAAAAAAAACATAAGCTGTTAGCTATAGCTGCTTGATTAACGTACATGGAACCCTAAAAAAAGCATTTTTTTTTCTCTTTCCCTTGTTTTCTTTTCCCCCTGCAATCTTTCTTTAGGAAAAGGTGATTCATGTCACTCAATAAAGCTGAAAAGAGATGTGTACCCTCTGCCATTAGTGTAGGACCTCTGAAAATTACAGTTCATAAATAAAACTGGGAGATGTATATATTATATATCCTGATGTACTTCATCGCATAATCTGAAGAAGAATGTGGTTGTTTCTTGCTCATGATTCTTAATTGTGACTACGATGTTCCATACAGGTAATACAGAGCAAAAGTAAATCTAAATATCCTGCATCTTATTGTTGTATACATTTCTTTTTTTTCTTTTTTGGGAACAAACATCTGAGTCCCATTGAACTTATCATGATCCAATGACACTGACGACCAGGGTACGTTTTCACTGTTGTAGATTATTTTTGTTTATCTAAAACTATTAACTGATCAGATTCATCCATGAGTTTCTGTGAAGGTTCTTCTAATGGTTTTCAGTTAGATAAAATCAAGTGTATGTGTGTATATATATATTGATGTCCTGAAATTAAGTAGAAAACTGTGAAAGAGTAATAATAAAAAAAAGTGTATATCACACCCACCTTTTGGTGATGGTAAAATGGCCCTTGAATTGATTCCTGAAGCTGTTCGAGCCCGGCAGCTGCATCCTCTCTCGACAAGTTCATTCCAACCAGCGAAGGTTGGCAAAAGCTCCTCCCTAATCTGGCCGAAGCTAACAGATCCAACGCCCGAAGATCCATGTCCAGGGAGCCGGAGGTGATCATCGTCGGCGGCTGCGACAAGCTACAGCTTCGGAAGGGGGCCATGCAGTTCAGGCTCTCTCGTCCTCCTTCATACTCATCGAAGCCAGGAGCCTCCGACGTCAGGTTTCCCGGAAGCGGGTGAAGGCCACCGTCGACCTGGCAGTCTGAAGAGTCTAATGCCCTTACAAAGAGCTTTTGATGAAGCTGGCCGTAGTCTCCGTCACGGTGATCCTTAAAGAGCTGGTTGAGTTTGTTGGGAAAAGCGTCATCGTCCGGCAAGTCGGCCTTGAGCTTCGTCTCTACGTTGAGCCGGTGGCCTGGTGATGGCAGATGGTTCAGGAAGCTTTCTTGGTTATGAATGCTCGGCAAGTGATGAAACCCTAGGTGTTGAATCGGCTGCGAGCTGGCCGGCGAAACCTCATGACTCTGATCAGCGCAGGGAAGTGATCCAGTGTTGACATTTCCCAAGAATTCACCGCAACTCCTGCGCGAAGATGATCAATGAGAAGGATCGAAGAGTCGAATTAATGGAGCCCCATATGCAGGCTTAATTTTCTAAACTCTAGATGTATCAGTTAGTTAATTAGAGGATGGAGCCATTCTCGTAAGGTCCCAAATCCCTAGGATCTACGAGTAAGGAAAATAAATAGGAGTATCTAGGAAACAAACCAAACGGGAAAATTCCAAATACTAGGAATTGGACAAACTAGCCGTTCTGACCATAGAATCAAATTTTCTCAACGTAGAAGAAAACAAATCGAGTGAATAATTCAGCTGCTGTCGAGATACGATTCAGGAGGGGGAAAAAAGGAGAGGGGAAATTAAAAATACAAGAGAAGCACATTCAGCTAGAGCAGTGGAGAAGAAGGTGACGTGAAGATACACCGTCGAGTACGAGACCACTTACAGTATCTGGCCTTGGTTCCATCCGGCGCGGCTGCTGGGAAGATGATCGTAGAAAGCAGGAACAGTGGCTAAAGAGGAGGAGAAGCCATGGAGCTCTTCTTGGTGGTAGTGATCCAGATGCGAAGACTCCATCATGGTGTTCCAAAAAAGAGCTTGATACTCCCAAGAAGCGGAAAGAGAGAGAGAGAGAGACGGAGGGAGAGGGAGCAAGGCGCTCGCTCGCTCTCGATCGACGAATTACTCAAGAAAAAGAAGACATTTGAGCAGCCGGCCAGCAGAAGAACATAAAATCCACTTGGCTTTTCAGGCTTTGTTCCGAATCGATCACTTTCCTCTTTATTATTTTTACTTTCGGAGCACACGGCTGTATATATATATCTCTAGCTAGCTCGGCCGCGAAAAGCTCGATCAGGAAGTAGAGAAATATATATGGATATATAGAGGGGAATTAAAATAAACTAGTCTGATGGCCGGCCGGCATGCCCTTCCTTTCTCAAAGCTCTCTCTTTCTGTGTCTCTGCCGTGTCTCTCCTCTAACTTATCTTTTCAGAGGAACTTTCTACAGCTCTGAAATTGAAAGATATAAACGATCATCTTTTTACCCCAAAGCAAGAAAGAGAAAAAAAAACAATCACCTCTCTCTCTATATGTACTGATCAAATATATGAAAGATCTCTCTCTCTCTTTCACTTTTTTTTAAAAAAAATTTAAAAAAAATGTTCAGTTCGCTCACCGCTGTATGAGTGATGGAGTTGCAGGCAATTACAGGAGGATGATTACCGGCCGGAAAGCGCTCTTATCTGCGATATATATATATATAATACTGTTAGTGTGCCTGCGATCCCAAAGCTTTCCAAAGGAGTCCTGCAGGAGATAGTAATAATACCACCCATGCTGCCCCCTCCCTCTCTCGATCGTGGATTTGTGGATTTTCTTATCGCATGGGAATCTTTAAGTAGTATGCCATCTATAGTACTTTATTATATCTAGATGTGTAACACATGTTTGAGGCAGCTTTACACCATGTTTTTTTGTGGTTGCAGCAGCATGTATAGATAATACAAAAAGTAGGCAGGCATAGAGCGCATTTCCTGCCTTGCTTATAGCATTTTTTTCCTTCCTTTTCTTTTTTCATTTCTATGAAACGAAATGATCAAAATGTTTATTAAGACCGACAACAAGCTATGCTTCTTGTTCTTCTTCTTTTTTTTAGTTTTTCGTTTCAATTCTTTTCCTTCCTTCCTAGCTGTTTCAGTGCGTTGTTATTATCAAGAGAACATATATTATATACATGAAGTCTATAAAGGGTTTTGAACTGCGAAGAATTAAGTCATTTGACATGGGCCCTCCAAGGTAATGGAAACAGTCAAAAAGGTCCTACTGGGGGGTCAAACAGATGTTCCATCACGTACTGAGTCACAGCAAGCGGCTATTAAGGCTTTTGCATACACAATACGAAAGAATTATTTAGTGAATGGAGAGGTTGTTTTAATTTTGTGATTGATGAAATGGAGGATGCAATAATTATTTTTAGCCATTTGCTACGCATCAATTACATCCATAGGGATAAGTTATTAGAACATGCCTGAATGATATAAATCTTAGTATGCGTAGGTATTTAAAGGAAATGAATACCACATACCTTTAATTCCTTAAATCTTAGTATACGTAGGTGTAGGTATATACATATATATATAGGTTCATGTTAGTGTAGGCATGTATATGTATATATATATTACCACATATGCAGTACATCTTATTAGAGTATAAATATTTAATTAAATGATCATATGCTTATGATATGTTATTAGCGTAGTAAGTGTTTCTAGTTATCCCTTTAAGAACTTATATCGTACTGCTATAAGGACTTTCCTATTAGATATTTTAATTAAAAACACATGTTTATAACTATTAAATACATTATATTAATATATATGATAAAAAAATATTCTTAAAAATTTTAAGATAGCTAACATAATTCTATATATATTCCTCGGATATAAAATCTAATAATAACTAGATAAGCATATATATCAAACATTATATTATTCATTTATTTTTTATATCTATGAATGGGTATAGAACACGTACAAATTTTTCTCAACTAATTAGTAGTGTAATATAATTATTGAATCTGATTAACATACCAACTTATACATAAAATATAACTTAATAATATTAAATCTTATTATTTTAATAATACCAGTTGAGAAATACTTGCTTCTCTCTGTATAAACTTTGATGTTATTATTACACACATGCAACTAGAGATAGCTATAGAATATTACTACTGCAATGATCACATCCTATATCCAAACACATCAAGATGAACAAGATTTAACAAATTATTGACGAAGATTTAGAAACTCATGTTTATCATTACTTCGCCATAAAATAAATGAATCGAATAGATTCCTAAAATTTAAATTAATGCAACCTTAGTTGAAAATATACCTAGGTCTATTATATGCACTTAGTAAATACATAGGAATACCTACATTTTTGAATTATTTATTAAAATCAAATGAAAACTTGTCCTAAACGTTTGCTATGGAAATCAGACAATATCAGGCCTCATATTAGTTTTATCGATAAACATATACGGTGGAAATATCTTAATATTTTGTTTGTTAGTTAAAAGAGTAACAGGTTATGGCAATTTGAATGGAAATGAGAGGATTTTGTAATACTCTAGAGATGGGAGAGCATAGGAATGCGTTCATGCTGCTTCTGCTTACAGGATGCTCCATGGCGGTGGAGTTAGATCAGATCTGGGAAGTTACAAGGAGTTGCAGTGCAACCCAACCCCATTAAAAGTTATAAACCCAATACATATATTGCTTAGCATGGTCCAACGCAAGTTGGTCAACTTTACACATCAGAATGTTCAAAGTCGCATGGCAGATATATCAGCAGGCGCCCATCCCCTCTTCTTCTTCTTCTTCTTCTTCTTCTTCTTCTTCTTCTTCTTCTTCACCTCCCAGCAGTCCCCACATGCGCCCCTTCATCCTTCATGTCAGATAAATTAAAAAGTAGGGAGAAAGAAAGAGAGGGATGGGAAAGAGAAGAAAGAAAGCATGGGCATATGCTCTTCTTTCTTTTTCATTTTCTCGCTTCCCGATCAACCATCCGCAGAAGGCTGCCGCTGGCGTCTCCCCGTTCTATAATTAAACAACACCACACTTCTACGTTCAAACGCTGCAACGGCGGAGGAGCTGCACGTACTGCTTGTCTCCTTACCTTGCACTCCTCGCCATCTCCCTCCCTCCCTTGTGTTCTTTTCTTATACTGAGATCCGGTGCGCATCTCCATTCATTCTCGCCGGTCAGTGGTATAAGATTCGTACTTGTCAGAACATAAACGACGACGGTAATATTTTATCTCCGCAAGCAGTATTTCACACGGGGAGTGAATAAATCAGGTTGGGGATAACTTCTTATTTCCCAGAAATCACAAGCTAATAATTACTTCAAAACTAGTCTTGGTGTTTTTTTTTTAATCAGTTCTTCCTGCTCCCCACTCAAAAGTTGGGGATGAGCATCGGTTCCAGGAATATTCTGATCGGAAGACTAGCTTGGTGGCTAAGTTTTTTTATTTATTATTTGCATCAGATCATCTGGGTGAACATGAAATAGATATGACAGTACGATGCAGAGAGACATACGATAGGGAAATTTGTTGCATAGTTATAATATATACCTATACTGAGAAATATTTGATTCTATTTAAATAGAGTAAAGTAATCAATCGGAGGAGGAATTAGAATAACTAGCTTTTTAATAAATATTTTAATTTAAAAAGAGAGAGAGAGAGAGGAAAGAATAACTAAATAGATTGGTCGTGATGGATGAGACACGGGTCTAATTAAAGTAAAGAGGGGGAAAAAAAGGGAAGAAAAAAAAAATGCTGTGACAGGGGTTCACTTTAATCAAGCTGACAAGGTTCTAAAATATCACATGTCGAAAGGCACAGTGCCATGATTGGCAACTTTAAGGACCATTTCCCTTCATTATGGCCAAATCAACATCGCTTTGTCACGGTCATAACCGGTCAACCCAATTTCCAAAGTCCCCCCCTCCCTCTCCCTAATAAAACTGACGCTCCACTCTGCATCCATCCAACCAAGCCCAGGGCATATATTTCTCCTGCATATATATATACTTGATCCCCCACTCTCATTATTCCTACTCAGGGATTGAGTTAGCTTCCTCATTAATCTAATTAATTGCGTGTTCTGCTGCTTCCTTTTTGACGTTGATGCTAACTAATTAATCAAAAGTAAGCTACTGCCAATAATGGGATAATGATGAAACTAATTTTAAAATTAAGTCGATGATGATATCGTTGGCTAATAATTGTAACTAATATACACACATATATAGCTAGATTTAGTTAATAAAGCAAATCCTTTAATTTTACAGGCTGTGCTTGTGATAGCTGTAGATATAAATGACATATATATATATAGAGAGAGAGAGGTAATGTTTCAGAGAACAAGGTTGACATGCCTATGCCCTTAAAAAGGGGATGGAGTCGCGGGAGGAGGGATAGAAGAAGACAAGGAGTTGAAGTGGAAAAAGTGCTTTAAATCGAGGAATCCGCACAAGGGCATCGATTCCAACACAAAGGAGGAGGGAGATCAGAGGGTCCCTTCGGCGAGATGTAGATGTCTTTTCTTTTCACCCTCCTGAACTTAACTTTAAAGCGGAGATGGGAGGAGGATGAGCAGCAGCCAACAGCAGCATGCGATGGTGGTATAGCAGCAGTAATTAACAAGGAGCAAGGTGCTGGGGCGTATCATACATATATATGCACACGCATATAAATTTTGATCGGATGAATAGTTTAATAAATTGCGGTGGTGGCTCCCGGCCGTCGCAGCTCGTCACGTTTGCGTGCACCATCTTTTGCGAGGCCGGGAGGGCCCCGGCGGGGCATGCACACTGGTCTACTCTATATAACGTGGGGCCGAGGGGTGTCATGCCGTCGGCGGAAGGACATGGCATGCGTGCCGGCCTTTGCTTGCTTGTCATGTAGGCGGCATGCAGCAGCTGATGAGGGAGCGCTCCTAACTGGCCGCCCCCCACTTCCACACCTTTCACCCTTCCCTCTGCTCTCCTCACCTCACCGAATAGACGTCTGTGTTTATATATATATTCCTTTCAGTTAAAAGAAGAGAGCATCTGCAGCGGGGGCGACAAAGATAGCTAGTTAGGCCGACGGACAACCATGTTCCATGCTTTTTCCTATGCACATATAGGACTGAAGATTATTAAGCTAAATTTGATGTCAGCGGCGTATAAGTTTTGGTCTCTGTAGTTTCTTTCTTCTCAATTTTCCAGCGTCGGCCATGAGAAATCTATGCCCGTAACCTTCACAAATTAATAACGGAACGAAATAGACAATAAATATCGAATGTGAAACTATCGACGCGGACCACCGCATTCACCTCTTGCTTGAGTCCTCACAGCCCAGCAGCTCTGCGATTGCTTCCGAAACCTCGCGATTCGCCGAGGGAAATGTGGCGGCCATCAAAAGGTGGCATTCTCTGCTCGGCGCCCATCAGATCGACGTGGATTTGGGTCGGGCGGTGAACAGCGGCAGATTTTGCGTCAACAGAGGCAGCATGCAGTGTTCAGATATATAATGTTTTCTCCTCATCGCGCGGTCGGCGTCCTCCTCCTTTCCTCACGCTCGACGCCATCGGCCTGACAGCGGCATGCAGTACCGTCCATCGCCTCCCAAAGAAGGAATAACGAAGTTTCTATAATGAGGAGAAGAAAAATAGCAATGGTTGGCTGTGAGGGCACGGCCTTGAATGGACCTGCTCCAATGAGTAGTCCACATCGCTCATTTCTGAGGTACCTTGACACTTGTTAAACTGATATGCCTTCAAAGGATTCTTGGGTGTGGATCATCGTCCTGTCGGTGTTCTCAAAATATTTGGAAGCAGCAACGACGAGACGTTATAAATTAATGTCTAAAAGAATAACGGATTATATATTTCTATAGAGAGTCATAAGAGGTAGACTTTTCCTATACGTTTTAGTTGGAGAGTGCCAATTAAAGATGCAAAGTTGGCCACTGTACATAATTTTGCATTAGATGCCGGAATTTTGAAAACCCATCAACTGATATCGTGAGTTATATTTGCCTCTTAAGACTTGTTTCTTTAAGTTATGTTCGATGGTGAATTTTCAATTTGTTTCTAGATGCATGTTGTCTTTGCCGATATGGTAATGCTTTTCGTATCTTCCTCTGTGATCAGTACTTCCTGCTTCTCATCCATGTTGTTCCTCCACATTTAGGTATCACCGTTTTCGAAACTTTAATTACTTCCCATGATATTTTGAAAAATTCTATAGTTGGAGGTGCCGTTGAAGGTAGCGTAGTGCATGCATTTGTTTCAGTTTACCGATGTTTGTTTATTATATGAATTGAATTGAACCGTCGAATTCACTTACATATAGAGATGAAACTGAAACTGATTGCACAAATAAATCAATCGAACTACATTTTCTGACTTGGTTCGGTTCGGATACTTTGAATTGGTTCACAGGTTGGAAGAGAGGGAGAGAAGAAGCCCACCAATGCATGTGGGTGGGCGAAAGGGAGAGGGATCACCTGAACAATCCTCATTGAAAGCATACAGACAAATGCATTACAAAATATAACTTGCCATGAGTCAAATCCCAATCATCGAAGGAATGAATCATCCAAATCTTAGTATAATAAAATTTTAAGTGGAAAAATGGAATAAGCTTATTAGATGATGTTTTTTCTGACTAAGATCTATCTTACCGTGTAACTGTGAAATGATTAGGGTAACACTATATTTGAGTTTTTAATTTGTCGTCAGAAAAACTACATATATAATAATGAGGTGGTTAATTAATTAAAATTACGTGTAAATGTCCCATATCGTCTGATTCTAATTCACAGTTGCACTTTATTAATGCTCGTTGACAAGGGTTATATCTGCGATGAAAGTGAGAAATTGGAGCTGTCCTAACAAAACGATGGCTCCTACTTACCTGCCCTGTCTGTTGTGAATGCTTGCCATGAACCCGCTAGCGATAGCCAGTCCTTAGGCTTCACAAGCATGCATCAGTTTTATTGAACTGAGCCATTTGTAAAATGAAAACTCATAGCTTAGCTTAGATGTGATGTGGTCATTTTAACATCACTCCATTCTGAAAGTTACGTTTTAGTCTCTACCAGGTACAGAATACATTTTTGATGTTCCAAAGCAGTTTAAGAACCTTTCAATCTTCACATTCAGTTCACTGCTTCCTTTCATCCCGATCGAGGAGGAAGCCCTGGCCACCTCCTCCAGTTCCTACTGAGCCTCGAATTGTTGCTCAGTGATCTTGAAGCCACTTGCTGTCGATCAGGTATTGGAGATAGCGGAGGAAAAATTTCTATGCTGCTGAAGCGACGGAAGTAAACCAAGCAGGGTCGATGTACCAAACAGTAGTGTGAAGGTGACCGTAACTACAAATGGAAAACAAACAAGAAGCTTGGAAAGGAGGACAGAAGCAAAAGTAGCTTCGCGGAGAAGTGGCACGATAATGCAGTCGATGCAGTAGTAATCTCTGATGCATTACAAGGGATGGAGCAGAGCAATCTGTGAACAGAGAGGAAAGGAAAAGGTCTCTCACCAAGAAGGAAAGAGAGAGGAGGCCATCAAGCCTGGCAACGCATATACTAATAAGCCCTTACTGCCCAATTCTTAAATTCATTTCCAAAGTTCTATTGTATACTTGTACTAAAACAAGACTTCCCAAACGCAAAACAAAGTCCTCCACACAGTCAATATAGCTAGAACAGGGGGTCTTCCCCCAAAAGCCTCGAGGCCAACAAATTGCACAAGCTGACGCAAATAAAGAACCAAGTATGCAATATATTTAACTAATCTTGTTCTCTTTCACACACTTCATCCTTGACCTCAAATAGATAGACTATACATAACCATGATACATGGAACACGATTCCTTCATAAATCAATCAAGTCTCCCAGGGTGCATCCTCAGATGACGGACTGATCACCAGCATCTGTGAAGAATAATGGTAGGAAATTAGCGATTAAAGTGAAAGCTACGAGAAAAAACCTTATCGGACGTTGGAGTTACAACAAAATAGAGATTGGGCAACCTTTCCCAGGAACCACGATGACTGGCGCTGCTTTGCAATGTTGGAAACAGTAATCGCTGACGCTTCCCTGAAGCACGCTGCAAAGTAAGAAAGATAGAACAAAAGAAACAGCAATCAGGAATTTTCATTTTGGCCGTATTGATTTTGCTAAGAAACTCTGGAGCACAGCTTCCTCTTAGTTATCATCATCTTTATGCATAGCTTGTTAAAGTGCATGAATGGTTACCATTCCTGTTGGAGATGAACAAAATGTTCCACTACATACAACACCGTTCAAAACAAGGGCATGAGATTCTATGTACATTTGGACAGACAGAATTCTTCATCCTTGCAGGAGCCAGTGTCACCAATTAAAAGCCACGGCAGGGTAATTAAAAGACAGAGATGACAAACTAAAAAAAAAGGAGAAATATATCGAACACCTTTGGATAAAACCGCGGCCGCGAGTTCCCATGACCAGGGCCACCGGCTTTATCCTCTCCGCTTCTCGACAGATCGCCTTTCCTGGTTCACCCTCCACTATGCGAGCCGTTGTTCTCACCTATAAGCCAACGACAGCAATTTTAGGCATCATCCCTTCCTTTTCTTCGAGTCCGTATCAAAACAACAATTTTTGCTCTCATACATCCTTTTCATCGCATTTTTTCCAGTTTCACAAAACAAGCAAGTAGAGGCCAAGAGGCGGATTATGATACCAAAGCGATCTCGAAGGCCTCCACCGCCAGGCTCTCCATGAGTTGCTGGGTGGTCTCGTACACCACCTCATTCTGCATGCCTGCACGGATTTCCCCCAAATCGATGAAAACGGAGAGGGGAGAGAAGAGTGAAATTACGAGTATGTAAAGCCTAGTTTAGTACTGGAGACGGCGTGGACGAAGTGGAGGGTGTCGGCGAGGCGGCAGAGGTGAGCGAGGGCCCAGTGGAGAGCGTGGCGGCTGTTGGGGCCGTGGTCGACCGCCACGAGAATGTCCCGACCGCGGCGGCGCTCGCCGGTCTCCCGTTCGAGCTCCACGGGCTCCTGGACGATCGGGATCAGCGCCGGCAGCACCACCTCCCTCCAGCTGTACTCCTCCACATTCTCCTCCAGCGTCTCCATGCCGATTGGTTGCGCTACAATCACACGATCCTGCTTCTCCTTAACTCGCTGCTCGATCACGGGAGGCACGGCCGGCTCCTTGCTCGGAGGATGTGCAGAGGAGAAGGCAGGACACGGGTCTTTGGATTTGGATATCAGAGTCGGGTGATTTCTTTAGGAACAAGTATGCGATTTGGTCTTCTCCAGTGACGAATGAGGCCTTGGTACGCAACCTAAGAGAGAAGGACGAACAAGGAAAAAAAAAGATGTAGAAAAATATGCAAAATAGATAGCGAACTCTGTAGATCTTTCTTCTAACAAAGAAAACTACTTCTTCACAAGATTAAAACTTAAAATTTAAATTTGATATCGACGTACACTCAAGCCTGTCTCAAAAACCTAATTATTCAATGGGCTGCAGGAAAAGTTGATATGTTTACTTTAGACTTTTACATGGACATTTGGCTCCTTCCCCCCTTCCGTCGAATGGATACATATTACTAGAAATAGTCAATGCCGCCTGTGCATGAATTGGGCCAAGCGGTAATAGAAGCTTCAAGTTTTATCATGCAACTCAGGGTGAGATTTTTTTTTTTTGGTGATCCTAGGTTTAAATTTGTGATCAATCTAGTAATGTATAAATTTGTCCTTAGAAGTTAAAAAAAAAAAGTGCAATCGTAAGCATAAAAGATAGGATAAATTTAACATTTAGTCCTAACTGATAAAATATTAGTATTTAGAAAATTGAAACTATATATAACTCAGTAACAAAAAGGATCCCCTTAAATTGCCGCACAGTCATAGCAAGTCGAAAACTAACCCTAACCCTGCAAGAGCGAACGAACTGACAAGGCGATCCGATCAGAAGTCAAGCAAGGGAGTCCGTCCATTTCGTTTCCCCGAGTGCAAAAGATAGGAAGAAGGGGACAGAAAGGTGCAGGCCCCTTCTACGAAGAGACGAGCGAGAGGGCTGAAGTTTCATGGATCTCGAGGCGGTCAGGCCCTTCCGAGGAATTCGCTGTGTGATGGACGTGACCTCTCTCTCTCACCACACAACACACCTTTTCCAAGGGCATTCCTCAGTTTTTTTTTTTTGTTTGTTTCTTTGACCTAATCGTGTTCCTCCTGCTGCATGCTCTCCCAAGTCTCGAGTCTCAGGTTAAAGCCGGTACGCCCTCAAACGAGAATGCCGCTCAGGAAGACGGTTCATGAATTTTGGTGTCATGTCTTGTCGATTAGGCTCCTCGTGTACAGTTTCAGCATTTGAATAGCTGTTCATTCACATTCAAATGGGGGTGAAAAGGACTTGCCCTGACAAGCACTACAGTTTATGCACAGCCTCATGGTGCACGCTTTACTGCTTCACCAGCGTTCCTTTGTTTTTTCCTTTTTTTCTTCCTTCCCCGTGCATGCGCTGCGACCCTCATTTTCTTGTGCCCGGTGATCAACTATGCATCTATCTATCTGTATGCTCTAATTAATATGATCGATCACCATGGCACCTCGTTCTCCTTGGAATCTAATATTAGCGGAAATGATAAAGATATGATATTATTCAAATCATATTATCATCGGCACTTGGAATGTAAAATGATAATTATCTCCTTCAATACTATATAAAAAATAAAAAAAATCCAAATAATAAGTTTACTTTTTTTAAAACTTTGAGTCTTGAATTCAAGCCTTCACGATCTTTTCATACAGAGCACAATTACTTTAATCTGAGTAATATACACTTTGTGTAACTGATCACACTGCTGTAAGAATAAAATGTCTGTTCACTCGATTCTAGTGATCATTTATCCTTTTTTTGTGTCAATAGATACATGATAAAGAGGCAAGCAACAACATCATGCCTTCAATCTTCTCATGCCCCTATTTGTGAGCCACATTTTGCAATAAAATTGAGCTTCTTTATTTTTTAAGAAAAATTATCAAAGAGTTATTTACAAAATTGATCATAAAAATTTATTCAAGAAATTTTTTGATAAAAAGAATACTGTTGTATTTCTTTTTGTACTTGGTTTTCATATAAAATTGAATTAGACTAATTAGATTTATTTATACAATATACAATTGGATTTATTTATTATTTTAAAATTCAAAGTGAAAATCATTTTAAATTTGGAGTTTATTTGATCGGTCAATTAAGGAGGTCAAACTTATTCAAAATAAATCAACTAAGCCAACCAAATTAAATGTAAAAATTATTTTAAATTTGAAGTTCATTTGATAGGTCAATTAAGCAAGTCAAACTTACACAAAATAATTCAACTAAGTCGACCAAATTAAATTGAACTAAAATCAAATAAATTAAATTGAACGAGGAGATATTGAGCTGAACCAAATAGAGTTGAAGTAACTTGATTAAAATCATTTTAAACATATAAAAATCTAAGAGAATTAAACCAACCCAAACTAATGGTTGACCCATGTTAAATTAGATGATCCAGATCAAGTACTTAAATGGATGAATGACTACAATTAGATGGTCTAATTTAGATTCAAATATGTCAATAGAGTTGGTGCAACCCAATCAAAAATAGTTTAAAAAAACATTCAGTTAGCGTGCACTATACCGTGAATGAGTGATCATAACTTTTCGATGAGTTTCTTGTTAGATGTCAATAAATAAGATGACAAAACTTTGATCATAGATAGATATTGACCTCTTCTCTACATTTTAAAAAAAAAAAAAAAAAATCTTTGACCTATAACCTCTATTATAAAATATTATTATTCTAATTAAATAAGCATACACTCTGTACATGCTTTTTATCCATGTTGATATCAAAAGCCTAAATTTTAAAGGGCAAAAGAAGGATAAATCGTGAGCCTCAGCTTAAAAATTTCTAAGAAATATACGACAGATGGTCATCAACTTTTAGCAATTAATAGCGAGCGAGAGGGAGTGGTGGGTTCCTGTCTCGTTAAGGAGTATCATTTGGGTGCAGGGGTCGATAAGATCAACAATTATCGTCAAGGAGTGAAAAATTGACTATCGACATGATATTATTTCAAATAGGAATTCTTGATTTTTAACATTTCAATCAAATTTTTAACATTCATATTAATGACCGTCAATAAGTGAATTTTTTTAGTACATAATGTGCCATACCCCTACTCTTGGGCGTGCAGAGTAGCTCTTGTTCTCAGGCTTAATTTCTCCTCAAGACCTCCTTTGATCATCTTATAATTAGGCTATCCTATTATTAGTCAGTAACCAATGAATGTCTTCCCTTATGCGCATGATAAGAAGTTCTACATGTGAGATTGTGGTTTCATTGAGCTCTAAAAAAATAACCGGTGAACTTTTCTAAGGATGTTTGAAGGAAAATTTTTGATGATCCTAATTTTATTTTGAGATCTACTGTAGAAGATAGATTAATAAAAAAGTTCCAGTTTAGAAATTAAATTTGTTGAATAATAGGTAAAAAAAACAAATACGCAAGGATGCATGGATTGAAAATGAGTAAAAAATTAGATATCTTTATTGAACCACCATGAAAACTAATTTGAAAAATAAAATTTATTTTACATTTATTATTTATCCTTTCTTTATATTTTTATTTATCTATCTTAATACGTATGATATTAATCTGGAGATCATCCTATGTGTTTTTTAATGGATGAGAAGTGATTTATTTAGTGTCAGGAACATGATTTATCTTTAGATAAGCTAGAGAAGCTTGTGAGGATGAGTAACATATTCATGTCGGAGAGTGACTACCCTGTTTATTTAATTTTTTTCCCTGAATGTATTACAAAAAAATACTTTTATCGGTTTTAATCATATGGATTTGTTTTTCTACGTTAGCTTAGCTTCCACATATTTTCAATTCATATTGTAAGATAAGTACACGTAGAGACCCTAAAAATAGTCATTATGGAATATGTTTCATAATGTCATATTCATTGATTATGATTAAGGATAAAAATATCACAAGTCAGACTAGCTCTATCTGAGTTAGTTAGAGACACTCGGCATATTCTTTTTTTATTTTAAATAAAAGGAATAATAATTAATACATACAATGATTACCACTTAAAGAGTAAGGAGCAGAGCCCAACAAGTATTAATTTTAGAAATCTGAGTTGGATTGCTAGATTTCATATGCCATAACCCGTCTTAAAAATACTCATGATTAGCCTTGATTCTAAGCTTAATCGCTCCAAGCATTTTGATAAAATTATTCAACACATCCACTCGATTGTCTTTGTCAAGTTTGAGCTCTAAGTATTATTAGGAAATGATTAGGAAACAAGTAGTGCTTGGCCTTATTTTCTTCCAACAAAGCTACTACTTGGTGAATAGAATAAATACACCAAGTTAAGTGGTAAGAGCCCAAAATAAGTCACCCTAATGCACGATTCGATTAAAGTCAGATCAAATAGATTAGTATATCTCGTGTTAAATCTTACTTATAACCGGACACGAACCCTAGCTTATTTAATCTAAAGCTCTTAAACCCATCTACTTTTATTTGATTTAGACCTACTCGATTGATTTATGCTTAACCCTAATGTCTATCGGTTGGGTTCAAGCCCAATTCAATTTGGCTCATCCTAATCCTAGCTAGCTTGAACAAGCTTATCTGATCCTCCAAATCGACCCACCTACTACTATCATTGAATTCTACACTTAAAACTTTACCCATCTACGTATTCAAATTTATATAATTTTATAAAATAAGCTCATTTTTCTTTAATTTAAGCCCTATAACTCATTTTTAATAAAACTCATCCCGAGTTACGAAAGATCACTAAAGAACTATGACTCATTTTAATGATGCCTCTACTGCAACTTCTAGCGAAGCTATTTCAAGAACTACGGGTGCTTTAGGCAAAACATGCAAGGGAAAAATATTATAAGATCCTCCGGGCCAAAGTAGATGTAATGAGCATTTGAGAAGTTGGCTAAGAGAGTATTATATCCTCCTCATATTGCAATAATTTGATCGTGGGTTTCATCATGGGGCCTGTGATTTCATCAGTCAGTTCACGATAAGGACAGAGCCTACGTGGGATGCATACTGGCATCATCCTAATGAAGCTCCATGTCCTACATAAACTACGGACAGACTGAGAGCTTGTGAACGAGAATATAATGTGCAGACGATGATACTTATTGTTAGTCAGTATAAGATAAGATAAGGTGAATTTTTATCTTTATTTGGAGAGAATAAGCACGATGATATTTATTTTTATTTTTTTTTAAAAAGAAGGAGAGTTCATAAAATTAACAAGTTAGAATTAAGAATTGGGGGTTGACGTAGGTGCGGACAAGGGAGGAAGAATTTAAAGAGGGTAAGGCAAGGTAAGTTGACAGGTTTGAACAGCGGGAGGATGTTTTGCTGCAAGTCAATAAAGCGATGGCCAATCTGTCACCTCCTCCTCCATCTCACGTATATTTTGCACACACGACACACCCGCTGCATCAATCACATCACATCCATCCATGATGCACCCCACCCACTCCCATTTTTATATTGTATATGATTATTAACTACGCTGCACTGCACTGCACCTCGGTTCATGGATTAAATTTGTCCCTCTCCGCACGCATCCTCCACACAACTCTGCACCACTTGCTTGTTTTTTGGATAAATAGCCGGCCACCCTCAACCGGTCATCACCTGCGTAAGCATTACACAGCATTGGATATTTATCCTCGTAGCTTTATATGTAGATTTAGTGGAGGAGGAGCACGTACGTAATCGTAAGTTGTATACACCCTCACACCATCTGCATCCCTCAAAATATCATTTTTTTTCCACACATGCATATATATATAGTCTATACATCATGTAATATACATATCCGTGCGTGCATAGGGGGGGGGGGATTCAAGATCAAATGTAAACGAGAGTGTCTTTCCCAAGCAAAGCCAACCATATCCTTGTACAGTTCAACAGTTGATCAGCTATTCATTGAAATGGAGTGAAAAAGGACTTCCCCCTGACAAGGACTACAGTTGCTGCATAGCCCATGGTGCACGCTTTTTACTACTTCTCTATGTATGTATATTCATATACATTCTTCCTCCCCCCCCCCTAAATTAATTACCCAAGCGGTCATCATCTCACCTTACCTTGTGAGTTTGTGAGTGTCCGTGTCGCTTCATTCTCTCCCTGTCAAACCTACAATCATTCCAGCAATCCCAATCCAGAAGTTCCATCAATCTAATGCTATCATCACCATAAATTATATAATTAATTAATACTTTTCAGTTTTTTTTTATATAAAAAAGGGAGACTAGCTCAGATGGTTTCGCCCAACCTCATCTGAGTGTTTACTTAATTATTTGTACAGAAGATTAATATATATAAAGCTGATGTTAAGAAGCTAAAGGTTTTTGTTTGGCAGGAGTTACTCTGACTTTGTGAATTATATCAAACATACTTGTACTTCAGGAGTGCATACTAATTAGACCTTCATGTATTTAAATTATTTAGGAGACTCTACGAACGTATGATTAATACCGGTGCATATGTGAAACATGAACAGCTAACTTTGCATTCAATAGATCATATATATATATATAAAGGTTACGTTGTTTTAATTCACCGCTAAATTAAAAATTAAGAATGAAAGAGCTGGCTGTGTGCGGATAGAATATAAACGATCAAGTGATAATAACAAAGTTCTAAGCAAGGATATGATTGACGGATCATAGATGCCAGAAAGAAGAGTTTCAAAGATTCTCAAAAATCAGCTATTTTAACTCATTAAAAGCTACGTGGGTGGTCTTTCAAATCCATGTCTCTCCCCTCGACGACACTCCTCACCTGAAATCCAAAGCCAGGTCGACCAAATAATCAGTAGAGTTTGGATGCAGACGAACATATATGAAACCAGTTACAGAATCGATTAGGATTATTAATTAGTTCAACTGGCTCTAGCTAACCAGTTGTCATGGAAATTAAATTAATCTAGTCCGAGCAAGACGATTGATGTTTCCAAATCGATGGATCGACCGATCACATGCTGCTCTCTTCTCCTGCTTGGTCTTCTGCGTCGTCCTCCGCAGGCGGTTTGCTGCTGCGATCACCTGAGAAATCACTGGCAGGCCAAGGAGGAGGAGGAGGGCTCGCTACGAGCAACGCGGGCGGCGGCGCGGCCGGCGGGCACAGGCGTCCTCCCTCGTTGCCGGTCCTCCTGCCGTACTCAATTCTCTGGTATGGCCCCATGGCGGACGGCATCATGGTCGGCGGAACGGGCAACCCCATCGGGATCTCGCTGCAGGCGTAGCGGAGGAGTTCGGCATTGGCGGCCTCAAGCTCCTTCTGGAGCCGCTGGACCTGCCGCTGGAGGACGGAGATGGCGCCTACGCAGCCATAGACGGGGTCCTTGACGCGGGCCTCGGCCTCGTAGGCGAGCGAGTTGACGGCGTCCTCCCGTTGGTGGGGGAGCAGCTCGTTGAGGAGCTTGGTGACGTTGCTGGCGCCGAAGATCTTGTGGACGTTGGCGAACTTCTGAGGCTCCTCCGGCGGGAAGTAAGGCGCGAAGATGCAGCCGGGCATGCACTTTCTTCTCAAGAACTTGCAGGCAGCGCAAGGGGAGTTGGAGGAGGAACCCGATGATGCCATGACCGCGTGAGTAGTTATCTAGCCCGGCCGGCGCTGCACCCAAGATCGTCGATAAAAGAGAAAAAGGGGGAAACAAAGAAAAAAAAAAGAAAAGGAGAGGAGGAGGGGGTAGGGGAGAAAGAACAAATCTGATCCTTTTTGATAATTTTTTCTTGTGGGTTAATTTGTGTGGGGCGGAGATATAGAGAGGAAATCTACTCTTCTGATCTGATCTGAATTTTCAAATGGCTGCTCCATGCTTTCGGCCGGCCTGCGCGTGATATCGAGTATCATCGATCAGCTAGGGATAGGGTTTGGGGAGGGGAAAAACTAAAAATATGCTGATGATCCATTATTTAATTCGTTATCATCGATCAGTTTGAGGAAGATCTCTTCATCATTTCACAAATTAATCTAGGGAGCGTAGCTGCGCAGCAGTATCTGGGCAGAGCAGTGCACTTGCTCTCATGATTACGGTTATCCTTAATTTACTCAAACGACGATGCAAAACCCAGGGAGAAGATATAAAAAAGGAAGTACAAAGGAAACCCAAATCCTACATATTATCTGATATCTTAAATCTCTCTCTCCCTTTCACTCCTCCGAGCGTGTGTGGAGACAACTGTGGATGAGCATAAAATAAAGGGAGGAGCAGGTATACCTCTCAGAGATCTGGTGGGGGGATTTGATCAGAGAGATCAGTAACCCTCCTTTCCGTGGTCTGAGCTCTCTTTAAGCGGAAGCAGAAGCAGCAGCAGCAGCAGTTCTGGTCAGTTCTTCCAGAATCCAAGCAACTGCTGTCAAAGAAAAAATAAAATGAAGAATTTTTCAAACGTCTTCTCCAGTTCTCCTCCATCAGCCGAACATGTACAGAGTCGAAGGAAAGTGCATATATATAGAGAGAGAGAGTGAGAGGGGGGGGGGGGGGAGAGAGAGAATCAAACCCTTGCAGATGAAGAGGAAAGCTGCGAGTGCTACTGCAGCAAAGCAAAGGGGGGAGGCGAGGAGAAGGGAGGAAAAAAATAAGAAAAGGAAAGAAAGCGTTTATTAGCGCGAGAGTAAGAAAATGGGATGCGGTAGAGATATTTAATGTAGGAATTGGAAAAAGGACGCTACAGATCTAATAAATAAGGGGCACGCTCAAAAGGTCACTGCACTCAAATAATATCTTGTACTGCTTCATAGCCCCATACATATCATCCCAGCGTAAGGAAGGAAAAAAAAACATGTATAGAGCTATATGGAGATTTTTTGAAATCAAAGATTCTTCAAAACCATATAAAATGTTCAATTAATATCGAAGGAGATCTCTTCTGAGGTACGGACTGTGTGATCTATCCACTCATTTACTATTTGAATAGCTGAAATATATCATACAGATATATAAAATTATTTGAGAGGATTAGATAGTTTCAAAAGAAATATATAACATGCATATGTTAATTTAGAGTCACGCCATCATAGTAAAAAAAAACTTTAATTTTATATATACATTAAAGATCAATTTAGATGCACCCGAATAAAAGTTAATCATATTAATTTCTTTTCCACTATTTTTTATTTATTTTAAAAGTATAAATCTTTTATCAATGAAACAGCACCATAACACCTTATAGAATCAATTCATGATCACATCTTCATATTTTATACGTAAAATATATACTTCTCTAATAATTAGAGTAATTGAGTTCTATATAGAAGATTGTAAATTTTAATACTCAAGTTGATCAGTTCGTGATCTAGGTAAAAATGAAAGAACATTATAATTTAAGAAGCAAAGAAACAATTTTAAAAAATCCACTTTGGTAATCTTATGGTCGGAAAAAAAATTCTATAGAATTTGGATTGAAAAGTTAAGAGAACTAGAAAAGTCTTTTGTTGAGCAGTGATTAAGAAGAAAAATCATATGTTAAAACTTAAATTTGATCTTTCCTCGTGCTTATTTATATATATATACATATGTCTTATATTTAAAAGGTTTGCTACGTTAATACTGCATTTAACATTTATTCTATTTTTTATTAAAAAAACCAGTATTTCTACTTAATTAGTATCACTCAATTCCTGAGAATATATGGTGTATTTTTATTTAAATATTTAAATCCAAAGCTATGACTTTTCACCTTCTTCTTCTCCTTATTATCATCGATCATTGGCGCACCTTCATCATCATAAATGGACATGCATCATCGATCCTTCTTTATCGAATGCGCCTACAAAACAATCATCCTTCTTACCCCTCCCTTTTTTTCTTTTCTCCTTTTCCATCTTGTCTCTTTTTTCTCGATGCCCTTTCTCTTTTCCTTCCCGTGTGGTGCTTGTTTTGGACATACTGCGCGATGCTTGTCTTGGATATATTTGTCTAATTTCATTTAGCCTAATTAAGGGTGTCTTTTTTTTTGTTGCTGTAATAAGCATGGATAGATATATCACGCTAGCTAACTCATATGATTCGATTAGTTTACTCGTGAAAAAATAGTTTTTGGAATTTGTAAATTTCAAGAAAACTGAAACAAATCAGATGCAAGGATCAAAGATTAGACTGAGCACATATCACATGCATGGGTCATGGGTCATTCAAGCACGGGGAAGCATACGATCATGGAAAGAGACAAAATTGACATTTAATGAAAACAAGAAGCACACTTTTGTATCTACAGTTTCTACACATCCCTCTCCCTACCGCTTCTCCTCATGTTGGTGGTCTACCAGCTTCACCGAATTGACTCTAAATCAACTTTCAGGAATTAAAAAAATATATATAGCAGATTGAAACAATTTCCAACTGAGAATTAAAATATTAGTTACTGCTGGTACTTGTATCTTCATAAATTTACTGATATGGCACATGAAAATATTGAGTTTCAAGTTAGTAAACAGTCCTGCTAAAGCTAATCCAAAAATCTGAAAAAGCATTCAGTAGCAAAATATTTATTAAGGTATGAAAAAGTGGCTATAAAATTATTAAGAAGAATGAAAATGTTATCCACAGGCTTCAACTTTTGGAGAGACTGAAACCGCACTTGAAATTTTAATTCAGTCACCTGAAGCCCTTCCTTCTGAGGCTTAGAAGTACTGTCCTAAGGAGAAAGCTAAGTGAGCGAGCAATCCTATTTATGTGTAAAAAAATTCCAATAAGATATATTAAGCGGATTCTTGATAATAGAATCCTAGTGTAAAGTATTATTTTCAAACAAATTGAATACTTTTGGCACAGTAGCATTATGCCCTAGGTCAAGAAGTAGATATATAACTTTACCTCTACCACCTGAGGAAGGTAGGGGAGGCTATCTCTACCTTAGGTTGGAAAAGAGAGAGCATACGATGGATAAGATGGCTAAGTACTAAGTAGCTAGTTTGCTTGTATGGCTGAAATGGCAATTAGTTAATGTGCAACAAAATAGCTCGCACATTGGGAACAGATCCATGTTTAAGCAACACCAAATATCCTAAATATTGACACTTCCGAAAGTAAAGCATGCAGCTAGGAATAGTGTTTATAGAGTGGTACAACTATGGGAGGTTTATTGTCCAGTAGCTTGACATGGTAAAAGTAAAGAATTGAGGCACAGGGAAAGGTGCCCTGTGTAGGAAGCACCATGAGACATGCCTATGCTCGAGCATGGTGTTGATGCGGAAGGTTCACTAGGGTGTGCGAACTTGATACCCTAATGAAGAGTATGCCTGCGGAAGCATGCCCATTAAAGGGAGCTGCAGCATTGATCAATGTGAATGTTGGTGCATGTGCACCCAATAGCTAATGCATGGATAATTTGAGGTGTTCAGTTGAGTCAAATGGTTCTACTTGGTTTGGAGAAGTTCTAAAGATTTGAGTGGTTAAACCTTTTGGCTACTGGGGGTGTTCAAGGCAAGGCAAGTGTTATATGTGCATAAATAAAGATATAGCTAAGGCATGTGTTATATGTGCATTATTGTGAAATTGACTTTAGACTAAGAGCTTTGTGAAGTGTTGTAAAATTTTGATGGGCAATAAGATACCCATTTATGCACTAAAGGTTAGGGGCTTCTTTGAGAACACATGTATCCTTGTGCACTATGCTTTTGTTATTGTGTTGGTTGTACTAACTTATTATACAGAGATATGTTAACTTGAGATTTAGTATTGGGATTAGATGGTATAGATTGACACTCACCTACCATCGGGATGTAATTTTTTTTTAAAACTTAATGAGTCTTAAATTCAAGACCTTATAATCCTCCCATATAAAGTCTAATTGCTCTAACCAGAGAGATATACATTTTGTGTACCTATCGAGATACAACTTAAATTTACAAAGATAATATAAGATTGTGCATAGTTGTGAGACCCGTGATTTTTGAATAAGAGCAATAGAGTAATTTTAGTATTTGGAGGGTTTAATCGTAAAAGAAATTCTTTAAAGGGCTTATTTGTAAAATCATATGAATTTTTGAAGTATGAGATTTTGATGTGAAAATTATACCATCAGATAGTATTTTTGATAAGGAATCTAACGACGCAGACGGATCATGATTTGAACGTCGTTTGATCGATCAATTAAAAAAATTAAGATTTAATTAGGATTTAAGATTTTAATTAACAAATAAAAAAAATATTTTTTTTTTCATTTTTCCCACCGAGCGCGCGACCTCCTCCCCCTCTCTCTTCTCTCTCCTCCTCCGCAGCGGCGACCGTGAAGGCGACCATTTTTCCCGTTGATGCTCCGGCGAAACCACATCGAATTAGGCTCTCAAATTTTAGCCACAGGTAGATCTCGACCTCCTCTTCATTTTGATACCAAGATGCCTAAATTTGGAGTAGAGATGAGGGAGAAATCGTGTGAGAGGCGTCGGCGGCGAGGGTTTCGTCGCCGGAGCTTGCTCCGGCGATTACCGGCTATTCCGGCCGTGAAACTTTGCAAACTTGGTACCTATGGATTCTCCTTGACGAGAGTTATCCATTGGTACCGGAGTTGAGGGCTATTGGCCGCCGGTTGGCCGCCGGCGAGCTAAAAACCCTAACTTTAGGATTTCGCCCAAAATTTTAATCGGTGAAATTGATCGTGTATGAGCTATAAAAATTGGGGCAAATATGATTTTTGGAATCCTCATGAAGAGAGCTTTCGATTGGTACCAATATTGGTGCTGATCGAAGAACTTCGCCGGCGAGGGTTCCGGCGAACTTTCCGGTGAACTTTCCGGCGACCGCCGGAGAAATTTTTCGGCGAACTTGGGAAAAAATTGGGGTGATTCTAGAGATCATTCTAAGAGTAATGGTGAAGAGAGAATTGAGAAATTATTTCTAGATTGAGAATTAAAATTCGTTGAATAATTGACAGGAAAATATAAAAATGCGTAAATGACGACACGTGGATCGAGGCAGACCTTAAGTTGGTTCCGAGGAGTAAACCGCCAAGTCAGGTGCGTTGGTTCTCCGATGGTAGGATTTATTCAAGCTAGGGAATTTCCGCTGGGGTTTTCTTAGGAACAATTCTTGGATGTCTTAAATATGATAAATCATAATGCTTGATAAGATTTGAATTGTATGCATGTTAGTGTAGTTTATTTTATCTAACATGTTCTACATTCATATCCTGCATGTTGTATTATTTTCTATGCTTGTGTTAAATAACTATCATGCGGACATAGATAGTAAATAATGACATGTTAGAACCTTTGGTGATGTCACCGCCACTTAAACAGAAAAAAGGGCCTTTTTCCATATGCCCCGGTTGACCATCGCGTACCGACGATGGTCAAACGGTGACATCCCGTTAGGCGCCACTCCCGAGGTTGATGCATAGCGGAGCACTGGGAGCACCACTCCCGACTTTATGCATAGCTTATATACTGGGAGCTGGTAGGGTAAGAGACTGTACAAACTCCATGGTCGAGTTAGACTGGAAATATGGAGCAAGTCCTTACCCGAAATCTTCACCCGCACGAGTGTCGTTGTATGCGGCCTCGTGATAGTCTTGAGATGGTTAGCTAGGATGAACCATACCATGGACTTGGCACCGATGGAGTCGAGGGCTACAGCCCATCGTGCGGATGTGCGCCAATCTTGATAGACGTCGACGGCTATTGGACTGGAAATATGATTCCACATGCAACACCTTGGACAGTGGATCCGTTGACCGCACGACTATCACCCTTGACGTCTGCAGACGATCGGATGAGTAGTCCGGATCCTAGGGTGGTTATTCCGGCTAGCCGTGGCCGATGAGATTTAAGAGAGGTGATCCTGTCTACGGGCAGTATGTAGTACTACATGGTTATCGTGACCCCTACGGAATTCGGGGAGGATGTAAGGGCACGACGGTTTCGCTAGGGGAGGCATGGTTGGCGACTAGTGAAACAACAGGAGAGGGATTCTGGGTCATCCGTCCTCTCTGCCAACATCAGTGCAGCGGGCATAGGTAGAGACAGAAAGGCACTGATGGGCTTACTGATACCCCCGGCCCGGGTAATCACTAAGCACAGGCTGGCAGCCCGAGTTTATGAAACTTAAAAGTCTCACCATAACGTAGGTGATAGACTACTGTTATGCACACTAGACATGACTTAGGTGACATCTAGTGGCATGTACACCTGTATTTAATTATTATTTAAATTGTTTATGTATGTTGTCTAGCTTATTATAAATTGTTTAAACGATGTGGCATGAAATGTGATGATTAACCACCAAAGACATCCTAGAATACTCCTCCTAGCCTTTGATTTCTTTATTCGGTAGAGCTGTAATTTCGCACTAGGCCGTAAGGCTGAGCACACCACTTTTCCCCATGTGTGCAGGTCTGTTAGATGACCGTCCGAGAGATTTGATGAAGATGAGTCCGTCGACGAGTCTATTTTAAATTTTCGATGTCTTTTATTATATAATTGTAGTAGGTTTATCGGGACTGTGTTAGAAATTTTGAGTTAGATAATTTAATTGTATATTCCGCTGCATAAACGATGTATATGAATGGTATGTATCACTTGATGCCTTGTATAGGTCTGTCGGGCTCATACGGCGGTTGCCACGTGGCCGACGGTTGGGTCGGGGCGTGACAATAGTCCACTTCTATTCGAGGAAATTGGACTTCTCTACTTTTATTTCTTTAAAAAAAATTTACAAATCTTTCATAATATAATACATTCACACGCATGAACATTCAATCTTATAATTAGTCTTGCTTATGTCTCTAGTATACCTTTCTAGTAACAACTCTTATCAAGTCTAAGGCTTACTTAGAGAATCGTCTTTTTAGAGAAATTCAACTCGACACACTCAAGCCAGATAACTCGCAATTTTC
Source organism: Thalia dealbata (assembly GCA_030544415.1). Lineage (NCBI taxonomy): Eukaryota > Viridiplantae > Streptophyta > Magnoliopsida > Zingiberales > Marantaceae > Thalia > Thalia dealbata. The sequence goes on from CM060454.1 coordinate 7,123,376, forward strand.
AATCTTATAACTTGCATTTTTAGGAAATGCACTTAAATTTTACTCTTATCTTATATGTTAGTCCTTAGGATAGGATTTGAGCTTTCAATATTAGCACAAAATATCTTTATCCTCAATCAATTTTTTATATGACCGTTTGGGTCAAATTTCCTTTACAAGAGTTAACTAAGGTCAAAATTAAATCCTCATTATTAATTGGGTCACTTCAAATTAACCATCCACATGCTTGCTTAGGTACACCAGACAAATATACCAACTATCCATAATAACTAAGTGAACCAAGAAAGGAACGAACATACATACTTAGTTACACTTGACAATTATACCCAGATATGCAATTAAGAAAATTCACACTTTCTCTCTTATTATACAAAATATGTCCTTTTAATTTTTCAAATACTATTCTAAGTTAGGCTTCATGATAGCTAAAATATATAAAACAAACAACAGTTTCATCCAAATAAATAATAAAAAACTGATTTAAACAAATGGTACATAAGAAATTTATCAGAACTATACTCAGTTACACATGTCATCTTACCTCAATTGACCTTAGTGATTCATAATATCCAATAGCTTAATCACAAATTTAATGGGAGCTTCGATAATAGCTTAATCACAAATTTGACTTGATAAAATAAGTTGCATTGGTAATCAATTGAATAAATTGAACACAATGGATATTGAATCTTTCTTCCTTTACCTTAAATTTGTCCAATGCTCGATAGTCAAAAGACGTGCGTGTCTTTCTAAAACGACATCTATGCACCACATAGGCCTTGAAGGGTTAGATTAATCCTACCCCTAAAAGTTCTGGTTTTAATGGGGGCTTCAATAATAGCCGTAATCAAGTTCGTATGGTAGGTGGCATTGCCCTTTCATAATTCGTCCTTTAATTAAATTAGAGACAACATACAAATCTTCTTCTTGAGTTTCTTAATAGCTTTAGGACACAACTTAATAAAGTCTAGATATATCTTGTTCATGAACAAAGTCCATTAAGTCATCAAGATGCTCTCCTATTTGTCGAGCTTTATCTGGATAGCTAGGACTATGTCAGTTAAAATGACCTTTTTCTAATACCACATGATTAAACTTTCCGCAACTCTATTCTCATCTGTTCTGAGATGAGAAGAGGTTGGATTAAACTTTCTGCAAGTCTATTTTGAGATGAGAAGAGGTAAACTAGCGCCAATTTGAATGAAAGGCAAATTCATTTTTGCAACTCTATACTGTGATGAGAAGAGATAATTAATGCAATTTGAATGAAAGGCAAATCATTTAAACTGATGTTCTTGGAAAGGCAGCAAACCAGCAAAGCTGGTTTTATGCAATAATTTCCTGCCGTGAGCATAAAAATCAGCAACTATTATGCTTTTGTTTTTCTTAATGATAGAAGCCAATGTTTGGGATTAGAGCACATAATTTTTCCGAGTCTGTCTTGTCTCCAGGATTTGGACCTGTTCAAAACTTAGTACAAAACTTTAAATTATGCCATGTAAAAAGCTGCTCTGCAGTAAGCAGAGTTGACAAGATGGACTGCAGGAATGACCCTCGCAGCAAATAGCAGGGGTGAGGAAAAAAAATCATGTTTTGAATAAACGATTAGCTAAGAACACAGGAAACAAAACGCAATCTTGATCGCATTCGCATGAGCAACGCCGTAAAGAATGAGGAAACCCATTCCAAACTCAAGGCAAAAAAAAAGTGAGGAAGGTGAGAGATCTTGAAGCTGATGGGACGCTTTGAGACGGGCAAAGAACGAACCTTTGAATCTCTCCGATCACGAACTGCATTTGAGATGAGAGGGGAAGAAGGACTGGTCGGCGGTCTCCGGCAAAAGCCGATCGCCCGCCGCAATTTATAGTCCTCCTGCCTCTCGCCACCCGAGGTGTTCCATTGACTCCATGTATCAGGTGGAGAAAGGCGAAGAAGAAGAAGAAGCAAGGAGGAAGATTAGTTCCTCAGCTTCGCGTTGGCGTCAGAAAGGACCGCCGCCCGCCGAAGAAAGGGAAGGGTTCGCACTCCAACTCGATCACTGTGGCAGCACGTCACATCACATCGCACCGATCTCTGCACCTACCCATTGTGAGAGATAACAAATAAGGAAAAAAAATGGAGGTGGAGATCTCAAGATCAACTTCGACGATTTCAAAGCATCTCGCTGATTCGAATTGTGCGGATTAAATGCCAATGCCGAGTAGGGAATTAGGCGAAATGCCAGTGCCAATTTGTTCTTCGTTTCTCGATGATCTTTCGACAAAACTTGGTCGGTTCTTAACCGATTCGAAGCAGTCCCTCCCAAAGAAAAGGTCAACAGTAATCAACAGGCGATCCTGACCGAAAGATGAGCGTGCGAAGCTCTGAAATCGATGGTTGTGCGTGCTAAAAATGCGGAGGAGGATCGAGCACAGCGCCTGCTGCTCTGAATTCAATCGGCGTTCAAGAAATGAAGTAATGAGCAGAACATGGCAATTGGGACGCCATTGCTTCTTAAGAAATTGAGGCTCGCTTCTCGATTGAAGTTTTTTTGGTTGCTTGGATATCATTAAATTTTTATCCTAAAGCTTAAAATATATAAAGCTTTTTGAAATTAAACGAAGCTTAAGCATACCTTTTCACTTTTAAATTCATAGATACCAAATGATGCAATATAATCATTTTGTTTTCACTACCTTTCTTTATATTTCTTCTTCTTTAAAATTTAGTATCACAGTCATAGAAAATAATTATAATTTTTTAAAAAATAATAATAAATTAGAACAATTATGCATATTCTTAATTAGTTATAACAATAACATTATACATAAAATGTGCGTTAGAGTAATTGAATTCTACACAGAAGATCATGACTGACAAACAAAAGAGAGCACTTCTAAATCTGAAAAACACACCTATAAATTAAGGTCACAGTGTATATAATATATATTTATAAAATAATTTAGCCCACATACTGTGTTCATAATTACAAGGTCCAACATAAATTTCACTTACTTATTTATCGTCGTAAGTAATTTTAAAATATCATTAAATTTACCAGATACAAAATATCTTATAAATTAGTACTCATGATTTAATATTTAAGGAATTATATTTTTAGTAAAATATTCTTTATAAAACTATATATATATATATTTGGCAGTATTTTTTTTAAAAGAAGATTGCATTTATTTCACCAATCCGAAATGATATAATAGGTCATCCAAAAGGATGAAAAAGAAAATGAAAAGATAGAGCATTATGTAAAGCACTTCATCTCAATCATCAAACAAATACTTCCCAAACCCATTTGAATTACACACCCCAAGCCTTATGATACTACTCAGGGAGGCTTATGAGTATTAAAGAATGATAGGGAGCTACTTGGAGTGCTAAAATCATTGTCGATATTGCTTTTCCCATAAAACATCTTCTATTTCTCTCACCCCATATACTCCAATGCCATACAGCTAGTTGCTTAATCTATATCAAATTCAGATTCTTATCTTCTTTCACCCTCCATGGAATATATGAGATGTCATATGGTTGCATGTGCAAATGTTGTAAATAGATAGACCATCCATTTTGTGTGTAAAGACAATGGAAGAATAAATGATCTCTTGTCTCAACATCTCTATTGCATAGGCTACAATTTTCATCAACCATCGTGCTCTTGCTTACCAAACGAATTTTAGTATGCAGCTTATCCTTCCTCATTAGCCAATTGAAAAAATTAATTTTAAATGGAAGTCTAGGTTTCCACAAAATACAACTTTTCTCATCTGTGATACAACTTTTCTCATCTGTGATACTTGACTCATTCAGCAGATTATTCATGGAATGTACTGAAAATTCTTTAATTTTTGTCCATCTCCACCCAATTTGATACATGAAATATATTTGGCAGCATTGTATAAATTAAAGATTTTCTAAAGTAATTAAACCTCAAAGTAACCCTTCTTCGCTTCATCCCTCTGCAATCCTTCTTCTTCTTCTCCATTCTCATCCTCCCAATTATTCAAGTAAAGATTTGATCTTTGGGAACATTCCTTGTAGAAGATGCACTCCATGATCACATCAAGCACCATGAGAAGAGCGTGAAGATAAGCAATGGAGAAGGCCTCGCAGAGAAGACAAGAACTCATCCTGCCCTTTAACCTGTACTCCCTCACCACTCTCACCTGAAACAGGGCCTCCGTCGCTGCCATTCCCAGATTCGCCGGAAAAACCAGGCACAACGCCGTGGTCGCGCGCCCCATGACGAGCAGACCCGCCTTGACGAGCGCTAAATACCCGCGGAGGTTCTCCATCGCCGCCACGACGATCGCCATGTTGCAGACCACCGTCACAGTCGCCACAGCGGCCGAGTGTAGGACTGCGAGGAGGAGAAGGCACGGAAGCCTCAATGTGGAGAGGCCGAGAGCGTCCACCACGCTGAGGGTGAGAAGGGAGAGCGCGCAGGTGCCGAAGTTGGCGGAGAGCAACAGGAAGGAGCTGAGGAGGTGCGTCGGAAGCACCGAGCTGTAGGGCACGAGGAGCGAGGAGCAGGAGGGAAGGAATGGTTTCGGACGGCGGCGAGCACCGCCGTCGCGAAGGACGAGAACGACGCACGATTTGGCGAGAAGCGAGAAGGTAAGGACGAAGGGGAGCGTGAGGAAGAAGGCTAAGATCGCCTGCGATTCTTTGCCGTCGATTAGGGCGGAGAAGGGGGTGGAGGGCGGGAACCCCGCCGCCGCCGTCGACGCTGCTCGGAGGAGGGGCGAGAGGAGAGTGGCGGGATTCTGGAGCATGGGCGTGTTGGTGGTGCAGCTGGAAACGATGGCTTGGGAGAGGAGGAGGGAGGCGGAGGAAGGGAGGACGAGAAGAGAGGCAATTGAGGTGAAGGAGGAGTAGCCATTGAAGAAGGTATTGATGGAGCTTCTTAGGATTGCAAGAGCCATGGAAATGTCTTCTTCGTCGTCTCTTCTTCTCTTCTCCCTTACATTTATGTGGTGTTAGGATATAGATTTTTTTTTAAAAAAAATAGAGCAAGAAAGAATTAAAAAATCTTAAAATAAAATAAAGGATTAAATGGACAGACACCCACCATAAGTTACATAATTATAAAAATTACCCTAATCATTTAAATATAATAACAAATCTTACTTTTTAAATTTTCAAATTTACATGCACCTCCTCTCATGGGAAATTTTGTTTCTTTTTATATTCTAAAATCTTAATTTATAGAAACTTCTCTTAATGATAAATAAAAAAATAACATCTATAATTCTAAAACATCATGATAATTTTTTTTATATAATTTTAAAGATTTTTATTAATTTTAAACTAAACTAAAATGGTGCCGCTATAATTACTCCTAAAAACCTTTAATAATTCTATTAGAGCCGTAGAATTATTGGGTAATCGAAACTAATTACCTGCTTAACAATGCAAAAAAATGGAAGTAACAATATTGTTTAATGAAAAATAGATGCTATCCATATATATTATATTCCCAAAACATATATATTTTTTAAAAAATGATGCATGTGCTCCATATGATACTGAAACTTGAATTAATCCTCAAAGTGTTAATTAGCAAGGAACACAAATTTTATGCATATATTAGAAATGGTTGGTGCCTTGTCTCATACATCAGCCGACAAATTAATTAATTAGCTAATCATACAAATCATTCATAAAAATATTATACCTAAACATCACGGATTAGTATTAAACAGCACTACCCATTTATTGACTACTTGATCATAGGGGACGTGAGTAGATGACCATCACCATTACCATGATTTAATGAGAGGAGTTCTCGATTAATTCAACCTAAGTCGAACCAAATCTAATCAAAGTAATATTCTTTTACTTGACACTAAACCAATACTTGACACTAAACCAAATCGATCAGCTTTAATTTACTCTTTTCATGATGTTTAGTAAAATAGGCCAGAAAAGATTTGGCATTGCTAAAGAATATAAAAAGCCAATTGATGGAGGACAGGCTCCCCAGCTATTCTTTCTGGCATTTGATCTTATACTGATAATGTATTGACAATTAATATGTAGGTAGGCAATCATCATAATCATCCTGTTGCAAAATTAGTCAAGCAAAAGTACAAGAGAACCTATTAGTGATAGATGCTTCTAAATTAATGACCTAAATAGGGGGTCAAATTGCCTCTTTTTTTGTTCTCTCTAGAGAATCCTACAAAATTATTGGAAGCTTAAGAAACAGTTGCTCTACCGACAGTGGAGAGGATGGTAATCTGGTGATTGAGATTGTGAGAGGCACACAAACTTTTGACTAATGATTTGATGTTTAAGGTGGCCCATGACCTTGAAATGGAAACAACCTAATTAACAATGGTCTTTTGAGCCACAAGCTCGTTGTTCTTTGATGTGGCACACAAAGTGCAAGTTGAGTTGGACCATGATGTTGAGGTGTTGACATGCTGATGTGGGGTATTTGTTTTGTTCAGAAGCATGATGTGGGTAGCAAGCAGCACACTGATGAACTACAAATACTCAGAATTGAATTTCTGATTTCTAGATATGGACAACCCAACTGATTCCTTATTAGTCCTACATGAGTAAATGACGTGGATAAGGTTTTCCTCTCAATCTGAAATCCTTAGGTTGCGAAAAATGAAAAGAATAATAACTCAACAATAGGTTCTATGCTTCTGTTACCTCAGATGCCACAAATATTTTGTTGCATAAATGACCTGCACACATGACAATAAAGGAATTGTCTGGCCTAAACTAAATTAGGGGGTTTACTGTCACCAGCAGAGAGGAACATGAACTAGTGGCATGAGCTACAAGGCACTATGCATTTAGGAGGCATACCAGAGTTTGTTCAGCAAAGCAGATCACTGTATCAGTAAGCAGTAGACTCCTCACACAGCATCTTTGGGGAAAGAAATAACACAGCACTTTATTTATTCACAATGATATATATTGCTTGAGATTTGCACAGAATTGGCAGCAGTTCTAGATACACATTTCACCTCCCTCAAGAAACACCATCACCTCAAGCTCTACCAGGTGACTACCAATCGTGTGGTAACCATGTTAAAGGCAAACATATCCAGGTCTTAAGCTTCAGAAGAAACTAAGGGAGTAGTGTCATCATTCGAGTTTAGGCAATTAATTGGCATCAAAGCTGGATCTTGGTATGCAGTGGCAAGCTTGTTGAAGAACTCCCCCATCGAGGGGTCATTCAGATCTTCTCGATCTTTTTTTATCAAAGTCTGGAAGAAAAGTAGTTAATTGCAGGTCAAAAAAGACCAACAAGGAATAGCACACCAAGAGGAAATTACTTTATTTAAGTAAAGTTTTGGTCGCATTTTAAGCTTAACAAGTCAGCAAGTAGGAATAAATAAGATATCTTCTTTGAATGAGTTAATGCTACCTCTAATAAAAAAAACTAAGTCGCACAAACTTGAAATGGTGCTCATCAGATCCTTACAGAAACAGTTAACCAATTTGCAAGATGTGAAGATATGGATGGTCATTTAACTAGTTAAAGTGAAGGAATCTCAAGTAAGAATAAAGAAAACACTCGATAATATTGCCTCTGATTGAGAACTTGTACGAGTAGATCATGTTGGTAAGTCAACCCTCAAATGGTGCTTTCCCAGTTAAGAATCAATTAACAGATTTGGAACTTGTACTTGTACCCTTAACGAAAGATTATTAATGTCTTGATCGGATTCTTGATTATACAGGCTAGCAGCATTAGTTACAGGAAAATATTGCTAATAAGAACAAGTCGGAAGAAGAAATACATCTGGCTTCAGAGGAACATACCTCAGCAGAAAAATCATGAAAAGTAGGAATAAAGCGCTTTCGGCAATAATCGTTAAACAAAAGGGTGAGCACAGGAAGTGGCAAAAGCAAGCTTGACGCGAGATTAAGCTTCTTAAGGCTAAATATTCCAACTGCAATTATCTGCATGAGTATGAGAGAGAATATTGTGGAAGCGTGCACAATAGGCCAGAATCTGCCACCTGTATCGTACTTGGGCTGATATACATTCACTAGCTGCATAAAGTATTCAACTCCAAATCAATTAACAATCATGAATGTACCACAAAAAATTACAGCTTCAGAGCTATTGACAAGAAACAATTACAAATTCCATTTTAATCCAGAAAACTTCAAGAACATCGCAGATCCTGAAATGGAAGGGACAGCTATTAAATCGATAGAGAAGCTAGATGGCAAAAAGTGTTTGCTGACTTTAGTTGGCCTGTCTACCCTGATCGAACTTGGTCAAAAAAGAAGAAGAATGGATTATAGACCTCTTCTAGGGAGCAGTTTTATCATTTTAGAAAAGTAGAAAGCTGCCCTTTTTTTGTCAAACAATAAGATTGTAAATGACGGAATAGATGGTTAAACAATAAGATTGTAAGAACAAGAATAAATCACAGCTTTTCTTAAATGGAAAAAGTTCCATCTTAGAAGTGGACACAAATTTTAAATTGAAACGCTTAGAATGTAATTTATTATCTTCCAGATGTGTATCTATCGTGTTAAATATATTGGACCCAGATCTTGGAACATCGCAAAACACTCAAAAGTTACTAAGAACTTCTGCTGAAGTAGGTAAAGTTTCAGGCTAAAAAATTCTAAATGGGAAATTACTCCCGATATGCTTGGGGGCTCCCGCTAGTGTTGCCACCAGTGTTGCCAGTAGGCTTACCAACTAGATATCAACTCTTTGGTAATCAGAAGAAAGCGACATTCTGATGCCTCACAACTATATAACGAACAAATCCAAAATCACTAACTTACGAGTACTTCAACAGAAAAGAGATCAAATACGTACTCTTAAATAAAACACCGCACGGGCGCCCAAAAAATGGGAAAAGGATATGATGCCAAGGATATAATGGGAAAAGGATACAACTTAGTCCCGAGAAAAATACCATAAAACAACAAATATGAGATGAAGAACCAAAGCGAAAGATAAAACAAAGATGCCAAGAATTCGCTGACCTGATTACGGTAGACAATATATCCAGTGAAGAAGAAGACCAGGGTAAATGGCAGTATCACAGGGGCTAAAATAAAGTACGTGAACCCAAGGAGCCCAAATAATAGAATTCGAGGTATTTCACTACAGTAAGGGATGGAAGGCACGTCGACCTCATCTTTGTTGCTCCTGGAATAAAGCCTTCTTATTAAATCGAGGACAAGAGGGACTGTGCGATTGAGTTCCATGGATAAGCTAGTCCATGATGTCACCACATAAGCAACGAAAAAAGAAGCCTAACAAACAACGCAAACATTTTTTAGCAGTTCGTATTGGAACCAAATTCTCGTAACAACTGATAACTAAGATCAAAGCTTAACTTAATTAAGCCAATAACAAGGAGATGTTCTGACGAAAATATTTATTTGAATAGGTAAGTCACATCCTCGTGGTAAAATATTTCTCCAACCATAAATATAATAAAGGCCAAAGTCATCTAACGAATCAGGAGTCTTAAACACATATGAACCATACATTTGTAATGGGACAAGGATCTTAACACCTGACATATGCAGTGACAGTTGATCCCCTAGTTTTCATGACAAATTGCGTAACAAATTAAAAAGTTCACAAATTATATGGATGTTCAGATCAATATTGGGAAGATTTAGTACGAAACAAACAAGAAAAAGTGAACCTCACAAGTTCAGGGTCATTGAGAAAGGAAGGTAAGAAGAAAACAAAATGCCAAACACTCACAGACTAGCCTAAGTTGGTCAATACATGCTACGTCAGTGTCAGGTTCTCAGTCTGTTTCATTAATCTAACTAATCTGGAACTTCGAACAATTGAGAAAAGGCAACATGAAAACCAAATGGCACAGAGACTGCATTTTACCTGCTTAAGTTTATCAAGAATGACCACATGCAAAACTGAGTTTTTAGTTAATAAATTTAGCTGAAATGAATCTAGGTTTAATTGCACTTATATCCCCCATCTACTATTCCTCAATTGCACTTGCATCCTCTTGCGAAACAATAAAAACTTCCTCTCTGACTTTTAAAGCCTACACTTACATCCCCTCACATTCATTTTATTAACATGACACTATTTTTTAATAATATTTTTATCACATCATCACCACATAGATGTCACATCATCACTATTTTATACTATGATAACATGACAATGGTATGGCAATAACATGGCAAAGATATTATTTAAAAAAAATAATATCAAACCAACAAAATGAAAGCGAGGGGGTGTAAGTACAGGTTTTAAAACAAAGAGGGGTGGTTTCTATTATTTCAAAACTTAGAAGGGGTGTAGGTGCAATTCGGGAATAGTAGAGGGGTGCGAGTGCAATTATCTCATGAATCTATGATTCTAGCATCAAAATGTGCAGAATCTTGTACGAAGTTATAATAAATCACAATGGATATTTCATGGTGTCTTCTTCAAGAAAGCAAGTTGCATGGTAAAATCTAGAAGTTGCAAGTGCTTTAAAAGGTATTTAAAAGAGATCTAGAAGATCTTACCTGTGCTGGCACGGCAACAGCTAGCTTTGAAGGAATAGTTTTTGGATGAAACACAAAATCTAAAATTTGACTTGTAAACGATCCAGTGAGAACATTTGCAAAGAAAAGGATGGATATTGTAAATAAAAGCATTTTATAGCATGCACTTTTCTCAATCTCACTAACTGCAATATATCCTTGAATTGCCGAGAAAAGCTTCATGATGGGAGGAACAAGAGCTGCAACCAAATGAAGAATGAGGCTGGGTAGATAGCCAGTCACTATTTGACTGACAACAGTTCTGCAAGCATATATTTCCCCGACAGTTAGAAAGTGCATTTAATTTTGATTAATAATTCCAATTGTTAACTTAGATTACCTACATTTTCAGTATCTCCTTCAAGAAAGGTAGCAATGATTCCAACTGTTCCAAGTAAGTTAAACCTTGAACAAACGCAACCACTAGAATGAACAATATTATCAGCAGAAAGGATGCTACAAGAACCACCACCTTGGAAATCCATCTTTGCGTGAATGATATAAAGAAGAAGGGCCAATACACATCGTGAGGTTCAGGAGCTTGTTCTGTAACCCATTCAATGGGATTGACAGATTGTCGAATATGGAGAACCTTTGCTGCAGCATACCGAGATTTGAAGGAAACAAAGGCAGCAGGAACTTCCTGATTTTTTAAAAAAGAACAAATAAATTAGAACAGAACCACTACTGGGCACTATTTTTTTCTAATAATACTAGGCAATAAGTTAACATCTAAAAGTTGGTGTAGACTTGATGAATCAAATTTGCATGAGGCCAAGGCTTGAGCCTTGCTCTTATGATGAAGCAACTTCGTTACAGTTACATTTTGAAATTCTCTTTTGCTCCTAGTATCCAGTCCATCTTCAAATCAAACAAACAAGTTTTAGATGAAATAGCAACAGGAGGGCTTTGTTTAATATTACAAACAGTCAAAAATGCATTTCTGAGGACAAACACATGATTGGCCTTCATATACCAATGCCCTTTGTGAACCAATTATAATCTTTCCTGATATCCACCTGCAAAAGCATAATTTTTATATAATCTTGTACATGAGGGATTCCAGCTATATGCATCTGATTCTACCTTGACTATGTAAAGAATTAGGACGAACTGTTACACAGAGAAAACCATGTACAATGCTGTAGCAACTATCTGCAGATGCATGGAGCAGAAATTACTTATTTTTTTATCCAGATCTGTGAGTATGAAATAAGAATAAGAACATCTATTTCAGAGCTAAGTCACAATAGACATGATGCTAACTATCCTGAAAGTTAGTAGCCACTATATGTTTTGAGCTGATCAAGGAAAAATGTCAACCATCTTAGGCAATATTAATTTCAACGATAACAAGCTTCATATGAAGTGCACTGACATTCATCAAAGCAATAAGAGCAGCTTTACCTCTCCTCTGGAAGAAATACTTGATTGCTCTAATCTCACACTCTGCTCCAAATCCTCCAATTTCTTTGAATATCGACGGACAAGATCAACTTTTTTCCCAGAGAGTCCTTGGAAGCCATTGTGACTTTGATTTTGTGAAGAACTGGATATTGATCTTAGATGGGTAAGTCTCTTATAAAGATCCTCAGCTTCATTCTGGAAAGCAGTTTAAAAATGTCATTATAGCTAGGTACACAGACATCAAAGTCAAGAAAATAGAAATCATATGCTAATCTGAGTGCACAAAGCATTCTTCTAGTACATGCATTCTAATATTCAGGAAAAAATGACGGAATCCTCTATCACCAAGGACCAAATTAAACTCATATGTAGAGTATAACCAAAAATGGAGATTCTTCTGTAATTTTGTGTATACCGGGAAAATCCTGCCTTACTATCTGATTTATAGACAACACCAAGAAAAATGGCCTGTTACCATAACCACTAACATTCATTTGGTGGCATTTGGCATCCAAATTCCCCCTAGGAGATATCGATTCTGCTTACCTATTGTGTTTATATTAGTATATATGATAGCCATGTTAAAAACCTATAGACAAATGCTAAACCCTTTGGTGTTTCAAGCTAAAAGCATCCAAGCATACTTCTTTTTTCTTACTCTTCTCTCTGCATCTTCTACTTCAAAGCAGAATGGCTCCATGCCCAGGTCATCAAACAAATGAAGACAATCACAAGGACATGATTAAAATCTGTAGTTATCTGAAGACATGCTAACATTCTCCTTGTATCAAGTTAAGTTACCATTTTTTGGTTTTACAGTGTCTTAGCCTAAACCAACAAAATTCAGTGATAAATAGTTAAACATCAACTAGATTTAGAATTTGTTTCTCGTTCTTACAATTAAACCTCGAAGCTTGCTTGTCCGACGAACCACTGAATGGCATAAATAATCTGATGGATGATAATCCATGAAAAATGTCTCAACAGAATCACTTAAGGACTTCCCACCATGTAAAGGGATATCACGAACAAGAACAGTGAAATGATGCAGCTTTGGTTTTGAAGCTCTGAAATAAGCAATCCTCTTCTCAGATATGTATTTATGCTCCTGCAAAAGGAAGCACTATCCATGAGCATCCTCCCACTTTGTGAAGCATAACGAGCAAAAGAAATCAGCAAGCACCATGTATAACAAAATTTTAGCATAGAGTTTTACGAAGTGGCATATATATCATCTGAGAACATCAACCCAATGATAGTTTACTTGGAAATACTTCCAGGGAAATAGTTAAAAGAAATACCAGATACTACAAGTAAACATGGAGAAATTTATACAAAAACCAACACTTACGTTGTACAGCAGGTAACATGTAAAGCCTGTGATTATATATGCAGCAGAAAAATGACACCATAGCCTGGAAATAAATTATAAAACTGTGAATAAGTATCATAGTTTCAACAAGCTTTTAGACTGAACGCTACCAACCTGGCAGGATCATATACATTAATTAATGTAAGCAACCATAACTTGAAGCAGTATAAACAAAAACAGCATCAAAGTAAACTTAAGAGTTGGGTATACAGGACAAGAGACAACCAGGACTTGCCTCAAATCATAAAAATGACTCAAAATGCATTATACTGCAATTCTGAATTACATATTAACTTTCATTTTAGCTCATGATGCAGAACCATTGATAGTGTAGAAAGCTCTCATACAGCACAGATGGAATAAAGTAAAAAATAATTTTGAGAGGAGGAACTTTCTAAAGCTAGGAAATTAACAAAGAATATGGTCATATAATGTTTCGTCCAATAATTAATGAATCAGAATTATATATTTGCAGAGACATGTGTGCTCTCTCACTATATCCAAAAAAGGTCATCAGAAAAACTAAGATCGCACATCTGATTTATGATAATAATGACCAAATAAAAGTCAGTAAACATCCATCTAAGATCTGAAACCCATAATCATTTGCTTACTAAACAAAGTTGAGCCACAACTATCATCTATGTTTTCCTCAAAAAAATTATAATCTATATTCTACATACCTGGATATGGTCAGTGATGGGTTCTAAAGCCTAATAAGGAAACCTTCCAAATTAGGCACAAAGAAAATAAGATTTGGCTTCAGATATGGATGTAGGGAAACCAGACCATGCATACATTCAGTTACTGAAATCCCATGACTAATATAATACATTAGATAAAATCAGCTACAGAATAAACTTGTAATGATAAGCCCAACAATGACTTTGAGTCACTGTTAAGCAACTACAAGAATAGCTAAAGAAGATACAGCTTAACCAAGCAGCGAATATTTAGTAGATAGAAGTGCTCCTTTGACCAGTGTATTTCAGAACAAGTATTATTTACATGATCTGGTAATTTATGGAGGATGATAATATGCAGCACCTAGAAACAGATCTTACCAATTAGAGCCATCATCTACATTTGAAATAGTGAACAGATCAAGAGACTTGTTAGGAAGATCAGAAAAGTCAACATCGCGAAGATGATCCCCCAAGTAATTAATGGGAAGGAGAACAAGTAACCCTATGATCGCAGCAACAGAAAACACCTTCAAGCTGCAAAGAATCAAAGCAAAACCATCAAGCAAATAAAAAAAACCTATTCCGAAAAACCATGCTTATTTCAGGAATTGTCCGGGTTTAGCAATGTCAAAATAATATTTTGAAAATGAAACGTAAACCATCCCTGTACAGCTTATCTCCCTCTTTTACTTTATTTTCTTTGATTTGTATTCCTTCTCGCCTTCTTACTCGTGCTAATGATATGAAATAATATTTTCACCAATAGAAAATGATTCTGACGATAAGAACTTTGTGGGTATAGCAAAATAAGAATGAATCGAGAAAGGAAAAAGAAACAAGAACGAACCTGAAGATGAAGATGCGATCGAAGACGACCCCGTCGAGGCCGTTTGAATTGAAGAGCTCCTCCTCGGACAGCTGCCATGCCCTGCGAGCCCAGCCGGCAGAAGGGAGGAGGTCCTCGATGTTGAAGTGTCCATTCCGGAGAGCACGACGCTCTGCAACGTGGCGCGGGGCATAGACCTTGATGTTTCCCGGCTGCTTCCGGAGCACGGAGTACAGAGAGAAGAAGAGGACGCTGAGGCCCAGATTGATCCCCACCGACGTTAGCAGAGCCGAGACGATCATCTCAACCCAAAAATTGAAGTCCCAATTCGCTTGCCGTCGAAGGAGAGCTCGCGAGAATTTGCAGAGGAAAATTTGGGGGAGGAAGCAAAGTGAAGGGAGAAAGCAAGTCAAGGAACCTCCTCGCGATCTGCGAAGTACCGACTTCACTGGGTACGACTTACGTCACGACCGCTGAAGACCGACGGATGCGGCAATAATTGAATAATCGTGGGACCTCCACCTGTGCTCAACGCGTGTGATTTATCCCTAACGGAAATGACGTAATATTGGTTACAATAAAATTCTAATTATAACTATGTCTCAATTTAAAATCATTCGACATTAATATTATTTAAAATATAATTTTAACTAAAGTTTTATAAGATATAATTTTAATCGATATTATCTCATATAAATATAAATATATATATATATATATATATATATATATATATATATATATTATTTTCTATATTACGATAGTAGCTTTCAATAATAATAATAATTAATTTAACTATAACATAAATAATTTAATCTTTAAACATATTTATTAATTTTTAAATAATCAATCTATAGAATCCTACAAGAGTGGATATTAAATTCTACGAGAGTGGCCACCGAATTTAACTAGAGTATTTGACCTAACTCTTGATAAATAGATTTTTGATGCTTAGATGAACATAAATTATATAATAGAATTTTTAATTAATTTAATTTTTCTAGTTTTGGTGGATTCGATGGTAACCCAAAAGAAGGGTTAACCTTAGAAATCTAAATCCACCAAATTAGATTTTCAATAGTTTCTATAGGCTTACTATAAGAAAATCACTTGCCTCTCCTATTTGATTTTGGATAGTTGCAAGATAATTTTAGTTGATATCACTAGAACCAACTGATTAGACCCAATTATATAAACCAATTAATCTGATAATTTTTTTAATAATTTATTAGTCATATTAAAAAATAATAAATTAACCTTCTACCCTATATTAGCAATGAGAAATACATCTACCATATAAGCGAAACCAAACTAGCAATCTATTATCAACTAGTTAAACGTAAGCGAAACCAAACTAGCAATCTATCATTAACTAGTTAAACGTACTGCTAATACCACTCCTGTATTCTAGAAGCTAGCATAATCAGATAACTATTCAGAGGCAAGAGCTTAATACCTTATTGAAGGACAAAGTCATGGACATATCCTTATCCTCTCTCTTGTAAGCAAGCAAAGGAATGATATTTCACAGTGATGAATGCTCATAGGAGTACCAACTTTAGAGTTCTAAGCATTTCTCGTACATCGAAGATTACCTATCTTCCAAACAAATTCCCCATCACAAACTTAAGTTTAAAACCAAGAACCATCATAGAAAAAAGTAACTCAAAATACGCATTTTGGTCATAGGCCAATAAGTATCAGGCGTGACCATTGCAGTGTGTGTTCTATGTCCCTGTTACGACTAAATCATGGTATATTTTGGAACAAATCACCATAATGCTATTTCTTCAAATTTAACTCAAGTCCTAAAGCTGCTCTCTTACTATAAACACAAAGAGGAGGCTTCTCTAAAATTTCAAGGCAAAGAACAATATGATACACCTGCTTGGAGCACTTAAGAAAAAATTTGAGTGCGGAACATTCCATATTATTATCATGACTTGGTCTTAGGTACCCTCTCCCTTGCAAACAGAGAAAAGGATGATTTTTAACAGTGATGAACGCTCTCAGGATTATCCATTTCAGACTATCAATATCTCGTAGATTTAACATAAGATCCCTATTCTCCAGCCAATTGCCCATCAGAAATTAACTCAACTTTAAAAGTAAGAACCTTCATATTAGGCTGGGAAAGAGTGCAGACAATTTGTGAACAGAAACAAGAAAGAAGACAGACCATTACAAAGTGTGTTCTACGTAGCTATTACAACTAAAACATGGCCTATTTTGGAACAAATTACCACAATGCTATGTACTTATGTTACTTTAAACTACAATTTTTTAGATACCTCAAGTTGGACATCAGAAAACCTAGAGATTGTAAACTTGTATAGTCAAAATCAACAACCTAAGCAAGTAAATGTATATGAATAATTTCTTCTCGTCATAAAGCTGCTCTCCTATTATAAATACAAAGAGGAGGCTGCATCTGAAATTTTCAACGCAAAGAAGAATGATGCACCTACTTGTAGCACTTGAGAAAATATTTGTGCAGAAACATACATGACAAGAACATACCAAATTATGACGAAAACAACTGAACACAACTGAAACATACATGACAAGTTTGACAACCCATAAAAAAGATTTCATCAAAAACAATCGACAAAACGGATCAGGAAGACCAATCCGACTATTCACATACATGACAAATTTAACAATACATAAAAAGGATTGCATCAAAAACAATCCACAAAAAACGGATCATGAAGACCAATCCAACAATCCAGATCAAAAGCGCCTCTTATTTTTGTAAGTAAAAAATCTCATCATAAATATGCCGCCACAAGTAATAGTATAAGCATACAGAGAGAGCCAATGTTTTCTCACAGGTGGTGGCAGCGCCTAGCTCTGGGGAGCAGCAGATGCAGAGGACGCGGCCCTCAGCTTGGCAGACTCAACCACTCGTCGACTGATCTCATGGGAGTAGATGCGGAGGACCTCCATCTCGTCGTCCTCGGCTCCGCCTGAGGCGGGTGCAGCAGAAGCGACGGAGAAGGCCTCCTCCTCGATGGCACGGGCGGCGGAGGCCGCCTCCTCCTCGGGCAGGACGCCGTAGCGCTTCGGGAGGACGGAGGGGGAGGTGAGGGTCTCCACCAGGCGGTGGATCACCGCCTCCCGTGTCCGCTGCGTCGGAGGCCAGATCTTGAGGGAGAGGGAGGCATACCCGGCAGTCCTCGAGGCGTCGCCTTCGGCCATGGACGGCGAGGGCGGTCAATCGGATCGGGGAGGAGAAAAGGATGGGGGGCGGAGTTTGCAGCAGCACGCCGCACGCAAGGGGCAGCCAGCGGCGCTTTTATTCACCTGGGATTCGACTCGGGTTCGCATCGAACCCAAATTTTCAAATTGGTTAAAATTGAACCTGATTTCATTGTAGATTATTATCTTCTTGATTAACCCAGGTCAAATTTGAATTTTATTCTTTTTCAGTTTCATTTTTTATAAACTTGGTTTTGTAGCTCAATCAATCTCAATTTTATTCTTTAGATTAATTCAGAGTTTAAAATTTATTTTTTATTGTTTGTTATAATTATGTTAAATTTAATTCTTTTTTAGTTGTAAAATTATTTTAGTATGACTAATTAAGGTATCCAAAAATTATATTGTAAAAATAAAGTTATCAAAAATTTATATTGCAGAAATATAGGGCTAATTATAAAACGGGCCGAAAACATTTTAACGTATCAGATGAAATTCTTCAACTTTATCATTTTCCTTTTCTAACAATTTCACTGTAGACGAGAGAGAAATACTTCTCAAGAGATATAGTAGATTTAATACTCATAAAAATTCAAAAAAAAAAACACCAGTACATATATCTCAAATGATGAGGCAAAATCCAAAATATTTCAACATATCAACAGGAGAAGTTACATTAAAGAAAGATTGCAACTGGCCGAAAGTTCACCTTCCAGCAAAAGCATGTACACGACTCAATGTATTGTGCACGTAAAATGAGTAATAAGGCAGGGTGCCATTACCTAAACTGCTCGTTAATACACTGAGCATTGCGAATCCACATCATGTTCCATTCCATCTAGTTATTAGAAGCTTCCGATCAACTTTCTTGAGTGGTAGATCTGCACGAAATGCTTAATAATTTAATAGGGAAGAAGTTGAGTATATAACTATCTCAGAAGTTTCCTGTATGAGGATGCAAATTCAGATGTCATTCAGAGCAACATAAGTTGCTCAACTGGTTAAGAGCCCAGATGCAAATCTAAACTCAGCATTATCTTGAAAATCCATTCCAATTCCCTTCAGCTTGTCCGTTATCGACTCATTAAGGCCAGTGGCTCAACAGATATCATTAAAAACTCAGCGTACTTCCCTTCATGTTCTAAACAGTTGAACCTAGAAAAAGGTACTGAAGTTCCACGAGGATTACTGAAAATTATTGCTCATTGACAATTCCATGACAAGACAAAACTTCAATACTTTTATGCTTATGGAACTCCTAAATAATTTTCCGAGTAAACAACGGGTTATTCAGAAACGCATAAAAGACTTTACCTCGAAATGTCCAGCCTTTCGGTTGTATGTTTGACTATGGGAAGCTTCTGGCTGATAAGAACTGGATCTGAAAATGCTGCGGAATCAGGAGAAAAGCCTTTCTGTTTTCAAGCAGAGTTCAAAAGATCAGTAACAATACATGTTTTCTAATATTTATAAGTCAACAAAAGAAAAGCAAAAGTTGACAGGTTACCAATCACAGAAGTTTATTTTAATGGACGCATGAGGAATAAATGGTATTAGAATGTCTACATAATCTGATGTAGTTGGAAGATATTTTGAATCATGAACGAAAAAGGATAGATAGATGATTTGAGGATATGGCAGCTGTTTAGTCATGAGCAACAGCTAGTGATAGAAGAAGATAATTTTGATCTCCATTCCACCACAATCAGATTGGCGACAAACTAGAAACACTTATGTACATGAGTTTTGCAGTGAGAATGTACAAGCTTACAGCAGAAAGATTTTGAATAGTTTCTTCTCTCCAGCAGCTCTCACGAATGATGATTGGCTCCACTTTGCCATCACTAGCAAAAGCACAATAAACTCGAGTATCCCTTAATCTCATTAGCACTCCATCAACCCTAAGCTGCAATAAGGATTATGTTAACAGCTAGAACAATAACAAATTTTAACAGCCAGAAAAATGACAAAAAAAACATTAGGAAATTTCCTATATCATAGCCCATGTCTTGAATATGAAAAACGAGAACTAAAATAGTTTTATTTGCAAGATGATCGTATGATAAAAAAGGAAAGTAATATGACAGCCTCCAGTACCCACGCACACAACATATATATATATATATATTAAAGGGCCTGTTTAGATATGGGCCAATGACAAAACCTTTATATATTATATTATTCAAATTGATAACCTGGCTTAATGTCACGTCCCGATCCACGTTTTTTTTTTCCCCAAAGATCGGGGTTTACACTTGACCTTTTAAAAAGTTGAAAATTCAGTATAAATTTCACTGCATAGAATACATATAGTGGAAGCACTTCTATGCCATCTATAATATATGAAACGTATATATTATTTAACTCACCCAATAGCGCAACAGAAGAAACCAGCAACTAGGCATGACTCTCTACAAATATAGATAAACAAATTTTATAAGAATCAACATTCTAGAGATCGCGTAACCAATAAAATAGTGCCAAACATAAAATCTGATAGCCAAGAAACGAACTTACCACTTTCACAGTTAAGAGTGACACCCCACTGTCAGCCAATTCATCCTCATACAAAATTACCTAAAGAAGTTACAATTTAGTTATTAGCAAATTATAATATCATTTTCACATGTATTATTGTAACGTAAGGTAATATTACCACTCACATATTCTAGTTACCAACCTCGTCATAGAACAATATAGGTTCTCTTTTAGACAATTCAGCCAGATCAATTTGCTCATCACATTTCTCCCAAAGAACTCTGCAACAATCACCTTCTGTAATTGTCTGAATTCCAAAATAAAGATCAGCAAAGTCCATCGAAAGAAGCAAAAATATATCATGGATAGCAGCAATCAAATGTGTGATTTGTAAAATTTTCATGGAATCCCATGGAATGAGAATATAAGTCCACTGGAAGTAATATGGAATAGGCTAGCATTTAAAACAGTTAGAAAAACACTTATATTGTTAGCAGCAAGATTTACTCTAAAGACAAAAGTTGATGACAGATAATAAAAAGCATAATTCAAAATACTCTAAAATAATTCATGACTTAGTAAAAGTGAACAAATTGGACAGTAACCAAACCTTATCTCTCTCTGGTTCTAGTGTCTCGCTTCCACAATATGGTGTTGTAAAAGTATAGTCATAATCAAGAATCACTTGTTGTGAAGGTTTACTGCAATAAAAAAAGAACGCCATAGCATCATTGATCGACCCTTTCATCTTGAGCAAATATTTTGTGGAAATAAATAATTATACAAGTGTGTCAAATGCATCAAAACTTTTTCCGACTATTAACGGCTTAAAAGTTATCACATAAGTAGCACAAGAAATTTAGTTCTTAACATTAAGTGTGACCTAAAATGATACAAGGAACATATTACTATCCTAAAATTGCATCAAGACATAAGGAAAACAAAATATTATCAGAACATCAATGATATATTTAAAGCTAGAGGCACTAGTTGCATGATGCATCAATGCTCTATAATAGTTTGTGAAAACTAATCCAAAACATCACAGTCTGTCCAAGTAAAGAATCGAAGTATAATTGACCTTCTGAACTTCCATTTTGCAGCAGCAGGGACTTCAACTGGTGGTAGTCCTTCTTGCATCCAACCCTTCAGAGCATCAGATGCATTGAAGTGCAATTTAATACCAGTCCTGACATGTAAAAGAGATAAACAGCTATCCCCAAACACCATTTCAGGCAAGTGCGATGTTCCTAGTTTCTCTTCCAACCTGAAGCAATGTTTATGAACAAGTTCAGCAATGCATAGAGAATAGGAATTATCAACATTATATAATGCATCCACAGAGTTATTATATTATTTCTTTAACTATGATAACCGAGATGATGAAGCATTGAAATTTACACATGAATGGATGACCACCTTTTAAAAGTTAATACTTAAGCTATTTGGACCAGTTGCTCAGTATCTATTCTCTTGCAATTCACTAAGCCACAGGATCACATGGGTTGTAAACATACGGTGCGAAAAAATTCTATAAACCAAAAGTTTAGATGTTAAGATTGAATTAGGTAAGCCACTGGACTATGCATGTTATACTGAAAGGCCATATTTGCCTATAAAATCGTAAAAAAGAAATAAATTAAATCCAACAGCTTTGACAATTCTAGCTTGGCTTGGAGGATATATGAGAGGGATAAATCGTACTCCTGGCGAGCGAGGGAGCCAAGGATGGGGCGTTTGGTGGACTCGATGTGCCAACCCTTGATGCGCAGGCCACAACGACCCTCGGGTAGAAGCTCCGCCCCCGCCGCCTTGAGATCGCCCTGCGAAGCGCCTTCCCAGCCCGCCATGTCGCCGCCCTTCAATCAACACTTGGGACGGTGAGAAACCCTTTTTCCCCTTTCACCGTTCGGATTTGGACTTCAAAATTATAAACCAAGACGGAAAGACCCCAGCCGTTTGTGGATCCTCTCAGGCGCGATGCACGTGTGATCTTTTTTGAGTTTTCTACAACAAGTTCCGGTTCGGGTTAGAAACAGGCTTGAACTGAACCAAATAAAATGATCCTAAATTTCTTTTTTTTCCTCAACATCATGAAATGAATGGAAATTATATTTACAATTGAGTGTACCTAATTATTTTAAAGCATTACACACGAAATTGGAAAATATATAAATCTAATATAAAAATATAAATTAATCTTGTAGGGAAATATAAAGCATAGGTGGATAATGTGATAACAAAACAGCTTGTGTAATATTTGATGAAAGTTTGGATAATTTCTGTTGAAAGAATCATATGGCAACAAAATGAAATTAAAATTTCTGAGAAATCTCCATTTAACCACGTGTGTAATCCGGATTTAACTTTACATTCATAAAAAATGGTTATCAGACGCTTCAAAAGGCAACAAAATGCTCCAAAAAACCATTTATTTCCCTCTCAAATCCATACACGGATTTTGAGCACATTGTACAATGAAACGATAAATTTACAACTATATACCATCTGAGAAATTATAAACCTACTTCTCTTCCATCTACAAGTAACCAAATCCAAACATCGTCTAACTTTTTATTTCCGACTAGAAGTTGGTGACAAAGAACTAATGAATGAGAAACAAACTTGTAGTGTTTGCCCTCTGCTAATGATCCTTCATAGAGGGGTTTAAACTGATTTCATCATTCAGCCCTGCAACCCTCTCTGCAAACTGCAGCAAAACAAACATGTAGAACCTCTCAAGCAATCTGAATCACCATCCTGCGTCGGCCGAGCTAGAGGCTGGCACAAGCTCCATTAGCTCGAGACGGTACTCGAGGCCTCTGATGTAGTGACCCAACAGCATGCACCTTTGCACAACATAAGAAGAGAAGGTTGCAAGTTGAGAATTCCTTTCGGAGCAAGAGTTGTAAACTTCGGCGAAAAATGTGATGTACCAGAATAAGAGTCGTGCAAGGTAGTCACGTGGGAGCGATATAAGGGGCTGAAAGCGTATGAAAGTGTTCCCGATAACTTTGTCTTGTTCAATGCCTAGGTTTACGCCTGTTGGGTCTCCAGAGAGCGGAGGCTTCGGTTGGATCTTCAGAGATAAAATCGCAAGGAGGCCATGCACAACTGAGCGAATAGCTTCTTTAACCCCAGGGCAAGTTGATTCTGAAAGTTCAGCAACCTATGCAAGAAACCATATAAATTGTACTATATTAGCCAAGGAATTCCTGGTTAATACGGAAAAAGCAAAAAAAAAGTAGCAAATCCTTTCCATTGGGCGAATTTAATGTCATAATGTCGACTCTACAACAGAAATAATAACTACGATATTTTATGACAATGAACTATTCTATGCAGCAAAACCACATAATAGGATTTCCCAGTGCGCCTTTTTCTCACTGCTGAATAAAAAAAGGAGGTTTCAGGACAGGTAGGTGAAGTTTTCATATCAAAATAAACATCATCAGGGCATGGTTATGAAAAAACAAACATGCTGAATTGAGGGGCTAACCATCTCAGGCGGCAAAGATCTTAGATACTCCAGCAAATCGTTCTTTTCGTCTTTTGCAAACTGTTGCATCTGTCTGGTTGAATTGCTCTTTTTTATGTCACGTAGCTCCTGATAGTCAAGAGTAAAAGATATATGACAACCATAACGGCATAAACAAACTATAGAACCTATAACAAACTGAGATAAGCATTGGCAAGGAAGTTTCCTATGATTCGCATATGGGTTGAACATCAGTACTCATTAAGAAGTTTGAGGGAATTGACATACAGCAATGCAATTACAGAGGTTTGAGAGGCCAATGATGTAGATCTAACTAGAGATATAAACTACGCAATTGCAGATGTATAAAAGCAGTACTGAACAGAAGGTTCTGGGCTTTCAGAGTAGGATGATAATAAACTGACTGACAAGATCATCATAATAAGCAAATAGACTTGTACACTAAGAGCTTGAACAGGTAGGCATTAATAGCCATGACATAATTGGTTGACATTAGAGTACCTATAAATTGGATCAAGTTAATGGATCCTGAAGAGTAAAGAAATCTGTTTTAAATGTGTATTAGCTGAAAGATGGGTAGTAATGACTTGCATTTGTGATGCAAATACTAATACTAAAGAAAGAAACACAAAACAACAAGATGGATAACAATCTTTGTTTATTTTTTTTAAATAAGACATTGTCCGTAACCCAATTAGAAAGCATAACAGGTTTGATAACAAACATAAGCTTCTAGGAAAAGTGCTAAAAATCAATCCTCTGTAAAGTTTGACAACACTGTGTATGTGACAGCAATATCAGTTATAACAGCCAGCCAATTTACAATGAGCTTCTATGAATGAAATAAGAAAGTCGCAAGTAGACCTCATGCTTTGCCACCAAGACATGACGAATCCACAAAATATGATTATTTGGTTCAATAAAATTTCAGTTGATTGCAGAAATGTGACCATATTTTCATTTTCAATACCTTTTCTGCAGAAGTTAATCGAGAGTGCAGGTAAAAAATATATTCTTCAACTTCAGGTGTCACCTTCTGGAAATTGCTGATGTCCGTGTTTTCACTTAGCATCCCGCCACTTTTTTCTTGGTTGCAATAAACATCGTTCATCCCTAGAGAATTAGATAATTTTGGGAATCTATAAGCGAACATTTCAGGGCTATCATCTTCTTCAGTTTCAGTTTTTCCTCTTTGAGTATATTCTTCATGGATATCTAGATTTCTTTCGAGGGAAAGTCTATATTCAGCATTGTGCAAAGTGTACCTGCGACATGAAAACTCAAACCTAAGGTGGCCACCAAAGACAAGCAAATGAAAATGACAGACAGAAATGTCCAATCTAGACATAAACCCAAACCAAGTATGTGATAATACATGAAAAAGTTCGAGATTTTGATTACCCTATAGACAACCTGAAATATAGTATAATCACTAGAACTGGATTACAAATGACATCAACATAACAAGAGCTAACAACTAAAGGGCAATTTCCTTGAGGGTGACAGCACTTAGTGGTTTGCACTTTGCACCTCCAAAGTTGGATAAGACATCAATACCAAAGGCATACATCACTTCTGGTCTTAAAAATTGCTTGGGAGTACCACAATATCAAAAATTACTGGAAAGCACAATTATGTTTAAGTGTGAGTGAGCATAACTGAAAGCTGTGAATTGTGTTATGCTCATAATAGTCATGCAGTGATTTTAACAGATATATATATATATATGTGTGTGTGTGTGTGAGGGAATAGAAGATAATTGAGATAACTAACTAGTTTGTGAAACAAATAATACAGTTACGTCTGATGATCAGAGTAAACTTCAATAAGCATACTCGCCACAGAATTCAAGTCAATATATTTCATATAGATCACCAGAATATAAGAGAAATATAGATATGGTGTCAGGCAAAAGAACCTAAAATCTAGTAAACTACAGTCTTGCCGTTCAAGTAATGTACAGTATTTTCTGTTTCTCAAGCTTACCCTGTCTTCATTGAAGAAATTAATAACTTGAAGAGTGGTCCCCACAAGGCTTCTATTCGGACATGAAACTGGTCAGATGGAAGCAAACCCAGCATGCCCGAGATAGTCATCTTCATTGCATCGACTGTATTTGCCGGCACATCCTTTTGAATTCGGCTCACATCCAAAGGCTCTATCTCTTGTACCAATTTTAAGAGAATAGATTTCTGAAACCCAACATTAATAATCATGAAGTTAAGAATATATGAATTGTAACAAGTAAATAACGTTCTATCAAACAGCTTACGACGAACATATAACACGGATGAAAAACCTAAAAATCATATAAAGAGAATAAGGGCACAACTAACAACTCCCATTTTCACAGCTGAAATATACTAAAATGTGAAAAAGAAGCCCTTTTATAGAGACAATTATCACCTAAAATTATCTTTAGTACTCTTTAAATCACCCTTGACCTTTCTTATATCAACCAGCGAGCAGGCAATCAACGTTATCTCCTGCAGTGTATAACACTTGAATCCTTAAGTGAAATCGATCTAAACAAGCAGGGACGAGTAGTAATAACGAGTCGTTTTATACACAAGCAGAGAAATTTATGGACTTCAAAACGCATCAAATCCCAAAAATCGATCTCCGAAGCTTTCCCAAAAAAGTAGGTCAATCCCTTACATAATAAATAGATATTTTTTACAGTAAAAAATATACAGAAAATTCGAAGAAGGAAAAGGAAATTAAACCTTCGACGGGAGTTCGGGGGATCTGCCATCGGAATCGAGCTCATCGAACGAAGGCGTGGATGAGGCAGCCACAAGGGAGAGAGGACGAGGCTTGGGTGACCAAAATTGAGGGAAGGGGGAATGGAGGAACCGCTGCTGGTCGGCCGCTGGAAGGATCGATGGCAACGGAGGAGGGGAGCGCAGCCGAGGGAGGAGCAGAGCCCGGGGGAGGAGGAACGCGGCGGTCGGCATGCCCCACCGCCCACCAGTAACGACCACCCGCGCCGAGCCTCTTCGATCGATTCGCCTCCTCCTTGGAAGGCTTCGAATTGAATTGGGTACAATTTACTATTACCTATACTTAACTCAGCCGTCAATCGACTTGGGATCGTATGTTGTGCCAGCTCACAGATGTGATCCTGCAAATGACGTCCCTGGATACCGATGGGCATCATCCCGGCTAAGCACGTGGCATGACTCCAATACGTGGAATTCTTTTGTAAGATACGCTGTGCTTATTGAACGAGATCATGGGATCCCGAAGCAGTGCGGGCTGAGTCGGTAGAAATGGCAAACGGGTCGGGTATTGTAAATCCGGATCCGAAGATGAGCACAATCAATAAATTGTATTCGCTGAACCTAATTCAAATTATTATAAATCAAATTTATATTAAAGGATAAGGAACCCCGCGGTTTTTATTGGAAAAAGAACCAAAATAAAATTTTATTACTCGAAATGAATAGTTTTCTTGTTCAACTTTTTTTTTCATCTTTCAAATTTGGATTAGATTTTGATGAATGAAGACAATAATAATCTCAAGATATGAACAAATACGATGTCTGGTGGAGATGTGAAACACCTGCCAACACAAATAGATACGGAGTTATCAAGATGATATGCATCAAAATCCTTGCAGTAACGGAGTAGATTTTAGGAAGTCTGCTGGCAAATATAAAATATCTGAATCCAGTGATAGGTAAGGTGCAGCCAGAGAGTAAGTTGAATTGTGGGCAAAATGGTATGGTGCAGTAGGAAAGTAACTGCTGATGGATTCAGATCAACTATAATGAGGGTATAATAAATATATCATTGATCAAGACATAAATATATCAATTGGGCTTCTTCGCAGTTGCAGCAAAAGTATTGTCAGAATAAGCAATTAGTGAAATGATAAAAGCCCAAAGTAGTTCAGTAGCAGAAACGATAACAAGTCTACCTATATGACAAATTTTAGCCCATCATTCTAGAAAACAAGCATGAGTAATGCAGTTCATCTAAGATATTTACGACTTTGAGAACCAAAATGAAGCAAGCAATCATTGTTGGTTACTTGGTCGGACGTTCGTGTCAGAATCAGATCATGCCGTCAGGTCTACCAAAGGCAAATGGTAACATCAAAAGCCATATTTAGCTCCAGGTTTAAGAGCACAAGATTAGTTCAAAAGGATTATTCTGAAGCAGTCTGACAAACTGGAAGGTAATATGTATCCAACTGCCAGTACTTGCGTTTCACACCTTCCCACACCTCCTCGGCCAAGCAATCTTTGACAGGCAAGGGAATAAATTGTGTCGAGTAACCTAAATTTCCAAGTTCTAATGCAACTAGCTGACAATAAACCACATGGAAGAAGGCATTATCACCACACAGGCCATTGAAGTATGAATAAATACCTCCAGGCTTAAGAAGTCTAGGAAGATGCTGGTGGAATACCCTCAAGTCCTCATAATATTCTCCGTAAGTGTCGAAGAATATTCCTGCAGATAAAGCACATATTTACTGTCCACATGAGATCAATATTCAACCCACCAAAAACTAAAACCTTGGAAAACATAGCGTTATAACACAACTTTGGCTGATGTAGGCTGGAGGTTGTATGACTAACTTACCTAAATATGATTGAATGAGCATGATCCCCTTACACCCATCCAAAAAGAGATGTAATACTAAAGGATCCATAATAACCAGTATAGGCCTCCATCATGAATGCATATAACTCTTGTTATCCTAGGATTAGCTAGAAAATAGGAATAATGAATATTCATAATTAAAAAGATTCTCTCCCTAGAAGCCTGTGTTCATAGGAAGGTCTATGTGTAAGGCCATGGTATTACTGTAATCAACAGGTTGTACTGCCGGTAGCACACTATATTCCTATAAGAAGCTCGGAATGCTAGGTTATATCAACAATATTAAACTAAGATAGGATGAAGAGCTTAGTTTTACATCTTAGCCAAAGGTCCGAATGTTATTGTCAAGTTAAGTTGACTCTCGACCAGAGGACATAAACTGCGACCTTTGCTGTAAAAGGCAAATTAGGCTACTTGAGCAAGATGAAATGTCAACAATCATGCAAAATGATTACACTGACCTTGGATTTCTGTCCTAGACCAACAACAAGTAGGTTTCTTCTTATTTCAGTATATATCGATTACCAAAGAAGGCTAATTCAGACAGATGAAACGTAAACGATCATGCAAAACATTTGCTTTGGTCTGGGATTGCTGAACTAAGCCAACACGAACCAGGTTTCTTCTTATTTCAGGAAGTATTGATTGGTATGTCTTAGTTTATTTGCAAATTTGCACTATCTACAATACAACTTAAAAAACATAAGTTCTAGATGCAGTAGTAGTGTGCTGTGTTTATCTAAACCTTCTTCCCCTTTTCATATTAATTACGGAACAAAATATTTTGTTAATCGTATTGATGACGAAAAATTGATCAATTGTGATCCCACAATTAAAAAGACTTGGCTTTTTGAAGGCATAGCAACTGGTGGAGAAATACTGCCTATAAGACCAGGTTATTGCTCAAGAGTAGGAGTTACCATCATAAGATTCAAGCTGAGGAAGAACATCCTGCCATCGGCCAAAAATAATCTTTACATTCTCCTTCTCTCCCCATCCTGATCGCAGCATGCGCTCATATACATCGGGATGCGCCTCCACAATCGTGTGCTCCACTGGGCTGTACCTCTGAATCGCCTCGTCCACGAGCCCCATACCAAACCCCACGTTGAGAACCCTCCCTCCGCCGCTGCAGATGGCCTTCGCATGCGCCTCCATTAGCGGCCCTTCCCACGCCATCATCACTGCCTTGCTCTCGGAATCCATCACCTTGTCCTCGCTGAATGACACCCTTTCGTCCAGGTAGCTCGGCCCGCCGCCTTCGCCTTTGCGCTCCGCGCGGGCGACCGTCCCGAGGACGAGCTCGGCCTGGATGCCGGCGTTGAGGAGGGCGTCGAAGGCCTCCTGGTGACCGTGATCCATTGCGAGGTCGCCGGCGGAGAGGTGAGAAGGGGATAGGGCGTTCCATGGCGCACCCGCAGAGAGGAGAGCGCGGACAGCGCCGGCGTGGCCGTGGCGGGCGGCGTGCATGAGCGGGGTCATTCCGGAGGTGTCGAAGTACGTGGGATCGGCGCCGGCGGAGAGGAGATCTTCAATTCTGGCGCAGTCTCCCGTGATGGCCGCCTCGCAGAGCTGGTCGTCCGGGGACTTCTCCATGTCCACGGCGTGACGGCGAGTGCTGTCTTCAGTCTTCCGCTCGCAGCTCTTCTCCTCGGGGTAGGGCGGCAGAAGCTCGATTTAGGGCGGCAAAAAAGTATCGGATCTTGGACCGGACCGAACCGAGTCGGACCGGTATTTTTCTTTAAGAGAACGCATCAAACCGGGTGGTGGATTTTTTCAATTGATTGCCTTTTACTATTTTTGTGTTTAATTTTTTTTTATTTTGTATGTTTTTATTTCTAAATAAATTTATTTTAAATATATATATAATCAGATAAGAGATGGTAGGAAAGTATAATAACAATAAAGGTTTAACTACATCAATAATATTAATATATTATACGGATAATAATATATAAATATTAAGATGTGTTTGTATTTAAGTTGTTTGATTTTTTTTTGTTACATTTTTACTTTTAAAAATAAATAAATTTAATAAACCTAAAAGAAACTGAGCATTAGTCAACAAGATCAGACTTTAAAAAAAGTTGTTTAAGAGAGATGTCCTGCTGATAAAACTCGCAACACATGCTAGCGTTGAAACATATGAGACACAGGTAATAATAATCCTTGACCATTTTTATGATCACATGCATGTGCCCTTACCCCCAAAACCCTAGATGATCATCAATGCACAAGTCACAAGTTCATAGTACCTTCAACCAAAGTAAAAGCTTTAAGGAAATTATTTGAAGGAAAAAAAATCTAATAAAAAGTAAACTGTAAGATGCAAAAAGCTCAGTGGAATGGCATGTTCATGTGGTGAAGAGTTCACCTTTCTTCGTTGCAAAAGTCTCTGCTCCATAATGGTGGCAACACAGCTTTCTAAAAAGCCAAGGCCGATAAAAAATAGTTTCTATGCACACTTTAGGTTATTATTATTATAAATATATTACAGAAAAATTTGGAGGTAAAAAAAGTGACGGTGTAAATCGTAGAATGGGATGATGATATTTAATTTCATAGATTTTTTTTTGAAAATAATCCATAATACATCCAAAATGTCACAAAAACCAATGTCATTTTTTTTCTCATAATTGGCAACCCAAGAAGATGAGATGACTCTCTTTTCCAAGCTCCATTAATTTCAAATAAATTAGATTTACTCTACACATTTCCCTTCCAACTTTAAGCCTTCTTTTTTGTTTTTCCCTTCCCAAAGTGCAACTCGTTCCACCCAACTTAAATTAAATTAGCATATAATTATAATTAATTAATTATGCTCTAAAGAACACAACGGCAATAATAATGGCAACAGCAAGCTTTATGTGAACTCTAAAAACAACATGTTGAAGGAAAACACAAACACTTTCCACCTTTTGCTTGTTTTATCAAACACCATCGCCCCGCATTTAATCGGGCACGATGGCCTGAACCCGGTCCATCACAACCGTCCATCTTCACGGTTGTCGTCTTGCGCGAGACTTTAGGTCCACGTGAAGGCCATCGGGCTCCCCACCACGTGCTTCCCGTCAGACCACTCGAGGCGGCCGAACTTGCCGGAGCCTGACGGCTGCGACGCCGCTGTGAAGCTCACCGCGTAGCTCTTCTGGTCGCCCGCCGCTGCGAAGCTGAGCTCCAACGGATCTACTGTTACCTTCACCTCCGGTGGCGCTGTCACCGTCACCTTGTAGGCCCCCGGCCCCCCCACGTTGGTCAGCGTCCGCGTGTGCTTCACCGTCGTCGTGGTGGCCTGTCCGCCGCCGACTGCCGTGGGGAAGGCCACCGAGAAGGAGGGGTAGTTGAAGTCCGACACCTTGAAGGTCTTCTTCCTGTCGCACTCGTAGTTGAGCCGCCGGGTGACGCTCGCCATCTGGAGGGTAGTGTAGTTGAGGGCGCAGAGGAAGTAGAGGTAGTCCTCCGTGGTGAGGTCGTAGACGAGGCCGGGATCCAGTGCTTTGGGCGGATCAACGTGACCGGCGCCGAGGTCGAAGGGCGTGGCCTCCTCGCCGGTGGCCACGTCGAGGATGCCGCTGCTGCTGCCGCTGGGGTAGGTGCCGTAGGCGCTTGTCATGAGAGCGGACTTGATGGCCGCGGGGCTCCAGTCTGGGTGTGCTCCCTTGAGGAGCGCCGCTAGGCCACTGACGTGGGGGCACGACATGGAGGTGCCGGAGATGATGTTGAATTCCGTCCGCCGCGTGTCTGCCGCTTGCCCCGTCGGTCCAGCCGCCCCCGTCCAGGCCGCGAGGATGTTCACCCCCGGGGCGATGAGGTCCGGCTTCAGAATGTCCGGCGTGATGACGTTCGGTCCTCGGGAGGAGAACGCCGCCACCACCGGCGACGGCATGACGCCTACCTTGGTTCCCCCGAAGGCAATCGTCGCCGTTGGGCTCGGATCTGAGAAAAGGTAGGACTTGATGCCGTTCCCAGCCTTTTCCCCCACGGCGGAGGCCGGGAGGAGGTGGGCGTCGGCTACGAGCTCCTCGCCGTTGGCGGCGGTGTTGGCGAGGATCATTCCAGCGCCGCCGGCGTCACGCACGACGAAGCCCTTTTGGACGCGGGCGTTGATGCCGCGATCACAGAGGACGATCTTTCCGGCGACCTTGTCCGGCAAGAGCGTTCCCTGCATGCAGAGGTTCCCGTTGGTGGCGTTGGTGGCGTTTCCGGCGTAGATGAACGGAAGGGGCGAGGATGGGAGGGGCTTCCCGCTGTAGAGCGAGACGCCTGAGTAGTTCTTGCCGTTGCCGAGCACGACGTAGGCGGGGAAGTCTCGGTCAAGAGTGCCGGCCCCGACGGTGGTGATCCACGGCGCGACATTGGAGAGAGTGGACGATGCCGGGCCAGCATTTCCGGCGGAGCAGGAAACCACGATCCCCTTCTCCATCGCGCTGAAGGCACCGATGGCGACGCTGTCCCGGTAGTAATCCGACATCCCGCCGCCCAGGGACATGGACAGAACGCCGCATCCATCCTCGACGGCCTTATCCATGGCGGCGAGAATGTCGCTGCTGAAGCAGCCGCCTGCCCAGCAGACCTTGTACACGGCGAGGCGCGCGCGAGTGGACATGCCGCGGGCGGTGCCCGTGGCGTAGCCGAGGAGGTTAGCATCGGGGACGGCGGAGCCAGCGGCGGTGGAGGAAGTGTGGGTGCCGTGGCCGTCGTTGTCCCGCGGAGACTTGGACTCCTTGCTCTCATCGATCGGCCCCATACTGGCCTCGTAGCCCTTGTAGAAGGCCCGCGCGCCGACGAGCTTCCGGTTGCAGGCTTCCGCCGCCTTGAAGTCCTTCCCCTCCTCGCACGTCCCGTTCCAGCTTGAGGGAACCGGGCCTAGCCCGGCGTCGTCGTAGCTTTTCCGATCGGGCCAGACGCCGGTGTCGAGCACTCCGACGACGACGTCGCTCTCGGTGTTCGACTGCGGGATCAGCCTCTCGCTGCGCTCGAGGCCGAGGAACTCCGGCGTGCGCGTGGTGTGCAGCTCGTACTTCACCTCGGGGAGCACACCCACCACCCCGGGTAGCTCCTCCATGGCGCCGGCCTCCTCGGCGGTGAGCCTGGCGGAGAAGCCATGGGCGACGGTGTCGTAGGCGTACAGAATCTCCGCCGCGTCGGAGACCGACCGCAGCGAGGCGTCGTACCAGCTCCGGTGCTCCACGAACTCAGCCGGCATCTGCGACTTCGCCATGTGGACAATATAAGTCCGCTTCTCCGGCGCTGCCCCATCGCCGAAGCCGCTACCGAACAGCAACACCGCTACCGCCACCGCCACCGCCAACCACCTCAGCGACTCCATTTACAGCCCCCGACGCTACAAGCTTCTCCTTTTAAGCAGCAGCAACCAGCAACGGTGGGTAAGAAGAAGAAGAAGAAGAAGAGATTAAAGGGAAAGTAAATGATTGCTGATGAGTTTGGATTTGAGCAAAGCAATGATTGCTTGAGAGGCGAGAAGAAAGAAAGAAAGAAGGAGAGACAGGAAGACAAGAAAGCAGTCACTACGGAGGTGGTGGTGGTGAAGAACTGGAGAAGCAGAGCCACCACAGCAATGGGAGAGAAAGGGGAAAGGGGGGGAGGCGAAGGATGCCTTCACTCGCATACAATACAATACATAGTTTTTAATGGAGAGGAAGCTCTCGGTAGTCGGCCAGGCCTACCAAGTATTTTAAAGGTAGGGCGAGGTGGGGACGCACATGGACATGGCGGCCCTTGCTTTCCCTTGCGGACCTCTCTTTGTTTATTTATTTATTCATTTCGAGATCCTCGTTTAATCTTGGCATGGAAGATTCTCTCCGGTAACGGGCTTTTTTTTTTTTAGTTTTTACCACTGGTTTAGAATTATGGGACAGTAGGATTATCTTCCCTTTTCTTTAAAAAATTGGTGATGGTAAATTAATATAACCTGTGTTACCTTCTACTGGTTAATGTTACGGTCTCTGGTGGTAAAACTTTTATTTAGTAGATTTTGGAAGGGTTTTTAACCAAGTAATTATTAACTATTAAAATAGATGTCTCTTATTTTTTAAATAAAAATAAAAAAAATTATAAATTTAAACTTATTGATAAATTAGGCTTAGTTAGTGAATGATGAATATAAGTACATATCATTTTTTTTATACCGTAGATGATCTATTTATAAGTTTAATCTATATAACCTACTCACCCTTGTTGAGCAAGCCAAACTATGGTTATATGTTATTACGTCTCTTTCCCTTGCTCTTACCTCCATCATTCGACGACAATGGCCCTCATCTGTCCCTCTCTATCCATCGTACCAGTAACTCTTAAGCCTTTCCTCATCATCGCTCTTTTCTCCCTCCATGGTCTCCGCCTCACCGTTAACTGTCTCTCTCCCTCTTTCGTTTTATCTTCCTTGCTTTATTGGCTCTCGTTGATCTCCTCTATGAATCCATGATCTCCTCGCTTCTTTCTTTCTCCATTTTTTTTAATCTCATTAGCCTCTCTTCACCTGTCTGTCTTCGTACAACTACCTCAGACACTACTAGCGATGATGAGCGAGTCACAGCTTTCCTCTACCGTTCATCTCATATGCTTCCTTTAGTTTTGCACCGCTGAAGCTCCACTCAGTGATAAATATTAATTTTCTCTCCTTCTATGCCCTTTGCATTTGTTAAAAAATATATCCTGCACTTATAATGATAAGGATATGTCGTTGGCGGTTCGTTCAATTGAATGCCGAGGAAAATAAAATATTGATGTTGAAGGGAAGTGTAATTTAATTTGAGAAACACCAAAATTGCAAATTACATTAATTACCTCAAAAAGGAACTAAAACATTTAATCAATTTTAGATCTAAGATGCTTGATAAATTTGATTTTGCAGGTTAATCAATTTATGGATAAAAAACGTGCTTACTTCCATTTACAGAATCGTATACCTTTTTAAAAAAATTTATTATCCTAACTCACAATCTCTCGTATAGAACTTAATTATTCTAATCAAAGAGAGTTAGCATTATTTAAGATATTATCTTAATATTGATTCTTCATTTTATACTTTTATTTATTTCTTCATCTGACTATAAGTTATATTAATATACCTTCTTTATAGTATATATATGTATTACTGTCATTCTATTTATTATTATTATATATATATACTAAGTATTGAATTATTATCCAATTCATGTGATCGCATTGGGTATCTAGTACAATATTCATAATGCTATCAGCCTTTGATACTTAACTCACATTACTTTTTTTAAATCCAAATTACTTTCTCTCGTTTAACCTTAAGATTATTAGGTTTATGTAGGAGAAAATTCTACCTATTTTAATAACTCTCTTATTATTTGCATGATTAAACTTGTAGTAAACATCATCTTTGCCTCCTATAACTATATTATTCTAAGATTTATTGAGTTTTTTATTGAATTAATATCGTATTAGATTGATGTTTGCTATTCTAGCCTAAGCATTACACATCACTCTCCATCGTAAGTTTTGAGTTAGATGAGTGTGGTTTGCTAGTATTCTTAACTTTAATAGCTTGATATCTATGGGTTGTATCAATTTTTTTACCATACATCTTAGGTGACCTCATCCTCCAACCAACCAGTTCAAGTACAGTGATACTAAAAGTCAGTGCCCACGTCATCGCCATATGCCATATCCCATTTTTCGATATATATGATTCGACAAGATGCATCAATATCTCAAGCTGAATATATTGCACAACTTTTAAGTATGTTCATCAAATCCCTTTCTGTTCGATCACACGACGCAGTCTGTCCGAAAGTATATATTTCCTTCAAGCAAGCATTCGTATGCTAAGCTTAACTAAAACTCTAAGGATAATTATATCATAATATCAACGAAGGTTGGATCGATTTAACTAATTATCAATTTTTGCAAGGAAGATTTAGGTGGACGGCATATCAATCGGTGTCTTCCCTCCCAGCAGGAGCATGTGGCCTTCATGTGTGCGACTTAATTGATCGTTTTGACTGCGATAAGGTGGGAGTGCCGTAAGGCAACATCTCCTGCTGCTTCGGGCGATCGTCTTGTGCCCAATGAGACCCAAACCGGGTCACACGGAGCATCCGAGGAAGGAACAAGTTTTAATTCTTTGACGATGCATGCTCCTCCATTGATGACACCATCTTGTGCCTGCGGATGTTATGTTCCAGCGATGAGCAGCACCTTGTGATTTGGAAGTATCAATATAGATAAAACAAAAAAGTATGATTAACTATTCAGCACTCGTCATAACATATAATTTTTTTTTATTATCTAGAATCTAATATTAATATATTAGTTTAGTGTAAAAATGATGTTTTTTTTTACATCAGGAAAAGTGATGATGATTCAGGAGGAATACCAAAAGCATGTTACATCAATTTTCTTATTATTCAAGTATTTTAAGAAATTCATTATTTCAATCAACATCTAATAAAAGTCTACTTTTAGGAACCCAATGAAAAGACAAAAATATAATGAATGCATCATCGAGCTCATCCCTTCCCCCTCCACCACCAATTGAGCATATTATCTACCTTTTTTGCTTCCTCGCTCATCACTGTTTACATCCAGAAATGAAGTATATAACTCAGACTCCAAGATATTAAAAAATAATGATGAAAATAATATCCAAATAAAAAGTAGGTCTCCAGTATAAAATCCCACAATTTCAATAATTATTGATTTTATTCTAATATTATTAATATATTTACTATTATTATAATAAGATCTTTACTCTCATGAATAACTAAACTTTTTTATTTAAAATAGATCATTTTTTTTTCAATATGAATAAAAGCCGCGATCTATTCCTTTTGGTCGAGATAAACAAGTGAAAAGAACTGTTAACCATTGATTTTATTAACCGTGATTAGGTGATTGGTCACGGTCTCTGTGATTTCTTCTGTTGGAGGAAAACAATTGCCCACACTCCATGGCTCGAGCGAGTTGGGAGATCAATCAATTAATTCACCGTTGTAACTTGAATGATACTTAAAAAAAAAAAAATGAAATATGAGCAAAGAAGCTAAAGCCCTCGCAAAATTCTAACCAGATCAAATATTATTATTAGATGCTTTAACTAAACTTATATTCTTCCGCCATTTGCAAGCTAGCAAGCAATACTTACAATATAATTACATATGCATCGACGTAGGGCCAATCACCAAATCATTCCTTATCAAAACAACAAGTTCAAGTGATCAATAATCTCCACATATGTGTTGGTGCAAAATCCAAAACCCTAAAGCTGTGATCCAATTGAGTCGTCCTTGGCGTTGTCCAAGCACACACGCTCGACTCACTCACGAGGGGACCATGAACCAACTTGGAAGATCAACATCATATTACATAAGTCTGTAGCTACTCTTATCTGCCCCTTAAGTAGAGAATTCGATCAGAATTTTTTAAAAAACGTAGCTATATGGTCGTGAATTTTATTAGCTAGATTAGATCATTATTTTAAATTCAAATTAAATTAGGCTATATAAATGGACACAATTATCTCTTTATATTAACCTTCCCTTAAACTCGTATCATCTCTCGAGCTACAACCAACTGGCAATCACAGCAGACAAAAGAAAGAGAGAATGATGTATTGATCGGTCGAAAGGATTCCATAAATTGAGAAACAATTGGACTTCAATTATTGATGGAGAAAGCTGTCTTCCTGATGCAGTATATACGAACATATATAGAGAAAGAGAGAGAAGAAAATAAAAGAAAAGAAAAGAGGGCCAGCACATGAGGCTGAGCTAACCCTAGTTTTCCTTTTGGCGGCATGAACTGACCCTCCTTCCTTGCCGTGATTCATGGAGGGCCATCGGCTGTTGTCCCCCCCTTCCCCTTCCATTTGTGTCCAAGGACCACCACCCCCCCTTCCCCATGCGTACGCTGTGAACCCATCTCACGCTCTCATTCATCACCGCTTGCAAACAGCTGGGGTTGTCCTTGATTTCTAATGAATCCCCCATTCTTTCCTATGTTTGTCTTGTTTCGCTACGACGACGGTAGACGAGGCTTGTGCTCGTTATGTTTTTTACTCGGTGGTGATGGAACAAGAACAATTACCTTGTGGAATCGATGGTTAACTGTTGATTAAATTGGATTATTGGAGATCGACGTATTTAGTCGTCGAGCATGTTATTCTGACCTGATTTTGAGGGGGTCAGAAAGATTCTGAATCTAATTTTGGATTCAGCAACGCTTAATTAGCGATATATAGCATGACAAATCCACCGACTACTCCATCTCTGATGAATCCGACACGGATATACGTTGAAAGTTATGTTTGACCTAATTGGGTGTTTATATAAATGATAATAACTAAATAAAAGCTTTCTTTTGTATATGCACGGCCGGGCACATCGAACCCTCAAACCCTCATTTTTACTAAAATGAAATATACAATATTAATATTTTATTAAAAGAAAGTTTGATTAATGTTGTAAAATATTTACTCAGTTACCAACAAAAATGAAATCAAGTTTATATATTTTATATTTTTAATTTAAAAAGAACAAAAGAACAAAAATCTCGAAACTTGATTTCATTCTTTTTATAATAATTTTCCGTTTATCTAAACGGAAAATGGATCAAACGAAGTCAAAAGGTCAGTGTTCTCGGATTGGTCTGCCGTGAGGTTAATTTTGTCGGTTTGCGTAGATTTCCCTCAATCCCTGCCGCAGTGAAGCCTGTCGATTAGAATCTAGCTGGAGCTCTTGATTGGTTAAATAGTACGATAATTACATCTACATGGATATACCCAAAATACAATATATTTAGTAGGATTTGTTTTTTATTTTTAAATAAATTATATATTTTATATTTAAAGTAATATTACTTAAAATACGATTCAAATTCAATATTACCTCATACTAAATATATAAAAACTTTTTAAATATAATTACAATAATCTTTCCTGGTATGCAAACAGTACGCACGACGATTAAGATAAAAAGTATTCATGATAAAATTAAAATGGGGATAAAAGTATTGTCTTTATTGATAAACTTAAATTAAAAGTAGAGCAAAAACTCCTATAATGATATCTTCGATGAAATAAAAATATAAAGAGCGGAAGTCGTTTATAATAAAATTACAATATAAATTAAGATAAAAATTAAAGAACGATTGGAATCATTAATTTTTTGAAAAATAATCGTATGATAATATTTCAATTTTTTATAATTTAATGAGAATTTTTCACACTTATAAATTGATAAATAATACAACAGACGTGAGATTCTTTCCCTCTTCCTTCCACTGAAATCATGATGATCCATCACACCATGAACAGGAGGAAGACTACAAAGATGGGGAGTAAACGGATCAAAGGCACGGAAAAGGTGAGAATAAAATAGAAAAAGGTATCACAACGAGCGAAGGAGGAGGTCGTATAATAATAGTTGGACCATCTCTCAGTATCAGTAAACGTACGTTCCATCAGTTTATATGTCCTCTGTCAGTTAGCTGGAATCCCTTTTGGCTCCTCCATCCACCCACGTGACTCGCTCCTCCTCCTGTTCCGAGGAGATAAAGCTTTTGTTTTGTTTTCGTTTTCTATCTCGAGCTGCTGTTTCCAATACTTGGCTGCCGGGGTGGTCTTCTTTTGCTAAATTTTTTCGAAAGGAAGTTATCCGCAGCCTCATATCATAACTATCTGTATATGTAAAAGCGGAGGCAGTAAGTTTAGGTTGAATGTAAGTAAAAAACGTAAAAATTGTTGAGATCTTTGCATCAAGCATGTCTCCATTCGTAAGCAGAAGCTCCCATTCAACGACCTCATCCATCCATCCATCCTCTGTTGTCATATCAGACTTTTAAACTTTTTATTTGGG
Organism: Thalia dealbata; assembly: GCA_030544415.1. Classification (NCBI taxonomy): domain Eukaryota; kingdom Viridiplantae; phylum Streptophyta; class Magnoliopsida; order Zingiberales; family Marantaceae; genus Thalia; species Thalia dealbata. The sequence continues at coordinate 7,163,814 of CM060454.1, forward strand.
TCATGTCGGGGAGTGCAGTCTCCACTTTTGGCCTGTCGATAGAAGAGCAGATTTGCTGCAGATGATGCAGCAGGACATTTGCCCGTAGAGATTAAGCCCAGCTCCTCCTTATCCATTGGCCCATGGACGTGGACTCTTTTTTCCTTTTTTTTAACAAAGAAAGCAGCTCAATATACATAATATTTCACGCAGATTGTTGTTCCATAATTTAATCAACAAATACTCACAATGTTTCTATATCCACCGCTGGAAACCAAAATTATTCAGCATACTCGTCGCCGACTAAAGTTAAGTGCATTTATAAATGATGGTATAGAGAATCCCTCTTATGTATGTAAGCACTATATTTAAAATATATATAATTTACAATTGTATCTAATCGAACATTTTAGTATCAGTTTATCCAATAAATGAGACATAGTGTGAACCAACTCTGTCGACTGATGGCGAGGCCTCCCTCCCTCCCCCTCTCATCTCTTCAGTCCAAAGTCGCACATCGCGGAAAGTTGCCGTGTCATTCTTTAAAGGTGTCTCCTAATCCATCGAAGTGCGACTATTTGAGTAGAGTTCAATAATAATTATAATTAATCAATTAACCATAAGAATAGCACATTCTTTAACCTCCATAATAAATTTTAAATTAATATATCTGACCGTAAAATATATAATTCATGATTTTTTAAAAATATTTTATAACGATTTTCTTAGAAATTAAGAATTAATAAAATAATTTAAAAATAAAAATTGAAATTTTCTTTAATAAGTAATAACGATTTTTTTTTTTTTTTGGGTCGCGTCCCCTCTGGAAGCTACTAGACCTCCATATATTTTAATGACCCGATTCATCCCGGCCGTCGGGCACCGCTCGCTGATATCGGTCGCACGCTTTTTAACCTCCCTCGCTTTCCTCCTTCCTCACGCCGCGTTCGTTCCCTTCCTCCTCCTCCCTACATCTCTGGCCCTCCCCTTCGCCGCTCCTCTTCCCATCCCTTCTCGATCCCAACCTCAGCGGCAGGAAGCGGCCGGAAGAGCAGAGGGAGCGGCGATGGGGGGCGGCAATGGCCAGAAGTCCAAGATGGCGCGGGAGAGGAACCTGGAGAAGAACAAGGCCTCCAAAGGTATATCGTTTTCCGATTCCTCCCCAAATATGCGTGTTTTTTTCTTGCCTGTGGAGGAATTCCGTAAATCTCATGGTATTGTTCATTGATCGGGCTTCTTTTTGGTCCCCTTTTGATGTTTGCTTTTGCGGTGCAGGGAGCCAGCTGGAATCGAACAAGAAGGCCATGTCAATCCAGGTTTGTTACCCCGTTTTTTTAAGGAAATTAATGCTTGTCATATTCTCGGCGGCTGCTTATTACTTCAGATATTTTCCCTTTTTAAATTCTTCTGCCCGATATCTTATTTAAGGATCTAGATTTGAGGTTAGCCCGAGCGATTGATTGTCTGCTTAAGGTAGAAGGATAATTGATTCATTTAGTTATGGTTTTTCTAAAGCTTGTTTGGTTTTTCTAGTTCATAGCGAAAAGGAACTAATAGATATGGGTTCAGCTGTATGAGGTGATTGTGATCCGTGGATGCTCTTGTTTGTTTTTATTAACTTTGGTACAGTCAGCTGATTGCCAAAAAACGTAGTCCAAAATTGTAAGCTTCTCGATTAGCAATTCGTTGCTCAAAGAAATTCTGATTATGATGATGGTGTATTCCTACGTTTTTTTCCTCAATCTTGTATGTACCTTTGGTGTGGCTTTCTATTCTTTTGAGTAATTCGTTTGTGGCATGACCTTAGTGTAAATTGTTACACCTTCAGTTTTTAATTGTTGTTATCTCCATTATTACCACCATATTTAATATTTGTTTAATTTATGTTGTGCTGTCTTCATGCTAACTAGAACAGACGAGCTTTAACGATGACTGAAGTGATTTGCCAGAATAGGGATTGTGGTTGGAGTAGATCCATTGGAATAAAATGAGTGTCTCACCCAAAAATAAAAAATAATTAGGAGTGATATAAAAATTTATGGATAAGAAAATTTAGGCAGGTTTTAGAAGGATATCAGAGCATTAATGCTGAAGAAGACATCATAATGCTTTGTTTCATTTCTCTGGCTCTTATTTAGCAAAAATATTCGTGCAAATTAGCTTAAGATACTAGGACATGTGATCCACCTCACTTTTGTCTCCTCTATCTCTTCTTTAGTATTCTTCCAGTTCACGCTACACTTGTAGGAGTACTAGAGGACCTCAGACCTCGTGGGCCTCATGGGCAAGATGTGTTGGGGCTAATGTTAGCGATGACATGATGCGTCAGAGAAGAAAGTCATGAACAGATACAGATTTCATGCTTTATACACGGAGAAGCAAATCTCTATCTTTGTTCTTGAACAGAATGCAATAAATCGCTCCTTCCTAACATGGAGGCTTTAGTTGATGGTTTTATTGAATCACCGAACTGTGCGTATAGGAATGAGTCGCTGGAATTGGCAGGCTATTTAGTACTCGGTTTTGTTTTACGTGCTGTTGTTTTTTTGGGCTCTGAATAATTAAAAATAGCTCAAAATTTGACCTCATGGCCTGCACTGTTTTGCTAAAGTTGTCGCTTGCTAGTTAGGTATCTGGAACTCATAGAGATGGGATTTTCCAACTGCACCAATTGCAAATATAATGTGGGGATGCAGCTGTACATGGACTACAAGTAGCATTCTACTGAGAGAGCATTTACCCTTAAGAACTGAATTAGTTTCAATGAATTAGTTACAACTCCAAGAAAAGGAATCCGGCAAATCTTTTCTTACATAGAATCACCTAGTTACTTCGAAGGCCCCTCAGCTTGTAAAGGAGGCCTTATGGACTGGTTTGCATCTGAATGGTCTTCCATCATATTGTTATTTTGTTGATTATACAGGACATGGAATTGTACTGCTAAACCCTGATGCTGGAAAGCTTTCTTTATGTTTGCTCCTCCATGTATATATTACGTCGGATTCACTTTGTTTTCCGTGCTATGAATTCAGTGCAAGGTGTGCATGCAGACATTCATATGCACCACCTCGGAAGTGAAGTGCAGAGAACACGCAGAAGCAAAGCATCCAAAGTCCGACGTGTATCAATGCTTCCCTCACCTTAAGAAGTAATGGACAAAGCCCAAAGTAATGGAATGAAGCGCGTATCTCCCGTGTAGTTAAATTCTAGATATGGTTGATTTAAAAGAAGGAAAAAGGGAAAAAAAAAAACACTGCTGTATGGTGTGGATATAAAGAGTGCGGAAGACTTTATTATTGGTGTGGACAATTCGTGTGATGTCTTGCTTTATGTTAACATCCTCTGATGGTGTGTTTGTGTTCTTGCACGCAGCACATTAATCCTTTTAGATAACTTTAACCTTTTAAAAAAAGGAAAAAAATTGGTGATTAGATAAATCTTCCACAACGTCGTGCATCTGTTATGAATTCGTTTACGCTTATACCTGTGGTGGACCTCTTGTACGAGAAAAATAAATAACAGGACTTTAACTACTTTGTTTAATGCTTATTTTTTCCAAGCAAAACAACACCATTAATGTGTCTAATAAAGAACAATGCAAGTTGCTTTTTATGTGTCTCAGAAAATATGAGAATCCATTGAATGTGTGCATTTTGCTGCTCTCCAAAGTATTATACTTCCACTTGACCATGAAAGCGCCCAAATACAGCTTCCTTTTTGCACCACTTGAAGAGTCACCCAAATTCAAGTTATGCAGCATCAAAAAGCTGCAGCTGCTCCTGCGGTCGGTGCTCATCCTTCTTCTCGCGGAAGCTCTCCAATGACATCGACAACCGTAAGGCACTCCTTGCTCAAACAGAACGTCAACGTCCTCGAGAAGTTTGGACAGCATCAAAAATTGCCGCAGAAGCCTCTTCACAGTGGCTTTTGATAAATGAAAATTGAGCAAGCCAGTGTTAAGAAACTTTCTAGAATGTGCTCAATCAACAATATAATCAGCAACAAAATGGTAAATCAAAACAAGATCACTTTTGATCAGAGAAGAAATATATTGAGATCATTGTTTAGGATAAGCGCAAATTAACGACGGTGACAAATTCTTCCTTGTCTCTGCCCACCGTATTACAATAAGTGCGAGCCCCTATCGTAATCTTCTAAGAACAAACTCCAACGTATTGACACTTAAACAACGTCCTCTATTCTTCGGTCAGTAAAACAACGTGGCAAACCACCAGTGTAGATTTCCTTCACCGTTAAGCCTGACATATGCTACTACTAAGTACAAATGAATTACTAGTTATCATGTATTCTTCTAAGCGTGAGAAAAGAAACTTTTGAGAATATGCAATAACATCATTTAAGACTGCAAAGTAAACTTGAGCTGAAGTACTAATGAATTACTAGTCATCATGTATTCTTCTAAGCGTCAGAAAAGAAACTTTCGAGAATATGCAATAACATCGTATAAAGAAACTTTTGAGAATATGCAATAACATCAGACTACAAAGTAAACTTGAGCTGAAGTGCTAATGAATTACTAGTCATCATGTATTATTCCAAGCGTTAGAAAAGAAACTTTTGAGAATATGCAATAACATCGTATAAGACTACAAAGTAAACTTGAGCTAAAGCATCCTATAGAGCATGCAAAACACAAATATAATAGAAAATCTATAAATACCAACATATTAAGGAACTAAGGCTAGAAGGTAGATAGGTTAGCCATAAGAGTGAAATATAGCAAGTTAAGCAAATACCAGATATAAAAGGAGAGATGATCATTGATGCAACACTTCCCATTTGGCATGCTTGAATGTTGGAGGGCTCAACGTGTCTCCAATGCTTTTCCGCTCTAATGAAACTAGGTACTCAATGGTCAGGAACCTCTGGATTCTGTGCCCTACGTAATGCAATAGCTGGACTGTAGGCTAATTTGGAAATATATCTTCAAGTAAAAGTGAAATTATAGATAGGGAAACAGGAATTGGACAGAGAAAGCCAGGAATAGGTGTTGTTAAAGAAGGAAAAAGGACAAAAAAAACTCTTGATCCTCCAGTTTCCAAGATTTGTAATCATTTCTCATAATGAAGGACAAATTGCAGAAATTACGCTGCAAAGATGTACGACAAATTAAGTCCACAGAGCATCCTAGGTTTTTAAGAAAGAATACTTTCAAAGTAATTTGGGACCAGGTAGTAACATTAACTTCAGAACCAACCTTGAATTTGTTGCTGAGGGAAATCTTCGAACAAGCTCAACTTTTTTCCTTTTTATTTGCTTCATTTTTTTCCTCTCAAAAAAGCTAATGAAGTAATGCAGAGGCATAAAAGATGTTATCATACATCATCTTATGATATTTACTAAGAAATGAAAACATATCTTCAAGCAAATCCGAACTGAAGTTCATCATCAATGAGAAATGAATTCAAGTAGGATATCTTCTTTTTATGCCTAGTGTAAACCTGGAAGGTAGCTTTGTTTCCAAACTTTCTGCTATTGAAAGAGAAACTAGTAGTATAAGTGAGAGAATTTGCACTCAGAGAGCAGGAGCAAATGGAAGGTACATTTTTACCCCTGAACACGTAAGATGTTTAAACATGCAATTTCTCGATCTACTTCTATCAATTAGAAAAAAGGACAAAAATAAGCAATGGTGTCTATATTACTGTTATATCCAGCTCTCTTCTTCAATTGGGTTAAATGGAATCTGTGGATTGAATGATGGAACATGCCACATGACCACCTCATCCAAGGATAAACTATTTGGCTAGGAGTAACCTTCAAGAGAAGAATAACAACTTAACATCCTTTAGTCCTAAACAATTATATCATCATTATTCATATTAACCAGATTGTCTTAACAAAGAGGCCGTACCAGAAAAGGAAAAGAAAAAAAAATCCAAGTCAGCAGATCTCCACAATGAGGCGATGAAATTATTTTGCAGTTCACCTACAGAATGTTACATGATCGCTTCCTTTTAAAAGTAAAGTCTAAATTTGTTTACAGTTGTTTGTCTCTATTGTATCCTCCACTCTGTTTATCACTTTCATATATTCCGTGGGTAATTTCATGAAAAATGTTTTAAGGTATAGCATTGCGATCAGTTAACTTTGGAAACATAGTGATGATAGGACCACATAATCCCGTCATTAAGAGGTTGCTTAGATTGTTGATTTGGATTGCAAAACATGTTAAGATCTTTGAAATTATTAATTAATCAAACATGTTCAGATCTATGAACTACATGTAGCTCATTTAATTTTGCTCTAGCCTTAAGGCATGCATGTTAGATATAAGTACACTCTGTCTACAATATGATTTTGATAGTTCCTTAAGTGAGTTCTAAAATATGGTTCTTGTACACAACTATTCGCCCTTATAAGCATGTACGACCTATATACACATCTTGTTCTCATCTGCATTACAATCTTATGATGTGCTTACATATGCCTATGTATGTGGTGTTACGCAGATGCATGTACCAAATGTGTGCTTGGCTTAATGTACTGAATCTTTTCAAAAAGTTGCCCTATACAGCAGATCAGATCCATCAATGCATTGTTGCTCCCATGAGAACTAAAAAAGATACTAATCTTACTTCATTGTTAATTTTGTCCTACACATTTGTAAAGCTTTAGACTAGTAATATAAGTTTGACATATGACTAAGAATGCTCATCAACAACTTGTTACTCGTTTTGGCCTATAATATATTTTTCAAACACCAAAAATGCAAAAAACTATTAAATAAACTATACGATTTCCTATATTTTCAATATTTAGCATAACTATCCAATAACAAAGTCATGTAGGCATCATATGTTGTTTCCATGCCACAAATGAACTAACTGCTTTAAAAAATGATACCTTAGCATACGCGTGTTAAATGGTCATATGTATGGCTCTGCCATTATGAGATATTATGATAAGAATAATAAAGGCATGATAGTAGAAACAATTTGATAGAGACTAGAAGAATAATAAACTATACCTCTCCTAAAATTGAGAAAATAAAGACTTCCTAGAGTCTAAAAATGGTACCACAGGACAACCTAAAAACATAATTAATAAGCACAGATTCAAAAATGACTATCAGATTATAACCTCTTTTGATTGCAACGTAGCAAATTGGGAATTTTTACATCTAATGACTAGAATATTGATCCATGACAAGAATTAGCAGCTTTAGAATGACCAAACCTATGAAAGGGAAAGTGTATCTCTTTGTCCTTTGTGACATAAGTGTGGGATGATGTTTGGTGTGTAAACCTAAATCCCTTGAAACTGGAATATTTCTTTCCATTCTCAGATTCTTTGAAACAAAATAGCTGCATATTATTGCTTCACCAATATTGAGAGCTCCAAGAGGAATAGAATTCCCTATATTGTATTCCGTGGAATCACCACAGAAAACAGACTGAGACATGCACAGCAAAGGTTCATTCTTCTGAAAAGTTCAGACGCATCTTTTCAAGCTGTATGGGCCAATCACCTCCAAGTAATTGAGGATTCAATTCCATTGCCAGCTGAAAATCAAGCAAAGAAGTATATGGTCCATTTAATGTTTGTACTGGTTCCAATCGGTTCCTCCTAATAGAACTGCGTCGTGCTCTAGCAAAGTCCATAGAAGGCTTTATCAACCTCTTCAAAAATGCATCCAGTCCATGATTTAAAACATTAGTACAATCAACAGACAAGCCAAGGCCGTCAACTTCCAGCTTACGCTCCAACCAACATCTCAAAGCCCTTGTATCTGGTAGTTCAGAAATACGCTGACAACTGTCAAGAATATTTGGCTGGTTAGCCTGAAAGCCTGCTACGAAAGCACCATGAAATGATTTACGAGGAAGACCACCAGAAGTCATTGGAATGCCCAGAGGAGGCCTTAAAGGACTTCTACTTTGAACACTTGGACTGCATCTAAATTGTTCGACTTCTTCACCATCTTCAACGGATGTTAAAGCTTTGCTACCAATAGAAATCAACTCCGGAGCACTTTGCTGTTCTCGTGACCTTTGCAAATCACAAGAGTTCGTGACTTCTTGAACATGACCAGGAGGAATTTTTCCATAAGGCCCAAGAAGGCTTGCTCGATCAGCTAGTCTCCTGTCCCTGCTGTTTATGGACCTCCCCCTTCGAGGGGATGTAGGAAAAGTTTCACCGATACTTGACATTTTAGACGACCGTGAATTTCCTGTAACTGTCTCTCTACTTGGCGGAGCAAGCGCAAGACAGGCATTGCTAAGGATCGATCTGATGAGCAAATTGTGAAGAGCAATATTTTCCTTCCCAATAATGCCATAGCACAACTTTTGGAACTCCAACTTGCTGAGCTTTAAGTTGAGCAATCTCTTGAGGTTATAAAAGTACTTCTCCGCTCTTTGGCGCCCAAGCTTCCTGAAGAGCTGAGACTTTAGCTCAACGGTATCAACTCGTGAGAACTGCTTGCAAGTTGTCATTTTGACCTCAAAAATCCAAAGAGGAACGCCAAAATGCCGATCATAAATCCTAATCTGAAATAAAAAATCTCTAATCTTTCCGAGTCTACCAAGATGGGAACCTGCACAGAAGTTCAAACATTAGGACATGTAAAAAATGCAAGAAAATTGGTAGCGTGAAACAAAATAAGTAGTAGTAAAAGCAAGAACAAACTCAACCTTAGATCCACGGACATAAGAAAGAAAAATCACGAAATCCACTGATCCATCCAGCAAAGCAGCGACGTCTCGAATTCAGTAAGAAATCACAAACAAGCAGAGACTACGACAACAGAAGCTACTGAAGATAACTCGGATCATCAAAATCACCCGAAATTTGCAAGATACAAGTCGAAGTGCACACGGAACCCTACCGGAACGAAAAGGAAACGCGAACTGAACAAAGAAGAATCAGACGAGAGAGGAAAAGAGGGATCGAAGTAAATAGGCAAGATGAAGTGGAATGGAGGTAGAAAAATCTGACCTTGCGGGCGGAAGAACTTGGGGATTTCGCAGTCGATCGCCAAAATCAGGGTAAGAAAGTTCGGCAATTTGCCCCCTTCGCCTTTTAGGTAATTTATAAGGTTTTTTTCAAGTAACCCCCCTAATTTTTTTTATTATGATCGTCCTCACTATTTGCCCATTTTTGACAAAGGAATCATCTGATTTCCTTTCCCTAATTAAAAAAAATCCAAATATAAAGATGGAAGTTATATATTTATAATTTTCATTCTCCTGATAATTTTTTTCATCTACCGAAATATAAAACATGCAGTTTACATTCTTATTTTTCTTGTTCAAAAATTTGTTATTTAATATTTTTTATATTTATCAGAAATTTAAAATATTTTTTAAAATAAAATAAATATTTTATTTATGAATAATTCTTAAATTACTTATTTGATTAGAATGATATTTAAGTATTATTATTATCTCATGTGTTTTGGAAAGAGAAAATACATCTGGTACATTTACAATAATAATTTATTATTGAGGAGATAAATATATAAGATAATAAATTTTTTATTTTATTTTTGTTTAGCTCATTGACTTATAGTTAGATAACTTACAATTCCTCTCATCCTATATGTGATTAGAAACTATACCATCATCCCAAATTATATTTACTTATCCTTCTTTTAACTGTTACAGTAGTTGAATTAATTATGATTTTTTATTAAGTCTGTATCAAAGAATAAAAATTGTACGTCATTCTAATTAAAATAATTTGATTCTATTATATTGTAGTATGTTCAGTATGAGTAGTATATTCATAGTCACTTTTGAATGTAAAATAAGTTATATAACAAATATAACTTTAGGTGAATACTTGATGATTTATATTAAACTCAATAAATTTTTTATTCTTTTTCCAACATGGAACAAATAACCCCTTCTATCACACGAATTTTATTCTTTCACGTATATTTCTCCAAACACAGAAAATAAAAAAAATAATATTCTTGCTTCATCCTGCTGTGAAAGTTTAAATATTTTTTATTTAATGTACCAATTAGTACTATTTTAAAATTAAAATCTAATATCAAATAAAATGTATTTCTTTATAAAAATATACTAAATTCAAGCCTAAGTTTGATTCCATTAAAATTATCGTTGAAGTTTTCTTGTTATCAGTGGCATTTTCATTCTGATATTTAACCTTTTTCGCTTTATTTTTGTCTCTTAATTAATCTTCAACGAACTCAAGCACACCAACATATTAGAATATTCTTATTTATGAAAAAAATCAAAATTTCATCAAACAAGCTATAATTTAATAAATTCGTTCAATTTGAGAAGAAAATACAAGACAAGATGATTAATTCCTTCTTTTTTTTCGGGGGGGGGGGGAATTATTATTTCACTTGGGTTTAGATAGTTTAATGATTGGGTAGTAAAATATAAGATTGAATAATAATGATAAAAAAATAAATAGGCTTTCTCCGGTTGTTTGTTGATGTAATTATTGATATAATCTAATCCTTGGTGTGACGATAATTTTTTTAATATGCAATTACTTTAATAGACATAATACATAAATAAGCTTTAGGCATGGGCTATTATGGTTTTTTATATCAAGGGACATGTTAGACAAGTATAAAATAGAAGGGTGGGATGTGTAAAAATGGAATGCATTTACACCAGTTGAGTCAACTACGGGGGCGGAGCTCCTTTGACTTGCCATGGTCAAAGTGCACGTGTGCAATACTTTGTTTCAAGCTTTGCCGGGTGCTGAAACCGGCCCTAACTAAACCCTAAATTCATTGAATCCAGTATTCAGTTCCTTCGGATTAAACCCTAAATTTTAGTCAGTGGACACTAACATCGCAGTTAGTGTATATTTTTAGTGAACCCTAAATTTTAGTTTAGTCGGTGTATATTTTAACATCGCTGTTAGAGTCTATTTTAGTAAAAGATGAAGATAGCTAAAGTTTAACTATGATAGATTCTTAGATTTAATATTTTCCTTAAAATATTATTACATCAATTTTGATTTTTTAAATTAATCTACTACCTCCCATGTAAAATTTTAATTACACTAAGTAAAATCAAAGGAAGCGTACAATTTATTTATTTATTACATTAATAATTGAAATATAGATTTTAAAAGTTTAATTTAATTAACTTTTAAAAATATATAAACTCATCTTAATAGAACAGAAATTATTTGATTTGATATTTTTTTCAAAATATTACCCTCGGACACTGACAACCGTCGTATAATTAGTAAATAAAAAGTTGATACAATCCATCTACATTATGTGTTATATACATCGTACTGATTAATCAATTCTATTAATGTTCTTCTATAGCATTCAATCCCACTATTCATCATTTCTCGTCGTCTCCTAAGCGATGTCCCGATACCTATGCGCGGGAAAAAATTTGCATGCGCTAAGTCGTAAGACTTAGCGTCTACAGATAGAAACTTTTCTAATTCAGTTTCAGCTCGCTCCACCGCCCTCTTGAGTCAGTATTTACAGACGTCCAAAAAAGCTTAGTCCGCCACGAACCTACCAGCAGTTATATCAATATCAAATCATAAAATAACAATGAAAGAAAGTATACACATAAATAAAAAATTAAATATTAAAAATCTAAATATGTATCTAGAGATTTCTAAGATTTTAGTTTCAAATAGTAACTCCTAGCGCTGCCTATCTATGCTTACAGTATTTGGAGAATTTAATTATAAAAGAAATTCTTTAAAGGACTTATTTGTAAAATCATATGAATTTTTAAAGTATGAGATTTTGATGTAAAAATTATACCATCAGGTAATATTTTTGATAAGGAATCCAACGACGCAGCTGAATCGTAATTTGGACGTAGTTTAATTAGTCAATTGGATAGTTAAGATTTAATCTAAGATTTAAGATTTTAATTAACTGATTAGAAAAAAAATTATTTTCTTCCCATCGAACGCACGCTCGCTCGAGCACCCTCTCCCTCTCTCTCTCTCCTCCTCCGCAGTGACAACGGAAACGACGATACAAATTTTTCGACGATGATCCAGTAAAATCATGACGAATTAGGCTCCCAAATTTTAGCCACAGGTAGATCTCGACCTCCTCTTCATTTTAATACCAAGATGCCCAAATTTGGTGTAGAGATAAGGGAGAAATAACGCGAGAGGCGTCGGCGGCGAGCGTTTCGATCACCGGAGCTTGCTCCGACGATTTCCGGTTATTCCGGCCGTAAAACCTTGCAAACTTGGTACCTATGGATTCTCCTTGATGAGAGCTATCCATTGGTACCGGAGTTGAGAGCTATTGGCCACCGGTTGGCCGTCGGCGAGCTAAAAACCCTAATTTAGGGATTTCACCCAAATTGATTTAATCGGTGAAATTGATCGCGCATGAGCTATAAAAATTGGGGCAAATATGATTTTTGGAATCCTCATGAAGAGAGCTTTCGATTGGCACTAATATTGGTGCTGATCGAAGAACTTCGTCGGCGAGGGTTCCGGCGAACGCCGGAGAAATTTTTCGACAAACTTGGGAAAAAATTGGGGTGATTCTAGATATCATTCTAAGAATAGTGGTGAAGAGAGATTTGAGAAACTATTTCTGAATTGAGAATTAAAATTCGTTAAATAATTGATAGGAAAATATAAAATTTATAAATGATGGTACATGGATCAAGATAATGTGAGGGAATAAAATTCAGCGAACGAACCTTAGGTTGGTTCTGAAGAGCGGATCGCTAACCCAAGTGCGTTGGTTCATTGATGTAAGATTTATTCAAGCTAGGAAATTCTTGCTGAGGTTTTCTTAGGAAATTCTTGGATGCCTAAAATATGATAAAATATAATGCTTGATAAGATTTGATATGAATGCATGTTAGTATAATTTATTTTGCCTAACCTCAGTGATATGCTATGTTCCAAATGTTAAATATTTAACATGTTTTGAAATTATCCTGCATGTTGTACTATTTTATGTGATATGTACCTCACAATTTTCATGCGGATATGAATATAAATAATGACATATATGAATAACAAACATACATAGGAGGCCTATGTATTAATAAAGCAGTTTTCTTTTATGTGCTTCCTCTAATTCTTCTTAGTGGCCTTTATGAATGCAAATTCTGTTGAATATTTCTGCAATTTTCTTTGCAGTTATTTCCTTAGTCATTTTCTGTAGTTTGCAGTCCCTTTTTTGTGAAGCTATTTCCTTTGTCGAATGTCCTTAGTCGAATTCTATCCATCGTTGGTAGATTTCTTTACTCCTTTTTATTTATATAGCTCCCTCAGCTTAGCTCAGTTATTTACTTGGTATTTTTGCAGCTCAGATTCCTATATTTTCATCAGTATCATTATATATACTCGATCTTTCTCTGCAGTCTTATTCAGTCTATGCAGTTGGTAACCTTTCTGCATATGCAACTCACATTTCAACTACCTATAGATTTTGTAGTAACTTTGCTTCTTTACTCATTTCGATTCTCCTTTAATTTCTGGATACTGCAAATTTCTTAGCACCTCTAGCATGTGTTGATGTGCATGTTGATATTTCTGCATGGTACTATTTCTGCTTATTGACTTCTCCAACATATGTTGATGCACATGATAATATCCTTAGTAGCTGCATGTATTATTGACCTCTCTTACTCTAGTCACTACTTCTGAAGCTCGTATTCAGTGCACATAGCAGTTTAAATATAACTATAATATTTTTGCATCTACAAACTGGAATGAAGTCCTTTTACATGAAGAGTCCACTTTGTTATTATTATTATTATATCCTTTTACATAGGATATAGCATATTCCATATCAAATTTCATATCATCATATAAGTATGATCTAGAAATTTCGTATCAAACTTAGTTTTAGATTCCATTTGGACTCCCATGAAGTCAAGTATTAGCTAAGTTTTGATCCTAATTAGGTCGACACTCATAGAGGAGATCACTGCGTACCTAGATGTACCTCTTTGTGTTAAATAATATGGATGCTCATGAGGATCCAAGTATGACTACAATGATCCATAGTAAAGTGAAACTAGTGTGGAGTAAGTTAATGATCATTTAATGAGTAGCTATTGATATCTTTTATTATTATCCTTAATCTGGAGGTGACTCCATTATAATCATATTATAGTTCAGAGGTGTTTGATCCTGGTCCAACATGAACCACGAAAGGTTATTCATATGTTAGAGTTATAGGGACTCCCTAGCATATCTACCCAAGAAAACTGAAAATATTATCTTCAACATCTGGCCATTTATATGTTCCACAGTTTTATCAGTAAATTACTTCACCAACGAACAATTTATCTTAAATAATCTCAATAATCTATTATGGTGAAGTTTGATCTACTCATCTAAGATTCATGCAATACTTCCAGTAGACAATTATCATACTAAGCAATTATTTATCACCCTACTAAGCAATTGCTTTCTACCACGTATTAGGACCCACATCTTTTTGTTGAATAGTGTGGATGCTCAAGATGTCTCGATCATGGTTATCGATGATACCGACATGATTTTTGTCGACTTAAACATAGCGACTGATGACCCAGAAACATTCATTGATGACCCATCATATAGATGTCTATCATAAGTATCTCATTTTATTCCAATCCTGGAACTTGTCATACGGTAATCGTACGTTGATATATGAAGAAATTATTTTTGGAGGAACAAAAAAAAATTTTAAGGGGAAGAAAGAAAGAATTTTAATCTCTCCATCACTAAATTGATCTGAAATTTTGAAGACAAAATTTTTGTAAGGGGGCAATGGAGTAATTTTAGTATTTGGAGAATTTAATCGTAAAAGAAATTCTTTAAAAGACTTATTTGTAAAATCATATGAATTTTTGAAGTATGAGATTTTGATGTAAAAATTATACCATCATGTAGTATTTTTGATAAGGAATCCAACGGCGCAGACGGATCGTAATTTGGACATCGTTTGATTAATCAATTGTATAGTTAAGATTTAATCTAAGATTTAAGATTTTAATTAACTAATTAGAAAAAAAAATCATTTTCTTCCCACCGAACGCACGCTCGCGGGCACCCTCTCCCTCTCTCTCTCTCCTCCTCCGCAGTGACAACGGCGACGACGATATAAATTTTCCGACGATTTAGGCTCCCAAATTTTAGCCACAGGTAGATCTCGACCTCCTCTTTATTTTGATACCAAGATGCCTAAATTTGGTGTAGAGATGAGGGAGAAATCACGCGAGAGGCGTCGGCGGTAAGGGTTTCGATCGCCGGAGCTTGCTCCGACGATTTCCAGCCATTCCGGCCGTGAAACCTTGCAGACTTGGTACCTATGAATTCTCCTTGATGAGAGCTATCCATTGGTACCAGAGTTGAGAGCTATTGGCTGCCGGTTGGCCGCCGGCGAGCTAAAAACCCTAACTTAAGGATTTCGCACAAATTGATTTAATAGGTGAAATTGATCGTGCATGAGCTATAAAAATTGGGGCAAATATGATTTTTGGAATCCTCATGAAGAGAGCTTTCGATTGGCACCAATATGGGTGCTGATCGAAGAACTTCACCGACGAGGGTTCCGGCAAACTTTCCGGCGATCGCTGGAGAAATTTTCCGGCAAACTTGGGAAAAAAGGTGTGATTCTAGATATCATTCTAAGAGTAGTGGTGAAGAGAGATTTGAGAAACTATTTCTGAATTGAGAATTAGTTGAATAATTGACAGAAAAATATAAAATGTATAAATGACGGCACGTGGATCGAGAGAGTGTCAGAGAATAAAATTCAGCGAACGGACCTTATGTCACGCCCCGACCCGCAGGACGACACATGGCAACCGCAGTATGAGCCCGACAAGCCCATACAAGGCATAAATACAAATACTAAACTACATACACCCACATTTCCAAATAACATCTTAAATACAGTCCCGATATCTCCTAATACAAATCTAAATCGGCATACGAAAACTCGAAATTCGCGATCGTATACCTTCCGCGACGAACCCTCCGTCAACGATCTCGTCTAATGCGTCGACACCTGCACACACATTGAACGTGGTGTGCTCAGTCTTGCGGCCTAGTGCGAAATTACGGCTCTACCGAATAAAGAAATCAAAGGCTAGGAGGAGTATTCTAGGATGTCTTTGGTAATTAATCGACATCTTTCATGTAATACATTTTAACAATTCATATGAGCGATAAAACAACATAATTAAATAAATAAAAATGAACATTCTACTAGATGTTATCTAAGTCATGTCTAGTGTCAACATTAACCATCGGTCACCTACGTCACGGTGAGACCTTAAGATTTCATAACTCGGGCTGCCAGCCTATGCTTAGTGACTACCCGGGCCGGGGGTATCAATAAGCCCATCAGTGTCTTTCTATCTCTGTCTCTACCTATGCCCACTGCACTGATGTTGGCAGAGAGGACGGGTGACCCAGTATCCCTCTCCATTGTTTCGCTAGTCGCCAACCATGCCTCCCCCAGCGAAACCGTCGTGCCCTTACATCCTCTCCGGATTCCGTAGGGGCCACGACACCCATGTAGTACTATCACGACTCCATCGGTGCCACGTCCATGGTAGGGCTCATCCTTGCTAACCATCTCAGGATTATCACGAGGCTGCCTACAACGACACTCGTGCAGGTGAAGATTTCGGGTAAGGACATGCTCCATATTTCCAGTCTAACCCGACCATTGAGTTTGTACAGTCTCTTACCCTACCAGCTCCCAATATATAAGTTATGCATAACGTCGGGAGTGGGGCTCCCAGTATCTCCGCTATGCATCAACCTCGGGAGTGGGGCCTAACGGGACGTCATCGTTTGACCACCGTCGGAATGCGGCGATCAACCGGGGCATCTGGAAAAAGCCCCTTTTCTGTCTAAGTGGCGGTGACGTCGCCAAATATTCTAACATGTCACATGTACTATCTATGTCCGCATGATAGTTATTTAACACAAGCATAAAAAATAATACAGCATGCAGGACATTGATTTAGAACATGCTAGATAAATAAATTACACTAACATGCATACAAGTCAAATCTTATCAAGCATCATATTTTATTATATTTAAGACATCCAAGAATTATTCCTAAGAAAACCCAGCGGGAATTCCCTAGCTTGAATAAATCCTACCATCGGAGAACCAACGCACCTGGGTTAGCGATCTGCTCCCCTGAACCAAGTCGCGCGGAGATAATCACCCGCCGAGCTACTCAGATCGCGTACCCATAATAATCCTATTTAACACAATTATTTAAAATAAATTTAATTTATTTTCTCCTAAGATAAATAAATTAAATTAAAAATCTATAATTCATTAATTAAAATAATTCCTATGTTAACTTAATCCTATACCAGTTTAGGATCAGTCCCACCTAATTAATTCTAAATAAATCATATTTCAAATTTTTATCTATTAACTTAAATGAATTTTTTATTCAATTTCTACTCATCAAACTCACCCATAACTTGGCCCAAGTCATCCAGGGGCCCAAGTAGAACCCATAGAAAATTTTACTATTTTTATAATTTTTTAATATTTTAATATTATTTTATTATTTTATTATTTTAATATTATTTTATTATTATATTATTATATTATTAATTATTTAATTAAATTTTATTTTTTTATTTTCTGACTGGTCAACGCTGACTGGGTCAGCTGTTGACCCGGTCAACGCCCGGTCAATGACTGGGTCAGCTGTGGGCCCGGTCAATGCTCACTGGGTCAGCTGTTGACTCGGTCAACGAGCCGGTTACTGTTCATCCGGTTCGATTCGATTTGGTTCGGTTCGGCCCGATTTGGTTCGGTTCACCTAACCCAATTCAATCTAATTTGACTTGAGCTCGAACGAGTTTCAACTAGTTGATTCGGCTCACCCAACCCAACTCGATCTGAACCCAAACCTAACTCAAACCCAACCGGTTTAATTAAATTAACTTTAATTCATAGTTAACTTAACTAAACTTGATTTATTAACCTCTAAGCATATTTTAACATAACTTACTCTAATAACATCTTAGTAATACAAATCATGCTTAAACTATAACTAAACGCGCTTAATCTATTTCTAAGCGCGATTAAGGGGAAAGGGCGAAATAGCACCTTTCGCCGCGCCCGTTGCCGACTGCCCTTCACCGGTTCCTCCGCCGGTGCTTCCGCCAGCCACGCTTGAACGCCTTCGTCGGCCAACCACCCGATGTCCTCGTGCGCGAGACAACAAAGATCTCGCTACAACTCGCGAGCAGCCGTCGGAAGAATTGGGTAGCAGGACGGGCGGAAGAATCGATCCGCTCATCTCCTCCGCGAGCGCGCTCTACTCCGCGCTTGCTACCAAATCGCCGACTTCAGGGTGGAATACCGGCCGCTGCGCCTTCGTGGAGACGAAGCAAGGCGGCGTTGAGGGGCGGCGACGGTCGATTGAGGCGAAGTCGCGGCGGCGACTTCATTGTGCAGCGACGGAAACCTGGGAGCGAGGCAGGGGCGAGCGGGAATGGGGCCGCTGCCAAGCTCTCTCCGGCGGTCCTCCTCTCGACGGTGGCGGCGGGACTGGGTCGGAGTAGTAAAGGCAGCGTCATCGGCGACACCCTTGCCCGTCGTCGCTGCTGCGTGAAGTGCGGAGGGACGAAGACGAAGAAATGGGGACGCTCGACTGGAGCTACTGCGGATCTCTCCGACGCGCCGACTTGCGATGAATGGGGACGAGGGCGAACGAGCGGCGCACCGGCGAGCTCGCCGCCGACCGTCCGCGCCGAATGCAGGGGAGGTGGAAGAACGGGGAACGGGGAAGACGACGCTCGAAGAGATGCGAGCGAGATAGGGCTTCCGCCCTCCTCGTTCGCAGCCGCGCCTCTCTTTAGGGGCGACCGGTCCACCTAAATCGGTTGACCGGCCGGTTCGGTTGGACCGGACCAAATAACATTTTTTTTCCAAGGTGGGGATTTACACCTTAGGTTGGTTCTGAAGAGCGGATCGCTAACCCAGGTGCGTTGGTTCATCGATGTATGATTTTTTCAAGCTAGGAAATTCTTGCTTAGGTTTTCTTAGGAAATTCTTGGATGCCTAAAATATAATAAAATATAATGCTTGATAAGATTTGATATGAATGAATGTTAGTATAAATTTATTTTGCCTAACTTGAGTGATATGCTATGTTAAAATGTTAAATATTTGACATTTTTTGAAATTGTCCTGCATGTTGTACTATTTTATGTGATATGTACCTCACAATTTTCATGTAGATATGAATATAAATAATGACATATATGAATAATAAACATACATAAGAGGTAACATCAATAATAATACCAGATGCATTAAATTTAATCTTAGGTGACATTAGATGCTAGAACCTCCTAGGAGACATCACTGGAAGTTAGATAGTAAGGGGCATTTCTCACATGCCCCGGTTGACCACCGCGTACCGTCGATGGTCAAAACGGTGATGTTTCCCTACGCACTACTCCCGAGGCTATACATAGCTTAGATACTCGGAGTTGGTAGGGAAAGGGACCGCACAAACTCCAAGGTCATGCTAGACCGAAAATATGGAGCAGGTCCCTACTCGAAAATTTATACCCTCACAGATGTCGTTTAGGTGACCCCGTGATAATCCTGAGATGGCTAGCGAGGATGAACCCTACCATGAACTTGACACTGATGGAGACGAGGTTGCCACAACCCATTGTGCGGATATGTGTTTATCCCGATTAACGTCGACTGTCATTGGACTGGGAAGGTGATTCCCAATGCGACGCCTTGGACAATGGATCCGTAGACCACGCGATTATCATCCATGACGTTCTGCAGACAGTCAGATGAGTAGTCCGGATCTTAAGATTGTTATTTTTATCGGTTAGCTGTGGCGGATGAGTCTTGTTGATGGTGACCTTGTCTTCGGGCAGTGTGTAATACTACACGAGTCGCCATTGCCCCTACGGAGTCCGGGGAGGATGTAAGGGCACGACAGTTTCACTAGGGGAGGTATTGAGAGCGATTAGCGAGACAGTGGATAGTGATCAAGGGTCACCCGTCCTCTCCGCCAACATTAGTGTAGCGGGCATACGTAGAGTCAGAGACAGAAAAACACTGATGGGCTTATGGATACCCTTGGCCTGAGTATTCATTAAGTATAGGCTGGCAACTCGAGTCTTGAAACTTCAAAGTCTTATTATGACATAGGTGATATATGTTGATGACATTGACACTAGATACAACTTAGATGACATCTAGTGAAATATACGTCTATATTTATTTATGTTGTTTTACCGCTTTCTATGAACTGATTTACACAAATCAAATAAAAAATGATGATTAACAACCAAAGGCATCCTAGAGTACTCCTCATAGCCTTTGATTTCTTTATTCGGTTTAGAGCCATAATTTCGCACTAGGCCGCAAGGCTGAGCACACCGCGTTCAATGTGTGTGTAGGTTGTTAGATGACTGTCCGAGATATTTGATGAAGATGAGGGCTATCGATGGATTTAGTTTTATTTACTGATGTCGTTATTATAGAATTATAGTACGTATATCGGGACTGTGTTAGTAGAGATTCATAGATGATTTAATTGTATATTCCGCTGTGTTGAGTATGTGTATGGACGATATTTATTATCAAATGCATTGTATAGGTCCTTTGGGCTCATACAGCGATTGCCACGTGTCCGATAGGTGGGTCGGGGCGTGACAATTTAGACCTATGTGATTCTTAGAAGTTCATGTCCCTAGGAAGTTCAGGTCCGTGTCTCTATGTGTTCTAACTAGTTTAGATTATCATGTAAATATGTCACCTAACTAGTTTTATTTGTCACATAACATGTTCATATGTCATCTATATGTTATATATTCTTTCTACTGTCAAAAACCATTAGAATTTAAGAACACAAGCATAAGGGAGAACATATCATTGCAATTAATTTACATTCAATAAAGCATCAACAAAATGCACATCACAGGCAATATAAAAATTTATTTACAACTGTCCTCTTAGGAGCTCTACTGCAGCGGCTGTAAACTAGCTGAAATAATAACGCACCTGAGCCTTTTAAATTAGCAATTTAACAGATTTACGGTCCTGCCATGTTTAACCATCGTCGCTGCATAATATTTCCCTATTAATTTGCAAACATATTTAAGTGATATCAAGTATCTAACACCCTACTCTCCTTTTCTTATTTATTATTTGGCATCATGGAAACAAAATATAAGGAACAAAATAGGTATCTCAATATCCATTGTTTATTGTTGCTCATGCATATAACCAAGAAAAAGTTGAGTGCAAGACATGATAAATTTGTTGATCATAGTATGAAAGAAAGCATCCAAGAAAATAAGTAGAACAAAGTTTTTTTAACAATCATTTTAATTCAATAATATAGTAACAATAACACAACTATTCTTGGAACTTATAATTATTGTACTATATTACTAAATTTTAGAAGCATAACTTTCTATTCAACATGTCGTCAAACTCTCTAATAAAATAATTACAGTTTTATATATTATACTAACAAACAATATATGACAGCAAACATATAGGTTATTACATAGTTTTAAGTATTAAATTATTATTAGATGTTAGGAAGATAATTATTTCATATATCATCTGCATTCTTTCAATTTTTTATTAATAGAGAACAATTGTAGACTTTAATATATATATATATATATATATATATAATTATTACTATTAGTATATTTTTCTTTTATTAGATTCTTGAATCTATCCTATTTCTAAATAGTACTTTAGATATATACATTCACTAGTTGCAATCATAGATATATATAAAATAAAATATTTTTAATCATCTCAATATTCAAAATTAAATCAATAACAATATCCTCAAATAATTTTATTCAATAAAGAAATTGAAAACGTGAGAAAAAAATTAGATTTTTATATTACCTAAGAAATAGACACTAATCTTAATCATTCAAATATATTATTTCCATCTGAAATTCCGGTGCTGTCAGCTTCCACTCCGCTACTACATTGCTCATTTCCTCATATGTCTTCTCCTCCTATTCGAACATATTCAACCAAAGGCTTGCCAACCTTAATCTAGTTAGGTATCTATTTTACATACAATTTATTTATATGAATAAATATATATAGATCTAGATCTTACTATTTTATTACTATTATTATCATTCGTTTATTTATATCTACCTACCTGTACACATATTTATAGATCATTGTTGACATATCTAGCATACTCTTATTTGCACGTTATGTGTATACATACACATAAAGATATATATATATATATATTTATTCATTGCACATTTATATATTTCTAAAAATTTAAGATTTACAGAATATCTAAATCTATAATTTCATTTAATAAAAGTTAACTTAAGTAAAATTTTAAGTGAAAAAAATCTATTCTTGATAAATAAAATAAAATTTTCATTTACCTTTAAAATATTATAATATCTCAGTATCAATTTTCTTTTACAGAACATTCTAGAAAATATATCATATCATATACTACATACTAAAGTCATAAAAAAATAAATATATTAAGAGAGAATTATTATGTGAACTAGTATATTACAACAATCTAAACATAAGATAACAAAATCTCTTATTTTATCTCTGTCTAGCTTAGTAAATGTTATTATCTTGATGTGTCGAAGAAGGATTAACTTCATCTCTACTTTATTACTTAGTTTTCAGTTCCTCTCATCCCAAATGTAATACACAAACTCTATAATCATCACTTGCATAAGTTGTTCTTTCAATGTCATCATTTTAACTATTCTAGCAGCTACATTAATTATAATTTTCATATAATTTATATTAATATTTCTTTATTCCATTTTAATAAATCACTCTATATGATCTTACTATATCTATATTAATTTTACAAATGTTTTAAAGTTTTTACTGTAGCCAAATATAATCGCTATCTTCCTTTTATCTTTATGTCGCTTGAGTATTTAATTCGTAGTCATCAAATTTTTAGTACAAAGTAAATCATATAACTCTAAGCCGAATAGTAAAATTATAGATTAAATTCGTTCGAATCTTCTTGACAACGTGCTCTTTAATATTCATTAATATTGCATAGATTATAAAGATACTAATTTTGTTAGTTAGTGCTTTGGCAATTAAGAATTTTTTTTTATTTTATATTTTTATAACTTCATCCAATAAAATTTAAGCGGAATCATGAGTTCTCTTAGTAATTTATTAAATCTATATTAATAATATATAATAAGCATATTTTTTTAATTTAATAAATATTAAAGCTACGATATTTAATATAAAATTTAAGCATATTGTTTTTAATTATATTTTCAGATAAAAATTATTCTGTTATCCTACAAAATCAATAAATTGATTTTAGTTACAAATATTGTTAGCGGGATATTATTATTATTATTATTATACACAACCATATCTTATTAATTAATATATAAAATGTACTTGTGTGCCTTTCAATCTTTCATCATGATGAAACATCATGAAGTGGTCCCATCGAAGCTCTCTCTCTATAATTTTATTTAATTTTCCCCGGAGTGTATATGTTTAATTTGATCAGGGGGGACATGCACGATGATGTACAATTCTGGGATCTCCACGCATTATATCGCCTGCATTAAAAATTAAGCTTGTGCGTATACTTGATGCCAAAGTAATGGCAAAATTAGAATACAATTTTATTTAAACGTCGAGGAAGATGTTTTCTGGAAACATTAAATTAATTTTCTCGGTAGATTCTAATCCGATCCTTCGTAGAAGACAAAAGACAAGATACGGCGAAGATGCAGATTCCTATCCAATGAAAACGAAATTAATACACGAAAAAAGCCGCCACCCACATCAGTACATCACATCATCCGCAGGTCTCCCCTCCTACCCGACTTTTCACACCTTCCCACGTGGTCTTCCCCAGAATGACACGTCCGCCGTATCGTCCATCGTGGCGGAGTCTCGTTGGATAGATAGTTTTGGGTTGGCAGAGTGGTAGTCGAGAATTCTCACTTTCGTCACCATTAGCTTCGCCAACTCCGTCATTAGCTGCTCATCGCCATCTCTTCTTCTTCACTTCCGCTGCTCCCATCGCCGCCCTAGCAAATTCGCATCTTTCATCTGGAGTTCATGTTCGTGCCTTTTTGCCCTCCAGTTCTCTCTTATTGTCGCAATTTTTCTCCTTCTTGGCTTCCCCAGGACTTACGGGAAGATGGCTCAGGAGCTCGTCCGGAGAGTGAGATCTCCCACGGTGGTGGCCGCCACCGCCGTCGCTGCCGTCGCCCCCACAGCTCGATCACAGAAGGGGGTGCCGAGTACTCTCTCCCCCTCCCCTCGCCGCCGTGATTCGTCCATCTCTGTCCGGCGCCCGACTTTTCCCCCCTCCGAGAACGACAATGCCGTCGCCTCCCGGCGTCCCCGCGGCAAGGAGATCGCCGCTCGCTTGTCATCTGCTTCTCCTGCGTCTTCCGCCTCTAAAGGTTCCTCCTTTCTTACCACTTCTTCTTGTTCCGTCTCGATTGCTTCCTCTTCGTCTTCCTCCTCTTCTGCTTCTACTTCTTCGTGTTGGCGCTTCCCCTCGCCTCTCCCTACTCCTCGCCCCTCCACCCCGCCTGCATTTCCACAGACAAGTTCTATGCCCAGCCGATCCAAATCCGTCGACCGGGCTCGACCTTCGGTTACCGCGACGCGGGCCGGGGCTCACAACCCTATCGAGATCTCTTCCGCTGCCAGGTCCCTTCGAACCACCACCAGGAGTCTCTCTGTTTCCTTCCAAGGTGAATCCTTCTCGTACCAGACCAGCAAGGCCAGACCGGTCTCGCCACCCTCCATTAACAGGAAACCCACACCGGACCGGAGGCCGTCTGCCGCTGCCGCGGTAACTCCGGCGAAAAGCAGTTTTAGGTCGGAGAACCCTAGATCTTACGACAACATCCATCGCTGGCCAGCAGCCGGAAACCAGCAGTTCAACCGATTGTCGAAGAGCCTAGACTGCTCCATGGAGGAGGAAGATTCGATCTTGGCGGCTGTGCGGTCGCTAAGGCAGTTCATGGCGCGCGATGAGGGGCCAAGAAGGGCCTCCTTCGATGGCAGCGACCTCTCTCTCGCATTCGACATTGATAGCCAGTCTTCTCTAAGCAATTCGAACCGCCGGCTGCAAAGGCTTCCGGAGGAACCATCACATTCACCAAGACATTTAGCGTCTTCCAAGCTTTTTCCAGTGAAGAAATCAATGTCGAATGGGTACATGGACAAGGAGCATGTCAGGGCTTCTTCTCCGGGTAAGCTGAGAGCTACATCACCAAGAAGAGCGCAAAATATCCTAGCAAAAGGCCCCCACCCTGTTGCTGGCAATGAACAATCAATCTTTGGTTTAACTGCGGGGATGAAGAGAGGAAAGAATGAGCAAAGCTGGATCGAGGATGCGCATCAACTAAGACTGTTCTACAACAGGTTGTTGCAGTGGCGATGGGTCAATATGCAGGCTAATGATGCCTCACTTGTGCAGAAACTAATTGCTGAGGTACGTCTCAAGCTTTCAGCTTTGACTCCGGAGATTAAAGTGAATTTGCAAGTTGGATTTGCCACTAAACATAGATTATTTATGGGATCTTGGAGTTACTAGCTTCTAATTAAACCCACAACTAGTTCGAGTTTCTCCCTCATTTTTCTTCTAAATACTTGTTAAGTTAGGTTCTTCAGCACAGAATGTAGCTGCCTTTATAGTTCAATTTACGTATTGCACTTGTGCTATATTCTTTTCACTTAGAGCCACAGAAGGCAATCTAATTATCTTGGTAGAGCTAGGGATTTGGCCTTGGAACTCAATGGTGAAAAAAAATCTAGATAGTTGATCGCAAATAGTTGGGACTTCATCACTTCTTATTGCTTAAGTTATGCCATCGGCAGATCCTGTACAGGTTATTAGTGTGAACTTTTGTTTGCCTCTAAATCTATTATGCTGTTGCACAGAGATATCTATCCTACGCCTGGATGACCGTCACCAAAATGCACGAGTCCGTGGCAATTAAAAAGCTGAAACTGCAAGCAGATAGACAATATCTGAAGCTCAATGCCATTCTCAATGGACAAGTAAGCCTATTTTTCTGTCATCTCTGTCATGCTATAGCTATAAATTTTCATGTTATCTGGGATAACAATGTAGGCTTCCTATGTTGTTCTATAGCGAGATATGCTTGACATCTTATGAGACTTGCAAAGTCAACTTGCAGAGGCAGAGATTTGTTCTCATTTTTCTTTTCAATTTTATTTGGCACTATATTTAGTATCCTTCTCCAATTTATCATCAGGGTCCATATTCCCGTAGAACCTTCCAAAGTTCATAATAAGGCTATGTAGAGGCTTCTGGCATGTCTAAAAATCAGTTATTTCTTCTTTTATGAAAGTTCTTATATTAAATCCATCGCACTACGTTCCATTTAAGTGTACACAGACACTGCAACCAGATATAGGTTGCTCTGACTAAATACAGCATGCTTAGATATCATAATGATATGAGTTAGTAAATGTTGGCATACTTATTTCTCTTGGCTGAAAGCAATTGCATTTGACCTTGCTGACTTCTTGTGCTCCAAAATAATAATATCTAAAAACATGGTTCTTTTTTATCTAATGCAGACTGGCTATCTAGAAGAATGGTGTCTGGTGGATCATGACCACTCAAGTGCGTTATCAGGGACCATCGAAATACTAAAGACCGTTACTACAAGCCTTCCAATTGTTGATGGAGCAAAGGTGAACTCCTAACTTTTAGTAAGTTAGTAGCAAGTATATGTTTTTTTCAATGCCTAAAATAACATAGTCGTTCTCCCATTTACCAGGCAAAATTTCACGAAGTGAGAAATGCTGTTGGTTCGGCAGTCGATGCAATGCAAGCAATAGGAACATCAATACGTACAGAATTGCCAAAGGTATGCTATTCATTTTGCTAATCAATCTTAATTCTGCTTCATCCTGTAAAAACTCCATTGCTGTGTTACATACTACAATGTTTGTGCTAGAAATGCCACCCTGCCTCTTGCTTTTGTTTATATCAAACATCGGGAAACCCACCAATGACAATTACCATACTGCTCGAATTATTAGCATATGTTTTACAACTTAAATAGTGACTGGTTTCTGACAAGAATTCTACTCTGATGAAATCGTCATATCTTGTCTATGTTCATCTTTCAGAAGTGGCAAAATTTGGAGCCTTTCACTTTGTAAATATATTTTTCTCATTTTTATATGAGAATTACTCCAAATCTACCTAATCTTAGAAAAACCGGCTCTTCAAAGTTCTAAAATAGACCATCTTGAGCCATGTGAGCCTTGTGCCCGAGATGAATTCTTATCAAAAGCAAAGGAACTTTCTGTGGTGTTTGACTTTTCTGTTTTTTTAAGAGGAAAATAACTTTTCTGATTCAGACATCCCTAGTGAACTATTCTGTGAACTTCCATTTCCAGGTAGAAGGAAGAAGCTGTATGATGTCTGAACTCGCCGAGCTTGCAACAGAAGAACGAACCTTGATGGTTCAATGCAGAGACATTGTATCCACAGTATCAGCTATGCATGTGAGTGTTATTCTAATTTTTCTCATATAAATTTTATTCTAGTGAAATTACAATATCTGCTTAAGATTGCTATCAGTGCCATTTCCTCTAAAAGTTCAATATTTTTAATGGCTAACTCCTCTCAGCTTAGACACCTAGGACAATAGGCATGCTGCTCTTGGCCAATTAGAAAATTTAGGCATGCTGCTATTGGCTATGAAAAAAATTTAGACTATCTTATGAGTTTTCAGGGATATCAGTTCATCCAAATAGAACTAATCATTGGATGACACATGATTTATTAATTTATATTCTTAAAACTTTTCTGATATGTGTTACCGGAATGAATTGAATCAGGTCAAACAGTGTAGCTTGTTGGGGCATCTGTTACAGCTGAGAAGACCATGTCCGGTTAAACAATAGTAGAAACATCGAATGCATCAACAAGGATACTAACTTCACAAACATCGGTCTCTCTCTCTCTAACTGTAAACTCTTCAGCACATCAAAAAAAGGGGGATGCTTGTCGGGTTCAGATTTGGGCATGCTGGTCTAGTGTTCGGGTTTTGCTGATCTCTGCTTTGGTTTGGATAAAAATATTATTGTGGTTGTAGTTTACATATCCTGATGGTTGTTTCATTATTTATTTATTTATTTCTAAATGTCTTCTTCTGTCATTATTGTGCTTGATGGTGAGGCAGAGATTTGTGAAGGTTCTTCTGTTCTATTTGTGATCAACCCCTTTTTTGTTTGGCTTTCCTGTAAGCTCAAGGTTACTATAAAGAACAACTTGATTTGTATTTTTATATGCCAATATTTCCTCAAAACAAGGAATTTTTTGTCCTCACCACCTCGATTAATTTGAATAAAGGTTCATTTCCAGAAACAATCTCAGTGCAGTTGAGAGCTACTCTTCTTCCTCGTGCTTACTCAAAAGTCAAAACAGTAGAAACAAAAGTAAATGCTATGAGACTAATCAACTGCAGTAGAACCACTGATGTAAATAAATGTTAGCCAAAAATCATATAAAATCTCTTCTGTTGACGTTGGCATCAAAGTAGCTCTCCATGAAAAAAATAACCTAATGCTCAAGGAGATGAACAAGGACCAGAATCTTTCAAAGTAATCAATCCCAGGGGAAAAGGCCACAACACTCCAACATGTGTAACACTGCCCAGAGTTGTTGTTGGTCCTTGCATGAGGAAGACATTTTGCAGCAGCAGACTGGTATCAATTTGAAGGTGAGAGGCGGCCGAAGGTCCACTGCTCCTGTTCTTTAAAAGGACTAGTTGATGCATACTTGAATCTCCAGTGAAGGAGAAACACCAATCACTTTGATCATCCATGTCACTACACAGCATTGGTTCAAAGTTCAAGCCCAATCCATCTTAAAAGCTGAATTCTACGTATTTTGCTATCAGAAACCAGATTGAGGAACACCAGCAGCATCATCCGTGGCAGCGACGTCTCCTTTAACTCCAAAAGTAGTAGTGCCCATCGATGTGAAGAAGAAGCCCTGGGAGCAGAAGTTTCCCTTCCACAACCGCTGGCACCTCGACATCCCCCCGGTTGCAGATGTCACGGAAGGGGAGCTCTTTCGAGTCGAGATGGTGGACTTGATCGGCGGTCGGATTGGCGACAACGACTCTGCAGAAGACACCAAAACCGTGGACGATATATATAAGTTCATGCATGCTCAGTTTCTGTTGTATAAAGATATCATGGACATCGTCCTCTTCTTGTTTCAATGCCTAAAGCTCACTTATTTCAACTAATTAGGCACTCTGAATGAAAGCTGACACTTGGCTCTCAAGGTGTATGAAAGATTGTAGAGATAGACTACAACAAGAGATGAAATAACCTTCTCGAAGAGAAAGCGAAGCTTCAAAGGAAGAAAGGAAGAATGATTAATATGCTCTCACCATCATCAAGCAATAATCAAGACTTTTATAAAATAATCTTGAATCAGACTCACCTTCTTTTATAAAGAGAGATGCAAACTTAGCACTTAAGTTTTAAGCTGAAATCTCTTCACCTTATCAGCTTCTATGATAGAGTTATGAAATATCTCCCATACTTATTTTGATGTAGACTCATTTACACATCTTCTTGAATATATTATCATTCAAGTCTTCTCAAACATATTATCATTCAAGTCTTGATGCACGATGATGAGAGTATAGATCCTTTTTTTTTTCTTTCTTCAAAGCCTCTTCTCTTTGAGTAAGTGTTACTTTATCTCTTGCTTCATTGTAGTCTCTCTACAATCTTTCATATACCTTGGGAGCTAAGTATCATCTTCATTCAAAATGGTCAATTCTCATAATTAAGAGAATTGAACCTAATTCTCATAATTGAGAGAAGTGAGCCTTGAGTATTGAAGCGAGAGGGCAGATAAGTTGATGACGTTTTCATACAACCTACCTTTGCCCTTGTATCACTCTCTTGGAATATGATGTACTCTCACATACTCTGATATTTGGAAAAATATGGAAGATGAAAAATAACAAGGACAAGCTTTTTTCAATACTTGAAAAATTACTTGAACTTATTAGATGATATAAGTCTATTTACATGGACTATTTATAGTGATACTAAACCCTTAACCACAAGTCAAAGAATGAATATGAACCAATATTAAATTTATCTATATTAATACTATTTTAATAAATTTAAAATTTAAAATTTATAAATATAAAATTTAAGTTTAATTTCTAACCCACAGAATTAAACCCTTTTCTTGCAATCATAGATTGAATTCTTATTGAAGAAAAGAAATGAAATTTTGGTTAGATTTTTATCAAGTTGCTAACGTGCCGCTAGAACAAAGTAACGTAAATATGCTACTGTTCAACGTTAAACTCATTGCTCGGTTGAGATTTCTGCTGGTCTATTTCTCTTTATCAGGAGACGGGAGGAATCTGCTAGGCTATCAGCCCTGGTAGAAGATGTCAGCACCTGAATTGAGGGATGATTCAGGTGTTGATGCCTTGCAATAATTGTGCTAGAAGAAGATGTATTGATGAAAAAAGTGTTGTTTCATGGACCACAACAAGAGCAATATTATTAGGAAACATCAACAGTACGCCATTAATTTAATTTTCATCAGTTCTATTTTTAGTTCATGCCAAGAACAGGGCAAACAAGCTTATTTGTATGTGTAATTGTTCAAACTCTATAGACGAGAACTGATGAGAATCCATAAATCAATCATATTACTCAATCAAGTAGATACTTTAAAATTATTCATCAAAAAATAAAAGAAGCAGATACTTTAAAATTCAAGAGCGGTAAAAATATATTGTCTTTTTTCAGGAAACTGTTTCCAAATTCATTTTAACGTTCTAACTCATAATTGTATATTACTAAGTGCAGCTTATGAAGCAGAAGTGTTGCAGATGGGTAAAAGTAATCTTAAATTTTCTCTTCATGACTACTAATCTTCTCTCAAATACAAATTCAGATATCGTTCGCTTTGTTCAGTTGCTGAAGAGCATGAAACTTGGTCGTTATTTTTATTTCTTTTATCAAATAAAAGGTGTAGCTGATTCAAATAACTACCGACTAAAAATTGTCGCAGAATCATTATATTGGTGATCCTTGGCGATCGATTTCTCTAGATTTTATCACCTCTTTTCCCAGGGTGAATGACGTCTCCGCTGTCCTCGTCGTCGTGGATCGTTTCAGCAAATTTACCATTTTTATTCCCACCAAAGAACAAGTTATGACCGAACAAGCAGCCGATTTATTCATGCGCCATGTCGTCAAATATTTTGGACTTCCGGTAGCGACCGTGATCCTCGCTTCACTGGAAAGTTTTGGACGTCTCTCTTCCGGCTCTTGGGTTCCAAACTAAAGTTCTTCACTGCCAACCATCCTCAAACGGACGGCCAGACGGAGCTCACCAACGCCCTCCTAGAAGAATACTTATGGCATTTTGTTACCGTCAAGCAGCAGAACTGGGTGTCGCTCTTAGATGTCGCCCAGTACAGTTACAACACCCACCAAAGTTCAGCCACGGGTAAATCTCCTTTTGAAATCGTTTATGGTCATCCTCTGCCTCATCCGGCGGAGCTCAGTCGGGCCTCCATCGACGAACGTTGTCCAGCGGCCACGCAATTCGCCCTTACTCGCCAAGAACAGCTCGAAGACGTTCGCGAGAGTTTGGAAAAAGCCGCCCGCCGTATGAAGAAGCAGGCGGACCAGCATCGCCGCCCTCGGGAGTTTTCTGTTGGTGACAAGGTCCTCCTCAAGCTCCCTCCCCAGTATTGGCGACGCCAGCAGCATTCCCATCTCCACAAAGGTCTCCTTCCACGTTTTGAAGGCCCCTTCGAAGTCCTGGAAAAAATCGGGTCCGTGGCATATCGTCTGCACCTTCCCCCCTCCATGCGGATGCATCCCACCTTCCACGTCAGCCTGCTTAAGCCCTTTTACACCGACCCCTCCGGCAATCGTCCACCTGATGAGCGTCCTCCCCTGCTCTTGAATGACCCCAGCCGACAAATCCAGCAAATCTTGGGTCGTCGCACCTTCCAGCCGCAGGAGACCGTCGAATACCTCATACATTGGAAAGGCGACCCTCTTGCCGAAGCCAGCTGGGAGAAGGAAGCCGACCTTGGTCGTTTCCACCATACCATTCAGGCCTACCTACAGCAGGAGTCGATGAGGTCATCGCCTTCTTCAGATGGGGGAGAATTGTCACAACCCCCTCCTTCGTCTTGAACGGACGCGCCCTGAACAAAGGGACGCCTCCTTCCATCTGCTTTATAAGAGCATCTGTTACGTAACTATAGTTCAGCTTTTGCTTGCTTGTACTTTGTAAACCATCAAAGGAGAGAGTAATAGAAGTCTTCTGTTTGGTGTTCACCGACGCTTCCTCGCAAGGCTAACGTCGCCCTTTTTCCTGGTTCCGACGTGCCGCACTCCCCAAGTTCTTCCGCCTTAACTGCGCAAGAACTCGGTGGCGTGTCAATTTGAGAATTGTCACGGGTGCATCAGTAAAGCTCGGAGACGGAGGTTGCAAACGGATGAAAAGAATATCATCCTCGAATATAATATTCTTATATTATAGAGTGATCGTTGTACGAGGAGAGGATTCCGGAGTTAGAATTGTTAACTCCGATGTTTGGGAGTTTTTACCGGAGCTTTATAATAATAATAAAGTAATCCTTTTCCCTCATCTCTGTTGTTGTTATTTTTATGCTTCCGCAGGCTTAGATCATCCGCGATACGCCGCATACCCAGGCGATCATCCGCAAGCATTGAAGTCGCCAGTTTAGGGGTGTGTCAATTGGTATCAGAGCCTAAGTTCGGTACGCGGTATGCGGTATGCGGTACGTAACTTTGGCGTCTTGTGAACGATGTCTTGTGAACGAAACACCATGGTGACGAAACAGGAGTTCGAAAAGTTGGAGAAGAAGATGGGCATGGTGGAGGAATTGATAAAAGCTTCGCAAGCCAAGGACGATGCAAAATTTTCCTCCTTACAAGCCCACATGGAAGAGATGCAGATGATGTTCCCTCGCATCTGCAATGATCTTGAGCGGACTCGGATTGCTAGCGAACAAGTATCCGAGATCACAAAACCAAGCTCCTTGGCATAGAAGGGAGACGACGGAGCGCAGAAGCTCTCGCTTGGAACGGAAGCAGATCGTTCCAACTCCCGGCGACTAACGGATGCTCGCCAATCGACAAAACCAAACGTCCGGATTCCGGACCCCTCTACTTTCGCCGGTGTTCGAAGTGCGGAAGTACTGGAGAATTTTATAGGGGACATGGAACGTTTTTTTAAAGCCGCCAAACTTGATGATGAAGATCAAGTAGATAGAGCCGCTGCGTTCCTTGTCGGTGATGCAAAGAAATGGTGGAGGGTGCGCTGCGATGAGGGAGCTACGTCATCAGTTCCTCCCCGCGAACGCTGCTTGGTTGGCCCGTGAACGAGGCGGAGGACCTTATCTACCGCAACAGTGCCGTCGCCAGGAGGAGTTGGCGACCGTCCGAACAGCCGAAGAAGAGACGGCCTCGGACGCAACGGAGTTCCGCGCGCGGCTCCTCTGCAGCAGATAAAGGCTATCCAAAAGGGACGCGACTACGACTCGATGTACGCTTCTTTGCAGGCAATGGTGGCTCCGTGCTTGGGCGGGTTGGTCGTGTTGGACGCAACGCAACCCGGTTTTATGACATCGTCGACGACTCCCTCGATAAACCCAGGCGTCGGACGGAAGTCGGACGTGGGGATTCTTTCCGCCCTACAACTCGTGAAGGAGTCACGCCAAGACGAATTCCCCTTCGCTGCCATGTGGGGGATCGAAGGTTCGGCACCAGTTCCGGGAGCAGTCAGGCCGGCGGAAATCGGGAACCTGGGTGGCGAATCCGAAGGGATAAATCAGCATGTTTCGTCGACAGGGAAGGACCCCTCGAAATCGCGTGGGGGCGACAGTTCCTTTTTCCCGTTGGCGTTGGCTCGCGCGACATGCGACGAGCGCTGTCCGGCTGCGAATTGTTTCGCCCAGGTGCGTCAGGAATGATTGGAGATCGGAAAACTTGATGGCGAGACCGAGGAGATGTTTCCGCAGAGTATGGCGACAGGGGAAGGCTCCTTCGAAGTCACAAAGGAGCGCCCATCGTGCTACCTGACGAAGTTGGCTCGGGTTACCCACGAGGAACGCCGACCAGCTGCCGCGAAGTTCGCCCAGGATGTGCAGGGGAGCTTCGAAAAGCTTCGGCGACGAACGAGGAAGCTAGCAAATCTCCATCGTCGCCCACGGGTCGTCTCTGTCGGTGACGGAGTTCCTCCGAAGTTGTCTCCGCGAACGTGGCGGAGAGTGCAGGAAACGCACGAGAGTTCGGCGTCAGGGAAGGACCCTCTTGGCGATCTTGGACGACCCCGGCGACATCTGAACAGCGCTCCTCGTCTCCGTGGAACGCTTCGAGGAAGCGTATCTGTAATGTCGGAGAGATTCACCAACGAGGCGGGAGAGGCGAACGTGGAGTCCTCCTTCCATATCTGCGAAGCTAGGAAAACTCGATCACCTACGGCAACCTCCTTTGGGCGGCAGCGAGGGTCGGCGTGCTTCGTCATTCGCCGCCGGATCTTCCCCAAAATCCTTCGATTGCTCGCCAGCTGCTTCGATCGCCCTTGGACGAAGCGATTGGCCACCGGACAACACTCGTCGCGTGTTGCGTAACCCAACTCCATCGGGCAAACAGAGTTGGCGCGTATGTGGTGGTTTCCTTCGGTGATAGAGTTCTTTCGAAGATGTTTTTGCAAACGTGGCAGGAGGCGCAGCAAAAACACGAATACACGGGGTTGATACCCCGATTTGATGACCACCAGGCGGATTGGATCGGACGCATCAAGTTCCGCACGGTTACGCCTCCGACCTCCCTTCCATGTGCGTTTTCTTCAATCCTTCCATGGGGCGGCGATGCTCTTCGGCTGCAGTAAGGTCGGTCGACGTCCTCTGCTGTCCAGGATCCTACGAAGAAGATGGATTGGGCGTCGGATCTTCCAACCCGACGGCATCGTGGACTGGTTGATGAAGCAGCAAGAACAACCGGTGGATGCAAGAGAGGGTTTGGATGAGGCTAGGCGGCGAAGGGCAAAGCTCGTTGACACCCATCGTCGACCAAAGGATGTTGCTGTAGGTGGCAAAGCTTTCCTTCAACCTTCTCCACCGATGCGGAGGCCTACGCAGCGATCCCCTGTGCAGGAAAAGTTCGTTCCCAGATGCGATGGACAATTCGTGGTCAACCAGCGAATTGGTTCTGTTGCTTATCAGCTTCACCTTTCGCCAAGGCTGCATGTTTTCCCATCGTCCACGTCAGCTTCCCCAAGGCGTTTCCCAAAGACGATGGTGGGACTCGTCTGCAGCAGAGTCGCCCGACGCCACCCTCTTTTCATCGTTCCTCAAAGCAGGCGGATAAATTCGTCGGCCGTCGGACGTCCCATGAGGACGATGCAGATCGCTTGCAGCCGGTTGGAGAGGCTAGCTGGGAGAGCGAGGCGTCTTTGCAACCATACCAGAAGAAGATTCACAAATACATCGTGCAGGAGTCGATGAGGGCATCGACGTCTTTCGGTGGGGGAGAATTGTCACGGCATCTGCGAAGCGACGCTTCCGAGACGGAGGTTGCATCCCGTAACTTAACTTCCCAAACCTCTTCTATATTTTATACTATATATATTTGTAAACGGATGAAAAAAATATCATCCTCGAATATAATATTCTTATATTATAGAGTGATCGTTCGTACGGAGAGGATTCCGAAGTTAGAATTGTTAACTCCGATGTTTGGGGGTTTTTACCGGAACTTTATAATAATAATAAAGTAATCCTTTTCCCTCATCTCTGTTGTTGTTATTTTTATGCTTCCGCAGGCTTGTATCGCGTAGATCATCCGCGATACGCCGCATACCCAGACGATCTTCCGCAAGCATTGAAGTCGCCAGTTTAAGGGTGTGTCAGTGTAGCTGATTCAAATAACTACCGACTAAAAATTGTCGCAGAATCATTATATTGGTGATCCTTGAGAGTCCTTCCAGCCAAGCCTGGTGATCTTCAAGTGGTTGAAATTTTCAACCTAGGTCCAGTTCCAGGTGCTGAATGAAATGGGGTTATACGGCAGCATTAGATATATGGAACTTTGAAAGAATATAAGCATACTCACCTCATATCCCAGGTTGAAAGTTTCAACATTTTCATCTTATCATCTGCTTCTTCCTGATCTATGAAACCTTGAGAAGCTTTCAGCTTATGCGCGAGTATTTTATTTAAAAGTTTTTGTGGTTTAGGTGTTCGCTTTCCTGGTCTAACGCACCCTGAGATTGTTGGAACTGCACCATACAGTGAACTTCTACATATCTGGAAAGAAAGGGAAAAGGGATTAACAGATAATGGCATTGGATCATTCAAACTATGTGAAGTTTTGCACCAAAGGCCACTTGCAAACCTACCAACTGTCACAAATGCTCTCCTTGGAAAGGTAAATTCGATACAAGCACATTGCAACTGTGTTTTTAAAGATGTTAGCATCAGCAGTTGTTAATTTCCCGTATGGTCTTAAAACATAAATTCAGAAGGATAAAAAAAAAAGAAACTAGGAAAGAACAAGCTGGTTTAATGTGGCCTTCTTAAATTTAAAGAGCACCCAAAGCTACTCCAAAGTCCCAACTTAGAATTTTCTATCATGTTTCTCAGTAGGTGGTGAAGCTATCTGATACTAGAGGTAAAGGAAAAACAGAAATAATGCATCCACAATTTAGATACATGGTGAATCTGAAACAGTTTTTCTTCAAATCCAGAGCATAATCAGTGAAGAAATTTCTCAACCTAGAAGAAAAACTTTAGTTAGCAGGGAGGATGGGAAAAAAGGTGTGTCTAAAGGAATCTCTTGCACTAAAAGTATCTTTTTTGGTACAAAAGCGTTACTTCAAAATGCACATATGAAATTACGTTGGCAAAATAAAAGAAGTGAGGGTATGCAGTGTCAAACTGAAATTTTCTATAGAAGTCCACAAGCATTTGAAGTCACGAGTGAGTGGTACTCCCGCATGACATATTAGCATGGCAACTACTCCACCTGTTGCAACGTAGAAGATTATTTGGCTTTCGTTTATTCACAAAAATTCTATTTTGGATCGGAAATCAATGTTTAATTCATGAAATTTGTAGGTAAGATAAGGAACCACTGAACGGAAAGGATTGCAAATGAAGCTGCAAGGACAATCCCAGGGAGAAAATGGAGGCAACTGTGATATTAAAAATCTCAGTAGAGGATCCCAAGTAAATCTTCCAGTCTCTGTGGAAGGAGCAAATCTTAGTACTGGTGATATGCATTTCTCTCAAGGAGATAGTGAAGTTTCATTTTGTGAAAAAATTGACATTTGTGGATTCTTGGAACTCAAGTAACTTCTCCAAATCCTTTAACTGAGCCAAATCCCATGGACATTGATTTGACTTCTTATTCACAACTATAGTTGTAAATTTATGTCTCATATAATATATAAATTCCTATATCTTAGAAAATTACTTTTAAATAATTTTAGACAAAATTTACTCCAAAGGAGACAAAAGGCCAAGAGAAAACAAGTGAATTATCCACCAATTCTTTTTTCTTCTTTTGTTTAAAATTTAATTTTTTCATAGAGAATAGAAAAACAGATTATATACCTATCATTATAATATGAAAATAATAGCAGATATCTAAATGACATGAAAAATAATAGTAGATCTTAAATGAAAAAGAGTAAAAAGTCTATAATTATAAAAATCCTATGATACGATTGATAATAAATATACACTTGATTATATGATTTTAAATGATATAAAAATAATAATAGGTCTCTAAATAATAAGGAAGAAAAACTCGATAACAGAAATCTTACAGTAATAATAGCATAAAATCCATACAACATGTTTATATGATTATGAGTCTTAAACATATAATTAGATATTTTCACAAGGCCGTCCGCCGCCCCGGTGCCCCCTCCCTGGCCGGGGTCTACGCCGATGCCAACGTCCACCACCCCAAGGATTACTGGGACTACGAATGGCACCGTACAGTGGGGTAAGGCCCTGCCTGATCTTCCTCTCCCTTCCACTTCGCGCGCCCGCTCCCCTACCAAAACTTTCGGATTTCGTTTGGATTTTTCTGTTTCTTCAGATGAGAGAATTTGTTACTAAGGATTCTAGGGGTTTGCTGATTGCTCTGCCAGGGAACAGGAAGGATGCGAGGTTGTTCGGAAGGTTGGGAGGGGCAAGTACAGCGAGGTCTTTGAGGGAGTGCATGTGTCGAACGGCGAGAAGTGCATTATTAAGATACTAAACCAGTTGAAAAGGAAAAAGGTGCGAAATTTGTTTAGTATAAGTCGGATTTTAATTCGATGCATGAGAAATAGCTTACCTACTCCGAGCTTATTTGCTTTATCTCCTTGGTTAACTTTTCTCCCGGATGTGTACAGAATCATTTTTTAGAGAAAGTCTTCTAAGTATTGTTGATGTGGATAAAATTCTTGTCAAATCATATAAATGCTCAAGGAGATGAACAAGGACCAGAATCATTTCAAAGCAATCAGTCCAATGGGAAAAGGTCGGAACACTCCAACAGTTGGTGTACCAGTACCCGGAGTTCTTATTGGTCCTCGCATGTGGAAGACTTTTTGCAGCAGCAGATTGGTATCATATTGAAGGTGAGGAGGCTGCCAAAGGTCCACTGGTCCCCTTGAAAAGGACGAGTTGACGCATACTTGAAGCTACAATGAGGGAGGCACACCGATCATTTTGATCATCCATGTACGTACACATCATTGGTCCAGAGTTCAAACCCAATCCATCTCAAAAGCTGAATTCTTAGTTCTTTTGTGGTCAGAAACTTGATTGAGGAACACCAGCAGCATCCTCCGTTGCAGCCATGGCTCCTTTAACTCCAAGAGTAGTAGTACCCATCGATGTGAAGAAGAAGCCCTGGGAGCAGAAGCTTCCCCTCCACAACCGCTGGCATCCGGACATCCCCCCGGTTGCAGATGCCACGGAAGGGGAGCTCTTCCGAGTAGAGATGGTGGACTGGACTGGCGGCCGGATTGGCGACAATGACTCTGCAGAAGACATCAAAACTGTGGACAGCACGATTGTAAGTTCATGTATGCCTCAGTGTCTGTTGGACTTTTGCTTTGCAGATATGTTAGGAACAAACACCTTGCATGCACTGGCTTATGCAGAAGATGTAGATGACCCTTTTGCTGCAACCGTGAATTGGATTCTTAAAAAAAGAAATGAAAGTTTGGTTAGACTTTTATCAAGTTCCTCACGTGCCACTAGAACAAAGTAAATATGCTACTGTTCAAAGTTAACCTCATTGCTGGGTTAGATTTCTGCTAGTCTGTTTCACTCCATCAGGAGATGAGAGGAATCTGCTAGCCTATAACCCCTGGTAGAAGATGTCAGCATCTGAATCGAGGGATGATTCAGGTGTTGATGCCTTGAAATGATTGTTCTAAAAGAAGGTGAAATTGATGGAAAGAAGTGTTGTTTCATGGACCATAGCAAGAGCGATACTATTCGGAAACATCAACAGTACATCATCAATTACTTTTCATCGGTTCTATAATTTCTATTCATGCCATGGACAGGGTAAATAAGCTTGGTTATGTTTCATTGTTCAAACTCTACAGAGGACAACTGATCAAAATCCATAAATCGATCATATCTCTCAATCAAGTAGAGATCTCAAAATTAGCAAAAGCAGTAAGAAGATTGTGTTTTTTCAGGAAATCATGGATACCAAAAAATTACATATAAAAATCATTTTTACGTTCAAACACTAATGATGTCTATTACTAAATTGCAACTTATGAAGCAGAAGTGATCTTAAATGAACAAATTCATGACTACTAATCTTCTCTCAAACACAAAATTCAGATATAATTCACTTTGTTCAGTTGCTGAAGCATCAAACTTGGTTGTAATTTTTATTTCTTATATCAAATAAAAGTATAGTTGATTCAAATAACAACTGAATAAAAACTGTCGCAGACTCATTATCTTAGTGGACCCTTGAGAGTTCTTGACACAAAAGGGGTTCCAGCCAAGCCTGGTGACCTTCTAGTGGTTGAAATATGCAACCTAGGTCCACTTCCTGGTGCTGAATGGGGTTACACAGCAACATTTGATAGGGAGAATGGTGGGGGGTTCTTAACTGATCACTTCCCTTGTGCAACAAAAGCCATATGGTACTTTGAAGGAATATATGCATACTCACCTCATATCCCAGGTGAAAAGTTTCAACATTTTCATCTTATCATTTGCTTCTCGATTATCTTCTGTGAAACCTTGAGAAGCCTTCAGCTTATGAGCAAGTATTTTATTTAAAAGTTTGATTTTGTGGTTTAGGTGTTCGGTTTCCAGGTCTAACACACCCTGGAATTGTTGGAACTGCACCATCCATTGAACTTCTACATATCTGGAACGAAAGGGAAAAGGAATTAGCAGATAATGGCATTGGATCATTCAAACTTTGTGAAGTTTTGCATCAAAGGCCACTTGCAAATCTACCAACTGCCACAAATGCCCTCCTTGGAATGGTAACTTTGATACAAGCACATTGCATATGTGTTTTTAAAAAAGTCAGCATAGCAGTTGATAATTTATGGTAAGGTCTCAAAACAAAAATGCAGAAAGATTAAAAAAAAGCATCTATGAACAAGTGGGTTTAATGTAGTCTTGTTACATTTTAAGAGAACCAAAAGCTACTCCGAAGTCTCAACTTAGAATTTTCTATTATTTTTCATAGAAGATAGTGAAGCTATTGGATACTAGAGGTAGAGGAAAAAGAGAAATACTACATCCATAATTTACATATGGTGTATCTGAAAAGTTTTTCTTCAAATCAAGAGCATAATTGGTGAAGAAATTTCTCACCTAGAGAAAATACTTTAGTTAGTAGGGAGGGTGGGAAAAAAGTGTGGCTAAAGGAGCCTCTTACACTAAGTATATTTTTGGTACAAAAGGGTCACTCCACTTAATTTCAAAATAGACTAGGAATTTTTTAGAGGAATGAGTATGATCAAATTGATTTGTAAGTAGTATCATACATGATACTTATATCTACATCAAGGAGTGATTGACAACCTGGGTTTTCACACTAAGTTC
Organism: Thalia dealbata; assembly: GCA_030544415.1. Taxonomy (NCBI): domain Eukaryota; kingdom Viridiplantae; phylum Streptophyta; class Magnoliopsida; order Zingiberales; family Marantaceae; genus Thalia; species Thalia dealbata. Next base: position 7,204,923 of record CM060454.1, read on the forward strand.
TATACTTTATACATCTCCTCTGGTTTGAGCGGTAAGACTTATATGGGAGGTTATGGGTTCAATACTCACTAAGCTAAAAAAAAACTTGTGCTCACACTATAGTTAATGGGGTTGCCATATATAGGTTTGCTGACAAGGAATGGAATCATATTGCTAATGCTACTTGCTATCATTCTAATGTACACATTAATGATGTTTCCACCAACTTCAAAATGCATAAATATGAAATTACTTTGGCAAAATAAAATAACTGAGGGTGGACATTGTCAAACTGAAATTTTCTCTAAAAGTGCACAAGCATTTGAAGTCATGAGTAACTACACCTGTCGCAACATAGAAGATATTTTGACTTTATCTTATTCGAAAAAATTCTATTTTGGATCAGAAATCAATGTTTAACTTATTCTTGAAATTTGTAGGTAAAAGAAGGAACCACTGAGTGGGAAAATATTGCAAATGAAGCTGCAAGGACCATCCCAGGGAGGGAAAATGGAGGCAACTGTGATATTAAAAATCTCAGTATAGGATCCAAAATATATCTTCCAGTCTTTGTGGAAGGAGCAAATCTTAGTACTGGTGATATGCACTTCTCTCAAGGAGATGGTGAAGTTTCATTCTGTGGAGCAATTGAGATGAGTGGATTTTTGGAACTCAAGTAAATTCTTCAAATTCCGCAACTGAACCAAATACAAAAAATGAAGAAAGTTTAACCAGATGAACACTGATGCTTAACAACCATTCTCTCCATCTTGTGGTTGCAGGTGTGGGATCATACGGGGTGGAATGAGGGAGTATCTAACACCAATGGGCCCAACACCTTTGCATGTGAACCCCATCTTTGAGATTGGACCAGTGGAACCAAGGTTCTCAGAATGGCTAGTCTTTGAGGGAATCAGTGTGGATGAGGCAGGGAGGCAGCACTTCCTTGATGTATCAGTAGCCTACAAGCGCGCTGTCCTTAATGCCATTGATTACCTCTCAAAGTTTGGTTACTCCAAGGAGCAGGTATGAAAGAATCCCGACTCTCCAACAATTTGAGAGTGACAGCTATGATATATTCTCAACAAATATATTAAATGCAGGTGTATTTGCTCCTTTCCTGCTGTCCTTGTGAGGGAAGGATATCAGGAATTGTAGACTCCCCAAATGCAGTTGCAACTCTTGCCATTCCAACATCCATTTTTGATCAGGTAGTAATCCGACTTCCGTAGATAACCTCATTCAGTTCATCCCACTCTAAATAAAGCATCCGAAACTGCCAAAACCCTCTCTTTGGAATTGTGTTCTTTCTGTGAATTCCTTTCTGCAGCATCACTCTACCTTAATTACAACACTCCATTAATTTAGTTAGTTCTTTTCAAATTCATACCTAATCATTGTGCCGGTAGGACCGCACTATGAGGTGTACGTTCATTAATTTAGTTTGTTCTATTACATGGAACAAAGGATATCAGACCAAAATCTGGAAAAGTGCCGGTAGGACCGCGAGTTGTGAAGAAACTCCCAGATGTCCTGAGGTGTACGTATGATGGAGATCTACCTACAACACAAAACCCAAGCCGAGATATGTGAATGTAAGCTGGGCATCCTACTTGTTTACCAGTTATGTTCTATGGATTCAGCATCAGATTTCTTGAGTATTACTGTTGTGAACCAACTATGATTTTAAACTTGTTTCCTTATATTTGTGTAATATCTGCTGCTATCTCCTTCTGATTCTGAGATGAAAAATGCTCCAAAACACAAAGATCAAGGACCCAGGGGGCAGTTCTCCAGATTGTAATAGAAGTTAGTAGTAATAGATGCGTGGTGCGTCAGTGAACCAATATTTTATAAAATCCAAAGCTAGCAAATGAGACACTCCATTGGTATCTTAGCATGCACATTGAGTTGACTTCTAATTTCAGAATTATAGTTGTAAATTTGTCTCATATATATAAATTTTCTATATTGTTGAAGATTACTTTTAAATAATTTCAGACAAAACCTATTCCAAGGGAGACAAAAGGCCAAAAGAAAACAAGTGAATTATCCAACTTTTCTTTTTTAAAATTTAATTTTTTCACAGAGAATAGAAAAAGAGACGATTCATTTTTTTTCAAATGACCCTGTCCCTAAAATTCCAAATTTCTTAAATAGATCCTTAGTTTCATTTTTTAAAAAAAATCTACTTATTAATCGACCTTAGACTAGGAAGACCTTATGCCATAAATAACAGCTATATACATGTAGTATACCATATCAGTTTTCTAAATGACAAAAAAATAATAGATTTCTAAGTAATAACCGGTAAAAGCGGGAAAACAAAAAATTTCCATTATTATTATTAGTTTATTGTTTAGATGAATTATTATAATTATAAATGGATTATTATTTCATTTCGCTTTCCGCCGCCGCCTTTAGCGACACCACCACCTTCCTTGCCTTCTCCCTATTTCTATGGCCCTTGGCCTCCTTCGCTCTCTCCTTTCCCTTTCCCTTTCCCTTCGCCTTCGCCTTCGCCAATCACAATCCCTCGGACTCCGTCCCTCCTGCCGGCTGCCCATCCAGCGGCCCACCCTCCATTGGATCTCCGCCGCCGCCCGCGTCCAAACCTTCTCTGTCGCCGCCCGCGCCCACCCCTACTCCGTCGCCGCCACCGCCGCAGCCCTGGCGCAGAGGATCGGCAAGGCCGTCCGCCGCCCCGGCGCCCCCTCCCGGGCTCGGGTCTATGCTGACGTCAACGTTCACCGCCCCAAGGATTACTGGGACTACGAATCGCTCACCGTGCAGTGGGGGTAAGGCCCTGCCTGATCTCCTTCTCTCTTCCTCTTCGCGCGCCTTCTCCTCTACGAAAAATTTCTCTCACTTCGGATGAGAGGACTAAGGATTCGCGGGGTTTGTTGATTCCTCTGCCAGGGAACAGGATGGATATGAGGTTGTTCGGAAGGTTGGAAGGGGCAAGTACAGCGAGGTCTTTGAAGGAGTGCATGTGCCGAACGGCGAGAAGTGCATTATTAAGATACTAAAGCCAGTCAAGAAGAAAAAGGTGCGAAATATGTTTAGTATAACTCGGATTTTGATTTGATGCGTGAGAAATATCCTACTCCGCGTTTTTTTGCTTTATCTCCAATAAATTATAAGATTAAATTGTTCAACAAGTTATAAGATTAATTTTCTGTGGATAAAAATCCGTGGTTAACTTTTCTGTTGGCTGTGTTTGTTGGGTTAGGTCTGCATAGCATGTACATGATCGTTTTATTTATGTGTGGAGTTTAAAAACACCATTCCAGCAATAATTTTAAATAGAAAGAAACTCTCAAACCATACTATTACTCAATGCAACCTATCTTCCAGAATAGTACTCATGAGAATGGATCAATGCACGCAAATCATATAGGCAAAAGAGGAGAATGAAGAATAATTCAGGATTTGGAAGTCTAAAGTATTACTAGTTGATTTGTAAATCAAGATGAGTAATTTTAATATCTAAAATATCACACTGAGGTGTGTTGGGTTAAGCTTTCGGTGTGCTGTGCTGAGCTATTGAAGATATATGAATTTTACTGATATGAAACTCAGGTGAGATCATGGCGGGATAACAAACCGGGAAACACACTTATTCTGATTCTTATTTCAACATTTTTATTTCTTATATTTTTGCTGATGATAAGATGCAGAGGAGAAAGAATGTTGCCTCCACTCATTATTGTGTATAGTTCTTTTCTGTCTATTCAGGAGTTAATAAAATATCAAGTTTCTGGCATCTGAGTCTTGCAGCTATGCACAGTTATCCAGCATATCATGTGTACGATCTTTAAAACATGCTCAGTTATTGCACATTTGAATCATGTGTACAATTTTAGCAGATATGCTGCTACCGTTGATGACATGGTTTCATCAGGACTACATATCTAGATGATTTAGCAGTAAGATTTTTTTTTGTTTCATTGTGTTTGTCTCTAAAACCTATTTAGAGTATTAGGTCTTCTAGAAATTTTGCCTACGACTTCCTCTGTCTGTTTTTTATTTATGAGTTATCCACTATAACCAGGAAACCTTTTGTTTCCCTGAAATGTAATGTTACCATATATTTTATGATACCTCTCTTTACTGAATGGAATAGTTTTCAATGTCATTGCTTTCTCAATAATTCTTCCTTGTGCAGATTAAGAGAGAAATAAAGATATTACAAAACCTTTGTGGTGGGCCTAACATTGTCAAGTTACTTGATATTGTCAGAGACCAGCAATCAAAGACGCCTAGTCTGATTTTTGAATATATCAACAATACTGACTTTAAAGTTCTCTATCCAACTTTATCAGACTATGATATTCGGTACTACATTTATGAGCTATTAAAGGCAAGGTTATCCCTCCAATTCCAGTTAAAAAATACCTAGTTGTTAGATAACATAGTATTATTTATGATTATCTTCATCTACGTTATCTGTGATTTTAATCATTATTATTATAACCTGCTATAACACATGTTTTCTTTGAGATTTTGCTGGTGTATAATCTTTCCTCTTCAAGTAGTAATCCAGACTTTTTATTGTTGTTGCTTTCACAATATTCATGTTTTCCATTTTTTATTAGTTCTGGTGTGACACATTGCTTCCTTTCTGCATCTTGTGCAATTACAATTTGAATCAAATAGCAGCAATATGGACCAAGGTCGTGAAGATGTATATACATCTTTGATGATTCTTAAGATAATTAAAAAATTAAAAAATGGAAAAATAAGGAAAAGGTATTGGAATATTTAAAAAATTATCTAGAAATAAGTGGATCAGATATTTTAATGATTCTACTTGATATGACTGCCATGGCTTGATATGATTATCGATGCCTAATTGTCACCTCATGAGATCCAAGATCCTCAGTGTTTGATGCACTATTGGTAGTTGGTGATGTCTAAAAACATGACTAATGTTAGGCATCACATTAATTAGCAGGGAAATTTCATGGTGTTGCTCTATATGGGAAATTTCATGGTTCGCTCTATACAATTGGCACACTGCCTTGTTTACAAAATTGCAGGACCTTATTTAGTGATGATGGCAATTTATCTCTGGAATTTAACCTGAGTGGAAGTGAAATGAAATTCGGTAGCTAATGTGATTGCTAATAACCCTAGAATGATCATTCTCTTATTTGATATACTACATAGTAGATTCAGGCTTAATTCTCGATTTGGGTGATGACCAATATATTTCCGAATATGGGTTTATCATCGAATTTTTATGACCAGCATTATGACCAATATATTTCCGAATATGGGTTTATCATCGAATTTTTATGACCAGCATTTCTGAGTTCTATAATTTTTCATGCATGTCACAAACACATGCCTCTTGGTTGTATAATTTGACTTCGTAAAAATTTTGATTGTTCTTTAACTTTTCCAGGTTGTTGTGTAGGCACTAGATTATTGCCACTCTCAAGGCATCATGCATCGAGATGTAAAACCTCATAATGTGATGATAGATCACCAACAACGAAAGCTTCGTCTTATTGATTGGGGTCTGGCAGAGTTCTATCACCCAGGAAAAGAATACAATGTCAGAGTTGCCTCAAGGTGTGATATTCAATTGATACTTATGTAGTATACACCTGCTATACCTTGCTTTTTAGTGTATCTTTGAAGACTGAACTAATTTCATTGTCTGACGATCCTTTTGAGAAGACAAATCTTCACATCTACCATTTTCAAGAAAATAGTCCTTTCTTGGATTTACAGATTGAAAATGACTTTACGATTCCTTTCTTAAATTTTGAAAGCCTAAGACATTCTTTTCATACTATACTATTTGTCCTTTTTCTCAGTTCCTATTAGTCCTTTTTCTCAGATTCTTTTATAAGGGTGCTTCATAATGCCATAGTTTGAAACTTCCAAGTATTTATGGTTCACAAGTGAAATTTCCTATATATGAGAAATCAAGTGTTTCCTTGATAACAGATAGCTATTGTGCACATTTCAAGACTAAAACAGGTTTCCAAATATCAGAACGCTGCCACATTTGACCTAGATGTCACATTTGACACCTTTGCGAAGTTAGAACAAAAAAATTCAAAAGTTTTATTTTTTTCCCTTTTTATGCTTAACCAAACCTAATGAGTATCATCTGCCTTCTTTGGAGGTGGGAAAACCCTTTTTCTTTCATTCTAATCAAACAAGTTATACGAGTGAAGTTAGTTACATATGGAATATCATACAAGCATTTTCGGAATTGATAACGATTTGGTCGAGAAGTTTTTATTATGATGGACTAACCATGTATTTTTAGTTTTCCCATTTGCTTGTATTGATCTAGCAGATCATACTACTTTTTTCTTCTTTCTATTGTTTAAATTTTTTAATATATTAAATAGTAGATTATACTGCTTATAATAACAAATTGAGGAAAGAATGACTTCCTTGTGGATTCATTTTAATTGGTCAATTTATTCATCAAGTTGGCTGTCAGTTGCCTGGAACAAGTAAAACCATGCTTTCTAAATAATCTCTGCAACTATAATTTTCTGCAGGTACTTTAAAGGCCCGGAGCTCCTAGTTGATTTGCAGGATTATGACTATTCACTAGACTTGTGGAGCCTTGGCTGCATGTTTGCTGGCATGGTATGTCATGCGTGATCAATATGGTAATATTCCTTGGCGTTTTCTTTGTCTTTAAAAACTAAAAATAAACCTTTTGTTATTGATTGGCAGATATTCAGAAAAGAGCCATTTTTTTATGGTCATGACAATTATGATCAGTTGGTTAAGATAGCAAAGGTATGGTTTGTATTTGAATTAAATGTCAAAGTGAGAGCTTATGCTGGTTGACTTTTCCTCGTCACTGAAGCATGTAAGGGCAGAGCATAAACATGTAGGGTATGCAAAAATAGACGTCGACCAAGAAACTTAAATTAATTAAAAAAATTATGGTTTTTGTTTTGAGATCGGCTCTAGGTTCTTCAAAACTGAAATTTGAATCCTTAGTTGGATTTTGAATTTATTCTCTTCCTTTTTTCCCCCAAGTAGGAGATGAATTTTGAACTCAGGACCTTTGATATTATTGCACATATCATTACTAGTGAGCCAACGCCACATTTAACCCACTAAAAATATTTTCTGACCAAAAACCTTTTGAGTGTAGATGATTAAAATTTCATCTAAAACTTAAGCTGATCTGAGAAACAAACACTTTTTAATTGGCTAGAATAGTAAAGTTCGATATTTGAGGACAAAAGTTCAAGACTTATACCAAGTCTGGGGTTTGAAGTGTCTCTAACTATGAATTTCCTACATGTTGGGTGATGATATTCTTCTTTTTGTGTCTATATAACTTTTAATCTTTGACCATATGAGCTTCGGTCTTCACATACCAGGAGCCTTTTGCATTTACACAATAATAGCTCTTGCAGGCAGTTTTACATATACTGATACCATTTGCTGCCATAACTGATAGACTGTCATCCTTTGCTGCCATAACTGATTAACTAGAAGTTATATAATTTGTTGGCCTAGAAATCTAGATTTCATCATCTTGGTGTAAACCTGAAGCTACACAAGCAGGATAATTCCATTTAAATCCTTTTTGACCGCAGCAATTTTGCTATTACTGTAGTCTTGTAAAGGATTTTAGTTTATTTTTTAAAAAAGGAAAGACAGTAGTAGAATCTCCTTGGCAACTAGTCCAGATTTATATTCCTGTGAAACTCATGGAGACTTCATTCTCTCAATAGGTTCTTGGTACAGATGAGCTAGATTCTTATCTCAAGAACTACCGAATAGAACTCGATCCACAGCTCGAAGCACTCGTTGGAAGGTGTTCCTGAAATCCTCATTATGAATAACTCATCTTCTGCATTCCTAAACCCTAAAGCCAAGTTCATGTTTCGTTACAGGCATAGCAGGAAGCCATGGACAAGGTTTATAAATGGTGATAACCAGCACCTGGCAGTTCCTGAGGTGAATTGCATTACACATCTACGCACGTAACGTAATTTCTCTTATACTAACTCATTTCTTCTCCTTTCTAGGCCGTTGACTTTGTGGACCGGTTGCTTCGTTATGATCACCAGGAGAGGCTAACAGCGAAGGAAGCTATGGTAAAGATCTCTTTGTGATCTTTTTACGCCATGCTTCTCTGATGCAAATTGCTAATAAGCTTTTGTGTGTGTATATCTTTTCCCCTTCTTCAGGCTCATCCTTACTTCAACCCAGTGAGGACTGCAGAAAGCAGCAGGACCCGTCCTTAAAAAATGTTCAAGGGAACCCTAACTTGTGTTCTTTCGTATGTTTCTGCGTGCGTGTGCGTGTGTTCTGTTAAAATATTCTTCGATATTGAAGATTTGGCACTGGCTCAGCTTCAAAATTTTATTGTCCTTTCTGTTGTGTGATTTAGGGTATATGTTTTCCTATCGGACAAACTTTTTTCAAACTTATCAGCGTAGTAGCAGCTTGACTTGTGAGTTTTGAACACGGTTCCACTCTAAACCGAGGTTTAGCTTCTCCCTTGTCCATTTAAGTGCCTGCTTGTGAAACCCATGGATATGTTGGACAAAAGAAACTGCCTATATTAATCAGTTTGGCTTAATAGTAGTTACCTTCTTGTAAAGTAGATGTTACCCTTGTGTAAAACAAGATGTAGGTTTATTGGTAAAAGATTTCTTAAATTTAGTGAGTTTTAACAGTGATAAAAGGTATTTTTTTAAAAATATACAGTTATTTGGTCAAAAATAAGGTTAGTTATATATATAATTATTGTAATAAGTTTATATAGTAATTAAAATTATGATTATATTGTGAAATCATGAGGATATGATATAGTATATGGTGTTGATGTGATAAAATGTTATTAAAAGTAATATTATAGAAGAATATAAATATATATCTTAAATCTAACCAAAATTAGATAACTATCAATTATTAGAAATAATCAGAAGTTTTGGAAAAAATTAGAGATCTAACTAAAATTACATGTGAGAGTAATACGATCATGGGTTTAAGGATTATGTTATAAGAAAAAATAAATTATATTACTATCACAATAAGCTACTTTGAATCCAAGACTAGGCTACATGAATTAAACCATCATGACTTAGAAGTAATTGTAGATTTTAAATCTAAGATTATATGATGAGTGTTTTGTATAATAAGTATTTTATGCTTTAATCGAGTTATAAGCAAGATGTTATTTATTTTTTATCATTGAGTAAAAGTGAACTCTGCCAAGGTTGCCAAACGAAATTGAGAGAAGCGACGAAGTAATTTTAAAACAACTCTGAAAAGGTTTATTAACGTCCATCTCGAAGGAATCTCGCGCGGATAAAAATGATTTTGAACACGCGTTCCTTTTGCCCGCCTCCGCCTCTTCCCTCCTCGATTCGATTGGATCCCTAATGGAGAAGCGGCTACGCTCCTCCTCCTCCGCAGCCTCCTCGTCCGCCGATGAGATCCTCTCCTCCGCCACCTCCCTCTTCGCCACCCGGCCAGGCAAGTCCTCCCTGAAATCACTCATCTTCTCCCTCCCTGCCTCCTCCGACCTCTTCTCTTCCCTCCCCGCCGCCCTCCACATTGCAGTCTCCCGATCCCTCGACGCCTTCAAGCACTCTACCGGCCTCCCCGCGACTTCCTCCGTCCCCGGCCGCTCCTCCTGCTCACCTCCTCCGAAGCGGTCCCGGGCAACCTCGACCGACGCCGCCGCTACCGCAACCGAAGGATCCGATGCCTCCATTTCTCCTGAAACCCTAGAACACCTTAAGAACCTCAAAGCTTACGCATTTGTCGCCTACCTATGCCTATCCCACCCGAAGAAGCGGTTCGCGTCATCCGACCTCTTGCCGTCAGTTCGATCCCTGCACGACAGTCTCGTGCTGTACGAGATGGACCCGGCGCTCCTGTCGCAGGTTTCCACCATATGCGAGGAATGGTGGAAGGCGAGGCTTCCTGAGAGGGAGAATTTGGTCTCTCAGTCACTGCCGTGCCTGCTCTCGAAGTCATTAACTGAGGGCAAGAAGGCTGACGTCCGAAGGGTTTACACACTTAAGGAGGCATTTCTGTTGTTCGATTATATGGATGAGAGCATAGAGGACATGAGAATGCTTCTCGTACGCTGTGTCATCACGCCAGTGTATCTGAAGATGGAAGAAGGGAGGAAATTCGTAGCTTTCATGTTGGGGTTGAATGGGCAGCTCACAAAGGAAGCTCTAGCTCTTATAAAGTCTCAGATCCCGTTTGGGAGGAAGTCCGTGCTGGAGGCATATGCCGATATCCTTTTCAGGGCTTGGAAAGCATCGGAAGGTTCCTTAAGGGAAGAAATTGAGGATGATTTCATGCAGGGGCTAATCGAAGGAGCGGTTTATGCCAGTTCAAAATTGCTGGCTGCCTCCGTGAGGAGAGTCTTAGGTGGATTCATCCAACAAAGGATGACTGATGGTGTCGAGAAGCTCCTTCTTCGTCTTGTAGAACCAGTTCTGTTCCGGTCATTGCAGGTGCTTATTTTATGTTATTGTTTTTATTTGGATGAACTGTTTGTGCACATGCGAAAAGAATGATGCTCATTTTAAATATTTGCAAATAGGCTAAGCTGCAAACAGAATACCAGATATCATACTGACTGTGGGTCTAGGTAAAAGGTTGTGGTTCTAAAATAGAATAGCTCAAATCTTAGTAGTTCCGCTGAAATTGCTAAAGTTTTATTTTCACTATTTTTTAAACTGTCCTTCTGTCTTCTTTAGGAATTTGTATTCACCATCATGTTGATGCCCCTTTATACAATTTTCTATTTCCTACTAGGCATCATAGTGATCTTTTTTTTTCATCACTAGGTAGTACTGATAGATTATATATTTTGTTTGAATCACTAGTAGCATTAATAGATTATGATCAAATGAAAAATGAAAATGTGATGCTACAGAATGACAGGGCATATTGTTTATTGTCGTTTAGGTTATATTGTGTTTATTTGTTCATCGTTTGATAGGAAAATAGGACTGATGCAAGTCAAAGAAGAAAGAGGTGTATTTGTCACTATGTTAATCAGCTATTTGATTATATAAAGAAAGTCTTTGCCATGCATTGAAGGTAGTCGAAATGACAAGGTTTCTGTTGGGTGAAAGAGTAGGAATTGGGTGTCTAGTGCTACTTTGAGATTTATATGAAGGGAAGTTAACAAGTTTTAAAGATCAATATTGTTCTAGATAGAGGTAATTCTCTAGAGCATGATAAGTAATTTCCTTTGGAAGAGCAACCACAAAAGTTAAGATTCACACTTCTTGAAAGCTAATACTATAATGCCAATAGCCAGAACTAGGTAAACGTCTTTATTTGGTTCTGCCACTAGTAGCACTGTCTATACTATGAAACCAAGTTGTTTACTAATATGTATATATAGGACAAAGTCTCTCTGAAGACACCCAGTCATTGACATAATGCATGTGGTGGATCTTTGGAAGATATAATAAAATTAGCTATTTGATGGAAGGAGTTTGCTAGTTGAATTTAATATGTTTGTGCTTCAGATTGTGATAAGTTACAATTTAATAAAGCACACAACAAAATTCAAACATAATATTTCTTGATTCTCTACACAATGTCCTTTTATCTTCCTTTACATCCTTTCCTACATGAGTAACAGTTTTTAGGAAATCATCTTATAATGAATCATCAATGAAGGGCTACAGGATGTAGCATGCTCAGCACAATGCAGCTTTCAGGAATTGTTGCATGTTAAGGTGCTGTGTGAAAATTTAAAATCCTTTGTTCTTCTTAATGATCCTACTTTAATGATTCTACTCATTTGTTTGATAAAATATGAGTGAACACATTTAAATATGAATCCAACTTAGGAGTACTTGGACTACGTAACTTCTAATTACCATATCTTTGATCCTGAAGTTCAACATTATCCATAACTTTATATGACAAACATAGATTATAGGTCGACACTGTTTACTGTTTAATTTATTTTTCTTATCGCAGATTAGCAAACTACTCAGTTTTCACGGTTTGTTTTGCTATTCTAAGTCTATATTTACAATTTTTTAGGTTGCCAACTCAAATGTTCGCCAAAATGCATTACATCTGCTTTTGGATATGTTTCCACTTGAGGATCCTGGTGTGACAAAGGAGGTCAAAGACAGTTTGCTAAATAAACAATTTTTCTTGTTAGAGAAATTGCTTCTAGATGACTGTCCTGAAATAAGGTCTGTTGCTGTTGAAGGCTCTTGTCGCATTCTTCATTTATTTTGGGAAGTGATTCCTTCTCCAACTATCACAAAATTTTTATCTAAAATTGTTGATAGCATGTCACATGACATGTGCAACGAAGTTAGGACTTCAAGCATCAATGGCATCATTTATTTACTTGATAATCCACAAAGTCATGAGATAATGAAAGTCCTCCTTCCAAGGTTGGGTTTCTTGCTATCTGATCCTGTTCTTTCAGTTCGAGTTGCCTTTGTTGATCTTCTTCTAGTTGTTCATGGTACCCACACTATCCAATTTAATAAGGTATGTGCTTGTAGTGTGATTTCAGTTTTTCTTTCCAATGTTAGCTTTCTTCTTCCTATAAGAGTAGGCTTAATTATGATGCACTTTGGCAAGTTGTATATTCAAGGTAGTTTTTCACTTTACTGTGCTTTGTTTCCAGATGGTTGGCTTGGATGATTTGTTGGCCTCCTTAGCAACTGATCACCCACGAGTTGCTCGAAAAATCACAAAGCTGTTGCTTCCTTCTTACTTTCCATCAAAATTGGCTATCAAAGAGGCATGCAGTCGTATTATTGTACTTATAAAACGGTCTCCTGATGCTGGTGCAAGATTTTGTGAATTTGCTTTTTCTGAGGGCTCTTCCTCAAAATCTCTTATGGAACTTGCCAAAGTCTGTATCAATTTGGCTCTTTCACCTAAGGGCCTAGGTGTGGAGCAGATTGATAGTTTGCTTATTGCATCATCCAACATATGTCAATGCTTATCAAGTGAGTCACTCATTAAACCTGCTCTTTGTGACTTGCTTTCAGCTCCGAGGTTGAAACAGATGCTTACTGCAGCATCTTCTGAACGTGCCCAGACAGCTATTTTAAGCATTGCTTCTTTTGTATCTGCCAACACTTTAGCAGACTTACGCCAGCAGTTTATGATCATTATACAAAATTATACTGATATATCCAACAACATTGAAAGACAAGATGTTGTAAAGGCAGCACAAAAGCTGATATTTGCTTGTGGTTGGTTTGATGAGATGTTTGAAGAACTAGCACATATTTTACAAGAAACTGCAGCTAATTTTTGCATCAGATTTGGGTTGGGATCAACACAGCAAACATCAAAGACTACAAACAAGAAAAGAGTTAAGTCAGCTGCGAAAACTTCAGCAAGAGTTGGTGGGGCAACAGGAAAAGAATTACAAAATCCTGACACTTATGGCAATGATAAAGACTATATTGTTTCAGCAGCAGCTGCATGGCAAGTTAAAAATCTGCTTGCAACAGAAATAACTAGACCTGCTGTACTAAAATCTCCTATTTCAGGAAGGGCATTCTCTGCATTAGGTGTTATTTCTGATGTGTATATACAGCATTGTATGCAGTTGAAAGTATTGGACATGGAACCTATTCTGGCATATACAACGTTTGCCATATTCATGTCTCTTCACAATGACGAATTAACTTCAGACACGGATATTTGTGGTTTCAAGGACTGTAATTTGCAACACAAAAGCTCATTTCCAGAGGTAAGTACTTTTTCTACATGTCCTTATTTCGACATGCTTCAAATTTGGTTTGTATTTGTGGCATGTCAGGATTTACCTACTGAGAATTGTTTTTGGAACTTGTTTCAGAGAATAGATATAACTTGGATTCCTAATATTTGTGGTTTTTGAAAAGTGGATTCCTAAAATTTATCGTTGTTGTGTCTGGGAGCTATATTGAGATTCTCTCCATTGGATGACAAATAATGGGTGGAACACTGATTTAATGCCTTCAACAAATGATTCAATCTAAGCATGAACGACGACAACATTGAAATTTAGTTTTTGTATTTGAATAGATTGGCAGACATTAGGAAAATGATAGAGCTGAACTAACTGCAGTGGGATCCATAACAAAAAGGAAAACCTTTTTCTCTTTACCTGTGTACCCACACAAGACAACCTGTTAGTTGTCTACTTCTCTATTGGGCTGAAATTTGGTTGTTAGAGCTAGACCTACTTTGGTGTTCGGAAGTATCTACTTATAAAATTTTAAAATCTTAAAAAAGCGTCCATTCAGTTATGCTGTGGATCTTACAGATGCATCAGTAAATCAGACTCAGTTTTTCTTTTTCTTCCTTTTCCCCTCTGTCCATGTCTTCAACTTGGAGCCAACAGCTATAGTATCGTTTCAAAGGGAATGAACCCAAGTTTTTTTCTGTTTCAAAAAAAACATCTTGGTCCAGTGGCTTGATTATATCCTCTTGTCTAATATCAAAGTTATAATATGTGAAAAGGAAGCTGGAATTAAGTAAACTTACATTATCATACACTTGTCAAAGGAGCTTCATTACGATGATTAAACTTGCATCTTATTTGTTGGCAGGCAATTCTGGATCATGCATTCAATCTCATAATTAATTCTTGTAATAAGCTGTCTTCAGAATCTGCTTCTAGAAAACATAATCAAAATTTAAATTTTGAACATGAGGTTGAGGTGGCGCACCAGCAGAAATGCAAGCATAAAAAAGTTCAGAAAAGCACGGCAAGATCTTCTGAAGGTAATTAGTGGTTGCTCCGCAATTTTTTCCTATGTAACAAGCAAAATAGAAAACCAATGTTGTATCATTGTTATCAGCTGATGATAACTAGGATGCTTACTGCTGAGCCTGGGAAAAGCTTAGATTTTAAAAAAGTTAATGTCAAGGTCTGAGCTTTGGATCGATACGGCATCCGTGGTACAACTGCTTGGTCCGTATCTGTGCCGAGTGGCAACATGATTGCGTGGTATAGTGGTACGCAACCAATAATTATATAGCCATTTGTTGCTTCAAAGTAGTCACAAAAATAACCTCTAGTCGGTGTTTTTATCTTAAAATGATCATTTTGCCCTCTCCTTACTACTTTCATCATTGGTTCAACTTTAGCTATCACTCTCAGTCATATTTTCTTAAAAAATAATTTTCTTAATTAAAATTCTCAACCTCTCAAACTATTTTGCTAGTATGAGATTCGAAAGCTAATGTCTTAATGGGGGTTTATTTTTTATTTCTTTCGTTCACCCATGTATATATTTAGTTTTATGAATTAAATAACTTTACATGATTTAAAGCTTTAATATTTAAAATTTTATGAGTAGACATGCGTTTATAATAGTCTTATTTCATGCTTATGTTGTTAATTTTGGTACTTAGGAGTTGGGAATGAAATGTAGATGCCTTGTACTCTTAGTGATGATATCTTTCAAGTGTTTTTAAAAAAATATATTTGGCACGGTCAACCAGCTTTCTCCCTACTAAACCGTACAGGTAAGGATTGATATAGGTGTTGATTTTAAAATTTTAATTCGTGGGTGCATGTAATGATTAGCAAAGCATTTCCAAGAGTCTGCTTGTACCTCTAATAGCTTTTCCTTTGATTTACAGGTTGTCAAGAGTCGTCATTTGAATTCAAAAGGACAGAGAACATGGTGAAAATGTACTCCACAATACTGAAATTTGTCGCTGATGCTGTATCAACGACACTTACTGAACAAAACTACACAAGGTGCTTGAAGTTTGCGTCAGATCATGTTCGACATATCGTCTCAGTTTTAAGAGGCTATAAGCACCAGACGTCATCAAATCAGGTAGAAGATTTGAAGAATAGCCAGGAAGAGGCTTTGAAGGATATCATAACATACTTAAAGAGCTCATTCTCATATTCAGCCAAGCTACTGTATTTGGTCCTAAAGAGCTATAGCGAGTCTTCAGCACCATCACCAGAAGTCTTCTATCTTGCAAATGATCTTCTAGACCTAGTTGCCTCTGTTGAACTGTTTGTTGGAACTCGACATGCTTGTGGTCTTGTCACTGTTGCCAACCCATGGCTGCCTGTACTTCTACTAGGATTGGGCTGCAACCATTTGCTGCCATCAGTGGAAGAGAGCGCCATAGATTTGGTTGATCTGATTGCGCCTAACTTTCCAATGTGGCTTTCTCTTCTGGGCAAGTCTCAGATAGACAGAGATGGCGATGACAATCAGACTCCTAAATCGGAGGCACCTGTATTCGAAAATCTGATAGAGACACTACTCACCTTGCTAAAGAAGGGAAGCCAAAGAATTTTGGATGCTGTTGGTGGTGTCATATTGGCCGGTCTGGAGGTGGCATTAGAAAATGCAGACTTCAGCTTGGTCCTTGGGCTGGTCCGTTTTACATGCATCAAAATGCTGGGTGGCACATCTGGTCCCTTGGAAGAACTTGAACCGATGCATTCTTCCATAGCAAAGATCCACCAGAGGATCGAGAAGGATCTCAGCAACCCTCACATTAGGAAAGATGGAAGGCATAAACTGGAAAGTGTCAAGTCACTTATTCAATCAGTTCTGTAATCGAACTAGAGATGAGAAAACTAGGACTCTTGACGGGAAAAGTATCTGGCTTGGTAGCTGTAAATATAGCTGTTGTTTGGTAAGTGAAGGGCATGTTCATCATTTGACATGCTACCTAGTTCGGTTGGAGAGTCAATTTCATTTAACATTGTATAGATTGTGTGTTTATGAGAAAAGAATTAGAATCCAAGCACAAAATTCTATGTTATTTATTATGTATGGTTTATAGCTTTTTTTTTTCTCACTTGTAATTGATTCAAAATAGTAGGACGTTACATATCCAACTTCCTTTTTACCAATTAAAGAACACTCATTCGTCCACTTGAAGCCCCGCCCCCGCTCCTTCTTCTGCCACCCGTTTCATCACCAGGAACTCTCTCTCTGCGGTGGCTCCGGGCAGAGACTGGGACCGGCAGTGCGGTGGCTCGATCATTGTGACTGAGGTCGCCAATCTGGGCGATGAAGACCGGGACAAGGAGAGATGAAGGCGGCTCTGGTGGAGGCGGAGTAAGCAGGGGCCGATGTTGTGAGCGAGCCTCTCCTTTGGCGGCGGAGACGTCGAGCAACGTGCGGCGGAGCCTGGACAGGAGCACGCAGATGTGGCCGAAGCAGCTGTATACGGGGCCGTGAACCCGCGCCTCCGCCTTGTAGGCCAACGACATTGCGTCGTGCTCCCGGTCCTCCGGATTCAGCTGCCGGGACCCGTGCCGAAGACCCGGTGCACGCGTGCGAACTTGAGAGCTGGTCCGCCGAGAAGTAGGGCGAGTAGATGCACCCCGGCAAGCACCTCCGCCGTTCTCCCTCCTCTTCTTCCTCCCTAAACAATGATACAAAAAAAAAAAGGAAGCATCTTTACAAATCAAACGAGCCTACAAGAACACCCCCATCTCATCATCTGATTCTGGAAACCTAGAACAACATGACCACCAATTAAATGTGTATTTCCTCTTCTTGATCCTGTGGCCAACTTATGGTCTGGGTTTTTTGCGATCTTTTTAAGCACATGAATTAAATTGTTCTTCCGCCTGCATCTTCCCCTCTTCTTTTACGTTTACGACTTTATTTCTTGCTCATCGAAAATTTATAGGATTTCAATTCGGGTGGAAGAAAAAAATATATCGCCTTTCCTCCTCCATGATTAACCATCAATATCAAATTTCTGAAGAAGATTGAAGATTCAAAAAAAGCAACAATAGATGAGAGCTGTAAGATTAAGAAAACGAAGGGCAGAGGAGGAGAGAAGATAAATAAAGAAGGGTTCGCTACCTCGTTGCCTCTGCATGCCCGCCGCTTTCTCGCTAAGAATTCCTCCGCTGCTTTAAATGGAGAGCTCGCAGGGCTTTTGAAGGAGAGAATTATAAGGGTTAATGTATTAGTATATGTACACTATTAATGCGACTGGCTAATTAGTTAATCAATTATGTCACCTACTCTTAATTATATAATCTACATGTACTATTAATTTCTTATGCATTTTTATTGAAATTTTTAGTTACAGTAATGATCTAAACATTTATGTCCAGTAGAGTATTATTTTAAATCTTGAATAATTATCAAGAAGTTTGGATAACAAATTAAACTCTTCATTATTATCTAGAACAGTGAGTTATCTAGAATAAATTAAATTCTTCCAGTGACCAATTTAACAAGTTTGTAAGTATTTTACAACACATTAATAACAGTTGATGTGTATACTTGGAAGAATAAATTAAATAAAATCAGTTATCAGGCAAGAAATTAAGCTAGTTTTATTTGAGATCTTAATATACTTTCTTTTTATTGTTTGAACAAAACTATATATTATTTTTGTATATATGTAGCAAATAGTGCAGGATCATATCAACAGTCATTTACTGTAGCAAATTAACATTATCGATCTCAAGCTTAATTAAATGTGCCAGAAAACAAATGATCAAGAGGCCGGCAGGGTAAAAGGAGCTCCTTTGCTATCAGTGCTCAATGACGCTGCTTCCCCTCTCGGCGTAGGCCGCCGCCGGCTGCTGTTGCTCGATGGCGAACCCACAGTTGAACATCTCCTGCCGCGGTGCGAACCCGGTCATTCCATCGAACACCTGGTGGTGGTTGTGCTGAGGTAGCACGTTCATCATCTGCTGCTCCCTCATTGCCGGCATCTTCGGCGGCGGCCCCATCTGCAGCAGCAGCTGCTGCTGCTCGTTCATGATCACCAACTGGCCCTGCAGCTGCCCGCCGATTGTGTAGGGCGCAACCGCCCGGGGCTGAGCCTGGAAATGGTGCTGGGCAGCGTGGCGCGGCAGCTGAGGGATGTAGGCGGCTGCGCCGATGTACTTGGCGAGCTGCTTCCTGGCGCTGGAGAGCTCGAGCTGCACCTGGCGGATCTTGTACTGAAGCTCGTAAATGTAGCCAACGCAGCCGTAGACGCGGTCGCGCAGCCGCTCCTCCGCCTCGAAGGCGAGCGACACCACCGCCTCCTCCCGGTGCTCCGGGCTCAACTCCCGGAGCAGCTTCCCGACGTTGCTCGCGCCGAAAACCCGGTGCACGTTTGCGAACTTGAAGGGCTGGTCCGGTGGGAAGTAGGGCGCAAAGATGCACTCCGGCGTGCACTTCCGCCGAAGGAGTTTGCACGCGGCGCACGGCGAGCTCGACATGCTCCTCCTCCTCCCCGATCGTCTTCTTCCCCCTAAACACGGAAGAATTTTTTTTACTAATCAAATCAACACGCGTACACGAGCGTCGTCATCATGATCATCTGACGCTGTAAGCCTATAGAACAGCAATCGAATTGATTAGGTAGGTTTAGGGTTAGGGTTCGTCATTGCAAGTGGGTCTCCCGTCGAGGCAAATTAGAGCTCTGTAGCAACAATGATTGCCCTGCACATTAGGGTTAGGGTTTGTCCTTTCAACCATCACCGATTGGACCTGCCATTTTCGCCGACCAAATTAAAGTGTTCTTCTATCTCTTCTCTAGAACTAGCTAGGGTTCGGCTTAGGGTTAATCATCATAAAGGATAGATAGATCCATCGATTCCGGTGGAAAAGAACACTCTTTTCTTAATCCATCTTCTCCTCTCCCAATTTCGATCCAACGCAACAAAAACGTCTGATCCATACAAGCAAAACAAAAATATTTGGAGCCTCAAACGATCAAGATCTGAAGCAAAAAATTTCAACTTTTCATCCATTAACATGAAATTTCTCGGAGAAGAAAAGTATAGTAGATCAGAATCGAAAAGATTAAGAAGAAGGAGAAGAATTAGATTAAGATAGAAAGGCTTAATTTGTTTGCTACCTCGTTGTCCCTGCCCGCTTTCTCGCAAAGAATTCCGCCACTTTCTATGGAGAGCTCGTAGGGTTTGGTTTTTTTTCTCCCCTTTTCAGGTCCCAAAAGACAAATAAAAGGAGTGGATCAGACAGCAACGATATCGTGATGACAATTAATAATTAATAGTTATTAATATCTACAACATTTTTGTTTAAATACTAATTAATTATTAATTAAGTCATCCGATTTCCTATTCTTATCTAATCAAGAAGATTAATTAATTAATAATAATATATGATAGTAGTGGTGATGTTACACACAAAAAAATAATAGTGATGACGTTGATAATGATGATAAATTTCTTATGTAATTATTTATAACACTTTTTAATTTAATCATCATTTAGATCATTATACCTTAATGTATATTTGGTATAATGTAATGTTAGTTTTATTTCAATCAAATTTTGATTAAAGTAATTGAGTTGAGTACTCATCAAGTTAAAAAAAATTTAATTTTAATTATAAATATAAGTGAGATTTGATTAGGACTTCCAAAACCAAGGTAATATGAAATATTAGAGTAAATATTAACGTAAGAATGCATTATAAGTACAAAAGATCCTCCAACCAAAACTAAAATAAGGTTTTTAATAAAAATTTGTAAAATATCTAAATATAATTTTAAAATTCTTAAGAATTATATGGTTTGAGTTAAGATGACTTCAGTTAAAGTCTTAATGATAATTAAATTTTTATTCCAATGGATATCACTTTAAACCAAATATAAGGATAAAATTGAAATTTTTCATGATTTTTTTAAAATATTGTAATATAAGTAGAAATATTACTTCAAACAAAATTATAATAATAAACATAACTAAAACAAATAGTACTCACGCTCCCCCCTCCTTTATTCCTCAATTTAACTTATATCTCTTCTACGTTTAAAGACAATAAAAATTATTTCTCTAATTTGTAAACTTCTACTTACACTCCTTCATTTTTATTGTTTTGGCATGATATTTCTAATTTCTAATGATATTTTTTATCACATTTTATTGGTAGTATACATGTAGGATTCAAAGTAAAACTTTTTTAATTTGTACTAATGGAGGTATAGCTCAGATGGTAGAGCTTAGCATGCCAACAAAACAAATATTCAATATGTGTTTAATTTTACATTTCCATTTAATTATGTTTTTTAATAAAAAATTTATATGATATTTAAACATCAGAATAAAATAATTAATATCTAGAGACTTAGCTTAGAAAGTAGAGTACTTGTTTAGCATGGGAGAGGCATAAATATATTCTTTTAATAGTATTTTAATAAGAATTTAATATGTTATTTAGGTCTTAAAATAAAATAATTAATATTTAAGGATCTAGCTTATATGGTAGAGAGCTAGTTAGTGTTTCTAGTCAATTAAAAAATATGTTTATTTATTTTTGATTCTATGACTGATAAGTTTGGGGACAAAAGATGGACTCCCTCAAATTGTTTCTCATTATTAAGAAAAAAGGTAATAAAAATAAAATAAGGCCTCCCATTACTTTGGAGCTCACAATTTCATATTCTATTTCACTCTTCCACAGGGGTTCTTTTTACCTTTTCCTCATAGTACTACTTCATTGCACCCAAGAGTGTTTAACCTTGCAAGGTGGTCCTTAACGAGTCACATGAGATTCCACATGTCCCAGTCTACTCGAGTCAGAGCATAAGCATACGATGCTTTCGGCTACTAGACTTTCGTCATCTAAGGTGCAATGTTCATTCCACCACTTCACCTAGCAGTATGATGCTTGTATTGCTCTCCCACAATATTATTTTCATAGTTTAGGTTGCTCCCATTTCACTTGCCGCTACAACGGGAATCGCTTTTGCTTTCTTTTCCTTTGACTACTAAGATGTTTCAGTTTACCAGATTGTCTCTTGCCGCATCTCCAATATGAGTAAGTAATGTTGCTTTAATAAAACTTTGATAAGAATGTAATACATTGTTCGGGTCTTGGAATAAAATAGTTAATATTTAAGGATGAAACTTAGATAGAAGAGTGCTTGCTTAGGTTGCAAGAGACATGGGGAATAATACCTTGCATCTTCAATATACGTTAAACTTTATGTTTCCACTTTAGCAATATTCTTTTAATAAGACTTTTATAAGATATTTAGGTCACGAAATAAGATAATCAATATTTAAAAATGTAGCTTAGATGGTAGAGCACTTGCATAGTATGCGAGAGGCATGAGGATTGATACCTCGAGGCTTGTGCCCGGACTTGCTCCGTCTGCCAGAATTTTCTGCTGTCCTCGTTGTGGTGGATATGTACAACTAGTTTTGTCACACCTCGACCCTCTGTCGGGCACATGACAACCGCCGTATGAGCGATGTCCCACTCATACAAGGCTAATAAGACTATATAATTCAAGCATAAATGGAAAGTACTACAGTTAAGTTCACTAAATAAACATACAACTAATTCATAGGTTCTTACAAAATTGATACAGTCCATCTACATTATGTGAGGTATACATCGTGCTAGTTAATATATTATATTAGTGTCCTTCTATAGTGCTCAATCCTACTACCCATCACTCCTCGCCGTCTCCTAAGCAATGTCCTGATACCTGCACGCGGGGGAAAATTTGCATGCGCTAAGTCTTGCGACTTAGTGCCTACAGATAGAAACTTCTCCAATCAAAAGAATGGGCTAACAATACATGTCCGGATGAGCAGCAAATATATTAATATTAAATCATAATTTAACAATGAAAGGAAGCATGCACGTAAATAATCAATTAAATACTAAAAGTCTAAATATGTGTATATGTCTAAAGATTTCTAAGTTTCTAGTTTCAATACTAACTCCTGGCTGCCTACCTATGTTTAAGGTAAGCCCTGGCCAGGGACTACCATAAGCCCATCAGTGCCAGACTAAGTCTCTGCCTAGGCCCGTTGCACCGACATTGGCGGAGAAGGCGGGTGACCGCGGTTCCTTCTCCTTTCAGTCTCGCGAGTCGTTTACCCAGACCGCACTCCGAAACTATCGTATCGTACGTCTCCCATAGACCATAGGATACGAGACATCGTGCAGCGCTACACTTTTGCTTTACAGCAGGGTCACCGACTGACATATGTACTCACGGCCTGACCTGCCGGACCCAACACTTATGTATAACTCTGGTTGTCCGGACTACCCCCCAAACCTGCAGGACTCAGTTGGAGTATGTCAGCGTCAACAGACACCTTAGTCCTCAGGACAATGGCTAAAGTGAGCTCCCCGACTCCCAGCACCTTAGTTTCGGATACATGCCATGAGGATATCTGGCCGTTGGCGAGAACCCCCTTGTTGGTACTCACCGAACGCTAAAGGATGGGTCGGGTGACGCTGCCGCCACCCCTCTTTAGACTAACACAAATAATATCTACCATTTGTGAGAGAAATACAGTGTTATATAGACCTATAAGATTCCTAGAGGTTTTATGTCCCTAAGAAGTTCAGGTCTATGTCTCTAGGTGTCCAAACTAGCTTAGGTTATCATGTAAGATATGTCACCTAACTAGTTTTATCTGTTACCTAGCATCTTCATATGTTGTTATGTGTTCTAGATTCTTCCTAGTGTCATACACTCCTAGAATTATAGAACACAAGCACATAATATATCATTTGCAATTAGTTCACGTCATATAAGACATCAAAATAAATGCACATCACGGACAATAATAAAATTTTAATAACAACTTGCCCACTTGGGAGCTCTACTGCAGCGGCTGTAAACTAGCCGAAATAACAACGCACCTGAGCCTTTTAAATTAGCTATTTAATAGATTCACGGCTCTTCGGTGTTTAACCATCATTGCTGCGGAACATTTTCCTATCAATTGGCAAACATATTTAAATTTTCTAACACTCATGACAGCAAGTATCTAACACCCTGCTCCCCTTTTCTTATTCCTTATTTGACATCATGGAATTAGAAAATAAAGAACAAAATAGGTGTTACGATATTTGTTGTTTAATGTTGCTCACGCGTACGACCAAGAAAACATTGAGTGCAAGATATGATAAATTTATTTATCACAGTATGAAAGAAAATATCCAAGAAAAGAAGTAGTACAAAGTATTTCTCAACAATTTTAATTCAATAATATAGTAACAATAACACAACTATTTTGAAACTTGTAATTACTGTACCAATTTACTAAATTATAGAAGCTTAACTTTCTATTCAACATATCATCCAACTCTCTAATAAAATAATTGTAGTTGTATATATTATGCTAACAAACGAATAGAATTTAATATCTAAAGTCTCCACGTTCACTCCAATATGTATATATTTATTAAAATAGAAAGGGTATTTATCTACTATATATAAATATACACAGAGATATACATATGTGGAATGAATAATGTGAATCATCATTATCCTATCTAACCACCTATCTAACCACTAACCACCGATGGCAGCAGCAAGCAATACTCATGTTATTATATAGTTTTGAGTATTAAATTATTATGAGATGCCAGAGACATAATTATTTCATATATTATCTGCATCCGTAGAGTTTAATTTTTATTAACAGAGAACAATTGTAGAATTTAATTATATATTTAATTATTATTACTATTAGTATTATTTTTATTGGATTTTTGAATGTCACTGTGATCTAATAACTTTATATAAAATAAAATATTTTTAATCACTTTAATATTAAAAATTAAGACATGAGAAATTCATATAAATAATAATAAAAATAATACAATGCAATATCCAAAATCTACATTAGCAGCTATCTCTAACGCATATCTCAAAAATTAGATTTTTGTATTAACTAGAGAATGGACACCAACCTTAATCCTTCAAATTTATTATTTCCATCTGGGATTTTGAGCATCGGTGCCGTGAGTTTCCACTCCTCTACTACATCATCCATTTCCTTAGATGTCTTCTCTTCCTAGTCGAAGAGATTCAACCAAAGGCTTGCTAACCTTAATTGTTGGCAATAGAGGGGTGTGAAGATGAAGATTTAGGGAGTTATGTCTAGATGGTCGTCTGAGATGATCAACTGAATAAAGGAAATTAATATTGTTGTCCCCGATTCCCTTTCCTTTTTATTACCCTTATTTTCTTTAATAATGAGAAGTAAATTTATTTTAATATATATATATAGATATATTTATTCGTATATACCTATATATATACACATGGTAAAGAATTATTCTTATGAGAAAGATTGTATTTAAATAAGATTTCATTTCTACTATAATTAGAATCTAGCTACGTATCTATTTTATATATAATTTATTTATATGACTAAATATATATAGAGATCTAGATCTTACTATCTTATTGCTATTATTATTATTTGTTTATTTATATTTACCTATTTATACACATATTTACGGATCATTGTTGACACATCAATGCATATATGTGACGGTACATGTGTATATATATATATATGCACATACTTATTTATTGACACATATATATTTTCTAAAAATTTAGGGGTTTAATTATTTGCTGACATATGCATATATTCCAAAAAAAAAAAAGAGGGTTTACAAGTTTGCAGTTTTCATTTCGACCACGGAGCAAGTTACGATGGAGCAACCGGCCGAGCTATTCTTACGACATGTAGTTAAGTATTTCGGCCTCCCCAACGACCTCATTAGCAATTGAGACACCCAATTCACAGGGACATTTTGGACATCCTTGTTCAAACTTTTGGGGTCAAAGCTTAAATTTTTGACCCCCAACCACCTGCAGAACGACAGACAAATAGAGCGCACCAACACACTTTTGGAGGAATATTTCTGACATTTCGTCACTGCCAACCAAAGTAACTGGGTGGAGCTGATTGAAATAGCCCAGTTTTGCTACAACCTACACCGAGGGTCGACTACCGAATGGTCACTAGCCAAGATTGTGTTCGGGTATCAGCCACTTACACCCCTCGAGTTGGCATGGAACATGCTGGATGAATGCTGCCCTGCTGTGACCTGCTTCGCCAGCAATCGATATGAGCAGCTCACAGATGCACGCGAGAGCTTGAAAAAAGTCGTGTGCCGCATGAAGTACGTTAACCAGCATCGACAGCCTCGTGAGTTCCAAATAGGGGACAAGGTACTTCTTAAACTCACTCCACAAATGTAGAAGAAGGTATGGGAAATGTGCGTGCACAAGGGACCCATATTGAAGTAGGACGGGCTGTTTCGAGTGTTGAAGCACATCGCAGCAGTGGCATATCACTTGGAGTTGCCACCTCGATTCAAGATTCACCCAACCTTCCACCCGAGCTTTCTAAAGCCTTATCATCGGGACCACGATCTAACAAAGCAATAGGCGAAGAGGGCACCTCCTACCATCAAAAAAGCCAAGCAGAGAAAATACTTGGCTGATGGATCACACATCCGATCGGCCACATCGAGTACTTAGGGCAATGGGAAGACTCACCACTAGAGGAAGCAAGTTGGGAGAAGGACACCAACCCTATGGTGGCAATTCGAGGACCTCATTCACAGGTACCTTGGTTCAGAGTTGATAGGGACGTCAACGACTTTAGGTGGGGGATATTAGACCCATCTTCCCAGCCAGTCTCAAGTCCAGCTCAAGTCTCACCCGAGGACACAGAGGGTCAAGTGCCAATGAGCAGCTCGCGCACAACACGCAGGGCCGCTTCAAGGCTGCAGCCAAAGGCACGCGTGGTATGAGCTGACAGTCCAAGTGGCCAAGCAACCAAGGCATGTACATGGGGCAAACACCTTACAGACAAGTAATCGAGGTGCCGCACGGGACAATTACAAGACATCCGAGCAACCGAAGGTGCGCATAGAGCAAACACCCGAGCAACCGAAGGGGCACAAAGAGCAAGAGCCTGAGCAACCGAAGGCATGCTGGAGAAACAAGGGATATATTTGGGGCGATTGCCGAGCGATCCCTTAGCCGAAGGTATGAGCAAGTGGAGCACTGAGCCACGGGGACTTTTAAAAAGACTTTGATAATAATTTCCAAAATGAAGCTCAAATGGTAGAGGACTCTCTTAGCATGTGATAGACACATGGATCTCGAAATGAGAAAATTGATGTATGTAGATGTAATGTAGATAATAGCACACTTGCTTTGCATGCAAAAGGGATAGGATTTCAAAATAAAATATTTTTGGTAATATATAGCTCAAAATAGTAATAAATGAGATAATTGATGTTTGCATATGTGACTTAGATAGTAGCACACTTGCTTAGTATGCAAGAGAGATATGAATTTTAAAATTAAATAATGGAAACATAGAGTTGTAGTTGTGATGGTAGAGTACTTGCTTAGTGTATGAGAGGCATGGGGATTGATACCTGATATTAACATCTATTTTAAACTTTGCATTTTTATTTCAGAGCTAGCAGACCTTATGAACGACATAGGCTAACTGAGAGACTTGAGGATACCGAAATAAAATATTTTCTATTAGGGGATGTAGCTCAGATGGTAGAGCGCTCGCTTAGCATGCGAGAGGCACGGGGATTGATACCCTGCATCTCCATTTGTAATTTAAACATTGCATTTTTACTCAGCATGTTTGCTTATCATGTGAGAGGCTCAATTCAAATCTCCAAAGTGTTAAACCTTTCAATTTTCCTTCAAGATACAATTTTTTGTAGTGTCAACTCAAATCGTATATAATTCTTTTTTAAAAAAACTTTGATAATAATTTCCAAAATGGAGCTCAAATAGTAAAGGGCTCTCTTAGCATGCGATAGATACATGGATCTCGCGTTGAGATAATTGATGTTTGTAGATGTAACTTAGATAATAACACACTTGCTTAGCATGCAAGAGGGATGGGGATTTCAAAATAAGATATTTTTGGCAATATAGCTCAAAATAGTAATAAATGAGATAATTGATGTTTGCAAATGTGACTTAGATAGTTGGAAACTTGCTTAGCATTCAAGAGAGATATGAATTTCAAAATTAAATAATAGACACATGGGGTTGTAGCCACGATGGTAGAGTGCTCTCTTAGTTTGTGAGAGGTATAGGGATTGATAGCAGACGTTAACTTGTATTTTGACCTTTGCATTTTTATTTCAGAGCTAGCTGATCTTACGAAGGGCATAGGCTAACCGAGTGACTCGAGCATATCGAAATAAAATAGTTTCGATTAGGGGATGTAGCTCAGATGGTAGTTAGTATACGAGAGGCATGGGGATTGATACCTTGCATCTCCATTTATTTTCTACTTTGTGATTTCATTTTAGAACTAGCTGACACTATGAGGGAAATGAGATAAATGAGATTGAAATTGTTCACATGTCCATCGTAATTTATACATTGCATTTTTACTCAGCATGTTTGCTTATCATGTGATAGGCTTGAGGAATGATAAATAAGATAATTGATACTTTGGAATGTAGTTTATATGGTTGAGCGCTTGCTTCGTATGTGAGAGGCATGAGAATCAATACCCTGCATCTTCAATTCAAATCTCCATAGTGTTAAACCTTTCAATTCTACTTTAAAATAAAATTTTTAGTAGTGTCAGCTCATAGATAATAGCACACTTACTTGTCACTAAGAATATGTCATTTTATTTAAATACTGTGATCTGGACACCCAGCCTATGCTTAGGAACACTTACTTGTCACTAAGAATATGTCATTTTATTTAAATACTATGATTTGGGCACCCAGCCTATGCTTAGGAAATCTCTTAATTAGAGAGTTTCCATAAGCCCATCAGTGTCCACTCTATCTATGTCTCTAACTATGCCCGTCACACTTAGGTTGGCAGAGAGGTGGGGTGACCGTGGATGCCTCTCTAATAGTCCGCTAGGCGAACATAAATAGTTGCACATGGGGTTGTAGCCATGATGGTAGAGTGCTTGCTTAGTGTGTGAGAGGTATAGGGATTGATATCGGACTTTAATTTTTGTTTTGACATTTGCATTTTTATTTCAGAGCTAGCTGACCTTACGAAGGGCATAGGCTAACTGAGAGGCTCGAGGATATCGAAATACAATAGTTTCGATTAGGGGATGTATCTCATATGATAAAGTGCTATTAGGGGATATAGCTTAGATGGTAGAGCGCTTGCTTAGCATGCGAGAGGCATGGGGATCGATACCCTACATCTGCATTAGTTTTCTACTTTGTGATTTCATTTTAGAACTAGCTGACACTATGAGAGAGGCTTGAAAAATGACAAATAAACTTAGCATGATGGTAGAGTGCTTGCTTAGTGTGTGAGAGGTATAGGGATTGATATCAGACTTTAACTTGTGTTTTGACCTTTGCATTTTTTTTTCAGAGCTAGCTGACCTTACAAAGGGCATAGGCTAACTAAGAGACTCGAGGATATCGAAATAAAATAGTTTCGATTAGGGGATGTAGCTCAGATGACAAAGTATTATTAGGGGATGTAGCTCAGATGGTAGAGCGCTTGCTTAGCATGCGAGAGGCATGAGGATTGATACCCTGCATCTCCATTTGTTTTCTACTTCGTGATTTAATTTTAGAACTAGCTGACACTATGAGGGAAATGGGATAAATGAGAGTGAAATTGTTCACATGTCCATCGTAATTTAAATATTATATTTTTACTCTACTCAGCACGTTTGCTTATCATGCGAGAGGCATGAAAAATGATAAAGAAGATAATTGATGGTCTAACACTTGTTTCGCATTTGTTTTCTACTTTGTGATTTCATTTTAGAACTAGCGGACACACTGAGGGAAATGAGATAAATGAGAGTGAAATTTTTCACATGTCCATCGTAATTTAAACATTGTATTTTTACTCTACTCAGCACGTTTGCTTATCATGCGAGAGGCATGAAAAATGATAAATAAGATAATTGATGATTGAGCACTTGTTTCGCATATGAGAGGCATGGGGATCAATACCAGCATCTTCAATATAAATCTCCATAGTGTTAAACCTTTCAATTCTTTCCTTTCAATTCTCCTTTAAAATAAAATTTATAGTATCGTCACCTTATATAGTGTGTGAGAGGTATAGGGATTGATACCGGACTTTAACTTGTGTTTTGACCTTTGCATGTTTATTTCAGAGCTAGCTGACCTTACAAAGGGCATAGGCTAACTGAGAGACTCAAGGATATCGAAATAGAATAGTTTTGATTTGGGCATGTAGCTTTGATGGTAGAGCGCTCGCTTTGTATATGAGAGGCAAATGGATCGATACCTTGTATCTCCATTTGTTTTCTACTTTGTGATTTTATTTTAGAACTAGCTGACACTATGAGGGAAATAGGATAAATGAGAGTGAAATTGTTGACATGTCCATCTTAATTCATAAATTGCATTTTTACTCAGCACGTTTGCTTATCATGTAAGAGGCTTGAGGAATGATAAATAAGATAATTGATACTTTGGGATGTAGTTTATATGGTTGAGCGCTTGCTTCGCATGTGAGAGGCATGGGAATCAATATCCTGCATCTTCAATTCAAATCTCCATAATGTTTCTCTCCTTTCAATTCTCCTTTAAAATAAAATTTTCGGTAGTATAAGCTCATAAATAATAACACAATTAGCATGCAAGAGGGATGAGGATTTCAAAAGAAGATATTTTTGGTAATATAGCTCAAGATAGTAATAAATGAGATAATTGATGTTTGCATATGTGACTTAGATAGTAGAACACTTTCTTAGCATGCAAGAGGATCTAGGCATCCAGCCCATGCTTAGGAGATCTCTTAATCAGGATGTTCCCGTAAGTCCATCAGTGTCCACTCTGTCTATGTCTCTACCTATGCCCGTCACACTGATGTTGCCAGAGAGGTAGGGTGACCGTGGATCCCTCTCTAGTGGTTTGGTAGGCGAATCTCTCCATCTCCACGTCCTAGCGACCCGTCACTCCATGTGTCTTCCACAGACAATCCATGGAGCAACTCATGTAATATACACATTGTTCCACAGACAGGGTCACCTCATCTAAATACACAAATCAACCACGGCTAGTCGGTAATAAACCCCAGGATCCGGACTACTTATCAGAACGTCTATAGAACGTCTGGTATAATAATCGTATAGGCCATGGATCCACTGTCTAAGACTGTGCGGAAAGAGTCGCTGTTTCAATTCATAAGTAGCGATGCCTGCCAGGAGGTGTGCATCCTAGCTGTCGCTGGAATGCTACGACCTTGGTGACATGTTTGCTAGGTCCTTGGTCTGGTTTCATCCCTGCTAGCCATCTTAGGACTATCACGATGGCAACTTGGCAACACACGTGCAGGTATAGTGAATATTTCACAACGTTCTCTAGCAATAAGCCGTTCCATATCTTATCCCACTCTTTAACTCCAAGATGATTTCAACCTTCTTGGGTGGTATAGGTTTATGAGTATTAAAGCTCATATCCGTAAACTCAGGAGATTATATAGGGTGCATGGTCAGTGTTTTCATACATAAGAGTCAATGTCACATGTATAGGTTCTGTCTATGATGTCCAAATAAATATCCATCTACAGTATGGTGTAATTTCCTTTAATATATTTGTAGATATAACTGTAATATTTTATTTTATTTATGTATTTTTTTTATAATCACATCAACATAGCAGATAACAAGCAAGAGCAAAACTTAGCACACTCAACTAGCAGCACATGCAAGAGTATAAACATATCACATAAGCATAATTAAGGTTATAAGCATATCTTGTAAGCAAGAATATTTAACATACAAAACATGATTCATGATTAATTTAAATGTTAATTTCTAAGCAGTAAAAATATTCATCTCCTTAAATTTCACTAACTTGGGAGTAGTCTACTGTAGTGAACTAGCGCACCTGAGTAATGTAGTTCGTTCTTCGAAACCAACCATATAAGAGCTTCAAGTCATTTAATTATTTTGAGGTGGTCAACCTATTACAAGTAACATCACCTTTACATGTTGTTTCTAATATTATGAATCACCCAATTTATCTATAATATACTTAATTAATTATCTTTCCTATTTTGTTCAAACCTAAACCAACTCAAGTTAATTAATTATTCACTAAATTTAGTTACTCCAACTTAACCTAATCTAATGGATAAACCTTATTTAATTTACAAACCTAACTCAATCACAATCTACTAACAAACAATCGAGCCCCAATTTCTTTATAAGCCCAATTAAAATTTCACATTATCTATAATTTAAATTAATCATTTCCTACTTTCATTTAATTACCCATAAAGCACTAGCTAAGTGGAAGCTAATCATCACGCTTTAGTGTTGACATGCATTCGAGCGCTCCAATCAACTCTAGGTTGGAGTGCTAAAATTCCATACTTACCCCCCAAGTTCCATTTAATTACAAGTATAACCTACTTTGCCAATTATACCCTTACCAGGTAGGGTTATTTACATGATCTTACCTTTCCAAATTAGTCCCTACTACTTTCAACTATTTATTATGCTATTTTTCATATTACCCATTCCATTCCTGCATATTATTATTATTACTATTTTTATTTTTTTTTCACAATATTTTGGGGTTTACAATTAACATGTGTTTCGAACTTTGCATTTTTATTTCAAAGCTAGTTATCCTTACGAAGGGCATAGGCTATATGTGCGATTTGAAGATATCGAAATAAAATACTTTATATTAGGGGATGTACCTTAGATGGTAGGGCGCTTGCTTTGCATACGAGAGATATAGGGATCGATACCCTACATCTCCATTTGTGATATGAGGGAAATGAGATAAATGAGAGTGAAATTGTTTATATGTCCATGGTAATTTATACATTGCATTTTTACTCAACACGTTTGCTTATCATGTGAGAGGCTTAAGTGTGGTAAATAAGATAATTAATACTTGGGGATGTAGTTTAGATGGTTGCGCACTTGCTTTGCATGTGAGAGGCATAGAGATCAATACCCTTTGTCTTCAATTCAAATCACCAAAGTGTTAAACCTTTCAATTCTCTGTTAAAATAAAATTTTTGTAGTATTAGTTCATAGATAATGGCACACTTACTTGCATGATAGTAGAGTGCTCTCGCTTAGTGTGTGAGAGGTATAGGGATTGATACTAGACATTAACTTGTGTTTTGACGTTTGCATTTTTATTTCCGAGCTAGCTTACCTTACGAAGGGCATCAACTAACTGAGAGAGTCAAGGATATCGAAATAAAATAGTTTTGATTAAGGGATGTCGCTCAGAAGGTAAAGTGCTATTAGGAGATGTAGCTTAGATGGCAGAGCACTCTTACCTTATATCTCTATCTGTTTTCTACTTTGTGATTTTATTCTAGAACTAGCCGAGAGCCTACGAGGGAAATGAGATAAATGAGAGTGAAATTGTTCACATGTCCATGGTAATTTATACATTGCATTTTCACTCAGCACGTTTGCTTATCATGTGAGAGGCTTGAGTATGATAAATAAAATAATTAATACTTGGGGATGTAGTTTTAGATGGTTGAACACTTGCTTCATATGTGAGAGGTATAGGGATCAATACCCTTCATCTTCAATTTAAATCACGAGAGTGTTAAACCTTTCAATTATCTTTTAAAATAAAATTTTTGTAGGGTCAACTCAAAGATAATAGCACACTTACTTTGCATGATGGTAGAGTGCTCACTTAGTGTGTGAGAGGTATAGGGATTGATACTAAACATTAACTTGTGTTTTGACCTTTGTATTTTTATTTCAGAGCTAGCTGACCTTAGGGCATAGGCTAACTGAGTGACTCAATGATATCATAATAAAAGAGTTTCGATTAGGGGATGTAGCTCATAAGGTAAAGTGCTATTAGGGGATGTACCTCAGATGGTAGAGCGCTTGCTTAGCATGCGAGAGACACGGGGATTGATACCTTGTATCTCCATTTATTTTCTACTTTATGATTTTATTTTAGAAATAGCTGAGCCTATGAGGCAAATGATTCTCCTTTAAAATAAAATTATTGGTAGCGTCGCCTCATAGATAATAGTACACTTACTTAGCATGATGGTAGAGTGCTCGCTTAGTGTGTGAGAGATATACGGACTGATACTGGACTTTAACTTGTGTTTTGACCTTTGTATTTTTATTTTAGAGCTAGCTGACCTCAAGAAGGGCATAGGCTATTTGAGAGACTTGAGGATATCAAAATAAAATAGTTTCGATTAGGGGCTATAACTCAGATGATAGAGTGCTAATAGGGGATGTAGCTCAGATGGTAGACCACTCACTTAGCATGCGGGAGGCACGAGGATCGATACCCTACATCTCCATTTGTTTTATATTTTGTGATTTTATTTTATAACTAGCTGAACCTACGAGGGAAATGTGATAAATGAGAGTGAAATTGTTCACAAGTTCATGGTAATTTATACATTGTATTTTTACTGAGCACGTTTGCTTATCATGTGAGAGGCTTGAGAATGTAGTTTAGATGGTTGAGCACTTGCTTCGTATCTGAGAGACATGGGGATCAATCCCCTTCATGTTCAATTCAAATCACCAAAGTGTTAAACCATTCAATTCTCTCCTTTCAAGACTCTTTAATAGCACACTTACTTAGCATGATGGTAGAGTGCTCGCTTAGTGTGTTAGAGGTATAGGGATTGATACTGGACTTTAAGCGCTCACTTATCTTGTGAGAGGCTCGTGGAATGATAAATAAGATAAATAATACTTGGGGATGTAGTTTAGATGGTTAAGTGCTTGCTTCGCATGGGAGAGGCACAGGGATTGGTACCCTTCATCTTCAATTCAAATTACCAAAGTGTTAAACCTTTCAATTCTCTACTTCCAATTCTCCTTTAAAATAAAATTTTTGTAGTGTCAGCTCAAAGATACTTACAAAGGGTATAGGCTAACTGAGAGACTCTAAATATCGAAATAAAACAGTTTCTATTAGGGGATGTAAATCAGATGATAAATTGCTATTAAGGGGTGTAGCTCAGATGGTAGAGCGCTCGCTTAGCATGCGAGAGGCACGGGGATTGATACCCTGCATCTCCATTTGTTTTATACTTTGTGATTATATTTTAGAACAAGATGAGCCTATGAGGGAAATGATATAAATGAGAGTGAAATTGTTCAAAAATCCAAGGTAATTTATACATTGCATTTTTACTCAGTACATTTGCTTATCGTGTGAGAGGTTTGAGGAATGATAAATAAGAGATAATTAATACTTGGGGATGTAGTTTAGATAGTTGAGCGCTTGCTTTGCATGTGAGATGCATGTGGATCAATACCTTTCATCTTCAATTCAAATCACCAAAGTGTTAAACCATTCAATTCTCTCCTTTCAATTCTCCTTTAAAATAAATTTTTTGCAATTCTCCTTTAAAATAAAATTATTGGTAGAATTAGCTCATAGATAATAGCACACTTGCTTAGCATTATGGTAGAGTGCTCGCTTAGTGTGTGAGAGGCATAGGGATTGATACTGGACTTTAACTTGTGTTTTGACCTTTGCATTTTAATTTTGGAGCTGCCGACCTCACGAAGGGCATAGACTAACTGAGAGAATCGAGGTTATCAAAATAATATAGTTTTGGTTAGGGAATGTAGCTTAGATGGTAGAGATCTTGCTTTGCATGTTAGAGGCACACGGATCGATACCCTGTATCTCCATTTGTTATCTACTTTGTGATTTTATTATAGAACTAGCTGAGACTATAAGGGAAATGGGATAAATGAGAGTTAAATTGTTCACAAGTCCATGGTAATTTATACATTGCAGTTTTACTCAGCACGTTTGCTTATCATGTGAGAGGCTTGAGGAATGATAAATAAGATAATTTATACTTGGGGATGTAGTTTAGATGGTTGAGTTCGCATGTGAGAGGCATGGGGATTAATACCCTTCATCTTCAATTCAAATCACCACAGTGTTAAACCTTTCAATTCTCTCCTTCCAATACTCCTTTAAAATAAAATTTTTGTAGTGTTAGCTCAAAAATAATAGCACACTTACTTAGAATGATGGTAGAGTGTTTTGACCTTTGCATTTTTATTTCAAAGCTAGCTGACGTTACGAAGGGCATAGGCTAATTGAGAGACTCGAGGATATCAAAATAAAATAGTTTTGATTAGGGGATGTAGCTTAGATGGTAGAGCACTCGCTTTGCATGCGAGAGGCACGTGAAATTTATACATTGGAGTTTTACTCAGCATGTTTGCTTATCATGTAAGAGGTTTGAGGAATGATAAATAAGATAATTTATACTTGGGGATGTAGGTTAGATTGTTGAGCACTTGCTTCGCATGTGAGAGACACGAGTATCAATACCCTTCATCTTTAATTCAAATCACCAAAGTGTTAAACCATTTGATTCTCTTCTTTCAATTCTCCTTTAAAATAAAATTTTTGCAATTCTCCTTTAAAATAAAATTTTTGGTAGCGTCAACTGAAAGATGATAGCATACTTACTTAGCAAGATGGTATAATACTCGCTTAGTGTGTGAGAGGTATAGGGATTGATACTAGACTTTAACTTGTGTTTTGACCTTTGCATTATTATTTCGGAGCTATCCAACCTCACGAAGGGCATAGGCTAACTGAGGGACTGGGGTTTGTCGAAATAAAATAGTTTTGGTTAGGGGATGTAGCTCAGATGGTAGAGCACTCGCTTTGCATGCGAGAGGTACAGATGGTAGACTATGAGGGAAATGGGACAAATGAGAATGAAATTGTTCACAAGTCCATGATAATTTATACATTGCATTTTTACTCAGCATGTTTGCTTATCATGTGAGAGGCATGGGGATCAATACCCTTCATCTTCAATTCAAATCTCCAAAGTGTTAAACCTTGTAATTTAATTTTAGAACTAGCAGAGACTACGAGAGAAATTGGATAAATGAGAGTGAAATTGTTCACAAGTCAATGGTAATTTATACATTGCAATTTTACTCAGCACGTTTGCTTATCATGTGAGAGGCTTGAGGAATGATAAATAAGATAATTTATACTTTGGAATGTAGTTTAGATGGTTGAGCGCTTACTTCGCATGTGAGAGGCATGGGGATCAATACCCTTCATCTTCAATTCAAATCACCAAAGTGTTAAACCTTTCAATTCTCTCCTTCCAAAACTCCTTTAAAATAAATTTTTTGTAGTGTCACCTCAATAATAATAGAACACTTACTTAGAATGATGGTAGAGTGCTCGCTTAGTGTGTGAGAGGTATAGAGAGGGCATAGGGTAACCGAGAGACTTGAATATATCAAAATAAAATAGTTTTGATTAGGGGATGTAGCTCAGATGGTAGAGCGCTCGCTTAGCCTATGAGGGAAATGGTATAAATGAGAGTGAAATTGTTCACAAGTCAATGGTAATTTATACATTGCATTTTTACTTAGCACGATTGCTTATCATGTGAGAGGTTTGAGGAATGATAAATAAGATAATTAATACTGGAGGATGTAGTTTAGATTGTTGAGCGCTTGCTTCGCAAGTGAGAGACATGAGGACCAATACACTTCATCTTCATTTCAGATCAACAAATTGTTAAACCATTTAATTCTCTCCTTTCAATTCTCCTTTAAAATAATATTTTTGTAATTCTACTTTAAAATAAAATTATTAGTAGCATCAGCTCATAGATAATAGCACACTTGCTTAGCATGATTGTATAATGCTCACTTAGTGTGTGAGAGGTATAGGGATTGATAATGGACTTTAACTTGTATTTTGACATTTGCATTTTTATTACGGAGCTATCCAACCTCACGAATGGCATAGGCTAACTGAGAGACTCGAGGTTGTCGAAATAAAATAGTTTTGATTAGGGGATGTAGCTCAGATGGTAGAGCACTCGCTTTGCATGCGAGAGACACATGGATCGATACCTTGCATCTCCATTTGTTTTATACTTTGTGATTTTATTTTAGAACTAGCTGAGACTATAAGGGAAATGGGATAAATGAGAATGAAATTGTTCACAAGTCCATGCTAATTTATACATTGCATTTTTACTCAACACATTTCCTTATCATGTGAGAGGCATGGGGATCAATACCCGTCTTCAATTCAAATCACCAAAGTGTTAAACCTGTTGATTTAATTTTTGAACTAGCTGAGACAACGAGGAAAATGGGATAAATGAGAGTGAAATTGTTCACAAGTCCATGGTAATTTATACATTGCAGTTTTACTCAGCACGTTTGCTTATCATGTGAGAGGCTTGAGAAATGATAAATAAGATAATTTATACTTTGGAATGTAGTTTAGATGGTTGAGCGCTTGCTTCGCATGTGAGAGGCATGGGGATTAATACCCTTCATCTTCAATTCAAATCACCAAAGTGTTAAACCTTTCAATTCTCTCCTTCCAAAACTCATTTAAAATAAAATTTTTGTAGTGCTAATTTATACATTGCATTTTTACTCAACACATTTCCTTATCATATGAGAGACATGGGGATCAATACCCGTCTTCAATTCAAATCACCAAAGTGTTAAACCTGTTGATTTAATTTTTGAACTAGCTGAGACAACGAGGAAAATGGGATAAATGAGAGTGAAATTGTTCACAAGTCCATGGTAATTTATACATTGCAGTTTTACTCAGCACGTTTGCTTATCATGTGAGAGGCTTGAGGAATGATAAATAAGATAATTTATACTT
Source organism: Thalia dealbata (assembly GCA_030544415.1). Classification (NCBI taxonomy): domain Eukaryota; kingdom Viridiplantae; phylum Streptophyta; class Magnoliopsida; order Zingiberales; family Marantaceae; genus Thalia; species Thalia dealbata. The sequence goes on from CM060454.1 coordinate 7,243,289, forward strand.
TGGAATGTAGTTAGATGGTTGAGCGCTTGCTTCGCATGTGAGAGGCATGGGGATTAATACCCTTCATCTTCAATTCAAATCACCAACGTGTTAAACCTTTCAATTCTCTCCTTCCAAAACTCATTTAAAATAAAATTTTTGTAGTGCCACCTCAATAATAATCGCACACTTACTTAGAATGATGGTAGAGTGCTCGCTTAGTGTGTGAGAGGTATAGAGAGTGACACTAGACTTTAACTTGTGTTTTGACCTTTGCATTTTTATTTCAAAGCTAGCTGTCGTTACGAAGGGCATAGGCTAACCGAGAGACTTGAATATATCAAAATAAAATGGTTTTGATTAGGGGATGTAGCTCAGATGGTAGAGCGCTCGCTTAGCATGTGAGAGGCACGGGGATTGATACCCTGCATCTCCATTTGTTTTCTACTTTGTGATTTTATTTTAGAAGTAACTGAGCCTATGAGGGAAATGGTATAAATGAGAGTGAAATTGTTCACAAGTCCATGGCTTCTCCTCGATGAGAGCTTTCCATTGGTACCGGAGTTGAGAGCTGTTGGCCGCTGGTCGGCCGCCGGCGAGCTAAAAATCTTAACTTAGGGTTTCCGCCCAAATTGGATTAATTCGTGAAATTGATCTCGTATGAGCTATAATAATTGGGGAAAATATGATTTTTGGAATCCTTTTGATGAGAGCTTTCGAATGGTACCAATATTGGTACTGTTCGGAGAACTTCGCCAGTGAGGGTTCTGGCGAACTTTCCGGCGAGTTTCCGGTGAGCTTCGACGAACTTTCCGGCGAACTTGAGATAAAAATTAGGGTGATTCTAGAGACTATTTTAAGCATGTTGGTGAAGACGGATTTGTAAAATTTTTACCGGTTTGAGAGATTTAATTCGTTGAAATAATCACAGGAAATTCGGTAAGCAAGCACGAGGATACGAACGTTCGCGATACGAACTAGAACGTGCTTATCACACTAGAATCAGGTGAGTGTTTATTCTCTGGACAGAATAGACGGGATAGTTCTCGATGTTTAGTCCAGGAGAACTATAGTCCCTTTGATTATTTATATTTGATATCCTTTGGCTCTCCTGCTAGTTAGTATTATTCTGATTATGATCATAAATAAGTTGTAAATAATCCTTGATATCCATGTTGATACTCTTGCGACTTTATTCATTTTAAGCATTATACTATGCTTCTGTTGACTTCTGATCTAGCATATGCATTTGTTTAATTATTCGTGATACTATTTCACTTGAAAATGCGTATGACTAGCATGATATTATACTGGATAGTGCTATAGGCACTCTTCACTGCAGTGATAGGTTATTACACTATTAGCACTCCCATGGGCCACTTATGAGGAAGGGCGTGGGACGATAGTGCTTGAGGTCAGGATGGGAGATTGGGATACTCCTGACTGATTTTTATTCTGGATTAGCTATGGATACCAGGTAGCGAAATCCAGTGGGCAACCTAGGAGGAAAGGGGGCTTTGTTTATTTATTCTTGCACTTCTGCTTTGATCTGGGTACCTTATGATATTTGATTCCTCCCCCTGAGGTAACAGTTGTTGGCCACAACTGTATTTTGATTATGCCAGCCCAGATATAGTCTCGTGTGATTCTTGATTACTCATTTTGAATGGCTATTGCACACGAATAGTCATATGATTCTATTCTTGAGACTTTGTTATTTTATGTTCTCGGTTTTACATTATTTTCTATCCAACTCACTGAGTACGGCGTTACTCACCCCGTAGGGGAACTCATTTTTATTTTTTTCAGGATCACAGCAGGAGAGAGACTGATAGATATCGCAGTGTATAGTCGGGCACCTGATTTCTTTTGAAAGGTAGGACAGTTCTACCTTTGTTTTGTATGTATAGAGATCCACTGGTTAGGTACTTTGTGTAACATTGGGCATGTATCCATTTTGATTGTAAATTACTTGTATATAAGTGTGTGCCACTGTAGTAAAGATTTGATTTTAATAATATATGCTTTTAGAGTTATATTGATCTGTCATCCAGGTTCTCTCCTTCCATAAATAGAGGGGATATACATCAGGTACGCTTAGTGGATTCCCATATAGTTTCGGGAGTAAACGGGGCTATGTGTGGAGTTCACTGCGGTCTGCCACGTGCCCTAGGGGAAGGTACGGGGCGTGATAGATTTTGGTGGTATTAGAGCAGGTTCATACTAGAGCATATGTATATCCTGACAAGATCATTTGAGAACCTGGGTATATTAAGATATCATTTACATAGACTTTTTAGAAATAATTCATTTTTTAATATAAGAAGTCCAGTGGATCTCAATTAAGGACCAGTCTAGTGGCCCTAGGATATATGTCGTATACGTAATATTGATCGTAATATTCATGCGGGATATTCAGAATGCAGCCAGAGCATAGTCATTCAGGTGATGATGCATCACATGGACAAGAGGGTTCCTCTGCCTCCCATGCAGTACCAGTAGATGGTGGCCAGGCTGCACCACCTGTTGCAGGAGGAGTCCCTCTGACGGATGAGTAGTTTCAAACACTCCTTTGAGCGATTCAAACTCAGACTGCATCGGTACTAGCTCCCGTTCCACCAGTGCAGGCACCCATTGTTGCTCCTCAGACTGATTTACTAAAGCAGATCAAGACAGCTCGACAATTAGGCTGTTACAGTTTTGAGGGATCTAGAGACCCAGAAATAGCTCACAAATGGTTACAGAAAGTTTCAAAGACTGCTAGAGACATGAGATTGACAGACGCAGACACTATCAGACTAGCAGCTCAGCTATTAGAGGGTGATGCACAGGTTTGGTGGGAGTCCCTTAGCGCTAGTGGAGCTTTACCTACTACTTGGAAAAGATTTATAAATATCTTCAACAAGGAATACTATACTAGCTTTTATAAGGATCAGAAGAGAGAAGAATTCTTTGCACTACGACAGGATCATAGGTCAGTATTGGAGTTTGACACTGAGCTACGAGCTTTATCGGTATTTATCCCAGAGTATGCCCGAGATACTGAGTATATGCGTAGCAGGTTTAGAAAGGGACTGAATACAGAGATTAGAAAGTTGTTGGTTACTTCTACCACTGTCAGTTATCATGAGTTAGTGCAGATGGCAGTGGAGATTGAGCAGTTATCCCCAGCACCTTCTAAGGGTAAGGAAATTTTCTCAGGAAAGAGAAAGTCAGGATTTTTCAGTCCTACATTCCAGAGGAAGAGTACGATAGTTAAGGGATCACAAAGAATGAGGGAATCATCTAGTAGTGCTCCTAGATCACAGGCTTACCCTCGAGCTTTATCCATTCCAGATTCTGAGTCTCAAGTTCGACCTATGACTAGAGATACTTGCAGAAATTGTGGTAAGAATCATTCTGGAATCTGCAGAGCTCCCCTGAGATGTTTCTATTGTCATCAGCTAGGGCATTATCGTAGTAACTGTCCAAGACTACAACAAAGAGGTGACAGTAAAAGCAGTGGGATGCCCAGACCAGTACCAAGTGGTAGGAGATCGACCACTCAGGATAGACAACCATCTGGGGCAGTGAGAAGCTATAAAGCAGATCAAGGAAGTAGTGTTAGAGGGACACAAGGTGGTTCTGGGATTCCACCGCGAGAGCAAACCAGGATCTTTGCCAGTTCAGATAAGGAGGCTGAGGCCAATCTAGACCTGATCATAGGTACTTTACAGCTTTTTCAGCATACTGCTAGAGTACTTATTGATAGTGGTTCTCATAGATCTTATATTAATCCTGAGTTTTCAAAGTTTAGTGATAAACCCTTAGTTCCTTTGAAACCTGAACTTATTGTATGCACACCTCTAGGAGAACAACTTCTTAGAGATACAGTTTATAAGGACTGTGAGATTATGTTGGGAGATATCATATTACTAGCAGACCTGATCCCATTAGATATGTCTGATCTTGACTTGATATTGGGGATTGACTGGTTAGCCCGACATAAAGCCACAGTCAACTGTTTTACCAAGGAAGTGATATTCTCGATAGAGGAAACACCTGAATTACATTTTACTGGGAATCGCTGAATTCTACCGACTTGTATAATTTCGGCACTACAAGCTTGAAAATTAATAAAAAAAGGATGTGTAGCGTATTTAGCTCATATAATAGACACATCCACCTCAGGAACCAAGCTAGAAGAGATACCGGTGGTAGGGAAGTGAATTTCTTTATTGAATTACAACCAGGCACTCACCCTATCACTATCCAACCATATAGAATGGCACCTACAGAACTCAGTGAATTGAAAGTACAATTACAAGAATTGCTTGATAAAGGATTCATCAGACCGAGTCCCTCACCCTGGGTTGCACCGGTATTATTTGTAAAGAAGAAAGATGGTACTTTAAGATTATGTATTGATTATAGATAATTAAATAAGGTGACCATCAAGAATAAATACCCTTTGCCGAGAATTGATGATCTTTTTGATCAACTACAAGGAACTAAGGTATTTTCAAAAATTGATTTGAGATTAGGATATCATCAATTGAGGATTAGGGAGTCAGATATCCCTAAGACTGCCTTCAGGACCAGATATGGACATTATGAGTTTGTGGTAATGCCTTTTGGTTTGACAAATGCCCCAGCTGCATTCATGGACTTAATGAACAGAGTATTTCATCCATATCTGGATAAGTTTGTTATTGTATTCATAGATGATATTCTGATATACTCTTCTTGAGAAAAGAAACATGATGAACATTTAAGAATAGTATTACAAACACTGCGAGAAAAGAAACTATATGCAAAGTTCTCCAAATGCGAATTTTGGCTAAAATAAGTGAAATTCTTGGGACACACCATATCACAAAAAGGTATCATGGTTGATTCAAATAAAGTTGAAGCAGTTTTGAAATGAGAACAACACAAGAATGTTACGGAGATTCGCAGTTTCTTAGGTCTAGCTGGATATTATAGAAGATTCATTGAAGAATTTTCTAAGATAGCTGGACCACTCACTCGATTGACCAGAAAAGAAGTGAAATTTGAATGGGGATCAGGAATGTGAAAAGAGTTTTCAGAAACTCAAAGACTGTCTTACTTCTGCTCCAGTTCTGACATTACCAAAGCCTAATGAAGATTATACAGTATACAGTAATGCTTCCAGACAAGGGTTAGGCTGTGTATTAATGTAGGAATGAAAAGGGCATAGGCGAACTGAGAGACGCGACGTTGTCGAAATAATATAATTTTGGTTAGGGGATGTAGCTCAGATAGTAGAGCGCTCGCTTAGCATGCGAGAGGCACGGAGTAATTTATACAGTACATTTTTACACAGGACGTTTGCTTATAATGTGAGAGGTTTGAAGAATAATAAATAAAATAAAATATTTACAATTATCCTTTAAAATAAAATTATTGGTAGCGTCATCTCATAGATTATAGCACACTTGCTTAGCATGATGGTATAATGCTCGCTTAGTGTGTGAGAAGTATAGGGATTGATACTGTACTTTAACTTGTGTTTTGACCTTTGCATTTTTATTTCGGAGCTATCCAACCTCACGAAGGGCATAGGCGAACTGAGAGTCACAAGGTTGTCGAAATAATATAATTTTGGTTAGGGGATGTAGCTCAAATGGTAGAGCGCTCGCTTTGCATGCGAGAGGCATAGGGATCGATACCCTGCATCTCCATTTGTTTTTAACTTTGTGATTTTATTTTAGAACTAGCTGAGACTATATGGGAAATGGGATAAATGAGAGTGAAATTGTTCACAATTCCTTGGTAATTTATACATTGCAGTTTTACTCAGCACGTTTGCTTATCATGTGATAGGCTTGAGGAATGATAATTTATACTAATTTATACTTGGGGATGTAGTTTAGATGGTTGAGCACTTGCTTCGCATGTGAGAGGCATGGGGATCAATACCCTTCATCTTCTATTCAAATCACCAAAGTGTTAAACCTTTCAATTCTATCCTTCCAATACGAAGGGCATAGGCTAACCGAGAGACTCGAGGATATCAAAATAAAAAAGCTTTGATTAGGGGATGTAGCACAGATGGTAGAGCGCTTGCTTAAATGCGAGAGTCATGGGGATCGATACCTTGCATCCCTATTTGTTTTCTACTTTGTGATTTTATTTTAGAACTAAATGAGTGTGAACCCCCACCAAATGGAAAAAAAAAAGGACCGGTTCAGGAGAACCGGCCGGCCAGCCGGTCGGTCCAGCTGAACCGGCTTGGACCGGGCAAAGAGGCGAGGCGGGGCGAGCGAGAAGAGCAAGCGCCCTTCCCACTCGAGCCGTCGTCCTCGAGCACGCGACGAAGCAGCGATGCTTCGTCTTCTCCCGCACCGAGCAGCGCCGGCGTTCCTTCCTTCGCCGTCGGCTACTGCCCGCCGTCTTCGACGGCCGTCCGCCGTCTTCGACGGCCGTCCGCCGTCGTCCACCCCCAGCGAGCAACCCCCGGCGGAAGGGAGAGCTCGCGACGCCCCTGCTCCCTTCCCATTCGCGCGACCACCGCAGCAGAGGAGCTGCTGCCGTCCGGTCGTCGCCCAGCGCTCGAGATCCCTCGCCGGTCGTCTCCTCCGCCGCGGTTGGAGACGTCGGCCGTCTCCGCACCTCCACGGGCCTTCGTGGAGTTCGAAGACCCCTCAGCGGGCGGCTATGCTCGCCGCCCCTGTTCGAGCGACCAAACCCCACCGGCGACGGGTGGAAATCGCGGATCCGCCCACCTCGCCGGCCGGAGCTCCACTCCTTCCCTCTCCCCACGCTCGTGAGGTGAGCAGCTGGATTTTCCCCATGAAAAGGGGCGGTTTTCGCCCTCCGGTGGAGGCGCCGTGTGTTCGCCGGAGACGACGCCGGAAAATCATCGTTTAGGCGCTGATGGTCGACGTTTTCGCAGATCGGCGTGGTCTCCGCGCTGTGTGAGGAGCTACGAAGCTCGCCGGCCGGTTAGCCATCGTTTTCGCGAGCTCCGGCGAGGTGGCGGCTAGGGTTCCGGCGGCGGCGCTGCGTTTTCCGGCGGTGCACAGTTAATCCGGCGAAGGTGCTTAATGAGGGCTTAATCGCGATTAGTGAACGTTAAGCATGATTAATTAAGCGTTAAGCATGATTAGTGTAAATTTAATATGTTATTAGAGTAAGATGTATTAACGTATGCTTAGTTTAATTAAAAGCATGATTAGCGTTGATTAACTAAGCTTAGTGAATAAGAAATTATTACTTTAATGGAACCGGTTGGGTCGAATCAAGTGAGATTAAATCGGTTGGGTTTGAGTTAAGTTTGGGTTCGGGTCAAGTTGGGTTGGGTGAGCCGAATCAAATAAGTTGAATCTGGTTCGAGCTCGAGTCAAACTAGGTTGAATTGGATTTAGCTGAACCGGAACCGAACCGAACCAAATTGAACCGAACCGAACCGGGTGAACAGTAACCCGAATCGTTGACCGAGTCAACAGCTGACCCAGTCAGCATTGACCGGGCCCACCGCCGACCCAGTCAGTGCTGACCGAGTCAACCGCTGACCCAGTCAGCGTTGACCTGGCCCACCGCTGACCCAGTCATCGTTGACCGGTCAATCGTCAACCGTTGACCGTTGAATTAAATAATTAATAAAATAATAAAATAATATTAAAATATTAAAAAAAAATCATAAAAATAATAAAAATTTCTATGGGTTCTACTTGGGCCCCTGGATGACTTGGGCCAAGTTATGGGTGAGTTTGATGAGTAGAAATTGAATAAAAATTCATTTAAGTTATTAGCTAAAAATGTAAAAATATGATTAATTTAGAATTGATTAGGTGGGATTAATCATGTATAGGATTAATTTAATGTAATAATTATTTAATTGATAGATTTTAATTTATTTATCTTAGGGTAAATAAATTAAATCTATTTTAAAAAATTTCTGTTTAATAGTATTATTGTGGGTACGTGATCCGAGTAGCTCAGCCGGTGATTTATCTCCGCGTGACTTGGTTCCGAGGAGCAGATCGCTAACCCAGGTGCGTTGGTTCTCCGATGGTAGGATTTATTCACGCTAGGGAATTCCCGCTGGGGTTTTCTTAGGAAAAATTCTTGGATGTCTTAAATATGATAAACCATAATATTTGATAAGATTTAAATTGTATGCATGCTAGCATAGTTATCTTATCTAACATGTTTGATCTGCTAGGTATCTAACATGCTTTAAAATCATGTCTTGCATGCTATATTGCTTCGGTATGATATGTTAAATGATTACCATGCAGATATAGATAACTGATGGGCTTATTGAAACCCCCGGCCCGGGTAGTCACTAAGCGTAGGCTGGCAGCCCGAGTTTATGAAACTTAAAAGTCTCACCATGACGTAGGTGACAGATTATTGATATGGACACTAGACATGACTAGGGTGACATCTAGTGACATGTACACATGTATTTATTTATTTAATTGGTTATTTATGATGTCCATGTTTATATAATTGTTTAAACGATGTGGCATGAAATATGATGATTAACCACCAAAGACATCCTAGAATACTCCTCCTAGCCTTTGATTTCCTTATTCGGTAGAGCTGTAATTTCGCATTAGGCCGCAAAGCTGAGCACACCGCGTTCAATGTGTGTGCAGGTGTCGACGCACGAGACGAGATCGTTGACGGAGGGTTCGTCGCGGAAGGTATACGACTGCTGTTATGAGTTTCGTATGCCGGTCTTAGATTTGTATTAGGAGATATCGAGACTGTATTTAAGATGTTATTTGGAAATGTGGGTGTATGTATTTTAGTAATTGTATTTATGCCTTGTATGGGCCTGTCGGGCTCATACGGCGGTTGCCACGTGTCGTCCTGCGGGTCGGGGCGTGACAATGAGCCTATGAGGGAAATGGTATAAATGAGAGTGAAATTGTTCCCAAGTCAATGGTAATTTATACAGTGCATTTTTACACAGAACATTTGATTATCATGTGAGAGGTTTGAAGAATGATAAATAAGATAATTAATACTTGGGGATGTAGTTTAGATTGTTGAGCGCTTGCTTCGCATGTGAGAGACATGGGGATCAATACCCTTCATCTTCAATTCAGATCAACAAATTGATAAACCATTCAATTCTCCTTTAAAATAAAATTTTTGCAATTCTCTTTTAAAATAAAATTATTAGTAGCGTCAGCTCATAGATTATAGCACACTTGCTTAGCTTGATGGTATAATGCTCGCTTAGTGTGTGAGAGGTATAGGGATTGATACTGTACTTTAACTTGTGTTTTGACCTTTGCATTTTTATTTCGGAGCTATCCAACCTCACGAAGGGCTTAGGCGAACTAAGAGACGCAAGGGTGTCGAAATAATATAATTTTGGTTAGGGGATGTAGCTCAAATGGTAGAGCGCTCGCTTTGCATGCGAGAGGCACAGGGATCGATACCCTTCATGTGATAGGCTTGAGGAATGATAATTTATACTAATTTATACTTGGGGATGTAGTTTAGATGGTTGAGCACTTGCTTCGCATGTGAGAGGCATGTGGATCAATACCCTTCATTTGTTTTTATCTTTGTGATTTTATTTTAGAACAATATGAGCCTATGAGGTAAATGGTATAAATGAGAGTGAAATTGTTCACAAGTCCTTGGTAATTTATACAGTGTATTTTTACACTGAACGTTTGCTTATCATGTGAGAGGTTTGATTAATGATAAATAAGATAATTAATACTTGGGGATGTAGTTTAGATTGTTGAGCGCTTGCTTCGCATGTGAGTGACATGGGGATCAATACCCTTCATCTTCAATTCAAATCAACAAATTGTTACATAATTCAATTCACCTTTAAAATAATTTTTTTACAATTATCCTTTAAAATAAAATTATTGGTAGCGTCAGCTCATAGATTATAACACACTTGCTTAGCATGATGGTATAAAGCTCGCTTAGTATGTTAGAGGTATAGGGATTGATACTGGACTTTAACTAGTGTTTTGACCTTTGCATTTTTATTTCGGAGCTATCCAACCTCTCGAAGGGCATAGACTAACTAAGTGACGCAAGATGTGGAAATAAAATAATTTTGGTTAGGGGATGTAGCTCAGATGGTAGAGCGCTCGCGTTGCATGCGAGAGGCACAAGGGTCGATACCCTACATCTCTATTTGTTTTCAACTTGGTGATTTTATTTTAGAACTAGCTGAGACTATAAGGGAAATGGGATAAATGAGAGTGAAATGTTCACAATTCCTTGGTAATTTATACATTGCAGTTTTACTCAGCACGTTTGCTTATCATGTGAGAGGCTTGAGAAATGATAATTTATACTAGGGGATGTAGTTTAGATGGTTGAGCACTTGCTTCGCATGTGAAAGGCATGGGGATCAATACCCTTCATCTTCTATTCAAATCACCAAAGTGTTAAACCTTTCATTTCTATCCTTCCAATACGATGGGGATAGGCTAACCGAGAGACTCGATGTGAGACCCATGATTTTTGAATAAGGATAACAGAGTAATTTTAGTATTTGGAGGGTTAAATCGTAAAAGAAATTCCTTAAAGGACTTAATTATAAAATCATATGAATTTTTGAAGTATGAGATTTTGATGTGAAAATTATACCATCAGATAGTATTTTTGATAAGGAATCCAACGGCGCAGACGGATCGTGATTTGGACGTCAAGTATTAGTTAAGTTCGGCCTACATTTCTTGGCACGAACTGGAAGTCTTGCTCCTAAATTAAGTCAACACTCATAGAGGAGATCACTGCGTACATAGACGTACCTCTTTGTGTCAAATAATATGGATGCTCGTGAAGATCCAAGTATGACTACAACGATCCATAGTATAGTGAAACTAGTATGAAACAAGTTAATGATCATTTAATGAGTGATTATTAATATCTTTTATTATTATCCTCAATTTGGAGGTGACTCTATTATTATCATATTATGTTCAGAGGCATTTGATTATGGTTAAACATGAACCGTGAAATGTTATTCATATACTAGAGTTATAGGGACTCCCTAGCATATCTACCCAAGAAAACTGAATCGATCTAAAATTTTGAGGACAAAATTTTTGTAAGAGGGGTAGGTTGTGAGACCCGTGATTTTTTAATAAGGGCAATTGAGTAATTTTAGTATTTAGAGGGTTAAATCGTAAAAGAAATTCCTTAAAGAACTTAATTGTAAAATCATATGAATTTTTGAAGTATGAGATTTTGATGTGAAAATTATACCATCACATAGTATTTTTGATAAGGAATCCAACGACGCAGACGGATCGTGATTTGGACGTCGTTTGATCGGTCAATTAAACAATTAAGATTTAATTAAGATTTAAGATTTTAATTAACTAATAAAAAAATATTTTCTTTTCTTCCCACCGAGCGCGCGCTCCCGTGCGCTCCTCTCCCTCCTTCTCTCTCCTCCTCCACAGCGGCGACGGCGATGGCGACCAATTTTCCCGACGATGCTCCGGCGAAACCACAACGAATTAGGCTCCCAAATTTTAGCCATAGGTAGATCTCGACCTCCTCTTCATTTTGATACCAAGATGCCCAAATTTGGTGTAGAGATGAGGGAGAAATCATGTGAGAAGTGGCGACGGCGAAAGTTTCGTCGCCGGAGCATGCTCCGGCGATTACCGGCCATTCCGGCCGTGAAACCTTGCAAACTTTGTACCTATGGATTCTCCTTGACGAGAGCTATCCATTGGTACTGGAGTTGAGGGCTATTGGCCGCCGGTTGGCCGCCGACGAGCTAAAAACCCTAACATTAGGATTTTGCCCAAAATTTTAATCGGTGAAATTGATCGCGTATGAGCTATAAAAATTGGGGCAAATATTATTTTTGGAATCCTCATGAAGAGAGCTTTCAATTGATACTGATATTGGTGCTAATCGAAGAACTTCGCCGGTGAGGGTTCCGGCGAACTTTCCGGCGACCGCCGGAGAAATTTTCCGGCGAACTTGGGAAAAAAATTGGGGTGATTCTAGAGATCATTCTAAGAGTAGTGGTGAAGAGAGATTTGAGAAATTATTTTTAGATTGAGAATTAAAATTCGTTGAATAATTGACAGGAAAATATAAAAATGCGTAAATGACGGCACGTAGATCGAGACAGTGTCAAAGAATAAAAATTCAGCGAACGGACCTTAGGTTGGTCCCGAGGAGTAAACCGCCAAGTTAGGTGCGTTGGTTCTTCGATGTAGGATTTATTCAAGCTAGGAAATTCCCGTTGGGGTTTTCTTAGGAAAAATTCCTAGATGTCTTAAATATAATAAAATATTATGCTTGATAAGATTTGATTATCCGCATGTTAGTTTAATTTATTTCTGTCTAACATGCATGATATATCATGATTTCCTGCTAAGTTTTAATATGTCGTGATATCTTATCCTGCATGATATATAATATATTATTTTTTTCTAAGTTATGATAGCACAACTACCATGTAGATATAGATAAGAATAATGACATGTTAGAAACTATTAGGAGACATCACTAGAAATTCGATAGGGAGGGGTACTGCTTGCATACCTCGTTTGACCACTGCGTACTGCCGATGGTCAGAATGGTGATGCTCCACCACATACCACTCCCGAGGCTACATGTAGCTTAGATACTGGGAGCTGGTTGGGAAATGGGCCAGATAAACTCTAAGGTCGGATAGACCAGATAGCGGAATGGTCCATACCCAGATACTATTACTCGCACGAGTGACGGTTGGGCGTCACCGTGATAGTCCTGATATGGCTAGCGGGGATGAACTTTCCCACAAATTAGCAAAAATGTGGTCGAGGTACCTCAAACCCATTGTGCGGATTGACGGTCAACTCGGCTAACATCGATCGCTTTTGAGTTGGGACGGGGATTCTCTCAAGCCTTGGACAGTGGATCCGTAGACCACACGACTATCATCCTAGACGTTCTGCAGACGGTCGGATGAGTAGTCCGGATCCTAGAGTTATTAAAATTTCGGTTAGCCGTGACCGATGATATATTATGTTGAGGTGACCCTGCCTACGAGCAGTGTGTAGTGCTACACAGAATGTCGTTACCCTTACGGAGTCCGGGGAGGAAGTAGGGGCGCGATGTTTCGCTGGGATGGGGCGTAGGGTGCGACTGGCGAAACAGTGGAGAGAGATATACGGTCACCCGTTCTCTCCGCCAACATCAGTGCAGCGGGCCTAGGTAGAGACATAGAAGGACACCGCACTGATGGGCTTATGGGAAGTCCCGGACGGGGGAAATTTCACTAAGCATAGGCTGGCAGCTCGAGTCTTGAGACTTGATGACATAGTTACTAGAGATAGCTTAAGTGACATCTAGTGTTACACATTTTCTATATACTTACCCTGTTATTTAAATTTACGATATGCCTCACATGTATCATATGAAAATGACAAATAAATAAACCAAGGGCATCCTAGAATACTCCTCCTAGCCTTTGATTTCTTTATTCGGTAGAGCCGTAATTTCGCACTAGGCCGCAAGGCTGAGCACACCACTTTTCCCCGTGTGCGCAAGTTATTAGATGACCGATCGAGATAGTAAATGAAGACGGATCCACCGACGGATTTGTTTTTCTTTATCGTTACCATTTATCATAGAATTGTAGTAGGTTTATCGGGACTGTGTTAGGAATATTGAGTTAGATGAATTATTTGTAAATTCCGCTGCGTAAATGATGTATTGGATGATATGTATCACTTGATGCCTTGTATGGGTTTGTTTGGCTGATATGACGGTTGCCACGTGCCCGACAGTAGGGTCGGGGCGTGACACTCGAGGATATCAAAATAAAATAGCTTTGATTAGGGGATGTAGCTCAGATGGTAGAGCGCTCGCTTAGCATGCGAGAAGCACAGGGATCGATACCTTGCATCTCCATTTGTTTTCTACTTTGTGATTTTATTTTAGAACTAAATGAGCCTATGAGGGAAATGATATAAATGAGAGTGAAATTGTTCACAAGTCCATGGTAATTTATACAGTGCATTTTTACACAGAACGTTTTAAAATAAAATTAGCATGATGGTATAATGCTCGCTTAGTGTGTGAGAGGTATATGGATTGATACTGGACTTTAACTTGTGTTTTGATCTTTGCATTTTTATTTCGGATCTATCCAACCTCACGAAGGGCATAGGCGAACTGAGAGACGCGAGGTTGTCGAAATAATATAATTTTGGTTAGGGGATGTAGCTCAAATGGTAGAGCGCTCGCTTTGCATGCGAGAGGCACAGGGATCGATACCCTGCATCTCCATTTGTTTTTAACTTTGTGATTTTATTTTAGAACTAGCTGAGACTTTGTTTCGCATGTGAGAGGCATGGAGATCAATACCCTTCATCTTCTATTCAAATCACCAAAGTGTTAAACCTTTCAATTCTATCCTTCCAATACGAAGGGATAGGCTAACCGAGAGACTCCAAGATATCAAAATAAAATAGCTTTGATTAGGGGATGTAGCTCAGATGGTAGAGCGCTCGCTTAGCATGCGAGAGGCACGGGGATCGATACTCTTTATCTCCATTTATTTTCTACTTTGTGATTTTATTTTAGAACTAAATATGACTATGAGGGAAATGGTGTGATTTTATTTTAGAACTAAATATGTCTATGAGGGAAATGGTATAAATGAGAGTGAAATTGTTCACAAGTCCATGGTAATTTATACAGTGCATTTTTACAGCTATCCAACCTCACGAAGGGCATAGGCGAACTGAGAGACGCGAGGTTGTCGAAATAATATAATTTTGGTTAGGTGATGTAGCTCAAATGGTAGAGCGCTCACTTTGCATGCGAGAGGCACAGGGATCAATACTATACATTGTAGTTTTACTCAGCACGTTTGCTTATCATGTGATAGGCTTGAGGAATGATAATTTATACTTGGGGATGTAGTTTAGATGGTTGAGCACTTGCTTCGCATGTGAGAGGCATGGGGATCAATACCCTTCATCTTCTATTCAAATCACCAAAGTGTTAAACCTTTCAATTCTATCCTTCCAATACGAAGGGCATAGGCAAACCGAGGGACTCCAGGTAATCAAAATAAAATAACATTGATTAGGGGATGTAGCTCAGATGGTAGAGCGCTCGCTTAGCATGCGAGAGGCACGAGGATCAATACCCTGCATCTCTTAATTTATACAGTGCATTTTTACACAGAACGTTTTAAAATAAAATTAGCATGATGGTATAATGCTCGCTTAGTGTGTGAGATGTATATGGATTGATACTAGACTTTAACTTGTGTTTTGACCTTTGCATTTTTATTTCGGATCTATCCAACCTCACGAAGGGCATAGGCGAACTGAGAGACGCGAGGTTGTCGAAATAATATAATTTCGGTTAGGGGATGTAGCTCAAATGGTAGAGCACTTGCTTTGCATGCGAGAGGCATAGGGATCGATACCCTGCATCTCCATTTGTTTTTAACTTTGTGATTTTATTTTAAAACTAGCTGAGACTATATGGGAGGAAAGATAATTTATACTTGGGGATGTAGTTTAGATGGTTGAGCACTTGTTTCGCATGTGAGAGGCATGGAGATCAATACCCTTCATCTTCTATTCAAATCACCAAAGTGTTAAACCTTTCAATTCTATCCTTCCAATACGAAGGGATAGGCTAACTGAGAGACTCCAGGATATCAAAATTAAATAGCTTTGATTAGGGGATGTAGCTCAGATGGTAGAGCGTTCGCTTAGCATGCGAGAGGCACGGAGATCGATACCATGTATCTCCATTTGTTTTCTACTTTGTGATTTTATTTTAGAACTAAATATGACTATGAGGGAAATGGTATAAATGAGAGTGAAATTGTTCACAAGTCCATGGTAATTTATACAATGCATTTTTACAGCTATCCAACCTCACGAAGGGCATAGGCGAACTGAGAGACGCGAGGTTGTCGAAATAATATAATTTTGATTAGGGGATGTACCTTTAATGGTAGAGCGCTCGCTTTGCATGCGAGAGGCACAGGGATCGATACCCTGCTTCTCTATTTCTTTTTAACTTTGTGATTTTATTTTAGAACTAGCTGAGACTATATGGGAAATGGGATAAATGAGAGTGAAATTGTTCACAATTCCTTGGTAATTTATACATTGCAGTTTTACTTAGCACGTTTGCTTATCATGTGATAGGCTTGAGGAATGATAATTTATACTATTTTATACTTGGGGATGTAGTTTAGATGGTTGAGCACTTGCTTCGCATGTGAGAGGCATGGGGATCAATACCCTTCATCTTCTATTCAAATCACCAAAGTGTTAAACCTTTCAATTCTATCCTTCCAATACAAAGGGCATAGGCTAACCGAGAGACTCCAAAATATCAAAATAAAATAACTTTGATTAGGGGATGTAGCTTAGATGGTAGAGCGCTCGCTTAGCATGCGAGAGGCATGGGAATCGATACCCTGCATCTCCATTTGTTTTCTACTTTGTGATTTTATTTGGTAATTTATACACAGAACGTTTGCTTATCATGTGAGAGGTTTGAAGATTAATAAATAAAATTAAATTTTTACAATTATCCTTTAAAATAAAATTATTGGTAGCGTCAGCTCATTGATTATAGCACACTTGCTTAGCATGATGGTATAATGCTCGCTTAGTGTGTGAGAGGTATAGGGATTGATACTGGACTTTAACTTGTGTTTTGACCTTTGCATTTTTATTTCGGAGCTATCCAACCTCATGAAGGGCATAGGCGAACTGAGAGACACGAGGTTGTTGAAATAATATAATTTTGGTTAGGGTATGTAGCTCGCTTAGCATGCGAGAGGCACGGGGATCGTCAATGGTAATTTATAGAGTGCATTTTTACACAGAACGTTTGCTTATCATTTGAAAGGTTTGAAGATTAATAAATAAAATAAAAATTTTACAATTATCCTTTAAAATAAAATTATTGGAAGCGTCAGCTCATTGATTATAACACACTTGCTTAGCATGATGGTATAATGCTCGATTAGTGTGTGAGAGGTATAGGGATTGATACTAGACTTTAACTTGTGTTTTGACCTGTGCAATTTTAGTTCAGAGCTATCCAACCTCACGAAGGGCATAGGCGAACTGAGAGACGCGAAATTGTCGAAATAATATAATTTTTGTTAGGGGATGTAACTCAAATGGTAGAGCGCTCGCTTTGCATGCGAGAGGCACAGGGATTGATACCCTGCATCCCCATTTGTTTTTAACTTTGTGATTTTATTTTAGAACTAGCTGAGACTATATGGGAAATGGGATAAATGAGAGTGAAATTGTTCACAATTCCTTGGTAATTTATACATTGCAGTTTTACTCAGCATGTTTGCTTATCATGTGATAGGCTTGAGGAATGATAATTTATACTAATTTATACTTGGGGATGTAGTTTAGATGGTTGAGCACTTGCTTCGCATGGGAGAGGCATGGGGATCAATACCCTTCATCTTCTATTCAAATCACCAAAGTGTTAAACCTTTCAATTCTATCCTTCCAATACGAAGGGCATAGGCTAACCGAGAGACTCCAGGATATCAAAATAAAATACCTTTGATTAGGGGATGTAGCTCAGATGGTAGAGCGCTCGCTAAGCATGCGAAAGGCACGACGATGGATACCCTGCATCTCTATTTGTTTTCTACTTTGTGATTTTATTTTAGAACTAAATGAGCCGAAGAGGGAAATGGTATAAATGAGAGTGAAATTGTTCACAAGTCCATGGTAATTTGCCTATGAGGAAAATT
Source organism: Thalia dealbata (assembly GCA_030544415.1). Classification (NCBI taxonomy): domain Eukaryota; kingdom Viridiplantae; phylum Streptophyta; class Magnoliopsida; order Zingiberales; family Marantaceae; genus Thalia; species Thalia dealbata. The sequence continues at coordinate 7,260,984 of CM060454.1, forward strand.
GTATAAATGAGAGTGAAATTGTTCACAAGTCCATGGTAATTTATACAGTGCATTTTTACACAGAACGTTTGCTTATAGATTATAGCACATTTGCTTAGCATGATGGTATAATGCTCGCTTAGTGTGGTATAATGCTCGCTTAGTGTGTGAGAGGTATAGGAATTGATACTAGACTTTAACTTGTGTTTTGACCTTTGCATTTTTATTTCAGAGCTATCCAACCTCACGAAGGGCTTAGGCGAACTAAGAGATGCGATAGTGTCGAAATAATATAATTTTGGTTAGGGGATGTAGCTTAAATGGTAGAGCGCTCGCTTTGCATGCGAGAGGCACAGGGATCGATACCCTGCATCTCTATTTGTTTTTAACTTTGTGATTTTATTTTAGAACTAGCTGAGACTACATGGGAAATGGGATAAATGTGAGTGAAATTGTTCACAATTCCTTGGTAATTTATACATTGCAGTTTTACTCAGCACGTTTGCTTATCATGTGATAGGCTTGAGGAATGATAATTTATACTAATTTATACTTGGGGATATAGTTTAGATGGTTGAGCACTTGCTTCGCATGTGAGAGGCATGGGGATCAATACCGTTCATCTTTTATTCATATCTCCAAAGTGTTATTAAACCTTTCAATTCTATCCTTCCAATACGAAAGGCTTAGGCTAACCGAGAGACATTAAGATATGAAAATAAAATAGCTTTGATTAGGGGATGTAGCTCAGATGGTAGAGCACTCGCTTAGCATGCGAGAAGCATAAGGATCGATACCTTGCATCTCCATTTGTTTTCTACTTTGTGATTTTATTTTAGAACTAAATGAGCCTATAAGGGAAATGGTATAAATGAGAGTGAAATTGTTCACAAGTCCATGATAATTTATACAGTGCATTTTTACACAGAACGTTTGCTTATCATGTGATAGGCTTAAGGAATGATAATTTATACTTGGGGAAGTAGTTTAGATGGTTGAGCACTTGCTTCGCATGTGAGAGGCATGGGGATCAATACCCTTCATCTTTTATTCATATCTCCGAAGTGTTATTAAACCTTTCAATTCTATCCCTCCAATACGAAAGGCATAGGCTAACCGAGAGACATTAAGATATCAAAATAAAATAGCTTTGATTAGGGGATGTAGCTCAGATGGTAGAGCACCCTTCATCTTTTATTCATATCTCCGAAGTGTTATTAAACCTTTCAATTCTATCCCTCCAATACGAAAGGCTTAGGCTAACCGAGAGACATTAAGATATCAAAATAAAATAGCTTTGATTAGGGGATGTAGCTCAGATGGTAGAGCACTCGCTTAGCATGCGAGAAGCATAGGGATCGATACCTTGCATCTCTATTTGTTTTCTACTTTGTGATTTTATTTTAGAACTAAATGAGCCTATTAGGGAAATGGTATAAATGAGAGTGAAATTTTTCACAAGTCCATGATAATTTATACAGTGCATTTTTACACAGAACGTTTGCTTATCATGTGATAGGCTTGAGGAATGATAATTTATACTTGGGGATGTAGTTTAGATGGTTGAGCACTTGCTTCGCATGTGAGAGGCATGGGGATCAATACCCTTCATCTTCTATTCAAATCACCAAAGTGTTAAACCTTTCAATTCTATCCTTCCAATATGAAGGGCATAGGCAAACCGAGAGACTCTAGGATATCAAAATAAAATACCTTTGATTAGGGGATGTAGCTCAGATGGTAGAGCGCTCGCTAAGCATGCGAAAGGCACGACGATGGATACCCTGCATCTCTATTTGTTTTCTACTTTGTGATTTTATTTTAGAACTAAATGAGCCTATGAGGGAAATGGTATAAATGAGAGTGAAATTGTTCACAAGTCCATGGTTATTTGCCTATGAGGAAAATGGTATAAATGAGAGTGAAATTGTTCACAAGTCCATGGTAATTTATACAGTGCATTTTTACACAGAACGTTTGCTCATAGATTATAGCACATTTGCTTAGCATGATGGTATAATGCTCGCTTAGTGTGGTATAATGCTCGCTTAGTGTGTGAGAGGTATAGGAATTGATACTGGACTTTAACTTGTGTTTTGACCTTTTCATTTTTATTTCAGAGCTATCCAACCTCACGAAGGGCTTAGGCGAACTAAGAGACGCGATAGTGTCGAAATAATATAATTTTGGTTAGGGGATGTAGCTCAAATGGTAGAGCGCTCGCTTTGCATGCGAGAGGCACAGGGATCGATGCCCTGCATCTCCATTTGTTTTTAACTTTGTGATTTTATTTTAGAACTAGCTAAGACTATATGGGAAATGGGATAAATGTGAGTGAAATTGTTCACAATTCCTTGGTAATTTATACATTGCAGTTTTACTCAGCACGTTTGCGTATCATGTGATAGGCTTGAGGAATGATAATTTATACTAATTTATACTTGGGGAAATAGTTTAGATGGTTGAGCACTTGCTTCGCATGTGAGAGGCATGGGGATCAATACCCTTCATCTTTTATTCATATCTCCGAAGTGTTATTAAACCTTTCAATTCTATCCCTCCAATACGAAAGGCTTAGGCTAACCGAGAGACATTAAGATATCAAAATAAAATAGCTTTGATTAGGGGATGTAGCTCAGATGGTAGAGCACTCGCTTAGCATGCGAGAAGCACAGGGATCGATACCTTGCATCTTTATTTGTTTTCTACTTTGTGATTTTATTTTAGAACTAAATGAGCCTATAAGGGAAATGGTATAAATGAGAGTGAAATTGTTCACAAGTCCATGATAATTTATACAGTGCATTTTTACACAGAACGTTTGCTTATCATGTGATAGGCTTGAGGAATGATAATTTATACTTGGGGAAGTAGTTTAGATGGTTGAGCACTTGCTTCGCATGTGAGAGGCATAGGGATCAATACCTTTCATCTTCTATTCAAATCACCAAAGTGTTAAACCTTTCAATTCTATCCTTCGAATTTGAAGGGCATAGGCTAACCGAGAGACTCCAGGATATCAAAATAAAATAGCTTTGATTAGGGGATGTAGCTCAGATGGTAGAGCGCTCGCTTAGCATGCGAGAGGCACGGGGATCGATACCCTGCATCTCCATTTGTTTTCTACTTTGTGATTTTATTTTAGAACTAAATGAGCCTATTAGGGAAATGGTATAAATGAGAGTGAAATTGTTCACAAGTCTATGATAATTTATACAGTGCATTTTTACTCACATGTGAGAGGCATGGGGATCAATACCCTTCATCTTCTATTCAAATCACCAAAGTGTTAAACCTTTCAATTCTATCCTTCGAATATGAAGGGCGTAGGCTAACCGAGAGACTCGAGGATATCAAAAAAAAGTAGTTTTGATTAGGGGATGTAGCTCAGATGGAAGAGCGCTCTCTTAGCATGCGAGAGGCACGGGGATCGATACCCTGCATCTCCATTTGTTTTTATCTTTGTGATTTTATTTTAGAACTACCTAAGACTATATGAGAAATGGGATAAATGTGAGTGAAATTGTTCACAATTCTTTGGTAATTTATACATTGCAGTTTTACTCAGCACGTTTGCTTATCATGTGATAGGCTTGAGGAATGATAATTTATACTAATTTATACTTGGGGATATAGTTTAGATGGTTGAGCACTTGCTTCGCATGTGAGAGGCATGGGGATCAATACCCTTCATCTTTTATTCATATCTCCAAAGTGTTATTAAACCTTTCAATTCTATCCTTCCAATACGAAAGGCTTAGGCTAACCGAGAGACATTAAGATATCAAAATAAAATAGCTTTGATTAGGGGATGTAACTCAGATGGTAGAGCACTCGCTTAGCATGCGAGAAGCACAAGGATCGATACCCTACATCTCCATTTGTTTTCTACTTTGTGATTTTATTTTAGAACTAAATGAGCCTATGAGGGAAATGGTATAAATGAGAGTTAAATTGTTCACAAGTCCATGGTTATTTGCCTATGAGGAAAATGGTATAAATGAGAGTGAAATTGTTCACAAGTCCATGGTAATTTATACAGTGCATTTTTACACAGAACATTTGCTCATAGATTATAGCACATTTTCTTAGCATGATGGTATAATGCTCGCTTAGTGTGGTATAATGCTCGCTTAGTGTGTGAGAGGTATAGGAATTGATACTGGACTTTAACTTGTGTTTTGACCTTTGCATTTTTATTTCAGAGCTATCCAACCTCACGAAGGGCTTAGGCGAACTATGAGACGCAAGGGTGTCGAAATAATATAATTTTGGTTAGGGGATGTAGCTCAAATGGTAGAGCGCTCGCTTTGCATGCGAGAGGCACAGGGATCGATACCCTGCATCTCCATTTGTTTTTAACTTTGTGATTTTATTTTAGAACTAGCTGAGACTATATGGGAAATGGGATAAATGTGAGTGAAATTGTTCACAATTCCTTGGTAATTTATACATTGCAGTTTTACTCAGCACGTTTGCTTATCATGTGATAGGCTTGAGGAATGATAATTTATACTAATTTATACTTGGGGATATAGTTTAGATGGTTGAGCACTTGCTTCGCATGTGAGAGGCATGGGGATCAATACCCTTCATCTTTTATTCATATCTCCGAAGTGTTATTAAACCTTTCAATTCTATCCTTCCAATACTAAAGGCTTAGGCTAACCGAGAGACATTAAGATATCAAAATAAAATAGCTTTGATTAGGGGATGTAGCTCAGATGGTAGAGCACTCGCTTAGCATGCGAGAAGCATAGGGATCGATACCCTGCATCTCTATTTGTTTTCTACTTTGTGATTTTATTTTAGAACTAAATGAAGTGCATTTTTACACAGAACGTTTGCTTATCATGTGATAGGCTTGAGGAATGATAATTTATACTTGGGGAAGTAGTTTAGATGGTTGAGCGCTTGCTTCGCATGTGAGAGGCGTAGGGATCAATACCTTTCATCTTCTATTCAAATCACCAAAGTGTTGAACCTTTCAATTCTATCCTTCGAATATGAAGGGCATCGGCTAACCGAGAGACTCCAGGATATCCAAATAAAGTAGCTTTGATTAGGGGATGTAGCTCAGATGGTAGAGCGCTCGCTTATCATGCGAGGGGCACAAGGATCGATACCCTGCATCTCCATTTGTTTTCTACTTTGTGATTTTATTTTAGAACTAAATGAGCCTATTAGGGAAATGGTATAAATGAGAGTGAAATTGTTCACAAGTCTATGATAATTTATACAGTGCATTTTTACTCGCATCTGAGAAGCATGGGGATCAATACCCTTCATCTTTTATTCAAATCACCAAAGTGTTAAACCTTTCAATTCTATCCTTCGAATATGATGGGCATAGGCTAACCGAGAGACTCCAGGATATCAAAATAAAATAGTTTTGATTAGGGGATGTAGCTCAGATGGTAGAGCGCTCGCTTAGCATGCGAGAGGCACGGGGATCGATACCCTGCATCTCCATTTGTTTTTAACTTTGTGATTTTATTTTAGAACTAGCTGAGACTATATGAGAAATGGGATAAATGTGAGTGAAATTGTTCACAATTCCTTGGTAATTTATACATTGCAGTTTTACTCAGCATGTTTGCTTATCATGTGATAGGCTTGAGGAATGATAATTTATACTAATTTATACTTGGGGATATAGTTTAGATGGTTGAGCACTTGCTTCGCATGGGAGAGGCATGGGGATCAATACCCTTCATCTTCTATTCAAATCACCAAAGTGTTAAACCTTTCAATTCTATCCTTCCAATACGAAGGGCATAGGCTAACCGAGAGACTCCAGGATATCAAAATAAAATAACTTTGATTAGGGGATGTAGCTCAGATGGTAGAGCGCTCGCTTAGCATGCGAAAGGCACGACGATCGATACCCTGCATCTTTATTTGTTTTCTACTTTGTGATTTTATTTTAGAACTAAATGAGCCTATGAGGGAAATGGTATAAATGAGAGTGAAATTGTTCACAAGTCCATGATAATTTATACAGTGCATTTTTACACAGAACGTTTGCTTATCATGTGATAGGCTTGAGGAATGATAATTTATACTTGGGGATGTAGTTTAGATGGTTGAGCACTTGCTTCGCAAGTGAGAGGCATGGGGATCAATACCCTTCATCTTCTATTCAAATCACCAAAGTATTAAACCTTTCAATTTTATCCTTCGAATATGAAGGGCATAGGCTAACCGAGAGACTCCAGGATATCAAAATAAAATAGTTTTGATTAGGGGATGTAGCTCAGATGGTAGAGCGCTCGCTTAGCATGTGAGAGGTACGGGGATCGATACCCTGCATTTCGATTTTTTTTCTACTTTGTGCTTTTATTTTAGAACTAAATGATCCTATGAGGGAAATGGTATAAATGAGAGTGAAATTGTTTACAAGTCCATGGTAATTTATACAGTGCATTTTTACACAGAACGTTTGCTTATCATGTGAGAGCATAGATTATAGCACACTTGCTTAGCATGATGGTATAATGCTCGCTTAGTGTGTGAGAGGTATAGGGATTGATACTGGACTTTAACTAGTGTTTTGACCTTTGCATTTTTGTTTCGGATCTATCCAACCTCACGAAGGGCATAGGCGAACTGAGAGACACGTGGTTGTCGAAATAATATAATTTTGCTTAGGGGATGTAGCTCAAATGGTAGAGCGCTCGCTTTGCATGCGAGAGGCACAGGGATCGATACCCTGCATCTCCATCTGTTTTTAACTTTGTGATTTTATTTCAGAACTAGCTGAGACTATATGGGAAATGGGATAAATGAGAGTGAAATTGTTCACAATTCCTTGGTAATTTATACATTGCAGTTTTACTCAACACGTTTGCTTATCATGTGATAGGCTTGAGGAATGATAATTTATACTAATTTATACTTGTGGATGTAGTTTAGATGGTTGAGCACTTGCTTCGCATGTGAGAGGCATGGGGATCAATAACCTTCATCTTCTATTCAAATCACCAAAGTGTTAAACCTTTCAATTCTATCCTTCCAATACAAAGGGCATAGGCTAACCGAGAGACTCTAGAATATCAAAATAAAATAACTTTGATTAGGGGATGTAGCTCAGATGGTAGAGCGCTCGCTTAGCATGCGAGAGGCACGGGGATCAATACCCTGCATCTCCATTTGTTTTCTACTTTGTGATTTTATTTTAGAACTAAATGAGCCTATGAGGGAAATGGTATAAATGAGAGTGAAATTATAATTTATACAGTGCATTTTTACACAGAACGTTATTAGTAGCGTCATCTCATAGATTATAGCACACTTGCTTATCATCTCATAGATTATAGCACACTTGCTTAGCATGATGGTATAATGCTCGCTTAGTGTGTGAGAGGTATAGGGATTTTTACTGGACTTTAACTTGTGTTTTGACCTTTGCATTTTTATTTCGGAGCTATCCAACCTCACGAAGGACATAGGCGAACGGAGAGACACGAGGTTGTCGAAATAATATAATTTTGGTTAGGCGATGTAGCTCAAATGGTAGAGCGCTCGCTCTGCATGTGAGAGGCATAGGGATCGATACCCTGCATCTCCATTTGTTTTTAACTTTGTGATTTTATTTTAGAACAAGCTCAGACTATATGGGAAATGGGATAAATGAGAGTGAAATTGTTCACAATTCCTTGGTAATTTATACATTGCAGTTTTACTTAGCACGTTTGCTTATCATGTGATAGGCTTGAGGAATGATAATTTATACTATTTTATACTTGGGGATGTAGTTTAGATGGTTGAGCACTTGCTTCGCATGTGAGAGGCATGGGGATCAATACCCTTCATCTTCTATTCAAATCACCAAAGTGTTAAACCTTTCAATTCTATCCTTCTAATACAAAGGGCATAGGCTAACCGAGAGACTCCAGAATATCAAAATAAAATAACTTTGATTAGGGGATGTAGCTCAGATGGTAGAGCGCTCGCTTAGCATGCGAGAGGCACGGGGATCAATACCCTGCATCTCCATTTGTTTTCTACTTTGTGATTTAATTTTAGAACTAAATGAGCTTATGAGGGAAATGGTATAAATGAGAGTGAAATTGTAATTTATACAGTGCATTTTTACACAGAACGTTATTGGTAGCGTCATCTCATAGATTATAGCACACTTGCTTAGCATGATGGTATAATGCTCGCTTAGTGTGTGAGAGGTATAGGGATTTTTACTGGACTTTAACTTGTGTTTTGACCTTTGCATTTTTATTTCGGAGCTATCCAACCTCACGAAGGACATAGGCGAACTGAGAGACACGATGTTGTCGAAATAATATAATTTTGGTTAGGCGATGTAGCTCAAATGGTAGAGCGCTCGCTTTGCATGCGAGAGGCATAGGGATCGATACCTTGCATCTTCATTTGTTTTTAACTTTGTGATTTTATTTTAGAACAAGCTGAGACTATATGGGAAATGGGATAAATGAGAGTGAAATTGTTCACAATTCCTTGGTAATTTATACATTGCAGTTTTACTTAGCACGTTTGCTTATCATGTGATAGGCTTGAGGAATGATAATTTATACTATTTTATACTTGGGGATGTAGTTTAGATGGTTGAGCACTTGCTTCGCATGTGAGAGGCATGGGGATCAATACCCTTCATCTTCTATTCAAATCACCAAAGTGTTAAACCTTTCAATTCTATCCTTCCAATACAAAGGGCATAGGCTAACCGAGAGACTCCAAAATATCAAAATAAAATAACTTTGATTAGGGGATGTAGCTTAGATGGTAGAGCGCTCGCTTAGCATGCGAGAGGCATGGGAATCGATACCCTGCATCTCCATTTGTTTTCTACTTTGTGATTTTATTTGGTAATTTATACAGTGCATATTTACACAGAACGTTTGCTTATCATGTGAGAGGTTTGAAGATTAATAAATAAAATTAAATTTTTACAATTATCCTTTAAAATAAAATTATTGGTAGCGTCAGCTCATTGATTATAGCACACTTGCTTAGCATGATGGTATAATGCTCGCTTAGTGTGTGAGAGGTATAGGGATTGATACTGGACTTTAACTTGTGTTTTGACCTTTGCATTTTTATTTCGGAGCTATCCAACCTCATGAAGGGCATAGGCGAACTGAGAGACACGAGGTTGTTGAAATAATATAATTTTGGTTAGGGTATGTAGCTCGCTTAGCATGCGAGAGGCACGGGGATCGTCAATGGTAATTTATAGAGTGCATTTTTACACAGAACGTTTGCTTATCATTTGAAAGGTTTGAAGATTAATAAATAAAATAAAAATTTTACAATTATCCTTTAAAATAAAATTATTGGAAGCGTCAGCTCATTGATTATAACACACTTGCTTAGCATGATGGTATAATGCTCGATTAGTGTGTGAGAGGTATAGGGATTGATACTAGACTTTAACTTGTGTTTTGACCTGTGCAATTTTAGTTCAGAGCTATCCAACCTCACGAAGGGCATAGGCGAACTGAGAGACGCGAAATTGTCGAAATAATATAATTTTTGTTAGGGGATGTAACTCAAATGGTAGAGCGCTCGCTTTGCATGCGAGAGGCACAGGGATTGATACCCTGCATCCCCATTTGTTTTTAACTTTGTGATTTTATTTTAGAACTAGCTGAGACTATATGGGAAATGGGATAAATGAGAGTGAAATTGTTCACAATTCCTTGGTAATTTATACATTGCAGTTTTACTCAGCATGTTTGCTTATCATGTGATAGGCTTGAGGAATGATAATTTATACTAATTTATACTTGGGGATGTAGTTTAGATGGTTGAGCACTTGCTTCGCATGGGAGAGGCATGGGGATCAATACCCTTCATCTTCTATTCAAATCACCAAAGTGTTAAACCTTTCAATTCTATCCTTCCAATACGAAGGGCATAGGCTAACCGAGAGACTCCAGGATATCAAAATAAAATACCTTTGATTAGGGGATGTAGCTCAGATGGTAGAGCGCTCGCTAAGCATGCGAAAGGCACGACGATGGATACCCTGCATCTCTATTTGTTTTCTACTTTGTGATTTTATTTTAGAACTAAATGAGCCGAAGAGGGAAATGGTATAAATGAGAGTGAAATTGTTCACAAGTCCATGGTAATTTGCCTATGAGGAAAATTGTATAAATGAGAGTGAAATTGTTCACAAGTCCATGGTAATTTATACAGTGCATTTTTACACAGAACGTTTGCTTATAGATTATAGCACATTTGCTTAGCATGATGGTATAATGCTCGCTTAGTGTGGTATAATGCTCGCTTAGTGTGTGAGAGGTATAGGAATTGATACTAGACTTTAACTTGTGTTTTGACCTTTGCATTTTTATTTCAGAGCTATCCAACCTCACGAAGGGCTTAGGCGAACTAAGAGATGCGATAGTGTCGAAATAATATAATTTTGGTTAGGGGATGTAGCTTAAATGGTAGAGCGCTCGCTTTGCATGCGAGAGGCACAGGGATCGATACCCTGCATCTCTATTTGTTTTTAACTTTGTGATTTTATTTTAGAACTAGCTGAGACTACATGGGAAATGGGATAAATGTGAGTGAAATTGTTCACAATTCCTTGGTAATTTATACATTGCAGTTTTACTCAGCACGTTTGCTTATCATGTGATAGGCTTGAGGAATGATAATTTATACTAATTTATACTTGGGGATATAGTTTAGATGGTTGAGCACTTGCTTCGCATGTGAGAGGCATGGGGATCAATACCGTTCATCTTTTATTCATATCTCCAAAGTGTTATTAAACCTTTCAATTCTATCCTTCCAATACGAAAGGCTTAGGCTAACCGAGAGACATTAAGATATGAAAATAAAATAGCTTTGATTAGGGGATGTAGCTCAGATGGTAGAGCACTCGCTTAGCATGCGAGAAGCATAAGGATCGATACCTTGCATCTCCATTTGTTTTCTACTTTGTGATTTTATTTTAGAACTAAATGAGCCTATAAGGGAAATGGTATAAATGAGAGTGAAATTGTTCACAAGTCCATGATAATTTATACAGTGCATTTTTACACAGAACGTTTGCTTATCATGTGATAGGCTTAAGGAATGATAATTTATACTTGGGGAAGTAGTTTAGATGGTTGAGCACTTGCTTCGCATGTGAGAGGCATGGGGATCAATACCCTTCATCTTTTATTCATATCTCCGAAGTGTTATTAAACCTTTCAATTCTATCCCTCCAATACGAAAGGCATAGGCTAACCGAGAGACATTAAGATATCAAAATAAAATAGCTTTGATTAGGGGATGTAGCTCAGATGGTAGAGCACCCTTCATCTTTTATTCATATCTCCGAAGTGTTATTAAACCTTTCAATTCTATCCCTCCAATACGAAAGGCTTAGGCTAACCGAGAGACATTAAGATATCAAAATAAAATAGCTTTGATTAGGGGATGTAGCTCAGATGGTAGAGCACTCGCTTAGCATGCGAGAAGCATAGGGATCGATACCTTGCATCTCTATTTGTTTTCTACTTTGTGATTTTATTTTAGAACTAAATGAGCCTATTAGGGAAATGGTATAAATGAGAGTGAAATTTTTCACAAGTCCATGATAATTTATACAGTGCATTTTTACACAGAACGTTTGCTTATCATGTGATAGGCTTGAGGAATGATAATTTATACTTGGGGATGTAGTTTAGATGGTTGAGCACTTGCTTCGCATGTGAGAGGCATGGGGATCAATACCCTTCATCTTCTATTCAAATCACCAAAGTGTTAAACCTTTCAATTCTATCCTTCCAATATGAAGGGCATAGGCAAACCGAGAGACTCTAGGATATCAAAATAAAATACCTTTGATTAGGGGATGTAGCTCAGATGGTAGAGCGCTCGCTAAGCATGCGAAAGGCACGACGATGGATACCCTGCATCTCTATTTGTTTTCTACTTTGTGATTTTATTTTAGAACTAAATGAGCCTATGAGGGAAATGGTATAAATGAGAGTGAAATTGTTCACAAGTCCATGGTTATTTGCCTATGAGGAAAATGGTATAAATGAGAGTGAAATTGTTCACAAGTCCATGGTAATTTATACAGTGCATTTTTACACAGAACGTTTGCTCATAGATTATAGCACATTTGCTTAGCATGATGGTATAATGCTCGCTTAGTGTGGTATAATGCTCGCTTAGTGTGTGAGAGGTATAGGAATTGATACTGGACTTTAACTTGTGTTTTGACCTTTTCATTTTTATTTCAGAGCTATCCAACCTCACGAAGGGCTTAGGCGAACTAAGAGACGCGATAGTGTCGAAATAATATAATTTTGGTTAGGGGATGTAGCTCAAATGGTAGAGCGCTCGCTTTGCATGCGAGAGGCACAGGGATCGATGCCCTGCATCTCCATTTGTTTTTAACTTTGTGATTTTATTTTAGAACTAGCTAAGACTATATGGGAAATGGGATAAATGTGAGTGAAATTGTTCACAATTCCTTGGTAATTTATACATTGCAGTTTTACTCAGCACGTTTGCGTATCATGTGATAGGCTTGAGGAATGATAATTTATACTAATTTATACTTGGGGAAATAGTTTAGATGGTTGAGCACTTGCTTCGCATGTGAGAGGCATGGGGATCAATACCCTTCATCTTTTATTCATATCTCCGAAGTGTTATTAAACCTTTCAATTCTATCCCTCCAATACGAAAGGCTTAGGCTAACCGAGAGACATTAAGATATCAAAATAAAATAGCTTTGATTAGGGGATGTAGCTCAGATGGTAGAGCACTCGCTTAGCATGCGAGAAGCACAGGGATCGATACCTTGCATCTTTATTTGTTTTCTACTTTGTGATTTTATTTTAGAACTAAATGAGCCTATAAGGGAAATGGTATAAATGAGAGTGAAATTGTTCACAAGTCCATGATAATTTATACAGTGCATTTTTACACAGAACGTTTGCTTATCATGTGATAGGCTTGAGGAATGATAATTTATACTTGGGGAAGTAGTTTAGATGGTTGAGCACTTGCTTCGCATGTGAGAGGCATAGGGATCAATACCTTTCATCTTCTATTCAAATCACCAAAGTGTTAAACCTTTCAATTCTATCCTTCGAATTTGAAGGGCATAGGCTAACCGAGAGACTCCAGGATATCAAAATAAAATAGCTTTGATTAGGGGATGTAGCTCAGATGGTAGAGCGCTCGCTTAGCATGCGAGAGGCACGGGGATCGATACCCTGCATCTCCATTTGTTTTCTACTTTGTGATTTTATTTTAGAACTAAATGAGCCTATTAGGGAAATGGTATAAATGAGAGTGAAATTGTTCACAAGTCTATGATAATTTATACAGTGCATTTTTACTCACATGTGAGAGGCATGGGGATCAATACCCTTCATCTTCTATTCAAATCACCAAAGTGTTAAACCTTTCAATTCTATCCTTCGAATATGAAGGGCGTAGGCTAACCGAGAGACTCGAGGATATCAAAAAAAAGTAGTTTTGATTAGGGGATGTAGCTCAGATGGAAGAGCGCTCTCTTAGCATGCGAGAGGCACGGGGATCGATACCCTGCATCTCCATTTGTTTTTATCTTTGTGATTTTATTTTAGAACTACCTAAGACTATATGAGAAATGGGATAAATGTGAGTGAAATTGTTCACAATTCTTTGGTAATTTATACATTGCAGTTTTACTCAGCACGTTTGCTTATCATGTGATAGGCTTGAGGAATGATAATTTATACTAATTTATACTTGGGGATATAGTTTAGATGGTTGAGCACTTGCTTCGCATGTGAGAGGCATGGGGATCAATACCCTTCATCTTTTATTCATATCTCCAAAGTGTTATTAAACCTTTCAATTCTATCCTTCCAATACGAAAGGCTTAGGCTAACCGAGAGACATTAAGATATCAAAATAAAATAGCTTTGATTAGGGGATGTAACTCAGATGGTAGAGCACTCGCTTAGCATGCGAGAAGCACAAGGATCGATACCCTACATCTCCATTTGTTTTCTACTTTGTGATTTTATTTTAGAACTAAATGAGCCTATGAGGGAAATGGTATAAATGAGAGTTAAATTGTTCACAAGTCCATGGTTATTTGCCTATGAGGAAAATGGTATAAATGAGAGTGAAATTGTTCACAAGTCCATGGTAATTTATACAGTGCATTTTTACACAGAACATTTGCTCATAGATTATAGCACATTTTCTTAGCATGATGGTATAATGCTCGCTTAGTGTGGTATAATGCTCGCTTAGTGTGTGAGAGGTATAGGAATTGATACTGGACTTTAACTTGTGTTTTGACCTTTGCATTTTTATTTCAGAGCTATCCAACCTCACGAAGGGCTTAGGCGAACTATGAGACGCAAGGGTGTCGAAATAATATAATTTTGGTTAGGGGATGTAGCTCAAATGGTAGAGCGCTCGCTTTGCATGCGAGAGGCACAGGGATCGATACCCTGCATCTCCATTTGTTTTTAACTTTGTGATTTTATTTTAGAACTAGCTGAGACTATATGGGAAATGGGATAAATGTGAGTGAAATTGTTCACAATTCCTTGGTAATTTATACATTGCAGTTTTACTCAGCACGTTTGCTTATCATGTGATAGGCTTGAGGAATGATAATTTATACTAATTTATACTTGGGGATATAGTTTAGATGGTTGAGCACTTGCTTCGCATGTGAGAGGCATGGGGATCAATACCCTTCATCTTTTATTCATATCTCCGAAGTGTTATTAAACCTTTCAATTCTATCCTTCCAATACTAAAGGCTTAGGCTAACCGAGAGACATTAAGATATCAAAATAAAATAGCTTTGATTAGGGGATGTAGCTCAGATGGTAGAGCACTCGCTTAGCATGCGAGAAGCATAGGGATCGATACCCTGCATCTCTATTTGTTTTCTACTTTGTGATTTTATTTTAGAACTAAATGAAGTGCATTTTTACACAGAACGTTTGCTTATCATGTGATAGGCTTGAGGAATGATAATTTATACTTGGGGAAGTAGTTTAGATGGTTGAGCGCTTGCTTCGCATGTGAGAGGCGTAGGGATCAATACCTTTCATCTTCTATTCAAATCACCAAAGTGTTGAACCTTTCAATTCTATCCTTCGAATATGAAGGGCATCGGCTAACCGAGAGACTCCAGGATATCCAAATAAAGTAGCTTTGATTAGGGGATGTAGCTCAGATGGTAGAGCGCTCGCTTATCATGCGAGGGGCACAAGGATCGATACCCTGCATCTCCATTTGTTTTCTACTTTGTGATTTTATTTTAGAACTAAATGAGCCTATTAGGGAAATGGTATAAATGAGAGTGAAATTGTTCACAAGTCTATGATAATTTATACAGTGCATTTTTACTCGCATCTGAGAAGCATGGGGATCAATACCCTTCATCTTTTATTCAAATCACCAAAGTGTTAAACCTTTCAATTCTATCCTTCGAATATGATGGGCATAGGCTAACCGAGAGACTCCAGGATATCAAAATAAAATAGTTTTGATTAGGGGATGTAGCTCAGATGGTAGAGCGCTCGCTTAGCATGCGAGAGGCACGGGGATCGATACCCTGCATCTCCATTTGTTTTTAACTTTGTGATTTTATTTTAGAACTAGCTGAGACTATATGAGAAATGGGATAAATGTGAGTGAAATTGTTCACAATTCCTTGGTAATTTATACATTGCAGTTTTACTCAGCATGTTTGCTTATCATGTGATAGGCTTGAGGAATGATAATTTATACTAATTTATACTTGGGGATATAGTTTAGATGGTTGAGCACTTGCTTCGCATGGGAGAGGCATGGGGATCAATACCCTTCATCTTCTATTCAAATCACCAAAGTGTTAAACCTTTCAATTCTATCCTTCCAATACGAAGGGCATAGGCTAACCGAGAGACTCCAGGAT